>CM077024.1:159531958-161931958 GCA_039090855.1 Macrothele yani | reverse complement strand
CCATGCACAATGGAAGTTCATATTCCCTCGCTCTTTCAATTAGTTCTCTCAGTACGTGGATATGATCTATTGTGCTGTAGCCACTCCTGAATCCAGCTTGTTCTCTCGGTTGAGCCATGTCCAGTGTTACCTTCAAGCGGTGTGAAAGAACTTTAGTGAATATTTTATAAACCACTGATAGGAGGCTGATAGGTCTGTAGTTCCTGAGATCCTCAATGTCACCTTTTTTATGTAGCAGGATCATTGTAGCATTGTTCCAATCCTCAGGAATCTTCCCTTCATTAAGGCATCGAGTGAAAATTTGGGCGAGTACTGTTTCAATTTCTCCACTTGCTTCTTGTATGATGTCTATAGTAATTCCATCTTCTCCTGGAGCTTTCCCCCGCTTCATGTTCTTGATTGCATGTGCAACTTCTGCTGGAAGGACTGGAAGAACTCTGGTACTGGTACCTTTCATGATGTCTGGAGTACATGTATCATCCTTTTCATATAATTTGGAGTAGAAATCTTTCACTCTTGTCAAAATTTCGCCTCTATTTCTTGTTATAGAACCATCTTCTTTTCTCAGAGCCATAATCTGTTTTCTTCCCTTACTGAGATGTCCCTTTGCTATCTTAAGGCTTTGGTTGTTTTCAATTGCTTTCCTCACTAGCTCACAGTTGAATTTCCTTACGTCTTCAGTGATACTTTTTCGTGCTGTCTTGCATAGCTCTATATATTCCACTTTGGAAGTCACATCTTCTTTAGTTGTCCTCATCTCTCTTCTTTTTTGCATCAACATTTTGGTTTTTCCTGATAATTTGTTCACATGCAACTTGTTCTTAGACCCAGCTAATTTTGTTGCTGTTTCCATAAGAGCTTTGGTTACTTTTCTGTTAACTTCCGAAATATCCACTTCTTCCGATGTTAGGCCTTCTAAAGCAGAGAATCTGTTCTTCAGTTCCAACTTGAAAGTATTATGGTGTTTTTTAAGGTTAGTTATGTCAATACATTTTGTTTGTCTTATGAGCTTGCCACGTTCCAGTTTAGTGTTGAGGTGCATCTTACATCTCACCAATCTATGGTCACTACCTGTGTTGAACTTGTTCAGCACACTGCAGTCTTCGACGACGAATTTTTTGTTACACATAATAAAATCAATTTCACTTGTCGTCCCAATTGGATGTCTCCATGTCCATTTCCTATGTGGCTTTTTCTTGAAAAAGGAGTTCAAGATGAAAAATCCTTCTGCCTCTGCAAACTCAACGAGAGTATTTCCACGCTGGTTTCTGTTGCCGTGACCGAATTTACCTACTGAAGTTTCATTCTGTTGCCGGTGCCCTATTTTTGCATTGAAATCTCCCATAATTATCTTCAAGTGCTGCTTACCTTTATTATTTAGATGACGAATTTCCTCATAAAATTCTTCAATTTCTTCTTCAGGATGACTTGTGGTGGGTGCATAAGTTTGAATAATCTGAGCCTGGTATCTTCTCGATAGTTGGATAACGAGTCGTGCAGCTCTGTCAGAGGAACTTTCAACTTCTACCACTTTATCCTTCAGTTTCTTGTTTATTATAAATCCAACACCACTAGTCCTGCCAGTATCTGTCCCACGATAATAGAAGAGATGTCCACTTTTCAGTTCAATGAGATCTTCTCCTTTTCTCCTTACCTCACTTAGCCCCACGATGTCCCACTTGATCCTTTGTAGTTCCTCTTCCAATTCAAGAAGCCTTGAATCAGAAGATAGGGAGCGTCCGTTATAGGTAGCCAAGGTCAGCATCAAATGGCAGCCTAGTCCGGTCCTCCGGGGATTCTTAGCACCCTCTGCCTTCATGTCGCACTGGCCGCTGCCTTGGCCAGGTACATTCCAGCTGCCGGAGACTGAGGGCCAAGATTTAAGTTGTAGAGTCATTTTGGATGTGTTTGGCCATAACTCACCACGCTGGCCAAGCGGGTTGGTGAGTGTGGGATAGCATTTCCTCTGATCCCGATGGTATAGTTATACCGCTATTGGCGGTCGTCAGAGCCCCTTTAGTGGGAACAGGATGCACCACGAGAAGGCGGGGTTGACATTTGTCAAGGAGAGGCTGTGATGTTACGCATCACCTGATCTTACATCCACGACTATAATAATATTATAGTCGTGCTGAAGTATATGAATATTAACATCGAACCGTCTTAGTACGATTCAAACTTGCGTTAGATATCATAAAGTTAAGAAATAACAACAACAAGTTAGAAGTATATAAATAAACTTTTGATCTTTCTGATTACACAGTGAATCCATCTTCAGAAAACATTATTTGCATTGTAACGCTTCTTTTTATGCAATCACTGTGTAATCCGAAAGATCTAAAGTTTATTTATATACTTCTAACTTGTTGTTGTTGTTTCTTAACTTTAGGATATCTAACGCAAGTTTGAATCGTGCTAAGACGGTTCGATGTTAATATTCATAGCAACAATAAAAAAGTAAATAATTTATGACTTATATCATCATCATCATCAACATTGTCAACCATTATCAATCCACTGCTGGACGAAGGTCTCCCCAAGTTTCCTCCACAACGGTCTATCTTGTGCCAGTCTCCTCCATGTCACTGCCGCATACTTTCGAATTTCATCCCCCATCTCCCATGGGGTCTTCTTCTGGGTCTTTTCCTGTCCCTTGAAATCCAAACTAAAATTTCGGCTGTCCATCGATGGTCTGTCCTTCTGGCAGTATGTCCAGCCCATTGCCATTTCAGGGATATAACAACTCTGATCATGATGCCTTCCACTCTTGTCATTTTTCGGATCCACGAGTTCCTCTTCTTATCTCTCCTGGTTACACCAAGCATGCACCTCTTCATGCTGCTTTGAGTTGTCTGCAGCCTTTGTATGTCTCTTTTAGTTAAGGTCCACGTCTCCGCACCATACGTAAGTACTGGAAGGATGCATTGATCAAACACTTTTCTTTTAAGACATAATGACATATTGCTCTTGAAAATTATGCTGTTTCTTCCAAAAGCTCTCCAGGCAAGTTTTGTACGCCGATTAATTTCTTCATCAATGTGACCCTCACTTGATATCTGCTGTCCAAGATAAACGTACGTGTCTGTTATCTCCAGATTTTCTCCATCAATCGATAAATCTTCATTTCTTGTAAAAGCATTGACTTATATACGCAAAGTTAATAGACAGTAAGGTTTGCTCATCCCGCCCTCTTTGCAAGCGAATAATCATGACGTCACTGTCCTAACATGTGAATCGTCCGAACTGTAGCTATGGAGGAAGATGTCGTGCCAACAATTTAAACTCAAACAGAGAACAAAAGCTTATGCAAAAGCACATTTACGTTAAGTACAGAAGAAATTCACAGGCATGTGAGTATTTTATCGTAGCTCCCGATAAGTAAATGCCTTCCGTAATTGCGAAACACCGGGAAACACATTTGGCCTTTAACGCTCGCCAGGAGTCGTTGGAGGCAAGCTGAGCCTTGCTTGATGCGATCCGTAGCTTATCGCGTTGTGATTTTGCGATTGTTTAGGCGGTCACTTTGTTTTATGAGTTAGTATTTGATTTTGTTTTGGATGTTTATGCCTTATGGAAATGACTCAAAGAATTCAGAATAAAAATAATCATCAATAAGCACAACTCTGTCTAGGCTGCAGAAGCTAATTTCCATTTTCTCTTAGCTATGCATATACATAATCAAAGCACAGGATACAATTTATATATGGAATAGGAAGCAGGCTTTGAAACCAAATGAGGAAACAACAAAATAATAAGTTTATAGCCGTTGAAACTTAATAAACTGGAATAGTCATTTCCATTGAATCGGGTGGGAGAAACATGCTATCATTGAAGGGGGTGGGAGAAACATGATCTCATTGAAGCAATATACTTATTTATATTTGTTGTTTGCTAATTTGGTTTGTTTCAAAGGATGCCTTCTGTTCCATATTGAAACGGTATCCTACACCTTGGTTAAAATTTCCATGTAAATCCATTTATCACAGTACCTTCCTAACTGAAGTTGGTAATTTTTTTTTTTTTTTTTTTTTTTTTTGCTTCATATTTTGTATGTGTCAGAAAGATGACTGCTTGGGTGTTTCTTTTATACCTTAATCGTTGATAATAAGACAGTGCCAGAATTTTTTCACCTGTTCATGCTAAACTACTCTACGTTTTTTCGATAATCGCCCATATCTATGAGTTTTACCATACTAAAGAAACACAACCAGAATCATAGAAACATGTTAAACAGAATTCAAGATTCCCCGTTTTATAAAAAAATATTGTAAACGAGAAACTGTTTTTTTCAAAATCAGATAAGTATGAATATCTGTTCATGAAAGAAATACCGGATTACGCCATATAATAGAAATTTTGAAGATGACAATCCGATTTTTGGCGTAAATGTGACATGGATGGTAAGTCAGATAATATCCGAAAACTTGAAAATTTCCATCGTCCTGGAGCGGGACTCGAACCCGCGTCTCCCAGAAATCGTCCGGGTATGCTAACCACTACACCACCCAGAACGACCAAGTTTCAAGTTTCCGATCAATTTGAATTTAGCCATCACAGGATTCGCTAATCGAAGCAACCGGCATTCATGTTTAGCGAACCTGGTTAGCATACCCGGGCGTTTCTGGGAGACGCGGATTCGTGTCCCGCTCCAGGACGATGAAAATTTTCAAGTTTTCGGATATTATCTGACTTACCATCCTTGTCACGTTTACGCCAAAAATCGGATTGTCATCTTCAAAATTTGTATGAATACCTGTTGTTTACTCGGTTACATCATGCACCATATGTATGCCTTTATGCTCATTTCTCAAAGATATTTTGTGTTTCAAGCTGTCTATATTTCAGTGCATGGTAATAAAGCCAAAAATAGAATATAAACAAAATGATGCAAAGGAAGTACATTTGATCACAGAAAAATCCCCAGGTTTGTGAAAGTGCTGAAATTTTACCTTTTCTGTGCAATGATCAGTTTCTCAGGTGAACATTTAAAGGTTGAGAACGCTCAAAATTTATTAGTTAAAACGAATCGAAATTATTAACGAATAGAGGATTATTATTTTTTTTGTCTTGAAGTAATGTTTATTTCCATGTTTTTTTTTTTAAATCATTACCATGTTTTTTTTTTGCTGTGAGCTATAAATTTCGGCACTGCATAATATATTAGTATACTTTCTACTAACACTTCCTTATTATTTCTAATTTTCGACTCAAAATTTTATGGAAAGTTTCAGATGTCGGCCCCCATATTGTAATAGAAGGTTGCTGTTAAGATCCGATCGTCCTACAGCTTACTGGGCCTGACATCTAGAGGTGTTTGGAGCGTAATGTGTTGCCGCCTAAACAAAGGGTCAGCAAGTAAATCGGAAGGCATTTACCTTCACGGGAGCTACGATTTTACTAACGGATATTTCAAAAATACTTCCTGCACATTTTTCTTACGTAAAGGTTGGGAAAACGGTTTTACTTTTAAATGTTAATTTAATTACTAGGGAAATTTTTGCTGTTTTTATGCAAATTTAGGAGGGAAAACGCACAGCAGGGCATATTATTGTCATATAATAAAAATTCCTTTATGAGGAATAGGAAAAGCATCTCGGCAACATTCCCCGTTTTGTTTTTCAAATTAAAAATTGAAAACGTTATGCATTAAAAAATCTGATAGAATTTATGAAGATTATTCCCGCTGGTTTACTAATAATAATTCCGATGCGCTCCCGTGGTGCAGATACAAAGAAACGTAGCGACTAAGTAGTCTTATGATGGCGATTTGGACTGTGACGTCTTAAAGCAATTACCGGAAGTGCATGATGAGCATAACCTAGCCATCTACTAACCTTGTATATCATTTACCTCTTGCATACAATAGAGACTGGCGCTACTAGAAGTTGATCAGACGACAATTAACACAACAGATGAACCTTAAAATGCTCATTTCAAAACGAATGTACTTTGAGAACAATAAGGGAAAGATGTCGCTAACCTACGAAACAAAAATTTAGCAGTTACTTTAGCGTTTATTAACACAAAAAATAACATATATGCATCCCTAAAATGTTTAAAATCTGAAATCTTTTCATTCATTGATGTTTAAAAATAAGCAAGAAACTATTCAGTGATATAATTAGAAGATTTCGAAACATTCATGCAAATGATTTTGATTTTTAGAAACATATATAAAAAATTTACAAAAATATAATTTACAGTTTATTTATTCACAATTCATTTTATTCTTTAATCCATTTATTCCTTACAAAAGTAAATTATTTTAATTCATTTTTTTCTTTTTTTTAAGATTCAATTATTTTAATTCATTTTATTCTTTAGAAAATGAAATTATTTTAATTCATTTTGTTCTTTCGAAAATTGAATTACTTTATTTCATTTTATTCTTCAGAAAATTAAATTAGTTTAATTCATTTTACTATTCAGGATATTAAATATTTTAGAAAAATTAATTTACATTTGCATGCGACAAGTGGTTTGGAGTAGCTCTATAACTCAGCCATGTTCACACTATTTTGTTGAAGTCCAGGTTACGAAATTCGACGCTATTCTCTCATTTCTCAGAGTTCATTTTCGAGCTTACCATGAGTTTCACAGTCATCTTCTCCAGCTACATTCTATCTGAAAATTCCCTATTTATCATAATAACAGTGGGACATAAGGCTGCCTCTGATATTTTAACACCAACTTGAATATTTTCATCAACTCTTTCAAACTAGAAAATCATTTGAAATCATATCAGATGTCCAGCTTATAATTCTCTGCTTCTTTACCCTCTCTGAGAACTCCAAATTGTCTTTCTAGAGATATGGTTCCTTGACTTAACTGAAAGATAATCGCAAGCCCGGCACAAGGATCTGATTTTAATCATCGTTTGAGATGGGTGCGAGTTCAAATCCCGGCGAGGCATGGATGGGGCGTGTTTGCCTTAAGGTGGATCCACCTAAATTCTTTGCATTGTATTTCCAATGGGCAAACTTCTGTAGCCATTTTCTTCACAATTAATTCGTTTCCAAGGATACAAATTTGAACATCTGTAAAAATAACTTCATATTATAGCCTTGTATACTTAACATTTTCCAAAATTTAACCATAATTAAGCAATACAACATTTATTTGTTTGCCTACTGACGTCATCAATGTACAGGTCGCGCCATCTATTTTCTGGTCTCAACACCACCAAATGAAAAGTTATTGGTTTTTAATAAAATTATGGTTACAGTTTAGAAAATATTAAGTACAGTAGGCTATAATATGAAAATATTTTTATCGATGTTCAAATTTTCATCCTTGGGAACGCATTAATTATGAAGAAAATAGCTACAGAAATTTGCCCATTGGAAATGTAGGCAAAGATTTTAGGTTGATTAACCTTAAACGCCGTTATCTGTCATCCCTGGAACCAGCGCCCTCAAATTAGGAACGGTGGACTGCTTATGTTTCATTGAATTACTCAGAGCGGTCGTTAAAATTCCAAACAAACAAAAAAAAAATAGTAAAGAGCTTTCAAGAGATTAAATTGTTTAGAAAAATCATTTGCACTCAGCTGTCGCGTGTCTCTTATGCTTTCTGAATTTCTAACTCGTGTTTCTCAACCGTAATGAGGTTTTAATACTCGACTTATTCCGTGATCTCTTTATTGGGTTTATAGATGTCGTGCTCGTGGATAAGAAAGTTATCCTACCTAATGTGTTTTAATGGCAAATTAAAATTAAAGTACAGGGTAGGTGTCAATAAGTAAAACACTTGTCATTCAACTCTTTGTCTCATTTCATTAAATATCAAGAATGCCATTTAACCTTTCAAACTAAGCAATAGCCTACGGATAATTTGTTTATGTCATTAAAGCACCATGAATTCCTGTTTTCTCCGTTCATCAAAAGTCTGTTGTTATCTTAAAACATGATTGTTATGCGTTTCTTTGAAGTTTTACAGCATTGTCCGCTCTCATTAAGAGCATGTGTAAGAAAGTGGAAAAATCGAAGATAATTTTCGCTGCTGCCAACTGCTGCGAAATCAGAATCTCTTGATTCACTGTCAGTACGACTAGGTAGAGCATTTTCCGAGATATTCCAGCGATTTTACTATCCATTCTCGTTGCGGAAACATTTTCTTCCCTCATTTTCATAGGAAATTTAAATATCACTCTTTCTCTTATATTGATTTGAGTCCTTACAAAATTCGATCGATTTTTTGGAAACTTTGCATGAAAGAAGTTGGAAAGTCTTCCACTCTACTGCAGCGTTACATTACCAAACGTTTGGTAGTTAACCTATAGACCTCAATTTTCTTTTAAAGTATGCGTTTCATTCACACACATGCTATTACTATAAGAGAGGGAACAAAGTTTAAGTTTCGCACAGCACCGTCTTTCCCGAGAGAGCTGTTAGTAAATAACTCGGCATGGAGTTATATATAGAATTCTTCCATGTCTCGCACGGCGAAACTTTGACTTGAGTCACATGACCTACTTTCACCATAAGAAATCATTTCCAAAACAGGGCGAGAAAACTCCTCATTTCTTTTTCCCTATAACATGAAGAACGTTCTACCTGTGCGTTGGACAGAAAAGACGTTATGTACAGAAAGTGCGTGTTTAACTCTTCGAAGCGTATAGCATGTTTCTAAAGTGGAAGATCTCAGAATTTGTAAAGCATTTTACTCTCTAAACATTGTTTTGATGCTCAAGTCATAACCGTGGTTTACCTAAAGAATAGCAAGTAAGCGATTTCGATGAAAGCTGCAAAATAACGCAGACAAAGCTTCAGCATCTGAATATCTGTTTTCCATACATTTGGTTCTTTTTGTATTTATATAGGAGCTTATGAGCGAATTCCAGAGAAAGGTTCAACATTTATTACTTTCCTCAGTGCACAGATATTTATAGGTAATCATTGGGAATTTCATGCATATGTAAATTAGTAGTAGAACGTAAGCGGCTATTCATAGAGTAATTACTGTTTTAATTAGTTTCAACTTTTTGCCATAAATGGCAGCAGAGGTCTAGTTTTTATAATCGGGAGGAGATCGTCAGCAAGTTGTTTTGTTCGTATCACAGAAAAAGTTATTTAGTATGTTGCGGAAATCGAAATCTTTTATGATGGTGTTTAGTATACACGATAGATATGTATACTAAACACCATCATAAAATATGATGGTGTTTAGTATACACGATTTCAGGAAGGAAAATAGAGATAAGCAAAAAATATTTAACCCAATTTTTTATTTGATTCCTGTCTAATTTAAAAATTTACTTCTAAGTAATTTATCAGTATTCTGTAGCGTGTAGAGTTTTAGCCACGGACACCTGAACCTTAGCCTTTGGGGAGTTAATTTTTTCAGTCATTAATGTTGATTTAAAAAATAGCTTTTTTCCATAATTTAAACTACAATATCTGATTTCTGAATCGTAATCATGACAGTTGGGGTTCACATGGACACTTCAGTTCCGTTTTTTAATTAATTTTAGCATGTCACGAAGTAACCAAGTTATCACGAATTTATCACCTACAAGTGTTAACTGTGTGATAATAGTTGATTTAATTGAAATGTAACAAGAAGTATTTGATGTGTGCATACGTTCTTCTCGTTTTTGTAGGCTACAAAGAAAAGAGGAGAACACAACAAATAACGTACCTAGGATTTCACATAATTGTCATCATTCTGCATGACCTCTTACCATCTGTCTGTGAGTAGGTGAATCTCACGCTGGATAAAACTCGTGTGTTTTAAAGTCAAAAGAGTCATCTAATGCCGTTTTCACAACGTCCACATCATCAAAGGTTTGAAGAGCGAAGGCGTTCCGTAACGATCGAAAAAGGTGGTAGTCCGTAGGTGCAAGGTCAGGGGAATACACCTGGTGAGGTAACACTTCTCAACCAAAGTTCAGTAATTTTTGCCGAGTGATTAAAGCAGCATGAGGTCTGGCGTTATCATGAGGAAGGATCACGCCTTTGCGATTGACGAGTGCTGGACGCTTCGATGCCAGTTGTTTTCACACTCTATCCAACTGTTGGAAGTAGAGGTCAGCATTTATCGTTCGGTTAGGTGCCAACACCTCCTAGTGGATTATTTCCTGGGCATCCCAACAAACACTCAACAAAACCTTTTTGGGATGTAGTTCTCCTTTTGAGGTAGATGGAGCAAGCTCCGCACCTTGGCACACAGCCCGTCGAAGCTTTACATTACGGTACAGAACCCATTTCTCATCATCCATTACAATTCGTCCCCAAAAACGGTTCATTTCTGTGACGAGAAAGCAAAGGAACATAGGTGCACATTCTCTCCTTTCGTAGCTTTGCAGAAAGCTGGTGCGGAACCCAGTTATCGAACTTGGTGATGAACCCAAGCGCATGCATCCGTCTGTGTACTGACAACTTTTCCGCTAATTCCTGAAGGGTTGGATGTGGGATATTTCTTATGGCTTGGTCCACTTCCTCGTCAGAAACCACGGATGAACGTGCAGGACGTGGTTGATCTTTACAGCATCTGTCTCCGTCCCGGAATTTCGGAAACCAACGGCGACATGTGCTTTCATCAACTGCATCCTCCCCATACACTTGACAGATGTTGCGGCAAGCCGCGGCTGCAGTCTTGCCTTTATCGAACTCGTACAGTAAGCAATGTGTAATGTGCTTCTTATCTCATGCCATGTTATACTGTCCGTGATTTCCTTTACGAATGACTTACTTGGACAAACCTAGTGCCTCTATTTGTTGTACTGCACCACGCTTTATTGGCTGAAAATTCGGCGTCCCAGCGTCATCTGTGACGTAACTACTCCGATTATAATTTGCATCTATTACAAAAACGGGTAGAACTTATGCACACATCCAATAGCTCATATGTACAGTTTTTATCAACAGGACCATGCAAAGTGAAGACGATAACTGGGATGGCGAATTTTGTAGACACAACTACAACGAGGATGTTGAAAAAAAAAACGAAACAGTGGAGCTCGGTGGGTTCAATGTAGCTTTTGCATGATATGGTATCACATGAAGTGTCAAAACTCTTACGATGAAAAAGAAGATCTCTTCATGTGCGACGCCTGCTAAAGCTGCTGATAATGCCTGAAATTAAAATGCGAAAATAACACTTTATGGAAAAAGAGAGCCTTTTGTTGATAAAAATATATATTTCTTCCACGTTTGACTAAAGTAAGCTGTGCAATAAATCATTTATACTATTATTTCTCTATTTCTTTACATTCGCGTAATGTTGTTCGTAAAAATGGACTACTTTTCCACTATCAAGAACTTAAAAAGCTATTATCACAAATCACAAGGTTATCATAAAATAACCACTGGTATATGCTGAAACGTCTGTTGTGGAATACAAACATACAATCCTACTTCTCTCTACGTTTCTGTTATTATGTAATGTATTGCGTATGGGGTATTGGTGTTTGATAAATATGGGCGATAAAATTTTGTGGTCAAAATGAAAATTTCTGAACTTTTCATAATATTGCCACTGTTTACCCTATTTGGTTTGTTTAAATCCTGACTGCTTTATGCATTCCAGGTGGATGACTTTTTCAAGTGACATAGTCGATGAAGTGATAATGAATTACCAAAGCACACATTAAAACAAATGATACTCTTTTAATACACTTTTTTGCACTTGCATGGTATGTAGCAATTCTGGTAACATTATCCCTGCCTTTGAGAGTCTAGATATAGATCTTCCTACAACACTGATAAAAAAATAATAATAAAGTATCTTTAGGGGTTTTCAGCAATGCAAAACGTTTTAAAAACTAGTTTTGATTTTCGAGAAAGTGTTACTTTGCTAACGACACTGGTAGTCTGAGGTGTAACAGAAAATTGTTTCTCCTGCGAACATTTTCTGTGAGAGCCGATTTAATCTGAATTGGATGTTTCATTTCATCCCAGAGATACCTTATGAAAATAAAAGTCGGATTAATGTGCCAAAAACCCGATATACCAGTCCTAATTATTATATTCAAAATATTGGGTTGATGCATAAGTTCATGCCGTTTTGTTTCACGAGTGTTTCTCAGGTCAGAAGTTACGGTGCAGATGGCCAGTTGTATATCAAAATGTAGCCATTATTAGTGTGTATCTAAACCATTTAGCGTTGTGTAATTGTGGTTAATGCTTTTTTGGTTTTCAGGTCCGGAAGTATGGAGTGTCAAGTAGAGAGGAATGAACATTTTCGAAATCTGCTCGTCTACGAGTTTAACAAGGGATCCACAGCAGCCGAGGCTACACGACAAATTTATGCTGTGTATGGGAGAATGCTATATTACAGTGTTACGCTCTCTTCTCCACAGAAAATCCAGATCATGAGCTTGATATTTTAGGATGATTAGATATAAAAACGACACAAATGTGAAAGTCATATCGATTTTTGTTAATGAATACATTATTGTCAATGATATTTTTGAGGTAAGGTTATACTAAATTCTCGTGTTCTAAAAATTTGGTAAGTTTCATAACCAGCAGTTTCCTAACGACATGTAACGCCATTCCAAAAAATGCAAAATTTATATAAAAAATAATATGTCATGTAAAATTATCGATGAAACCTTTCACCAGCAGGTGCTTTAGTTAGCGGATTGACACATCCAAATGCACAGCGTGATCTCATTTTAAAAGAAGCGTAAGTCTTTTTTTTAAGAAAAAATATCTGTTCCTTTTTACCACAATGGCGAAAGAGTGCTAGCAATATCTCACTAGGCGTGGCAATCAGCTCAGTTTAACGTTTGTGACGTCATTTTCATTCTATTTATTCTAACTTCCTTACGTATGAAGTTCTCGTAGTTTACGCACAATAGTTAGATGACATTAATAGAGACAACTGACGTGCGTTAGGAACATAAAACAGAATTCATCGCTCTTTCCACGTTTATAAGTGAGTCACAGAAAAATTCTCTTCGGCCATGTGAGTCACGGAAAAATTCTTATCGGCCATGTGAGTCATGGAAAAATTCTCATGGAATTTTTCCGTGACTTACTTATAAACGTGGAAAGAGCGATGACTTCTGTTTGATGTTCCTAATCCACGTCAATTGTGTGTACTAATTATACATTCGCCTCCTAAGTATTTGTTCAGTTGCTGCTTTCCAACTTTAGTGAATCCCCAGCATTGTGCGGGGGGCTCCAAGATGCAACCTGCCAAGTGGCTTGGCAGTTAGCCGTTTGTGAGTCTGGAGAAATTCGAGGCCGCTATGGTGCAGTGGTAGCATATCCGTCACGTAACTGGAAGACCCAGAGTTCGATTCCCGGTGGTGGCCGATGAGAATTTTTCCGTGACTCATAAACGTGGAAAGAGCGATGACTTCTGTTTAATGGAGTGAGATGAAATATTGTTGCGCTTATGTAAAGTGTAATGAAGTATTGTTGTGAAAGAGCATAAAGAAATAATATTAGATAACAATGAAATAAACTATTGTTTAGGGAGCCTGTGGCACAGGATACCTCAAGATTAGATTTCAGCAACGGTTTCTTCAGCAATGGTTGAATGCTTTAAATATTCAATAAATTAATTAAAATTTGGCAATTTCGAAAAAGGCTCCGAGGTACACCCCACACGCTGCCTGACACACTCGTATAAAATTTCAAGTCTCTAAGTTCAGTGGTTTCCTTTGTAGGCGACTGACAGACAGACACCGTAATTTTATAAATATAGACTAAGACAAATTTAATTACGTATATCTTCCATTACTTGCGTTATCGGTTATTTGAAGACATCTAAGATTTTCAGTTAAGTATGAGTCCTTAAGTGAATGTATTGCACAATGTCATTCTTCTTTTCTCTTACAACAGAAAGCACTTTGTGAAGTATAACCATATCTGGTCTGTTTCTTAGCAACCTCTTACAACGCTGTCGTAACAAAATTGAAAGCTGTGGAAACAGGGCAGGTTGCCTTAGCTACAGGGCATAGCGAGATGAAACCGAGTGAAGACAGGAAACTTTTTTTATGTATCAAAGTTAGAATTAAATTTACTATCGCTGAAGGAGATGATTAATAAAGGTTAATGAGATAGTTTCCGAAGAGAATAACTGATTATGAAACGCAGTGAAGCCATTAGTGCAGAGGGGATAGCGATAGCATAGTTTATAGCTGCTTCAGATTGCAGAACAGTTCCCAAAGGAAAACTGTGTGAATTTATAGCTCAGACGTTGTAGACGCTCAGATCGCAAAGTATTAAGAGTAAGAGATAAACAGTTTAGGAGAGTATGAACTTACCTAACCACTGAGAATTCGGCGATTTCAAAAGTTATATGAAATGTAAGCAATCGTAAAAAAAGTTGTCCAATGATAGTAAATAAGAATCTAAAGATATACTGGAACTAATATATTCCGACGTATGTGAGCCATCTGATGTTACAGCACTTGGCCAGTACTATCTTATCCCCAGGTGATTACTTTAGATTTAGTTGCACACATTTCTAACACACAAAAGATGCATGTGCAAGTAAAGCAATAAAAAAAGTAAACAATTACGGTTTTTGTGTTGGATACCGAATTCAAAAGCTAATGTATCACCAGTAGAGGTGAAAATGGAGTTGAATATTGAGGCTAAACTTTGATAACACAGAACTGTGATGAAAAAAGTGTCTGAAATTTCATAGATTTTTCGGTGATGATTGATTTCAGGAATAATAGTAAAAACATTTCATCACATTTCATTTTTCGACAAAATAACAATTAAATTTTGCAACCTATTTTTTGATCAGTTCTTATGTATAAAACAATTACCTTAATTTTAGTTTTTTTTTTGTTAGCTGAAATTACTATCATTTAATAAATCCATTTTAAAAGGATTATGTTTAGAAAAAAAGAGACATTAGGCTTGGTAAAACCTTGTTCACACTGCAGAAATGTAAACTAATTTGAGCGAAGAAAGTTATGAAAATGTAAACTTGGTTCTCACGAAAATCAACTACAACGATAACACATGGATGATATGCGGTCATCTTAAAGTATTGTTCATGCTCCTTGGACAGAAAGGAGGATACACAAAATACCCACGTTTTTTCTGCAGATGAGACTGCCGAGCGAAGGACCACAACCGGATTTATTTTATTTATTTTAATTTTTCTTTGCCACACTACACCATTCATTACACAATGAAATCACAAATACAACTTCTGTGCCAAAAAAAAAAAAAAAAAAAAAAAAAGAACATGCAAATACAAATATTATACAATAATATTATACATATATTGCAAAGTATAAATGAAGTAATAGGAACTACAAAAACACGTATGATAACATGAATAAATTTGTTTTTAGTTTTAGTTAAAGTAAATTGAAGCACCACTACAGGTTCTTAAACAAATCAGTGAGGTGCACTGTGATTGTGGCAAGGGAACCAGGGAAAAGGCTAACAGTAGCCTGACGGGCCCCTAGTCTCCCCCACCCCCAAAAGAATCTAAGTAGTCAAGCCAAAGAACAATTTAACCAATTTAACCATTATACAGTAAATTAAAGAAATAATGCGTAATATATAACCAAACGTTAATCAACTATTAATTTTGAAGGAGGTCTTCAGTTGTTTTTTGAATACCAAGAAGTGTGTAATCGTCTTGAATCGAAGCGGCAACCCATTGCAGGACCTAGGGCAGGTCAAGTTAATATTATTAAATAATAAATTAGTACACGCTCTAGGTATTAAAAAACTAGTATTTCCACGAGTGTCATGATAATGGGAACGGAAATGCAAGGTAATTAGATCTGAATATTTCTTAGCATATATACGTTCATGCATAAACAGTAATAATCGAAAACTGTATAATTTATCAAATGACATTCTATGATAACTGAGAAAAAGAGAATGTACTTGTAAAGACGGATTCACCAAACGCAAAATTTTTTTTTTGTAAAACATAAATTCTATTAACATTCCCAATAGTTGTGCGACCCCAAGCCAAGATACAATGAGATAGAAATGGATAAATAAATGAAAAATACAATAGCAACTTAACCCTGGCAGGCAACAAACTTGAAATCCTATAAATGACACCAATGCGTGATCTGAGCCCAACCGCAATTTCACTAACATGTGCATCCCATCTCAAATAATCTTGTAAATACACACCCAAGAACTTTACAACAGCCTGAAAGTCAAGGGGCACCCCACCAAATAATATCCCATTTCCAAAATCCACTCTTCGCTTACATCGCGAAAATAGTACACTAGTAGTTTTGGAAAAATTTATTGTTAAGGAATTATAGCAAAACCAACGAAAGTAATCCTGAAGTTCCAGATTCACACGTGGGACCAACTCAGATACAGTGTCCCCGGAAAAAAATAAGCTTGTGTCATCAGCATATAAAATAGGAGTAGCACTTGAAGTAATAGTAAATAAATCATTAACATAAATTAAAAATAATAACGGGCCCAAAACCGATCTCTGAGAAACACCATGACGACCCATAAGAGCAGAAGATCGAACACCCTGTATTTGTATAAATTGCTTCCGGCCTGTTAAATAATTTTGGAATAAATTCTTGACAACCCCCTGATGCCAATATTTTCTAACTTCGATAACAATGTGTAGTGACAAATGGTATCAAAAGCGCGGGAAAGACCACAAAAGACCCCCACCGCACTAGTGCCGTTATCAAGACTAAAATGTAAAAACGCGACGTACGACGTACATCCAAAATAACAGTCTCTGTCGAAAACCCCTTACAAAACCCATGTTGGCTTTTATTTAAAATATTTTTTATCAATATAAGATAACAACTGTATCAGTATTAATCTCTCCATAATTTTAGCAAACACAGGAATTACGGATACTGGTCGATAATTTGAAACATTTGTTACTGATCCCTTTTTATGTATAACAGTAACACGACTTAATTTCAATGGCAACGGGAAATATCCTGTATATAAAATACGATTAAAAATATGGGTCAACGGAACAAGTAGCTCCCCTGAAATAAAATTTATAACCCTAGGATGTACATTATCAGGCCCCGCACTTTTGGACTGGTCCAATTCACTCATTACCCTCAAGAGGTCATCATCTACTTGTTTAAAAAAGAATGAGGAATCAGACGAAGGAGTTAGGTAATCAGAGAAATGGTGGTATAATGAGGAATTTCAGACAACAGAATGTCCGGCAACTCCAAAAAATATTTATTAAAAATATCAACTACCTCTCCTAAATTAGACGTCCTAATTCCATTATATTCAATTATAGTTGATGATTGGGCATCCCTCGAGGTTGCCAACAGTTCATTAATTGAACGCCAGATTTTTCTACCGTCAGTAGTAGTACCGAAATAATTGAAATAATATTTTTTTTAGCCAGTCTTAATTTAGAATTATACCAATTTCTATACCTACGAAAATTAGACAAATAAATTGGGTTCCTGGAACGGAGGAAAACAGCAAATAATTTATTTTTTCTATTTAAGCAACGTAACAAACTCTGGTTAAACCAAGGCTTCCTGCAGCGCGACGTACGACGTAAGTTACGAAATGGAAACGCAACATCGTAAGAATTCCAAACAATTCTCCAGAATTCATTATATGACTCAACTGGATCATCCAACTGAAGTACAGAAGTCCAATCAATTAGTGATAAAGCCCCACGAAACATAAATAAATTATCATAACTATAATTTCTTATTAACATAGAACATGAATTAGATCTGTGTACTACTGAACAGTCCGCCAAAAGAAAAATCGGTAGATCATCACTGATATGAAATGAGAGAACCCCCGAGCATGTACTATAGTTATTTGTTATACACAAATCTAATAAAGAAGAAGTTGAATCTATAACTCTGGTGGGAATAGTTATTACATTTAACATTCCAGAAGAAATAATTATATCTCTAAATAAGGCAGCACCCGTTCCAGAGGAATTCATATCCACATTAAAGTCACCAAAAGAGTACAATGTCCTACCAGTGAAATTTATGTCATCCAAAGAACAAGAATAAAAGTTCAAAAAGATTCAATATTAACGTGTGGAGAACGGTACATAACACTTATTATTGATTGTTGTAACACAATTGAAAGTATTTCATAATTTTCAGTTATGACAGTGTATTTATCAAGTAATAATGCGGTAATGGAACGCTTAACATATATCGCAACCCCACCAGCCGGGACCCAGAACGGGAAGCCGCGAAAACCTGGTAACCAGGTACATTACATACAGAACCAACATCAGCATCATACCAGGTCTCTGAGACATATATAAAATCTAATTGGTAATTTATATCATACAGCAAGCAAACCAAAGCATCTAACTTACTATATAGACTTCGGGCATTCAAGTGCAAGTATTTCAAACTGTAAGTATTCGATGAAATCAAACCCTGCAATTCTGCAACTGTTACATAGTACGGTGCACAATTCGCCATCAAACACAAAATATATAATCAAAAGAAATGCAGTCAATAACAAAAATATTGATACCAATCCAGAGCGCTAAAACCGCTCTAAATTCAAATTCAGCTTACTCTTTATATGAACTGGGTTCGAACCCTCCGCCAACCGGCAGAAATTTTTTCCGTTTCTGTACCAACAGAATTTAACATTGTTGGTTTTTGAAAAGTCACGTGCCTGCCAAAAGAGCTGTCTATTATGAACAGTTAAATTTTAATTAATATACACCCTGTTGCCGTCCGTACAATTTTTAACAACATCCATCACTCTCAGACCAGTCCTACCCATCGCAAGGAATTCGTTCCTCATTTCTCTAACTTTAAACTGAACAGTAATTGCCGACACTTTCCGGGACTCTCTTCCACGCAGTCTGTGAATTACCTCAATGTCAGTCACAAAAAATCCATCAATATTCAACTTACCCGCAATGCGATGTACCAAGTCCTTGAGATCATCAACTCCCACTCCATGCACCTCCTTGATTCCGTGGATCTCCAAGTTTTTATTTCTAACATATTGATCCAAAGTATTCAAGCTTTCCTTTAATGTATTTATATCAGCAGCCTGATTTTGCACTCTCTCCTCCAAAGAAGCAATTTTCTTACATGATTCCTGCAGTAATGCATGCGATTGTCCAATTTTGTCCATGACATCGTCATATTTTAATGAAAAAAACTCTACTGACTTACGCAAATCAGATATCTCAGTTTTCAAGCTCACGATCATATCCAACTTCTCATTATTTAAACGCTGCATAAATTCTTCAGAAACACTTATATCCCGTATATCTATTTCCACGGAGGACTTAATCCACCCCGGGTTCTCACATCCCCGGGAGAAACGCCCCGTCGACAACTATTGCATTGCCATTTCAATTTTCTTTCCTTGCTCATTCTTCGATAGGAAGCCTCGCCAATCGAAGAACAGTTGAAATGGAATCTTCCACCGCATCTTCCATAGCAATGTACACAGTCATCTTTAAGCAATCTGTCAGAACAAGCGGAGCACTTCAACGAAGACATGATATTTCTGATTTTCTGTGTACAAGCAGATCAAGCAATAAGACAGCATAGCAACTCAGAAATGCAGACGACACGGGCAGCCAAGTCGACCCAGCACAGCAGACGACACGAGCAAACAACGTCAACAACAACATTAGTTGGCAACAGCAACGAGCTGTAACAGCAGACGTTAATTTCTCCTATCAGGAAATCAGTCCAGTCAGTACAAATACGTCACTCGTAGAAGATATCTAACACAAATCTCAACGCCAACATGATACATGAATTTTTAAATCCAACTTACTGATGTTAACAAACTTGTGCTGACCTCTGTCTCTGCAGACGGAGCAACTGAACTCTCACGACGAAGCACATTCAAAACATGGGACAATACGTGACCATAAATAGCACAAATAGACGATTTTCTTTACAGTAACTGAATCACTCACAACATCATCAACGTAACTTGACTTGACCCAATTTATGGCTAAGCTTGGCTGCTTTAAAACCAGGAAACAAAAATATTATTTGTGAAAGTTTGGCTGATCGCAAAAAAGTCCTCCTACCATCCTGCCGGCTTTTCATATTACAGTCGGACTTATATAGCAGCTTGCAAGAGTTTTGGCAAGAAAAGAGGAGTGTTTTAAGTATCTGCATAAAAAGTTTCCGTTTTCAGACGACAAATTGAATGAAGGTAATTTTGTAGAACCAGACATTCGAAAACTCATAAAAAACAGTGCGTTTGAAACAAAAATGGAAACGGTTGAAAGAGAGGCTTGGAGTACTTTTAAAGAATTTGTGAGGAAGTTCTTGGGAGACTACAAAGGTCCCAACAACAAGCAAATAATCGAAATCATGCTAGAAAATTCAAAGCATTAGCTTGTTTGATGAGTTTGATGGGACACTTTCTGAACGCTCAATTGAACTATTTTCCTGAAAACCTTGGAGCCGTTAGTAAGGAACAAATAGAAAGATTCCACTTAAATGAGATAGAACGACGATACGATGGAAGATGGAGCTTCAACATGATGGCAACTACTGTTGGTGCTGCTCGAGAAGACCCACATGGTGTATATACGTAGGTGAGTCAAAAAGTTAGTTGTACTGCTTGATAAAACAACACAGGATCGAAATTACAGAAACATGTAATATGTACATGAAAGTTCCATACAAAAGTGACTTCTCGGCGTAATCACCTAGTTTATTGAAACATTTGTCGAGGCGTGGCACAAGTTTTTCTATGCCTTCTGCGAAGTAATTCCGTCCAACGTCCGATAACCATTGCGGGTTGTATCTTTCACCTCGTCATAATCGTATTCACACTTCTATGTGAAAAATCCAGTTCTTTTGCGATTTCGTCTTCTGTTACTCGTCTGTTTTCAAGAATGAGTTCATTCACGCGAGCAACGTTATCAGCTGCTGTCGAAGTTGACGGTCTTCCCTTGCGGTAATCGTACTCGATATCAGTACGTCCGTTCTCGAACAAGATGCACCACTTTGCGATAGCTTGACACGATATTGCGTTCTCACAGTATACTTCGTTCAACTGCCGAAACATTTCAATGCAGTTACACCCTTTTGCCCACAAAAAACGAAGCACTGCACGCAGTTCCAATTTGGACGCCACCAGCAGCTGCCGAGGCATGTTCACGACTCGTTAGCGAGCGAACTAAAACTAATGCGTAGAAGCAACTGCGGCATGTGCTGCAGATAACTGCCAGCAGTGTTGTCACAAAGTGTCAACAAAATATCCTTTTACCGAAATGTTTTACGGAGGAGTGCAACTAACTTTTTGACTGCCCCTCGTATAAGAAAAAGTGCTAAACAGAGCTTCGAAGGCAAAAGAAAGAGGCAATATAACAACATGTAAATATAAATGACATTTTAAAATGGTTCTTTGTAGCATTTTTTGCACATCAAAATATTTTCTAACTTTTTGTAATAAAATAAACTTTTCATCAGAATACATGTGAAAAGGCCGTTTTCCCAAATCTTCACATACATTTTGTGAAAACTCCTTACGTCTTTGAAAAAAACCGTTGTCAGGTTTTAGATTAGCACACAAAATATCTTTAGCCAAGCACTTTCAGTCCATTTTCACAATACCTTTAGCCAAGCACTTTCAGTTCATTTTCACAATACCTTTAGCCAAGTACTTTCAGTCCATTTTCACAATACCTTTAGCCAAGCACTTTCAGTCCATTTTCACAATACCTTTAGCCAAGCACTTTCAGTCCATTTTCACAATACCTTTAGCACTTTCAGTCCATTTTCACAATACCTTTAGCACTTTCAGTCCATTTTCACAATACCTTTAGCACTTTCAGTCCATTTTCACAATACCTTTAGCACTTTCAGTCCATTTTCACAATACCTTTAGCCAAGCACTTTCAGTCAATTTTCAGTGCAAACCTTTGTAATCAGTAGACACAGCAGACAGTCATTCATTATGCAAAAATCCCATACTAATCGCAAGGCGCGAATATTACCGAAATGGCGAACGCAGTACCACCGGACTCTAATCTGAAAATCAAATTTTAGGTAGAAGCCATCATGATGGCTTCTTACACAAAACACAGATAACCAACTAACGACAGAAAGACACTTTATGAATTGTAAAGCGAATTTACATATGTAGTAAAACAAGTAATGAACTATGAACGGGATGCACTCCATAATTAGACAAAATGTATACCAGGGTGAGCCGAAAGTTCCTTCCGTTTCCAACTAAAACGTTTAGTGATGCAAGTAAGCCATGTACGCTCACCTCATTCTGCAAAGTAGAGAACGTTGTCATTTAGAAATAGTCCTACGCCAACATTTCTGCAGACCAATGATCCCACGGAGGTACCACTTGGCAGATCTCAAGGAAAAACAAAACTCTTTGATGCCAGATTCATTCGACATGCACCATTGAAGCGAAGGGCCTTCCTCTTAGGAAATGGGCCATGAAGCAAAACGTTTGATAGTCGAATGGGGCAAGATCCGAACTGTATGAAGGATGAGGTTGGATCTCGACACCTTCCGATTTCTGCTGTTTTAGGCGGGCAATTCTGGAGGAGTGACTTGGGGCATTATCGATTTAAAGCAACTCCCTCTTCCTATTGATGAGAATGGCACGTTCAGCCATCGGGCACCAGGTTTTGGCCCCCCGGTAATAAATAAGGGCGTCTTCCTCCCACTTTCTACCTCGCTTCCGTGTCACTTTCCTATCGCGCTCTATAGCCCAAATCTCCTAGCTTCTTATTTCTAAGGGTTGTTTAAGACCTGGAGTCAGACACTCCCTTCCTAAACTCCTCTACATATGATCTGATCTGATGATCTATTGATGAGCTCTGGTTAGCACTGGCACAAAGCATCATGGACCAGCTGCAGGTTTTCGGCAAAGAGGTTCCCGTGCACATCCTAGCCCCGCTGGGCACGAACCCCCAGTGCGCAGGACTATCACAAAATACATCGCATGACCTTCCTCTCGTGCTGTCTTCTTTGCATCACCAGCTGCGCTTCCTTACCTAGTCTCAGTCGCTGGTTCTCAGTGGTAGGCTGACGTACAGAAACACCCATTATCTATTTATAATCACCGGTGACGATACTATGCCAAAGCTTGTCGTCGTGTGCATTTTACAGTAAACTGTGACAGAGAGCGACACGTTGCTTTAGCAGTTAAAGTGTCAATTCATGTGGAAAAGTTCACTGGCAGCTGAAGAAGACACCCAGCTGGGGCAGGTGACAAAACGATGGTGAATTTGGAAGATCCTACCTGAACCTCCAATTGTAGCGTCTGGTACCAGGGTTCGATGTCACAGCTTCGACCAGGGTGTCAGTTTTGCTAGTCGTCGGACGTCCTGAATCCGGCTTGTCTTTGAGACTGGTGTCCCCGGAATTGTAACTCCAGAGACATGTTCGTGCGGTGCAGTTTACCACTGTTTCCATACCTGCTTCATTTAATAATGTTCCAATATTGGCGTAGGAGCACTAGAACAGCACGTTTATCGACCTCTATCCTCTGCTCACTTAAAAACGCAATGTGGCCCCGTGCCAAAATGCATGTCATATGCCTTGTGTTTTTTACGTCATGCGGTGCGTAGTCGACGATGGAGCGCGAGTACCATACACGAATGGAGACCCAAAACTATGTGTAGTTCAAAACGTGCCCAACTTTTGACACATCCTGGTATATTTTGTTGTTTCAGGAGTTAAGTGATATCATATGAAGAACTGTAAGAGCTATAAGCAGTCGTACGTTAGTAATTTGAGGTATCTGGTTCCAGGAGGAGGATATATCCAGTGTCACAAGACAAACACATAACCTATGCTTCATCGGGATTCAAACCCCGTGCAATCGGATGAACGGTCAGAAGGCAGAGCTTTGACTTTTCAGCCGTTGGGGAGGCTTACAGTACATGGAACAATGCGAATGTACGGAAATTTCATATGTACAAAAACATAAAAAATAAATTATATGATCATGGAAAATTAAAATGTATCTCTTTTATAGGTTGCTAGCGAAGCCAAGAAAACTTATTGACATACAGGATTTTCGCCTTTTCCTTGCTTATGATGTTGTTCATACCGCAAGTTGAAGTTCCGTGTGAATATTTTTAGATATTCCTACCCAGAGTAATCTTCAGAGGTAAGCGGTGGTAAACACACTTCGTAGGACATTGGGAAGCGACTACAGAAATAACAAAAGATAGTTCCAGAATTCCCACGGTAGAAAAGTTTGCCGCTGCCAACGAGAACCGATAATTTTGTGATCTGCATGGGCGTGTGATTGGCAAATGAACCTTAGTCAACGATATGTGATGTTAATCGATGCACTTTATTGTTTTTCTTCCTAAAACATGAATGTTTCTTGACATAAAGACGATTCTCTAAAACAAAGAGCTATTGGAACTTACATTAACTCAAAGATCAGCTGGAGGCTACTGGATATTGTTGATGAAGATCATACACATTTGTGAGTGTTTACGCATTTTTGATGAACACAAAGATGAATACGTTAAAGAAATGTATTCTACGGTTAAACGCAACTGACATTGAGTGACAGTTCTTATATACTGTATGATCCTGTTTTTCCAGTCTTCCAAGTGAAGAACGATGCTATGATACACGAAGCTTTTCAGGTGAACCCACAACCAAACCTCTCACGAGTTAATCTCTGGAAACGGGCTGCTCATACTGTTGCGAATGAACGACTGCCCATTCCCATCCTATGTGAAACGTTTCTATAATACCTACTGTACTACCCAGACGGCGCAGTGGTCTAAGCGCTGGATTATGCCTATTCGTCCACCAAGGTTCTGGGTTCGAATTCCGATGAGGCCTGAATGGTGGGTTTGTCTTACGGCACTGGCTTTCTCCTTTCCCTGGAACCAGTGGCCCTAAATTAGGGACGGGCGACTGCTTATAGCTCATTGAGTTGCTCACGGTGGTCGTTAAACCTTGAATAAAAAAAAAAACTACTGTGTAGACCATCCAGTGTAAGAAACTGCTTCAACTTGCATAAAACTGATTGTATTAAGACATCCTGTTTGCTGTAGTTTCAGAGTGACACAACTATGGAATACATTGAAGTGTTAAAAAATTGGGATACCTCTCTAAGACCGCGTTGGTCCTCCTAGCTATCAGATAACAGTAACGCGACGGGGCATGGACTTCACGAGCTCTCTGTAGCACTGTGGAGATGGTGCACACCATGCTTTCTGAAGAGCGTCTCATATTTCCCTAATATTCGCCGGTGGAAGATTCCTGGCATTGACGGCACGATGAACACCATCCCAAATGTGTTTGATGGCTTTTAAATCCGGCGAACGAGGAGTCATGCCAAATTCCGTGAAATGTTCTACCGGCATAATCGGGCAATGGTGGATGTATGCGGTGGCGCATTGTCGGGTTGAAAGAGGTCGCTTCTGTCGGAGTGGTTGAATAACCCGAACGGATGCAAATGATCCCAACGATGGTTACGCAACCTCCACCGGTCAGAGTGGTCTGCAGACGTATGATCTAATGTGTTCCAGCTGAAAACAACCCACGCCATAACAGAGCCACCGCCTACCTGCACTGTCCCTTGTAGGCATGCGGAATCCATTGCCTCGTGGGGTTGTGGCCACACCCGGAGTCGACCATCTGCCGAAGCATCTAGTGCCTCAGTGAATGTTTCAAGAATTGTGTGGTTACCCTGCAGGTCACAAGTGCATTTCAAATATTTTCTGAGACGAAAAACAGAACGATAATAAATGTTGAATAAAGCCTACATACGGTTAGCTTAGGGGAATATAGGGGAATTACTTTCTGGTTCTCATTTGGGATCTTTGTAGCCCATGTATTGTGGTTTAGGTGTTCACACTTCCTCTGGAATGAAAATGAGCTTGAAAAGGACGTTTTACAGCCAAGATATATCCATCTTTATGCGGGTCAACAATTCCAATGCAAACGACAGTCGCCTGTTTAAATTACTTGCTAGCAACTGTCGCTTGTGGGTAAATTGTACCTTTTTTTGTTTCTGGATTTAACGACCAGAAAGAGCAGCTCAACGGGCTATAAACAGCCGGTCATCCCTAAATAAAAGCCACTGGTTGGAATGCAGACGCAGAGCCATCATACGCGTACAAAAACACCACACATGCCTCATAGGGACTCAAGCCCAGGCCCACCTGAGCGTATTGAAAGAAACCAGTGCTTTGGCCACTACTGTACAATGGAAGCCTAGATAAATTTGAAAGAAACCAGTGCTTAGGCCACTGATGTATAATGGAAGCCTAAATAAATTTGAAAGAAACCAGTGCTTAGGCCACTGCTGTACAATTGAAGCCTAGATAAATTTAAAAGAAGCCAGTACTTGGGCCCCTGCTGTATAATGGAAGCCTAGATAAATTTGAAAGAAACCAGCACTTAATTTAAAGGAAACCAGTGCTGTACAATGGAAGCCTAGATAAATGTGAAAGAAACCAGTGCTTAGGCCACTGATGTATAATGGAAGCCTAAATAAATTTGAAAGAAACCAGTGCTTAGGCCACTGCTGTACAATTGAAGCCTAGATAAATTTGAAAGAAACCAGTACTTAGGCCACTGCTGTACAATGGAAGCCTAGATAAATTTGAAAGAAACCAGTGCTTAGGCCACTGCTGTACAATGGAAGCCTAGATAAATTTGAAAGAAACCAGCGCTGTACAATGGAAGCCTAGATAAATTTGAAAGAAACCAGTGCTTAGGCCACTGCTGTACAATGGAAGCCTAGATAAATTTGAAAGAAACCAGCGCTGTACAATGGAAGCCTAGATAAATTTGAAAGAAACCAGTGCTGTACAATGGAAGCCTAGATAAATTTGAAAGAAACCAGTGCTTAGGCCACTGCTGTACAACGGAAGCCTAGATAAATTTGAAAGAAACTAGTGCTTAATTTGAAAGAAACCGGTATTTAGGCCACTGCTGTAAAATGGAAGCCTAGATAAATTTGCAAAGATAACACTGCAACGCTTTTGGTCAATTTTTTTCATACTCTTGTATACAACAAATCTAACTACCTTAATACTCCATCTGATCGACATGAGGATAGAGCTTTAACGAACAGATGCTCTACGACTGCAGCGAGAACGGTTTTCCAGATTAGGTTACTCCCCCTTCCTGGCTGGCTATGGGGAACCCATTTCAAATCAGCGAACCAGGCTGCGACGTGCACATTGAGTCAGACAATCTCCTCGTAATGTTTTGTATTGACAAAGTCCCGCAGCAGAATTTTCACCATTATGGTAGTATATGTAGTTTCACAGGTAAGAGACAATGAGAAAAGTGAGAATACGCGCCTTTTAAAGAGACTAAAAATTTTAGTGACTAAGAGAAAAGTGACAATACGCGTCTTTGAAAGAGTTCCGAAAAGTCTCGTACCTTCATTTTATACTCATTAGCCGTCCGTAGAAAGCCTGCAGCCTGCAGGACTATCTCTTCGCTATTAGGAGAGGCAAAGGTTTTCATGATGGCGATGTTTTGAACTCAAAACCTCTTCCGCACATGGAAAATATACCAACGAAATTTAATTGAGTTTACCCAAATGTTTGTGCTTGTAGATGTCTCTGAACAGAAATGCTTTAATTATCATCATTCTGCAACGCGAATTAAAGACTGAATCATTCAGTGGTCGATAATCTTCGATTACCCCCAGCTGTCGAACAATAACAATAAATTAAGAACTTTTCCAAGTGCTACCTGAAAATATTTAGAGCGACCGGTAAAAACATGTCAAAGGTGGCCACGAATAAACGAATTAATAAACACAAATTTTGAAGATGACAAACCGTTTTTTGGTGTAAATATGACAAGAATGGTAAGTCAGATTATAGAATATTCAACACAGTAATAAAGGATCGTATGAAATTTTAGCTCTAATTGATCTCTTTTAATGTCAACACATTGTATCAATCACTCACTTCATACATTGCAAAAATAAAGATATTGCCGTAAGCAACTCTCACTCGAGAAACCGAAAGCAAAAGAACCTCACAACCGATCACAACAACCGCTGCTACAATACTAATAATCTCTACAGAACGAGAGCAAAAACGAGACGCAGCTCGGTGTTGCCATCTATTGGCTACAAATATAACAAATAAAACTAAATATCTTACATTACTCCCACCTTGAAAGCTTAAGCTTTCAACACATAAAGTAATACAATCATCTTCAACATTATAAATTAAACACAACAAATTTGAAAGCTTAAGCTTCCAACACACAAAGTAATACAATCATATTCAACATTATAAATTAAACACAATAAGCTGAAAATTACAATGCGAGAATTTAGTGTCAACTATCAAATTAATGATACAAAAAGGTACCTTACACTCAACCTAACGGTAATGGACACAGTTCAACTGTGAGTCTCTTGAGAATTCCGGAATCAGTTCGAACAGTCACGACTCGTACCTTGCCATCAATGCCGGGATGTGTTTCTATAACACCTCTGGCAAGTTTCCAACGCAATGCAGGCATCAGTTCGTTTCTGATCAGCACAAGATCCCCTACTGTAAGGTCCGGTCTAGAAATGCACCATTTAGGCCTAAGTTGAAGTTCTGTAAGGTATTCTAACCTCCATCTCCTCCAAAACTGCTGAACTAAGCGTTGGATCAATTTCCACCTCTTAAGACGAGAAATCTGAACTGCAGTGAGATCTAACTCAGGGAGAGCCGTCAAGGGAGCTTCCACGAAAAAGTGTCTAGGCGTCAAGGCATCCAGGTCATTAGGGTCTTCAGAACTGGGACACAGAGGCCTAAAATTAAGGCAGGTCTCAACTTGTGCTGAAAGTGTGAGGAACTCCTCTAGAGAACAATAAGCATTGCCTACTGTCCGTTAAAGTGGAACTTCATTGCCTTTACCCCAACCTCCCAAAGACCCCCAAAATCAGGCGCTGAAGGAAAGTTAAAATTCCACTTGATGCCTTCGGGAGAGGAAAAGGTAGCAACACTCAAAGCCATCGGTTACTTTGAGCACTTGCTTAAGATCACGACGCAAATCACGATCTGCACCAACGAAATTCGTGGCGCAGTCACTAAATATCTCACTAGGCTTACCTCGGCATGCAATAAATCTCTTAAGCGCTGCAATGAATGCATCAGAAGTAAAGTCTCTAACAATTTCAAGGTGAATTGCTCTCGTTGAGAAACACACGAAGACTGCAAGGTAAATCTTGAAAAGCATTTTTCCTCGTCCCACTCTTTCTCTGCATTGAAAGGGACCAGCAAATTCTAGACCCGTCACATGAAATACTCTAGAAGGAGTTACTCTCTTTAAGGGCAAGTTACCCATAAGCTGAGTGGCTGGATAAGCAGAATGACGAAAGCATGTCACACAACGAGGCACAAATCTTCGCGTGACATCTCTGCCGCAGAGAATCCAAACCTTTTGTCGGATGACAGCAAGTACAAGTCGAGCGCTTGCGTGGAGATGAGTGTGTTGATAATACTTCACAACTAATTCTGTTATATGATGCCTTCTAGGTAGAAGTGTAGGGTGTTTCACAATATCTGCAACTGAGGCATTTTTAAGTCTCCCACCAACTAGCAAAAAACCCTCAAAATCCACAAAGGGATTCAACGGTAGAATTTTACTTGATGACTTAATGGCTCTTCCAGAATGAAGGCATGCCAACTTATCAGCTAACTCAGAGTATTAGACGAACTCCACTATTACATAAGTGGCCTTAAGAAACTCATCTTTACTAAAATGGCCGAAGTTTCTTTTAGATAACGAATTAGCACAGTTTTGTGTGAGCCGCAAACACCAGGCTGTCACGCGGCACAATCTGGTCCAAGACGATAACTTGAAAATAAAATACAGATCTGTACTTTGGCAGGCTGCTGTCACATAACTCTTCCTTTCTTCTCTCAAATGTAGTTCAAGAAAACGAGAACTCCTGAAGAGCATCTCCATTTAAACGTTGAACACTATGCTACTGTAGCCAATCTGGACCTCTTAACCACATGTCACACTGAATCAACTCCAAAGCCAAAATACCTCTGGTGGCACAGTGAGCAGGGTTCTGCGTACCAGCAATGTGATTCCACTCCACAAAGGGAATCGCTTCCTAAATTCTTGCCGCTCGATTAGCTACAGAAGAGAGACAGCGTTGTGGTTGCGACAAAACCCAAGCTAGCGTAACTCTTGAATATGCCCATGCAAAAACCTTCTTGATTGGAATGTTGAGACATGGAAGAACAGCTTCTAGCAGATTTGCCAACAACAGGGCAGAGCAAAGCTCTAGCCTAGAAACCGATTGCTTATTTAAAGGGGCAACACCGGTCTTGCCAGCTAGTAAAGATACGTGCATCGAGGAGTCCAAACCCACTGAACGAATGTAAATCGCTGCAGAGTAAGCTTTCTTAGAAGCATCACAGAAGGCATGAATTTCAAAGTAATTCAGAAGTTGGAGTCATCACACATCTTGGAATTTTGAGATCTCTGAGACAGGAAAGTTGTGACTGGAATTGATCCAACGGTTCCTGTGCTGTTGTAGTAGCTCATTGTCCCAACTCAGATTAGAACTCCAGAGCTCTTGAAGAAGAATCTTAGCTTTAATCACTATTGGCGACAGCCAACCCAAGAGATCGAAAATCTTGGGAATTTCTGAAAGTATGAATCGCTTGCTATACTCCAATTTCTCGTTGGTAGCAACAGAAAATTTGAAGGTATACCTAGTTGGACACCACTCAATGCCAAGCACCTAGATTGATTTTTCGCAATCAATTCTCAGGGTGCCACTGCAATCCTTGAATTCATCAAGAATAGTGTCTAAAACAGATGCAGTACTCGATGTCCATTTACGCAATGTTACACCACCCTTTTTAAACAATTCTCGAAGCTCACGTGTAAGCTCAGAGGCTTCCTTCGGTGAATTGGCACCTGAAAGGAGATCATCAACATAGAAGTCTTGCAAAACTACTCTGGATGATCGTGGGAAAGCAGTCTCTTCATCCAAAGCCAATTGCTTCAAAGATCTACTTGATAAGAATGGGACATAAGCAGTGCCATAAGTGATTGTGTTCAATCTAAAGGTCTATACAGGCTCTTTAGGTTTTTCTCTCCATAGGATTCTCTGACAGTCAGTGTTCTCTGGGTGCACAACCATTTGTCTAAACATCTTTTCCACGTCTGCACACAAAGCCACTCGGAAAGTTCTAAATCTCAAGAGAATGTAGAACAATTATTGATGAACTCTCGGACCCACCATAAGGAGGTCATTTAACGACAGTCTCGAGGTGCTCTTAGCCGAAGCATCAAACACCACTCAGACTCTTGTAGTACTACTCGAAGGCTTCACTACACAATGATGTGGAAGATAATAACTCACTTGTTTGCAAATCTCAGTTTCTGACACTCTTTGTATATGGCCCATGTCCTCGTATACTTTCATAAAGGAGCAATACTATCTGTATAATTCAGGGTTCTTCGAGAGTGCATTATACAAAAACCTTAAGCGCTTTATGGCAAGTTGCTTGGAATCGCCCAGATGTGAGGGAGGTAAGTGAAAAGGAAGCATCACAATGTATCTGCCATTCTCGTCTCTTGAATGCCTATCTTGAAAAGGAGTTTCACATGCTTGTTCAGCCTTCGTAAAGAGACTAGCCACAGGAACGGAATCCAGTTTCCAGAAATTAGATACACAATCATTAAAATCTACTTGAATGTGATTTACATGAACTGTAGATAACTTCTCACAATAAGTAGGCACTTCACCTGAATCGATCTATCCCAGTTCCAAACGTACCGTAAAAGGTTTGCCGTCTTTTGCCTTAATGGTATCTCCCTTCAACAAGGGCAGAAAGATATCTACACCCAGCAATATATCAATCCCTGAAGGTTTGTAAAAGTTGGGGTCAGCCAAAGTCACATCAGAAAACAGTTCTTCTAAAGAGGAATCAAATGGAGAGTGTGGCAATTCTCCAATAAGTTTGCTGAGTACAAAGACTGAAGTTGAAAACGTAGGTGTAGTCTTGTAATGCGGCCTAAACTTTATCTGTGTTACACCATTGGCATGCGATCTTGACGAACCTAAACATGAAATAGCCATTCGTTTCTTCTACCTGCACAGGCCAATTCTGTTTGCACAAAATTCTGATATAAAATTTGCCTGGGAACCGGAATCTAGGAGCGCCCGACATAACTGATAATTCCCTGAGGCATCCTCAATACGAATTACAGCTGTGCATAGCAGAACTTGTTGCGGCATATTAAAATCTGAAACACAGGACGCAATCGTCGATATTGTTAACTCGAGTCCCTTCCACAAAGTGGAATGCTCGGGCTCTTTACTCTCAACAGTAGTAGTAGTTGAAGATACAACTTGTGTCCTAAACTCTGGTTCTGCATTACATTGCTTAACTTCATTATTGCGAAAGCACAGTAAGGTATTATGATTCCGAGCACAAATTCTTCAGGAATGTATACTCTGACAACGTCTCACTAGATGATTTGGCAATAAACAGCTGAAGCATAATTTTTTATGTTTCACAAATCCTACTCTCTTATGAACAGTCAGCTTAAAGAAATTATTACACTTGTTCAAATGGTGATTCATTTTACAAACTAAACGCCTACCCTTTACTTCCGAAACAAAAGATGAAACCTTAGGTTGAACAGGCCTGTTATAAGAGATCACCTTGTCACCTTTTAACGTACACACATGCCTCTATATAAACTCCAACAACTGCTTTAATTGAGGAATGTTGGCTGCTTCTAAGGTTCTCTCCCACCATCCACGAGTTGTCATATCCAACGTATTATGCACAATAAACAGTAGTAGAGTGTCGGCAACTCCGTCACACTTCAACTCAAGGCTCTCTAAAGCACAAACGCATTCGATAGTGATATCCACAATATTTAAAATTTGAGCTGCAGACTCATTGTTGACCGCTGGCAGCGAAATTAGTTTCAGTAAAATATTGAAGACCAACTCACGTTTATTAGAATATCTCTCCTTCAACAAATCCCACGGAACTTCGAAATTAGCATCACACAATGACAATGATTGGACGATACGAAGAGCATCTCCTCTCAGACAACCTTTCAAATTCTTAAGTCTCTGTGAACCAGACAAATTATCATTCAATAACGCAGACGCTGTAAACAAATCTTGGAAAGAGAGCCTCCGAGTGGCATCTCCACCACTAAAAATTGGAATTGACAATTCCGGCAGGCGAAGCGGCACTGATTTTTCACTCGCCGTGTTATTATTTGTCAGAATCACGGGCCCGGACACTTTACTCAGCAGTATCAAACACAAATTATGAACGATTTCCTGTAGTTCCTCTGCTTCGGCTATAATTCCATCCACTTCTTCCGGAGCGTAGGACTCAAACATTCTTTCAACAACCTCTGCTTTCTTTGACTCAATAGCGTCTAATTTTCGTTTACAAAATAACACATCCAAACTAGCACTGTGCAATTGTTCAAAATCACTCGATTCAATCTTATCTAGAAGTTTTGTCAACGACACCTTAAATACACGTGTTTTTTTATCTTTAATGCCTCCATAATTAGAATGTCAGAAAAGCACTAAAAAACTATATTCTTAAATCATTCTCAAATAATCACTTGTTTCTATCAAGAACCTCCCAATCTCCCCAACGACTTGCCGATGATTAACACCGAACATAAATTCGAAAAAACACTCATTATCCAAAACGGTCGAAGATATTTCCAGCTCGAACGGACCCAAAATTTAGAGTATTCAACACACTAATAAAGTATTGCATGAAATTTTAGCTTTAATTGAGCTCTTTTAATGTCAACACATTAAATCAATCACTCACTTCATACATTGCAAACATAAAGAGATTGCCGTAAGCAACTCTCACTCGAAAAACCGAAAGCAAAAGAACAGCACAACCGATCACAACAACCGCTGCTACAATACTACACTGCTGGACAATTGCTAAGGACGGATCATAAACGGCTATATAGCGCATAAAAAAAGTAAGTGTGGTTGGATGCCAAGTGAAACAAAATAATGTCAGAATGTCAGGACATTACAAGAAAGACAATTTATTGTGCTCTGAAATCCAGAAGGCTTTGGAACGTGTTCAAGGGACAAACAGGCCATTTTGTGCAGAATACGTAAACGTGAAAGAAATGCAATTACCGTCCGCAGGCGTTCCGGCGTAAGATGTCAATACGGGATATGGCCACCATGGAGGGCGATGCAAGATTCCACACGTCGTGTCATGCTTTGCACGACATTATCAAGCAGCTGTTGGGGTAATTTATCCCATTGCTCTGTCAGTGCACGGATGAGGGTGTCCTTTGTTATTAGATGGCATTGGCGACCAGCAAGACTCCTCCCCAAAGCATCCCACACATTTTCAAAGGGATTCATATCTGGAGAACGTGCTGGCCATACGAGGCGTTGAATATCCTCGCTCTCAAGACACTCCTGGACAGCGACTTTTCGATGACATGTTGCGTTGTCGTCCATGAAAATGAATCTATCACCGACAGCACCACGGTACATGCAAACATGAGGTAGCAGAACATCATTAATGTATCGTTGGCCAGTCATAGTCCCAGTTGGAAGCACATAGAGGGACGTACGGCCATTGATCATGATGCCAGCCCATACCATGACACTACATGTCGGATATCGGTCCCTTTCCTGTATGTTTGTTGGACAATATGCAGTACCACTATCACGCCAGATCAGTTGTCGTCGACAATACGACGATAGACTGTATCTACTCTCATCTGAGAAGAGGACAGCAGACCAATCGTTATCAGTCCAATAGCGATGTTGAGGGCACCATTGCAAACGGGCGGTACGGTGACGTCTGGACAATGAGATGCACACAACAAGGCGCCGGGCGTGTAGTACTCTTTCATGCAAACGTCTGGCGACAGTTTTTCGGGAGATCCGCTTGCCAGTAGCAGCCATAAACTGATTTGCTACCTCACTAGCTGTGCTGCGCCGGTGTCTTTTTGTTGATAGCACTATGTACCGATCTTCTGCAGGTGTCGTACTGCGAACACGACCTCCCCCGTGACGTTTGCTACACTCTCCATTTGTTTGAAATGATTTCCAAAGCCTTGAAACAACACTGTAACTGACGTCGAACTCCCTGGCAACATCTGTTATTTTTCGCCCTTCTTCAATCTTGCCAATAATACGGCCACGTGTAAAATCATCTAGGTGATGTCGGGAGGACACTGAAAATTGCAAGTTCGTCAATTGATTCTTTCCCTTTCAACTTTGCGTTTGAGAAACAACGGTCAATACGTGTCAAATCCTTTATATCTCTTATCAGCGCTATGACGTCACGAATAAGTTCGGCAATCCAAAATTTGTATACGCACAACACGTCTTACTGTATCCCGCACTTATGCTAATTTCCACATTTTCCTGCCTTCCATTTTATGGTTGCTATCGTTGCTATAGTCATCCGTCCTTAGCAATTGTCCGGCAGTGTAATACTCTCTACAGCACGAGAACAAAAACGAGACGCAGCTCGGTGTTGCCATCTATTGGCTGCAAATATAACAAATAAAACTAAAATTCTTACACAGATAATATCCAGAAACTTCGTCGTCCTGGAGCGGGATTCAAACCCACGTTTCCCAGAGAGCGCCCGGGTATGCTAGCCACTACACGTCCTAGAACGACCAAGTCTCAAGCTTCAGATTCATTTAAATATAATCATCACAGGATTCGCTAGTCGAAGGAATGGGAATCTGGAGGTTAAGAATCTGATATTTAGCAAATCTGGTGGTTAAAAACTTATCCCGTGATTGCCCGAATGAGCAGATAAATCGTGAATGAAATACGGGATTACACCATATAATACAAATTTTTAAGATGACAATCCGTTTTTGGTGTAATTGTGACAAAGATGGTAAGCCAGATAATATCCGGAAACTTCGTCGTCCTGCAGCGGGATTCGAACCAACGTCTCCCAGAGAGCGCCTGGGTATGCTAAAAACTACACCACCCAGAACGATCAAGTCTCAAGCTTCCGAATCATTTAAATATAATCATCACAGGATTCGCTAGTCGAAGGAATGGGAATCTGGAGGTTAAGAATCTGATATTTAGCAAATCTGGAGGTTAAGAATCTTATCCCGTGATTGCCCGAAAGAGCAGATAAATCATGAATGAAATACGGGATTACACCATATAATACAAATTTTGAAGATGACAATCCGTTATTGGTGTAATTGTGACAAAGATGGTAAGCCAGATAATATCCGAAAACATAAAAATTTCGTCGTCCCGGAGAGAACAACCAAGTCTCAAGTTCGAAGCAAACGACATTCATGTTTACGAATCTAGATATAACCATCGCGACTAGCTAGTCCTGTGATGGTTGTATTCAAATTTATCGTAAACTCGAGACTTGGTCGTTCTGGTTGGTGTAGTGGTTAGCATACCCGGGCGGTATCTGGGAGACGCGGATTTGATTCCCGCTCCAGGACGACGAAATTTTCAAGTTTACGGATGTTATCTGACTTACCATCCTTGTCACAATTACACTAAAAACGGATTGTCATCTTCAAAGTTTGTATTATATGGTATAATCCCGTATTTTATTCATGACTTAATGAACTTTGAAGACGCCAATGAGCTGAAAAAAACAGGTTCTATTTTTCACAGAAAGAAATTATATTTTTCTTCTCATTCGTGAATCATGAATTAGATGTTTGTATAGCTGCAGTCTTCAGAATAAATACTGTATGTCTTGTTCCATTTACAGAAAATCAAGTAAAACGTCTGCTAAGTAATACAAACTAAAATGGGAAGGTGGTTTCAAAGCAAATTGGTATCAAGCCGTACCGAGGGGAATTTGGCCAAAACATTTTTTGCATGACCAGCCACTGACCCACTGAGAAGAATGAATTCTTAAGACCTTTACAAGCTTCGTGAAGTCGCAATCTAATGGTGAAGCGGTATAATTGATAGTTCTATTTTTAGTAAGAACGGACAGCAGAAGAAAGAAGACAAATCTCCGAATAGTTAGAAAAGCGTCAGCTTGAAATTTAGCTTTCCACAAACTTTTACCAAACGGAGAAAGTTTAGGGGTGAAACAAGGAACAACCATTAGTTGTAGAAAGGATCTGCTATGTGTGTGCTTAATGACGCAGGTGTTTCGAACAACGCATTTCTCTCACTTAATCCGTTATTTGTAAGTTTTCGATTTAGGAATGTCTCCCAATAGATAGTTTAGAATAGGTCTCCTTTACTTGTATTTTATCACTTTTATCGAAGGAAAATAAAAATGCTGCTTCAGTAGTGTTAGTAATATAATGGCCTTCGAACTTAGATTCCAGGTTAGCATTAATTTGAGACATTAAAAGTTAACTACTGTTATTACCATGTATATCTGGAATTTTTTTATTGGAGGTTTAATGACCATCGTGAGCAACTCAATGGGCTATAAGCAGTCGCCCGTCCCTAATTTAGGGACACTCGTTCCAAGTAAGGGAGAGCTAGGGCCGTAAGACAAACACAACATCCATGCATCACTAAGAATCGAACTCAGACCCTTTCTCGGACGAATAGTCATAAGCTAGTGCTTAGACCACAGCGCCACCGGCACGGCATACCTGGAATTTCCGAGTACTATTTGTATCAAACTTTTGATACATTTTCTTAATAATTCAGAGCTATGCCTGGGATTCGACTGGGACTCAAGCACAGCTGAGTAGCCAACAGGATATCCAGCTTCAAATAATACATAAGGCATCATGTAGAGTTATGAAATATGACAGCACGCATTACGCGGCCAACAAACAGAAAGTTTTCTGTCTAGGAATTTCACGACAACCGTGAGTAACTCAGTGGGCTTTTTATGTACTTGCACTTGAACATTATGAACGACTTCTTTTACGGGAAAGTGAATAACCACACAAACTTTTATGTTTAGTTCCAGTAGATACATGATCGTATACACTGGTCACAAAAAGTTAAGGATGTTGCAGTTTCGAAGGGAAAACGTCGTGATATGCAAATTCAGCGACTGTTGGAGCTTGGTCATCAGCACGGGTAGCTACGTCATATGATAAGACATCACGTGCTGTTCGAGCTCCGATAAAAGTACTCTGCTAGAAGTTGGAAACTGCTAGGGCTGCGGGTGGCCTAGTAGTCAAAGTTCGTGACTGCCTCGGAAAAGATCCCAGGCAAATACGAAAGCTCGAACCACTAAATATCCGCCGTGCGTCAGATGGGCACTTTAAGTCGTCGGGCCCCGGGTACTGGGCACCATGGTAATAAATAAAAGTGTCTTCCTCCCCCTTTCTACCTCGCTCCCATGTGACTTTCCTATCTGGCACTCTAGCCCAAATCTCTTAGCTTCCTATTTCTAAGGGTTGTTTAAGACCTGGGGTCAAACACTCCCTTCCTAAAATCTTCTATATATGATCTGCCCTGATCTGGAAACTGCTGGTTTCACTGTTTGGTCTAAAAGTTCAGTGAATGCATATTGCCTTCATTGTGAAATTAAGCTGTAATTATGTTCACACGACGTTTATGCGCTGTCAACTGAAATGGGGCTGTTGACATGTTACAAGCAGATGTAAGGCAGATCGACGTGCCTACTGCTTTAGGAGTTCCGTAAAGTGCAGCAAATCAGCTAAACACAAGATTTCGTGACGCAGAAATGTTGCAGATCGATCCAGAAGTGGTCGCCCGAGGATAACCACCAGGAGTCAAGATCGCTACCTGACATCAAGTGTTCGGAGAAGGCCTGGGAACACCAGTAGCCAACACCGGGAATCAATTAGAGCTGTTTCTGGTGTCACAATATGCACCCAAACGGTGCCAAACCGTCTTCACGAATACGGACTCAGATTAAAAAAATGCTGTGATGTATAGTACTGACATTAGTTCACGTTGTCAAGTATATACTTGGGTCCATTAGCACATATCATGGAATATCGAGTGGCACCATGAAATTTTCAAAGACGAATAACGTTTCACTTTTTATCATGATGCTCGACGTGGAGAAGATCCAGCAAACAAACGGGATTAGAATCCCGTTTCACCCTTTATCCTACTGTATGCTTATCCTGATACTTGATGTGGAGAAGATCGAGCAGACAAATGTAACCACATTATGTGCAGTCCGTCCACCCTTATTCATTTTTATTTTTTTATTGGAGCTTTATCCGCCACCGTGAGCAACTCAGTGGACTATAAGTAGTCTCCCGTCCTTAATTTAGGGCCACTGGCTCCAAAAAAGGGAAAGAGCCAGCGCCGTAAGATAAACACAACATCCATGCCTCACCGGGACGAATGATCAGAAGTCATCGCTTAGACCACTGCGCCAACGGGGCGGCCCACCCTTACTAGCGGCAGTCAGTTCTGGTCTGGGCAGGAGTGTGTTTTAATGGCAGTATCTCAGTGTTCCGAAGAGAGATCCACTGAGAGTCCACTGTGACACTGTTTCATTTTCATTTTTTTCTGTTGAACATGCATTCCGTTTTCCCGATTATAATGCGATCAGTCACCGTTCCTGGAGAGTGGCTTTAGGAGCAGGGAAATTATGGGACTGAATCGTTCAGCTGCTATCGAGGTCTCGTGACCTTAAGTCTGTTGAGAACATTTGGGACGCTATACGGCAACGTCTGGATAAATACGTTTGATACCCCAGTGCACCAACATACAACTGTAACATGTTGCCTGTAATATGGGATGAGCTGCCCCAGGAACTCATCAATAATGTTATTGCAAGTATCTCATAGCTGTCAAAATGTTCTTCAAAATATAGGTTGATTCTAATATGGGATCAGCTGCCCCAGACACTCATCAATAATGTCACTGGAAGTATGTCTCGTAGGTGTCAAGATGTTCTTCAACACAGAGGTTGCCTCTGATACGGAACGAGCTGCCCCAGACATTCATCAATAATGTCATTGCAAGTACTTCATAGCTGTCAAGATGTTCTTCAACACAGAGGTTGCCTCTAATATGGTATGAGCTGCCCCAGACACTCATGTATAATGTCACTGGAAGTATGCCTCGTAGGTGTCAAGACTGTCTTCGACACAGAGATGGATTTACCGGATACCGAAATCCAGAGCCGCAGACATTTCCCGAGTTTACCATTTTGCCTTGCATTGATAATTTGCAGGGTACATAAATCGCACAATAAACTGTTTTTGTAAATGCACTCTTTATCGTTTGTGTTACGTAGCTTCACTGATGTTATTTCAATGCATGTTACTTTAGTCAAATACATACTGAGGTCCTAACAAAAGTTCTGCACACTGTCCAATTTTTGAGAAACGTGTGAAGCAAGGGAGAAAACTTACCTTATTGCCGTTCAATAATGTACTCCCCTCCGTAGCTAATGACAGCTTGCCAGCGGTGAGGTAGCTTCTGGATGCCCTGTTGTACCGTAGTACCCCATCTTTGTTCAGCTGTCCTTTTACTCAGGCCATGTCCAAGCTGATATTTTAACTTTGGGAAAAGATCAAAGTCGGGTGGACTGAGATCAGGGCTATATGGTGCTTGGGATAAAGTTTTCCAGCCATATTTCTTCAAAAGTCCCCGTACCAACGATGCACCATGGCACGATGCGTTGTCATGCAGCAAGATCGCTCCCGCTTCCAACAAGTGGGAGAGATTTTAAAGAATTTTCGGTGTCAACATTTTCCTCAGAAAGTCACCGTAATATTGTGCGTTGACATTTTGCCCTTCCAGCACTCGATCTGAGACCACAACATCCTGGGCATCGTAAGCAAAAATCATCATTTTTTTTCACTTTGGGTTGTTGCCGACGACACTTTGAGGGGAGTGGGGAACTTCGATGCTTCCATTCCGCTGATTGTGACTTCATTTCCGGCTCAAAATCAACGGTCCAGGTCTCATCAATTGCGACAATTCTGTTCAGAAATGTGTCGCCCTAACTTTCTAGCCTGTTACGATGATCCTGTGCGATGCTCACTCTGGCTGCCTTCTGCTCGGGGGTGAGTTAATGGGGCACCAAGCGCGCGACGATTTTTCTTTTTCCCTGGGAGTCGGTCAAATTCCGTTGAACAGACATGGTGGACAGATTTGCTTGATGAACAATCTCCGCGACTGACAAACGACGATTCTCTTCGAGAAGCGTTACAACAATGGTGACAGATGTTTTTTTTATGCCGCCGTTTGAGGTCGGCCTGAGCGGGGATCTTCTTCGACGCTGCTTCGGCCCTCCCGAATGCGCGATGCCCAGCAAGAAATTGTGCTTCGATCAAGAGTTCGTTCTCCACGAACTTCTTGCAAGGCAGTGTGGATCTGTGTCGGAGGTTTTCCCCTCAGGGTTTCTATTTTCAAGTACGAGCGCTGGTCTAACGCCGTGACGCGACCTGAGGAGCTGTACGCTTGCCCAACACCCTCACGTCCACACAGCAAGTGATAGCACGTCGTTTTGACAATACTGCGCTGCTGAGAGACATGGCGCAATCATTTTTTCAATTGCATCATCTGCTTCCTTTTTACTGTATTAATATAAAGTTTTCGAGGGCAAAAACTAGCATGACATTTGTCTTAATAATTAGCTTTTAACCGAATTTTGACCTCCTTAGCTTCATTCTGCGGATAAGATCCGTTGGTCCTCTCTACTTTCTACTAAAACGGTACTTTCATCTGCTTCTACAAATTCTTGTGAATACGATCTCCGATGTGGTACAAGCTGAAGCGTCATAAAGAATTTGCTTTTTAAAATATTTTTCACTGAATAAATACGAAAACAGTTTGCTTCCATGTCGCAGTGTATTTCCAAATCTGAACCATTCCGTTCTTTTTCGTCTACCCGGTAGCGCAGGGAGGTAAACGCTGGCTTCTGATTATTCGTCCGAGATGGATTAGGGTTCGAACCCTCATGAGACATGGATGTTATATTTGTCTTATGGAACTGGTTCTCTCCTTCCCTGGAACCTGTGGCCCTAAATTTGGGACGGCTGACTGCTTATAACCCATCGAGTTGCTCACGGTGGTTGTTAAATCCTGAATAGAAAAAAAAAACTATTTTTCGCACTAATAGTTTGCTCTTTGTTAAAATCCTTCAGCTGAATAAAATATGCTGTGGCTCCTAAATAATCTCGCAATTGTCAATGATTCAGACGTAAACATCTTTCTGGGATACTGCTGCATTTCTCTAGTTAAATTTGCAATCCTCATTCGATTATTCATAGTTCTGCAGTAATCGACTGACTTAATTATGATCTGCATATTGACATTACGAAAGTGAAAGCAACAAGCATCGTGCATAAAACAATGGACAATTACTTTGAGGGGGTAGTTTACCGAATCCAATGAAAGCTTAACATTAGAACAAGCTCCCGTATCCCTAATTTATATTTGTGAAGTACAAAATACCTAGAGAGAAAGGGAGAGAATCGGAAATGAAAAATGCACTCATTACTCAAGAAATATCAGACCTAGAATTTTGTCCATAGTCTGCGAGGCTATCGTAGCATATACATTCGGCAACAGTTGCGCAATTACACTCACGGGCAATGATATTTGCGCACCTGTAAGAAAACATGCTACAACCGCGAAACTTTGCGAATAGCTAGAGTGCGTGCTGGTATGCAATTGATCCACGTTTGATGCGATTGCTCATGACCGCGCACCCTGTGGTGGCGCTGCAAGCACCAACCGGCAGCGTTATAAACCGGCGTGTAGTCGGTACCCCATGAAAGCGAAAAGCACCGGCCGATGCAAGCAGTAAAGAGTGACAATAATGGCGGGTAGACCCCAGAAACCTCGATTTACGCAACGTACGGACTTTGAGAAAGGCCGTGTCATCGGGCTAAAAGCCGCAGCGTTTTCGGCGTGCCGTATAGCCAGCCACGTGAATAGTTCTGACCATACCGTCCGACTGTATTGGAGCAGTGGACACATGACTGCACTGCCACGTGACGGAGCGGCTCCAAAGGGACCAGGAAGACCACCGGTAGAGAGAATCGACGGATCGTGCACCAGGCACAAACGGACCCCACGGGGAACCGGTCCACTATACAGGCTGATGTTGCGGCTGCTGTGTGCCAACGAACCATTTCTCGACCCCTCGCGGAAGCGAATCTGCGATCCCAGCGCCCCTTACGTGTGTTGCTATTAACACCGGAACATCACCGGCTCCGTGTGCAGTGGTGCCAGGCCACATGAACGTGGAACGCCACAGACTGGCGACGTGGGGTGTTTAGCGATGAGTGCCGCTTCGTTTTGGGTACAAATGATCATCGTGTCTGGGTGTGGAGGTCCTCGGGTCAACGGCACAATCCCAACCTTGTTATCGAGCACCACACCTCCCTGACTGCAGGCAATATGCCTACAATAGCCGATCGGCTATTGCCATTGCCTACGATAGCCGATCGGCTGTAGCAGTGTTACGTGGATCATTGACGGGCCAGCGGTATGTGGATGAGATCCTACGACCCCATGTGCTCCCATTCCTGGCCGGTATTCCAGGTGCGCCATACCAGCAGGATAATGCCCGCCCGCACACGTCTCGGATTCCCCAGGACTGTCTACGTCATGACCAGATACATCCACAGCCTGCGCGCTCTCCGGACATGTGTGGGACCAATTAAAATGATTTGGAGCACGCCATCCAACACGTGTGGGCCAGTCTTCCACGGGACATCAGGCGTCTGTTCTCCTCCATGACGGACCGTATTGCAGCATGTTTCGCCGCACGAGGCTGTGCGACGCGCTATTGAAGATGACCGGACTGTGTGGTACAGATCCCTTTGTAATTATCCTGCAGCTCTGTTTTTGCCATCATGGATATCATTCATCTGTATCATTACCTCCAGAAAATTTGAGTTAAATCCGATCCTTCCTTTTTGGTGAGCAAATTTCATTGTCCGTGAGTGTATTATAAATTAATTCTTCAACTGATAGGCTTAGGCATTTTCCCTTTGAAGAGCTGTGCCCAATGATGTTTTCACGGACACGTGGAAAGGCACTTGATGCTGTGTAAAGTGGAGGGGGCAATGTTGCCCTATTATGAGTATTTATTTGGTGTTTATAAATACTGCTCCTTAATATTTCGGGTCAACGGAAAAATACTGACGAAGAATCATCTACTTCATTTGGTAACGACTTGTTCTTGTAAGGATGTACAAGAACAAGCCGTATTATACGCAATTAGTCACAATTTTTATAGCCGATGATCTCACAGGCTAAAAGAATCTTATGAAAGTAAAAGTAATGTGTACAAAGCTTCAACAATTGAAGTACAAATATAAAAATAAATTAATAACTGAGTTAATGTTGCTATTATTCCAATCCCTACTAGGTACTTCTAGCTACAGAACTTTCCGCTTTGTATACGAGCAAGTATTTTGAGCACTGAATTGAGCACAGTAACTGTCGGATTAAGCACATGCTATATTACTTTATTCTTTTTCACCCCAAAATTAAAAAATGTACATCTGTGAACTTTCAGAACATGCATTTTATGTACAGTAATCCTTTAACTAACATGCTGGGAAATGTTTCATGGAAACGCAGTTGCAAATTTTTCTTTCTCTCATTTCTTTATATTTTGAGATTTCTTAGTTGAAGAGTTTAACACAATCATGTATCCTAAAAAATATGTGACAAATTCAAAGGGATATTGAATTATCAAGCATAAGAATTCGCTGCAAGGATGCAGGGGAGCAATAAAAATATGCACGTTTAAACTTTCTTTTAAAAGTCGTATACGAGCGAATACGATACCTAAAAGAAAGAAAATTTAGAACATAGATTCAAGGATAATTTGCATAGGTACTTTCCGTTGGTAATAGATCAAGAATATTGCTCGTGACGTCACGAGTTTGAATAGTGAAGGTACTAAGACAGCTAATATAATACCCCCCCCCCTTTTCTTTTTTGATTTTAGGTTTAACGACCACCGTGAGCAACTCAATGGGCTATAAGCAGTCGCCCGTCCCTAATTTAGGGTCACTGGTTCCAGGGAAGGGAGAGAGCCAGTGCCGTAAGACAAACAAAACATCCATGCCTCACCGGGATTCGAACCCGGACCCCTTTCGGACGAATGATCAGAGGCCATCGCTTAGACCACTGCACCACCGGGGCGGCTTTTAACCCTTTACAAAACGTTTATGGGGTATATATCATCCACATAGGGTGCAGTGTGCCAGATGCGTGCTGAACAGTTTAGGTTTAGTGACTGCTTTACGTGATTTCTTAGTCACGACTGCGTACAGGAGAGCTGTAGTTCCAGAGATAACGAAGAAGACATTGTTTGCTTCATAAAGAAGAACTTTATTTCGGGCATTAATATGGGACGGCCAAAACGCTGTAATAAAGACTATGAAACAATAGCCCGCTAGCAGTCTAACTATACATCAAGTGAAGAATCTAAGCCAGGTGGCGCAGTGGTCTAAGCGCTGGCTTGTGATCATTCGTCCGTGAAGGGTACGGGTTCGAATCCCTGTGAAGCATGGATGTTGTGTTTGATTTACGGCACGGGCTCTCTCCCTTTCCTGGAACCAGTGACCCTAAATTAGGGACGGGCGACTGCTTATATCCTATTGAGTTACTCAAGGTGGTCGTTTAACCCCCAATTAAAAAAAAATCTAATCGTAGTGCAATTCGAAGGAATTTTTCCAATAACCGTTTCAGAAACAGTAACATTTCGAAAAGTTCAAATATACACTTACACTACCAAATGCAAGAAATTATACAGCATGTAAATAGAAAAGTTAAATAGCAGAATTTCTGGCCAGTTTATCTCTATGCGTTCTACGAATAAATTTCAATGTGTTCTAAAATTTGTCAGTTATGATAATGTTACACGGCACTAGCAGTGTTCCTGCCGAGTCGGCCGGTAACGGTGCTTGAGACCTGAAGTACAATTTAGTTGGCCACGGTACCAGGTGAGAATCTCAGGTGCACTGCTTCATTCAAAGATTCACACCAGAACATAAAAAATGAAAAGTTGAAGAATGACCCGAAGCATAAGGCTTGGGTGAATCCACCGTGTGAACAAAATAACAACAACAAATAAAAAATAAAATAATCTAAAAAAAATGATACTTTGGGATCAGAGTTGTGATGAGGTTCACCCGCAATCACCAATTCGTGACTGAGTGTAGTGGTCCGGATCTTACTCCGGTACATTCAATCCCCAACCAGCCAGTACAACACTCACTTTCGCAAATAACACATGATTCTCAAATACACAACACAACATTTAATAACGTTCTGCGAGATTTAAACAGATTCGGCGCTCTCTAGGCGCATAGACACAATTGCCCCTCATATGTGGGCAGCATACGGTGTCACACTTTACTGTCGGATAACGCAGCCGACTGAGTCTCCACCGAACTATCTGAACAAGAGATACTACTCGTTTACACACTAAATAGAGCTGCAGGTGATATTCATATACAATTGCTTAGATAATGAAAAAAAAATTATATGCAAACGATCACATTAAAAATACTCGCGACACAAAATACACAAGCACGTTAATTTGCGGTATAAGATTATAGGTGCGAAATACTGCCAAAGTTAATTAACTAAATCTAATAAGCATGCACATGCAGATCCCTTCCCCGCTAGCTTTGGCCCTGAACCAAAGTTAAAAGAAACTGTCCCGCCCAGCGGAATTTGTGGCCACACCTTCTCCCTTATTCATGTAAAAAAAGTAATCAGGAAATGGGCCCTGTAAGAAATTGAAATCTGTATGTCCAGGTATTTCCTCTGAGGTTCAGTCACTCAGCATTACTGCATCTATGTCCATGCAGCTTTGGGTGTCGGGATGGCACAAGTTCGCAGATGTGCGAAGAAAGAAAAAAAGGAAATATTCATCTACTTACAGTTTCGTGACTTTGCTGTGCAAATCCGTTGTGCATCACATAATATCACACGACAAAAAAAAAAACACGCACACACACACAGACACTTGCACCATGTGGCAGCACCGATGATTCAACACTTCACTTTGACGCTTGATGTAAATGAAGCACACAATTAAAATGGTAATATCACGCCGCACTTTATTGCAATGATTAGAGTGCACACTGATCTATTCTCGTGACGATTTGAAGGTGGCCGTTAAGCAAAATAGGCCCTCTCACATCTGCTGTTGCGGTTTCCAAGATTGATTTTCTATGTTCCTGGGAAATGATTTCTGTTGTTGTGAAGAAATAAATTTGACCATCAACTGCTTGGAGAGTGGAACACATTCAATTCCGCTGCTGCTATAGTTGATTCCGTCCGTCGCTACTTTCCGTCCTTTTTGACCGTTCATTCCCAATTCAGTCAGTTCCTTTCCGTTAGCAAACCATCTACCCTGCCTGAGTACGCAGTTCAAATATGCCACTCGCAGGTTTTGTTTCCATTTTTTTTTATCGAGTTGCGACCGTCAGCCCTGAGATTAATTTTCTCGGCCGAGCGAAATCAGACGTGCTTTTTCCTTAAGCGTATATCGGCAACTCAACATTTCACCTGTATATTTGTTAGGTATCGAAGCCACCGCTCTTACGCTCATATTTTTCTTTCGCCATGTTTTTATATTGTCGCACTTACACGTAGTGGCTTCGCTGCTTACGTGACTACACACACGCACACATGGGGCCTCGCTTCGCCCCGTAAGACAAGCGCATCTCTTCACTTCCTCCACAGTAGGGGATGAATGGGGTGACGATTCCACACTGCAGTGGTTGGCATCCGAACCCGACTTTGCTTGGCTTCACTTCTCATTGGAATGACCACTGTCCACTCGCAGACTTCTTAATTCCCCTGTAACTTGGCTTTCATTAGGCCAAACAGTCGCTGAGTTCCATTACGCTCCAGCCTAGAAATTTCTGCTTTATCCCGCGGATTCAGGCATTCTGCTGTCTTTATGGCAAACTGGCATCTCCATCAGCCGCCTCGAGTTGTCTCCATTTCTTACCAAATGCGGGGAGGTTTGCTGCTTCATTTTTCCCAATTCATTTTGCTGCAGATCCAAGGCATCAGCCTTTCACATCGGAGAGCATACAGACAACTGAACTTTCTTCCTTATGTTCATGCCAAGTGCGAACTCTTATTTTTCTGCACGGACCACACAGAGAGCAATTGTTCTCGAAAATGCCCCAAACAATCGACGAATTTACGATTATTCGCTAAACCTTTTGTCCCCATCTTCATTCATTTACTCAAGTGGACCCTTCTTCGAAAGGTACCATTCCGTGTTGCTTAGTTTCCCGTCAGCTGCGCCCTGATATTTATGACCTAACAGAGCTATTCTGAGACCACCCAGCCAGAGAGAGAATTCTTCGCCTCTTTTCTTTCCAAACCCCCAGATAAAACTTTATCTGCTGTTTACCCACTTTTAAACTCCAATCAAGCCTCGAACATAATTAATACTTAATTAATTTCACACATCAACCACGCCCATTAATTACTAAATTAATGGCGGGGGGTGAGTCGTAACATCGGCCCCTCCTCAAGAAATCCAGAAGTCCTCTTCTGGGCCTATCGCTTTGCTCTTATCAATTTCCAGAGCAACCATTGAGTGCTACCTTTTCCCACCGGTAGAAACAATTCAAAATGGCAAAAATATTGCGTTTCTTGCCTTCAAGAGCATTGGAGCGACTTCCCAATTATCCCGCAATTTTGTTAATTAATGTAGAGAACATCCGAAAGAAAAAACAACGTAAATGAGAAATAAATAAAAAACCTGAACTGTAAAAGAACATGTGAGCCTGCCGAACTGTGATTCCTAGCTGCCTCATACAATACGCGACATGGCGGACAAATTTTAAAGTTTTCTTCAGGTTTTAGGATGGGGGGGGGGGGGGGGGTGTCCACTGTAACAATAACATAATTTTGCAAATTCATCTGCCAGAAACATAGAACCATGAAAAATGCAAGTACGTGATTTACGCCAATTAGCATTAGAAATTTGTGTTTGGAAGAATAGAAAATATTCTGGTGGACAGCTGAGGAACAGAAAAAGAGTTATGTAGATAATCTTTATCACAGTTATGTCCACAGAAAAAGAAAGAAGTTTTCTGATGATGCAGCTTCTAAAAGCGGAGGAGGAGCGCGCGCGCACACGCACACGCACACACACACACACACAAAATGGATAGCCAGAAAGATAGTATAACACGTTAGATTTTTGCTTATTAAGACAATTACTGTAGCTTTTGATTTGTGAACTAAAGAACGAGCGCTTTACATTCTCAGCTGAATTCAAATTTAATTTCAGTAAGTGTATCCAGATGTTACCATTGCTTACAATAGAAAAGAACCTTTGAGAAAGAGTGGGCACCTATCCAAACAAACTTCGACACATACAAGTTTTCTCTTTTCTCTCGGGACTTATCTTTCTACCTGATGTCTTTTTCCATTTTTTGTTTGAATTTGCTCAGAGTAGCGGGCAGGAAACAATTTCTTGTTTTTCTGCTCTGTTTCTGTTTTTCTTGTAAATCAACCACTCATTTGTCGTTAAAGCAGAAACATGTCAATTCTGCATCGTGTCAAAGCGAACCATGACTGTGTGTTCGCTGTTGATAAGGGTAAATTGAGTCCACTGCAACCGACAGGAGCGCAGACGGTGAGCCTGCCTTTCACTCTGTGAAAGTTTCATTGACTTGCGCCGCCGAGCCAATCCAATTAATCTTAGACGAAAGTGAGCGTCGCTGTTTCTGCAATCTGGCTTTCAATCTCGATGCTTTCTCGTCGGGTCGCGTTTGTGCACATCTTGTCATCCAATGCCGAAGCTTTGGTCTTGTAGCATTAGCCAATCAAATTCGTCTTAAGTGGGATCTAAGACGCTTGTCGCGATGGATACGTCAATTTGATCTTACCAAGTCTAGCAGGTTTCTCCTGCACTTCATTGGAAACGCAGCAACTTTCTTGGAGATGAGAAATCAGTAATTCACGAACTGTGGTTTAATGGAATGGAATAATTAATAAATGGAGATTGAGAGAAATAAAGGAGTTGACGAGCTCACATGCAGCGAATGGGAAAGCCGAAATTAAAAGGGACAGATGTAAAAGTTGGCTCACGAACAGACAGGCATTTAGAAAGTAATCGTAAATGGAGAAATAATCTTCAGTAAGAAGGGATAAATGAAGGACAGTCATGAAGCGCATTGATTATGCCACACTTCCTTGAGAAAGTTTTGTATATCAGCTGAAGAATAAATGAACATGGCACATATTCAAATATTCCTCTGAAGAATAAAAGATAATACTGAAAGCAACAGGAGTTCAGAATAGGAGTGCAAGGTGAACGATATAACGTGCGATTCGGCTTTCACAAGGCGTCCATGTTTCAATGCAGATGAAACATAAGCAGATTGGCGCCCAAAGTATTCGAGATTACAGTGTGAAGTAAGAGATCATGTGGCCAACTGAGAATGGCTTAAATATTACCACGGGGATGGAAGATAACTGAACATAGTAGAGGAAGATAATACGTCCATGGACGTTCAAAATTGTAGTGTCAGGTAAAGGATAATCCGCGCAGACTGGCACTCTCAAGGATTAAAATATTTGCATGATAATGAGAGACAGCCCATGTAGACTAACGTCTATGGGAATTCAAAATTTCTGTGTGTGTGTGGTAAAGGAAGATAAGCACAGATTGACATTCAGTATGCTTTAAATAATTGCGTGTCGGCTGAAATTTAATATGACGAGCTATAGGGATTTAAAATATGAATCTCACGTGATCGGGAAACTAGGCATACTAGCGTTCACCGGAAAGTAAGTACTTGGAAGCTTAATGAGGGATTACGTGCATAGTTCAAAGGTTTCTTTTGCAATATCATTCTTTCCCAAAATAAAATTCTATACGTATCTTTTTGAGGTAAGCATGAGAAAGATTTCCGAGATGTTTTCTACATATCCTTAGGCACAAATTTCATATCACGTCTTTTCCAGAAGATCCCATTTTGATTCAAGTTAAGGCATGAATGATCAACTTTACCGTATATTTCAGGTAAGTGTCGTACATGTACATTTTATGAGTGTAGATTTACAAAACGTGATTTGGAAAAAGCATATTCATATCATATTGAGCTAGGCAAGACGAAATGGTTTCGTAATTTTTTTTTTAGTTTTCTTTTTGGTATGGTGTTAGTATTGCGCGCCTTAAAAAGCACCCAACGCTTTACATGTATTTGCATGACATTAGCTTTGTCAAGGCTCCAGTGTACTGTGGAACATTTGCAACATTCTCAATTTCAGTCTACCTTGTCAAGAAAACATGGTATTCTGCTCAAACGTTTCTGTGCTTTTGTGTGTCGTTATTTTGTCATGATGTCTGTGTTTCAGGAATATAAAACAAACAACCAAACCAACCAATGCTGACATTACGGGAGAAAAAAGTGAAATGTATTGGAATAATACACTGCACAAAATAATATGGCGAGCATGTGAAGTTTGCAATATTATTCAAGCCAGTCGTGTGATATCTTTCCAAAACGTGGAAACCTCAAGTAGAAGGTGAGTTAGACAGAGGAATGATGCATATCCTTATGTGAATTAGCGTCTTGACGTCACAATGCTTAAATCACAGATCGGGATTGGAAGGCTTTCTGGAAGCTCTTTTATACTGCCGCGTATATCGTGACATTTCGTTTCTTGAAGTATTCGGTGCCACGATGCCTCAACAGAGTAATTTAGCGGAATCAGCGGCTTCGAATGCTGTTGACACACTGCAAGCAGGTGAGATACAGTGTGTGGTAGTAGAAGTGTCACGAAGTGTCATTTCCCGACTATGGACACGATTCAAGGATACGTGAAGTTTTCGAATAAGGAAACTCAAGGCCGTCCACGAGCAACTACAGCAAGGAACGACCATTATTTATTGTTAACAGCCCGTTGAAGCAGGCGGGAAAATGCTACTTAGCTCAAGTGTGAGCTTCTGGTGTCAAGAAGATGCAGGTGATCAATTCAAACTACCCACAATCTCATTAATCGCAGGACACCATACGGCCCATAGATACTGGGCTGAGGAACTTAGTGGTTGGAAACACGACGAGTAGAGTTAAGTTCTCTTTGATGAATTGGGATTCACTCTGTAGTCTGACAGCTGACGAGTTTTTTCCTGCAGGGAACCCGGCACACGAAATAACCCATCTTTTGTGAAGGAAACATGACATTATGGCAGACAATATTGATGGTCGGTCTGGGCAGGTATAAGTATACAGACCTGTAGTTCACCCGAAACCGCAGTCTGATGGCCCACATATATAGAGACGAGATACTCAGACTTATTTCTATGCCATATGCTGCGGCCGTCGGTATTCGATTCCTTTTCATAGACGATAAACCTCGACTTCATAGAGCTCGGCTAGTGGACAACCTGCTTTAAGAGGAGGAAATTGGTTGTATGAAGTGGCTAGCATAGTCCCCTGACTTAAATTCAATTGACCATGCCTGGGACGGGCTTGGCAGATGCATTGCAGCGGGGCCGGCACTCCATTGATTCTTTTGAGAACTGGAGGCTGCCTTCACTGTGGATTGGTGAAGATACTCCCTAAACTTCCTCGATAATCTCATCAATTCAATGCCACACAAGTATGCTGCAGACTTAGCCGTTGGGACCACGCACCGTACTATAGATCAGCTACCACCTTCAAAAAGTCGTTTTTTTCTTGTACGTTTTTACTTTTTGTTTGCATCATGTGCATTAAATGATAATATTGTATAAAAATTCGCTAATGTGCTTTTTCTTACCTAGATTACTGAAGATTGTACTGTATCTTACATGGAAAATAAAAGTTTACGTCCAACCACGTCAGTCATACATGATTTCCCTCACACTATCTCTTGCTCCGCTAACTATTTTGAGCAATATATTTTCAAAATAGTAGACAAAAGTATGTCTCGTTGACAACTTGTTGAAAGTTTCTCCCTAATATTTGTAAATTTTAATGAAGTTTTCCACGAAACCGCACAGGTACAAATTGCTTTCTGAAAGAGTGGGTGCTGTTCTGTATACACTTACTCGTGATAGCAGTTCCAGGAGACCTAAAACTTACATGTCATTGATAATATGCTATCACATTTCATCTGCCAATGGAACATTGCGAGAATAACACCTCAAAAAATCAAAAAATCTTCGGCAAACGTTTCTCGCACGTCTTTTTTTTTTAAATGATCGTGCTTATGTTATCGGTTTGTCCATCCGTCTGTGCACAACGTATCTTTGCAAATATTAGTCCGATTTGAGAAATTCATTTTGCACTGGGAAGCTTGAAATATGCGAATGTTGATCCTTCATTTCGTTTCTCTTTACGATGTACAATTTTGACGTTAGACGCCGTAAATGCAAATGATATCGAATTCAAAATACATTTTATTCCATATATTTGCATCTAAACACCCGATTGAAAAAATTCTTTTACCTTTCGATTCTATTTAAGTCGAAGAGTATTTTAGGTAGAGTCACCTTTTCAAGTTACGCATAGATTTTCCTCTAAGGCGCGTAAAAGTAAATTACGCTTTCCCCGATATCTTTACTTCTAAAACTCCGATTTAAAGTTTTTTTTCTTCAGTGATACAGCTGCTGATGGGAAATCTATTGCACATTATTTCTAATTTTAGTAAAAAAAAATGGCTTGGCCTGCAGGGGACGTAAGTCTTAATTTCCGCTTCTGTTGTATTTGCAGCAAAATCTGAGCTTATAAAATCTCGATTGAAAATAAATCGTTTGTGGATGGATCCTGCTCACGTCGATAAATCTTTTCGGAATATCTTCTTCTTAAAATAATGCATAGTTTCTCCGCCAGGAGGAGTAGATTTATATCTTATTTTTGTCAATATCTCGACGTCTAAGAGTCCGATTTGAAAAATTTCTTCTTTGTTGGATAGTGTTTTCGGAGGAAAATGTTTTTCTTATAATTTCAAAATTGATATGTAATTTTTGGGATGACAGCGGTGTCATTCTCCTTGATTTTCTGGAACGTGGAATTACTGTGACCAGCGATCAGTACATTGAAACATTCAAGAAGCTTAGAGAAGCCGTAAGGAGGAAGAGACCTAACAAGAATCTGAAAAGAACCCATATTCACCATGACAATGCGGGACCACACAGATCTTTGGCAACAAATCAGGCAATCAGCAAATTAGGCTGGTCGGTGGTCCCACATCCACCGTACAGCCCTGATCTTGCGCCCTCCGAACTCCACCTACTCGGTCCAATGAAGGTATGTCTCCGGGGGCAACGATGTGATGACACAGACGAGGTGAAAGTGGCTACGAAGAAGTGGATGCAACCGTTCACACCTGAATTTTTTCAAAGAGGATTCGAGAGTTGGGTTCAACGATGGCGCAAATGCATCGCTTATGATGGAGACTATGTTGAGTAGTATCTTTGTATAGGGAAAGGGTTACTCTACCAACATGCAGAATTTGAACTAACTCTGTCATTTAATAAAAAAGTTATTTCCACTTTTGCATTATAGTTTCGGTACAACTCTCGTATAAACTTTGTTAGCTTCTTTACTAGCGCTCTCAATCCGCTGCATCTCGGAAGGTAAGCGCTTCCTGCCCAATGCTCACTTTTTTCATCACTGTGTATGCAAGAGCACGTTCCCAAAGCTTGGCTATAGTTTTATAATTTACAGGTATTAATGAGCTTGGCAATAATAACTAACGCCGTAACAAAATGACTGCGTTAATTTAAGAAAGCAAGGCAATGCCCAATTTTAAAGTTCTGTTTTCACCGAAGAGCCAAAATATTATGACCGGTGTGTCTCTATGCAAATCGAAGAAATTGCAGGTAAAACACGGTGCGTGTGAAAGTCATGAAACGATATAAATAACACCTGATACTGTGCTATGTTAATCAGTGTTGTTCTTGTACTTCAGATTAGTACTTTCAAAATGTGGTCCGAGGAGGAAAAAACATCGAACCGCAGACAAGATGTGGGCCGAGCACAGCTCCTCCATGGTATATTGTTAAACATTTTGTGGTGGGTTGCACCAAAAAGTGGTGCTACACCAACCGCCCGGCTTTCTCAGAAAAGATACACCATCGTATTTTGCAAACAAAACCCAACAACGTGATTCACCTTTTTACCACGTTATGGTACGAGGTTGCATGTAAGGTTGCACCATGTTTTCGTGTTTATTTTGGACCACAGAATAGTGTATCTTTTCTAAGAAACTGTTGTATCTCGTGTAGCACCACTACATCAGCTACACGACTTTGTTTTGATCCAACTGTGACGTACCTGCCAGCAGGATGCAGACGACATAAAGGCAGATAGCAGTCAGAACGAACGTCCGCGTAGCTGAATTGGTAGAGTAACTTATTCCGGAATGAGAGGACTCGTGTTCCAGCCCCGGCGTGGACAAAAATGACGGAGAAATTTACTTCGTTATAATGGCGCCCGAACTTTCCGGATGACCCGACCGTTCAAGATCTCGCAATGGTGTGATGTCCTTTTCCACACCGCGAGACAATAAAAATCAGGGAATCCCTTCTCCAGTGCTTCGAGAAATAAATGTGTGTGACGTTGCATTCCACACACTAGATTGACTGGGAGTTCTCAAGTGCACGTTCTACAGCGGATGGCTGCCTGCAACGATTCATGGTCACGGCTGACCCGTGGGTCATACCCCGGCCCTTTTTCGGGGGGGGAGATGTGACGTACCTGCCAGCAGGACGCACACGGCATAAAGGCAGATAGCAGCCAGAACGAACGTCCGCGTAGCTCAATTGGTAGAATGACTGATTCCGGAATGAGGGGACTCGGGTTCGTGCCCCGGCGTGGACAAAAATGACGGAGAAATTTACTTCGTTATACAACACAAATGATACTATGGCGAAACTCGCCATTAATTTGAATGCTCGTGACTGGACTAATATATCACAACACACAATACATCGAAACGTGCTACTTTCTAGCCGCAGGATGCTACGAGTGCCCATGCTAACCTCGGTTCACCGTGGTAAGCGCCTACACTGGGCAGCCAAGCATCAAATCTGAACCTTGAATGATTGGAAGAAGGTGGTAGACGTCATAGTTTCCTGCACATATCGTCTGGTCCGATAAACCTCGTTTACTGTTTCACCATGTGGTCAGTCAGGTACGTATGCTTGGCTTACCTGGATGACACCAGATTCACCATGGGAGGAAAACTTGCCGGTGGAAGAAGGGTAATGCTTTGGGTATTGTTCTGCTGGGAAACCCTGGGTGCAGTCATTCATGTGCAGGAAAGCGGGAAACTATGACGTCTGCCACCTCCCTAAGTATAATTGAAGACCAGGTACATCCTTTCATGGCAACGGTATTCCTCTTTTCTTTCAGCAGGATAATGCACCATCCTACACTGCCCTGATTGTTCGTGGAACATGAGGAAGACAGTCAGTTATTGCCCTGGCCTCCAAATTCCTTAGACATTAATCCAATCGAGCTCCTGTGGTTTGTGTTTGAACTGCAAATCCTATCAGCGTCGGCTCAAATACGTAGCTTACAAGAGTTAAAGGATTGCTGGTCACGTGTTCGTACCAGTTATCAAAGGACACTTTGAGAAATCATATAACGTCTGCGCCTACGTTTCCGGATAAGAACTGTTTTGGAAAAACGTGCAGGACCAACATCATGTAAAGCAGGTGGACATAATGTTTTAGGTCTTCGATGTGTACCGTTGTTGTACATCTGTTGGAACTTGGACTTAGCATAGGCAACCCAGCTGCTGGCGACTGTTAGTGGGTGTGCAACATCCTGAACCTTCATACGCAGAATGCGGACTGATACATAGAACTGTTGACTCGCGAATTGGACTTCCATGTACGAGAGCTCGGAATAGCATATTGACTCTTGACTGCTGGAGCGTAACATGTAATGTCCAGCGTGCACTGCAGAGTTTCGTGAGTATGTGAGATTTTGGAAGGAAAAGACGTCTAGAAGCTGGCCAAGTTGAAGTATCGTAAGATTTCTTTTTTTTTTTTTTTTTTTGATCGGAGGTATAACGACCACCGTGAGCAACTCAATGGGCTATAAGCCGCCCGTCCCTAATGGGCTATAAGTCACCCGTCCCTAATGGGCTATAAGTCGCCCGTTCCTAATTTAGGGTCACTGGTTCCAGGGAAGGGAGAGAGCCAGTGCCGTAAGAAAAACACAACATCCATTCCTGACCGGGATTCGAACCCGGACCCCTTTCGGACGAATGATCAGAGGCCATCGCTTAGACCACTGCGCCACCGGGGCGGCTAAGATTGTTTAATGAAGTAGAATGTAATCCTAACACTTAATAGTATTTGTACGAGATATATGTAAATGAATTATTTTGTCGTATAACTGGCGAGTTGGTGACGTTACAGGTGACGTAAGACCCGAAACAGAGTTATGGTGATGGCTTTGGTTCAGGTTTTGACTCACGTGAGGAAACGCGACATTGCGAAGAGAGAGTTAAATAAAAAGTTGCGGTTTCGTACTAAAGTTTGTGTCTTTGTGGGTGTAATTGTGCATATAAATGGATTAAAAATATCATCCTCGTCGCCTCTCGTTTTATAGGAGTGAAACCGAAAAGGTAAGATTTACTTTGGAAATAGATATCCTAAACAACCTAATTTCAATCTTCTGATTCTTTATTATTTGTATTACGATGATTCCGAAACAATGATCCTTCAGGATGCTATTCTGAGACAAACACAGTGACGACTATTTCGACATTTATGTTTCGTACACATTGTACATATTCTTTCTTTACTTTTTAGTTTTTTCGCCTCTTTTGTTATTTTTGTTGGTACTACTTTTGCGAACGGAATTCGGTTTTAAAGGCGCAAGTCTAAAAGGTGAGAAGTTTTGGAAAAGCCAATATAAATTACAATGCAACGAAATTCCAAGAGCAAATCTCATTAATTTCTTTATTGGGTCGAATGGAGCTTGAAAGCCGAGCAACTCTTTCAGATCCGCTGGGAACGGATTGAAGTACTGACAGAAGAACAGATCATTCATTTTCTTCGGTGACTGACTGAATCCCCGAGAGTAGAGCGGATTATTCATTTCCACGCGCAATAGAAATAGGTGCACAGTCGTCTACATTCATTCACTTGGCCAATCCTTTACTATGGTGAAGCTGAAAAAAAACCGGATTGTCAAAATAAGGCACTTCCATTCAGTCTAGCGGTTACGAAATCCTGGAAACCGATGATCAAGCCAAAAAGACTTCTGCATCTCAAATAAGAACGCAATGTTTGAGTTTCGTAAGAGATCTCAACCCAATTACTTTAAATTCTAAAAGGTAAAGGAACTTCATCGAAACTCTCAAAATAACGAAAACGTACGAAATGCAGAAACAGAAACAAATTGTTAACACTTCATCAGGAGCATTTAAAGAGGTTTTAATTGTTTAAATCACAATGAATATATCTGTGATTAGTTTGTTTAAATTTTCGATATTTTTTATGTTTATTTTTGTATCACTTTTTATACTTAAACATGAAGCACTACTAAAGAGTTTTCTTCAGTCGCCTTATGTTTTTCTGTACAACACACAGTATAATCACTGATACGTACATGGACACTCTCATTTATTTTCGAAGGAAACAAGGTCGATGAAAATGGAAGTATACTCATGGACAATGAAATTTGCGCGCCAAGAAGGAAGCATCGGATTGAACTGAAATTTTATGGACGTAATGATACAGATGAATGATACACATGATGGCAAAAACAGAGTTGCACGACAATTACCGAGGGATCTGTGGCACGCAGTCCGGTTATTTTCAAAAGCGCGTCGCATCGCCTTATGCTGCAATACGGTCCGGCATAGAGGCGAACAGACACCTGATGTTGTTCTGCGGCAGACTGGACCACACGCGTTGGACGGCGTGCTTCAAATCCCAGTTAGTGCGACACGGCGGCAGCTGGCGTTTCAACTGGTCCCACAGATGCTCGATAGGGGACATATCCGGGAGCGGGCAGGCCATGAAAGTGTCTGGACATAACGTAGGCAGTTTTGGGCAACCACAGCAATGTGCGGGCGGGCATTATCTTGCTGGTATAGCGCACTTAGAATCCCGGCCGGGAATGGGAGCACATAGGACCGTAGGATCTCATTCACATACCGCTGGTCCGACAATGATCCACGTACCACTACTAGAGCTGATCGGCTATCGTCGGCAATGGCTCCCCAGACCATAATGCTTGCAGTATAGGAGGTCTGGCGCGCGATAGCGGAGTTAGGATTGTGCCGTTGAACCGGGGACCTCCACACCTGGACACGATGATCAGCGCCATCACAGGACGAACTTAGAATGTATTGCCTAAAGTTCTAATATGCATGTGTGTGTGTATGCCAAACTTCATAGCATGGTTCGAAGATGTATATGGTACATGCCTTTCAAGTGTGAAAAAATACATAACTAAATTAAATTAATAACGAGGAACTGTACACCAATTATGTAATAAATAGTAAAACTATACTAGCAATCCGATTTATTGGGGTAGAAATATATAAATAAGCGTTTCCAAGCTTTCACACGTCAACCAGATGGCTTTTTGAAGGAAGTTAGACAGAAACTGCAATCTGAATATTAGAACGCTTTAACAATTTGAACGCGGTGACTCGACTTGACAGTAAATAAATACGTCATATTCATTCAACGATTCGATGGGCATGGCGCAGTGGTCTACGCGCTGACTTATGATAATTCGTCCGTGAAGGGTCCGAGTTTGAATCCCTGTGAGGCATGGATGTTGTGTTTGTCTTACAGTGCTGGCTCTCTCCCTTTGCTGGAACCAGTGACCCTAAATTAGGAAAGGGCGACTGCACTTGTAGCCAAATGAGTTGCTCACGGTGGTCGTTAAACATTCAATCAGAAAAAAAAAAGTACGATGTATCACGTTGGTTGTGCACGCGGTATCATTGTAGTTAGATGCGTTACTTGAAGAACTGGTTCCAAATTCTCATTGCAAGTGTCACTTCTGGCAATGATCTCCAAGGTTTCCCGAATTGCTGTACATTTAGTGGCAGAATAGGTAGCTAATTTCTTTATGTCATCCCACATAGGCGTAACGGACTTGAATTTGACTTTTCTGGATGAGGCCGTGGTTACTTTACTGTATTTTGTGTCCCTTTTATGCTCGTTGACTCTGATTCTAAAAGAACGTTTGGTTATTCCCATGTAATGTCGTTTAGATACGTTCGGATATTGTAAGGAGATCGCAGAAACACCGAAGGGAAATACTGAAAAACCACCTCCTTTCAGTGAAGCAGATGAAAGAGGTGGTTTTCTAGCAGCTACAATATCTAGACGACTCTAAACGATACTACATTGGAATGACTAAGTGTTCGTTTAGAATCAGAGTCAACGAGCATAAAAGGAACACAAAATACCGTAAAGTTACCACTGCCCTATCCAGAGAAGTCAAATTCAAGTCCGCTACTCCTATGTGGAATGATATAAAGAAGTCTGCCAGCTACTCTGCCACTAAATGTACAGCCATTAGGGAAATGTTGGAGATCATTACCAACAGTAATACTTGCAATGATTGAGCGTCACTCGAGTTGCTACGAGTTTGAAACCAGTTCAAGTACCGCTTTCTCCCTACAAGGATACCACGTGCACAACCAACGTGATACCTCGTATATTTAGATGAATATAACATCGTACTTATTTATTGTCAAGTCCAGTCATCGCGTTCAAATTGTTAAAGCGTTCTATTATTCAGTTTGCAGTTTCTGCCTAACTTCCTTGAAAAAGCCAACTGGTTGATGTGCGAAAGCGTTAAAACACTTATTTATATATTCCTACACCAATAAATCGGATTACTGGTATAGTTTTCCTATTTAATACAGAAGTATTTGAACCGACTAACATATGCCACAAAGTAACACCAAAACTGAGTGGACTTTTGTTTCACAAAATGCACAATAAATATTGTATGTGATCCCATCTTAATGCAGGCTTTGCAGGAATAGACATATACTCTTAATGTGATGAACCATCAAGTGGAAAATAAAAATTACCACTGGCCAATGAGAGCCTTCTTGAGGTTTCGGGTGTTTAGGGAAAGGGAGCTGTTGGGCAGCAACAGTCATTCCTATGGCGTACCATAGATGTTAAGCGGGATTAACGTCAGGAGAAAATGCAAGCTACTGATTTAGACGTATACGTTGCTTTTCAAGATGTGCTTCGAAGAAATTAACTTTGTGATTACACCCGATTTTTTCTGTTAGGATGAGATCTAGGACAACTTCCCTGATACACATTCTCGTATCGAAATCAAGAATAACATACCACAATTTTATTCAAGTCACAGAACCTTTTAGAAAAAAACAAAAACAAAAAAACAATCGAAACACGAAACTCGGTAGGGCCACAGAATGGGATATTAGCCCACACAGTAAAATCACAGCGAGGAAAACCATAACTTTTCTCGTTGCGATGATATTAACTTTCATTCGATAAAGTTAGAGACATGTCTCTGGTTTCTGTCTTTCGCCGGTATCATACGTGTTTATTGTTGGATTCCAGATACAAACGCGACTCGTCGGTGAGCAAAAACATGACGCTACTGTTCCGAGGTCCACTCTGCATGATGATGAAGTCATCCTAGCTGGCGCGCTCGTTATTACCGTGGAACTACACATATGTAGTACATACATTGCATAGTAGGTCAGTGGATATAGGGGCCTAAGTAATGCAGCCTTCTGGTCAGTGTGAAGACCGATACCAGCTTTCTCCTGTTGGACACAGGTCCAGGCGCATATATGATGATGTTCTGGATTTCGTTTGACCAACAATGCGGTGTAGCATCATCTTGTAAGGCAATAATTCTTGGACGGCTTGAAAAAAGTCACCGAACGGCTGTTTTACTTGTTTGAAATTGAATTTAGTGCTCTGAGATCACACACTGGTTAGCATCAAGAATCGATTTACTTTCAAGATTAACTTTCTTGCCTCTAACCTCCCAACGACTCTCCATCGTCCTAAATCGTCTAGATGTATTCTTTGCAACTTGGCAAGAAAAATATCTTCTACGTTATATTTACAGCCACAGAGGAAAGCATTGCTGTTATTAGGCGCTCTGTTGTGCACACATTTCCTACGCGAATCGCCGTTCAACACTCGTTTTGGTACTTACTTGTCTCTACAATGCCGCACAGTGAGTCTTTTGCACAAATCTTTCATTATTTGATTGTTGCTCGTGCGTAAGTTTGAGAGGCAGTGGATATGTGGCTTATATACCCTGAGGTCCCAGAACAACTTGGAAGAGCGCTACCATTTCCATTACATGCCACAACACCCATGTGGTAAAGGGTATCGTCCGCAAATGACGTATAAAAGTACACTATATTGACAAAAGTCACCGGACACCTAGAAGAGAAACACAACATACCATTTATTGGCATATATTAGTACGGTGTCGGTTCACCTTTGGCCTTAATGCATGCGCAGACCCTTCGAGACATGCTTTCAAAAAAGGTTTTGGAACACAGCGATAGGTATGCGCTTCTGTTCAGTGCATAATGCTTCCGCTAACTTTTGATTAGTAGTAGGCCTTGGTTCCAAACTTCTTATATGGCGCTCTAATTCATCCCATATGTGCTCTATGGGATTGAGATCAGGGCTCTGTGCTAGCCAGTCTACACACGATACGGAATTATCGTCAAACGACGCCGTAACAGTCTTTGCTTTATGCTCGGTGTATTATACTGCTATTACCAACAAGGCTCGGTTCCATAGTATTGCCACAACGTTGGTGGGCATAATTGTCCAGAATGTCAAGGTAGACTTGCTGGTTAACAGGTTTGTACACGATAACCAATGGGCCGGAACCATGCCACGAAAAACACCCCCACACGAGTACATTGCCAGCTCCAAACTTGACCGCAGGAACAGTACACTGTGGTAAATAGCGTTTCCCCTGCTGTCATGACACCTACATGCATCCATCAGACTGATGTATCGTGTATCTGAATTCATCACTCAATAGGACCCGTTTCCGTTTATCTACGGTCCACAATAAATGTTCTTTACACCATGCTAAACGATGAGTAGCATTCCGAGTGGAGGTGAAAGACTTATGAGCAGCCGCACGACCACGGTAACCCACGGCATGTAGTTCTGTGCAAATGGTACGTGTACATACCGAGGTTCCAACATTGTTACTCACCTGTACACGGAGGTCATGTGCGGTAATCCGTCGATTAGCTGTTCGACTCTCCTAAAGCTTCGACGTCCTGTATTACTGATTTTCTTTGGTCTGCTGGTACGTTTTTGCTGCTTCAGGCAGGCTATGAGTCTTCCATTGATTCAGTACACCTAAAACAGTTGACTTGGGTATGTTTAAACGCCTCTCGGTTTTTCTTATGGACAACGCACTAATACACCACCCAACAATATTTCTTTTGTAAAAGTCAGTTCTCTCCGGCCGCGACGTTTTCACTCAACCTTACAGTGTGATATGATCGCGGTCAGCTGCAGGCTTGTTTTTATACCGTTTGCAGCTGCACCACGCATATTAACAACGTAGGTGATCCGTTCATTTGCTTTTGAAGGGGTTTCCGGTGACTTTTGTCAATATAGTATATATAGAGACAGATATCTCCCCAAGCTCAAGTAGTAAAATTCGCAGTTCAGATGGCAGCCTATCAGGATTTAAGCTTTCTCGGACGTGGGATGATAGTCGGCGCCCTAGAAATGTGTCACTCCGTCTCAGAACTCCCTACGAAATTTGGATTTACACGGTCAACAATTTCAAGGGTGTACCTGGACTACGCAAACTCAGGAGAAAGGCAAACGAGGCCGATGTGGCCGTGGAAAGTCCCTGGACGATCGTGGATAGCGGCGTCTGTCACGCATCATAGCATCCGCCCTGCGCTCCGCATTGCCGCAAATCACAGCGTAGTTCCATGCTGGAGCCAGTAGTAGCATCAGCTTTCGGTCAGTGCAACCTACCCTATGTTCTGTACCGTTCTGGTGCCGATGACCCACCCGAATACCATTTCTGACCCGTCGACACAAGGCTGTGCCCTTAGACGGGTTCGGGAACACCGCCATTCGACGCGAGATGATTGGAAACGTGTAGCCTGGTCCGAAGAATCGCAGTACCAACATTTTGGAGCAGATAGCCGACTCCAAGTGTTGTGACAACCCCACAAGGCAATGCACCCCGCATGCCTACCAGGGACACAGCAGTCCGGCGGTGGCTCTGTCATTGTGTGGGGTGTTTTCATCTGCCACGCCTTAGAAACCCTCATACGTCTTCAGACCTCTCTCGCCGGTGGAGGCTACATTACCATCATTGGGAATCATTTGCACCCGTTCATGTCATGCAACCGCTCAGACGGGAGCGACTCCTTTCTACACGACAATGTCCCACCACACACGTCCACAGTCGCTCGATGATAGCTGGAGGAACATTCCACGGAGTTTGGCATGCTGGTTTGGCCCCCTCGTTTACCGGATTAAATACCATCGAACACATTTGGGATGGTGTTCAACATGCCGTCAACGCCAGGAATCCTCCACCAGCGAATATTACGGAAATATGAAACGCTCTTTAGGAAGCATAGTGCGCAGTGTCCTCATAGTACTACAGATAGCTCATGGAGTCCATGCTCCGGTGCGGTGTTGCCACGAGGAGTACCAACGCGGTATTACAGAGGTATCTCAGTATTTTTTGGCACTTCAGTGTATGCACGCGTTATCACTTTGTCATCAGATATGAGACTTTCGTCGTTACATAAAATATCAGAAGTGGCTGTTACAACGTGAATTGAAAATCACTTCATTTCGGTCTCCGTGTGTATGTATTAGTGTCAGACCGCCAGCGTCGATCCAAGTGTATTTCCAGTTGTGTCACACCGAATATGACAAGGAGGACTCACATATATGCCACAGTAGCCGTCGCGCTATGGGAAACAAAGCAGAAAGAACGAACCGGAAATTCCGTAGAATGACCATATGTTACGCAGCAGAAGACATCAATTGAGACAATAATGCTTCTCTTCATCGCCATCTATGAGAAAGTCAGCGCCTCATTGTGGATGCGTCGTCGAACATTGATTATCAGACGAAGATTCTAAAGCACGGATTTATGCCACTTACTGTTAGAATCTGTTGTTTCGAAATGCCAGCGAACTGTTAACTGACTTTGCTCTAAGGAATGAAGACGTGAATGGTATGTGTTCAGGTGTTCAGTCATGAATAGAAGTATTTGCGAAAGAATGCTGACCGGTTTCCAGGAAAGGTCGCTTCGTCAGATGTGTGTTTCGAACAATATTCCATGCTTGTCGCTCAAGCCTATTTAACTGGCACAAACAGCATTCTGCGTTCTTTTGCATTATGAATGCTTCACGGTACCATAATTCTTATCTATCTGAAAACAAGCTCGTTAAATTCGCAACACTAATACGGTAAATCGTAACACGACCATGTGAAGAGCACTATTTTTCTTTCAGGATAAAGTAACCAATATTTAAGAGGAATTACAGAAGACATCTGTTCGCTATATGCTGAACACAGATTACATATCTCATTCAAAACCATTATTTCTAAAACTAAATATTTTTAGTTTTAGAAATAAAAATAATGCATTTTAAACTGCCTATTTTTCAATCTGATATCAGATATCTGGATTATGCTGTCTTCATCAGATCTATTGCTAATAAGAGATTATGTCTACCCTCTGTTAGACTTAATTATGATTTAAATAGTATAACGTATAAAGCCATTATTCTATGGAATAATCTCCCAGAGAGCATCAGATCTTTGAAAAACAACAAAAAGTTTTCCTTATCTCTACGAAATTGCATTGTAAATCATCCTGATCTCCATATTGAATCTCAATCCTATCACAAATGTAGTCCCAAGCTGTGCTCCTAATAGTGGCGCTTCTGTTATAACAATCTTACTTGCCTTTATATATGTTATTAAAAATATATAATATATATTTTCATATTTTATTTAAAATATATTTTCTTACATCTGATAGATGGAATCGCCTAACAACCAATATGTTCAGATTCCTTCTGGTGCATTGCATTTTCATATGACTGTAAGTTTTAAATGTATGCAATAAAATAATTGTATTGTATTGTATTGATACTCCTGTCTCAGATATTACGTATCGTTCATAAAAGTGAATGCCTTTCTGCGCTTCAAATTCACTTATTTAAAAGAATCAATTGACAAACTACGTGTTAAGGGAAATAACATTAGACGTTAAAAGCATAGTTGGAACAAATTTTTGTGATCACACATTCAGCACGTTTTTTAAAAATAAAGAAAGGACTTGCTTATGTTATCTGTATGTACGTCTGTCTGTATATCTGTAGGCGCCACATCTCTGCACTATATAATGATTTAATATCTCCTGTATGTATTAGGAAGCCTGAATTATAAAAATGAGAAGCTTTGCCTTTTTCGTTTTTCCGACGCCTAACTTCGCTCCCAGGATACATTAAACGCAAATACTATCAAATCCGAAATACATATTTTTTTCGACGATACTGATTCTTAAAATTCAACTGAACCAGTTTTTTCCGTTCTTTCGATCCCTTTTTTTTCACAAAGACTTTCAAAAAAAGCAACTTTGCTTACAGTTTCTTTTCCAAATAATTAACTCACAGTTATCCCGTTATGTGCGTACATATACTGTATATTTCATTTCCCTTGGCATCATCTCTTCTGAAATTTTGATTTAAAACACTCTTTTTCCGTCGGATGAAGTTTCTAGTGAAGAATGCTTTGATTAAACATAATTTCTAATTTTTCATAATAAAAAATTTAGAACAAGGGAACGAAAATAAGATAATTTGTGTACATTTTTTGCTCAAAGTTATAGATATTTTTCTGCTTCGGGGCGCTAATATATATCATGTTTGTTTTCGATATTTCTGCTGCCTACAATTCAATTTCAAAACTCTATTTGTGTTGGACGACCTTCAATAATTAAAACTTCAACGTATGAAAAATTTCAATTATTTAACTACTAATCACTTATAGAATTATTTAATTATTTATAAAATTTCAATTATTTTAACGTATAATTTTGCTATTAGCGAGTGTAAATGTGCATTTCTGTTTCCAACATATTTGTCCTCCATCTTCCCTTGAGGTGAGACTACGAAAATATCTGATGTGTATTTCCTGCCGATGATAATATGAAATTTAGATTCTGAGAGGCGCAATCGTACATTATATCTTAATCGATACTTCTGCTTCTAAAAGTACTATTATAATTCTTTTAAGATTGGATACCAATATCCTTGCTGAATAATTTTCGTATATTGTTCGATTTTTCACAACCCCAATTTTTGATGCTTGTTGGCGTATGTATGATTTTTTGTTAGAAACTGTATCCGCACTTTTAAAAATCCTATTAGAACAATTATCTTTATAATGCATACTAATCACTATGGTGAAGATCACGAACATTACCCTATTTAAATAACGTTGAGTTTTCACTCTAGGGATCGACGTACAAAATTGATATCTTGCTATTTGTGATTCTGAAAGCCGCGTTTTAAAAATTCTTTTTGCATTGCATATCTCCCTTTATGAGAAATATTTGCCCATATTTTATACTTTCTCATAATTCATAGTTCTGCCACCAGAGGGCGACAGCGTTTATTTCAATTTGAAAATGTATGTCCGATACTAAAAGTCCATTGGAAAAATCTTTTCCTGGTACATTCGCATGTTAATGTGTTTTGCATGAAAATCTGAATACCAAGTTTTCGTGTATTTTATATCTGTTCCCTAGCTTTATGTGACTAAATATGAGTTTAAGCTCATAAAATGTTAAAGATCCATCGCTTAATGCATGATCCGGCGACCATTTGGTTAAGGCTGTCTTTGAATGAGTGTTCTGCGATAGATGGCGCAAAATATCACTCCTTGGCGAGGATTTTACGTCTTGATGGATTGTCCCAGAAGTTGGCGTCAGCGAATGACTGAAGACCTTACCATTTTCAGAATGGAAGCGGTCTCTCGTTGGCTCCACAATGTAAAGACAAAATACGCGCTGTTACGTTTTAACCAATGACATTGTTTGGGGGTGGAGCTTAGTAGGTAGGCGTAGTTTCTGTCTCAAATTCAAGTGTTTTCTTGTAATGTACACATTTTCTCTTCAAAAAAGGAACGTACAGTAGAATTTAAGATGATCTATAGAAGACAAGATTCCAATCTCACTTCAGTGCCCATTCTTTGATTTCTATTTGGCCCAGATAATTAAAAAAATCAGACAGAAATAAGAGATTTCGTTTCTTCGACACATAAACACTGCCAAGTTAACTTCTGGCGCCCTCTAGCGCCAAATTGGAATACTTTCGAGCCAGCTAAATTGAATTAAAAAAATATTCTAACACATTTTTCGGAAAAATAACTGCGGCACGTATTAGCTATGGGTCGTTTTTATTTGTGCTCAAAATTTCTAACTTTACAAAGTAATAGTTTTCGAGAAAATGTGTGCAAAAGAATTTGCATTACAGATATAGGACAGAATTTCCGTTCCACTCATTCAAAGACAGCCTTAAGAGACTATCTCTCTTCACCCAGATAATGAGACGTAGGCTCATTATCTGGGTGAAGAGAGATAATGGATGCTGTATTTTATCCTCAGAATCTGGCTCTCATTTGCTGGATGAATAATAAAACTTGAATTGACAATGTACAACAGATCCGGTCTTTTTTTTTTTTTTTTTTTGAGTTGATTAAACTTCTGCTTTAACGAGGTGCTTGATGAGAAAAGATTATGTGTTAACACAATGCGACCTCAAGAATTAGACGTAATCGTTAAGTATGTAACAAGTTAGTAAAATCATGCAATGCATTGATTATTATACGCTTACCAACGTACTAGAGATCATTACTCAACTTATGAGGATAATGGCTGCGAAAATAATCTTGCTCGTGTGTCCTGACATTCGATTCCATTTCGATGATATTCAACGGAATTGGTTCAGTATATTTCCGGAATAACATACTAAAGTTTTGTCGCAATCGAAGCATTTCAGTCAAGTTATGACGCATAAGGGCAATTGATCCCGCTCCTATGTCCTGACCTTTGACCCCATTCCCCCTTTTTCAACAGGGTTCATCCCCAGGTGGCTCCCTACCACATACTAAATTTTCATTGATTTCGAACTGTTTTTACGCGTTATGACGCATAAGGGCAATTGAAAGGAATGGATCCCTCTCATATGTTCTGAACTTTGATCCCATTTTGCCCATTTTCAATAAGGGTCGTCCCCAGGTGATCCACATACTAAACTTTCACCGAAATCGACCAATTTTTACGCGAGTTATCGTGCGGACAGACAGATGGGCAGACGGACAGACAAAGGAACAAAGCTGGAGCATATACGCTTCTTCAACCTACGGTTGGAAAGCGTAAAAAGGAGCAACTCCTATTGTGTTTCATTTGAATGATTTGAAAAATAAAGACAACGAAAATCAAAGACAAAGACATGAAAAATCAAAGTCAATACAAGAATAAATACTTTTTCTTAAAATTATTATTTTATTTTTTAGGCTTTCCAACCGTAGGTTGAAGAAGCGTATATGCTCCGGCTTTGTCCATCTGTCTGTCTGTCTGTCTGCCTGTCCGCAAGATAACTTGCGTAAAAATGGTTCCATATCGATGAAATGTTAGTATGTGGTAGGGAACAACCTGGGGACGAACTCTATTGAAAATGGGCGAAATGGGTTCAAAGGTCAGGACATAGGAGCGGGTTCCATTCCATCGCCCTTATGCTTTATAACGTATGTAAAACTGCTTCGACTGCGACAGAACTTCATCTTGTTTTTTCGAAGGTATACTGAATCGGTTCTGTTGAATATCATCGAAATGGAGTCAAAGGTCAGAGCACAGGAGCGAAATTTATTCCACAGCCATTATCCTCATAACTTAAGTAAAAATCCTTGTATTCTGAAAAAATTTAGTAAGTTGTTCCGTAGGTATGTTGAACCAATTCTGTTTAATATCATCAAAATGTGGTCAGAGGTCAGGACACAGGAGCCAGATTTATTCCATAGCCATTATCCTCATAACTTGACTAAAAATGCTTCTATTGCGACAAAACTTTAGTATGTTGTTCCGGAGTTATACTGAACCTGTTTAATATTGAAATGGGCCAAAGGTCAGGGCACAGGAGCGAGATTTTTTCCACAGCCATTATCCTCATAACTTGAGTAAAAATCCCTGTATTCTGAAAACATTTAGTATGTTGTGCCGGACATATACTGAACCAATTTTGTTGAATATCATCGAAATTGATGGGTCAAAGGTCAGGGCACAGGAGCGTGATGTATTCTACAGCCTTTATCCTCATAACTTGACTAAAAGTGCTTTTATTGCGACAAAACTTTAGCATGTTGTTCCGGAGATATGCTGAACCAATTATGTTCAATATTATTGAAATGGGGTCAAAGATCAAGGCACATGAGCGAGATTTTTTCCACAGCCATTATCCTCATAACTTGACTAAAAGTTCTATTGCAACAAACGTTTAGCGTGTTGATCCGGAGGTATATTAGACGAGTCAATAGTCAGGGTAGAGAGGAGGGTTTGTCTGCGCGTGATTTCTGGTATGTCGTAAAGCATATCGTAATAAATGCATTGCATGATTTTACTAACTTGTTTGTTTCTATGAGTGAAATAAATAGCTTTTCGTTTTAATGTCTCAGTGATGTGTCTTACTTCTGCGCAACTTATCTTTGTAACAAAAGTAGTTGTTTTAGTGGGAAATACCTCGTATGTGTTCTTTTCTTCATCTTCTGTCTTGTGGCAGTTAGTTCTTTTGACGTAGAACGACGCCTAATACCCCGGATAGTAAGGACCGCCTGTGACAAAAATAGGTCCCAACTGAAATCATTATAGCGTTAAAAATACGTGCCGCACAATAATCGTGTTAGCATATTCGTAAACAACATGGAGTAAAATTCGCGTACTGCGCAGTACATCGTGCGGATGAGATGATACAATATTTCCGGATCTGACCCGCGTTTGATTCAGTCTATCTCGGCAACCGTGAGTGCAAAACGTCTGTGCGTGGTATCGTTTTAAAACCCTAGACGAGATCTATTCAAATATGTAAAGAACATATCACAGTGGTTTTAACTAAAATTAAAGAAATTGCTTTCGTGTGAACAGGTTAACATTTTCTGCATTGCCCAGGGATTCACAGAATGAACGCAAGCAGAAGTGCAGAAAATCAAAATCAGAGGCAAGAGAAAGTGATGAGGAATGTAAGAAGCCCAAGAAGACTGCAGCCCAAAGAACTAGAGAGTATCGGGAACGCCTGGAAGAAGCTGCCGCCAAACAAAAAATCCAGCACACCGATCGTAGTCCTACGTTCCAAACGGGTATCGCTCATTTCACCCAAAGATCATTTCACCGAAGTTCACTTCACCGAAAATCACTTCATCGAAAAGTTCATTTCGCCGAAAGGTCATTTCAGTGAAAGGTTCACTTCACCGAAGGGTCATTTCATCGAAAAGTTCCTTTCACCGAAAGGTTGTTTCACCGAAAATTTCACTTCACTGAAGGATCATTTCATCGAAAACTTAATTTCACCGAAAGGTCGTTTCACCTAAAAGTTCATTTCACCGAAACGTAATATCCTCATTGCAGTCTGTTCTCTATGCGCTGTCAGGAACTTCTTAGATGTTTAATCGGGAAATTCACAATGTCCCGAATTTATCACTTACAGAATCATTAATTGTTATCAGTCCGTGATACCGGCAAAGGAGAGAGGAAAAGAATTCGGTGGTTCTAAATTAAAAACTGTAGATTTTACGGAAATTTAGTGTTGGGGGTCCTTGATCACGGACCCCGACTAGTTTCGGAAACTGTCAAACCGTCTAAGTTAGAGTACAATGCGGACATTTTCTGAACCCTGTCGACTTTTTTGTTGTCGGCATTTTGAACGTCGACGTTATGTACCACATCCGTTCCACACCTGAGAATTTACTGAAATACACGTTTTTAGAGTAGTACTGATATTTGAGGTATTAGGAGAGAAATTTGTGGATGAGATCGACATTAGGTTGCATCTCACGATAAATAAATAAATAAATAAATTTGAGTTTCAAATTTAAAGAATATTGCCTTTGGATCGAAATTAGCAGCTGGTTAAAACGATCTTTCGATGAAGTGAACATTCGATAAAGTGATCTTTCGATGAAGTGAACATTCGATAAAGTGATCTTTCGGTGAAGTGAACTTTTCGGCAAAACGACCTTTTGTCGAATTGAACTTTTCGGTGAAATAAACTTTCGATGAAGTGAACTTTTTGGTGAAACGACCTTTCGGTGAAATGAACTTTTTGGTGAAGTGACCCTTCGGTGAAGTGGTTTTCGGCGAAATGGACCAAACCCGTTCCAAATTGATGGCTCAATCAGAACTGAACCTACCTGTTATTTTTTTCATAACTTTCTAGTTTATACTAGTTCTTAATTTTTCAGATGTTTGTCTTGGGCTCTGCAGGATATATCGTAATCAGCTTCTTTTCTACAAACCATGTGGTTTCACTCACAGCTTCTTGGATATCAAAATTCAAAGAGACCTCGGCAATATATGTGAATGGATTGATTTTTAAGTTTAATTGCGTTTAGCAGTATGACTTCAACTCAATGCAGCTCTCAGTTAGAGATTCTTGAGATCTGCTTTGTTTCCCTATCACAACTAACAACACACTTATTTATTTATTTATTTTTTTTGAGTGGAGGTTTAACGACCACCGTGAGCAACACAATGGGCTATAAGCAGGCGCCCGTCCCTAATTTATGGTCACTGGTTCCAGGAAAGAGAGAGAGAGCCAGTGCCGTAAGACAAACACAACATCCATGCCTCACCGGGATTCGAACCCGTATCGATCTCGGACGAATGATCAGAGGCCATCGCTTAGACCACTGCGACACAGGGGCGGTACACACATTTCTTCATATTTATCTTTATATCTAACTTTATATGGTTTCATGTATCTTTGATTGATATTTATCTTTCGACCGCTTCACATTTTTTTCTCTGAAACCACAACAAAAGAAAATGATAACATATCAAGTTTAATGAAAAACATCTCAAGAACTGCTTTTTATCACCGGTTCCACCTCGCGTGTTCTCTGATTTCCATGCTGTTGTTAACGAATTCATCTCATACGTTTTGCAGTTCCCAAGAATACAGACTAAACGTTGCTGAGAGTTTAACGTTTGAAGTATCGAAACAGTAAACAAAATTCGATAAACAAATTAATTATTTGTATGTTCGCTACATTTCGAGAACTCGTACTATTTTCATGTATATCAGACTATTCTCCCTGATAACTAATTTTCTTTTAAATAGTAATACCGAATGCTTCAGGAGCAGCACTGCTAATGCTTCCGTAAAACAGGCGATTCTAACGATTCTTGACTGAAACGAGTTTCCCCAAGTTATTTCTACGTAAATTGCATTAAGTCAAGGAAGGATAGAAACGGCTAAAGAAGAAAATCCGATTAAACAATTAGAAAGGATGCTGCAATATGTTCATCTTATTTCTTTTATTCCGTAGGATAAGTTTGTTACAGAATAATTAGTAAGTTTCTTCAGAGGATAGAAATGGTGTAATGTACTAACGAAATTGAACAGTCATGTAGAGTAAAAAAATAGGGACCATCAATTTGTCCAATCCTTTGAGGATTTTTGGAAATACCCTAGAATTTCGTCATTACATATATTCGTTAATTTTTGTACAAATATTTGTATCATGATATATTTATTTAGGTGATGTACGTATTCGAGAGTTTGTGTTTGAAAAATGTTTACTACACTGAAACGACATAAATAATGGAATACTTACTTAGAAGCGTATAGGCTCATCTTTCGCCAGTATAAGGCAATCATACTGCAAAGTATTGAGTACACTAGGTCACGAAATCGTTTCACAGATATCTCCACCAGTGCTGACTGCATCGCTGTCCATACTTTCGTCGGATTCTCCCGTGGAGGATAAGGGCAGTCACACGGCTAGGCATTGAGTGCACTAGGTCACGAAAGTGTTTCACAGGTATCTCCACCCATGCTTGCTGCACGGCTGTCCATAATTCCGTCGGACTCCTTCGTGAGGCATTGAGTTCACTTGGTCACGAAAGCGTTTCACAAGTATCTCACCCATGCTTGCTGCATCGCTGTCCATAAGTCCGTCGGATTCATTCGTGCAGGAAAAGGGCAGTCACACGATGAGGAATTGAGTTCACTTGGTCACGACTGATATCTCCGATCAGTGCTGACTGCACCTCTGTCCATAACTTTCGTCGGATTCCTCCGTGGAGGATAAGGGCAGTCACACGGTTAGGCATTGAGTGCACTAGGTCACGAAAGTGTTTCACAGGTATCTCCACCCATGATTGCTGCACGGCTGTCCATAATTCCGTCGGACTCCTTCGTGAGGCATTGAGTTCATTTGGTCACGAAAGTGTTTCACAAGTATTTCCACCCATGCTTGCTGCATCTCTGTCCATAATTCCGTCGGACTCCTTCGTGAGGCATTGAGTCCACTAGGTCACGAAATCGTTTCACAGATATCTCCATCAGTGCTGACTGCATCTCTGTCCATACTTTCGTCGGATTCCTCCGTGGAGGATAAGGGCAGTCACACGGTTAGGCATTGAGTGCACTAGGTCACGAAAGTGTTTCACAGGTATCTCCACCCATGATTGCTGCACGGCTGTCCATAATTCCGTCGGACTCCTTCGTGAGGCATTGAGTTCATTTGGTCACGAAAGTGTTTCACAAGTATCTCTACCCATGCTTGCTGCATCGCTGTCCATACTTACGTCGGACTCCTCTGTGGAGGATAAGGGCAGTCACACGGCGAGGCATTGAGTTCACTTGGTCACGATAGCGTTTCACAGGTATCTCCGCACATGCTTGCTGCATCGCTGTCCACAAGTCCGTCAGATTCATTCGTGGAGGATAAGGGCAGTCACACAACGAGAAAATTTGTTCACTTCGTCATGAAAGTGTTTCACTGGTATCTCCACTTATGCTTGCTGCATCGCTGTCCATAATTCCGCCGGATTCATTCGTGCAGGAAAAGGGCAGTCACACGATGAGGAATTGAGTTCACTTGGTCACGACTGATATCTCCGACCATGCTTGCTGCATCGCAGTCCTTGATTCCGTCGTTTTCCTTCGTGGAAGATAAGGGCAGACACACGGCGAGGCATGGAGTTCACTTGGTCACGGAAGTGTTTCACAGGTATCTCTACTTATGCTTGCTGCACCGTTGTCCATAATTCCGTTGCATTACAGGTTCGCTCACTAGCGGGAGGAGTGTTGCGTTGCCGAGGAACTAAGTATGCCATGATTTCTGTCCTGTCAATGTACATGAACTTGTCTTAAAATAAAATAAAAATCTATCCTGAGACTACATGAAAGTGTAAAACTGAAGCACGTAATTCAGAGTCCGAATTTTGCGTCATCGTCTGTGTTGGAGTAACTCGCAATGATACTGGAAGATGAAATATACAAAAAACGAGATACGCTGAGTACTCACAATGCCATACGCGCTAGGTATACACAGTGTGTCAAAGAATTTTTAAGACTGGGTCTGTAAAATGAAATAGAAACAAGAAATTATAATTTGTTTTGGTTTGTTATTCAAAATAAGTCCCTCCGGCTTCAATACACTTGTTACAGCGATTTAATAATGATTCGAATGCCTGTTCTAGTTCACTTTGCGGAATTGCCTTCAAAGCACGCGTCGAAGCTGTTTGTATGGTCGAAATATCATCAAAATGACACCCTTTTAACGTCATTTTAAGTTTTGGGAACAAAAAAAGTCGCAGGGTGTTAAATCAGGCGAATACGGTGGATGATTCAACACACAGACGTTATTTTTCGCCAAAAATCTACGAACAAGAAGTGAGGTGTGACTGGGTGCATTATCGTGCAATAAACACCAACTGTTTTCATCTCGATATTCTGGACGAATGCGACAAATTCTGTCCATCAAACGCCTCAAAACATTTACACAAAACTCACCAGTAATTGTTTGTCCACTTGGAACAAATTCTTTGTGGATAATAAATAACCTTACTATCGAAGAATGTAATGAGCATTGTTTTGATTTTCGATGGAACTTTTCTTGTTTTTTTGGCTTGTGGCGAGTTTTTTTACTTCCATTCCGCACTTTGTAGCTTTGTTTTCGGATGATATTGAAAACACCATGTTTCATCACCAGTAACAATCGATTTTAGGAAGTTTGGATCACTTTCAGCGGCTGAAATGATGTCTCTGCAATGTGCACTTCTCCTTGATTTTTGTTCATTGGTTAACGTGTGTGGAAGAAATTTAGCACAGACTTTTGTTTTGCCCAAATCTTCATGCAGGATGGTTCGAATCGTTTCTTTGTTGATGTTTAAAGACTTTTCCATCATTCTTAGTGACGCACAACGATTGGTTGCCTCGAAATCACGCACTTTTCCAGTAATCTCAGGTGTCCTAGATGAACTTGGTCTTCCGGCATGCTTATTATCTCCTAGAGTCTCTCTTCCGTCCAAAAAACGTTTGTGCCACAGAAAAATATTTGATATACTTAAACAAAACTCACCGTAAACTTGTTTCATCATTTGGTACGTTTCCGAGGCACTTTTACCAAGTTTTGAGTTAAATTTAATAACAGCCCTTTGTTCCATCTTAATAATTCAACATGAAAAAAATTTTACTTCTCTAATGAACGGCCGTTTCGTTTGAGTTACTTTAACAACTGCGCAGTACGTTTGGTAGAAAGCAAGCAGATGGTCACGGTTTATAACGCATTCGCGATTACACTGGTGGCGCCACCGTAGGCTGAAATCTAGCGCCAGTCTTAAAAATTCTTTGACGCACTGTGTATGATGCGTTGCATCGGTGAAACCTAAAGGGCTGCCTACTATCTCGGGAAATCTATTGTAACTTTCCTCAGAACATTCAAAAAAGGAATTACTTTTTTATTTAATCTCTTAATTTTTCAATCTCATTTACCTTCATATGACTTTTCTGTTGCACTGGCGTTTGTCATAGTAGAATCTACTGTTTGGCAGCGCCATCAGAGATGCTTCTAGTTCAATTCCCTCAAGGTCGACATCAGGTGTTTGCCCTCCATCAACGTCTTCCATGCATTTATCAGCATATGAAATAGTATCTGAGAAATCAGTCAGTGCGTTGTAAATCAAATTGGCATTAATTTTTCTTTCCTATAGTGACGGGAGGCCTGTTATAGATCAAGATGATCATGAGAGTTGTTGTTATCATACGATAAGAAAATGTAAAATGTAAAGCGATGAGCTGATTTTTTTATTTATGGCCAAAAATCGTCTCTTGTTGTTCATTAGCAAACGTGTTTCCAGATGAAAACTACTACATTGAAATCTCCCGAAGAAAGTTTTGAAGCGCATTTTCAGTAATCTGGCAGGTAATCAGTCTCTTGGTTGCCGATAAGGTTTCAAGAAATTTTGTCTAATTTCATCAGTAAAAAAAATGCTATCTGCGGTCACTGCATCCAAAACTTTTGAGTCGTAGTGAAAATATGAAAAAGATGCAACTAACTTTAAAACTAATTTTAAGTTATAGCATGGGATACTTAATACTTGCTAAATCACAACCATAATTATATTAAAAATCAATCATTTTTCTTTGAGTAATGTTCAGACCTATTAATAGATGGCGCGACCTGTACAATGATGACGTCAGTAGAAAAGCAAATGTTCGATTGTTTAATTATGGTTATGTTTTTGCAAGTATTAAGTATCTCACGCTATAACTTAAACTTAGTTTTATCGATGTGCAAATTTTCATTTTTGGAAATACATTAAGTGCGAAAAAAATATGTAAAGAAGTTTTACCATTGGAAACATAAGACAGAGACTTTAAGTGGAATCACCTTAAGTACCGCTCAATGTCAGAAATTTGTAAATTTTATTGTTTGTTGTTACGATTTAATTCCACTTAGTATGCATCTGGTTATGGCTGGGTGTGGTCGTGAGTGACGCACATAAGTACAATGTTTTGTACGTAAATAAATGTATACTCTGGAATCACTCGTTTAATTTCACACAAACAGAGGTCTTGGTATGCGAAAGATGCATCATGAATTATCTACAAGGAAAACCAGGGTGCTCTCCAGATTTATTTCCTATCCTCATAGCTAGGGATTCCTTTTTCATTTGAGCGCCAATACAATTTTTCTTTTGCCGATAGTAGGACTTGAATCCACATCTCTTATTCTGGAACGGCCGTTCTCCCATTTGAATTATGCCGACAAGCTTATCGCTGCTTCATTGCACATTTGACTCCGAACTCATGCCAGAAAAAGAAAGAAAAAAATAAGCTTTAGTCACCTTATTTGGACGATGTGAGCATACGAAGAAGTAGGAAACGTCTAACGAGCAGGAAAGAGACAAAAATACCACACCTCAATATGACGTGCTGTACTTACAAAAAAAACCAACCTGCCCATTTGTGACAGTGCGGACTCATAGTAAATGCAGAAGAACACGCATTAATGTTGACAGAAATGTACTCAACGGAAGCTGATGTCAGTCAGTTGTCATGGAGGGTGAAAAAATCTGATGTCTCCCGTAAACTACTTGTACAGGATAATGGATGTTTGTGATTTTCCTCTGGGTGCCTGAAGCTTAGAAGTTCCTCTTAGGTATGTCGGCCACAAGGCACATCCATGTCATTCAGGCAGAAGAGAATTGTGAATTGAAGCGCTGATATCGCTTTATCAAGAAATACGCTTTTCCTACTTATGAGGAAATATTCTATGAGGGTGAAATTTACATTACATTATTTGAAACTGACTTTCTTACAACTTATTATTTAACAATAAAACATTTTATGTAGGGAATATGAAATGCTATATAGTTCTACACTTCATTCGTTATAAAATAAAATAACAGAATTTTAGTGAAATCTTATGAAAGTGGCATTACTTTTAATCAGCGGAAGAAATTTAGATTGCTTCAACGCAATTTTTGGGACACATATCCTAAACTAAATCAAAAACATTTACCCAGAATTTTCTTCATGAACCTATACATCTAGGTAGCTTTGCATTAGAAACACCCCTGTTTTACATATTCGGAACGATAATGAAGTGCGACGAGATATCAACGTCCCGTGCGGCTACTGTAAATTGTGCACACTTATCCCCTGTACGTAATCAGCAAACGTTTGCCAGTAATGGGGTAATGTGGCGACGTAAACCAATTTGACCGCGGACAGATAGTTGGGGCCAGAAGGGCAGTTGTCAGTATTTCGCAAACACACTTGTTGGTTGCTCACATACCACTGTATTAAGAGACTAGATTTACCATGCACAGAAATCTAGCAGAAGGGATCACGTTGCTCAAACGCGAGCGTCACGACTGGTATTTTAGCAACGACGAGCAACAGTCACTGAGTTCGCATACCAGTACAGCAGCGGTGCAATTAGAGCTATTTCCACATGCAACATGCGCTGCGCCTGTGGTTCTTTTTTTATTGGATTTTAACGACCAGCGGGAGCAACTCAGTGGGCTATAAGCGGTCTCTCGTTCCTAATTTAGGGCCACTGGTTCCAGGGAAGGGAAAGAGCCAGTGCCTTAAGATAAACACAACATTCATGCCTCACCGAGATTCGTACCCGGACCCATCTCGGACGAATGATCAGAAGCCATCTCTTAGACCACTGCGCCACCGGGGCGGCTCTGGGGTTTCACAGCTGGAGGCCAACGATGGCGTCATAATGGGACGAGGAACATGGGCAATGGACCATCGACAGGTGAAAGAATGACGTTTGTTGTGCAGAGTCCCACTTTCTCCTGCACCATGCTAATGGTCGGGTTCGCATATGTCGTAAACAACATGAAGTCCTATCCCTTGGTTACACAGTTGGGGTTCAACAGGCCGGTGGAGGTGGTGCTATGTTCTGGGGAGGTTTCCCTGTCAAGCCGTAGGTCCGTTTGGAAATCATCTCACTAACACTAGATGGTGGAGGACCTGTTTGCCGATCATCTCTGTCCATATCTGCCGGATATTTACACGGACCCCAGTGCCATCTTTCAACAGGACAACGCACCGTGTCATCGGGTTCGTATAGCTACTTGGTGTTTGGAGGAACACGACAACGAATTCGCCACAACTCCCCTTACTGTTACCCGAGTAAACCTTTGTGAGATACGCTAGAACGGGGTGTGAGAACTGCTGATCCTCCTTCACGGGGAGCTTGAACTGACTGAGCTCCTGCAGTGGAGATGAAGCAAGTTACGTATGGAGGAAGTTCAGAGCCTTATAAAATATGTTCCTAGGCTTCTGCGAGCCATGATTGCACAAAAAGATGAACCAGCACGTTAATAGGTAGGTGCTCCTAATGCAAAGCTAACTCAGTATATTTTGCAATTGTCAAACTTCTGAAAAACATTTAATATTTCTCAGAATCCTCACTTGCATTGCGAAACCAATTTTTCGCCGCCCCAGTGGCGCAGTGGTCTAAGCGCTGGCTTCTGATCATTCGTCCGAAAGAGTCCGGGTTCGAATCCCGGTGTGGCCCGATGTTGCGTTTGTCTTACAGCACTAGATCTCTCCCTTCCCTGGAACCACTGACCCTAAATTAGGGACGGGCGACTGCTTATAACCCATTGAGTTGCTCACGGTGGTCGTTAAACCTCAAAAGAAAAAAGAAACAATTTTTCCATTAACAAGTATGAATACCAAACATGATCTTTCTCTTTTTCCCTCAACTGCAAATGCCATGTTTTTTCAAATTTTGTGCTGCATTAACTCTGAAAATACTTTGTCGTTGTTTATCTTGTCAAACCCCTATACTTTAATATTGGAAGTTCCTGTGATTCGCGCAATAAGCACACAACCGAAATATATTCCTCAATGTGTAGCATGAACACTCTAAGTGTTAAAGTTATCAGAAAATGACCGGAAGGACATCCTGACCGTCATTACAAATTACACCCTGGGTTTGTAGAAATGACTCTTCAATACTGTTGAAGTGCAGTTCTATCGTCTCAAAATGTTTTCTATAAACTCCCAAAGTATTAGTGAATTCGATTACTCGGAATTACAGATTTTTCTGATATCAGGAGTCACTGATACCTCCAATCCCTACGAGGTTTTTCGAATCGCAAGTTATACCAGAAGCGAAATGTCATTACGAAGGTGAAGTACTCGGACGAGGGTACTAAAATCATCCATATAAAAGATAAGTCGTCGAATTCAATCTGTTGTTGATGAAAAAAATAAAAAAAGCATATATATATAAATCGCGAAGTAATTCCGAACTTCCTCCGTGGCATCACAGAATTCTTCTGCGAACAGAAAAGAGGTCCATCATTTTCTTTCGATCCAGTCTGAAATTCCCCACTGACAACAGCTCACAGTGCAAAGTCCCCGACGAATAGATGAAAGGTACCGGAAGTACGTTGGAATGACTTCTGGCTTTTTTTCCTAGTTATAGCCTAACTTCCGAATATATTCCCTCATTTTCGTAGCAGTGCAAAAATAATGCGATGAAAAATAAATTAATTATTTTTAAAGCACCTCTTTAAAAAAAAAGTACATATTTACGGTATCATTATTTGATATCGTATGTAGCCAGTCCGTATCTTTGTCCGCGGATACCATATCTTTACGCCTGTTGTTTCAGTTTACGAAATCATTTTCCAGTTGTGAAGCTTGAACTGTGGGAAACAAGGTCGCGGTCTTCAACCGTTGCAAAATCTCATCAGGGCGAAAGGTGGTGCGACACGTTACCTGTCTAGTAACGTGTAGCACCACCTTTCTTCCTGATGACGGCGGCGATTCGTCTCGGCATGGACTCGACAAGACACCGGAAGCGTTGGGAAACCATACGGATCCACGACCCCTGAACATGCTCCCACAGTTCACGAAGATTTGATGGAGGAGGGTCAGAGCCTCGAACATCTCTCTCGATGGCATCCCAGATGTACTCGATGGGATTAAGGTCAGGTGACCTGACTGGCCAAGGAAGCTAGGCTACATCGGTGGAGTGTTCATCCAACCTTTCGGATACAATTCGGGAGCGATGGCACGGTGTATTGTCTTGCTGCAGGATGAGGTCCCCAGTGGGATGTTGAAGACGCACAAACGGGAGCAAATGGTCGTCCAGGATATCCTGGTAACGTTGACCTGTAAGGGACGATGTCACACGTACCAGGGATCCCATTTCAGTCCACGTAAACAGTCCCCACACGAGAATGCCACCCTCACCAGTTTGAAGAGTACCATGCTGGCAAGAAGGATCCATCGCTTCATGTGGTTTGCGCCGTACTCGTATCCTGTCATCCGCTTGTACCAACGTGAATCTCGACTCATCAGTCCAGGCAACATTTTTCCACATGTGTAGGGTCCAGTGGCGATGTTCCCGCGCCCATTCTAATATTTGCACCCTGTGATGTGCGGTAAGCAGCGGTGCCCTCGTGGGACGATAGTCTGTACCCCATAGCGAAGAGATGGTTCTGGATGGTGTGGCTGCTTACACGTTTTTGTGCACCAGCGTTAAATTGCCGACTGATTTCTTGCACTGTGGGCCGTTTATTCGCTGTTACAATGCAAGATAGCCGACGATGATCCCGCTCATCCACACGCTGTTGTCCACGGCAGTTGACCCTTGCAGGGATGGTTTTACCGGATTCGATGTACTCACGATGCACTCGTGACACAGTGGCTCGTGAAAATCCCAGTGCCTGCACGACTTCCAAGATGGAGTCACCAATTCGTCGGGCCCCGACAATTTGCCCACGATCAAATGCGCTTAGATCCTTCTTCTTACCCATCCTGCGTCCGACGCTTACTGATTTCCGTCGCATCACTCCCTATATTGTCGGATCGCTGCATACTTCATGTCGTTTCCGTTTACAGGGCCTCCCACGGCGCCATTTGCATAACGCCAGCTGTCTCTAATTCAATTGATCTTCAGTGTAGATAGCTTGGTAAAAGATCGCAAGCAACAACAGCATCTTTTATACGTGGACTTTTAGAAAAGTATTAAAATGAAAAGAGAAAATCAAAGTATAATTGTCCATATAACATGCAACTTGAATTGTATGGAGAAAGTTTTTACCGTGGCGCATGGGGCGTAGCTAGAATTTAGCTTTGGGGCGTTGCAATTTTTTTATTGGAGATCTAACGACCATGAGCAACTCAATGGTCTATACGGAGTCTCCCGTCCCTAATTTAGGGACACTGGTTCTAGGGAAGGGAGAGAGCCGAAGCCCGTAAGACAAACACGACATCCATGCCCCACCGGGGTTTGAACCCGGACCCATCTGGTCGAATGATCTCAAACCATCGCTTCGACCAGTGCGGGACCGGGGAGGTATTTTTGCGATTTTCGGAAAAGGTTTGGGTAATTTCTTAATTTATGATTTTCGAAGATTGTTTGAACCCCCAAACGCCCCTCCGTGACTACGCCCATGCTGTGACTACATTGCCAAATTTAATTAAGCAAATGATCTGTTTTTCGTTATACAATTGACAAAATGAAATCACAACCCAACAAACTTTCCTTCTTTATCAAATACAGGTACTCTAAAAATTACGTTGTTTCAGATAGGGTTGGCAACCGACCGGTATTTTAAGCACTTTGTCGGAATTTTTTGGCAATTTTCTGCCTAAGGCCGGTGGCAAATGCCTACCAGCCCTGGTTGGGAACGGTGTTATTTTCAAATAAAAAGCAGCTGAAAATGTGCTAAAAAAGCTTAAAATTTACCAAAAGCAGCTAAAATTAAATAAAAAACTACATTTCAAGTAGGGAATGGGGTGAATCAAGCTGGTACTCATACCTATAAGCCCGCCTATAAATCATAATATCAAGAACACAGAGCATCGCTCGGTCAAAGGGGGGATGAGGGCACAAAAACATTTATATTTTAATATGTTATTTCCAAGTATTGTAATCCTATTAAAGGAGCAATTCTTGTATATTTGTATCCACAGTGGTTCTTTGGTTTCGTAAGCTAGTCGTTTAGTTGCACGTTGTCGCAAGTCTTCCAGTCGTTGAACACGTTCATCTGCGGTTTCGGTTGCGATTCGCTGTGATGAACGACTTCGTAGTTCTTTCAAGCGCTATTTACGTTCTTCGGATGATTCAGCTGCGATTCGCTGTCTATTTATTCGCCACATTTGATCGAGGTTTACTTCAGATATAGATTCATTGAAGGTTTTAATAACGTCGGACATTATTTCCATGCTCCTCGCCTTAGCTGCTAGGAATGGTCTTTTATGTAGGCTGATCTTCTTCCAATGGAAGTTCATATGTTTCGAGACTGGAATCTGATTGGAAACCATCGGCTCTTGAATGTCCAAGCTGTTCCATATTTACTTCTTCCGCTTGTTCTAGTTCCAACAGTGCCGTATTCTTCTTGTTAAAGTTAAAACGTTCACGTTTCGTAGGGGGTCGACCAGCCATATTTTTTATATTGTTTTACCATCCACATGACACTCTGTTAATAGTAATTAATAAAAATGAACTAATCATATTTTAGCACAGCGATACGCTCGTCATCTCAAAAATGTAACAAAAATAAATGCTGTATCAACAGTTCACCTTTTGAAGGGAAAAAGACACGAAATCAGCGTTCCGCTGCTTATTCTGTACTACGCATCAATTCCAAACAGCTGGCACAACTCACCTTTTGTTCTAGAACAAAATAGAAGTAATGCGTAATACGCACCAAGCGCGTGACGTAATGAGGCAGATGGTCGTGAGAGTGTGACGTAATAAAACTTTAACAGGATCCACACACAACGCGTGACGTAATGAGGCTGATGGCTTAACCGCGCGCCATCTCAGTCGCGAGAGTGTGACGTCATAAGATTTCTAAGCATGGGAAACATTAATAGGACGACGCCATGACACTAAAAACGTGGTAACTCGGGGGTGATTATTTAACCCACTAAACGAATTTTTTCAAAGTCCATATCAAGCTAAATCAATTTCTAGTACCAGAAAACGGTTGGTTAAGCACTTTCATCAAAATCCTTAAAGCTGTTTTCAAAATAAAATTTACATAGATACAAATATACAAGAATTGTTCTTTTAATATTATGGGATAAAATAGGGGATACTTTGGTTGTGTCTTTCATCGGAGCGTGGGGGAGGGGTCTCATCACTCACCGGCAGTTGAACGTGGCCCGTAGGCGCTAATACACTGCCGGACAATTGCTAAGGACGGGTGACGATAGCAACGATAGCAACCATAAAATGGAAGGCAGGAAAATGTGGAAATTAGCATAAGTGCAAGATACAGTAAGACGTGTTGTGCGTATGCAAATTTTGGATTGCCGAACTTGTTCGTGACGTCATAGCGCTGATAAGAGATATAAAGGATTTGACGCGTATTGACCGTTGTTGTTCAAACGCAAAGTTGAAAGGGAAAGAATCAATTGACGAACTTGCAATTTTTAGTATGTCTTCCCAACATCACCTAGATGATTTTACGCGTGGCCGTATTATTGGCAAGATTGAAGAAGGGCGAAAAATAACAGATGTTGCCAGGGAGTTTGACGTCAGCCACAGTGTTGTTTCAAGGCTTTGGAAATCATTTCAAACAAATGGAGATTGTAGCAAACGTTACGGGGGCGGTCCTGTTCGCAGTACGACACCTGCAGAAGATCGGTACATAGTGCTATCAACAAAAATAACACCGACGCAGCACAGCTAGTGAGGTAGCAAATCAGTTTATGGCTGCTACTGGCAAGCGGATCTCCCGAAAAACTGTCGCCAGAAGTTTGCATGAAGGAGGACTATACGCCCGCCGTCCTGTTGTGTGCATCCCATTGTCCAGACGTCACCGTACCGCCCGTTTGCAATGGTGCCATCAACATCGCAATTGGACTGATAACGACTGGTCTGCTGTCCTCTTCTCAGATGAGAGTAGACACAGTCTATCGTCTGATTGTCGACGACAACTGATCTGGCGTGATAGTGGTACTGCATATTGTCCAGCAAACATACAGGAAAGGGACCGATATCCGAAATGTAATATCATGGTATGGGCTTGCATCATGATCAATGGCCGTACGTCCCTCTATGTGCTTCCATCTGGGACTATGACTGGCCAACGATACATTAATGATGTTCTGCTACCTCATGTTTGCATGTTCCGTGGTGCTGTCGGTGATAGATTAATTTTCGTGGACGACAACGCAACGTGTTATCGAACAGTCGCTGTCCAGGAGTGGCTTCAGAGCGAGAATATTCAACGCCTCGTATGGCCAGCACGTGCTCCAGATCTGAATCCCATTGAAAATGTGTGGGATGCTTTGGAGTGGAGTCTTGATGGTCGCCAATGCCCTCCAATAAACAAGGACACCCTCATCCGTGCACTTACAGAGGAATTGGATAAATTACCCCAACAGCTGCTTGATAATGTTGTGCAAAGCATGACACTACGTGTGGAATCTTGCATCGCCCTCCATGGTGGCCATATCCCGTATTGACATCTTACGCCGGAACGCCTGCGGACGGTAATTGCATTTTTTCACGTTTACGTATTCTGCACAAAATGGCCTGTTTGTCCCTTGAACACGTTCCAAAATTTCCTTCTGGATTTCAGAGCACAATAAATTGTCTTTCTTGTAATGTCCTGGCATTCTGACATTATTTTATTTTACTTGGCATCCAACCACACTTACTTTTTTATGCGCTATGTAGCCGTTTATGATCCGTCCTTAGCAATTGTCCAGCAGTGTATAATTAACCAGGGTTGTCAGCCTTAGTTTCACCGACAACATATTTTTCAATTTCAAATTCCCCACCGCTTGGTGGTAAGTAAAGAAATGCTGAAAGTGGTTCATGACCGACCAAAGTTTGAGAAACACAGCCATAAACGGACTGCAGCTCAAGCTCAGAGACGTGTGCATGAGTCTCGCCTATTACTGAAAAATCCCCAGGACGACGGTTTCTTTAGACGAATTGTGACATGTGATGAAAAGTGGGTATTTTCCGGAATCCTCACGTAAGAAAATAGTGGTTAATGCCCCAAAAATCCACCAGAACAAGTCTATAAAGGGGCTGATTTGAGCGCAAAACTATGCTATGCGTATGGTGGAACTTGGAGTGCTTCATTCATTTGGAACGGGTTTCGGATTGCCGAGACATTAATGCGCATTTGTACTGTGGGCAGTTGGAACGCATGTATGCCGCTTTAAGCCTAAAGTACCTTGCTTCGTCGTTTACGTTACCCTCACATTTCTGCAGCTCATGGACGTAACTATCTGTGGATGTTTACCGATTGTAGAAATGTGGTTGAATTTCTTCTTTTTTCCTTGTAATGTTGCATTCACTAGGAAGTATATTACTTACATTACGTTTTAAATAATGGGAAGTTTTTTCACTAGAGTGCTTAAATGCATACGCTTTTTCACCATTTTCTTTTTCTAAAAATCACTTTGAAAAATTGTTTTCGTGTCGAAAAGAATTCAAAAGACTTGCTTATTACATTCAAGAATTCTTTGGCATATTTCTTGATTTTTCACTAGATGCCATTTCTTATGGTAAAGGTTACCCACAGTATCTGAATTTCTCACTAAGGAGTTATATGTATGACCTGTTTTCTCTCTCTTACTGGTTCTAAACAAAATATTTCAATAATATTTTTCCAGAAGCATTGCTTCTACCATTAATATTAGGACTATTTTGCGTACATTTAATGTTTTTCATTATGCTATAATTCCATGCACCAAAGTGTGTCCTCTTCACCGAAAAACAAATTCACAAGATACCCTTCGTCGAATACCCTTGATTTTAATGTTCATATTGGGTCCATTTTCTTCTTCAAATGACGCAGTTTTCCCTCTAGGGGAGAACATTTGTACCAGATATCATTCATCTGTGCTTCGAAAACTCAGATTTAAATAAATAAATAAACAAATAATTAAATAAAATAAGAACTTTTTTTATTTGCTTAGGATATATTTCATTATCAGTAAAATTTTGCGCGTGCTTTCTGATTTTTAATAATGCACAAATCACCATTCTCAAAAAAGTTTCACCGATTCGAAGAAATGTGTTTGAAAAAATTCTTTTTGTACCAGGTATCATTCATTTCATGTCATTTCCATTTCATTTATTTTTCGTTATGGGGTTACATTTCAAAATTAATTTTATAACATATAATATTAAGGAAAAAACGTATATAATACATATACTTATGTACAGGGTAACCACAGAATAGGAAATTGAGTAAAAGGCTATATATGCACTATATTGACAAAAGTCACCGGACACCTAGAACAGAAACACAAAATAGCATTTATGGGCATAAAATAGCATTCATGCATCGGTCCACCTTTCGCCTTAATGCATGCAGTGACCCTTCGAGACATGCTTTTGACAAGGTTTTGGAGCACAGCGACTGGTATGCGCTTCCATTCTGTACATAATGCTGCCGCTAATTGTTGCTTAGCAGTAGGCCTTGATTACAAACTTCTTATGCGGCGCTCTAATCCATCCCATAAGTGCTATAAGATTAGATCAGGGCTCTGTGCTGGTGAATCCACACACGGTACGGAATTATCGTCAAACCACGCCGTAACAGTCCTTGCTTTATGGCTCGGTGCTTTATCCTCCTGCTACAAACAAAGCTCGGTTCCATAGTATTGCCACAGAGTTGGTAGGGCATAATTGTCCAGAATATCGAGGTAGACGAGCTGGTTAACAGGTTTGTCCACGGAAACCAATGGGCGGGGACCGCACCACGAATAACACCCCCACATGAGTACACTGCCAGCTCCAAACTTGATCGTACGAACAGTACACTGTGGTAAATAGCGTTCCCCTGCTGCCGCAGTACCCACACACGTCCATCAGACTAATGGATCGTGTATCTGGATTCATTAGTCCATAGGACCCGTTTTCATTGATCTACGGTCCACGATAAATGTTCTTTACACCATGCTAAACGACGAGTAGCATTCCGAGTGGAGATGAAGGCTTATGAGCAGCCGAACGACCACGGTAAACCATGGAATGACGTTCTCTATGAATGGTACGTGTACATACCGAGGTTCCAGCATTTTTACTCATCTGTACACTGAGGTCTTGTGGAGTACTCCGTCGATTAGCTGTAACGACTCTCCTGACTTCGACGTCCTCTATCACTGATTTTCTTCGGTCTGCCGGTACGTTTTGCTGCTTCAGTCATGCCATGTGCCTTCCACTTATTTAGTACATCCAAAACAGTTGACTTGGGTATGTTTAAACGCCTCTCGGTTTATCTTATGAACAACCCACTAATATAACACCCAACAATCTTTCCTTTCTCAAAGTCAGTTCTCTCCCGCTGCGACATTTTCACTCAACCTCACAGTGCGATACGATTGCGGTCAGCTGCAGGCTTGTTTTTATACCGTTAGCAGCTGTACCGCGCATCTTAACAACGCAGCAAATCCGTTCATTTGCTTTTGAAGGTGCGTCCGGTGATTTTTGATGCCAAACGTCCTGCACCTATAGAATTAACGCATATAGGGTCTGATTAATAATTTTCTACTATTAATTTTTTTATTTTAGTTTGTTAGCAAACATTTTTTCTGTTGCTTTCGGAAAGAATTATAATTATAAGGAAACATTTGAGAATATAGTGTATTTCAAATGATACAGTTTTTTTTGGAAGGGGAAGAAAATACATTTTCTTAAAGTCTGATGTTTTGCTTTTCATAAAAAAATTTGTTTTGAAGAATTGTTTTTGTGGCGGAAAGTTTTCGCTATGCAAAATCTATCGTGCTTTTTTGCGTAATACACCGTTCTTCCAGTGGTGTGGCATTTTATATGTCGAGCAGTGTATTTAAGCCAAAAAGTCAGTAAGACAGAAGTAGCAAGAAAGAATACGCATTCGATGATAATATTATATAGTCGTATTGCAAATACTGTGGTCCCCAAACTCTGACCAGCCGAGAAAATTGAGAATAATTTTAATATTTAATTTCAGAACGTTGTCTGTGGCTCAAGATTTTGGAACAACTCTTTGATATAATTAAACCTAATTCCTTCATCTCGCTGTTTTTCCTAATTCCTAGTATAGTACTGGAAAACTGCATTCTAAGGTGGTAATGCCATCTTACGTTCCCTCGTGAATTTGAAAGGTATTTTAAAAGCATTTTGGATGAGCTTACCTCTGTAACAGATAACATCTAGTGCTTCTGCTAGATAGATGCCCTCACCTGCATGAATTATTCAAGCCCATGCTTTGCTGCATATCATACTAATAATATTCTCCACTATATTGGAGTGACGCAAACTGATTCTTTGGAGTGTGAAATGGTAGAAATCCTGGCTTTTCGAAGGGTTAGTATTTCAGAATTATCAACATTAATGCAATGTCTAAGAATGTTCCTTCAAAGCCACAGTGCATAAAATATGTATTTAAGTCATTCCCAGACAGACTAAAATGGATGATAATAATACTAAAGCATTTAAGTCCGAAAGTTAAGTTATGAGTAGTTTCAGCTCGATGTTTTGAAAAAGTTCTAGGCTTAAATCAGAAACTAAGTCACCTACTTCATTTAATAAGACGAACATGTCAATCATTGATAAAGTATCTTTAAAAGAGTCAAATATGCAAATTAGAGATTGCTTTGTCTTACAAAATATCTCAAATTCAGTTTTCCGATAAATTGCTCTTCTTGGGAAGACTAAGGGCTGGTCATTAGAAAGGTTTTGTCGACAGATGTCCAAATGAATTCCAAATATTGTCTTTCAGGTAATGGAAACAATTTGAGCAGCAAGCGATATCCTTCGTTTCGGTGTTAACCAGTGTAGGTATCTTGTTACTCAAAATCCGTTTTGGTTCTCCCATTCAGCTCTCCCTAGCTTTTAAATATTATGTTACAGAGAGGCAAAGAATCTCTTTACGGGGAATAGCATCAAGTCTTTATCAAACATGATCAGATATTTTTTGGGAATCTCAAAATTTAACTTTGTAATGCCATATTCGTTGGTTTGGTATATCCACTTCCAACACCTAGGAATACGTCTGGCTACCACGAGCTTCACTCCCCGTTCTCTTACACTAGAGCCCCTGGAAGTGACGCCCTTCTACCCCCATTTTCGGTTTTTAACGTCCGAGGCTACGTCTTCAACAGGGCGAAATCAACTGACTGCGCAAAACTTCGCCGACACCCTGAGCTGGACGTGGATACCGATTCCTCGGAACGCATAAAGCGCTTTAAATATTTTTTGTACCATTACATTGAGTATTGTAAATGAAGAAAGAGAAATTACGTCTTGTGACAATACAGTTCTTACAACCAGCACCATGAACAACTCTTAGGGGTATAAGCCGTCTTCCGTTACTAATTTAAGGCGATTGGTTTCAGGAAGGGAACAGAACCAGCGTCCTAAGAAAAGCACAATCTCTTTTGATAGCCAATATGCAGGCCGTCATAAGAAATTACCTATGAAGCACCGCAGAAACACAAATGCTAAGTACAAAAAACCGCAGGTCGTTCACATGGAAAGTTTTGTATAAAAATGTGCACGTGCTAATTTGGAGTGCTGCCTCTGACAGAAAAAAGAAGCAATGATAATTGGCTGCCGTTAGTCATTATGGCTCGGCAAAGAAGGAACGAGTGTACTGGGAAAATTTTATTATCAAAATGAGACTAATGCCAACAGTGCAATACGCCCCTCATACCCACAACGTCGAGGAGAAGAATAACGCAGATGTTTGAAAACACTGGAGAATTGCGTGCAACGTCGGGAGGAGGACGTCCGTAGGTTTCCAAAAATGTCGTGGATGATGTTGCAGTTTCCAGTGCAGATAGGTCAAGTTGTTGGATAGGTTATCATGTCAGTGCAGACAGGTTATCCTGTTGGTAACGGCCATCACCAGCAGGGAACATAGTTGCCGTGAATGGGCAAACTGGGTCCGCAACGATGTTCAGATATCTGACAGCTGTCAGGGATTGTACTATTGGGATAATGGGGCCTAAAATGTCCCAAGAAAACATAGCCCACAGCATAACACCATCGCCGCCGGCCTGTTTCCGCCCAACAGTGCATCCAGGTGCCATCGCCTCCGTTGGTAATCGGCGTCCCAGCGCTCAGCCGTCAACGTGATGCAGCAGGAATCTAGATTCGTGAGACCAGGCCACTTTCTTCCAATCATCCGCGGTCCAATCTCGATGATCGTGGGCCTATTTCGTGCGTTGTTGGTAATAACGTGCAGTGAGCACGGTGACCCGACTGGGTCTTCGTCTACGCAGGCCCATGCGCAGAATGCTCTGATGAAATGTGTGCTTTGACATATTGCCCTGATCATCACTGTTGTAGCTGCGGGTGATTTGTCGCACTGTGGTTCTGCGGTCGCTGCGAACAATGTGCGACAGTCTCCGCTCCCCTTCTGGCATCAATGATCTGCGGACAACACACGGCTGGACGATGGTTCGTCGTTTGGCCATCTGTGCACCACTTTTGATACGTACTCACTACAACGGCATGTGAACAATCCACAAGCCACGCCGTTTCCGTGATCGTAGTTCCGAGGCTCCGTGCCATCACAATTTGTTATTTATCAAACTCCGATAAATCGGCAGCGTTTCTCATTCTGACTTCGAACACTCTACTAACCAAAAGCCGGCCTTCGGGTTGTATATATACTGCTCTGTGAACTTCACCTGCGCCACCGGTCCGTCTGCAAGCGCGCAATTTCTGTAGGCTGGGGATGGTCACAATGTAATGGCTCATAGATGTAGTGTCTAGGTGGAAACTGGCCTGCTGGGTATATTGAAAGTCATGGTGTTCTCTCTATGTCGCCTGTTAGAGAGCACACTGGCCTTTCTGCTGATGTATTATACGCAGTGTAGTCACTACCCTTTCCTGTCCAATATTAGATTCTCTCTATTGTCTTACGTTCATTTTTTCAATCCTTAAGACCTTCATTATTGTACAGCATGCGTAGCCAATTTTGCATGTAGTGCGCATTACATCTACATGGGTGCGACTCCTGAGTGCGGTACTAAAGATGTTCAAGCGTGAAAGTTTGTAGGTAAATTAGCAGCACACACAAAATCAAACAGCACATGGAAACGAGCACTGACCTTGCATAGTAAAAGGCACATGTAGTTGCCCGTAACCATAAAAGGTCCGCTTTCTGAAATTCCGTCAAACTGTATTTTTGTTCTGTATTTCGTCCGGAAAAACTTGCCATATCCCTTGGAAAAGTCACCACTCTTTGGTGCCTGAACGTGACCAGTTGCGTCGTCTGTTTTACGCTCTCCAACCGTAGGTTGAAGAAGCGTATATGCTCCAGTTTTGTCCGTCTGTCTGTCCGTCCGTCTCTCCGCACGATAACTCACGTACAAATGGTTCGATTTCGATGACATTTTAGTATGTGGAAGGGGACCACTTGGAGACAACCCTTATTAAAAATGGGCGTAATGGGGTCAAATGTCAGGACATAGGAGCGGGGTCCATTATCTTATGCGTCATAACTTGCGTAAAAATGCTTCGATTGCGACAAAACCTTATCATGTTATTTCGGAGGTAAACTGAACCGGTCCTGTTGAATGTCATCGAAATGGAGTAAAAGGTCAGGGCACAGGAGCAAGATTTATTCCACAGCCATTATCCTCATAACTTGAGTAATAACTTGAGTAATGATTTCTGGTATGTTGGAAAGCGTATCATAATCAATGCATTGCATGATTTTACTAACCTGTTTACCTTTCGAAGTAGATTTTCATCGGATGAGAATGTTTTTCATAAATTTGCGCATGACTATTTGCTGGCAATAGGTATACGGACCAACTCTAATTTAAAAAATCATGCAGATGCACTAATCAGGAGCTTTATTATTATATTTACATTAAAACATGAACCCAAAATTAAGATTCATTGTCATATTGTCAAGTTGATCTGTCAACGTTATATTTGTCAGCAGAAAAGCATTTAATGCTCCAAATGTAGGACGCTGAATATCTAAGCACAAGAATTAATTTTACTCAGAACATACTGTAAGTATTTAACCAGGGCAAGCCCATTTATATCCACATCACCCTGAAGCGATTTTCAGAATTACATTCTCCCTCGTTATGTTTTCTCGCAAAGCAAAATAACAGAAAAGTTCCGTCTTCACTAAACTATAATTCCCTTCAGAACTGCGAGATCTCATTACAGTCTAGACACCATATCTAATCTTAAGTAATGAAACTTCTTCCTCAGTTTGATTAATTTTCGGACTACCTGAATTCTGAAATGTAAATTCTGCTTTCTTTGTATTCTGCGCAAATACATTTCTGTCATGTTTATCATCAGCAATAAATATTTCCGGCCTTCTTGTGTAATTTTTGCTATGACAATGGTTAATTCCCCATACAGAGGAAGTGCTGGTGTGTGTATTCTGTTTGAAACAGGGAAACATATCTTCAGTGCTAAACTCATATCGGATAACGTGATTTTTCTAACCATAAGTACAATACGAAATATCCCATTTTGAATATACACTATAGTTTTTTTGTGTGTGTGGAAGTTTAACGACCACCGTGAGCAACTCAATGTGCTATAAGCAGTCGCATACACTATATTGACAAGAGTCACTGGACACCTAGAAGAGAAACACAACATAGCATTTATTGACATACATTAGTACGGTGTTGGTCCACCTTTAGCCTTAATGCATGCACTGATCCTTCGAAACAGGCTTTCGACAACGTTTTGGAACACATAGATAGGTATGCGCTTCCATTCAGTACATAATGCTGACGGTAACTGTTTCTTAGTAGTAGACCTTGGTCCCAAACTTCTTATGCGGCGCTTTAATTCATCCCATAGGTGCGCTATGGAATTAAAATCAGGGCTCTGTGCTGGCCAGTCCACACACGATACGGCATTATTGTCAAACCGGGTCGTAACTGTCCTTGCTTTATGTCTCGGTGCATTATCCTGCTGGTACCAACAACGCTCTGTTCCATAGTATTGCCACAGAGTTGGTAAGGCATAATTGTTCAGAATATCGAGACAGATGTTCTGGTTAACAGGTTTGTCCACGATAACCAATGGGTCGGGACCATACCATGAAAAACACCCCAAAACGAGTACACTGCCAGCTCCAAACTTGACCGTAGGAACAGTACACTGTGGTAAATAGCGTTACCCTGGCTGCCGCCATACCCACACACGGCCATCAGACTGATGGATCATGTATCTGGATTCCTCAGTCCATAGGACCCGTTTCCATTGATCTACGGTCCACGATAAATTTTCTTTACACAATGCTAAACAACGAGTAGCATTTCGAGTGGAGATGAAAGGCTTATGAGCAGCCGAACGACTACGGTAACCCATGGAATGACGTTGTCTGCGAATGGTACGTGTACATACAGAGGATCCAGCATTTTTACTCAGCTGTAGACTGAGGTCTTGTGCAGTACTCCATCGATTAGCTGTAACGACTCTCCTGAGGATTCGACGTCCTCTATCACTGATTTTCTTTGGTCAGTGGATACGTTTTGCTGTTTTGGCCACGCCGTGTTTCATCCACTTATTCAGTACATCCAAAACAGTTGACTTGGGTATGTTTAAACGCTTCTCGGTTTCTCTTATGGACAACCCACTAATATAGCGTCCAACAATCTTTCCTTTCTGAAAGTAAGTTCTCGCCCGCAGCGACATTTTCACTCAATCTCACAGTGAGATGAGATCGCGGTCAGCTGCAGGCTTGTTTTTATACCGTTTGCAGCTGTATCGCACATTTTAACAATGCAGCGGATCCGTTACTTTGCTTTTGAAGGGCTGTCCGGTGGCTTTTGCCAATATAGTGTATATATACTGTAGTTGTATGAATTAACCGTATATCATGTGTATTTAAAGTCTTCAATTATGAATCGTGCTTCTAAGCAAATTGCAGAGTTTTTTCTTTTGATAGACATGTAGAACTTCTGGGACCGACACGTAGAGCTTTGTTTATATTAGTCTTGGGACAAATAGACAAATCTCTGCTTAGTTAAAACCCAGAAACCCCAAGTCAGGCACATATCCGTACGGTCGTAGGTGGAGGGGAAAGAGGTAAATTGCTTCCGGGCGACAGTCATTGTGGGTGCCGAAATGCTTGGAAAAACGCTGCTGATAAATTGTCATTGTTTTCAAGGGTTGCAAATTGTAGTTCTTGTCCCAGTTCGTCATATTTGATCGCTAAAGCTTTGGTCGAGCAGCTGTGGCATGGAAAAAACACGTGTGAAAACCATGGTAATACTTTTTCCGATGCTAAGGGTGTGTTTTATCATGAATTTGCCCCAGAAGGACAGTCAACAGTCCGGATTATCTGACTGTAATCGACGGTAACTCAACCGAATGCTATGCAAATTTCGGAATTTCACAACACGAAAGATTGACTTCTCTTTTCCGATAACACGAAGTGTCATACAGCCGAAGTTGTTACACATTTGCTTGAAAAAAAGGCATCTATCTAAATTACACCACCCACCCTTTTTCATCAAATTCAGCACCAGTGGGTTTCTCTTTCCCAAACACTAAATCTCATAGTCGAAAAAATCTAGGTTAGCGTTACGGAAATAACGAATGCAGTTTCAGAAAATCATCCAGACTTCGCGCGAACTCAGTAAATTCTGCACTGAAGGGGAAGAGGACTATGTTGAACGCTAGATAGGTAAAGATTCTGTATTCCACACCTGAGATTTTTGGTTATTATAGTCGAATAATATTTAACACTACTATGTATCGTCTCTATTGAAAACAGATTTGATCATTTCAGCCGTAAACTGAAAATCGGATTGTTAATAACATTCTGAAATCTTTGAAGCCGAAAATAGGTGGATGATCACATGAATCTCAATAAAAAAAATTTAAGTAACAGATTCCGCTGATAAAATTCCCGTAGACTTCCCTGAGTGACTTGAGGCACTATATCCTGACCTTTCGTCCCAGACTTCCCTGGGTTTGAGTTCCGAATAAGGCACGGATAGTGGGTTTGTCTGATGGTGCTCCCTCCGCCCCTTCCATGGAGCCAGTTGCCCTGAATTATGAACTTGCGACTGCTTATAGCCTTCTGGGTTGCTTATAGTGGTCGTTGAGCCTTTCCCCAACACCCCGTTGCGAAAAGAATATATAGGTAGTCTCAATTCTGTTTGAGCCGTCAGTTTGGAACGTAGAACTACGACTTGCAGATCGGAGAGTTGAAATGAGCTAGTCGAATACGGTTTCAAAGCGTTTATTTAATTGGTTGTAGCCAACACAGGCCTATTATATGAAAAGTAGCTTACATAATTTTTACAAATAATGTTCAATGCACTGCATACGCAAACAGACCGATACACGAATTACCCAACGTGATGCTCTGTCTTAGGCTTCTTACATTCCTCATCACTTGCTCTTGCCTCTCGTTTTGATTTTCTCTACTTTTGATCGCGTCCATTCTGAGAATTCCGCGGCATTGTCGAAAATGTTAATCCGTTCACACCAAGAGAGTTTTTAAAAATGTTATTTTGGAAAACCACTCCGATATGTTCTTTATATATTAGAACAGATCTCGTCGATATTTAAAACGATACCACGCACAGTCGTTTTGCAGTCACGATTGTCCAGATAAACCGCGATATTGTCAAAACGTGCTCATCGGTTTACAAGAAAACGTTTTTTAAATGTTTAGTTCAAACCACAGCGAAATGTTCTTCATATACAAATTTTGAAGATGACAATCCGATTTTTGGCGTAAATGTGACAAGAATGGTAAGTCAGATAAAATTTTCAAGTTTTCAAATATTATCTGAAGCATACCTAGGCGTTTTCTGGGAGACGCGGGTTCGAGTCCCGCTCCAGGACGATGAAAATTTTCAAGTTTTCAAATATTATCTGACTTACCATTCTTGTCACATTTACGCCAAAAATCGGATTGTCATCTTCAAAATTTGTATTATATGGCGTAATCCCGTATTTCTTTCATGATGAATGATGTTCTTCATATGTTTGCATAAATCTCGTCGAGAGCTTCAAAACGATACCACATACAGTCGTTTTGCACTCACGGTGTCCAGATAAATCGCGATATTGTGAAATGTGTTCACCGGTTCACAAGAAAACAATTTTTGAGATGTTCAGTTCAAACCACTGCGAAATGTTCTTCGTGTATTTGAATAGATCTCGTCCAGAGCTTTAAAACGATACCACACGCACAGTCGTGTTGCGCTCACGGTTGCCGAGGTAGACTGAGTCAAATGCTGCGGCACCCTTAGAAATATTGCATCATCTCCCCCGCTCACAGTGAGCGAGGGGAGTGTCGCGCGCACGATGTATCGCACATTACGTGAATTAGACTCCATGCTCCTTACTAATATGCTAGCACGATTAGTGTGCGGCACATATTTTTAACGCTATAATGATTTCGATTGGGCCCTATTTTTGTCACAGGCAGTCGGCCGTAAGTCGCCCCATACTATCCGCGGAGTTAGACATAGTCCTAAGTCAAAAAGGAACGATTCGCGTCATAGCAGGTATACAGATGCCATATTTTCACTGCTTCTCGTGTAGACAACCTTCAGCAAACTTGAAAATAGCATCGCCCTGAAACGGGAATCTAACCTGGGCCTCCAGACTTCTGTTCGAGATCTGACGTACCTGCGATCAGGACGCACACGACATAAAGGCAGATTGCAATCAGAATGAACGTCTGCGTAGCTCAGTTGGTAGAGCGACTTGTTCCGGAATAAGCGGACTCGGGTTCGAATCCCGGCGTAGACCAAAAATGACGGAGAAATTTACTTCGTTATAATGGCGCCCGAACTATCCGGATGACCCGACCGTTCAAAATCTCGCAATGGTGTGATGTTGTTTCCACACCGCGAGATAGAAAAATCAGAGAATCCCTTCTCCAGCGCTTCGAAAAGTAAATGTGTGTGACGTTGCATTCCACACACCAGATTGACTGGGAGTTCTCAAGTGCACGTTCTACAGTGGATGGCTGCCATCAACGATTCATGGTCACGGCTGACCCGTGAGCCATGCCCCCGGCCCTCTTTCGGGGGGAGATGTAACGTACCTACGAGCAGGACGCACACGACATAAAGGCAGATCGCAATCAGAATGAACGTCTGCGTAGCTCAATTGGTAGAGCGACTTGTTCCGGAATAAGCGGACTCGGGTTCGAATCCCGGCGTAGACCAAAAATGACGGAGAAATTTACTTCGTTATAGAGAATACTGCTACCATTATACCAACCCAAGACAACAAAGTTCGAAACTAAACAGATGTAGATTTTCGACTAACGCACATCAGGAAATTTTTAGGAATCGTAAGCTACGTCCGCTTAGCTTCAGTTGCTGAAACATCGGTGCTTTGGGTGTTTGTAACAATAGCATGCTCGAACGTGATGCGGGTTCGATTTCCGTTCCAGGGAGATATTATTTTCAAGTTTTATGAAGGATGGCTGCATGGGAAACATTAAAACGTGACGCATTTTTTGGTTGACAACGATATGTATACGACTTTTATGTATTTGTGAAGAATTACTTGAGAATATTCGCTTCCCATTCATGTCTGTCATTTGTAAAAAATCTACTTAGAAACACTTCAAGCTGCAATTTTTGACCATAACTTGTGCTAGTCATAAAAATTCCTTTATACATATAGCCTACATGAAGCATGGGAATAGTCTGAAATTCTGTTAATCGCACGACTAACAACTCTGGTTAGAATGAATATATTCTATATTTTGAGTCTGTTGGGTTAGCTACGTAGCAGGTTTAGATGTGTACTGTGTTGACCAGCTAAGTCAACGCCTCCATAAACAACACATTTAGCCAAGCTGCGACAGACGTCAGAAAGCTCCGTTGCAGAAAAAAAAGTGAAAAAAGATGTAAACTTACCGGGGTTTTTTTTCGGCCGTAAAGTCGATACGTTTTTCTTCAGAAGTCCGGGTATCGACATTCTCGCCATATCGACTTACTATTTGAAATTTCTCAAATAAAAGCAACAACAAAAAAACATATTGTGCCTAAAATTCGGCAAGCACCCTGAAAAACAATACTACATTATCAGCAAACCAATCCAAAACCGTACACATTTTAATATTCCGTTCACTAAGAACTTATTTAAAAGCTACTGAAACGGATATTTCCGTTCGACAGAAATATTAAAATCGTGTCACCGACTTGTAGTGGTAGATGTCGTATGTTAATTGCATTCCCCATGATTCCTCCGCGGATAGCAACCACTTCTGGTTTTTCAAAGCCGCCAGACCTACAACGGTTGCATCTCCTAGTCCAATAATGATGAAAACCGCTGAAAGACATCGCTTCTACGCAGTTAATTGGCTGGTAACATGCGTGTCGACAGCCCGCATGCGCTTCAGGAACAGCAATGAGCAGTTGCTAGCGAAGGCAGTCTTTCTTTGCTCTGCCAATCTCTCCGAATTAAATAAACCATTATTTTGATTTATTTTACTTATCTTAATTTATTTCATGTTTCCTCATTGATATCCAAAGCTCTTTTGGTTTCTGATTTCAATCCGACTCTATGAGAAAGCAGCGAAATATAACTCACGCTGCAAGTGTCACTCTTATTTGGCGCACTTGTATTACTTTGTTTTTTATTCTTGCTTTCTTTTTTACCCTTGCTTCTCCGAATGTTCGGTCGGTGGAAAGGAATACCGTAGCGTCAGTTCGTAAGAAAAAATGAACTTACGAAATTCAACTTTTTCCCAAAAACAATGCAGACATTTCTCAACTTTCATCTAATATTTACAGCAACATTCAAAATATAGTTACAGCATTTCGGAACTCTTAATGTATTTGTTTTAGCCTCATCTCATGCTCAGGATCAACTTAACTATTAAAGACGATAGGGAAATTTAGAAATTTAATCCATTCGGCTTGTACTTCACATCTATTTATAAGCGAACAATACGGTAGTCAAAAGATGAACCTGTGGGGTTTCGCTGTTTACTCCAGTAATATCAAGTTGTAAAGAAAGTTTCCTGAAAAAATCATGTGTGGCGTGTACAATGCAAGATAGTGCGGGCCTGCGGTGACGTAAGCATCCCAGAGTGCTGTGCGCGAAAGAATATATTCTAAGGACGGATGCTTGTTCAGGTGAAGATTAGTTGCACGTGGCGACAATACGATGGCGATATCGAAGGAAGGTGTGCGTGCAATATTGCTCTAGGAATATCTGAATGTCGTGAAATTTATGGAAGCATTTGGAAAATTGCGAAACGCGTTTAGTGACGTTATTATTGGACAAAGTACTTGCTATGACTGGTACAGAAAATTCGACACTGGTGTACGGGATTAGTCTGATGCGCCCAGAAGTGGCAGACACAGTGAGGTTGAAGATGACACTGGGCAACACGTGCTATCGATCAAGCCACATGCAACACTACGGGAACTTACAAAGGAACTAAAGACCTCCCATGCGACCGAGAAGACCCGACTTCGGAAGTTGGGATATGCGTGTAAACTGTGCAAATGCTTTGTCTGACCAGAATCGGATGAAACGCTACTCCATTACTGTTGCTCTGAGTGAAAGAAAAAAACGGGAGGGCTTTTTGCATCGGTTCGTCACGGGTGACGAACAATGGTTTACATACGTGAAAGTTTCGCGACAGAGAGCACGGACCAAGCAGAGACAACCCCCACAGAAGGTCGCTAAGTCGCTAAGCCACACCTTCATGGACGGAAGGTGATGCTGAGTTGCTGGTGGGATTGCCGCGGTGTGATTCACTATGAACACTTACCGCGGAACAATACCATCACAGCGGATGCTTACCTCCAATAGTTGGACCGTCTCCATTCTGCACTGCAAGAAGGGCCCAGCATTTGTTTATCGACATGGCGTTCTTTTTCACCAGGATAAAGCTCGTCCACATGTCGCTTTACTGACCCAGCAAAAATTGCACCAGCTAAAATGGGAAATATTGTCGCACCCACTTGTTCCTTGGAACTTGCCTGTCGGACTTTCCTGTCGTCCGATCTTTGTAGAATTTTCTCGCTGAGAAAGCCTTTGCTAATAACGATGATGTGAAACGTTGCATTGATGACTTCTTCAAATACCGCTCGCGAGACTTCTATCGCAATGGGATATCTCAACTCGTAGATCGGTGGAACAATGTCATTAGTTCCAATGGGGACTACTACACTGTTAAACTTTTTGTCGTACGTTGCACCAAAATGTGGCTGCATCACTTTCTGAGAAAAGATGCACCATTTTGTGGTGCAAACAAAATCTAATAACATGGTGCAACTTGCCATCACATTAAGGTACAAGTTTGTACCATATTATGGTGCGAGGTTGTCCCATGTTTTTAGTTTTGTTTGCACAACACGATGGTGTGCATCTTTTCTCAGAAAGTGGTGCAGCTAGTGTAGCACCACTTTTTGGTGCAACCTACCACACAATTTTTTACAGTGTACCAGGATGATTAGGTTAATTTTGTACGATTTTTTAAGCTTGAAATATTTTCTTTACTACTTGATACTTTAATGAACTTGGTTTTGCATTTTTCATTTTCTTGAGATGATAATATAAAACGTATATGATGTATTTCACTGTACTCTGAGGGAGAAAATGTAAAGCCCATCGGCAAGTGACGGGGGAAACTAAAAAGCTTATCTTTCGATTTCTCTAAAAGAACAGAAAATCGATTTAATATGTCATGTCTCGCTGCTCTAGAAGAGAGTTTCAGCATGTTTAAGCGTTAGTCCGAAGAAACATCAGTCACTTAGCTTGCCTCGAGAGGAATCCAAGTGGAGTGATGATAACAGAAGAATCCATCAATCAGCGCTTTCCAGATATTGATACAAATCGCAAGCAATAGTCGTCTACACAGATACATCATGCCCCGCTGAAGAAACGCGTTATCAGCTGTTCGTATATTTTGAGAGAGGGTCTAATGTTGCGGTTAACCACAACAGACAGTCCAAAGTATTGGAAAATAATGAAGTTCGTTTGGAAAGCATACTTCTCGTTGTGGAAAGCATCTCTCGGTAATATATGCGCACAAAAAAACGAAACTTATTCCTTTCCAAATGAATGCCCATAAAGTTTAGTGTACTTTTTTACCATATCTGCACCTGATCAAATAAAATAAAATTCAGTCAACTGGTCTAGCGATTGAGACTGGGACTTCTCGTACTTCTGGGCATGGGTTCGAATCCCGCATCTAAACATTGATGTACTTCCTACTGTGTTTCTTTTCCTTTTCTGAAATCAATGGCTCCAAATGTGCGGTGGGTGCCTCAGTATACACTGAGTAAAAAGTTTGTTTGAAACAACAAAATAGTTTTGTTGTTTCAAACAAACTTTTTTCTGTTTTGTCAATTTATTTGTTTTGCTTTAGCCAAACTCCATCGGAATTGTTTTGTTGGCAACACAAAATTATTTCGTTGGCTATATTTTGTTAATTCAACTATGTGGAGGTGGTATATCGACCGTACGCCAAAGCGCACGTGATTGCTAGCTTTCGTTTTGAATTATGGCTGACTGCGAAGTGAATGCATTGTTAGAAGACTGGGAGCTGTCAACTCTGATAGAGACATTCAGAGGTAAGAATTACTAATATATCTTAATAATTCTGATGTATTTTTATGCTAGTGTTTATTGTGTGTTATTTTGGTTGGATTCGGTGAATTTTAGTGATAATTTGGCCTCACTTTGTACATTCATAATTACAATGAACACGATAGAATCCGCATCTTATTAGATGCACAGGGGCACGTATTAAATTTAAACCCAGAATTATGGTAAAGCAATAATACATTTCTTATGACGGCTTCCGGTTCCTGATCGCAAATAAATATTTGCACATGAGGAAATGATAACAGTTGTAATTTATGTACAGAGCTTGTTTTCATGTATAGGCTATATATACAGGGTTTTTCAAATTTCGTGCGCCAACCAAAGATTGCATGGTGATAGTACCCTGGAACATATAGAACGTTAAGAAAAATATTACGATTTTTTTTTGTCTAACCAAAAATGTCAATAATTTGTTTCAGCAAAAAACTAAGGGAAACATTTAAAAAGAAATCGGATTTAGAAACATGTTACACACGCACCAAAATAGTGTCAATACATCGTTATGTCAAGTATAAATAGTCCGTGAACATTCCAGAAGGTAATAAACCGACTTTCAAATGCTGAATTCGCAGATAAGAATTTAGTCGTAAGAACAGGTATAGCCGAATGGTTAGCACGCCTTGTTCTTAAACTAAAGGTCTCAGATTCGAATCCACGAGGTAAGAGATTTTTCACTGGCTCTGAAAACATTTCCTTGTGACGTAACACCGTCCACATTCATTTAAATACCACTAGAAAATAAATACGGCGAGGAAAAAATGGCGGACACCCAGGGTCGAAGGGCACAGCCTAAAATTACTGCACCGGCAAAGTGTTGCCATCGGAAAAAAAGTTTAGGGACTAAGGGGCTCAGCTACATAACTCTAAATTTCGTTGAAGCAAGAAATTACTGTGTCACGATAACTATATATTTTGTTGAATCAACAAAACGTTTTATCACGATAAAAATACATATTGTTGCATCAAGCAAATTCCCCAAAACCGACCTAGGCATTTTGTTAAATGAACAAAACGTTTTGTCATGATAACAATACATTTTGTAGAATCAACAATACATTTTGTAGAATCAACAATACATTTTGTAGAATCAACAATAATTTTCAGCAAAATACATTTGTAAATTCAACAAACATTTTTGTTGACTGCATATCGACAAAATTTTTTGGTTGAGTCGGCAATTTCTTTGCTGAATTAGCAAAACGTTTTTCTCAGTGCAACCATAAGGTCACACCGAAAATTTGTTCTCCCTCAAAAGAAACCTCTTAAAAGTGCATAACCATTTAGTACTAAATAACACCCTTATCGAAAGAGTTCAGAGTTTCAGATTCCTGGGAATTATATTAAACCTAATCTTAAAATGGAGCACCCATGTGGAATATATTGCAAATAAAATTTCAAGAAACATTGGCATTATAAGTAAAAATATATTATGTTTCACGCTTAATTCTCTAAACATTTATATTATACACCATAATATAAATGTATACCTGCTTAATTGCAAGTGGAAAATCAGAGCTTGTTAGGCCTTATAAGCCTTTTCTTTGTTTCCCCTTGCTGTTATGAAAATTAACTCTGAAATGATATATATGTATGAAGCTCAAACGTAACAGCATAAATATAAATAAATAAATAAATAAATATTTTCCAGAGATATGTCAATGTTAGTTAAAATTGTTAATATCCAAACTAATCTTTCTGGAATATTATATATACCGCAGTGATACAGTAACTTACTGATAATAATTTGCTTCTTTCAAAATTAAACGAGAGAAAAACGTGTTTTTGCTAAAATTATTCTTTTCTCGGTGCAATGTTTTAACAGATATGCCTTCAGTCACCAAAAGTCAAACCTGTTGCTTTACCAAATTAATTTCATGGAGTGAGCGCAAATGTTTTCATGTGTATATGAAGTTTCGAAACAAAATGCATTTCTCAACACATTTATCTTTTGGGAATGCAATATATTTCTTAATATTTGAGTGAAATTGTCAAGCAAATTTTATTCTTTTCATATTCCTTCTTCTCGTGCCACCTACAAGATGGTGGGCAGGGGGGCAACGATGCCCTGGACCTCTAAATTTAAAGTTGTGAATTATGTCTTCCGAGTTTAGTCCAATCAATTTTCAAAGTCATCCATGCTCTTCGTCTTTTGCCTTTTGCTCTCTTTCCATTTACCTTTCCCAAATTTACCTTCTTTCTTTATTTTCCAAGTAACCTTTCTAGTAACCATAAATCATTAAGAAAATCTTTTCCTTCGTATGGATGCATTAGTCAAGCCAAATATTTCTTAAATTATCTTGTAATGCAATGCATTTATTCTCCACTTTATGAAGTCCTCAACAAATTTTACTGCTTTTCCACTTAATCTTCTTGCAGTTTTCACGTTTTTTAGAGATACCTTTTTATCACGCAGAACTGATAGGTTTTAAAATTAATGTTCTTGGGGTGCTGCTCTATCATTCATTTATTTTTGTACACATTTTAGCGTGCTACATAGATTTTTACATAGAAGAGGTTGCTGAAATCATGAGAAAATAAATTTAAAAAACATTAAAAGGGCATAGAAAAACACATTGCATTTATGAAGACGCAAAAAAGAAGGAAATATATCTTTTTAAATTAATCTTTTTGGAATAAACCTACAGAAACGTTTTGTTTTTCCTTCTAGTAGTTTTAGTTTCAACTAGTAATAAGATTAGGATCCTACTGTTCCCCCAAAAAAGATTACCTTTTCTTTCTTAATATCCTGTGCATTCTGTTGCTTTGCTTTTTTTTATGCCATACATTATTTTTTGATCATCGCTTCCTTGGTATTTCCACACCCATATTTCTTGGCATCTTATTTTCCATTTTTTTATTGAGTTAGATTTTGTTCTTCCCTTTTCCAAACATGACTGGCCGATTTTAATCCTGTAACTTTTAATTTTTTATAATTCCAGGCTTTTTTCTTATGCTCTTAATTCTTCTATGATCTTCCTTCGATATTCCTTTAATCCATCTAAGCAAACAAATTTCAATCACTCTCAGATGCTTATTCTTTTACCACTAATTTAAATTTCTGATCCAAAGGAGGCTATCAGCTGTCCTCTAAATTTTAGATTTCGTTTTTATTGAGGCCTTCTTTTTACAAACAATCCTCGAAATCGTTTTTTGTTTTATTTTAACCTGCTGTCACTTATCTCCTCATTTTCTTCCAGCAACTGCCATCCTTTGTAAGAACGAGCCCAATTTATTTAAACCATTTTACTTTTATTACTCTTTGCGTTCTCTGTCAAGTACTAACAAACCCTGTTCACATCTCTGACTAACCTTCATCTCTGTTATTGACACGTTTATCTTTAGTTTAGATCAGTATTTTCAAGGGCCATCTACTGCTTACAGAAAGTTGGGAACTACATCAGATGATTCTACTGTGATAACTAAATATCAGTAACCAAGGTATTCCATGGACATGTCTTTCACCCAGAGGTGGTTCATCCAAAGCAGTTACGGAAATAAGATTAATGTGGACAGATCATTTATAAAGCCAAATCATTTTGTGAAAATATTCTGTCTTGCAACTTCTTGTTTTGGCAGCTGTTTTTGTGATTTAACGCATTATTCGAAAAATTGATATCTGCATTTCAGATTACACTTTTCTTCCTTAACGCCCTCTGTAACCCGCTCCAGGTCGCCTAATATGATCACGGAACTTACTAACAAGAGTTAAAGCAGTAGGATAAAATATGAACTTTCAGAAAACAAAATTCATGTACAATGCTTTTAAAAGACGTGAAGGTTGATGAAGCAAATTTAGAAGTAATTGGCATCTTGTACAATAGACCCTATGGAAGGGCTACATCGAAGAAATTTATGCGCGTACAAACTAATCTGCATTGCATTTGTAACAAACAGTACAATTTTTTTTTCGAGAGCAATTTACCACCCTTAAGAGAAAACTGCTTGATCAATGCATCATTCCAGTCCCTACTTATGTAAGAGCGATATGGACTTTAACTAAAAAAGGCATACATATGCTGTAGAAAACTTAAAGTAGCACCGGGAGATGCATGCTTGGAGTAACCAAGAAAGATAGGAAAGGAACTTATGGATCAGGCAAATGGCAAGAGCTGATGACAACATGATCAAAATAAAGATCCTTGGCAATGGGCCAGACATATTTCTAGAAGGATTAAACACTGCTGTGCAAGTGAAATACCAGACTGTTATACCAAATGTTAGTAAAATGCCAGAAGAAGACCTCGTGGGAAATGAGTAGGTAAAATTCGAAAGCTTGCCGGACTCTCATGGTGGGACTATTTCAACAGAGGAAGTTATGTAACAGACTCAGGTAGACCTTCATTCAGTACTGTACAGCAAAAACACAAGTAGTGGAAAACTACTAGCCACCAGCTGGCAGTGATGGGCCACTGCTGGCTGAAATGTGCCGCTCACGGTACTTTAGCAGTCCGTTGGTGGCAGCGCCATCGGTTGGCAGTCATTGATGGCCCTGCAGCATCGCCGTGAATTACGGGCCTCCAAAAAAACGCCACTAGTGGCCCGTAGCTGGCAACCGAAGCAACCACAATACGAGTTGGAAGCAGCGGAACTGCGCATGTGCAGAAGAAATACGTGCGCAGGCTCTCGTCGTACCAGTCAGTTAAAGACGAGGCTATCGTGTTATTTAGCGGATGTTAAGAAAGAAAAAGCCATACGTAGAGAGGCGATGTAATTTCCTGATGAAATGCCATGGCGACGAAAATTACCGTCGGAAGAAAATTTTATAAATAATTAATGAACTGTAAGAAATAGTCAGTTACTCTCATGCATTTATAGAAACTCATTTCGTATCGAAATTCCTGCACCAACACACAAAGGATCGAGAATTACAGACAGTCGTGAAACACACCACTCCATTCCCATGAATAACAAGAAATAATGTATGTGTAATCTTTCGTTTTAACATAGATTAAACCATTTGAAACAAAAGACCCGGAAAACAAGATTGGAGTATTCGCTGCTAATCATAACGTCAAGAAAAATAAAATATCTTTCCTTTTTAGAACAAATATAACTTCAGACCGTGGAAGAAAAAGATACAGCGTTAAAAATGTAACAGAATGGGACATGAACGGTTAAATATAGTAATTAAACAATTGCATTTCAAGACCACAAGGACAGCACAAAGCTTTCGAAAACATCTTTAAGTTGGTACACTGGATGAAAATGAGTGAAGTTCCCTTAAGATAAATAAAAACAATCGTTACGTTGGAAAAATAAATTTATGAAATACATGAAAAGGACATTTATGAAAAATAACTCGCAATATTGTAAAATTAAAAAAAAACCTTTCGTTTCTCATCGCATAGTAAAGAGGCTTACCTTCAAGCAACCGGTCGTGCGTGGCAAACTAGTATAGTGGCTAAAGTGTCTGCTTCGCGAACAGGTTGTCGTTGGTTCGATGTTAAACTGATGCAATCGGGCGTTTTTCCTGACCTGTTGACGCCGTCATGCAGAAATTTCGTTGGGAGAGAAACAAGAGTTGTGTCTTTGAGGAACTGAGGATATCTTTTTTTTTATGGTTGCTACTGGGAAATTGGATAACAAGTATTGGCAAGCCATCAGTTACGTCGCGTGGTTGCCGGTTGCCACTGCCGGGAAACTGGGGGGGGGGCACATTAGGCTAGCCATCATTGATGGCACGTGCTTGCAGGGCCGCCTAAGTGCCGCTTGTGGCAGCCACTGCCTGTGATGGATAACTGATGGCCCTGTTCTGGCATATGACAACTGATGGGGGTCCCAACTGTTGATCAGCTGCTGTCTTGAACGGCTGGTCTATTTGGTAACCACCGTGTCATTTTATTGATGGTTGAGCAGCAACAACATAGTGCTGAGCCACTGCTGGCTGCCAGTGCTGGTTTGAGTGCTGACCCAGCAACATTGTTTTTGCTGAGTGAATTTGTAATAGTTGATGATAAGTGAAGATCTGATTTCAAGTGACACTCTTTCATATGCGTTCTCTAAGATATGCAAAAATATATGGCAGAAGAGTGTCTTTTTTTCCATGAAAAATCTACAACAGATTTCCAGAGACAAAAATGTGCTTTTGTTCGCTTTAACGCCGGAGAGTAGTGTATTTTTCTAATATATATATATATATATATATATATATATATATATATAGGGATGTAAGGTCAGGTGATGCGTAACATCACAGCCTCTCCTTGACAAATGTCAACCCCGCCTTCTCGTGGTGCATCCTGTTCCCACTAAAGGGGCTCTGACGACCGCAAATAGCGGTATAACTATACCATCGGGATCAGAGGAAATGCTATCCCACACTCACCAACCCGCTTGGCCAGCGTGGTGAGTTGTATGGCCAAACACCTCCAAAATGACTCTACAACTTAAATCTTGGCCCTCAGTCTCCGGCAGTTGGAATGTACCTGGCCAAGGCAGCGGCCAGTGCGACATGAAGGCAGAGGGTGCTAAGAATCCCCGGAGGACCGGACTAGGCTGCCATTTGATGCTGACCTTGGCTACCTACAACGGACGCTCCCTATCTTCTGATTCAAGGCTTCTTGAATTGGAAGAGGAACTACAAAGGATCAAGTGGGACATCGTCGGGCTAAGTGAGGTAAGGAGAAAAGGAGAAGATCTCATTGAACTGAAAAGTGGACATCTCTTCTATTATCGTGGGACAGATACTGGCAGAACTAGTGGTGTTGGATTTATAATAAACAAGAAACTGAAGGATAAAGTGGTAAGTTGAAAGTTCCTCTGACAGAGCTGCACGACTCGTTATCCAACTATCGAGAAGATACCAGGCTCAGATTATTCAAACTTATGCACCCACCACAAGTCATCCTGAAGAAGAAATTGAAGAATTTTATGAGGAAATTCGTCATCTAAATAATAAAGGTAAGCAGCACTTGAAGATAATTATGGGAGATTTCAATGCAAAAATAGGGCACCGGCAACAGAATGAAACTTCAGTAGGTAAATTCGGTCACGGCAACAGAAACCAGCGTGGAAATACTCTCGTTGAGTTTGCAGAGGCAGAAGGATTTTTTCATCTTGAATTCCTTTTTCAAGAAAAAGCCACACAGGAAATGGACATGGAGACATCCAATTGGGACGACAAGTGAAATTGATTTTATTATGTGTAACAAACAATTCGTCATCGAAGACTGCAGTGTGCTGAACAAGTTCAACACAGGTAGTGACCATAGATTGGTGAGATGTAAGATGCACCTCAACACTAAACTGGAACGTGGCAAGCTCATAAGACAAACAAAATGTATTGACATAACCAACCTTAAAAAACACCATAATACTTTCAAGTTGGAACTGAAGAACAGATTCACTGCTTTAGAAGGCCTAACATCGGAAGAAGTGGATATTTCGGAAGTTAACAGAAAAGTAACCAAAGCTCTTATGGAAACAGCAACAAAATTAGCTGGGTCTAAGAACAAGTTGCATGTAAACAAATTATCAGGAAAAACCAAAATGTTGATGCAAAAAAGAAGAGAGATGAGGACAACTAAAGAAGATGTGACTTCCAAAGTGGAATATATAGAGCTATGCAAGACAGCACGAAAAAGTATCACTGAAGACGTAAGGAAATTCAACTGTGAGCTAGTGAGGAAAGCAATTGAAAACAACCAAAGCCTAAAGATAGCAAAGGGACATCTCAGTAAGGGAAGAAAACAGATTATGGCTCTGAGAAAAGAAGATGGTTCTATAACAAGAAATAGAGGCGAAATTTTGACAAGAGTGAAAGATTTCTACTCCAAATTATATGAAAGGGATGATACATGTACTCCAGACATCATGAAAGGTACCAGAGTTCTTCCAGTCCTCCCAGCAGAAGTTGCTCATGCAATCAAGAACATGAAGCGGAGGAAAGCTCCAGGAGAAGATGGAATTACTATAGACATCATACAAGAAGCAAGTGGAGAAATTGAAACAGTACTCGCCCAAATTTTCACTCGATGCCTTAATGAAGGAAGATTCCTGAGGATTGGAACACCGCTACAATGATCCTGCTACATAAAAAAGGTGACATTGAGGATCTCAGGAACTACAGACCTATCAGCCTCCTATCAGTGGTTTATAAAATCTTCACTAAAGTTCTTTCACACCGTTTGAAGGTAACACTGGACATGGCTCAACCGAGAGAACAAGCTGGATTCAGGAGTGGCTACAGCACAATAGATCATATCCACGTACTGAGAGAACTAATTGAAAGAGCGAGGGAATATGAACTTCCATTGTGCATGGCTTTTATCGATTATGAAAAAGCCTTTGATTCGGTGAAACCATCAGCAGTTACCACGGCTCTGAAATCCTGCGGTATTGAAGATGCATACATTAATATTATTAATAACATCTATGAAAATGCAAGTGCAAAGATTCGGCTGTTTGAAAATACAAACACATAAAAATTGGAAAGGGAGTGAGACAAGGTGACACCATATCTCCGAAGCTCTTTAATGCCACATTGGAAAATGTCTTTCAATCACTGAACTGGGAAAACAAAGGGATAAAGATTAATGGAGATTTTCTAACCCACCTTCGTTTTGCTGATGACGTAGTCATTTTTGCAACTACCCCATCAGAGCTGCAGAGTATGATCCAGGAACTTGCTGACAAGAGTAAAGAAGTGGGATTAAAAAATGAACTTTCAGAAGACAAAAGTGATGTTCAATGCTTTTACAAGAAATGAAGACTTATCGATTGATGGAGAAAAACTGGAGATAACAGATACGTATGTTTATCTTGGACAGCAGATATCAAGTGAGGGTCACATTGATGAAGAAATTAATCGGCGTACAAAACTTGCCTGGAGAGCTTTTGGAAGAAACAGCATAATTTTCAAGAGCAATATGCCATTATGTCTTAAAAGAAAAGTGTTTGATCAATGCATCCTTCCAGTGCTTACGTATGGTGCAGAGACGTGGACCTTAACTAAAAGAGACATACAAAGGCTGCAGACAACTCAAAGAAGCATGGAGAGGTGCATGCTTGGTATAACCAGGAGAGATAAGAAGAGGAACTCGTGGATCCGAAAAATGACGAGAGTGGAAGACATCATGATCAGAGTTAAATCCCTGAAATGGCAATGGGCTGGACATACTGCCAGAAGGACAGACCATAGATGGACAGCCGAAATTTTAGATTGGATTCCAAGGGACAGGAAAAGACCCAGGAAAAGACCACATGGGAGATGGGTGGATGAAATTCGTAAATATGCGGGAGTGACATGGAGGAGACTGGCACAAGACAGACCGTTGTGGAAGAAACTTGGGGAGACCTTCGTCCAGCAGTGGATTGATAATGGTTGACAATGATGATGATGATATATATATATATAACTTAATTTAAAGAAACACTGTTTCTTTTCAATCTGGTATTTTGGGATGCATTTTACATTTTTTCAAATATGCTTATTACCAAACAAAAATTTTTAATCTTTAAATTAATTCTTTCCTGTGGAGAATCCAATGTTTGTATGCCTCAGGTGATGGATGTCTCATGTTCCTAAAACGAGTAGCCCTCATTAACGACGTTCAGATGATATTTACTAACAACTCGAGACATATTTATCGTAAGTTTTGTAGGTGTTAGTCGTTTGGCTATTAGGTGTGGTCTCGTTAGGATCCGAGCCGACTGCTTTCCTGTGTCATGATGATTTTTGGCGCTCTGCACCCCAACTCTGTACTTTGCTCCATAATAATACCTCCTAAAAATGAAAAACGAAACCCATTCGAATACTTGAAGCTAGAAACAGCTGAATCGTTATAAATGAACATAATTTGTTTTAGAAGGTATTTGAAGTAATTGTCGAATGAAAAGTCAATGACTGCAAGGTGAAAATAATGCTTTGGGAAAAAGACAACGGTGCAGAGGAAGACTGCCGCGTGACCAGCATTTCCTTTTGTGCCAGGGAAAATTTCACTGGTACTGAAAATAAAACCAAAGGAACAAAGAACTTCAGAGCCTTCTAAACGTTAATTACCTGTAACGGTTTAAAGTGGGAGACTTCACATAAACGCTAATTGGATGTCCTCCATGTTACTTCAGGCACCACATTCGGGAGCACACTCAGCAAACTTGAATCTCCTACATTCTCTAATTCCTTGTATTAGTGTGCATAATTAATCGGATTTATAATGTCTTACTCGGTCGTATCGAGCGGTAATGTAATTAATTTTAAACGCTTAAGATCACAAAGCTTCATTATTAGTCTTATGTGAAACACATACCTTTGGCAGTTGATCGGTTACATTTTGACTAACACACTTCCAGCGATTTTTTTTCTTTAGTTACGCGCTGCTCTTCAAATATAAGTCATTCGGAAGCGGAGTGCTTGTTGGTTGCTTTTTTCAGATGGAAATCTATCATATGCAGAGCTGCATCCACAGGCTTTATGAGGGGAAAATGCTAAGCTTATGAATGCAGCAATGCCTGTGACAGATTATCATCTGAAAGAAGCAAACATGAGAAACTCCAGCACGTCCAAATAAGTGATTAGTTATGCATCGTGCAACCAGTGATAAAAACGCCAAAAATGTGTTTTTAATTGTCCAAACGAAACGACCAAAGTTATGTGATTTTATATAAGACTAATAATGGAGTTAAATCGGATTTTATTCAGCTTTATGGAAGCACAAGAAAACGAAGCCCTGGTAATTACAACTATTTCTTCTAGAAAAATAAAACGTTTAAAGAGTTTTTAGCTGCTGCATTGAAATGCCATGAGCAAGTAACCAATGATGAGATTTATAAAACTTGGCAATTCTTTCGTCCTGAAGCTGAAATCAAACCCGAGTATTTCATTATCTGTTCATGCATAAAAGCCATTATGCCTCTTAAGAAAACATAATTATTCGAAGCCTCAGCCTGAGTCTGAATGCGTAGTGAAGGATCCCGCCTTAGATAACATGCACTGTAAAAATTAGTCTGAAATTCCCCAGTCCTTTTTCGTGATTCCTTTTGGGAATTAACGAAGCGTATTTCTGATACACCCATCTTCGTGAAATGATGGGAAAAAACTTGAATCACATGGACTGTTTTGTTTGTAAGCCACGAATTTCTGAATTTTCAGAAACCTTTCCGCAATTCCTTTCGTATATTAACAGAAAAAATATGTTCTTACGTTCTGAGCATCCATATCATGAAAACTTTCTTGTTATAGAAGTGATTCGATAACAAGAATGTTATAGGCTTGATTAACTATTAAATTTTAATCTTCTGTCGGAAGATCTGATTTTGAAGTTCAGTAGCGAAATCGGATATTGTGGATAGCATATCACATAAACTTTTGGTTATTGCGGCGCCGGATAATCCCTTCCCTCTCTTCGATTTTGTGCACCAGCTCTCGTACATGGTGTTACCGTAATAAACCGGGTGATAATTGTACAGGTGATTGTACACTGGTGTACAGAAATTAAGGACGAAAAGGAGAAATTAGCATAACAGCGGAACGAGCAGGCAGAACGGACCGAAAACCACTCAGGAGATAGACTAGGGTCTGGTACGGTAGGGCATGCGCATATATGCAACATGACGTAGCGGGAGGAATGTCGGAAGGGTATAAAAAGGGTATAAAGCACACGGGAGGTGTACGCTCAGCAATTCAGTGAAAGCTATTGCACGGTGTACATTGGTTTGAACGACGTCGAGTTGCTGCCACCGTGTGATATGGCCAACAGGCAATCCAGTAGACGACATCTGGATGACTTTACCCGAGGTCGCGTCATTGGGAAGTTGGAAGAAGGTCGAAGTGTTACTAGTGTGGCCGAGGAGTTCCGGATCGCTCACAGCATCGTTTCACGAGATTGGAGAGCATTTCAAACGACAGGAACAGCTGTCCGAGAGTTTAGCAGTGGCCGTCCACGAGCAACCATGGTGGCGGACGACCGGTATATTGTCGTACAGGCGAGAAAAAACAGACGGCAGACATCGTGAGAAATCGCAAGGCAATTGCAATAAACAACTGGACGTCTGTTATCGTGTTTTACCGTGGACAGGAGGCTGCACAAAGGTGGTCTATTTGCGCAGCCTCCTGGCCACGATAACATGCACTGTAAAAATTAGTCTGAAATTCCCCAGTCCTTTTTCGTGATTCCTTTTGGGAATTAACGAAGCACGACGACCAGCACGGGGTGTGCCATTAACGCCTGCTCATCGGAGACGGCGGTTTCTGTAGTGCCAGGAACCTAAGAACTGGACACATCAGCAATGGGGTCGAGTTCTCTTTATGGATGAGAGCCGATTTAGTCTGACGAGCGATTCTGGACGTATACACATCTGGAGAGAGCAGGGTACACGCAATCGCACCTCCAACATCATCGAAAAGGACCGGTTTGGAGGTGGCGGAGTTCTCGTTTGGGACGGTATCATGTTGGTAGCCGTATTGACCTCCACATCTTCCAAGGAGGTTCAGTCACTGGTGTCCGCTATTGTACCGAGGTTCTCCTGCCTCATGTGCGTCTATTTAGAGGTGCTGTGGGTCCTGAGTTCCTCTTCATGGACGACAACGCTACACCTCATCGTACAGTGGCTGTCGCAGAACTGTTAGAGAGTGAAGATATTCAACGCATGGATTGGTCCGCGAGGTCCCCGGACCTAAATCCAATCGAACACGTGTGGGACCTTCTCGAAAGATGCTTGGCAGCACGTCACCAGCCGCCAGCAACGATTCCGCAGCTCCGATTGGCGCTACAAGAGGAATGGGCCGCGATGCCTCAACAGCTCCTTGACAACCTCGTCCTCAGCATGGACAGACGTTGTAAATCCTGCAACGCAGTCAGGGGTGATCATATCCCCTACTAAAGACTGGATTTTTCTTGGCAGCCGCCTGTCACATGGACGTTTCTGTCTTCTGTCCAATTGTGCTCGAAGCCAGCTTTTCAATAAAGTGCCTTTGTATCCTTTGGATTCCTTGTTTGGACGGTTTTGCTCGCTTGTCCCATATTCTTACATCTTGGGGATCTTATGGTATTATTTGACTCGATGTGGAACACTTCTGCACGACGTTACATTCGAAAACCCGTCTCGTCCTTAATTTTTGCACGTCAGTGTATGATGTCTATGTATCAGTCTGTGGGCCACTTAAGCCGACAGCTATCAGGAGTACATTTTACATTTAGGAGTTTATAACGAAGTAAATTTCTCCGTCATTTTTGGTCTACGCCGGGATTCGAACCCGAGGCCGCTTATTCCGGAACAAGTCGCTCTACCAACTGAGCTACGCAGACGTTTATTCTGATTCCTATCTGCCTTTATGTCGCGTGCGTCCTGCTGGCAGGTACGTCACATCTCCCCCCCCGAAAGAGGGCCGGGGGCATGGCCCACGGGTCAACCGTGACCATGAATCGTTTCAGGCAGCCATCCAGGTAGAACGTGCACTTGAGAACTCCCAGTCAATCTGCTGTGTGGAATGCAACATCACACATTTTTATTTTTCGAAGCGCTGGAGAAGGAATTCTCTGATTTTTCCTGTCTCGCGGTGTGGAAATAACATCACACCAATGCGAGATTTTGAACGGCCGGGTCATCCGGATAGTTCGGGCGCCATTATAACGAAGTAAATTTCTCCGTCATTTTTGGTCTACGCCGGGATTCGAACCCGAGGCCGCTTATTCCGGAATAAGTCGCTCTACCAACTGAGCAATGCAGACGTTTTATTCTGATTCCTATCTGCCTTTATGTCGTGTGCGTCCTGCTGGCAGGTACGTCACAAGTTTTGTGATATAGTGTTATGACGCATTATATTTCCCCGTTTCTTAGAAATAATTGAAATTTCAGTTTAAAACGAGCTCAAGTTCGAAAGCATTATATTGCTTCGAAAAGTTACGGTGAAAAAATGCGTAATTTGTAATATGTCCTCCTACAGAAAAAAAATTGGAGAATTATTCAGAAAAATAATAAGCTCAAACGGGAAATAAAATGACTAATGACAGGCATAAAGGGAATCATCCGCATTAATGGCAAAGAACGTTTCGTCATCTCGCAATTAGAGTTCTACCATACACGTGATTGTGCGTTACGTGGCTTTCTAACCAACCGGTAGCGCGCGCGGTTGCTGTTGACTACACACCCAAAGGAACCCGGTTCGAACCCCAACAGGCATAAAGGGAAAAGATTTGGTGACTTTGTAAGTTAGGAAATAAAAGTCTCAGGTAAAAGGATTGGAAAATTCAAAATCAAAGAATTTGGGAAATTTCTCTATAAATGCGGGAAAACCCGAAGCGGTCTTTTCTTAAATAAAGGAATTATTGACTACGGAAAAGCCGTCAAAATACTGAAGTTAGAAAAAAAGGGAACATTTAAAAACGAAAATTGCGTTTAAAGATGGACTCCTACCGGTTACTATGCCGCACTTTATTTTCAGGAATTTTCCGTGAATTCACAACACTTATTTTTTACAGTGTAGTCCACTCTCTCAGAAAAATCGGGAGGTATATGTTCGTTCCTACACGAAAATGATACAATTTACACATTTTCTGAGGAGACATTCAGCGGTGACAGTTACTAACGACTTTTCTGTATCTAAAATATCCTCCTACGATTTCCGTGCGCTTAGAAATTGAGTGTTCCTCACTGTAAAAAAATTATAATAATAGAAACACTAAGCACAAAGAAGTGCGGAAACTTGTTTTGGTTTTTTCTGACGAGTCTGTCCCCAAGTTTCTGTAACTGAAATAATACATCACCCTGAGTGTCATTCAAGGCCAATAACCACAGCTTTGCAATACACCTTCTACAGTATAGATACAATTTCCAGTTTTAGAACCACAAAAAGCATTTCCAGTTATCCCAAAATGCCGAACAAACAGGATATAATAGAATAATAACATTGAAACTTAACTCACCAGTGTATGTTCAGGATAGCCTTCTTCCTGTAAGAGAGAGAAAGTAAACGTGTTACAAGTTGTTAAAAATATATGTTACAGGTATAATGCGTGTGGAGGTTTATCATATCTACTTTTTGACTAGTTTAAGAAACCCATTTTATTCATTACTTTTAGGCATCTTTTATGATGGAGAAAAAGTATCAAGTAGAACATACAACAAAGGGTTAATTACTTTTTACCGAGACATTTCGACTAACTCCATTACCAGTTATAGGGAGAGTATTGTCGCATTGTTTGTAATAAAAGGTTAATTTCTCGATGTGCTGGAAAAGGCACTCATACTTAAATCTTACATGTCTGTTATTACCAGTTCAGAGAAGATCTTCTGTAATATGTCGTTCGGGAATTAAGTGAAAATTTCAAACTTACTATAGTTCCTTTAACAGCAAAGTAATGATCACAATATTTGGAGGTAATGTTGCTTCAAAGTTTTTAGTTTTGCGATGTATAACTCTGAGTTGATTGTGTTCTCTGTTTGAAGGAAATACATTTAAATATATCTGCTTAAGAAATTGTAACAATGAATTTTCCTGCTGAAGCATGTTTTGTTCCGTTACATTTCACGCAAATAAGCTCTTCCATGATTTGACCCTTACATGCCGACTTATGGAGTTTAGCGAGCCGTCTATGTAACACTGACATTGGTGGAGTGAACGTTACAAAATTAAATGAATAAAATGAGTAATACTTACCACAAAAAAAAACACAGAAACTACAAAAAAAAAAAGAAGAAGAAACTACAATCGCGCCCACCAACCCTTCCTCATAAAAAAGTAAATTTTACAGTAGCGGGTCAAGAACAGGCTAGTACTTGACCAAGAACAGACTCTCTGCCCGTGCAAAGGAAACATTGGGGGTGAGCCCAGAGTGTATCAAAAGAATAAAGCTTTAGAGCCCTACAAAACGTAACAAAAATCCCATACAGGAAAAAAAATTGGGTCAGACTTAAAGAAGGGAAATGAAAAATTAAATTTAGAATAGTCTAACGCCCCCTACCCCTCTCCAAGAAGGCCATGCGTGCTGGTAGAGACAATAATGCCTCTTAGAGTGAAGAATTCTTTTGAGTTTTCTGATGTTCCCAGGGTCGAGGTCCTCATCAGAAGAATAAGAGTGTGAACGGTGCCTCACCCTCTTTTGCGGTTCTCGACGTCGGGAACCCTGATATATACACTGATGAAAAAAATCCCAACACCAAGAAGGGCTTGTGTTAGATAAACGACAGTTGGTAGGCGGTGAGAGTACATCTGTAAGATGACGTCTGTGCAAATTTCGCGTTCGGCGTATACGTGTGGCGCTAGTAGCGCCCCTCGGAACATGCAAAGCAGGTTTGCTGTAAATACGCGCTATAACGTTCGTGAGCGTTAGTTATCGTTGAGATTCGACGTAGTGTGTTGATGTTAGTCAAGAATGCCTTTAAGAAGACGAAGAAGCCATTATCAACAGGTCACGGAGTTTGAACGAGGTCGTGTAATAGGGCTACGAGAAGGTGGATTTTCTTTCCGCAATATTGCAGAACGACTTGGCAGGAATGTAGCCACTGTGCATGATTGTTGGCAGCGGTGGTCAAGGGAAGGTACTGCCTCAAGAAAACCGGGTTCCGGCTGGCCACGTGGCACTACTGAGAGGGAAGACCGCCGTGTACGGCGTATGGCCGTGGCGCATCGTACTGCGTCTGTGGCAGCAATTCGAGCTGCAGTTGCCACCACAGTGACACAACGAACTGTTGCAAATCGGTTACTTGAAGGACAGCTCCGAGCCAGACGCCCTGTAGCGTGCATTCCACTTACTCCAAACCACTGCCGTTTGCGACGTCAGGCTAGAGCTCATTGGAGGACGGAGTGGAGATCTGTTGTGTTTTCTGATAAAAACCGGTTCTGCCTGGGTGCCAGTGATGGCCGTGTGTTGGTTAGAAGGAGGCCAGGTGAGAGCCAGCAACCAACCTGTCTGCGGCCGAGACACACTGGACCTACACCTGGAGTTATGGTCTGGGGAGCAATTTCCTATGACAGCAGGAGCACTCTCGTGGTTATCCCACGCACCCCGACGGCACAGTTGTACGTCGGTCTGGTGATTCATCCTGTTGTGCTGCTATTCATGAACAGCATTCCAGGGGTGTTTTCCAACAGGATAACGCTCGCCCGCATACCGCTGTTGCAACCCAACATGCTCTACAGAGTGTCGACATGTTGCCGTGGCCTGCTAGATCACCAGATCTTTCTCCAATCGAGCACGTATGGGACATCATTGGACGACAACTCCAGTTTCACCCCAACCAGCATCAACCATCCCTGTATTGACCGACCAAGTGCAACAGGCATGGAACTCCATCCCACAAACTGACATCCAGCACCTGTATGACACAATGCATGAACGTTTGCATGCTTGCATTCAACATTCTGGCGGTTACACCGGTTATTAATGTACCAGCATTTCACATTTAAAATGGCTCTTCTCGTGCTTACATTAAGCTGTGATCTTGAAACCTTAATCGATTAAATATGTTACCTATACAAATGTATTGCCGCCATTTCATTCCTCTACAACTATTTTTTCGTGGTGTTGGGATTATTTTTTCCCTCAGTGTATATATTTTTTTTATTCAAGGTATAATGACCACCGTGAGCAACTCAATGGGCTATATAAGCAGTCGCCCGTCCCTAATTTCGGGTCACTGGTTCCAGGGAAGGGAGAGAGCCAGTGCCGTAAGACAAACACAAAATCCATGCTTCACCGGGATTCGACCGGACCCTTCACGGACAAATTATCGAACTCTGTGTATCCCGAGAACGGGATTGTTAGTCTATGTGATAAAGGAGGTACACGTAATAAACAAACAAAAGCATCATAGTGTAAAGTTCATTGTACATTAGAGGTTGGCAACTGCAGTCAGGAATTTTGTTTCAGTTTAGACAGTTAATCAAAAAATGGCGCTACTTATTTTTCGCCTCAGATAAAAGTGTAAGTACGTAATTCTTAAAACGACATTTTTACATTTCTGTATGATCTATCTTCATAGAAATAAGCTTGTGAAATTCGTGGTTTTTGAAACTTTGAGGGGCGCGGTGAGGTAATACACTGGTGTCTAAAATTTAAGCATACTCAACAAATAGAATTATGTTGACAAGAAAGCGCAATGAAATAAGTTGTTTGCTATACATACGTAGTTATCTTAGTGAGGAACTAATGCGCAGTACATATTGCATAAAGAAATAATGAACCAGGACAACGTACTAATACTAGTGAAAAGAGCAGAATTTTCCACAGGCGTTTATGATTTTGCACAACACTCTAGTGCGGCGTGTGGTAACCTCTCACAACGATACAAGTGTCACACAGATGTCTCATGCTATTGAAAAAACAAGCAAAAAAGACTTTGTGGCATGAAATACAACTCTTCATCAAGAGCAGATTGGAGTTACCCGAGAGTTCTGTCACACCGATGTCTCATGCGGTTGAAAAGGCTAACAAAAAGACTCTGTGGCAGCTAATCCCACTCATCAACAAGAGCATATTATAGTTCCGTCACATTGATGTCTCATGCTGCTCAGAAAGCAAACAAAACGATTCTGTGGCAGCAAATCCCACTCTTCAACATAAGCAGATTGGTGTTCCTTGAGAGTTCTGTCACACCGATGTCTCATGCTGTTGAGAAGGCTGACAAGAAGACTCTGTGGCAGCAAATCCCACTCTTCGACAAGAGCAGATTGGAGTTCCTGGAGAGTTCTGTTAGGACCTGCAATGCGTCTCCCCAATACTAATAGAGCATGTATCCATACATGCTCTATTAAGTTGAAATCTGGAGAATGCGCTGGCCATTCCATAGGGCAGATGTCTTCACTTTTCGGATAACCATGGACAGTAGCAGCTCTATGATGTCTCGCGTTATCGTACATAACTTGAAATCTGGGCTGAAAGCCCCGAGAAAACTCACGTAGGGATCAAGGATTTTGTCTCTGTATCTCCGATTCCTTAAAGAAGCACCAAAAAAGATATGGAGCTGTGTGCACCCGTTGGACATGCAACACTTGACAAATACACCACCACCTCAATAGCGGTGCATTTCTTGAAGGTTTGTGGGGAAATAACGGATTCCAGGTTCTCTCCAATTGAGAGCTCCACGGCTGTCACTTTCGAGACTCAACATGGATTCATCGGAGAAGAAAACATTGTCTCATTGAATTTCGTCCCAGTCTCCTTGTTCGTTGAACATCTGTGTACTGTTGGCTTTGAAACAAGTGGTCCACAAACCGCAGACAGTTCGAAAGCAAGCGCTCTCGTTGACATCGGCCTGTTACGACTCTTGCTGTCAGTGCTACATACCTATCATCGTGAGCCGTTGTGATCCGTGGACGGTCTGGCACAAGGTAACGATTTACTTCTCCCGTGTCCTGGTACTTTCTTCAAAGTATAGATGCAATAGATTGATTCATGTCAGGCACTCTGGTGGGTATTCTGCTCCCATACCCCATGCGCGCTAAATCACGCAGCACTGACCTCATGGATATGCCTCTGGTACACCCTGCATGGAATGTGGATGTTATTTGAGCCAGTGTCGCTTTTCTCTTATCTTGGACAATCGTGTTCAGACGCCGCTGGTCACGGTTTTTCAGCACCCATGGTCGGCCACTAAGCTGTACGTGGTGTGTGGTAATGCCTTCCATGAGGCACTCCCGGTACACATGTGACACCGTGGATCGAGGAATGTTGAATGTTCGTACAACTTGGAGAATTGGATGTCCCATCCATCTGGCTCCCACTACTATGCCTTGTTCAAACTCCGATAATTCACACCGGCTTGCCATAATCCTACTGGCGATTGTTCAGCCTGACTCATGAGGGTACACCTTGCAACTGATAAAAATCGTTGCGTGTGTCGAAGCCTTTATACGATGACAGCACCAGTTTAAAATTTGCATGGCTTTTGGCCCTTCAGTGTATGTTTCTTCTCTAGCATGATGTTTTCTGGCTTATAATATTATATTACCTGTGATTTATAATCGGAAGTTTTCTTTTCTCGCAAAATAGAAAGATGTTCCACATCCTTAGCAGGAAATCGCGAATTTTTCAATATAAAAGAAATATTCCAATCCCAAATAATGAGAGACTACTTCCTCTCTTTTACAGTTTAAAAATTTTTATTTTCTCCGTTCATCGAAAGGCATTTGGTCTCTCTTGTAACAGTATGATATACCATTTATTCTATAATAAAAAGCAATTTTCTATGTCTTAAAGTAAAAGGATGTTTCCTTTCCCTTTTGATAAAAGGACGCTTTCTCCCTCCTCTCTTCTTATTACCTCTCATCTAAGAATAAACTGCACATGACATTTTCGATGTCAATGCTCGAATTTTAATTTCAGTTGTAGATGCCTGTTCTTATTTGAATTATATTACTCCTCGTTACTGTGGCATGCCTGTCCCGCAGGACGCACATGGGATAAAGGCAGATAGCAGTGAGACAACATGCAAGTGTACCATAGTGGATATCACTCGGAGCTCCGGAGCCAAGAGTTGCGGGTTCGAATCTCGGCTGGCATAACATGATGGAGAAATTTACTTCATCATATTGGCGCGCGAACTTCCAGGATAACCTGGCTGTTAGGTTTCTCGCAATGGTGTGACATTCTTTCCTCACAGCGAGACAGGAAAAATGAGAATCCTTTCTTTAGTGCTTCGGGAAATAAATCAGTGTGATTTTACATTCCGCACTCACCAAATTTTCTGGGATTTCTGAAATGCACATTTTTCATCGGATGACTGCCTACAGCTACACATGGTCCCGGCTGTCCCGTGGGCCATGCTCCCGGTCTTCTTTGGAGGGTAGGGCGGGTGACATGACTGCCCCGCAGGAAGCACATGAGATAAAAGCAGATAGCTGTGAGAGCACATGCCAGTGTAGTATACTGGATAGCACTCGGAGCCGAGAGTTGTGGGTTCGAATCCTGCTCTTGGCATAGGTATGATGTAAAAATTTGCTACGTCATATTACCTCTTGTTACTTAACGTCATATTTCCCATAAAAAAATTCGCTCCCTCAGATAACTAAAGCATATTTCTTTTGTTTTACAATAAAAAACTGCTTCTTCTCAGGTTAAAATGTTACTTCTTTAAAAAACGCTGTTAGGTAGTTAAGTCAAGAAGGCGTGGATAGAAGTATCATGCAGTGATCAGTTGGAATGGAATGAGTGATTTAGCTATCGAACTTGTGATTGGTTGCTGTTTTTATTAACATACTGTAATCTGTTTAAAGCTGAGTTACCAAGCGCGCTTGTTACTATTTTTTTTTTCTTCATTCGGGGTTTAACGACCACAGTGAGCAAATCAGTGAGTTATAAGCAGTCGCCCGTCTCTAATTACGACCACTGGTTCCAGGGAAGGGAGAGAGCCAGCGGCATAAGACATACACAACATCCATGCTTCACCGGGGTTCTAACCCGGACCCATCTCGGACGAATGATCAGAAACCATCGCTTAGACCACCGCGCCACAGGGCGGCACTATATTTTCCTCGGTATAATTGTCAATAGTTCTTCAAATATTCGAAGAATTAACTCTTTGTTTCTTTAACTTCAAGTGTACAAGCTTGTTTTCGGAAAACACAATAAAGAAAAGTGTAAGTGATCATTACCTCACTCATTGTTTTTTGTCTTATGTAAATAGAAAGTATGACCAAAATCCCCGTTGGGATGTGACACATGATGACATTACGGTTTCTGACTTCACGACATGAACGCTTGCTGTTTTATCTATTGCAAAGAAATCTCTGACCTTAGATCTTTGATCACTAACAAAACTTTTTCGGGGTGCCTTCTGTACTTTATTTCAGCACATCACATTCAGGAAAACTAAGAAATTAGTGGACTTATGCCTGGGCGTCGTGCTAAAGGAATCATAAGGATAGACACCTTTGCATTATACACTCAATAACCAAAACATTAAAGATTCCTGCTTAATAGCGTGTTAGTTCTCCTCTGGCAAGAATAACAGACTGTACAGGCCGAAGAATCGATACCAACAGATGTCGGAGGCTTTCCGTAAATAATGCCAGCCATGCCCGTTGCAGCATTGTCCACAACTCCTCCCTAGACGTCGGTTCACGATCCATGGATCTGATGTTCCGCTCCACGTGATCCCAGACAGCTTCCACAGGGTTCAAATTCGGGGACCTTGCGGGCTACTGGATTCTTTCTCAGATGAGTGTTCCTCGAGCCAGATCTGGATGGCTGCAGCCCGGTGGGGCGACACATTGTCCTGCTGGAACAGAGCATCGGTCATAGGATGCGCGAAGGCTATGAACGCGTGAAGGTGATCAGCCAGAACACGCTGGAAGCGCGAAGTGGTTAAGGACTGCTTCAGACACACTAAAGGATGTAATGTGTTCGATGGGAAGGCTCCCCGAACCATCACAGAGCCTCCATCGTCTTGAACAGAGCCATGTCCTCGTGTTATTGACGCCACACCTGCAACCTCCGGTCCGCTCCGTACAGCTGTAGACAGTATTCATCTGACCACTCGAGGCGGCGCCGTCACTCTGCGGAGTTCAAGTTCTAATGTTTCCCGCATCAGGCGAGGCGCAATGTCCAATGGCAAGCAGTCAATAGTAGCATACGAGTAAGGGGTTGGCGAGCAGTCAACACTGGCATACGAGTAAGGGGTTGGCGAGCAGTCAACACTGGCATTCGAGTCAGGGGTTGGCGAGCAGTCAACAGTGGCATACGAGTAAGGGGTTGGCGAGCAGTCAACAGTGGCATACGTGTAAGGCGTTGGTTCTCGTAGCCCATGGTATGGAGGGTGCTCGCTGACGCTACTTGGTCTTAACCGGGATGTAATTTGCACCATTGTTGCCACGCGGTCGGTCCGTATGAGCCTATATAGTCTACGTTGACCCCGGCCATCAATGACATTTGGTATGCCACCGCTTGCTCTCTGTCCGCTAGTAGTCCGCCGGTGGTACACTCGCAGTACACCCTTGACATGGTTTCCCTTAGGGTTCTGACGAATTTGGCGATAGAATGACCCATCCGTATTGCACCGACAATGCGTCCATGATCAAAGTCACTCAGAACACCACTCATGTTCGTCGATTGCGGTTCACTGTTGGAAATCCATGTTGTCTGCCTATACAGGGTGCCCAGTAAAGTCCTTTCTCAGCCCCGTAACTTTCAAACGCCGACAGCTAAAGCCATAAAAACGGTGTCTAGGTATAGTAAAGTGGCTATGCGCTATTCGATGAGACCACTTACAGAGCCTACTAGCGGCAAAGTCAGGAGTTAGAGTGCCGATCTCGGAAACTATACAAGATACGGGAAAATAGTCAATTACAAAGTTGTAGAGCAACAACGATTTAGTACGAAAATACACCTTGCGCATATGAATGCTAAGACTAGAACGTAACGATGTCGAACATCGTTACGTCACGAAACGCGTCAGAAAGGAGCAATTAGTTGTCACTAGGCACATTTACCGTCGGTGCTCAATGTGCTCTTCGTCAGCCACAATACACATTTGGAATCTAGATTGAATCTCACGCTGCACATTTTGCAGCATGTCAGGTGTCACTCTGGAACAAGCATTATTTTAATGGCGTCGAAGGTCCTGCAACGTTGTCGGAAGGGTCTGATACACCTGCTCTTTGAGGTAGCGCCACAGGAAGTCCAATGGGGTGAGGTCCGGTTAGCGTGCAGGCCACTCTACGCAACCACCATAGCCGATGATTTGTTGCTCGAATGTCTCGACCAGGTACGTTCTTACGTTTCCTGGCTGGTGCGGAGGGGCGCCGTCATGTTGGAACCAAACATTCCGCAGTTGAGTCGGGCTAGTGCTTAGAGGAAAGCGATATTATCTCCTTTCTGACGCGTTTCGTGACGTAACAGTGTTCGACATCGCGAACAAACAAACGAGCGTTGTACGCGTTCAATTATTAGCATTCATGTGCGCAAGGTGTCTTTTCGTACTAAATCGATGCTGTTCTACAACTTTATAATTGACTATTTTCCCGTATCTTGTATAGTTTTTGAGATCGGCACGCTAACTCCTGACTTTCCTGCTAGGCGGCGCTGTAGGCGGTCTCATCGAATAGCGCATAGCCACTTTACTATACCTGGACACCGTTTTTATGGCTATACCTGTCGGCATTCGAACGTTACGGGGCTGAGAAAGGACTTTACTGGGCACCCTGTATATCCCCTGCATTTGGTTTGTGTCTCCAACCTTGCGCGGAGAATGCCCATATCAACTGTCCGTCGCTCCTATTTCTAACGTTTTGTGTACTGAGTGTAATTTTTTTTACAAGTAGGAGTTGCACGGAAACTATCTCGAAAACAAAGCAATTTTATTTCCTAAAATCCGCTACAATCTATTTTGATTTTATTGAAAAATGTGCATGTTCAGTTAATGTTTCATTCACTTTTAGTGAAACGATGTTTCATTACAAAAGATCTCTATGACTGTCAGTTTTCACAGGTAGAGGATTTCTATAGTTCCTATTATTCTGAGTTTCGGATAATTGAAAGTAAGTGCTGGCTGAAGATATTTTCCGTTTTCGACCTCGCACATTTGAGATATAACTGACACAGAGATAAAATTAATTTCTATTATCTCTTCTCTATTTGGCTATGAAATTTTGAAGATCTGAGTTTTGTGTTAGAAAAATGCAAACTATATCCTAATGAAGATAGCAGACTGCGTTGTTTGGCAACTCTATTATCGTTTCATGGCGATAGGTATCTGCGAATTAAACATTGTGATGCGACCCTGTTCTGTAGCTAATGCTCCTGCTGAAACTGCTTCAGGGGTGATAATGAGCAGAATTCGTGCATAATAATGAGTGAAATAGTAATGAGAATGGTAATCTACGTCGCTCCCACGAATGACACAGGAAACTGTCCATTTCAGCGAAAAGGTGTGGAAATTTGCAATGATTAAACTGCGACGTCATACCTGCTCTGGTTTCATTAAATGTCGCTCGTCGATTGAAACGCGAGATATCGTTCTACAAAAAACTACGTAATGAGTTTCAGCGCTTCTCACCGTAAATTTTTGTTAGGAGCACAGCGGTGAAACGAATGAGTCAAGACAGTGTTAAAACATAAATTTACTGCCTCCTTCAGATTTCGATTACAGTTTCGCAGAAATTTCTTCGCACAAAAAAAGTCAATGAATTGGTTTTGTTGCCTTTGTTAAGAGAATGCGCTAAACGTGACGCAATAGGAAAAATTCAAGTGTGGCCTTTAAAACCTTCTTTCGAACGCATTGAAATTCATATGACATCTTGATGATAGTTTGCTAGATGTTAATTCTTTCCCCTACAAACGCAGAAGTACAAATTGATAACTATGTCTCATAATTTTCCCCTTTGTTTTAAATGCGAGTTGTTACAGAAGAAATACAATTAAATCATTGATTGGACGTCTTAAATGGTATTGCTATGGTAGTGAGTATCTTTATGTGTAGCTATACGAAGATGAATTTCCATGAAATACTTCTCGCGTAGTGGATTCGAAAAACTCATATCCTTTTCGCTGTAAACAGAGATTATTCACAGATGTCCACATAATTCAGTTGGTGTCAATTTAACGAGTTCATACCACATGCTGCTATCGTCGAATTGTTAGCTTAAAAGTGACTTATTTTATGCTGGTATGAACATCACTTCGTATACCAGAAAAAAAGGATAACGAAATACCTTTGGTAGGAAAGAATCAAGACAAAAAGATCTGCTGCGGCCGATAAACTACATTAGTCATCAAACGTATTGCCTCACCAAAAAGAAATGTGCGTATGATACAAAGACACCTGCTAAAAGTAAGTAACGTAAGTAACAAATGATCGCATAAGACATCTGGTAACAGTAAGTAGCGTAAGTAGTAAATGATCACATTTGCATCTTCCATACCAGTGTTGCCATTCTACCGATTTCAACTTTTGTCTACTGATAGATTTTCGTAATCTACTGATTTCTCTCTGTTATAAGAAAGACCACCTACACACTCAGGGACATGCTGTCTAAGAACTGCATTCTTTAAGTATTCAGCATCTACGAATCCAATGGACAAGACCAACCTCAGAATTGGTTTGAAGAGAAAAACCCGACCAGAACAGTATTATTATTCAGCACCTGTTATGTATTACTTTTTGAAATTCATACTGGTTGTCATGAAATATTTTTTATTCTAGAAAACTAATTAATGTGTTATACAAAGATTTTTCCTAGTTTTGTTAAACCGCAGAATAACAAGAAAACGTCTATAGTACGATATCTGAATTAATGATATTTTTTTAGTAAAGCACTTATTTCACGTACTGTGAGAACATCTGGGTATCGTTGAGTAAGAAGTGTAACTACGCAACTTTTGTTTTTAGGAAGACAAGTGGGACAGATCCAACTGTGTCTACATTAAAAGGCAAATGCCATGATTTTTTTTTTATTGGAGATTTAAAGACCACCGTGAGCAACCCAATGGGCAATAAGCAGTCGTCCATCCCTAATTTAGGACCACTGGTTACAGGGTAGGGAGAGAACCAGTGCCGTAAGATAAACACAACATCTATGCCTCAACGGGATTCGAACCCGATCCCAACTCGGGCAAATGATCATAAGCCATCGCTTAAACAACTGCGCCACCAAGGCGGCCATGCTTACACTGAACAACAATGGTTTTGTTACAAAGAGAACGTTAACGGTTTTGTATGTATTTACGGGTGTTGAAACCAAATACGAAGTCACAATTGCTCCACTGGGCTCCGATTTCTTGTAATGGAACTCTTTATTGGGGTGAATGTTGTGTTACTTAAAAGAATGTCCCTATATTTCCCAACGGAGACATCTGTCTGCAGTCAGGATAGCTGTATCTCTGAGAGTAGACATACTGGCGCCATTACTTCCTGTTGTGCAATTCCTTCTGGGAAGGGGAACAAAGCAGAATTTTTGTCATTCTAATGCATTTAATCGGTATTGAAGGTCGTGCATTTTCTCGTGGTTTTAAAAAGTAGTGTGGATTGTGCAAAGCGTACGTTAAATAATGTATAACGAAGTAAATTTCTCCGTCATTTTTATCCGCGCCGGGGCTTGAACCCGGATCCCTTCATTCCGGAATAAGTCACTCTACCAATTGAGCTACGCGGACGTTTTATTCTGATTCCTATCTGCCTTTATGTCGTGTGCGTCCTTCGGGCAGGTACGTCACATCTCCTGGTACGTTACATCATCTCCCCCTTATTTTTTTTTATTTATTTTTTTTTCGAAGTGCTGGAGATGGGATTCTCTGATTTTTCCTATCTCGCGGTGTGGAAAGAACATCACACCAATGCGAGATTTTGAACGGTCGGGTCATCCGGATAGTTCGGGCGCCATTATAACGAAGTGAATTTCTCCGTCATTTTTATCCGCGCCAGGATTCGAACCCGGATCCCCTCATTCCGGAATAAGTCACTCTACCAATTGAGCTACGCAGACGTTTTTATTCTGATTCCTATCTGCCTTTATGTCGTGTGCGACCTTCTGGCAGGTACGTCACATCTCCTGGTACGTTACATCATCTCCCCCTTATTTTTATTTATTATTTTTTTTTTCGAAGTGCTGGAGATGGGATTCTCTGATTTTTCCTATCTCGCGGTGTGGAAAGAACATCACACCAATGCGAGATTTTGAACGGTCGGGTCATCCGGATAGTTCGGGCACCATTATAACGAAGTAAATTTCTCCGTCATTTTTATCCGCGCCGGGGCTTGAACCCGGATCCCCTCATTCCGGAATAAGTCACTCTACCAATTGAGCTACGCGGACGTTTATTCTGATTCCTATCTGCCTTTATGTCGTGTGCGTCCTTCAGGCAGGTACGTCACATCTCCTGGTACGTTACAAATGTCTCGTACTTGTGTGAACTACCCAAACAGTTTGTTACACATTTATGGACAATTTTCTTTAAAGTCGCAAAAGCGACATTTCGCACCGTTGATTAGAAAATCGTATGAATTTTATTTCCAGTGCAAAATGGGTGATGAAGATAAATCTTCGGCGCCTCACATTTGTTGTAATTCACGTGTAACTTTGTTAACTGGCAGGTTGAAGGGATCACATTACTTAAATGCCATTTGCGGTACCAGTGGATTGGAGAGAACCGAAAGACAACTCAACAGATTGTTACTTCTGCATCACTAAGATATCTGGAATCACAGCTAAGACCGAAGACACGATCCCATATCCCAGCATCCATGGTCTTCAACTTGGATACACAAAATACTTCTGCTTCCTCTGCAAATGGAACAGTAGGGACCGAAATTCTCATTACATTAAAAAGACCTGGTTTAAAAGAGAGTCCTTAATTCCAGGTAATAAAATGCTGTTGCTGAGGCTTTAGTAAGTCCTCAGAACGTGTACTTACCACAGCTTGACATCAAACTGGGTTTGATAAAACTTTTTGTAAAGGCATTGAATAAAGATAGAGATTCATTTCGTTTTCTAAAGAACGATATTCCCAAAATATCTGAATCCAAAATTAAACAAGGCATTTTTATTGCTCCACAAATGAGGGAACTTATGCGTGATCTTGCATTTAAAGGAACTTTGAATAAGACTGAATCTCCTGCATGGAAGTCCTTTAAAGATGTGGTACTGAAACTTTAAGTAACCGGAATTCAGAAAATTATAAAGAACGTATTACTAAGCTTCTAGAAAACTATAAAGCCATGGGATGAAATATGTCCCTTAAAATACATTTCCTTCACTCGCATCTGGACTTTTTGCCACAGAACCTAGGAGCTGTAAGCGATGACACGGAGAGCGTTTTCTTCAGGACATATCTACCATAGAAAACCGCTATAAAGGAAAATGAAGCCATTAAAATGCTAGCTGATTACTGTTGAACTTTAAAACGGGATGTAGTACAACCAAAATACAGAAGAAAATCTGAAATAACTTTTTAAATTAAATGTAATGAACGACTTGTAGCAAAATATACATGCAAAAATGAAGGTTTATTGTACACTGAAACAACATGTTACTTGAGAACTGTGCCCGATAGCACAATTTAGCAAACAGATTTGTAATCAGCATGACAAATACCGTATGATTCGGCATCTGCAGTCTTTGTAACAAACAAAACGTTTATTTTTGTTGTTCAGTGTTACTTACACCAACATTATTATCTTTTTAACAAGTTACTAAAATCATGCAATGCATTGATTATGATACGCTTTCCAACACACCAGAAATCATTACTCAAGTTATCACTCAAGTTATGAGAATTATGGCTGTGGAATAAATCTCGGTCCTGTGCCCTGACCTTTGATCCCATTTCGATGATATTCAACAGAACCGGTTCGGTATACCTCCGAAATAACATGATAACGTTTTGTCGCAATCAAAGCATTTTTACGTAAGTAATGATGCATAAGGGCTATGGAATAGATCCCGCACCTGTGTCCTAAACTTTGACCCCATTTCGCCCGTTTTCAACAGAATTCGTCCCCAGCAGACCTCTACAACATACTAACATTTTATCCAAATCGAAGCATTTTTACGTAAGTTATGACGCATAATGGCGATGGAAGTGATTTCGCTCCTATGTCGTGACCTTTGAACCAATTTCGCCCATTTTCAATAGGGTTTGTCGCCAGGTGGTCCCCTACCACATACTAAGATTTCATCGAAATCTATCCTTTTTTACGTTAGTTATGGCGCATAAGAGCAGTGGAATGGATCCCGCTCCTATGTACTGACCTTTGACCCCATTTCGTTCGTTTAAATAGGGTTCCTTCCCAGGTGATCCCCTACCAGATACTAAAATTTCATCGAAATATAACGATTGTTACGCGAGTTATCGTGCGGACGGACATACGCACACAACGCGTGACGTAATGAGGCAGATAGGAATCGCGACCATCTGCTCGCCGCAAGAGTGTGGCGTCATAAAACTTTAATAGGATCCACACACAACGCGTGACGTAATGAGACCGATGGCGTGACCTCGCGCCAACATTCTCAAACGCGAGATTGTGTTGTCATAAGATTTCTAAACATTGGTAACATTAATGGAATGACGCCATGCCAATAAAACCGTTATAATTCGGGGTGGGTATTTAACCCACTAAACGAATTCTCCTAAAGTCAAGATCAAGCTAAATCGATTTCTAGTACCAGAAAACTGTAGGTTAACGACTTTCATCCAAATTCTTAGAGCCGTTTTCAAAATAAAATGTACATACATACATACAAGAATTACTACTTTAAGGTGGACGTCAAGTAATTTTGCTTCCTATACTTCCAATGGAAAAGCTTCTGTACACATTTTCTTCACAAACAATGCGTTCCCAAGGGTGAAAATTTGAACATCCATTAAAATAGCTTCATTTCATAACTTGGAATACTAACTATTTTCTAAACCGTAACCGTAATTATGCAATCCAACATTTATTTGTCCACTGACGTCATCAAAGCACAGATCGCGCCATCTTTTTTCTGGTTTCAACACCACCAAAAGAAACGTTATTGTTTTTTTAATATAATTATGCTTATGTTTTAGAAAATGTTAAGTATTCCAAGTTATAGTATGAAGTTATTTTAGTCGATGTTCAAATTTCCATCCTTTGGAACACACTAATTATGAAGGAAATGTGTACAAAAGGTTTTCCATTGGAAATATAGGAAGCAAGATTACTTGACGTCCACCTTAATAGTGTGGGATAAGGGCGATGGAATGGATCCCGATCCTATGTCCTGACCTTTGACTCCATTTGTCCCATTTTCAATAGGGTTTGTCCCCAGGTGGTCCCCTACCACATACTAAAATTTCATTGAAATCGAACCATATTTACGCAAGTTATGACGCATAAGGACAATTGAATGAATTGTGCTCTTATGTCGTGATCTTTGACCCCACTTCACCCATTTTCAATAGGGTTCGTCCCCTGGCGGTCCCCTGCCATATACTAAAATTTCATCGAAATCGAACCATTTTTACGTGAGTTATCTTGCCGACAGACGGACGGAAAAAGCTGGAGCATATACGCTTCTTCAACCTACGGTTGGAAAGCGTAAAAAAGTGACTCAGGACTGTACCGATTTCAATTTTCATTCAGCTGTTTAATAGTAGTTCGTCGAGTACTGGTAATATTTGACATACCGGTAGATTTAATTGCTTCTTCATAATGATGTTACACCCAGTAAACCATTACATTTGTGATGTGTTGCATATAACAAGCAAAGAAAATCTGATGTACTGATTTCTACGGATTTTTTCTGCTCCGGTCAACTGATTTCAGCTAAAGGTCTCTGTCAACACTTTTCGATGCTGTGATTTCCCCCTCTGTTAAGCACTAGGGTGAGTCAAAAGTCTCTGTCAACACTGTTCCACGCTTTGATTCCCCGTTTGTTAAGCACTAGGCTGAGTCAAAAGTCTCTGTCAACACTGTTCCATGCTTTGATTTCTCCCTCGGTGAAGCACTAGGGTGAGTCAAACGTCTCTGTCAACTGAACGTTTCTGTCAACACTGTTCCATGCTGTGATTTCCCCCTCTGTTAAGCACCAGGATGAGTCAAAAGTTTCTTTCAGCTAAAGGTCACTGTCAACACTGTTCCATACTGTGATTCCTCTTCTTTAAGCACCAGGCTGAGCTAAACGTCTAGGTCAACACTGTTCCATGCTGTGATTTCTCCCTCTGTTAAGCACCAGGGTGACTAAAAAGTTTCTGTCAGCTAGAAGTATCTGTCAAAACTGTTCCATGCTGTGATTTCCCCTCTGTTAAGCCCCAGGCTGAGTCAAAAGTCTATGTCAACACTGTTCCATGCTGTGATTTCTCCCTGTGTTAAGCACCAGGGTGAGTCAGAAGTCTCTGTCAGCTAAAGGTTTCTGTCAGCACTGTCCCATGCTGTGATTTCCCCCTCTGTTAAGCACCAGTGTGATGCAAAAGTCTCTGTCAGCTAAAGGTCTCTGTCAATACTGTTCCGTGCTAGGATTTCTCCCAGTGTTAAGCACCAGGCTGAGTCAAAAGTCTATGTCAACACTATTCCATGCTGTGATTTCTCCCTGTTTTAAGCACCAGAGTATCCGAGCATTTGCCTAACCACAAACTTCCTGCAATAGGAAAAAAATAATATCGAGTATATCCACCCTTTGCTGCTGTCAAAGCCTCCACTATGTTCGGAAGGATTTCTATTTTTTTTATGTACGTTTTTGTGGGAATTAACTTCTATTCTACTGCAAGAGCATTAGTCAGGTTGGTCACCTATTTCGGGAAGTTCGGCCTGGTTCATAGTCGGTGTTCCAATTTATCCCAGAAGTGTCCCATAAGGTTAAGATCGAGACCTGTGAAGGCTAGTCCGGAAATTCCACAATTATCTCATCAATGTGAAAATCCTCCAAATACGTGGGTGGCGTCACTGATTAAACAAAGACATCGCTCTTTCCACATTTTAGCAACATATAACAACCGAAAAATTATTATTCGTTCACCGCTGTGGATCCGAACCCAAATCTCTCTATATCTAGCCGAGTGCGTGTTTAACTGCTATAATTAATAAATATATAGCCAGTGCCGTTAATGGCCGCCAGAAGGTGGAGACGACTCAGTAGCTGATCCCGTCTTACGCATTTATTATGTCAGAAGCTGACAGAAAAACACACACAGCGCCGTGGATTGTTGGCCATCGTGGTGTAAGGCAAACGCGCTCGTCTAGATATCGAGAGATCTGGTATTCGGATCCCCAGCGATGACCGAACAACAATTTTTTGGTTGCTATGTGTTTCTAAAACGTGGAAAGAGGGATGTCTTTGTTTATATCATCTCATCAAACCATTATTACACGGGCGTCACTTTGTGGACGGGAGCATTGTGCTGTGGTAAAAGAAAAGGCCTTTACCTAATTATTGTTATAATATTTGACGCACAGAATTGTCGATAAAGCCATCAGAGACCGCAGCCTTAAGATTCTTGGCACTGGACCTACGGGGTCTGAGCCCAAAGCACGAAAAACAGCCTCAGAGCGCTCCACCAAACTTCACAGTTGGCACAATACAGTGGGAAGGTAGCGTTCATCTAGGATCTTCCACATCCAGACTCGTTCGTCGGACATCCAGATAATGAAGCCCGATTCATTACTCCTTAAAGCGTGTTTACACTGCTCCAGAATCAATTGGCGCAGAGCTTCACATAAATCCAATCGACGCTTGAGGTTGATATTGCTGACGTTAGGTTTGTTTGCGGCTGCTTGACCATGGAAACCCATACTCTTCAACACTTGCCGAATCGAAAAACAACCCTGGAGCACGACGCCTCCTCCACCAAACCTCACAATTGGCGCAACAGTTAGCCTTTGCTTCCTGACGCATTTTGGAACTCGGTGGTTGTTGTTGCTAACCAGGACAGGCCATTTTGTCGAACCACAGGCTTCAACACTCGGTGACCCCTCCCTTTCATTTTAAGTGTCCTACCAGTTGACGATTGCGGTGTTGTTGCTCCTAGGCATTTCCAATTCACTATAAAATAATTTGCTGTTGATTGGTACAGCTGCAGCAGGGCAGGAATTTCCCGTACTTACTTTTTTCTTATATCACATCCTACGATCGCACCGCCTTGAAAGTCACTGAGCTGCGTCATATGACATTTTCTACTCGGCGTGATTGTCTATGACGTTTGCCAGGCAACGTGCTCCATTTTACACCTCTATGGGTCACGGCTGTAACGTGTATGGGCAAATCCACTACTCAAAGTGGATGCCCTGATAATTTGGATCATACAGTGTACATGGGTAATCCAAAGCATAAGATGCATGAAGTATAGTGTCATCAGTAAAGCTGAAATTTATACATATAAACACCCAGATCTCTCTCTCTCTGAACGCTTGACGTCAAAGCAACGTCTGCATTGTTGCGCCATCACATATCGATCAATTCGTGTGTGCTCTCGAGATGTCAAAGTGATTGCGTGCTATTTAATAGCACGCGATCACTTTTAGATGCCAAGGTGCTAATTTAAAAAAAATGGATTATCAATGTGACTCAAGTTCTATTTATCCGATCCATAAAATTCGAATTGAATTCTTAATATCACGGCAAGTTGCGATTGTGTATTAATTTAATTTAGCACAAGTCGAATATTAATTTCTGCGCTTTAATTATTTTTTATATTTTTTTATTTAACTAACTTTCCGAGTTTAGTGCTGTTAACATTACACATTTTGTAAAATATCGATCTATCTAAACGCTGTAACTTAAAATTAAAACTGAATTCTTGAGATGTCAAAGTGAGCAAAATTGTATCTAAAAGCAGATGCCACCCCAATAGCACAATGTCGAGATTTTAAATAGTTCCAATTTGTAACACCAGATGTCGCATTATTTTGCAGAAAAAATGTCGGTATGAAGTTTCAAACTAATCGTCCAATAGGACAGTTTAAAGCAAGCAGTGAAGGGAATAAATAAGTAATTATGAATAACTAATTTAACGCGAAAAATCAAACTAAAAGTTCTTAAGGTAAGTTTACACGAAAACAGTTTTCCGTGTTTAGTGCTGATAATATTACACATTTTGCAAAACATCGATGCATCTAAACGCTCTAACCTCTTTACAGTTGTTAAACAACAAATATTTTACACAGAATGTTATTTATCGCGAGGTCTTTTGAAAAATATAAATAAATAGCATATAATGCTTTGTTCTAACATGAATGAGTTCTTCAAAAGACGCATATAGCGTATTAAATCCGTTTATTTTTGTGGGGTAGTAGTACGAATTTAATACGCTATATGCGTCTCTTGAGTGTCCACAGTGTGGTATGTTTGCAATTACGTTATGAATGAGTTCCTATTATATAAGTTTTTACTATATTTCCTTACATAAATCCAACGTCTATTTGATTTGTTTCCAGTCTGCTTCAATTAAGAATCTCACTCCGTCATAGGACGGGCAACATCCCCTATATACACCATTGTGCAAAAATTAAAGACGAAGAGGAGAAATTAGCATAACAGCGGAACGAGCAGGCAAAACGGACCTAAAGACCACTCAGGAGATAGACTGGGATCCGGTACGGTAGGGCATGCGCATATATGCAGCATGACGTAGGAGGTGGTGGGGGGGGTTCGGAAGGGTATAAAACACACGGGCGGTGTACGCTCAGCAATTCGGTGAAAGCTATTGCACGGTGTACATTGGTTTGAACGACGTCGAGTTGCTGCCACCGTGTGATATGGCCAACAGGCAATCCAGTAGACGACATCTGGATGACTTTACCCGAGGTCGCGTCATTGGGAAGTTAGAAGAAGGTCGAAGTGTGTTTAGTGTGGCCGGGGAGTTCGGGATCGCCCACACCATCGTTTCACGAGCTTGGAGAGCATTTCAAACGACAGGAACAGCTGTCCGAGAGTTAAGCAGTGGTCGTCCACGAGCAACCATGGCGGCGGACGACCGGTATATTGTCCTACATGCGAGAAGAGACAGACGGCAGACATCGTGAGAAATCGCAAGGCATATGCGACAGACAGCTGGACGTCCGTTATCGCGTTTTACCGAAGCCAGGAGGATGCACAAAGCTGGTCTATTTGCACTACGACCAGTACGGTGTGTGCCATTTACGCCTGCTTATCGGAGATGACGGTTTCTGTGGTGCTAGAAACACAAGAACTGGACACATCAGCAATGGGATCGAGCTCTCTTTACGGATGAGAGCCGATTTAGTCTGACGAGCGATATTGGACGTATACACATTTGGAGAGAGCAGGGAACACGCAATCACACCTCCAACATAATCGAAAAGGGCCGGTTTGGAGCTGGCGGAGTTCTCGTTTGGGGCGGTATCTTGCTTGGTAGCCGTACTGATCTCCACATCTTCCAAGGTGGTTCAGTCACTGGTGTCCGCTATTGTACCGAGGTTCTCCTGCCTCACGTGCGTCTGTTTAGAGGTGCTGTGGGTCCTGAGTTCCTCTTAATGGACGATAACGCTACACCTCATCGTACAGTGGCTGTCGCAGAGCTGTTGGAGAGTGAAGATATTCAACGCATGGATTGGCCTGCAAGGTCTCCGGACCTAAATCCAATCGAACACGTGTGGGACCTTCTCGGGAGACGCTTGGCAGCACGTCACCAGCCACCAGCAACGATTCCGCAGCTGTGATTGGCGCTACAAGAGGAATGGGCCGCGATGCCTCAACAGCTCCTTGACAACCTCGTCCTCAGCATGGACAGACGTTGTAAATCCTGCAACGCAGTCAGGGGTGATCATATCCCTTACTAAAGACTGGAGTTTTCTTGGCAGTCGCCTGTCACATGGACGTTTCTGCCTTCTGTCCAGTTGTGCTCGAAGCTACCTTTTCAATAAAGTGCTTTTGTATTCTTTGGATTCCTTGTTTGGAAGGTTTTGCTCACTTGTCTCATATTCTTACATCTTGGGGATCTTATGGTATGATTTGAGTTGATGTGGAGCACTTCTGCACAACGTTACATTCGAAAAATCGTCTCATCCTTAATTTTTGCACGCCAGTGTATTAATATTTATTATAAGCTTAAAAACAGCTGTCCCAGGACGGGCTATATGCTAGTTATATTACGTTAAGCTAATACTAAGTTCGCGATCCTAACGTGGGTTGTTAAGGTGTGCTTCTGGATCATGAAATAGCAAATTAGCAAAGTGAACTTGCAGTTAAAATCACGGTACTCACAAAAAAAGTATTTACCAGAGATGACCTCTTGTAACGAAGACCCGTCGGAATTACTTTTTCCAAAGAGTGCAAATTCGGTAATGAATTTCGGATAGGCATAAAGACCAGAGCATGAAAGGGCAGTCAACAAAAATGTTGTGGAAATTAAGCAGCATTTAATTTCTCTAGGTTATTTGATTTCTAATGCTAAGATTTCAGGTACAGGAATGTCATCCACGAATTCATCCACGTCTCAGAAAACCTGAAAACTGAGTCGCCCTAGGTATGAATCGAATATGCATCTATCTATGTTTGAGCGAAAATGTTCATCATTACAGTGCCCAGGACAATCAAATACGAAGTAATTGAAGGCATTTGAACGTGAATCATGAGTAGGCGCTAATGAAAGCTTCCGTCTCTCCTCAGAAGGATTCTTTGCCAGAAATTAATGCTCCAGCGATTACCGCGCGTATCGGAAATTAAATGTTAATTGATTTCAGTGGGTTTTTTTTTATTCTGATTCCACTGGAAATTTCGACCTCATATTTATGATGGTGGCCACGAAGAGGAGGTGACGTCACATGCGCAATGGGGCTCATGATTGAACTTCAGTTGCAAAGAGCAGTAATTTCTATCATACTCAGAAGAATATCAGCAGATGCAGACACAATTCCAGCTCCAGGGGGACTTAGTATTTTTAGTTTTCCATGCGAATAATTGCTGACAGCGTTTTTTGCTTAAATTAAACTAAGGTTGATTTTCACTATTGATGGCCAAGCGGTTTGAGACGCTAGATACTGACGATTTGTCTGAGTCCCGGATGGGGCACGCCCTTGTCCGACAGCGCTTGCTCTATCTCTTCCTTGAAACTCGTGGCTCTAAATTATGGAAGACGAGTGTTTGTAGCACTATGTGCCGTTCATAGTAGGCATTTAAGCCTGAAACAAAATAAAATGAAATATTGAATTATTAATTTACTAGCTGTGTCCATGGCTTCGCTCGTCTGGTAGATATCACTAAAAAACAGGGCTATGATAACACATGTAATCCGATCCATCCATAACAACTGTAGTTGTATTTCATAGCAAACGATGGAGGAAACTGGCCGAAAGATAAAATGGTCAGCAGTTAGTTTTTCACGAGAAAAAAAATTATAATTAATTTTGACATACATTTAAATACACAATTTTATTTTATTTTTTGAAAAAAGTTCATAATGCCTGCATATACAACATTCTTTGTCTCGCTTCCAGTCCTTATCAAAATAAATTGATTGTCGGAACTGCCGGTTCTCGATAAGCCGACGTATAACTTTTCGTGCGATAAACATCCTTGACGCAAATCCAATCCCACATGTTTGTAAGTCTAACCCTGGGATTTATTAATCGTTGTAGCGAAGGATAAAAGAAACTGTAATCTTTTGAACGTGAAAGGCAACTCCTTCGAAATCATCGGGATCCTGGGGATATGTGCCATTTGTCAAGCTGCTGGCCCAATTAGTATAGTTTAAATTAAGTATAATGGCTTCAATAACATTATTACGCAGCGCTTTGACCTGTAATCTTGTACCATTGCACAGATTTGGAGGATCAGGTTCCGTAATAATATTATAGTAATGCCAACTTTCAATTTTAGACAATTCGGTAGAAGTCCTGAGGGATTTAAAGAATTTAAAAATTCATGTGAGTAATGCACTGAATTTTCCGTGTTAACAACAGTATCGATCGATGTATAAATTCTGTATTCTCCGGGCAAGTTTTGCGAAATAACATCATTTATTTCATTAACAGATCCATTCTTGGAGACAAGATAGCTCATTCGCACATTAAGTTGTGATTTCTTTGGAGCAAATTTTCTACATTAGGATATATTTTGTCAACTAATTCATTAATAGATCTTACAATGCTTCCCAGTTTACTATGTACTGGAATCAAACCGTTCTGATTAGGTACTTTGCCATCACCGACACGTGTAACTGAGTAGAAAATTGGGTATCTCTGCATCCTAAATGAGCTCTCATATTTGTTCGTAAAGGGAGCGTTTCAATATTATTCCACATTGGTAAAAAAATTCCGTATATTATCGCGAATTACTTTCTTTCACTTTGGGTGTGATCAGGTTGTATGTAAACAAAGCGGAACGAACAGCCAAAAATAATAAATAAAATAAACGAAATAGCCGATGTCCACAGGAAAAAATAAACTTCCCAACGGTGAAAGAATTATCCAAAACGTTCAGTGGTTTTCGAAATTACCTTAAACACACAGACTTTCTCTCTTTATAAAGTGGTATAGATTTGAGTTTGCTGTGATGTTTAAGTTATTATCTGAACCATTTAGGTCACAAGGTGAATGTGAGTTCACATTTTGGGTTGGACCCTCTGAACGGCTTGGATCAGATCAGATGTGAAATCCAAAAGAAAAGTGAGTGTGTTCCCTGGCTCATATGGAAAACAGTTTTTACATTCAAGTTGTGTAGATTTTTCAAGCAGTCCCTGCTGTAAGAATGAAACACACTAAATATAGAAACATTTAAGTAGCCAAACTATGCGTTTCCGTAAAATCCAAAACAGAAATTCAAATAAAAAATACGAAGTAAAAAAAAGAAAAAACCTAATGCAAAGATAGAGAAATTTAAAGGTTTATTTCTCATGGAATTCTTCTTGTACATCAGATGTATCCATGTATTTAAACAAAATCGTTTAGAATCCCTTTTGGGTCAGCACATTGATACGTGCAGAAACTTGCCTTTTGAAAGAAACAGAAAAACTCCTTTTCAAGGAATGAGAATAATGCCTCTTTTTTCTCTCAGAGAAGTTTTATCTCTCTCTCTCTCTCTCTCTCTCTCTCTCTCTCTCTCTCTCTCTCTCTCTCTCTTCCCCTCTGTCTCTTTTTTTTTACATTTTTCTTTTTCGAACACTGCATCCAGGTACTTTAACTCTGCAGTTGAACTCCACTTCATGGAACGTTTTATCCTTGCACTCATCAGAAGGTACATGCCTCATGAAAGGTTTCCAAACTCAAAGAAATCACACAAATTTGACGGAAAAAATAGTTTTTCTGAAAAACTTTTAGCCATTTAGTTGGAAGTCATCTGGTATATCAGATAACAGTTGTTAGCTGTCCTCAGAGATAAGTTGAGCAAACGGCGAGCCAGTTTTAGATTCGATCAATTAATGTTCTTGTATATTTCGGCGGTTACTGCTAAAGAAAACGGTTTAAATGATCTCCTTCCTGAAATCTATTGTATACGAATTTAATTAGAGTTTTAACATTGATATTCGTGACTATAACGAATGAAAACATACCGTTAAGTTCAGTCTTTGGTACAGGCCCTGATTTATGTAAGGGCACATGGGCACGTGTCCAGGGCCCTCAATTTATCGGGGCCCCAAAAATTAAATTAAATATGTTCTGAGTTAATGGGAATTTTGTGTGTGCATATTTAAAATTTATTTTCTTACTTTTGTAGGTCATGTGTTTATAAATGAGGTACTTGCATGAGGTGAGGTGCAGTTTAGAATTTCATTTAAACACGTGGCCGTTAATGAATTTTATTGGTTTAATAACCTACAAGTAGCCATTGAGGACGATTGCTTCCATTGATTCACGCGACCTTTTATTGCTTCCCCGAATGCGCCTTAAACCAAACTGGTCCTTCAACTTCCTCCACATGGCTTGTCGTAACTGTAACAGCGACTCAGATGGCTCGGTTGTATTTTGCAGTGAGTTTCATGGTGTAGTCCTTGATGGAATGTTGGGTATGTTTTAAGATATAATCAAATTTAATTTGTTATAATAATATATTTAAACTGAAATATTTAAATGCTAAAGTATGTCAAAAAGAACGCATGTATCCGGCAGAGCTAAACAGAAAGACAAATAATTGAAACTGAAGGATAATAACCTGCAGCATGGTAGTATTGAATGTTTTGCCATTAAAAAATTGGATATTGCTTTTGGTCCCAAACTTTCTACACATGCCTCTAATTTGACTACTGTTAAGTCTCTATCAACACAAAATTTTATATTTTGCAGTTTTCTGATATATTGATAAACTGATTCGATCTTGGTAGATATTGTGAAGCCGGAAATGAGAGTTCTCATAGCACTTTTTAAAATTCCATGCAGCTTCACATGTCTGTTTATGAGAAAGTCAGTGAACACCACCATTAATTTTTTTTCTTGTTCCATTTCATGTTTTTTGTAGCATGCATTGTTTTCATGTTCTAGATGCGAGAATCAGTACATTGCGAGATCACAATATTCACTAAAATTAAGATGTCCGTTCATTTTGTCATATGCATATTGTTGTAGTTAGAATGAGGTCATTAACACCACTAACAACTGATGAGCCAGTTGTCCTCGCACATTAACTACTATTTGCTCAATAGAGAATAAAGGGAGGCCCGGAAATGTTTTGTGCTCTGCTCCTCACGTGTAGTAAATCAGGCCCTGCTTTGCTAACTGGTATTGAAAGGATTTTCAAACGATACGATAAATGTAATCAGAAAAACAGACGTCTAAGTAACAATCATTAGATAAATCGGTGAATCAATAAATACATTAACATCACAAGCGAGAGATTCCAGATTGCGGTCGGCTCTGGTCTTACACGACCCTCGGGTCCGGCTGAGCAGGAGTTTATTTTATCATAAGTAAAGAAAAAAAATTCTGAGCTCTTCGGGGCCTGTACTGGAAAGTTTAACATTTTTCTCTTGCATTAAAAAGTCTTTTCGTCTCACATAACGAAGACTGACTCTGTGAAACCCAAATTTGCCTGTGGTGGTATTCGAACCTACATCCTTCAGCTCCGGAACCGAGTGCTTTCCCAATTAATCTACGCAGGCAAGTGATTATCATTGTCATCCTGAAAAGTGCGTCACCTCTGTAATGTTTTTAATATTGCCTAAAGAAAGTGGGATTAGCATAAACATTTTCACAACGCGGAGGACGTATAACTTTGAGCTATTGAGACGTGCGAATGATCTTGCATTGTTGTAGCGTAGAACACCGCTAGAGCGCCGAAAACAAAATAGAGCAACCTGTGGAGAAAGTCAAATGGCGAACGGTAATTCGATTCCTACTTTTGAAGGGGCACAGTGCCCGTCGGTTTATATCTGTAAAGGTTGTACAGGGACAATACCCCATCGTATAACACAGTGGTAAAATAGCGTAGACGCTTTCAGTGTGAACGAGTCTGTCAGACGATCCACGAAGCGGAAGGCAGTCTCTCAGTGAAGAACAAGGCATTGCGAAAGAAGTGACGGCCTTCGTCCTCGAAGACCGGCGCATCACGCTGTAGGTCAGTATTAGTCATGGGTCAGTAGTTAACATCATTCACAATGAACTTCACATGACGAAGGTCTCCACCCGCCGGGTTCCGCGCCTGCAGACGCCATTGCAAAAAGAGCGCCAAAACGGTGCTGCATTGGGCATGTTGAAGCTGTGAGTAGCAGACCCGGACGACTTCTTTCAACGGCTTATCACTATGGATGAATGGGCTAACCTTCCAAAAGTGGCCCGCTCCGATAGAAGGCGCCACGGTAGTACTTCCCCTCTCCTTTCACGTTAAATGCGTTATAGCTACTTACGTCACTTTGTTCTCTTGGTACGTGGTTTTTTTATGCTCACAGTCCTGTGGATATAGTAGGAAGGCTTGGTGGTGATGGAATCATCGTCGAAGTGGACGAAGCCAAAGTGGGAAAACGCAAGTACAACTGTGGTCGTCTCGTAGGGGGCAAATGGATTCTTGGCGTCTTTGAAATCACGTCGCGCCAGGAACAACCATTATGATGGACCAGTGGGCATATTATGGAATATTTATTCCGACGGAATTGCCGTCTTTCCTCAGAACATTGCTTTTAAGTCCTGCTTCGTGCGATCAGGAAGTTCTTCCCTGGCGGATAAAACTTTTCTTGCTTTTATTCTGCTAGACGGAAGAATAAGTATTTCACACATATGCCACAATGTACATTCATAAAGGTCCTTTTAAGGGCCATCTTTAATCCATATTATTCACTTCCTTTGCCACTTTCACAACGTAGCGCAACGCTTTACGGTGTAGCGATAACGTGTCGCCATCTATCGTCGCTTCAGAAAACTATTTCTGGGCCACATTTGGAAGGTTTACCGATTAATGTTTGGTGTAATATTAAGACTCCGAAAGAAAGGAACAAAGCAAACAGTGGCAGCACGCAGGCTCAGCGACGCCAAAAAAGGCAAGATGAAAGTCTCCTAGGGGAAGGTAAGGCGAAGATCTTCTGGAACTGCCGTGGTGTGACCCTCACAGATTATTCTCGTAAGGGTCAAACAATAACGGGGTAGTATTACCGGGACCTCTTGCAGAATTTACGGTACGCCGTCAAAGCGAAACACCGTGGAAACATCAAACAGAAGTCACCGCTCTTTCCACGTTTTATAAGTGAGTCACAAAAACATTCTCATCGGCCGCCACCGGGAATCGAACCCTGGTCTTCCACTTACGCACTGGACATGCTACCACTGCACCACAGCGGCCTCGAATTCTCCAGAGAGCGATGACTTCTGTTTGATGTTCCTAGTCCATGTCAATTGTGTGTATTACTTATTCATTCGCCTCCAAGTTATTTGTTCAGTTGCTGCTTTCCATCTTTGGTGAATCCTCAGCATTGTGCGGGGCTCCAAGAAGCAACCTGCCATGTGGTTTGGTAGTTAGTCGTATGTGAGTCTGGAGATTTCGAGGCTGCTGGGGTGCAGTGGTGGTATGTTCGGCGCGTAACTGGAAGACCCTGGGTTCGATTCCCGGTGGCGGCCGATGATAATTTTTCCACAACTCACTTATAAAACGTGGAAAGAGCGATGACTTCTGTTTGATGTTCCTAGTCCTCGTCAATTGTGTGTATTACACCGTGGAAAGTTGTTGAAGCGGAGGGGATGCGGCTCCTTCATAACAACGCCCCAACCCATTCTGCTCAAGAGACGGTAATAATTGCGGTTAGTTTGGGTTATAAAATTCTGCCTCAGCACTCTTATTCCCCTGACCTGTCACCATCCGACTTCTTCCTGTCTTCTCTGCTAAAGAGCCCGATACGTGGCAGGTGTTTTATGGACGAAGACAAGATGATTTTCGAGGTGGAGTACTTCCTGAACAACCAGACAGAAGACTTCTACAAAAACAGCTAGGTCATCCATCGCTGGGAGAAGTGTGTTGCCTTAGTTGAGGGATATGTGGAGAAGGACTAACTCCGACACCAAAGCTCATGTACGTGGAGCGCTCTTTTTGCTTAGTGATAATAAAAACTATTTGACCGACCCTCGTATCCCCCCGCACACACGGGTGCACAAAACCGCAAGTTACGGGACCAACGCAAACCATGTTTGTAGTAACTCTCGGTAGACGTAGTTCTCACTAATTCCACCAGGAGATTCAGTTTCATGTACGGGCGCTAATATGAAACCCAAATTTACAGAAACGAATCTCCCACCGGATGGGTTGGTTAATTACAGCTAAAGACGACAAGTCGGGCTGTAAGTTAAGAATATGAAAATGGACGGTTTATTGCTGTAAAGGTTGATATCAAATATAGTTTTCACTTCGTTGGCTTCATCTACTAAAACGCATGGCTTTTCCTTTTCTGAGAAATGTTTACGTAAAGTAAGTTTTCAGCTTCTCGAAACCAATAGTAGCTTCTGGCGCCATTTGTTGCTAGAGCAGAGATATGGGCGTTTAATGTGTTTGCTTAAATATTTGGGTATCGAGGGCTACAATCTTTGTACAAATACACTGCTTGACAAAGAAATTGCCCCACCCAGAAGGAGAGAGGATATAGGGATGAAATTTTGCATGCAAATAGGAATACTAAATGGTTTACCTTGATGTTATTTTCAGCTATGTACAGTGTTTATCAGGTGAGAAAATACAGCACAATTGGTACGCCTCAGTAAGTGGTTGCACCCCAGTGAACAACAATACGGCGTTGCAATGAGTCATTCAGTCGACGAATATCGTCCTGAGGAATTGTACGCGTGGTTGACTTTCTCCAATAATTTGTTGAGATCGTCCGCAGGCCAATTCGATTGCAGACGACGTCCAATGTGGTCCCACAGGTTTTCGATTGGGAATAAATCGGGCGATCTTGTTGACCATGGCAGTGTCTGAACATGTTGACAATATTGTCCAGACACGCGCGTGGTGTGTGCACGGGCGTCATCACCTTGCTGGAAAATGGGGTGATGTAGGCCATTCAGGAACGGTATGAAAATGTGCTGCAGAACTTCGCTCACGCATCGTGAAGCTGTCTGTGTGCCCGTCATGCGGACAAGAGGTGACCTGCTGTCATTCTTAATAACAACCCATACCGTAATGCCTGCCTGACGGGCGGTCTGGCGGTCGAGAACGAAACCCGGATCCGTCCGCTGACCGGGATGTGGTCAGACATGGATCCGTCGATCGGCAGCACCCAGGCAGAAACGGGATTCTTCAGTGAAGACCACAGTGGTCCATTTGTGACCCTAGTTTGCATGACTTCGACACCAAGCCAGACGAGTGCTGAGATGACTGGTCGTCAATGGCAGTCAAGGTAACGGCTACCTACTACTCATGTTTGCCACATGTAACCTTCAGTTTACCGTTTGGGTCGATGTGGCGAAGTCCATAGCCAATGACACAGCACGTCGAATACCGGCTGCAGTGCTCTCTGGTGATGAAATAGCGTGTCGAACAATCAGCTGGTTCTGGCGTGCTGACGTGTGTCAGACTGCGCCACTGCCGCTTCGACGCACATACGAACTTTCCTGTGGACACTGGTGTCAAGAGCGTCCAACAGTTCGTGCATCCCGTTGCACATGCGCAGAGATATTCCGTGTAGACCAGCCCGCTTCACCCAGACCTACAATTCGTCCTCTCTGAAACGCATCCAAAAGGCAATAAACCTGCCCAAGGCATGTACTCGACATTTTCGTCTCTCGCTGAACAGTTTCCCAGCACAAACAACAAATTTGAAAAGCCCGCGACGTTTACACCAGCGGCTACACATTACCATCCATGTTGCTGCTGGCACCTTTATCTCACGAACATGTGACGTTTCTCTGGTTTGACATCATTTGCATATCTCATGTGGGTACACACGTCATGCGATTTGCATGCTTGGAGCACACCTTCTTCTGGGTGGAGCAATTTCTATGTCGAGTAGTATATGGAAGCGTAGAAGAGGAAGATCATTTATATTTGTAACAGAAGTACGTAGTCAGGCCTAAACTTTATCTATAGAAGGAATTCTTCCGAGAAATGACACTTATCTCCGCGTGACATTCCCTCTGCTGCTAACGTAGTTCTCTTTACCTTTGTTTCTCTATAGAAGGTTTTTTTTTTTGCCATTTTGTGAATGGCGGACAACGTGGTAAAACAGAATAGGACTCGCTGAGCACATGAAAAAAGAAAAGTAAAAATGAATGTGTTTATTATTAGCACCGATTATTTTAGAGAGATTATGAATTCTAACACTACTTCCAAAAATAGGAACGATGAAGTCCACATCATCATCATCAACCATGGCTGCAATTCCCGTAGGTGTCTGTTGCCATTTTAACTATATAGTCCCATTGAAGTCTGTTTACTACAGAGTGGCTCAGTTCTTGAAGAATTCCACTGCACCAGTCTTTAATACCATCAGCCCACATACGGTGAGGGCGTCCTCTTGCGTTTCTTCCGTTCATTAAGCCAAACACCAATGTCTTTCTCTTTCTGTCGTTTTTTATTCTGCAGATGTGTCCAAAAAGTTTTAGTTTTCCTTGTATGATTTTTTGGAGCAGGGTCTGTTTTAGTTATACTCTTCTGCACACTTCTTCATTTCTTATCCTCTGGGTCCATCCGATTTGTAAGATTTCACGATAGCCCTTTTTTCAAAAGGAAGTATCTTTCTCTCTGATTCCTTTGTCAGTGTCCAAGTCTGGGATCCATATAGCATGCTGCTGAAGATGCATGTCTGGAGACTGCTTGACTTAGTTTTTGAGGCTAAAGCCAACATATCTACTTTATAAAGAATTCCAAAATAGGTACCTGATACATCTAAATTTTTACACTACTCTTTTTCTCTCTTTTTCTATTTGATTGGAGGTTTAATATAAATTTCAATTATATAATTTATCGCAGCATAGCTCATAACAGATTTGGGAATTCAAAGTCCATGTACGCAAGTTACCTGAATATTCATTTCTCCATTTCGAAAATGTATTTGTTTCCAATTTAGAATTTGCCTTGTGGGCAACGTCTCGTGGGCCATTAAAAAATGATCCACGAACCCCGGATTGAAAACCCCTGCTGTAAAGGAAGAATTGCTTTATTTGCAATAAATGGCGGAGAACGCTTGATGAAAGTATGAATCGGGTAGGCCGGACCGGGCATTAAACCAGAAATTCTGAGCCGAGCTGGGCTGTCCAAATTAAGGTTCATTCTAGACCGTCTGTTGGCTAAAACCTGATGTTTTTTGCGTCGCAACGGTAAAAAATCAACCTATTTAATTCGTTGATTACCTTTATTCATATTCACACATTTGAGGCTGGTTCCTAGTGTTTCTTTGCACAGGTAGAAAGCAGAGCCTACGGGTTAATTGGGTTTGGACATTTTTAGCAAAGAGCGAAGTAGCATTCTAAACTTCTAAATAGCCTTGAAAGTTCAGTTAATTTCTACCATAACAACCTGGTCAGGGGCATATGGAAAGTACCGCAGCGTAGTCTCAAATAAATAACGTGAGCATACTTGATCTTGACAGTGACATACGGAAGGACGTTGCGAATCCATAGTTTATCCAACGAGTTGCATATATGAATCACAACGAGTTGCATCTTGCTCATTCTCTAGTTTGGCAACACCGAAACTCAACCCCATTGTTTGCATCCACAGATGGAATTTGACTGTTTTACCAATATGGTTCTATTCCACTGGACCCATGGGGAGGTAAATCTCGTGCCGTGGCTCTAACCGAGTGGCATAGGCTAAATGCTACGAATAAAATATTTATTCCTTAATAAACTTAACGGTAATCTTTTAAAAGACAGACACACTCTCGTTTGCTCGAATTTTAACTCATCCAGTGTGCGTTTTTGTATTGTGCTTCACGAGGTACTTAAACAAACATTTCCGATAGCAGAAATAAAACTTCACAGGTTGTTTCATTCATAAAACTTCGTTAAGATAACGTGCATGATCTGCAGGGAAGTTAACATCTAGTTGCGTTTGTATCAGGTATCATAGGCGACCGTCATTATCCATTTGCTCCACCAAACCCGTTAGGGAGAGTCGAATTTGAGTTGAGACACATCCACCGCAAAGTGATAAACTATCAAAATTAGCAAAAAGCGTATATGCATCTATCAAGAGCATTTATGCGATAGTTTTGTGATCTTTTGCTAGTCATATGGAGCTGAAATATTTGGATAGCATACATGCATATTCTTACGCGAAATATTTGGATAGCATACATGCATACATACATACATACATACATACCAGTGGCGTATCTTGGGTCCGAGACCTATCTCACCCATCCTCCCCTTCCCCCCCAGTACTGTTTGTTTTTAAATTACGAAGTTTAATTTTTAATTGTTAAGTGATAGAAGTAATATTTTTCTAAATTTAAGTACATGCCATTGCTAACATGATACCAAATAATTATGAGGATTAGGATTTGAACACTTATTTGTACATAAACTCCATTCTTCTTCTGAATACTTTATTTGTACATGAACTCCATTCTTCTTCTCCTTTTGTGTGAACTTGAGTGCTACGTTTTCATAAAATGTTTCTTCCGAGTACTTTTTCATATTTAAAAAGAATGTTCTTCTCTACTGACAAAACAGCCAAGTTTTTCGAATCTGCATGTTCTTGTGTGGCTCTAAGATATATTTTCATTCCTTTTAATGCAAAAAAACGTCTTTCGGCAGCTACAGTTGTTGATGGAAAGCTTAATATGAGGTCTGCTAATTTGTACACCTCACTAAACACTATGTCCAATTTATTCAACTTTATGTAACACGTTATGTCTCTTACTGATTTGTTTTTGTATTCATCAAGGGAATAAAACACCTTCAGTTCATTTTTTTTGTCGAGCTGTTTCAAAACTTGAAGCATAGAGAGAGTTCTTTAAGTTCTGACAGTAGACGTTCACGGAAGCTTTCACAAAATTTATCAAAGCCACGAATTTAATATACAATATCTCTGATTTTAATTCATTGACACTTCACAAAAACTGAAACAACTCTTGCGAAACAATCTTATGGGCGGGATTATGCGAGTGACTGCGATAGTCTGTCTTCGCTATTCTCAGCAAACCATTTTCCAAAGCAATGGCCCATTCCCCTCTACCGGCTGATTCATGTTGTCATGGAAACGCTGGGAGGCGATTGTTTTCGCATCAGAACTGCGAAAACTCTGGAAGAGCTGCTTGCGTTATGTCGTTGGTTTTCGCTCGCCAGACTGAGTCAAATAAGTTAATCCGCACGCGTTTTTTTTTTCACAGCGAAAGCATCGACATATTTTAATACCGTTGATAACTGACTTTTATTTGTGTACATTTAATTCAGTTTTACTTCTGCATTCTCTGGGTTTCGTAGCTAGCTCAGCTAGCCTCGAATATACGCCACTGATACATACATACATACATACATACATACGCCGTCCCGGTCTCGCACTGGTCTAACCACTGGCTTATGACCATTCGTCCGAGATGGGTCTGGGTTTGAATCCCGTGAGAAATGGATATCGTGTTTGTCTTACGGCACTGGCTCTCTCCCTTCCCTGGAACCGGCGGTCCTAAGGGACGGACAACTGCTTATAACCCATCGAGTTGCTGGCGGTGGTAGTTAAACCTCAAAAAAATCCGTACATGCTGTATCATTAAACTCTTCTCTGAGATTCTAAGTTTAGCTCCTCAAAGAAAGCTTTGAAAATAAATGTTGAATTAAATTTTTTTTATTATTTCCCTTTGAAAAAGCTTTTTTCTATTGTATCGACTACCATTCACTGTAAATGACACTGCTCTCATTGTGTATTTTAAATTTTGTGCAATTTTTTTTCCATTGTCAAGCGTAAATGGAAATCTTTCCTCTATGTTTGTCTTCTCACGTAAGCGCGTGCTTTGAAAAATCCTTTAATGCTGGAAAGAAGCTATTTGAAAAACATTTCGTGCACATTTTTTGCTTTCCGTAGCGCAGTTCAGCCGCCATTAGGTAGTATTTGCATATCATGTTTCACCTTCGCTACTCAAATATCAATTGAAAGAATTTTTCGTGCATGGGATAGCAGGCACTATGAAAAACACTTGCTTAGATACCCTGTTCTAATGAACCGACATTTTTTCATTAGGAGCGTAAATGTTTATTTCTATGGGCGACAACATTTCCATTTTTGTTTATCTTTTACACATGGGCAAAAAAAAAAAAAAAAAAAAAAAAGAAAAATACAGCAATAAATCAATGGGGAGGCCTCACCTATGGAATTTGGATTGAAGTCATATTTTGGTAAACTTTGTGCTCACTTAATTTTTATCGAAGGAAATCAGATTAGACAAACAGAATAAATAAAGGAAAGTTATCAATGGGGAGGATTCACCTATGGATTTTGGATTAAAATCATATTTTGGTTAAATTTGTGCTCATTTAATTTTTATAGAATGAAATCAGATTAGACAAACAGAATAAATAAAGGAAAGTTATCAATGGGGAGGATTCACCTATGGATTTTGGATTAAAATCATATTTTGGTTAAATTTGTGCTCATTTAATTTTTATAGAATGAAATCAGATTAGACAAACAGAATAAATAAAGGAAAGCTATCAATGAGGAGGCCTCGTGACATTGATAAATTTAAAGGAAAGTTATTAATGGGGAGGCCACACCAATGGATTTTGGATTAAAGTCATTTTTTGGTAAAATTTGTGCTCACTTAATTTTTTATAGAATGAAACCCGATTGCACAAACAGAATAAATCAAGGAAAGTTATCAATGGGTTGGATTCACCTATGGATTTTGGATTAAAATCATATTTTGGTTAAATTTGTGCTCATTTAATTTTTATAGAATGAAATCAGATTGCACAAACAGGAGGCTGATGGGCCTTATTTTAAATCTCAGTATCTCCACGTTTAAACCAAATCTGGTAAAGCGCGAAACCATACAAAAATTTGCATAAACAAAGATATGAAATTTACAAAATCTATTTCTTCTCTTTTACAAGAATATTTAGGCACCCTTTATCACTTGTACATAATTCCACAAGGGAAACATCATCTCCTGTATTCAAGTCCACATGGAAAATACCACCTCCCGTATACAACTCCATACTGAATACAATACTCATTTGCATGTAATGTATTAACCTAGAAATTTTCATTGTTTTTTAAAGCAATGTGTTTTTCTTTCTTAAATCCTAGTAAACGCAAAATTCTCCTCCTTTTATACATCCAGATGGGAACATGTGCTTGATGATAACATCAAGAAAATGCCTTTTTTTCGTAATTCACGTTATATTCAATAGCCCTTGAAGGAATAGTTAAAGCTTTGAGCCCATTATGATAAAAATTAATTTTTGAAGGCATCGGTGTTCTCCAAAGTTTATATACCTGTCTCATAAAATTGTTCACTCTCTAAAGAATTTTTTACTCAAATTGTTTTTCCATTTCTTACAGTCTTCTCTTGGCATATCAATCATCGGAGCAAGCAGCTTTTGTCCTTTTTGATAGCGAAATTAAAATCGGTGTTATCTTTTCATGCTCTGCAGAGAAAACAGCTTTAGGATTCACGAAATGCGACGGCAGCGCTACGTAGACAGAGTAAGTATTGATTTTGAACTTTTCACTTGCATGAAAAGAAAAAAAGTGCAAAACTTCTCGATCCTTTCATTGATATACCAAAAAGACGAGTCAAGTTAGGGAAAACATGCATTTTACTAAAGAAATTAATTTTCAAAAGTTTGAGGAATTCATCAGAATGTTGAAAAGGAGATAGATGTCCACTGAAATTAAATTTTCAAATTAATGGTGTGGAATTTCAAAATAATTTTTGAAGAATTGTTAAACATCTCGTAAACTACATAAAAGGCAAAATCCTTTTTCTGATGATAGACATGCTCATCTGGAGTCATACAAAACTGGGCAATCCGAAGATTTACGGGATATGAGAACGCGGAAACGTTATGCTCGCGAAGGGATACCTCAGGGAAAATTTCTATGTAAATACACAGTCCAGTCACACTATTGTAACCACCTCCTACTTTTGACGTCAACAGCGCGTAGCCAATGAAAAGAAGGCAGGTGTCGTGAGCTGGCTTGGAGGGTATATAAAATGTGCTGTAGGCATTCTGAAAACATATCTCTCGCTGCTGTCATGGATAAAAGAAGAGATTTATCAGATTTGCAAAAATTATCTGATTATCGGCTTTCGTGCCAAGGGTGGCAGTATTTCTGAAACAGCGCAATTTGTGAACTGCTCGCGTGCTGCTGTGGTTATAGTGTATCGTGGTCGGAGAAATGGTACCATTGCGAAAAAGCGACGTGAAAACTGCGGAGCACCACGTGCCATTGATGTGAGAGGTCTCACCAACACTGTGCCTGTCTTCGTGATCGTCGCACCTTCGAAGCCGAGGTTCACCTCTCACATCATGCTACAGTGGAGCAACTCACTGGCCGAATGAACCAGAGGGCTACCGGAAGTGTATCTAAAGCGACAGTTCAGCAAACCCTGCTGCGTATGGGGCTCCGATGCAGACGGATGGTCACTGCACCTATGCTAACGAAGGTGCATCTGCATAAAAGGCTTACATTTGTACGGCATTATCGAAATTGGACCTCCCGTGATTGGCAAAGTATTGCCTTCTCCGATGAGTCACGTTTTCTGCTTCTTCGAACGGATGGAAGTTGGCGTATGGCAGAAACATCGGAGAAACATCATAGAACGGTAGAAACATCGGAGAACAAACATTCTTCAACCATTGCTGGCAGAACACAAACTGGTGGGGGCAGAGCTATGGTCTGGGGAACGTTTTCGTGGCATTCTCTGGGTCCACTTATACCTGTGGACCACACTATGGACCGAATTCGTTATGAATCCACCCTTGCAGACCACGTACACCCATACATGCTGATTGTCTTCCCTGGGACAGATGAGATTTTCCAGCACGACAATGCGATGTATCACGCAGCTAGAAATGCCCGAGACTAATTGGAAGAGCACGACGAAAACTTGAAAGTACTTCATTGGCCCCCTAATTCCCTAAACGTAAACGCAATTGAGCATCGGTGGGGCCACCTCGATCGTGTTGTTCGCTTTATGGATCCTCCACCACGCACTTTCCAGCAGCTGTCAGATGCACTGCAGTCACCATGGCTCCACATACCTGTGAACATTTTCCAACACCTTATTGAGTCACTCCCAACCCGTCTAGTTGCTGTCCTCGTTGCACACGGCGGTTACTCTGGATATTAGCTGGTGGTCACAGTTATGTGACTCGACCGGGTATATTTTGTGCAGAACAACAGTAGTAGATTTTTTGGCAGGTTTAACGACCACCGTCAGCGATTCAGTGGGCTATAAACAGTCGCCCGTCTTTAATTCAGGGTACTGGTTCCTGTGAAGGGAGAGCGTCAGCTTCATAAGATAAACACAACATCCGTGTCTCACTGCGATTCGAACCCGGACCCATCTCGGATGAATGATCAGAACCCATAGCTTAGACCACTGCGGCACCGTGGCGGCCTTGTATATTTTTTTTGGAGAACAATTATGTAGCCACCAATAGTTCTGTGCGAAGCTGAATGGAATAAAATATCTAAATTTACAAATATGAAATTTTCAAAGCTTTCTTGTTGCAAGTAATTCATTTTAAATATCAAAATTTTAAACGTTAAAATGGGCCACGTGCGGTTTCTGCGACAGCAAAAAATCAAATTTTTCAGAGAAGTAAAGTCAGCAAATTTTGTCTCAAAGACATTATTTTCACCCGCGAAAGTGTACCCAAACTACTGTTTCGAAATTTCTTCAAAGTTTTGTTGCACATCTGAATGGCATTGCATACTGTCACGCATGTATGAAATCTTCTGCAAAATTCGAAGGTACTTAAAGGCCTCATGAAATACTCCTTTGTTGGTTTGGCAGAGAATGACACGTGATGATAGAGAAGCTATAGGCTACCTCTTTAAGTAGGGGGACCTATCACTTTAGCCACTGTTCTTAAATCCCAGGCTCATTAAAATAAAAAAACTAAATGATATTCTATACAAAGTAGAACACAATTTTTTACTTTTCTTTAGGTAATGACCATTTTATTTCCAGTCAGTTAGTGAATTGGATTCGTTTAGATCCTCAAATGGATCGCTTTCGATTATTTTATTGTTTATGGCTCTATATAGAGCTTTCCGCTTACGATAAAATGAATTATATTTCATATCGCCATAAATTCGTTCCCAAAGATTTTTCATCTTCTTTTTCTCTCTCTTCGTATTTTTATTTAACTCATCTTGTAAGGCAAACATCAAAACGTCTGAGACAACTTTGCGCGTCGTACGTTATTCAAAACTAGAATTGCAGCACAATTAAAAACAAAACTCCATGAAATCGTTTTTACATATGCAGGGCATAATTTGAGCCCTTTTGTTGTACTTGGAATCTACAAAATATTTTCCTTTCTTCAAAATGCAATTCGACCATCTCCAGTGTTGACGTTATATACACTGCTGGCCACCCAAAATGCAACACCAAGAAGGATACGAGATAGCAAAACCAGATTTACTGGACACATAACAACAGATACAAAGATGAAACGATTGAGCTTACAGTCCCGTGCGATTTGCGGAACACGCAGACATCAATAGTTCGTGTGGCCCCCATGGCTGGCAATAACGGCCGCCACACGCCGCGGCATCGAACGAAAGAGGCTTTGGATGTGGGCTTGGGGTATGTTGGTCCAGACTGCTTCCACACGTTGTTACAGTTCCTCAGGCGTAGCCGCGGGTGGTGCTTGCCGGGCCACTCGGTTGCCGATCAGCGACCAGACGTGTTCGATGGGTAACATATCGGGAGAACAGGCGGGCCACGGCACCAGTGACAACTGGTGGGCCGTGAAGAATTGTTGCACGACGCGTGCCACATGCGGGCGTGCATTGTCGTCTTGAAACGTGGCCGCTGGCAGGTCCTGCAGGTAACGAAGGACTACAGGCTCCAAAACGTCGGAGATGTAGCGGTGGCTGTTGAATGTACCGGCGATGCGTACCAGAAGGGTGCGGGTGTTATATTCAATTGCACCCCAAACCATAACGCCAGGCGACGGACCGGTATGGCGATGCATCATGCAGGCGTCATACAGTCTCTCGCCGCGGTGCCGCCACACGCGGATCCGACCATCATGGTGTTGCAGGCCGAAGCGGGATTCGTCAAAGAAGACAATGTCGTGGTCGTGCCATTCCGTTGTCCAGGTGCGGAGTTCAACAAGTCATTGCCGCCGCACTCGCCGGTGGTGTAACATCAATGGTAATCGAAGCAATGAGCGCCGTGCGACAAGTCCCCGCTCCTGCAGACGACGTCGAACGGTACGTGCTCACACAGGTTCTTGCGCAACATTGACGGCTCGCACCGCCACATCTGTGCTAACGTTCGTGATGTGGTGGTGCAAGCCGTCAGTGCCCGCCGCACAACATACCGATCCTCTCGTTCGGTGGTGTGCCGCGGCTGCAGCAATCGCTCACTTCGGTCCGTCCGTCCCTGCTGCACCCACCGAATCCATACTCGCCTCACTGTGGCTAGATGTCTTCCCACACGAGCGCCGATGTCTCGGTACGATAAACCGCTGTCGCGATAAGCCACTATTCGTCCTCTGTCGAACTCCGAAACGTGCTGGAGTGACTTCCGTATTCTACGACGAGGTATCAGGAAGCTCCCCACGCACAGATCCGGCAGCACAACCCACTTCCACTACTTACACCCCGCCATCTGTGCACCCTTCTTATAGTGCTTCTCGGTGGCGTGCCGGGTGCACATGATTTGCATATGCCCTGCAATGCTAATCGCCTGCATGTCCTCTCGCGGGCGACGCATGCTGCGAATTTCAGGCCAATCGGATTCTTCCTCCTTGGTGTTGCATTTTGGGTGGCCAGCAGTGTATTTAAGATACAAGACCGTTTCTTTCTACAATCCGCCAGCGCTACCCACTGGAACGATTTCCATTATTTTCTTTAAATGAAAGCTACTGATCCAGAAATTTGTCATCGCTAATTTTTATTGTCATAAGTAATATCTTTTTATGTTACCGTGGCATTCTCTTTGTACAATCCGCTCTAAGCGGAACGATACACGGGAAATCGGGAACTACTTGAAAGCATTCTGATTAGGTAGTACAGACAAAATTAATAAAAAATAAGCGAAATAGCCTATGTCCACCGGAAAGAAGTTAGCTTCCCAAAGATGAAAATATTATCTAAATTGGTTCAGTAGTTTTCGAGATTAGTAAAAAAATCCGTATAGTGTCGTGAACTACTTTCTTTCACGTTGGGTTTGATCAGGTTGTATGTAAATAAAGCGGAACGATACACGAGAAATCGAGAACTACTTGAAAGCGATCTGATTCGGAAGTACAACCAAAAATAAGAAATAAAATAAAAAAATAGTAAAAAATAATAATAAATAGACGAAATAGCCCATGTCCACCGGAGAGAAATAAGCTTCCCAACGGTAAAAGAATTATCCAAAGCCGGTTAGTAGTTTTCCGGATTACCTCAAACACACAAACAAAGTTTCTCCCTTTATACGTATATAAGTATAGATTATATAATGATACCAAAAAAAAAAATTGTTAAAACTAAACTGGCAAAATAAAACACATTTTAACACCATTGTGTAATTATGTAGACATGATATCATTTCGGGTCACTGAAAGAGCGCCTCAATACTCCAATGCAAGCCCGTCAACGATGGGTAAGCAGATGTTTATACAATAATGAGGAACGTCATAGTTAAATTCGTATACGAGTAGTTGGAAAAAAAAATAATAGGAATATTACAAAAATTTTGTTGTTGGAGACCCATCTTATAGACTTAACATTAATATTTTAACCGTTTATTATAATAATTATGCATTTTATTATGATTCGTATTATATGGCAAGACAAATTTTAGTCACAGCTTTTCAACTGTGCTTGGGCCGCCCCGGTGGCGCAGTGGTCTAAGCGATGGCCTCTGATCATTCGTCCGAGCGGGGTCCGGGTTCGAATCCCGGTGAGGCATGGATGTTGTGTTTGTCTTACGGCGCTGGCTCTGTCCCTTCCCTGGAACCAGTGACCCTAAATTAGGGACGGGCGACTGCTTATAGCCCATTGAGTTGCTCACGGTGGTCGTTAAACCTCCAACCAAAAAAAAAAAAAAAAAAAAAAAAAACTGTGCATGGCACTGGTTACGGACTAGTTTCAGTTTAGTTCTCTTGCCGCGAGCTGCTTATTTCGCTTTGTGATTTTTACGACCATTGTGAGCAGCTCACTGGGCGATAAGATCAGATAATATGTAGAGGATTAAACAACCCTTAGAAATAGGAAACTAGGAGATTTGGGCTAGAGTGCCCGATAGGAAAGGGGGAGGAAGACGCCCTTATTTATTACCAGGGAACCAGTACCCGGGGCCCGACGGCTTAACGCGCCCATCTGATGCACGGCGGTTATTCAGTGGTTCGAGCGTTCGTACCTGCCTGGGGTCTTTTCCTTGGCCCTGACGAACGTTGACCACTAGGCCATCCGCAGCCCTCACAGGGCGACAAGCAGTCCCCTGTCCCTATTTTAGGGATATGAGTTCCAGAGGAGGGACAGACTTAGTGCCATAAGCCAAACATACAACCTATGCTTCATTTTGGACTCTTATGCTTTGTAATAGAATGAAGCTGACAAATGTCGTTTGTTTCAGTAATACTTCCTTTAATATCCAATTGCTAATCTAATAAGAACTAGGCAGATGCTCATTAAGCTCACCGCTCTACGTTCTTAATGTTTAGATAAGCCCTCTTGTCTTACGTTTGAAACACTAATCAACGTCGGCAAAATATAAAATAACTTATAAAGGCCCTTTATGTATTTAACAAAGCTCTACTGTCTTCTTGTTGTGCATTTATTTGCTCACTCAATGTGGCAGGAAAACACTTCCCCGAGAAACAAGGGATTAAGCAGAACAGTTGCAAAGAACTTTTTTCTCTGGGATTACTCGTCGCTGTTTCTATTCCATGAGAGACATTGTCCCCAGAGAGGTCATCTTTCCCGTTTGCGCTTCAAGAGCATTATGCGGTAAACTTTGCAGTTTACTTTTCTTTCTAAGTGATCGTGCTCACTGTGGCATCTTTCCCAAATGACTCTTCTCATTAGAATTCTTCTTATTAAAATTCCGACACTGCTGATCCGCTGTGTAGGTCGTCAGCCGCACATCTTTCCTTGGGAAACTTAATGGACTTAATTATGCCGAGGTACCTGGAGATTAAACTCGACTCTTTAGTGAGTTTTTAATTGGGCCTGTTGCCTGAGCAAAGTAGTCACCTTAGAAGCCCTTGACTTACATTCAACGATAACGGGAATTTAACTGTTAAATACGTTTTAACATCGCAGATATCTGTTTCGCTTGAGTGCGTGGTAGTTTATTTTTTCATCCAGAATTTATAATTAGGAGCTCTGAAAGTTCGAAAATAATTAAGTACTTATTTAAAAAAGAGAGCGTAGAAAAAAGACGAAGCCTTTGTGTAGATTCCTTAACTGTTTATCTCCAATAAGTTAGGCCATCAGCAGAACACTCCCAGTTTTCTTTATAAAATGTCTGAAGGGAGATCTTCATAATTGTGGAGATCAGAAATGCAGATGATTGTTGGTGGTATAACGTGGAACAGGTCAAAGAATTCTCAATACTAATGATCCCAATAATTACTGAGCTTCCTGATTTTCCAAGCTGTGCTCCATAGGCGTAACAACTAAGGGAAAGGGGTCAGGACCCCTAGATTTTCAGAGTCAGGGATCCCCAATGTAAAGGAACCCCAAAATTTTTCGGGAATATTATGATATAATGTACACTTTTTTATGATGTAAACCAACTAAGTTTAATAATATAAGATTGTAATTTTTCGTAGAATGCAAACGCGTGTATAATGTGTACTTAATAAAACAGCGATTTCGATTCCTCATAAGCAAAGTCAGTTCTACAACTTTGAAATTTACATTTCTGCCCTATCTATCATAGTTTTACAGTTGTGTTGGCTCAGTTCCACAATACGCCAACAGAGGGGCTTATGTCGTGCCCGTTAGATCACGCTTCAGCAACTGCGTTGCTCCTTCGTGTATGTGTGTAGGGGAGGGGGTACCAAACCCTATCTTATACAGTATATATATAATATTGTATGTAGTCATTTTTGCAACTACCCCATCAGAGCTGCAGAGTATAATCCAGGAACTTGCTGACAAGGGTAAAGAAGTGGAATTAAAAATGAACTTTCAGAAGACAAAAGTGATGTACAATGCTTTGACAAGAAATGAAGATTTATCGATTGATGGAGAAAGCTGGAGAAAACCAATACCTACATTTATCTTGGACAGCAGATATCAAGGGAGGGTCACATTGATGAAGAAATTAATCGGCGTATAAAACTTGCCTGGAGAGCGTTTGGAAGAAACAGTATAATTTTCAAGAGCAATATGCCATTATGTCTTAAAAAAAAGTGTTTGATCAATGCATCCTTCCAGTGCTTACGTATGGTGCAGAGACGTGGACCTTAACTAAAAGAGACATACAAAGGCTGCAGGCAACTCAAAGTAGCATGGAAAGATGCATGCTTGGTGTAACCAGGAGAGATAAGAAGAGGAACTCGTGGATCAGAAAAATGACAAGAGTGGAAGACATCATGATCAGAGTAAAATCCCTGAAATGGCAATAGGCTGGACATATTGCCAGAAGGACAGACCATCGATGGACAGCTGAAATTTTAGGCTGAATTCCGAAGAACAGGAAAAGACCCAGAAGAAGACGACATGGGAGATGGGTGGATGAAATTCGAAAGTATGCGGGAGTAACATGGAGGAGACTGGCACAAGACAGACCGTTGTGGAAGAAACTTGGGGAGACCTTCGTCCAGCAGTAGAATGATAATGGTTGACAATGATGATGATGATGATATATATATATGTGTGTGTGTGTGTGTGTGTATGTGTGATTGGACCCACCCAGATTTTGAAACATGGTTACACCACTGCTGTGCCCGGAGTTCAGAATTTCGCCCTTTTAAACTCTTTTGATTTGCTGATATTCACTTTTGAAATTTATTTTAGCAAAACCACAGAAAATTTTTAATCAAGAACATTGAGAAACATATTTTGATCTCCAGCATTTATTACTATCAGAATGGCCTCTCAGTCTTATTTTAACCGTATTCCTTTCACGTTATGAAAAACAAGAAAGATGACATCGGATTTTCGGTTGTAATGTCATTTGACTCCTCTCCGACACAAATAAATTTCTTCAAAGTTATTCAGGGTCAATGGAACCCGTTTAAAAATCGATAAAACATCTGAAAGCAGATGTAGCTACTTTCTCGCACATGCGACTGGAAAGTATGTTAGGAAAATTAACAGAATATTTTCACACAAAACGTTTCCCATAGCAGAAGAAAGGTGTCAGAGGCAAAGTGACTCTTCAAATCAAACAGTTAAACGAAATGTAGAAAGAAACATGATATATTCTACGTCTTTTAGAGGAAGAATTCTGCAAAACAGGAAAGTCGAAAATAGGTGAACAGTATTCATCATGGCAAAAGCTATGATAAGAAAAAATAATTTTACAAATAGGTCACCTAGAAGCAGGGACAGCGAAAAAAAGTTTTTCACAGTTACGTCGACTAAAGGGAAAAATATGTAACATTGAGAGAGGATATTGTTTCTCAATTTTTTTATAGCAAATAGCATACAGTAAACAAGTTAGTAAAATCATGCAATGCATTGATTCTGATACGATTTTCAACATACCAAAAATCATTACGCAAGTTATGAGGATAATGGCTGTGGAATGTATCTCGCTCCTGTGTCCTGACCTTTGACCCCATTTCGATGATATTAAACCGAATTGGTTCAGTAGACCTCCGAAAGAACATATTAAAGTTTTGTCGAAATCGAAGCATTTTTACGTACGTTATGACGCATAAGGGAGATGGACTGGATCCAGCTCCTATGTCCTGACCTTTGACCCCATTTTACCCATTTTGAATAGGGTTCCTTCCCAGGTTGTCCCCTACCACATACTAAAATTTCATCGAAATCGAGTCACTTTTACGCGAGTTATCGTGCTGACGGACATACTGACAAAGCTGGAGCATATACGCTTCTTCAACCTACGGTTGGAAAGCGTAAAAAATGAGAAATTTCAATAGGAGTTTTACAAGCAGGCAGACAGCGGGAAACAGAAATACACACTGACAGCACTTACCTCTGCAACTGGGAAATACTAAAGAAAAAAAACTGTAATACAAGGCTGAGTGATCCACGAGATAAATGGTATCCGGTGTTAAAATATTTTTTTATTCGGATTAACAGAGGCAGAAATATCGACAAAAACGGATTAAACATTCCGTCCCTAGCGGGGAGATTGTGCATTATTTTTTGCAGGAAATGAACACTAAATGTTTTGGTATTAGTGGTAACTAGAGGCAAAATAATTTTTCAGTCGGGTTTTCAGACGCGCAGACATTGCTGAATTTATGTCCTCTAGTGTCCCACTTGTGAGTTAAGAAACATTTGAAATTTTATGCAAAACATTTCTTTCCAGAAACACTCTCCCCAAAAGAAACAATTTTTCGAATCCCACTGTTAGATGAAGAGATATCGATATAAATATGATATATATCTGCTCTCCCTGGCGGAGAAACTATGCATAATAATAAACAAAAGATTTTCTCAAAAGATTTGTCTTGGTGAGTAGTGCCTGACCGGGAATAAATTTCTAAAATCGAGTTCTTAGAAGTGCAGATACTGCTAAAATGCATGAGAAACAGAAATATATAGTATTTTGACCTCCAGTGTAAAAAACATTTTTTACCAAAAATTGATGTTATGATGAATATTTCACACTAAAAGCTTTAGTGAAAATCATCCAAATACGTGGCGTCAGTTGAATAAATAAATCCATCGCTCTTTCCACGTTAAGCAATACACAGAAACCGAAAAATCGTTATTCGGCCGCCGTCAGGGAATTGAATCCCGAATCTCTCGATATCTAGCCGAGCGCGTTTTCCTTACACCACAGCGGCCAACAATTTACAGCGCTATTTGTATTTTTCTTTTTCAAGGCTAACGCGCCGGCTAGATATCGAGAGATTCGGGATTCAATTACCCGACGGCGGCCGAATAAAAGTTTTTCGGTTGCTGTGCATTGCTTAACGTGGAAAGAGCGATGGATTTATTTATCCTAAAACTTTTATCTGAAGTAAAAAGAAGGTATCGGGTAAATCGAAATTTCACTTTACCCAGTACATCCCCTAGTAGAAAAACTATGCATTACTAGGAAAAAAACTGTTCTCAATGTAATTCTCGTTACACTGTTAAAAATTAGTACTTAGAAATAAGCCAAATGTACTCGTTTTTGAGTGCATTATGGGCTCGTAATAGCACCGAGTACTTGTGTCTCATTGTTGCAAAAGACACGTACTCATTTTTGAGTACATACAGGGAATCAATTGTGAGTATATCTGGTATTTCAAATATATGTCATAAACATCCCATATATTTCAAATATATGTGCTCTAACTTCATTCAGTTTCTGTGCTCTTTCAGGCAGGGCACAGAAACTGAAGGAAGTTAGAGCGAATATATAGCGATTCTGACAGGATAATTTGTAAGTGAGAGAGAGAGAGAGAGCACACTAAATGGCGCCATCGTACAAACGCATGGTTTTTCACATAGAACGTAGAGAGAAATTAGGGTGGAATAAACACCTTTATATGTAACCGGGGATTCCTACCCGGGGCCCATCACTTAACGTGCTCGTCCGATGCACGTCGGATATTTTCAACGATTATTAGAAATCCACATCACCACGGAGAGCCCGGCTCTCCTTGGTGATGTGAATTTCTTTACGATCGAGCCTATCAATCTATGTTTGAGCCTGGGGTCCCTCTATCAGTAGCCTAGATCTCTAACCACTAAGCCATCCGCGGTTCGACTTCAAATTTGGAATATGTGTACTCTATACGTACTTATTTATTTATAGAGTCAGCTGGAAGTATATTATTCGATGTCACATCTGGGTAATAGATATACTCGTTGTCACATGCTGGGAAAATGGACCACACAATTTTATGACAAATATAGTGCTGAAGCGACAATATACTGTTTATGAGATTGAAACCAATCTTGTTAATGTCAAAACGTACACAAAGATACTTTATGCATAATTAAATTACTTGTGATCAGTGGCTTTGTTGTATTAATTATTTATGTGAGTCACTTTACATATTTATTAAACAATTTCTCTTGGAATCTATAATATCTAAAATGGAGTAATACGATATTATATTTATATTTATTCACGTAGTTATTTGTAAGTACGTATGGTTACTTATATTTGAACATGTCATATACTCGTTTGCGATAAGATTGTACTTTAAAAAAACGAGTAGGTTCAGGTTCTCATTTTTAAGTAGATTCTTTTAACAGTGTATAAATGTTATTGGATAGAGAAAATGATTTTTTCAGAGCAATATTTACAAACAGTTATACGGAATGAAATGCATTTTGAATTCAACAGCATTTACGCCCTCTAACGGCGAAATTATGTATGTTAAAAGAACGGAAAGCAACGGTCATCGTTCTCACATTTCAAGCTTTCCAATGCAAAAACAATTTTTCAGATTGGACAATTAGTTGCAGAGATATAGTGTCCGCAGGCGACGGACAAAGTGATATCATAAGCATATACCTTTTTTACAAAAGACGTGCTAAAAACACTGAACTTCGGGAACGATTTAAGGCCCTCTGAGATACCAATATATGCATACCTGTGGTTCATTGCATTAGATTAAGCTACGGACGGTAATAGTAGAAAAAAATACTTATGCAGACTCATGAAACGCTTATACGTAGTAAATCAGTTTATATTTGTAGTGTAATACACATAAAGATTTGCCAAGCTTTCGCTCTCCACTGGGATATTTTTTCAAGGCAATGATAGACAAAAATGCAGGGTATTGGAACACGTAAGAAACAAAAATGATTTTTTTAAATAACGTAGGTGACATCAAGAGCAGTATTACTTGAATTTTATCACGCAATGTATTTCCGTCTTTTAATAACACATGCCAAACCAATGGCAGTTCTATGGAGACCATATCATTGCATGCATGTTTGCTTGGGAGCATTTCGATTGTTTCATTGATGGCAGAGTCTTTAACATCTAGGATCCAAGGATTGTAACGTACCAGGAGATGTGACGTACCTGCCCGAAGGACGCACACGACATAAAGGCAGATAGGAACCAGAATAAAACGTCCGCGTAGCTCAATTGGTAGAGCGACTTATTCCGGAATGAGGGGATCCGGGTTTGAATCCTGGCGCGGATAAAAATGACGGAGAAATTTACTTCGTTATAGGATCGCTTTTTCATTCCGATATATGTATATCTTTTCAGTGTTTAGAATCCCGATTATTTATTTCCACATGCAAATGTTACAGAAACCGAGATAATTTTGCAAATAGACATTTATATTTGTGCCAACTGGTGAGAAAATGTATTTCAGAAAAGCAGGAATTGCGTCAAAGATGTTCAATAATGTTTCGAACTTTTTCAATTATTTAAAAATTACTATGTGTTTATTGAATAATAACGTACAACGTAATGTCTTTTTCGTGAGCAAGATTGGCTTTACGCTATGTCTAAACCATGACTAAGGAATGTCGAACTAAATAAGAATACGATGCAATAGTTTACGGCCAGACGAAACATAAACAGAAGTGAACTTACGATAACTTTTTATTGGTCCAGCAATCTTTACGTAGATCCAACATATAACATAGCAGGTAAACTTCACATTATTCTTAGCGATCCAACGTCTACACACAGACATCCCCATGAGCAACTGTTGTATCGTCCTTTTTATCAATCGTTTTTATCACATTCATACGTTACTTTCTTTCTGATCTCAAATGTGTTGCCAACCTCATTCTCGTTTGAGGGAAAAGAAATAACGTTAGGTTTGTAAGTATAAAGAAGAAAAAAACTCAAATTCACATAGGAAAAGGGAAATAAAAATGAAAGTTAACTGAGAATAAACGTCGCAAACGTTTCGGATATTTTCCGTTAATTAAAAAATGCCCATGTGTTCTTGAAACCTGATTTCATTCTATTAAACCACTGGAAGCGGATTTCCTGCTGTTTCAATCAAAAATTCGATGGACATTATTCCTAGGGCTTTAATAAATTATAATAATTCAGAATGCTGCATTCTGGAATGCCAGTAGTTTCCACTAAAGATCCTCTGTTTAATAGTCTTTAGCCACAGCGTTCTAGTTTTCCATTCCTCTCACAACAGTCAAGTCGTAACTGTTACGGAAATATTTTATTAGGTCTTTTGGCTCTGTCATTTATGTTTACGAGGGTTTACCAGCCTAGACACAAGAGCTTACAGAAATGGCGAATATAAGCCAGCAGCACACATTTCCTAACAATTAATGGAGAAACACAACATTTAGGACTTAAGCTTAGGCCAAAACTGCTCAAAAATAGTTAGAGACCATTAAGACTTGCCCCAGCTCATAACAAACACATTCACTGTGTAATATCCTTCCTTATCTCGCTGAAACAAAAGCTCTGCATTCTCACAAAACTTTGTAATTGATTTTGTTGATGAACTTAAAATGCTTAGCTGTTATTTGTTAATGCAATAAGAGAAGAAAAATATGTATCATCGAACATCAAGAATTCAAAGTTATGGAAATTGAGAAATGATACATACTAATATAATAAAACAAAAGGAAAAACCCATTTAAAATCGAAAATTTTATTTCTTAATTTTAAAATGACTTCTGTGATCATAGGAAATCAGGAGAAAAAACAACCCCAACTACAGTAAAGGTGTAAAAACTGAACCCAGAAAGAGTCGCAATCTCTGTAACAGGCTTTCTATAAATTCTGAGCCTAATATAAAATCTGGGAACATTTAGCATATTTCTTGTCTACGAATTTTCCAGGAATTTATATTTCAACACATCTTCCTTTAAGCTGTGCTCATTCATGGTTATTAAATACTTTGCCATGCCCTTCTGTAAGTAACTATTAAATGCTTAGAACTACTCCTAAATTAAACTAAACTTTTAAATTATTAATTGAGATTTGATTGTCTCATTCTTTTTCTTGTGGTTACTTACTGTTAGCAAGAACGGAATTCTGAAGGTCCAGAAAAGATAACCGTCTCATTTCAAATATGGAGATTGTTTTCAGCTTTCTTATAAAAACCGTAGTAGATTCTTAGTTGCTCACACACACACACACACACACACACACACACACACACACACACACACACACACACACACACACACCGTAGTGCCTGAAAATCTGGTACACCAGTCTAACACATAGTAGGTCCCCAACGGGAGCACAGGACTGCAGAAATACGACGGGGCATGGACTCTAATAGCTTCTAGAAATATGCTGTATGCAATGCACACCATACTTCCTGCAGAGCGTTCCACAATTCGGGTGTATTCCGATGTCTCGGATTCCTGTGTTCGATAGCACGTTGCATGGCATCCCAAATGTGTTCCATCACGTTCAGATCTGGGGACTTGGGTGGAAATGGCAACACCTCAAACTCAGATGAATGCTCCTCTAACCATAACGTGGCGTCCCGACACTTTAGTGGAGGTGCATTGTCCTTTTGGAACAGGCACAACCCATCAGCATGAATACAGGGCATGAATGGGTGTACCTCGTCAGAAAGGATGCGCACATAGTGTTGGCCGGTCACAGATGTTTGTAGACGTACCAGGGTCCCAGTGAAGTCCAGCTAAACACACCCCATACCATTATGGACCCCCAACCAGCCAGTACAGTTCCCTGTTGACAGGCGGGGTCCATGGCTTCATGGGGTTTGCGCCACACACGAATCTTTCCATCTGCTCGATACAGTTGGAAACGTGACTCGTCAGACCAGGCTATTTGCTACCAGTCATCAAGTGTCCAGCGGCGGTGTTGTCGTGCCCAAGCGAGGCGCATAGGTCTGTGTCCTGCACCCATCAAGGGGACTCGAGTTGGACGTCGGCTTCCAAAGCCTATATCGTGCAGGGTACGTTGCAGAGTCCGGACGCTGATGCTTGTTGAGGCTCCAGCATTGAATTCCAATGATACATGCGAGAGTGTTGCACGCCTATCGCGTGAAACGATTCTTGACAGCAAACGATGGTCACGTTCACCCAATGTCTTTTTACGGCCACACTGCTATCGTAGGTTGGAGGTTTTGCCGGAATTCTTGTAGTCACGGTACACTCTTGCAATGGTCGTCCGTGAAAATCCGAACTTCGTTTCTACCTCCGAAACACTCTGGCCCATCTCACGACCGCCAACTATGACACCACGTTGAAAATCGCTTAAATCATTATTACTTGTCATTCTCATGCCATAAACTGCTCTGACAGCTGGCAAGGATGTCTATCGCTTTATTACGCACTGGAGGACGCAACCGAGTACGCGGATAGGTGATGTTGCTATGTATTTTGCATAAGCTTGTCTGTACCAGTTTTTCTGGTACCTCAGTGTATATATAGTAATAACTTGAAAACCCTACTTCAGAGAGGGTTTTAAGGTCATTATATATGAAAGAACCATTTATATATTTCTGTATTATATTTAACTTACAACACTGGATTAAGCTCTTTAAACCATACTGACAGGGACAGTCAAGCAAGAAGGGAACCAGCAACCATATATAAAAGAATGACGTCAGTGACTATTTGAACATAAGATATTCTGTTACCCAATACACGCAGCACAAAGGTTGTAGCTCTTGTTCCCGGCGTTTGTGCCATAATGGTGACAAAAACGATAATCCCGATTGAGTCGTCCAATAGCTAATGTGGAAAATGTAATGGTACCTTGAATTTAATCAAAAAGTATAATCACTGACTTCTGACCGTTTGGGCAGATGGGTCTAGGTTCGAATCCCGGTGAAGCATGGATCTTGTGCTTGTCTTACGGCACTGGCTCTATTCCTTCCGTGGAGCCGGTGACTTTTAATTAGGGAGAGGTGACTGCATGTATACCTCAGAGTTGCTAACGGTGGTCGTTAAAATCCCAAACAAGAAAGAAATTGCCACTGGTATTTGAAAAACGTGTTGCTTGTTTTGAGCTTCCGTTTCATTACGGCTCGCAAATGCGAAAGAGAGACTTAATACTTTTCAGTGAATTTTACAAAAGTAATTAGTGCTTTCCTATTCCTTATAATCACTTCTGGTGCTATCAAAAAGCGGATTGTGATTTTCCCTTCTTTCTTTTTAAGTGAAATTAAAGTTTGAAATGCGGCCTTTCTCTTTTGTGACATTTAGTGTTGCTTACATAGCAGAGTAAACAGAAGTTGTACATACTTATACACTGCTGGACAATTGCTAAGGACGGATCATAAACGGCTATATAGCGCATAAAAAAGTAAGTGTGGTTGGATGCCAAGTGAAATAAAATAATGTCAGAATGCCAGGACATTACAAGAAAGACAATTTATTGTGCTCTGAAATCCAGAAGGCTTTGGAACGTGTTCAAGGGACAAACAGGCCATTTTGTGCAGAATACGCAAACGGGGAAAAAATGCAATTACCATCCGCAGGCGTTCCGGCGTAAGATGTCAATACGGGATATGGCCACCATGGAGGGCGATACAAGATTCCACACGTCGTGTCATGCTTTGCACAACATTATCAAGCAGCTGTTGGGGTAATTTATCCCATTCCTCTGTCACTGCACGGATGAGGGTGTCCTTGTTTATTGGAGGGCATTGTCGACCAGCAAGACTCCTCCCCAAAGCATCCCACACATTTTCAATGGGATTCAGATCTGGAGAACGTGCTGGCCATACGAGGCGTTGAATATTCTCGCTCTCAAGACACTTCTGGACAGCGACTGTTCGATGACATGTTGCGTTGTCGTCCATGAAAATGAATCTATCACCGACAGCACCACGGAACATGCGAACATGAGGTAGCAGAACATCATTAATGTATCGTTGGCCAGTCATAGTCCCAGTTGGAAGCACATAGAGGGACGTACGGCCATTGATCATGATGCCAGCCCATACCATGACACTACATGTCGGATATCGGTCCCTTTCCTGTATGTTTGCTGGACAATATGCAGTACCATTATCACGCCAGATCAGTTGTCGTCGACAATCAGACGATAGACTGTATCTACTCTCATCTGAGAAGAGGACAGCATACCAGTCGTTATCAGTCCAATTGCGATGTTGATGGCACCATTGCAAACGGGCGGTACCGTGACGTCTGGACATGGGATGCACACAACAGGACGGCGGGCGTACAGTCCTCCTTCATGCAAACGTCTGACGACAGTTTTTTGGGAGATCCGCTTGCCAGTAGCAGCCATGAACTGATTTGCTACCTCACTAGCTGTGCTGCGCCGGTGTCTTTTTGTTGATAGCACTATGTACCGATCTTCTGCAGGTGTCGTACTGTGAACACGACCTCCCCCGTGACGTTTGCTACACTCTCCATTTGTTTGAAATGATTTCCAAAGCCTTGAAACAACATTGTGGCTGACGTCGAACTCCCTGGCAACATCTGTTATGTTTCGCCCTTCTTCAATCTTGCCAATAATACGGCCACGAGTAAAATCATCTTGGTGATGTCGGGAAGACATACTAAAAATTGCAAGTTCATCAATTGATTCTTTCCTTTTCAACTTTGCGTTTGAACAACAACGGTCAATACGCGTCAAATCCTTTATATCTCTTATCAGGGCTATGACGTCACGAACGAGTTCGGCAATCCAAAATTTGCATACGCACAACACGTCTTACTGTATCCCGCACTTATGCTAATTTTCACATTTTCCTGCCTTCCATTTTATGGTTGCTATCGTTGCTATTGTCATCCGTCCTTAGCAATTGTCCGGCAGTGTATTTTGATTTTTAATTCTACTTTGAAAAAAGAGAAAGGGTGACACAGAACTCTCGGGTTTAATGAGCTCAACTTTTGAATCAGAAAGATGCGTGATAATATAAAATGTATTCATCATCAAACATTTGTTGTCCTGCTTGTAACTTGCGAAAGATAAAGCAGAAAGTGTGTTTTTTTTCAATCTAAATATCAGGAGGAGAGATCCTCTTACAAATAAGAAAATACACTGACACGCCGTAACGCAGAGACGTGAATTATGAAATCGTAGAAAATATACATAAAATATTTTGCACAGAGGGAGTTATGCGATGGATCTTTTTCATTAAAGTACGCCTGTTAGATGCAGATATAGTAAGTAAACGGTATACACGTATGTCAACCTAGTGGGTAAATCGTGCTTCTTTAAAGTGCATGATGTTCGTCATCTAGACTCTAGCAAATGAAATAAACTTCAAATAAAAATTTAAATTGTGTCTGTACAAAAGGAGGTACAGTTGCAAACAGAATACATCAACTAGGAGCAGAACTATGTTTTGTAAAAAATTTAAAAACGTATAAAAAAAGAATTTCTCAAATAGTACTTTTAGAAGAAAAACATCTGGGAAAGTAAAAATTTATTTACGCCCGGTAGCGGTAAAATTGCATTATTAAGAGTCAAAGCCATGCATGAAATATTCACCTTCTCTGAAGATATTTTTCCATTAGAGCTTTTACAAACACACCGATGAGTCATTTCGTTATGACCACCCCCAGCCTAGAGAAATGAGCGCGCCTGGAGACCGAACGGTGGCGCAGGTGAACTTCACAGAGCAGTATATACACTGAGTGGCCACTTTATTATGACCACCTGACAGTTTTAAGCAAACGAGCTATGGCTGCACGCTGTTGCAGCCAGAGGGCGAGGCTAGTATAAAAAGGGAAAGCTTAGTGCTTGCGACAGTAGTAGCACTGATTTTTGGGTGACGAGATGGGTAAAAAATGCGATTTGACGGATTTTCAACGTGGGATGATTGTAGGAGCTCGGACCCATGGAGCGAGTATCACCGAAACCGCCGCTTTCGTGAAATGTTCCAGAGCAGCTGTTGTTAAAGTGTTTAAAGACTGGACTGTCAGCCAAAAAACTGGATCTCTACGTGCAACGTGTAGTCGTCATCGACTAGTAACTGCTCGGGGAGAACGGAGAGTGTTTAGACTAGTAACAGGCAACACTGCAGCAAATTACAGACCATCTTAATCAAGGATCCCCTCAAATGATCTCTGCACGCACTGTTCGCCGTACACTGCATCGGATGGGATATGGCAGCAGAAGGCGTGCTCAAACACCTTTGCTGTCTGCAGTTAACAAGAAAAAACGTCTCAAGTTCGCACAGGAGTACAAGGATTGGACAGTCGATAATTGGAAACAAATTTTGTGGTCTGATGAATCACGTTTTCAGTTGCACCATGCCGATGCCCGAGTGAGAATTTTCCGGAAACAGAACGAAAGCATGGACCCCAAATGCATTCCTACAACCCTTCAAGCTGGTGGAGGCAACGTTATGGTTTGGGGAAACTAATGTTTTTGAGAATTAAAAATCACCACTACCAAAATTTAATTGCAATAAGTACTCATAGTCATGATTACTCCACGAGACAAAAAAACAACACTAATCCCCATGTTTCCACTAACAGAACGCTTTAGATCATTTGTAAATCATACTGGTCCGGCATTATGGAATACATTTCCTACTGATATTGTATCACTTAATAATATTAATATATTTAAAGGAAAACTCAGGCATTTCTTACTGACCAAAAGCTCATAATGTATTATTACCTTTATTAATTTATAGTACCACCTAACTGTGTTTGATATTGTGTGGACTTGACGTATTTATGTTTTTTTTATTTTTTTATTTTCATGAAACTTTTGATGCTGTGGGAGAAGAGGGCACGTCAGGTCTATCAGGCATTTTCCCTCTTCATTCCCTGTTGTTACAAAAATATATTATTTGTGTATATATTTATGCATATGTAATACCATGTCTGTAACAACTAAAATGCAATAAATGAAATGAAATGAAAATGAAATGCTTTGGGCCCTTTAATTCGTGTTGATCAACGTCTGACTGGCACATCATATCTAAACATCGTTGCGGACCAAGTGCATCCTGTCATGTGGATGGTTTATCCCAATGGCGATCGCTATTTTCTACAAGATAATGCGTCCTGCCAAAGTGCTCGATTTGTACAGCATTGGTTTCAGGAACAAGCCGGTGAGTTAACTTTGCTTAGGTGGCACACACAATCTCCAGATCATGATTACCCCATTGAGAATTTGTGGGATGAAGTTGAACGAGCCATCAGACAGCTGGATCCACAACCCTGCAATCTCACACTCCTGGAAAGTGCTATTCATCAAGCATGGTCTCAGATTCCACAAACCACCTACCAACATCTCGTGGAGTCCATGCCACGAAGAATCGACACAGTATTAAAGGCAAAAGGTGGCCCAACGAAGTACTGAGGGGGTGGTCATAATAAAGTGGCCACTCAGTGTATACAACCCGAGGACCGGCTTTTGGTTAGTAAAGTGTTCGGAGTTAGAATGGGGAAAGCTGCATTTTTATTGGAGTTTGATAAAAAAACAAATTGTGAGGGCACGGCGCCTTGGAATTACGATCTCGGAAACGGCACGGCTTGTGGGCTCTTCACTGGCCTCTGTAGTGAGCACGTATCAAAAGTGGTGCACAGATGGCCAAACGACGAACCGCCGTCCAGTCGTGTGTCGTCCGTAGCTCATTGATGGCAGAGGGGAGACTGTCGCGCATTGTTCATAGCGACCGCAAGGCCACAGTGCGACAAATCACCCGCAGCAACAACAGTGGTTATCAGGGTATTGTGTCACAGCACACAGTTCATCGCATCATTCTGCGCATGAGCCTGCGTAGCCGGAGACCCATCTGGGCCCCCATACTCACAGCACGTCATCGCCAACAACGCATGAAATGGGCCCGCGATCATCGAGTTGGACCGTCGATGATTGGGAGAAAGTGACTGGGACTGACAATTCAAGATTCCTGGTGCATCATGTAGACGACAGAGCGCGGATACGCCGATTGCCAGCGGAGCCTATGGCACCTGGATGCACCGTTGGGCGAGAAAAGGCCGGCGGCAGCGTTGTTATGCTGCGAGCGATGTTTTATAGGGACACTTTAGGCACCATTATCCGAACAATACAATCCCTTACAGCTGTCTAGTAACTGAACATCATTGAGGACCAAGTTCACCTATTCATGAAAACTTTGTTTCCAGCTGGTGATGGCCATTGCCAACAGGATAATACGCCTTGTAGCACTGCTAGATTGGTCAAGGTTGGCTTCGAGGAACATGCTGGTGACTTTCTCTTAATGGCCTGGCCTCCAAATTTACCTGACATGAACTCAATCATACATTTGTTGTTTGATTTAGAAAAACGGTTTCGCGCTAAATCACCACCACCCCGAAATGGACGGGAACTGGAGGACGTGCTGTTGACATTATGATACCAAATACCCCAGGATACCTTTCGCCACCTCATCGAACCGATGCCTTGCCGAGTGGCCGCTGCTTTGCAGGCTAAATGGACTCCTACAGCTTATTAGGTAGGTGGTCATAATGCAATGCCTTATCGGTGCATGTTGCAAATTTCCAAAAGTAATATAATCTTATTCCTCTAGTTACGCAAATGTAAAATGTTTGCTTTTATTTTCCCGAAGCAAAAATATTTGTTTCGGAGACGGTCGTATTAAGCAGGCTGTTTGAAATGGGAAAATCAGCACGCCATTAAGAAAATTCGTAAAAATTGTGTGAGAAAATATGGTTTAATATTTAAAATGAAGCGTTTGGTTGTCAGTGGAAACAGAATTATAAGTAACAGGAAGTGGACGTTAATATTGACCTGTATGAGTTCACGCGCAAGTAGTGCAAAAGCAGGCAAATCTAAAAATTCCAACGAAAGTTGGAAAAATCGTATTGCAACCTAGAAATGGATGTTCAAGGAATGCATCATGTAAACACTGGTCCACCTCGAAATCCCCTCCCTCCGAAGGTGTGTAAAGTTGTTCAGATCGCGTGAAGCAAGAAACTACCTCAGATATGCAAATATATTCTTCATGAATCACTAAGCAGTCTAAATACGGCGCGTGTGCAGCTTGCCTCACAGAAAGGCAAATATTTAGGATCAAGTGTCTTCGAAAATATTCCGGATATTGCGGTACACCAACGAGATAGCTATGTTCATTTGGCTGACATTGAGTGAGAGAGTATGGTCGACATGCAAGATCTAAGTCTCGGCTAACGAGCAATGGCCCCAGCCATTGTGCGGTACAATGTGAGAACAGTGTAATTTTGTCACATAGAGCACCTAGTGACTCGATGGTATAGAGGTCAAACCAATGCGGAAGACTGCACTAAAATACCTTCTACATTATAGGCTTGCGACCCGTTAACTGTGGCGATCTTGCTGCAGTATGACCTGCGAGTTGCCACTAGCCCAGAGATGTCCACCCAAAAGAACGATTGTACGACGAGAAACTACGGCCAAGACGCACGTTCCGGAACTACCCGTTGCGGCACATGACAGGGCTTGTCGTAAGAAATAATGCAAAGAAAGACGACATTAAACTGTGGAGCGTGCCATTTACGAACGAGTCCAGGTCTCAGCGTGCCAGATGGCTGAAAACCAGATGGCGCCATGAACATTAAGATATGTCCAAGCGTTTTTAATCAGCCCCTGCACAACGTCCCAATATGCAACATTCGTGTGGGGTGGAATCTGACGCGGAAGTAACGCATGTAACTCATCGTAAGCTTGTAAAAAGGAGTGTTGCTGAGAAACGCATTCTGAAGCTTGATATGTTGTCAAGAAAACAGGCAAAAACTTAAATTAAGCATACAACAAGTTCCTTAATTTAAAACTTTTGACTGTAGCGCTATCTGAAATAGGTGGAACAGCCTTAACATCACTGCGGAGATACTTTTTGACTCTCGAACATGTGTTTGAAAACATGTGTGAAACAGTCAGGTTATGTCTTGCAAATGAAGGCCGACCGTTTCAATACTTTTTGTAAGAAAGTGAGTTAAATTATATGTTTCCATAGTACATTTGTTTGATTTCTATATAACCTAAGATACCTATTGTAGAGATATTTTTTGGATGCCCTGTATATATATAAATTATAGTTCAAAGCAGCTATGTCCGGGTTGTGCCCGGGTCGGGTCGGGATCTAAAATGTTTGATCCATTTTCTACTCTGCTTGTGACGGCCAGCATATTGACCAGATTTTCTTCTGAAACGTTGTGCTCTCAAAACCTAGTAAATTCACGCGCGTGTCTGTTCTTGTGTTGCTTTTGCAGCGCCATTATTCCTGCAGCGGAGCAATTTTTAACTACCTTTTCCCCTTTAAATTATGCTCCCATACGCTACATAAGCTATCTACTAAGTTTAAGGATACTTATTTTATAACCACCCCGTATATCTGTCTTAAGTTCTTTCCCTTCAAACATTTGCAAACCATGTTGTTCCCTTAGTTTTCACAAGACTGTGAATTTCAAGTCTTTTCTTATATTTATTTCAACTGCTCCTGAAATAATCGATGCAAAAACAAAAGTATTTTGGAAAGTTTTTTTCTTGTGCGCAAATGGTAATGCACATGCGCATTACCATTCTTCTACCTGATGCTGGTTTTGCATCCTATCATGTGTTGTGATTGTGTGGCGGGTGTTTTGTTTACTGTGAGTATTGCTTACCAACGTAGAAATCAGGTTAATTATGAAATCGTAGACTGGCAAGATGATTAATATTATACCAAGATTTCTTTTCTTTTTTTTTCTGATTGTTATATATGGTGTATATAATTATACGACGAACCGTACACATTGGTCAGTACTCTGAACTTATGTGATTTATTTATATGCATCATTTCAACCACAAATAAAATGAGATTCATAAATTCATTAAAGCAACTCTTTCTCTCGTTTTCTCATAGGCAAGGATTGAGACTAAATAACTATGCAAAACCATTACGTAGACTTAAGTTGTTAAATATTTCCTACAACTACTTTTAGAATTAACGTTTCCCTTACCATTCATAACCGTTGTAAAAATTACATTTAGGTTACTGAGCTTCTTATTCCGAAGAACTTATCTGCGAGACTCCAACGACTGTACAGTCGTAAGCATCTGCTTCATTTCCATTAACCTTTTAACCTACAGAAAATAATTTTCTCAGGGTTAGCAAACTGGGATGAAATCAGCTTAAGCAAATACATTCGGTGTCTAAGAGCTAGGTCGAACGCGGCTGGAACGAGGGAACCTGCGCTTCAAAAAGGGTTGCTTTCCTCTTAGTTTTCTTATTCAAAGTGGCAATTTAAGGAATACTTCTGATTGACTACTTGCTAAAAGGGCAATAATACTGACTACGGACCTAAACAAGGAGAGATACAACGCCTGTGTCCTTTGCTTCTACCCAATAGCATGTTGTCTGTGTAAGGGGAACCATCCTTTCTCTATCGTGCCTTAGATCATGGAGCAAATAATATAAGACTAGCAGATATCGTTTATCACCAGAGATAGGTTTATGGTCGGTACTGAGGAGATGAGGAGAAATAATTGTTTTGCAGTAGTTTTCATAAAACTCGGCCGCTGTGTTAACATTTTTAGGCAAGCTTAGAAAATTTTGGATACCATTTGGTCCAGCCACTTAAACGGTAAAGAGCAACCTTTTTGATCCACAATCACGCTTAGAACGCTTTGCGTGCGAAATTTAATCTGGCCCAATAATGCAAAGATTGACTCAAGAACAAACACCACTGCTCCTCATCGTAAACTCTTTAAATTCTCTTCTACCTTCTCATCAAATGAGCGTAAGCTATCTCATAGGTTACCGTTGTATTTCATCTATTTTAACAGACCCTCAACAAGGCGAACTCTATCTTAGACAACTCCTTCATTCTATCGGTAAGGCGAATTTTACATCACGCAACGGTTTTGTGGAACCAATTTACCCAACTCCCTTTTGCTGTTCCACCAGAAGCCTTTTTCTTCTCTCCGTGAGAGAAAATCTTAGCCTGCGCTTAGTGGATGTATGCTCCCCTTAATTATTCTGTCGGTTTGAGACTAATTTTTTTGTTACAGGAATTAGATCTTTCTCTTTCATTTTCCCATCTCGTAAACGTCCTTAAACTATCAGGCAAGTTCTATGTTTTCACTTCAAAGCGCGGTTATTACCTCCCAACTCTTTAAATTTCCGATGTATGTTCTCTTCGTGTAGCAGAACTAATATTCTCCGCCTGTATTTTTATTATTATTTTCTATTCTCCTCTTCCTTGCTTGGCTGATAATCTGACAAGGTAAAACCATGTGATAACCCAACAGCCTCCAGTAAAGGGATTTTGTAAATTGCTCTCCTATCTGCGCCATATCTCCCCAGGTTTAATTATGTTTCTGTTTTCGTAAGGCCTGTCGTTATGGTCGCTGATATGAGTTTTATAATAAGTATATTAATACGAAAACAAACCTATTGTTATTGCCTCTTACAGTTTCCAAGGAATGGAGAATGACTTAGCGTATTTGACCGCAGACGTAAGTCAGTGAGAGTTTGTTCAACTGTCAGTACACTGAAACAAAACAGTGTGAAGCCCAGGCGACTTTATAAAACGTGAATGTTGCATAATGTCAAAGGATTCATTAAGCCGCCATATTAAATCATTACATTGCGAATATTCAGCCAACCAATCCAGCCCCACAAAAGTGCTTTTTTATTTTACTTTTAAATTTCTGGGTTTAAAGATCACTATGAGCAACTGTTAGGGCTACAAGCCGTCGCGTTTTTCGAATTTGGGGCAATTTTTGGAAGAAATGGAGCCAGCAACATTAAACAAGTATACTGCCCATTCCTCCTTCGTAGTTCCAGCTATGGACCAATTTGGGCGATGATCAGAGGTCAGAGTCTCAGACCTCTCGACCATTTCGGTGAAAAATGCTGACACATTCAGGAGTTGAGGGCATGACTTTCGTGAATGAGTGGTGATAAGTTCAGGAGTTGAGGACATGACTTTTGTGAATACGTACTTACATGTTCTGGAGTGAAAGACATGATTTCTGTGAAATATATGGACATGTTCAGGACTCGTGGACATGACTTTCGTGAGCATGTGGCGATATTTATAGGAGTGGAGGACATGATTTCAGTGAACATGTACTGACATATTCAGAGGTTTTCATACCTTGTACTATTTTCCTCTGCTTTTCTGGATATGATTATAAATGTAGACTGCTTGTATCGCTCTTGAAATTTTAGCTTGAAACAGTGTACAGAAAAATTTCAATACACCAAATTTTGTCGAAAATAGGAAAGTTGGTTTTTGGAAATGTTAAAGCGATCAAGCAATGTTTAGAGATAAAGCAATGAGTCGTGAATGAGTTTTTAAGTCGGTTTGTTGCTTTAAAGAGGGATAAATACACTCAGTTGTGAAATTATTATGACCACCTGGTTAGTAAGTTGTTGGACCTCTTATTTACGCTTTCCAACCATAGGTTGAAGCAGCGTATATTCTCCAGCTATGCCCGTCTGTCTGTCTGTTCGAACGATAACTCGCGTGAAAATGGTTGAATTTCGATGAAATTTTAGTATGTGGTAGAGGACCACCTGGAAACGAACCCTATCGAAAATGGGCGAAATGGGCTCAAAGGTGACGACATAGGAGCGGGATCCATTCCATTTCCCTTATGCATCATAACGTACGTAAAAATGCTTCGATTGCAACAAAACTTTATTATGTTGTTCCAGAGGTACGCTGAACCGGTTTTGTTGAATATCATTGAAATGGGGTCAAAGGTCAGGACACAGGAGTGAGATTTATTTCACAGCTATTATCGTAATACCTTGACTAAAAGTACGTCTATTGCGACAAAACTTTAGTATGTTGTTCCGGAGATATACTGAACCGGTTCTATTGAATATCATCAAAATGTTTTCAAAGGTCATGACACAGGAGCGAGATTTATTCTACAGCCATTATTAAATAACTTGACTAAAAATGCTTCGATTGCGACAAAATGTTATCATGTTGTTCCGGAGGTATACTGAATCGGTTCTGTTTAATATCATTGAAATGGGATCAAAGGTCAGGACAAACGAGCGATATTTATTCCACAGCCATTTTCCTCATAACTTGAGTAATGATTTCTGGTATGTTGAAAAGCGTATCATAATCAATGCATTGCATGACTTTACTAACTTGTTTTTCTCTAAATACGGCTTGAATTCGTCTTGGTAAAATGTCGGTAAGTGGCTTGGGGTATATTAGCCCAAATGCGATGAATTAAACCTTCCAGCTCATGAAGATTTGATGGTACCATATCCAGCTGTTTGGTGTCCCTTTCAACTTCAACCCACAAGTGTTCCATTAGATTGAGTATCCGGTAATTGAGGAGGCCAGTGTAGCAGAGAAACCTCTCCGTGATGCCCCTCAAACCATTTGCATACAATGTCAACTCTATGATATGGATCATTGTCCTGCTAGAAATATCCATCTCTACTGGAATATACCATCCACATAACTGGGTGGACTTGGTCGACAACGATATTCAAACACCTTTGGGAGGTCAGACGGTGCTTTACACGAATCAGAGGGTCGAAACACTCCCACGAAGTATGCCATAGACCATAGCATTGGCTCTTCCTGCTTGAACAGTAGTGACGATGCAAGATGGGTTCATGCTTTCGTGATGCTCCATATCCTCACCCTGCATGGCGTATTTGCAAACGTGATTCATCGGACCACATTACCATCTTTCCATTCATTTGCTTTCCCATTCTTGTGTTCCAGAGTGAACTGGAAGTGTTTCTTCTTGTTCTCTGCAGATAGCAATGGCTTGCTGTCTGCTTCTGTAGCCCATACGGTGTAATGTGCGGCGAACTGTACGTTGAGAGGTCATTGAACTTGGTCCCTGATTCAGATTATCTGTAATCTGAAGAAGTGCTGCCGGTCTGTTGGACTGAACAAGTCAGCCTACTTTCCGCTAAGATCGAGCATCCGCTAGCCTTTGACGACCACATGCTTTCGCCCAGCCCGTTTTTTTTACAAGTAGTCCACTCTCTGTAAAATTTAACAATTGCTGCCCTCGAACATTTTACAAGTGCAGCCGTTTTGCTAATGCTCGCACCAATGCTTGGAGCACGCACGATCATTCTTCCTTTGAAGTCTGTCAGATCGCGTCTTTTACCCATCATTTCTTACGCAATGCACTTCCTTAGTGTTCTTGTTCTTTGTTTTAAGAACACTTAGATGCACTTCTTTGTTTTAAGAGTTTGCCTTAACCTTTTAAGAAACTTGGCTATTGCGCAAGTAAGTATGCGCTTAGAAATATGCAATCCGTTTATTTTGCGCAAGAGACGACGGAAACACTTAAAACAAAGTGCGCTCGCTTTCGTCCCCAAGGGTGACTTCTTCAGACTAATGAACAGAAGACTAAAATGGCCTGGTGGTAATAATATGAGGGTCATTTCAAACGTTTTGGACACTGTGTGTTATCTCTTAAAAAGCATTTATTTCCCAACATACCTTTAAAGGCCTTCGAAGTAATCTCCATGTTTCTTTCTGACAGCCCCTAACGTTTAGGAAAGTCTTGTATTCCAGTTAGGATACATCCTTTGTTGAGGCGTCGGATTACTCGGGTCATCTCATTAGAAACATTATAAATCGTAATGTACACTGAAGAGCAATTGAATCAGACACAGCTGGCGTTATGCAAATGCGGCGCTGTGGGCGGCCCTGTAAACGGAAACGACATGACATATGCAGCGATCCGACAATATAAGGAGTGATGCGACAGGAATCAGTAAGACTCGGACGGATTATGGGTAAGACGAAGGATATAAGCGCATTTGATCGTAGGGCAAATTGTCGGGGCCCGACGAATGGGTCACTCCATCTCGGAAGTCGTGCAGGCACTGGGATTTTCACGAGCCACTGTGTCACGGGTACATCGTGAGTACATGGAATCCGGTAAAACCATCCCTGCAAGGGCCAACTGCCGTGGACAACAGCGTGTGGATGAGCGGGGTCATCGTCGTCTACCTCGCATTGTAACAGCGGATAGACAGGCTACAGTGCAAGAAATCACTCGGCAATTTAACGCTGGTGCACAAAAACGTATAAGCAGCCACATCATCCAAAAACTTTTCCTCGCTATGGGGTACAGAAGCCATCGTCCCACGAGGGTACCGCGGCCGACCGCACACCACAGGGTGCAAAGATTAGCATGGGCGCGGGAACATCGCCACTGAACCCTAGACATGTGAAAAAATGTTGCCTGGACTGATGAGTCGAGATTCCCGTTGGTACATGCGGATGGCAGGATACGAGTACGGCGCAAACCACATGAAGCGATGGATCCTTCTTGCCAGCAGGGTACTCTTCAAGCTGGTGGGTGTGGCATTCTCGTCTGGGGACTGTTTACGTGGACTGAAATGGGACCCCTGGTACGTGTGACATCGTCCCTCACAGGTCAACGTTACCGAGATATCCTGGACGACCATTTGCTCCCGTTTGTGCGTCTTAAACATCCCACTGGGGACCTCATGCTGCAACAGACAATGCACCGTGTCATCGCTCTCGGATTATATTCAAATGGTTGGATGAACACTCCACCGACGTGGCCTCGCTTCCTTGTTCAGCTAGGTCACCTGACCTCAATCCCATCGGGCACATCTGGGATGCCATCGAGAGAGATGGTCGAGGCTCTGACCCTCCTCCATCAAATCTTCGTGAACTGTGGGAGCTTGTTCAGGGGTCGTGGATCCGTATGGCTTCCCAACGCTTCCGGTGTCTTGTCGAGTCCATGCCGAGACGAATCACCGCCGTCATCAGGACGAAAGGTGATGCTACACGTTACTAGACAGGTATCTCTAATTCAATTGCTCTTCAGTGTATAGTTTCCCGCGGAGTCACTTCCTCAGTTTTGGGAACAAATCATAATCTGGTGGTCTCATGTCAGGACTATATGGCGCGTGGGAAAGCAATTCCCATCCATATGTTTCCAGAATGACTTTTACTGTACGGGTAACATGCAGTCTCGCGTTGTGGTTCAAAATATTGACACCAGCTTCGAGCATGTCGTGCCTCTTTGGCGAATCTTTGGGCGCAAAAAAGTTTGCAGAAACCTTCTGTAGTATTCCGTTGTTATAGTGGTCCCCTTGGGCACTCTGTCTGTTGCTGTCACAACAACCTTGTCATAGGCCATAATCATCATCAGTTTAACCTTTGATTGTTGGCGGGGGAATTTTTTCTGGCAAAGTGATTCTGGATGTTTCCATTGAACGGACTGATATTTCAGTTCTGGTTCAAAATCTCGTAAACAGGTTTCGTCTATAGCAACAATTCTGTCCAAAAACTGCTTGCATTCTGTCTCGTACAGGATGCAGAAGAATGCAATTCTTCTGCGCCCCCTTTGCGAACTGCTTGCTGTTCTTCACTCAGATTATGCGATTCACTTCTGTACGATTCTGAAAACGGAAGTGGTAGACGTGTTTTCTTCATATGCAATCTCTTCACATGTTTTCCGTCGACCTTCTTCCAAACTGTTGTTGACGTTAAATACAGAAGTGTCGTCCGTTGCATCCGATGGCCGGCCGCTTCTTGGGTCGTCTTCAATGTTTTTCCGACCTTGGAGGAAACGAGAAGCCCACCGTGACACTGTAGTGTAATTCACTACACTAACCCCACAAAACTTCACACAAAGCTTTATGAATTTCGGTAGGGGATTTTCCTCGCAAAGTTTCAGTTTTAATGTAAGATCGCTGGTCTCTACGCGAGATCTGATCTGTCTCACCACTTTCTTCCTCCATTTCCAGGCAGAATTTTTTCAGAACAGGAACAAATTAGCCAGCAAAGTTAGACCCAACTTTGTATACTCAAGTCTGACTCACGACTGTCATTGGAGCGATTGCGTCATCCTACGGGAAGCGCTTGCGCCGTGTGCAAAACGTTTGAAATGACCTTCGTAATTTGGCCACTCTGTGTATATCTGGAAAATAACTAGCATGAAACGTTAGCTGAAGTGTGTGATTCAGTAGGAAATAACAGAAATTTGGCATTTTGAGAAACAGCTAAGGAGCATAGAATTTAGGATGCATCGTGATAACTTGCTATATTGAAAATATTTCTGAAGCGTATTTCAGTCGTGTTTATCTTGAACTGCTGATAGATCAGAGCTAATCAGGAACTTCTTAGTTAAACAGAGTGTTTCCCGAAAGCGAGAGAAAAGTATAACCAGAGATGGCCGATTGTGATATTATCACTCTTCCTTAAAGTAAGCGAAAAGTTTAATCTGGTGATGCGGAAACATGCCTACTTTAGAAAAGATTAACCTTCCAGCGCTCTCAGTAAAATTCCGCTTTCGTTTCAACGGATTTATTCCCGATAGTTTTTGCTCATTTCTCGCATTCCGTCAATGCCCTTCTCATTAATTTTTCAGTGAAAGTACGAAAGTAGTTTTCTTTAAAGTGTTCATCTCAGCAGTTTAGGAGATTTTTATTTAATGATCATTAAGTTCTTGAATGAATATTTCCACTCAAAATGGCTTCTTTTAAATACGCTACATTAATACCCCGTTAAAGACTCCCTCGTTTGGTGAAGCGATAATACCCATTTCCAGAGACTAAGGTGCAGTTACTAAAGGAAGGCAAGGCCATTTACCCTTCTGCTTGAAGTTTTATCAAGCGTGAAAATTGTTAATTACGCACATTTATGATGTTTATTGGGTAACATTGGAGCATAACAACGCCAAACTGAGGTGCACCTTTGGGTTTTACACTTGCAGCTTTGCAAATGGTCTCCAAAATGCTCTAAACAGGCTCTGAGAGAGGAAATTCATTATATTTCCGCTATAAAGCATGTTTAAGCTTGATTTATTTGTTTCGGTAATATTTAATTCACACATATCAGAAGTTGCATATTTTTCTTCTCCGGAAAGCAAATTCTGCTGTTTTCGCTAGTAACAAAAACAAAGAAGCCAGATTCAATGGAATTTCATATAATAATGTTTCTCCGATTTAAATACTAAGATTAAGTACATCTCTGGCTGTGGAAAATAGAACTGTATATTTTTTTTGTTGCTTTCGATACAGTTTCTCAAAAGATACAAATTCTGGAGACGACAATATATATATATATATATATATATTCCACTGTACGTTTAATGATCCACAAATGGTGGGTCATAGAAAAATGTAGTTACAATAAATACGCAGGACACTGCTTATGTATAGCCTTATAGTTGTTCCAAATACTGACAGAAATTTGATATGATTTTTTGCATTAGTCCCTATTTGTCTGAAACCAATTGCCATTTTGTAATAATATATCTAATGCTACATAAATAATAGCAATCACTGATAGATTTGTTCATGAATGTCATTTAGTTATCCGGTCGAAGATGGGCTTTTAGCGAAGAAAATGAAAATATGATAGAACGGCTGTAAAACACTTTCTAAATGCAATTGCGTATCATTTTGAAACTACAGTAATTTACAAAAGGTCCTCTAAAAGTCACTCAGGAAAGTATCAGTTCAGTTCAAGATTCTGAAAATATCTGTTGAAATTATTATACAAAACTGCGGTTCATATGGTAAAAGCCGCAAGCTGTTCATAAGAAGAGTTCTAGGTCAGTTTTCTTTTCAACCTTGCTACGTACGCCCTACATGGTACTGTTTCAAATGGTTTGGATTCTCCGCTCTCCCAGCCTTTACAATTGCATCTTCCTCTCAGGAAGGAAAGTCGTTATTTAACAACCAGTTGTTTCCCAGAAATGATTAAGCGAACAGAGTTCAAACTTAAACAGCAATTTATTTGTACGTTAACAGACAACACAGAAAATTCAAATTCAGTACGGGAATTATAGTCCGGCTCAGCAGAATTCTCGTTCCTGATTGCTCACTTATTTAAAAAAGAACCCCTTTAGCTCTTCTCTTGAAACGCTTTTGGATCACAATTCCCTCAGAGCCGTTCCACAAACTCTTCCCGCCTTCTAGGCCGTACGAACGACAGGTTCGAACAAAAGAAAAATGCAGCCCTATTTTTATATTCACTCAAAGTACACATACACAGTCGTATTGGAATAATATGATCACCTGCTTAATAATGGGTATAACCACCCTTGTCCCGGATAGCAGCGGAGAGACGGCGTGGCATGGATGCAATGACGTCATGAAAAGTTGTCCGAGGCACACGTGCCCATTCGGACTGCAGCTAATTACAGCTCAGTGCCCATTCAGAAGAGACTAATTACAACTCAGTGCCCATTCGGACGACACTAATTACAGCTCAGTGCCCATTTGGAAGAGACTAATTACAGCTCAGTGCCCATTCGGAAGAGACTAATTACAGCTCAGTGCCCATTCGGAAGAGACTAATTACAGCTCAGTGCCCATTCGGAAGAGACTAATTACAGCTCAGTGGTGTAAGCTGAGCTTTGTTTACTGGGCGCCGTTTTCGGTTGTTGTGTCTTTCACCAGAGGCTGAGTCTTCTACAAAGGAGCAATAGAGACACACAACCGTTTTATACAAAATAACTTCTGGGTGTCAGTTAGAGCCCAACGCATTCCAATAAATTGCATGCTGACGGTTTCAAAAGGTGAATGACATCGAAGTGTGCCCCAAGTGGTCGTTTGTTGAAGGCTCAGTCTCTGGTGAAAGACGCACCAATAAGAAATTTCATCGAGTAAAACCCAGCTTGTCTATTTGAGCTCTATATAATGTATTTTACGTAGTTTCGGAACTTTTAATGGCATCGCAGGCGATGTCTGCTCTAGAATTTTGACGGTTCTATAATTAATTAAAACACATGAAAATAAACAAAGAGATAACGCTATTTGCTTGACATATTTCAACTCGTGTTTAAGAATTCAGTTCTGGAGTGAATCTGTCAGGCACTTATGCTTTCATAGCAATATTATTATAAACAAGAGTGTACCGTAATTCTATGTATTTTATCGCTCCACCCACCGATGTGTACAATTACGAAAAGTAATGAGAGGAAAGGCCAAGTTTAGATATTAATAAATGCATTTATTTGTTTCCAAAAAGTTCTTTATTATGATCAAAATCCGAAAAATTGACTTGCTGTGCCATCATGTTTCGATTTCATGTATTCAATTGCAACCGATATTATTTTGTTATGAGTAGCCAACACGACAAAAAGAAGTCTGTAATAAGAAAGTGACAAAATTGAGTATCTATATCTCTAAATCCACAGGAGCTTTTCAAATGAATTTTTGCATACATATGAACGTCTAGCAGAACACTTTGTGAGCAAAATATGAAGTTGATTTATCTACCCTTTTCAAACATGAGAAAGATAAAATTTTGGAGCTTGAAATTTTCATAACCCAGGAACTTCGGAGACCTTTAGCCTGCAATTTTTTTCACTTATTAGGGGCAACAGCGAAAATGAGTAGGCTAAATTTGCCTTCAATCTGTCAAATCGTGGCTGGAAAATGGCTGGAATTGGCTCTTTTGTTGGTTACAGTATTCTAGATTTCAAGAAGTTTAACCTTTTAATATCGGAAGACCGAAAATCTCGACTAAGGCTTTTCAATGACAGCGAACGACGTATGTATATTCTCTGGCCGCTGTTCTGCGTTTGCGACATTTTTTGTGTTAGTCTTCCCAGACAAAAGAAGTGTCAAAACGAGGTATCTGTATTTCGTAATGTACTGGAAAGTTTTGAACAAAATTTCTCATATTTACTAAGGTTTAGTAAGACACAGAGTATACAAAATTTGACGTTGATTATTCCGTTTTTCTAAATTTATTCATCGTCAAAACTCTGTGTTGAACGTTAAGCATTCTGCTCAACTGTACAAATGACAGCGACAGAGCTTATTGATGGATTCACATAACGTCGATTGGACGTTGAAAAATCGTTCGACCCTTTTCGTGTACTCTTCAGAAACATGAAACCCAAATTTTATGATCTTGAGTTTCGTCGTGGGAGAAATAAGGAAACCTACAATTTTCTTCAACATTTAGGGAGGGCTTTCCTTTTCTCAACGTTTTTCTCAAAAAAAACAACTTTCCAAATCCCCCCCCCGCCTCCCGGCTCCATCGCCCTTGATCTTTTTTTTTTATCGCAAGAGCTGTTAAACTGAATACTCAAGAGACACATATAACGCATTAAAGACGTTTATTTTTGTGGTAGTAAGCACAAGGATTCGCCACACTTTCGCACTCCACTGGGAGGCGTTTTCAAGGCAATGGTAGACATAAAATTCAGGGAATTGGAAACAGGAATTAATACAGGGAATCTTATCTAGCAAACTGTAGTAGTTTGGTTGATGGCTTTCGGGTGATTAAATTGTGTTATTCCTGGAATCTCGTTTCATCTCGATTTCTACGATACATCGAAACCACTATTCTGCGTAAATCACTTACCACAATAACATTTTAAAACACACTTTATTACACAAAAATGACATGTAGACTCATTGAGTTCTTTGCTACAAAAACAACCTCTCTCTTTGGAGGAGAAGATCGAAGTGACGCTCTTACGTCACACACATTCTCTTCAATGCGATGTGTATCTGGCGCCATCTATTAAGCCAAATAGTAAGTAAAAGATTTGGAATTACAAATTTAGCAACACAAACTGGTGTGCGATGAGGTGGTTTCTACTGAACTACAAATGGTTTGGCATGCGTTATTGAAAGATGGAAACACATCGCGACGCACCGTATAATTGCGTGATAAACATCCATGTAATATACTCGTGATGTCACTCACGTTATTTTAAAAAATCATCTTTGTCACTCACGTGTTCCAATTACCTGAAAACGCCCCCAGTGGAGTGCAAAAGCTTAACGAATCTTTGAGCTTACTACACCAGTGTGCCCCCACAAGGTGAAAGGTGCGACGCGAACTTTTACCTATTATACTATGGTATGCGGCTTCTTAGTTGCACTTGCCGCATGTTCTGTGTATTTTCTCGCCTTTACAACCGCGCTATGCGGCTTCTTTGTTGCAGTTGCCGCATGTTCTTTGTACTTTCTCGTCTCTATCGCCGCGCTATGTGGCTTTTTTGTTGCAGTTGTCGCATGTTCTCTGTACTTCTTCGTCTCTATCGCCGCGCTATGCGGTTTCTTTGTTGCAGTTGCCGCATGTTCTCTGTACTTTCTCGCCTCTACCGCCGCGCTATGCAGCTTTTTTGTTGCAGTTGCCGCATGTTCTCTGTACTTTCTCGCCTCTATCGCTGCGCTATGCGGCTTCTTTGTTGCAGTTGCTGCATATTCTCTGTAGGTTCTCGCCTCTATCGCCGCGCTATGCGGCTCCTTTGTTACACTTGCCGCATGTTCTATGTACGCTTTTTCCTAAAAGTGCGAAGACTAGCATAACTTTCCCTGTCTTTTATTATTTTATTAGGTTATTTTGGTATTTGTCCCTGTTTGTTAGTACTACTGTAACGTACCAGGAGATCTGACGTACATGCCAGAAGGACGCACACGACATAAAGGCAGATAGGAATCAGAATAAAACGTCCGCGGAGCTCAATTGGTGGAGTGGCTTATTCCGGAATGAGGGGATCCGGGTTCGAATCCTGGCGCGGATAAAAATGACGGAGAAATTTACTTCGTTATACTACTTCAACTTTATTACTTTTTTCCTGTACCGATGCAACCACCCATTGTTAGACTTTATTTTGAATAAGTCGATATACTGTATGTAATAAGTCGAAATGTCTTTGGACACATTTTGGTTGGCAATAAGAAGTGAATGACCGGCTATCACCTAGATGGCAGTTAATGTGTTATTGTCATTTTCAACTACATATTTGTTTGAACTAGGCTTCTCGACGTTTACTGAAATTAAAACAACAAAGTGGGGGAGACTCGAATCCGTCGATGAAAAACTGAGACTTGCGTTGTCAAGGATCAGCCGCGTGTGTGCAGCTAAGCAGGCGCAAGTATCACATTGAAGATATGAGTAGAATTATTTACTTTAATAGTAATATAAAAGTGTATTTTCTGCAGGGAAGTAAGGTTCATAAATTGTTAATAAATGCACGAGTCAATTTCTGCTTAATAATATAATAATAATAATAATAATAATAATATATTGATTACATTACGTATTTATGTTAATAGTGTCATATCATAGATATTATTAACATTTTGGTGTGCCGTGTTGAGTCATGGATAAGTTATGGGTGCCGCGAGTAGGGAAAGATTGCGGAACAGTGTACTACACCACAAACATAAACGGATTCAATACGCTATATACGTCTTTTAAGTATTCACAGTATGGTGTATTTATAATTACGTTGTTGTTTAACTGCACCACCGAAAATCTCTGCTCTTGGCATTGTTTTATGTACATAAACGTGGTGTTGTGTTTGAAACCATTGCCATCAATTCCTCTCGAACCCTGTGTTCACTAACAGCGTTTTGTTTCACCTCATTTGCAATTATCACTCATTTTTTGTAAAGTGTACAAACACTGCTCACTGTTAAAAAAACTGAATCGAAACAACTCCATTACCGAATCCAAAGCGAGTAGCAAAATCTTATTGCTTTATTATTGGGATTGTTTTTTTTATGAATATCATGTTTTACGTTCCGACGAAAAAAAAAACTCTCTCGTTTTGTCATATAATTTTTCGAAGAGCTGTTTTGACGATGATAAGCTCCGTCCACTTCTAAGGTCTTCAGCTGTAGATGAGTCATCGAAAGTTTCATGTTCAAAAGCTCTCTGATTTCTTTCTTCCACCCGACCTGGCTTGATTTCTTTTTACGAGAGCATTTCGTTTCTAGAATCTTTTTATGAAGAACAATACTTCCCGTCTTGCAGCATGTACGGAATACGGAAAATTTCCCCTGTTGAACTTTTGGGGAAAATCAGATCTTCTGAAAAAAGCAGGGGGAAAATAGAAACTGCGCAACATTTTTCAGCAGTAACATATTTCTAGAGCAACAAATTTTCTCTTTCAATTTCAGAAGAAGCTTTATCTTTAGTTTCTTTTATTTTACATTGAAAAAACAATCGAATGTACAACACTCCATTTTGTCTTAATAGAAAAATACCGATCTTTGCACAAAAAGGATGTTTGGGGCAAACGTTTTCCTCTCCATAAATGAAAAAAGCATTATAGAGTGAGGCGTGATTCATGATAAGCGAAACCTTTAATGCTTAGCACTACATCAGTTTTGCTTTTCCTATGTAACATTGTTTTCCACTTACCATAATTTGGGTTTTACTTAAGATTAGAAATAACCTTTTGTTTTCTACTCGGTCGTAGAAACTGTGTTAAAATTTACTCCATGACTCTTTTCAAACTGTGAATTTTAACTACCTTATAACAAGGTTTTAGACTATTTATCCCACAGCATATAATTCACTAAACGTTTTAGTATCATGCAATTCCTCACGAATCAGATCAGCAGCATACACTAACTAGATATATGAAGATTGGATAAATTGAAAAGATAGATAGACAATCATGAATATTTCAGTTTGTATAATATAAATTTTTAGTGCCCGAAAGAATTTGCGACTGAAATGGTTCTTCGAGTAAAAGGTGGACACTTTTGTTGATTCTTGATTCCCTAGAATAAAATTATTGATCGTTTTCTCTCCTTTTACGTACATTTTATTAGAATCTCTTATCTCTTCATTTACCATAATTTGGATTTTACTTAAAGTTGGAAATAATCTCTTTTCTCTACTCCGTCGTAGAAACTATTAAAATTTACTCCATGACGCCTTTGAAATTGTGAATTTAACTACCTTATGAAATGTTTTTGACTGTTTATCCTATTGCATGATAGTTGAGTAAAGCTTTTAGCATCATTCAATCCCTGATGCATCAGATCAGAAGCATACACTAACTACTGTTCATATATCTACTATATATGAAGATTGGATAAATTAAAAACATAGAGAGACGATCATAAATATTTCAGTTGCATAATATAACTTTATCTATCCAAAAAGAAATTAAACATTTATTATATATATATCCTTGCCACATAGGATAAAATGAAAAAAGAACACTGAATCACACTCGAAAAATTAGACATCGACCAAACTGGATTTTATAAACGTTTCCATAAATCCCGAAAAGTTAATTAAGGCTTGTATCATCACTCTGATTTCTGCAGCTTGTTACAAGTAAGAATTATTAAAAGAAAACTACTGCATGCAGAATAAAAAACATTTAATATTCTTAGTAAAGATTCGTTCCTGGAACGATTTTACCCGAGGGAGGAAATTCAGAAGACTTCGAAAAATCTTTTGGCATGAATATTTGAACAGTGCAAAGCGACGGAAGCGTGGGCGGAATCTCGGAATCACTCATCCTTCGTCTTCAGTATGCATTGTTGGCATGCTCAAATACGTGCAGATGGCGCTGATGTCACGCATCTAATAGGATTTCCCCCATAAAAGAAATATAGGAAGTGAGTGTTCAAGTCGTAGCTCAAGGTGGTTAAATGAACCGGAGCTTTCTTCAAGAAGGTTTAGATTCACTTCCGGCAAAGGTGGTGTAAATTACTTTCCTGTAAGCACTCCATGGCAAAGAGCTGCTTTTCTTTCCAAAACCTTTTTAAGATGAGTATATCTTGGGAATGAAAAAAAAAGCCTTCGAATTTCGAATATTCTCAAAATATTCCAGTATCATATGCAAAGATATCACATCAAATGCCAGCAAAATATGGTGTTTTTTTCAACCATGTTTTATATACACTTATAGAAAAATCGGAGCTTCTCCACGCGATGTTCAAAACTTTACCAATATCATCATCATTATTAATAACAACATTTCCCAATCTACTGCTATATGAAGATCTCCCATCTTTCACAATTCTCTGTTTGAAGCAGTTCTCTTCAATGTCAATTCCGTATGATTTCGAAATTCATCTATACATCTGCGACTTTGTTTTCTTTCGCGCCTTTTCCAGTCTTTTGGCATCACTATTTAAGTTGTCCAACGGTGGTGCGTTCTTCTAGCAATGTGTCCAGCTTGTTGTCAATCTTTACCTTGAACATGATGTCATCAACTTCTGTTATCTTCCTGATCCATGAGTTCCTCATCCTATTTTGCTTGGTCACACCAAGCATACATCTCTCCATGTTTTTTTTTAGTTGTCTGCAAACACCGTATATTTTTTGTCGTTAAGGTTCACGTCTTTGATCCATAAGTAAGAATTATGTAGATGCATTAAACACTATCCTTTTAACGTATGATGGTAAATTGCTTTTGGAAATTTTGCTGTTTCTCCTGAATGTACTCCAGAAAAGTTTTACGTACGTGCTAATTTCTTGTTCTATGTCTATTTGTATCTGTCGCACGTACAGAATATGTGTCGCTATATATTGGGTTGATGCATAAGTTCCTGCCGTTTTTTTCACAGCACTGCAGGATAGTATTACCTCGGAAGGAAAAACTGAATCAATCAACTAAGTATCCCTTCCCATTGTTTATGATGGTGTCCCAACGTCTGGATAGGTCTGCAACGCCATTCTTGAAAAACACGTGCAGGTTTTGCTGCTAAGAAATCATCAAGGAAATTCTGGAGAGCAAAATCATTGTTGAATTTTCTGCCACTGAGTGCATTTGACAGAGATCGGAACAGGTGGCAGTCCGAAGGGGTAACAGACCGGATGTGGAAGGATCTTCCATTTCATGTCCTGAATCGCCATTTTAGTCATGTTTGCACTGTGAGGGAGGGCCTTATCATGTTGGAGAAGGACACCATGGCGCCGATGTGGCTGTTTCTGCTGAATTGCTCCCTTCACACAGCGGAGTAACTCACAATAGAGTGAAGCGTTGGTTATCCGATTCCTCGGCAGCATTTCCCAGGGAATTATGCCTTCCATGTTCCACCAGACACACAACGTGAACTTCACAAGATGAAGATCATGTTTTGGACATGGTGTGAGCGTCTTGTTTGGGCTTAACCATTCCCTCCGATGCCTGAAATTCATGTACATGCACCCTTTTTCATCTCCAGTAATAGTACGTAAGAGAAAGTGTTTGTGTTGCTGAGAACATTCGCGATACCGGGCAAACAAAGAACCACATATCACAACACGCTGATTCTTGTTGTCCTCGGTAAAAGTGTGTGGCACCCAAGACCCTAATTTCTGGACCTTTCCCATACGTTTCAGGTAACGCACCAAGGAGGCCTGATCACATCCTCAGTGGCCAATTCGCGTGTGGTTTGACGCGGATCTAAGTGGATGAGATGGTTTAAACGATCATCATAATAGTGAGATGGACGACCTGAGCGTGGAGAGTCGTTAAGTCAAAACTGCCACCCAGGAACCGCTCAAACCATTTGCGGGCTGTCCTCGGAGCAATAGCATTCTCCCCATATGCAGAAATTTTTTTCGAGTAGCTGTTGAGACTGTGGACCCCTTGTTAAATTCGTAGAGGAGAAGATGTCGGAAATGTTCATTCCTGTCTACCTGACACTCCACTTTTCCGGACCTGAAAACCAAAAAACCATTAGCCACAATCACACAACGCAATATGATTTAGATACATGATATTACAGGCTACATTTTGATATACAACTGGCCATCTGCACCGTCACTACTGAACTTGGAAACACTCATGAAATAAAACGGCATGAACGTATGCATCTACCCAATACATAATACAAACAGTAACTTATAGAACGTTATTAGCAGCGGAGGTAAAGGCGGCACTATCGCTAATGACAACACCTGTGTTTAAAATATCTTGTTTGTTTGCTTGGGGGTTTAACGACCATTGTGAGGAACTTAGCCGGCTATAAGCAATATTTCGTCCCTAATTTAGGTTCACTGGCTCTGGAGAAAGGAGAGAGCCAGCGCCTTAAGACAAACACAACATTCATCCCTCACCGGGATTCGAATCCGGACCCATATTGGATTAATGGTCAGAAGCCAGCGAGTACACCACTGCGACACCGGGTGGCTCAAAGAGTAGCTTAATTTTGCTACGGGAAGTCAGTTGATCTTTCAGTGTATGTGTTACTTATATCTTTAATTTAACCTTGCTTTTGAGTTTCCGTGTTTTTATGTAAACTTGGTTTCTTCTCGTTAAACGTTTTTCTGACTTATCGCAACGGATTTTCTCTCGATGGATTTGAAGTTGGCAACTCCTGATAGCAGGAGAAAGGGAAAGCTACGTAGTAGTGAGGCTGCTGAGATAAGAGCTCAGTGTGCAATGTTTCAAAAACCCAGTTATGTACACTTTTGTCAAGCACTGTTTCGTACAATGCGAGATTAGCACTACTTATGATGTTATTGTTAGGCAAAGTTTTATACATTGTCGTAATCTAATTCACGATTGTTTAAATGGCGAGAGATAGTTTTGCAAGTTCAAGATTGTTCCTGGTTTAGACCACCTTCAATTATAATCACAATTGAAGGTGGACTGAACCACGCAACTTTGTGATTTTGGTTCGAGTCCAACTAGCAGCTTTGTGATTTTGGTTCGAGTCCAACTAGTGCTCTGGATAAGTGCGAGTAAGTTGAATGACCTAACCTAACAACCGTTAAAATTGCATTAAAATTTAGCTCACTTGATTCATTTCTGAACCTTGGACTATTCTGAAGTCATGACTTCTTTACGTAAGTCCTTTTCAGTTAAAACGAACAGTCAAATTAGTGAGGTGGCTGTTCTCAAACTTTCATTATTGTGGTGGCGTGGACATGGATACCAAGATCTTTTTAAATGCCATTACAGTGATTTCAGTGATTACAAATTCCTTATTCTATCGTATGTCCTGAAATATTGAAAAGATGAAAAGCATGAAATTAAAAAGAAATGTGATATTGAGTTTTCGATTTTCCTTCACAGTTCTAAATATAATACAATGCTTATGGGACCTCAGTACTCCTTGACCGAATTCAGTTCTTACCAAGGTGTGGCAAAGGTTCCTTCCGTTTGCAGCTGAAAACTTGAATTATGTAATGTAATGGGTCTGGTACGATTGATTCAACGACGATTGGTCCAATGCCGATTGGTCCAATGCCGATTCGTCCAATGGACAATTGGTCCAAAGGTACGATTCGTCCAATGATACGATTGGTCCAATGCCGATTCGTCCAATGGGATGATTGGTCCAATGCTGATTCGTCCAATGGGACGATTGGTCCAATTCCGTCCTATCTGTCAGAAGTGCTACTCGTGCTATAAAAGTATCATCTGTTCTGATTCTATCTCCGATGTTATACGACAGTACTGGTAGTCCAAAGAATGTAAAATAATGTTACATTTCATGCGTAATATTGTGGTTATAGATTACTTTTTTTTTTTTTTTTTGAATCGCGTTTTCTTGTTATACTGTCCTTGCTACCGTATGAACTTACTGATGTACGAGCCATTCTATCAACTTCAATGTTACTCTTTTGCATGAAATAATATAAAATACTAGTGTTCCGTTTCTGTTTGTAGAATGCAGTGGGGTTTTCCGTCAACTGCCCAATGGAAACAACTGGTCAGGGTTTGGACAGTGGCCTTTTCAACAGTTTTTATTCCAGCAAAGTCATATTCATAACGTTTACATATTAAATCAAGTTAATACTATTGCGCTTTTACTTAAACACGAAATATTAATTCATAGGCCCTAGGCCTAAGCTTTTTAACAGTTTTAATTCTACCGATGTCAGATTCATAACGTTTACATATCAAATCAAGTTAATAATATACAAGCTTTTACTTAGGCACGAGATATTAATTCATATGCTCTAGGCCTAGGCCTTTTTAGGACTTTTTATTCTACCGATGTCATATTCATAACGTTTACATATTAAATCAAGTTAATAATATTGCGCTTTCATTTAAGCACGAAATAATAATTCATAGGCCCGCGGCCTAAGTGCCTAGAAAATACCTCAGAAATGATACGATGAGTGCCTTCTATAAAGTTTTATAAAATGTTTACAAATACCAAATATCTAGGTTGTAACTTAAAATCTTCTAAAATGACCCGCGGCCTAGGTGCCTTACAAAGACCTTAGAAATGATACGATGAATGCCTTTTGTAAAGTTTTATAAAATCTTTACAAATATCTAGGTTGTAACTTAAAATCTTCTAAAAAGGCCCGCGACCTAGGTGCCTGGTAGAAGCTGAGAAATGATTCGTTGAGTGCCTTTTGTATGGTTTTATAAAATGTTTACAAGTACCAAATATCTAGGTTGTGACTTAAAAACTTTAAAAAAGGCCCGAGGCCTAGGTGCCTTGTAAAGACCTGAGGAATGATACGATAAGTGCCTTTTATAAAGTTTTATAGATTGTTTACAAATACCAAATATCTAGGTTGTAACTCGAAATCTTCTAAAAAGGCCCGGGGCCTAGGTGCCTCGTAAAGACCTGAGAAATGATAGGATTAATGTCTTTTATTAGGTTTTATAACATATTTACAAATACCAAATATCTAGGTTGTAAATTAAAATCTTCAAAAAATGCCCGCGCCCTAAGTGCTTTGCAAACAGCTGAGAAATGCTCCATTGAGTGCCTTTTACCAGGTTTATGTAAAATGTTTACAATTACTAAATAAACGGAAATTATCTTTCAAAAGGATATAAAGATGAGAATAATTTAGATTATTATTCCTTTCTGGAAAATAAAAAAGTTTACCGTTGGTAAGATGATACCATTGGACGAATCGGCGTTGGACAAATCGTACCATTGGACGAATCGGCATTGGACGAATCGGACATTGGACCAATCGTCGTTGGACGAATCGTCCGGGACCGAATGTAATACATGCTCACCTCATTTAGTAATGTAAGGACCGTTGTTTTCTATATTCCTTTGGCAACGTTCCACCAAAGTCACAATTCCACAACAGTATCACTCGTCAGATTTTGAGGAGAGACACACTCTGATGCTAGATTACACATAAATCACTGAACATTAAAGCGTAGGGCCGTCCTTGTAGGAAATGGGCCAAGGAGTAAATAAAACAGATGGTAGTCAGATGGCGTAAGGCTTGCACTGTATGGATGATCTGGTAAGATCTCAACCCCTTCAAATTCCTGAAGCTTTCGGCCAATCAGTTTGTAGGTGTGTCTTGGGGCATTATCCCCTACACTGAATCAGAAATATAGGAGAATCTTACGGCTGATGTCTTAAGTCTGACGTCTGTCAGAAATCCCGAAGTCTTCGCCTTTGTGCCCTTGGCAGTGAAAACACAAATATGTCCGTGGCGAAGATTGAAACCGCACCCCCTCACTCCAGAGTAAGTTGTTCTCCCAACTAAGCTACACGGATGAATGTATCGCTGCAGATTTCTAGTCTTGACACGTGCTTTACCTTTGTAGTACGTCACATCATCTCCTCTTAATTTTGTTTTCTGTCTTTTTGAAGCAAACAAGGAATTTTCATTAATTCTAGACGATGTGTGGAATAAACAGCAAATATTTTTCGAAAAATTGAACGGCTAGTACATCCATTTTTCATTCGGGCGCCAATATGAAAACACAAATTTGTCCGTGATGGGGATAGAACCCGCGGCGCATCTTCACTCCGGAGTAAGTTGCTCTCCCAACTAAGCTACACGGGCGGAATTTGTCGCTGCAGATTTGTCGCCTTGACACGTGTTTTACCTCTGCAGTATGTAACTTAGCTTCCATGCCGACTTTTCCTTTTCATTCTGTAAGAAATACACTGTATTGAGCTTCAAAAAAAGAAATTCAGCAAGTGTATGAGGGTGGTACAAGGTTGATTTGGACTTTGTAGTTCTCCATGTTCTGTACGTATTGCGACCGAATGCGTACGTACGTGTGAACCTCCCTCACACTCCACGCCAGTAATGGCCTTACCCACGTTGGGTGGGTGAGATGCGTTGTAGGTAGCACGAATTCTACAAAGGTGTCAGTGAGTGTGGAGCAGCGTTGTGTTGTTACATTTCTGGTGAATGAAAAAAAAGACACACTCAAAATTTTGCGAAGATTGGAAACATAGAATGGGAATACAATTTTTCCCAGACCAAATGTCTACGTCTGGTGCAAGTAGTTTTTCGTCGGCTTACAAAGAGTAGCAAATGAACTACACCGCTACCGAAATGGACAACGATCTTATACAATGTGTGACTTTGGAAAACAGGATTGTAAAGCTACCTGTCATAACTGCAATAGTCAACATCAGTATCGTCAGTGTGGTATAAATCATCCGTGAGTGTTGTCTATTCACAAAAGTGTCTGTACATTGTGTACCAAAGGCTTTGACATTTGATCAGAAGTTGTTTCTTGTCGTGTCGCCATCAGCAGAGAGCTCTTGCGTTACTTTAACAAGTTACTAAAATCTCGCAATGCATTGACTACCACACGCTTTCCAGCATTACCAGAAATCAGTACTCAAGTTATGAGGATAAAGTCTGTGGAATACGTCTCGCTCCTGTGCCCTGACCTTTGACCCCATTTCGATGATATTCAACAGACCCGGTTCAGTATACCTCCGGAACAACATGATAGAGTTTTGTTGCAATTGAAGCACTTTTACGCACGTTATGACGCATAAGGGCAATGGAATGAATCCCGCTCCTGTGTCCTGACCTTTAACCCCATTTCGCACATTTTCAATAGGATTCGTCCCCAGGTTGTCCCCTACGACATACTAAAATTTCATCGCAATCGAACAATTTTTACTTGAGTTATCGTGAGGACAGGAAGACAAACGGACAAAGCTGTAGCATATACGCTTCTTCAACCTGTGCTTTAAAAGCGTAAAAAAACGCGGAAGATGCTTTTAAGCTGAACATGGTAAGAAGTGGTGGTGCCGCCCCGGTGGCGCAGTGGTCTAAGCGATGGCCTCTGATCATTCGTCCGAAAGGGGTCCGGGTTCGAATCCCGTGAGGCATGGATGTTGTGTTTGTCTTACGGCACTGGCTCTCTCCCTTCCCTGGAACCAGTGACCCTAAATTAGGGACGGGCGACAGATTATAGCCCATTGAGTTGCCCACGATGGTTGTTAAACCTCCAACCCCCCCCCCCCAAAAAAAAAAGAAGAAGAAGTGGTGAGACTTGAGCTAATTATTTCACTCCAGAAACCAAGCGAGCCAGCTATAAATGGCGCCACAAGGTTCCCCCGCAGCAGAAGGAATTGAAGGAATCATCGTCTGCAGGAAAACTCATTACTACTGTATTCCTGAATGCAAATGGTGCACTCCTGGTAAATTTTCTTACGCGAGGCACAACAGTGAATGCACAGTGTATTACGCTTCGTAAAAGAGAAGCTTCTACAAGAGGCACAACAGTGAATGCACAGTGCATTACACTTCACAAAGGAGAAGCTTCTACCAGCCATTCACGTGAACAATCAAGGAAAATTGACAAAATGGGTACACACACAGCTCACATGACAACGTCAAAAGAGATAACTGCGGGCTGGGAAATACTTAGCCATTCGGCCTACAGTCCTGACTTGGCTTCAAGTTTTTTGCATCTGCCCTACAATCCTGACTTGGCTTCAAGTTATTTGCATCTGCCTTACAGTTCTGACTTGGCTTCAAGTTATTTCAATCCGTCCTACAATCCTGACTTGGTTTCAAGTTATTTCCATCCGCCTTACAGTCCTGACGTGGCTTCAAGCTATTTCCACCCGTCTGGACCAATTAAGGTGCATGTAGGAAGAAATAAATTTACTAAAGATGAAAACAATTTCAGCAGTGTGTCTTTTAGTGCCTATGACAGTAATCAAAATCCATCTACGTGGCTGAAATTGAGAATCTTCCATGGAGATGGAGCATGTTTGTTAATTTTAAGATACGTACATTTCACCTAGAGAAGAATCTATAGTTTGTTAAATGGGTTTCTTTGTACAAAAAATAGTCCAGCTGAACCTTTAACCATCGATAAAATGTTCCTCACAGTAAGTAAAGTCCAATGCAAAGGTAATTTTTTAATAAGTCTTCTGGATACAGGAAAACACTTGCAAATCCACTTGCGCTATTAACAGGAAATCGAACTACGGGAGTGAGATATTCACGTAAAATATTATTCACAAAGAAGTCTATCTGAAACGAAAATCTTCTTTATGGCTGTACTTTCAGAAAAGAAACTATAGATAGGCACCTGCTGCTCTAATAATAAAAAATATTAAAAACTCTTCATCATTAGAAACAGCAAGTGTACGTAGGTTTTTGTCATTGTTACTGATATCATATGCACAAGAACTTCTTTCAATCGATATTTTACAAGGGATGATATCACCTTAGATATGCAAACATACTTTTCTGCTCCTTATTCCCTGTCAGAACTGTGCATTATGGAAAAGTAAAGGGTACACACGAAACGTGTTGCAAAATATCAGATTCACTCCCCACCCACGAATAAAACAAGACTTTAGCAGCTTTTTTTAGAAGAGAAGATAACCAGAGAGAAATTTACGCCCTCTGATTATTTTCTCTTCTAAAAAAAGATGAAGCACTACGCCCTCTGATTATTTTCTCTTCTAAAAAAAGATGAAGCATTACGCCCTCTAAAGAGACAACACATTACAAAAATTCAAGAGTCATAAGTACAATATTTCTCACGTTGGCAGCCATGAAGTCACGAAAATAATTTTTTATTGCCGATGATAGAGGTAGTCAGAAAGAACAAAATATACCCTCCCTTCCTTGCGAGAAACTGTCCAGTATTTGGACCAAAAGAATGAACCAAATGATCCTAGTAAAAGGCTAATAAATTTGGTCTAGTTAGGAAATCAACTGAGAATAAGAACAGAACGTTGCCAAAAAATAGAAAACTTGAGGAATCTATATTGCTTTTCAGCAGCTTATACAGTATTACTAAAGAAGAAAGTAATTTGTACAGCGCATTCAAGACGATTTCCAGGTATTGTTTTCTTTTATTTAATACTGTAAGGCTATTTGTGACCATTTCATATTCGAAGCATACACTCATCGTAGAACATTGCTTGCCAAAACAAGTAGCTGGCTACCAATAACCCTGAAGTATATTTTAAATATTGTTCTCAAAGTCATCTGCGGTTATGTTTTTCGAAAACTCCAGAAAAACATCCCACAGATCGTGGCCTCTAGTTGAGCTGAAATGAGCAGCTCTTTCATATCCGCAGTAGATGTTACGGTTTCGGCCATTAAGGAATGCCATTAACTACCAACAAGGACACAAAAGCCAAGACAGAGCATGGGCTTCCTTTCACTACTCCTTTATTCCTCAGCTGCGTCGTCCGGTGACTGAAATACACACAAAAAGATTGAAACAAAATAGATGAAAAGGCAGTTCACGTGGAAAGAGCGAGTGCAAGAGAGAAGAATACCAAATAGAGTGTGGGAAGTACGCCATATGTTGGGAAGAATTGCCCACTTCGAGAACTCACGTTGTTATTAGGGCGAATTTCTCGGTGCCGTCTTGCTTTGTCTGCTGAGTTTTGTGCATTATTTTGAACGCAATACCATCTCATAAAATACTTTGATCTCTTCGCTAAATTTTATCCGGACCTTTACAATGAAAAATAACCATCATCTCCTTCGCCATAAGCTTTTGTTTCGAGAGACAAAAAGGGGTCGCTCCGTAATGGCGGAGAACATTTCACCGCTGCCACTACAAAGGCAAAGAAACTTGTTTCTTTGACATCACCCCTAACAGGCGGAACGAAAAGCGCAATGCACAAGAATGTCAGTGTCATTACCAATTGTTATACCGGAAACTGGAGTAAATGCTTTTTCTTTAGCAATGAAACAAAGCGTGAAACAGAGCGAGGCTTTTATAACAGAATTTTGACCAATCACGTGGTGAAGAATGTAATTAGCTCAGAATAACTTAGACGGATGTTCACACTATTTCTTTATTTCATTATTTTCCTTACATGTGGGATGAAATCTATGATAAAATCTGCATATCTTCTTTTTCTTCCAACCATTTTCATAGCCAATTGCGGCTATAGGTTTCCCTCATTTGTTTCCAAATGTTCCTGTCTTGGGCTTATGTATTCCACAGCTTTCCTACAGTTTTGTTTATATCATCCCTCCATCTTCCTTCTGGTCTTCCCACTCTTCTCTTTCCTTTATATGGTATAACGTAAAAGTCTTGTTGTACTGCTACGTTATGTTAAAAACATCACTATACTATGAAATAGTTCCTAAATTAAACCTTAACGGCCAGACGAAACATTTAGAAAGCAGAAGTCAAACTTACGGAAAATATGCTTTATTTCTTGATGTAGCACTTCACGTAATAAATCGGTATCAAGATTAAACACACCACACACCAACAACGCTACGTTCTACATTAATCGCTCTCCAACACAACGCTTCACTACACAACGCTCTCCAAGAAACAGTTTACTCGTAGTTTATATCTCTCGTTCTTATCAAAACAGGAATACGTCACGTTCATTCAACCTCAATCACGTTGCCAACAGTATTTGTTTTAGAGAAAAGATATTACGTTAGGTGTGAAATATAACTGAGAATAAACTCAGGATTTGCATAGGGAAAGAAACTAAAAAGAAAAGTTAATTTAGAATATACGTCACAATGGTCTCCTTATTATTTTAGTTCATCTATTATTTTCCATTCATCCTATATGGCCAGCCCATTTCCATTTTAAATTGAGTATCTTTTTTGTTCTGGATCTTATATCTGTGTTCCTTATTTTATCGTAAAGTCTTATATTTAGTAGGAATCTTTCCATTTTACTTTTCTCTTCTGTCAGTTTCTCAAAAAGCAAATAATTTCGTCTTATGCATGATTTTAATAACTTAAAAGTTACCACTTATTGAAAAATATACACTGATGTTCAAATTTAAGAGAATTTGCACATTTTGTCAAATTTCTGAAAAACTAATGGACACATTTTAATGAAGTTTGGTATGGATACACAGTTATATAAGAGAAAAATTATACCATACAGCAGTCATGGTACGCACTCATGATCGTCAGTAAAGCTCATCAGCACAGGAATGTCCAAAATCGACGCTGTAAGATCGAATAATAAAATGACTCTAATATGGGGTATGGTCCCCTCTCACAGTCATGCAGCTCTCACAGCGCGACGTCATACTGGTAACGAGGCAGTTGATAAGTCCCTGTGGCAGTCGGTCCCACTCCTGCAGCAACGCCGTTTTCAGCTCCTGGATGGTTCTCAGAGGAGGATGGCGAGCTGTAATTGCCCTCTCAAGAGCGTCCCAGACATGTTCGATAGGGTTTAGGCCTGGAGATGTGGCTGGCCAATCCATCCGGCGATTTTCCTCACTTTCAAGATAAACGTCGACCAGGTGAGCCCTATATGGACGAGCGTTGTCGTCTATAAAAAGAAACCGAGGGTCAACTGCGCCCCTGAAAACTCGAACATAGGGCTGTAAAATATCATCCCTATACCTCTCAGCAGTCAGGGAGCCTCTGTCAAGCACATGGAGAGGTGTGCGGCCGTCCAACATAATGCCTGCCCAGACCATGACACCTCCGCTGCCATAGCGGTCCCTTTCTCGATTGTTGGAGGAAAGGTATTGAGTCCCAGGTTCTCTCCAGATGAAGGTACGTCGAGAATCAGTGTCCAGGCTGAATCGCGATTCGTTTCTGAAGAGAACGTTACCCCACTGAAGTCGGGTCCAAGGCAGATGTTGTCTGCACCATGTTAAACGCGCTCTCTTGTGGGCGGAAGTAAGCGGGACGCAAACAGCGGGTCTTCTGGCCAAAAGTCCTCTCTCATGAAGCCTTTGGGAAAGAAACCCTTGAAATTGGGGTCCCAGTGGCGGCATGCAGCTCAGGAGATAGCTGTGCATCTGTAGCAGTCCTGTGGCGCCTCGCTAAAAGTGCCAAATAACGATCTTCATTGGCCGTCGCGGCTCTTAGACGACCTTGCCCATGCCTTCTCGATATGGATCCGGTGTCCTTAAACTGTTTCCACAAACTGCAGACGGCACTGGGTGTTACTTTGAGCTCTCTAGCAACCTGCACTTGCGATTGCACTGCCTCCAATCTACCTACGATTTCCAATCTACCTACGATTCTCCACCTCATTCCGTCATCAATACATTCGTGGCAACTCATTTTACTCGATTGCTTATGAAATTGAACTAATTCTTGCAAGAAACACAACGAATGTCACCGAGGAGTACAAGCGAAGTAATCGCGGAAAAGGCCACGTGTGCTTTCATGTCCTCCGCTGTCACAGCTCCGCCCACACGCACGTGTACGCTTACGTATTCGACACTGCAAATTTGCATTCTTATTCGGCAGCATAATTTATACCTTTGTTTCCGTACTTTTTGTGAAAATCGACAAAATGTGCGAATTCCCTTAATTTTGAACACCAATGTATATATAGTTAAAAGCATATTATACTTTCGGATTCATTAGAATCCTTCATCAGATGTATGTTAAAAGCTAAATGATACTGAATGGTACTTTCAGTACCGTTTTGCTTTTAACATACACATTAGTACTTTCGGATTCATTAGAATCCGAAAGTACTAATGTGTTTTTATTTATATATATATATTTTACAATATGTGGTGACTTTTAAGTTATTAAAATCGTGCATAAGACGGAATTCTTTGCTTTTTCAGTAACAACAGCACGAAGTTTGTATTTTTACGACTCTGTTGGTTTCTTTCATAATTCCCTATTTCTTTGTGGTAATTAGTTTTCCTAGGTATATGTGTTCTTCCACATATTATATTTCTTTATCATTTATTCTAATTATTTCTTGTGCTTCACAATCATTTAGTTGGTTTGTCATAATTTTCTAATCCAATTCCTTTTGATAAATCTGTTAGTTCTTCTACTATTTCTTTTATTTTTTTTAAGCTGAATATATCTTGCATTATAATTGTCTCATGGTAGTTAAACCCCGGTACGGTACGAAAGACACGTAAAACGTTTGTGCGCTGGTGAACTACACTGATTACTCGCGGACGTGGGTTGGCAACGCTTGTCCTGGTCATAGATGAAACGAAGATATGTCGCTGATGTAAATCAAAACATCGTTAGTAAAGTACGGACAAATATTTTTAGGTCACTGGCCATATTGAAAGAATGAATCACGGGATATGACTAGGAGAATTTATTCAACACGAGTAGCAAGAAAGAAATGTAGAGGAAGGCGCAGATGCAGAATGCCTGTGAAAGAAGAAAATAATGAAATACAAAAGGTCATGTTTGAGATCTATGAGTGGATGTCAGTGAAGCTCGAGTTGTGCGCAAAGATCGATGTCAATGGAGACGTTTAATACATCGACATTAAGGAAAATCTAACTCTACCTGCAACTTTGATTTGACAAATTATGTTGCTTTGAAGATTTAAACCTTTGAAATTCAGAGAACATCTTAGTGATATGTATGTATGTGAAATAACTGCGTTTATTTCAGGTTCATATATTTCTGTGTTTTCTATAAAATTCATTCTATGGATATTTTAAAAACAGTTTGAGGTATCGTGGTTTTAAATTACTGTCATTTCTTTTCTGTAATGTTGAAAACTACTCGTAGAAACTCCCACGATTAGTAAAATTTGTCTTTATTTATGTCAGTATCTGTCTATTGTCCAACATATATTTTGCATGTCTAACAACATTTCTGTTTGATTTCAACCTTATTTAATCTCTCTTATTACTTGTGTTTTGCGATGTTCTTGCTGTATCGTGTGAAAACACTTAATTAAAATTATTATTAGCACATTCTTAATGTGGAAAAAACAAATATGTCAGAATTAGATTGATATTGATATTTAGTGTGTATCGAATTATTTACAATTTTCATATCTTTCTCATTTATTTCCACAGAACTATATTCCACCGAGGTTGAAGTCCAAACATTTTTTATCTCTCTTTTTTTTGGATTGATTGTTTAACGACCTCTATGAGCAACTCAATTGTCTATAAGAAGTCGCTCATCCCTAATTTAGGGCCACTGGTTCCAGGGAAGGAAGAGAGTCAGTGCCGTAGGAAAAACACAACATCCATGCCTCACCGGGATTCAAACACGGCCCCACCTCGGACGAATAAACAGAAGCTATCGCTTAGACCACTGCACCATGGGGGCACTTTTGACACCTCTCTTTGTATTTGTATCTCTAGGACTCAAGTACTTATTAGGATGTTTGAGATGACATGTCAAAATATGAAAACTTCAGCACACAAAATAATGAAAACTTCAAGCACACAAAATAATCGAAACTTCAGACACAAAGAATAATGAAAACTTCAAATACACAAAATAATGAAAACTTCAACACACAAAATAATGAAAACTTCAAGCACACAAAATAATCGAAACTTCAGACACACAAAATAATGAAACCTTCAATCACACAAAATCGTGAAAACTTCTAAAACACAAAATACTGTGCAAACTTCAAACGCACCAAATAATGAAAACATCAACATACAAATAACTAGAATTTCAAACACACCAAATAATGACAGCTTCAACACACAAAACAACGATAACTTCAAACACACAAAATCATGAAAACTTCAACTCACATAATCGTGAAAACTTCCAACACACAAAATACGGTGCAAACTTTAAGCACATTAAATAACGAAAACATCAACATACAAATAACAAAAACATCAACATACAAATAACAAAAACATCAACATACAAATAACAAAAACATCAACATACAAATAACGAAAACATCAACATACAAATAACGAAAACATCAACATACAAATAACGAAAACGTCAAACACACCAAATAATGAAAACTTCAAAACACAAAATAGTGAAAACTTCAAACACACAAAATACAAAATACGAAACAAAAATAAATTTTGTTAATCAAAACAATCATCTTCAGCACCAATGTGCTTCTTCAGAAGGGATACAATCTACCGTGTGTCGTTGTGGAAAACAAGAATACGGGTTCAGATGAAGTTTAACCGGAAAACGATTTACCCAGCGGAAAGGTGTGCAAGTGTTTGAAGAAGTGATAGTCCATAGGGGACAGGTCAGGTGAATAAGATGGATGTGGGTAAGGTTTCGTACCTCAACTGGTGCAGCTTCTGGATCGTCTGGCGTACCAAACTGGATCTCCCGTTTCTACGGAGAACAACGGCCAATGTGATTGAATAATGTCGAATATTTGTCTCGGCTGTGGGGAGAAATGGATCCCACCAGCTTCGGACCAACAAACACTGACTAACCGTCGTTTTCTTGGGATGGTTTCAGGGTGTGTTACGCGTCTTCACCGCGGTTGAATCATTGGGTCGAAAGTTGGAGATTGCCATACAGCAACCAGTGTGAAACCATAAATTTTTCGGTGACAAGAATCAAAACAGCATCCTTCTGCTCCGGAGCCAAATGCTTTCCCAGGTAAGTTACACCGACATAATTTATCGTTTCAACTTTGCTGTCTTGACACGTGTTTCACCTCTGTAGTAAGTGTCATATATCCTCCCCCTTGAGAAAGCTCTGGGACGGAACCATTAGTTTCCGGGTCAGCCGTTAAATCATGCTTGAAGTAGGTCGTTGAAGAAGAAGGAATTCTGATTAATTCCAGATAATGTGTGGAAAAAGCATCAGTCAATTTTTTGAAGCGTTAAAGAAGAAATTCCCGTTAATTCCACTCTATGTGTGGAATGAACACCACACATTTTTCGAAGAACCCAACAGCCAATAGATCCATTTCCACAAACTGGCGTCAATGTTTAAACCCATTTTTTTACGGTAATGGAGGTTTAACTAGCATACGCCTGCTTCGGAGGTTAATGCTTTCTCAATTAAGCTACACCGATGGAATGTATCGCTGCAACTTCGTCATCTTGACATGTGCTTCACCTCTGTAGTAGGTTTACCATCACACCATTTCTCATCATATGTGGCATGGCGTGTCCAAATATCGTTCGCTTGGTTGCAGATAAGAATAGAAGGTCAGAAAACAAAAAGCCATGTTTTGTGCTGCTTCGTCAACTAATGTTACACCATAGTCGACATCATCTACGTTTCTTTCGGCTAAAGGTAAAACTGCGTCTTAAACTGTGAAAGCAGGGTCATTATATTTCCTTCCTGATTTTTAAACTTCCACACCGTCCACTTCATGAGAAGAAACCCCAAATATTTGGAGAATTTTCTTTTTTCAGTTTCTATTACATTTAACAGTTAAGAAACGTTCTCCTTTTAAAACCAAATAATAAATATTTCCTCCTTCTAAAACCAAATAATGTTAAGAAAAATGTCCTCCTTCTAAAACCAAATAATGCGAAACCATTAATTTCCTAATCCGGTAATCCCCTTTGGAATCATCTGTCAACAGAAAATATAATTGGACCTTAATCTGTTTAAAGATCCGTCAAGGTAAACGCAACACTTTAGTAATCTGAATCATCATTACTATGCATAATAAACATAATTGAAGTAAATGATCAGGTGTAACCGTATGTATACACTGCGGCATTTGTAAAAACAAACAACAGTGGAGAACGCACTCTTCCGAAGTTGGGTTCCATTATCCGGAAGATGAGCTGTTTGTGTTGATAAATATCCTTAAGCAAAAATCCGATTGCTATTGTGGAACAGACGGTGATAAGCAGATTAAAAGTAGAATGCATCTCCATTTTGCAAACGACTCTTGATGCATATTTCCTGCGCATTAGATACTTTTTGAAAAAGGCGTATTTATTTCTAATGAACACACTAATGAAGTCGGAAAACGATGCTTATTAGTTTGTAACGAGCTGCATAAAACGAAATTTTGTTGGCTTATTATTTCTGTGGAATGGAATGGCAGTAATCATCAAATAATGGGAATTTATAAATCGGGGAAAAAAACAAGGAACAAAATGCAAAGCGAATTTGCGCAATGATCATACAAAACTAACTCTGAATCTAGCATAAATGAACTGAGTTATTATAAATGATATTTTGTGGGGGCTGATAACGCCATGTGCCTTTCGATCACGAAGTATTTTGTTCATTTAAGTTTAAGGGAATTCATAGATCGTTACGTAGTCCATCACAACGGCAACAAAAGGAAAGTGTAAGAGATTGGACGATAAGGAAAAAATTTCCAGGAAGATAGTTGCCCACAATCTTAGTAAATCTGTCGGATGGGAGATTGGACGATAAGTGTAACACATGTGTAAGAAATTAGACGATAAGTGTAACACATGTGTAAGAGATTAGACGATAAATGTAACTCATTGGACGATAAGGAAAACTTTTCAGGAAGATAGTTGCCCACAATCTAAGGAAATTTGTCGGATGGCCACAATTAAACTTCATTGAGAAAGATATTTCACGATAAGTGTAACACTTGTGTAAGAGATTGGACGATAAGGAGATTGTACATTAAAAAAGAAATTGGACGGTAAGTTTAACACGTTGGACGATAAGGGAAATATTTCCAGGAAGATAGTTGCCCACAATCTAATGAAATCTGTCGGATGGCCACAATTAAACTTCATTGGGAAAGAGATTGGACGATAAGTGTAACACATGTGTAAGAGATTGGACGATAAGTGTAACACATGTGTAAGAGATTGGACGATAAGTGTAACACATTGGACGATAAGGAGATTGGACATTAAGAAGAAGATTGGATGATAAGTGTAACATATATGTAAGCGATTGGACGATAAGTGTGCCACATATGTAAACGACTGGACGATGTGCAACACATAGACATTAAAAAGAGATTGAACGATTAGTGTAACATATGTGTAAGAGATTGGACGATAACTGTAACACGTTGGATAATAAGGAAAACATTTCCAGGAAGATAGCTGCCCAAAGTCTAAGGAAATCTGCCGGATGACCACAATTAAACTTCATTTGCTCCAACATATCTTTAGTAGAATTCAGATTAAAGCGTGTGAGAACAGTTAAGAAGCAGTTATGGAAAGGAAGTACAAACAATTAGAAGGGGACTTGCTCTGATGTTGCTTTATAACAGATCGTTTTCCCCATTCAAGATTTAGCTCAAATATTACAGAAAACATGATAATTGCATATGACTGCTAGTACAGCTTTATGATATACGGCGTATGTGACACGCTAGTATCGGCTGATCACAATTAAAGAGGGGGATGTTCGGAGCCCTGTAACGAAGCATCTATGGGACGACGAGACGCAACCAAACTTGGTAAGAATACCCTCACATAGCATTTAATATGGCTAAAAAACATGCTTTGCAGGAAGTAGTCGCATTTGTTGGTGTTTCAAAACGAACATTACAATAAGTGTACAAACAGTGGTGTACATTCTATTCCACTGCTATTCGTATACGTAACTGCTATCAACAGTACGGTGTTTAATTTTTGAATTGCTGTAAGTGTGAGCAAATAATTTCGTAATTATGTCTCTACTAGTTAATGTTCGTGGCGTAACATATAATCAAACTCTTGAATAGTTAATTAGATGCTAACTTCCAGAGATAAGAGTCAGTGAGAGATAAAGAGACTTGCATTAGTCCACCTTCTTTTTCCTTCATTCACTAAAGAATGAAATTCCCTGATGCAGCGGGAGTCTCAGGTGTTCACACAGAATTCAATTCAATGACAGCAATGGGCAGTTCCAACAGCAGTGTGTCTCAACAAGATTTACATTGTATTTACTCAACAGGATTTATATCAAAGTTTGACAATGTACTCGTACTCTCTGCAACTCCACGTACATAGATCTCGACAACTCCACAAACCCTTACTTTCTATATACATTCAATCTAGTCATTTTATCCCTCTCTGACTCATTGTCAGTGTTGCCATATTGTAAGACCTGTTCGAGAAAGTAATGTGGCGTTCAGTGACGAAACGTTCAACCAAGAAATATTCAAAGTTCCATGTTAAAACAGAAACCCAAAAGTAAGGTTATTTATAGGCAGGTGTTTATCACAACAGTCATTACTGTTAGACAGGGACCGCCAAGCAGTGCCACGACTACAGACTGGAAACCGAATTCAAACCAGACGGGCATTGCTACAAACAGCTAATGAAGAACCACATCAGCCAATGTCCAAATTAAGATTGCGAAGGAATTGAAGATATTTGATTGCAGACAACTGGAAAGCTGTTATGTGATCAGATGAATTGCATTTCTGTCTGTATTGCAAGGTCATTCCGTTGCTTCAGGGAAACATCTGCAGGGTGCACGGGCTAAAATGTTTTTATGAGAAAACATTAAAACAACTGGAGATGCCCAAAATGCTACCAGATTTAAATCCCATTGAAAACCTTTGGGGCTATCTGGAAGAGAAGGTGAAACACCGAAACAGGCATTCACGAAATCTTACTGAATCAACGAATGACGTTATCCCATGAAGGAATGACGTTATACAATAAAGAAATGACGTTATGAAATCGACGAATGATGTTATCCAATAAAGGAATGACGTTATGCAATCGACGAATGGCATTATGCAATCGACGAATGGCATTATCCAATCGATGAATGGCGTCTTCCATTCCTAACAGATATGCTATTGTAATTCAAGCAAAGGGAGGTATTACTCTGTTTTAAAATAGAAATTGCACAGGTGACTAAATTCATGTCCGATGAATTAACTACGGCAGGTATTTTTGATAACCTTATTCCCTCTTACTTACACACTGGGTGTCCGATGAATACCTTTTATTGCAGCTACAGAAAGATATTCTAACGTGATTTTCCTTTAACATTCGAATAATTATTTTTCCTACAGTTTAGAACCTACTATTACATATCTACCATTCATTTGTTTTAGAATTTAACATCGACCTGAGAAAGCGTCGTTTTATGATGCATTCGTTGATAAATTGCAAAACCTAGGTCACCATCCTTTTATTTGACATATTCCGCTATTATATAATTTTCAGAATATACCGTGTGATCATTTTATCACTCAACCCGGCATCCGGAATGTGTTCAATGTGTAGAAAGCCAGTGAAACACAGACGCATCATGGGTTCAATAGGAAAACAAGATACCAACAACTAATGACACCAAATGACATGCCTACTTGTTTACAGGAGGTATTTGAAATATCCACCCGCAGCTACAAGGCAGGCGCGAGCCCTCTTAACCATATTGGATATCACCTTGCGTACGAGCGTACAGTTAACAGACATAATCTCGCTGGTAATGAGCCGCTTCAGTTCGTCAACAGTACGTGGATTCCGTCGCTATACACAACCTTTGAGATAATCCTGGAGGAAAAATTCCGGTGGAGATAAGTCAGGTGATTTGGGGGTCCACAAACCTTTTGACATCTGTCGGTCATCAAACATGTCGTCAAGAACCTGCAGGTTGTCATGAGACGTATGACACGTTGCCCCGTCCTGTTGCAGGTAACAATAACGTCCGTCTGCTTCCAGAAGTGCAACAAATTTCATATTGATGTCTTGGTACGACTGACTGTTCAGGGTCGTGTCAAAAAATATGGGCCCCACTATTTGTCGTCGTGAAATTGAACACCACACCCCGACTTTCAATTAATGTAACGGCGTTTCGTGCAACACATGTGGGTTTTCTGTAGACCAATATCTGTTGTTCTGACTGTTTACGTATCCACTATGGTGAAAATACGCCACATCACTGAAAAACTCTTTATCGAACAGGCCTATTCCGTGACATCTCACCAATGTCATCAGCCACCTACAGTATGCAGTTCGTTGGTGCGTGTCCGGTTGTTTGAAATCTTTTATACCGTGAACACGGTACGCACGGAGATATAATTTCCTTATGGCCTTGTGTGCAACTCCCATACGACATCTGTTGTTGTGTCCCCCAGTTTACGCAAACTCTTTGTTGGCGAATGTTGTAATGCTGCCCGTACCACCTCGACTTTGGCGTCCGTTAACACATGGTACCTCCTCGCCTTCTTATCACCAACACTCCCAATTTCTCGAAAACTGCTGATGATCCGCATGATTGTTGATTTGTTGGGCACAGGCACGTCAGGATACTTTCGATGAAATCGCTTCTGCACGTACGCATATGATTGCTGTTGAAAATACACTTCCACAATAAATACCCGTTGTGCAGTTGAAAATGGCATCTTGTAATGTCCGTCAGCAACTTCCGCAAACACATCGTTCTTCTCGCTGGTCTGGAACGCAACTAACCACGCACCTGCGCTTCCTATCTCAAGAGAATTATACTGCCATCTACCGTCATGTCACACACTTTCTGCCTTTACAACAACAAAATGTCCTGTTCTGTGCCATTGAATGCCGGGTTACGTGAGCTAAAACATGAACGTGTTTAAATATTTTTCGGGAAGGTGGCAACACTGCACTTCCTTGTACGTCTTTTAAAATATCTCGTCGCTCTTTTAGGATAAAGAAACGAAGTGTGTTGAGAAATGTATTTTACCCAGAAAGTTAAATTATGGTCATTTCTGGGCAGGTATATTCTGTTTCCTCTAATTCCCAGACAAACTTGGCTGTCAAAATGTGTTCTTATTAAAGGAACCTAAGTCCCATTGGAAACATTAAAGCATACAAACCTTTTTTAACATTTCGAGAGCAAAACTGGGTTTCTAAGGACGAATCGCATACACACACAAAATGCGACAGCGAAGGAATCCAGTTAAATGACGTTTATATCGTGCGTGTTATTATAGCAACAGGTGAATTAATTAAGGACAGAACACAGCAGAAAAAGATTAAGTACACGACTTCAGTGAAATTTTGCACGAAGCGCTAAGTGACTTCATATCAATGAATGAAGAGTTTGAGAAATTTGAACCGTTGGCTGGAGTTTTGTATTCAAATAGAAAACAAAGAATGATGATTTATAGTATGGTGTTTTATCGCACAGGTAGACAGCTGAATTCTTGCATATAAAGAATGATGAATTCTACAAATATGGAACTCTGTTTTCTTTTCTTTTTTTCTTCTTTTATTGTCATGAGATCTCAGCAACAAAACTGGCACGTTTCGAGAAATTAATCTTTCTGCCTGAAAACAATAAGACACAAAAAAATTGATGGTGAATTTCATGAAATTGGAACTTTACTGTTACTGAAATACATGAACACGAACATACTAAGACCTTTAACAGCGTGCCCAGTGTTTTTAGAATAATTGATTCACCAAGAGAACCCAGTTTTGCTGAAATGTCACAGCGAAAGAAAACACAAAAATGAACATGTAAGTATACTTATTCTGCATTTTTTTCGGCTTCCTATAAGCATTATATTTTTTTACATGGCTGTTTAATTACCTGCGGCAGTTTTCTCGAACCAGTGGTCGAATCCTTTGAAATATCATCTGTCACAAGGATTCACTCCCAGAGCAAGAAAAAAAACTACTAATTTGCTTAATTCAACGAGAAGACGTGTGACGTACTACGGAGGTGAAGCACGTGGCAAGACGAGAAATTTTCAGAGATACATTCCGTCGGTGTAGCTTAGTCGGTTAGAGAGACTCATTCTGGTAGAGTGAGGAGATGCGGTTTCGATCCCCGTCATGGACAATTTCCTGTTCTCACATTGACGCCCGAAAGTGATCTACTGGCTGTTGGGTTCTTTGAAAAATGTGTGATGTTCGCTCCACACATCGTCTGGAATTTACAAAAGGTTTTCTTCGCTTAAAAAAAAATAAATTGTAAGAGGTAGATGATGTGACGTACTACAGAGGTGTAGCAGGTGTCAAGACGATACATCTGCAGCGATACATTCCATCGGTGTAGTTTAGTCGGTTGCAGGAACGCCCTCTGGATCGAGGAGACGCGGGATCGATCCTCGTCACCGACAAATTCCTCTTTTCGAAAGCCTTACATCATATACGCGGAAGAAATTCGCAGAAATTCACCTTTCATTTGTATGTTCTGAATTGTTCACAACCGAGTACATGTGAGATATATATAATACATTGCTGACTGTAACGGTTTGATGTACTCCCGTATCATAACCAACGATTATCATTTCACTCCTCTACCTGGTTTGACCCATTCTCTTCCATATATTCCCAGCTTGGATTTTTATCCACACATTTCCCACGTGGTCTTTTTCTGTTTTTTTTTCCTGTCCCTTGTTATCCAGTTTAATATTTAAGTTCTTTATCGTTGACCCAGTTTTTTTTTTGGCAATATGTCCAACCTATTGCCATTTGAGGGTCTTTATTTTGAACGCGATGTCATTCTGTCTTGTAACTTTCCTGATCCAGGATTTCCTGTTCTTGTATTTCCTGGTTATGTCAAGCATGCATCTCTTCAGTCTTCCTTCAGTTGTCCCATGTCTCACATCCATAAGTAAAAACCGGAAGACCGTATTCATTAAACAATTCTCTGTTAGGTCATAATGGCAAGTTGCTACTGGAAATCGAATTGCTTGTTCCATATGCTCTCCAGCCAAGTTTTATATACGCCTATTAGTTCCCTTTACTGTGTGGTCCCCAAATTATTTCTCTTGTTCAAAAATAAATTTAGGTATCAGTTATTTCTAAAAGTGGCCCAGCAATCCCTAAATCTTCAGTTCTTCTAGAAATGTCCATCAATATTGTTTTCTGTAAGTTCATTTTTAATTCCACTTCTATACTTTTATCAGCACTTTCTTGGATAGTAATCGGCAGCTCTGAAAGGTTATTTGCAAACTTAATACGTCCATTGCGACCCGGTGGTGCAATGGTCTAAGTGATGGCTTCTGTTCATTCGTCTGAGATGGGTCCGGGTTCGAATCCCGGTGAGGCATGGATGTTAAGTTTGTCTTACGGCACTAGTTGTATCCCTTCCCTGGAACCAGTGGCACTAAATTAGGGACGGGAAACTGCTTATACCCCACTGCGTTTGTGACGTACTACAGAGGTAAAGCACGAGTCAAAAAGACAAATCTGCAGCGATACATTCCGTCCGTGTAGCTTACTTGGGAGAGCAACTTACTCCGGAGTTACGGGGCGCGGTTTCGATCTCCGTAACAGACAAGTTTGTGTTTTCACAAGTTGTTCACCGTAGTTGTTAAACCCCCAGTCACAAAAAAAAAAAGAGAGAAACGAAGGTGGGTTAAATATTTTCCATTCATCTTTATCACTTCATTTTCCGTTACTCTTATCCTCATATTTTTCATTAATCCTTTTCACATCATTTAATAATGGAAAGTCATTATACAATGTGGCATTTAAGAGCTTGAAGATGTAGTGTCACTTTGTCTAATTTCTTTTCCAATTTTTGCAGTGCACTTTTCTCGAACATTCAAATCTTTGCACTTGCATTTCATACTCCCGCATAAGAGTGTTTCAGGAATTGGATCTAGAATTATTTGTGATTAATTCAGGGTTTCACGCCATTGTAATTTTAGCGACAGTGCGGGAATATAATAAGCTGATCTGAAGATTCGAGATGAAAAATTGCCTCAAACTAAATGCTTTCTTAATCTCTGATTATTAATTGTTTCTATCAAAACTTCTGCGGAAGATTTTAAAAATAATCCATGCCATTTTTTAAAAACTGAAGCACTTATTCAATCTTATTTTTGACTATCGCGCCATGATAATAATTTAGATTCAAGAGTGTCATTACTGATCACCTGTCATCATCATCCGCAGGGATTCCCGCACGGAAATTTGTGGTATGCTTGGAGAATGGAAAAAAGGGAGAGACGTGATAGGAACGGGAGTTGGAAGGGGGAGAGTATCTCAAAGTTTCTGTGGCTCTCTTCCGCAGCCACATAAAGCGCCATCTCATCTGTCTTCACGGGATAATGATGACGAAGCTTCCGGAGCTAAGAGGCGTCGAGTCATTAGATGTCCAAGTTTGGCATTGTGGATGGAGACAAACAACTGTGAAAAAACAAAACAAATGAGTTCCCTTCCTACATTTTCTTAGAAGCAACCCAAAATTTTAACGGCGAATCACGTCGATAATTTGTAAGTGCCAATCACTGCTTACCTTAACATTTTACGCAGTCGATATGCATCTCAAACGATTTTAAATTAGTGAAGTAAAGCGTTATTAGAAGCATTCTAGCCATGGGTGCCAATTTGCGTTGAGATAATCCTGATGGATTTTCGGATATTCGATACCTGACGACAAGAAGACAACAGAGAAAAAAAAACCTCATCTTTCCAAATGTCATTAGCGAAAATGAAACCGAGTTGGTTTTTTTATTTGGGTTAAATGACTTCCGGAAGCTAAGGAATAGCAGAACTCGTGAGTTCACGATTTAGATCTGAAGAAAACCAAGGCCACTAAGAGACGAATTTAACATCTACGTCTGAAACGGGATTCGAACTTAAGATGAGGAGCCAGACCACCCGTATTTCTACTTTCAGGAGATTTGAATGATCAGCACTACTTCAAAGCACGAAAACATGCATCGAACTATAAGCGTGATGAGCACATATTTCGACTCAAAAATGTGTACAATAACAAAGTGTAATATTCGTAACTACCGAATATTTATTGCAACACAAAATCTTATAACTGAAGATTTATTCAGCGATGCGAAGGCCCAGCGGAGCTCTCTTTACGAGACTCGAGACAGTTAGTTGTTCGAGCATAGGTACGAAATGGCACATCCGATCACACTGATTTTTTGAATGCGATTGGACATCGTCGATGGTCAGGATTTCACGCCTTCCTATTTCCGAAATTCCGTGTCATTGAGGAATAATCGTCCAAAAACTTGCATTTTTAGGGTTTTTTCCTTGTTTTGAGAAGGGGTCGTTTGTTGTCTATCTCCTCCAAAGATCTCCAGCCGATCGCGCTGACACTTGCCACAGAGAAAGGAGGGAAGGACATCGTGAGTGACATGGGGTTAGTATCATAGTGATTGGTCGTGTCTTATAAAAATAATGACCATTAAGAAGCTGACCAATTTCAATAATAATTGAAAAACCCCTCTCTCTTAACGAGACTTAGGACAATTAGTTGTTCGGGCACAGCTACGACATTCGACATGACACATCGATCACTGTGGTTTTTGGCATGCGATTGGACATCGCCCATGATCAGATTTTCACGCCTTCTAATTCCCGAAAATCCGTGTCATTGAAGAATTTCAATTAAAATTTGAACCGTTTCACGAAAGTCGGCTCATTAACATTAATTAAAAAAAATGGTTTGGATTGAAAAACGAAGAATTGGAAAGACTCCATTTGTCAGCTCAACACTTGCTTAATCTAAGCAAGTGTTGAGCTGACACAAAGTCGTTCATAATAAATTTTAGGTATTTCTTTTTTAGAATGTTTCGTACTTTTGTTGTGGAAGTCATACATTTTACGCGTTCATTTTTTTAGAATTTGTTATAATAGACGCCTTAATGAGCTTAGATTTTGCAATAGCTTCGCTCCAAATTTGCCAACTCTACCCGAGTCATCGGTTACCGTTGGCGGCTTGCCTTAGTGGTAGCTAACGAAGTGTTCATCGTGAAGATGGCGGTTTGATTCAAATAGAATTTTTGAGTCGGCTTTTCAGAATAAGCGAACTATTTCCAAATTTGCCGCCCCGGTGGCGCAGTGGTCTAAGGTGCTGGCCTCTTCTCATTCGTCCGTAAGGGGTCCGGGTTCGAATCCCGGTCAGGCATGGATGTTGTGTTTGTCTTACGGCACTGGCTCTCTCCCTTCCCTGGAACCAGTGACCCTAAATTAGGGACGGGCGACTGCTTATAGCCCATTGAGTTGCTCACGGTGGTCGTTAAACCTCCAATCAAAAAAAAAAAAAAAAAAATTTCCAAATATCAGGTAACCACGAAAATAATTTGCCGTTTTACGAGACATAGACAAAGTATAACACATACGTGACAGAAAAGCAATTTATTCACCAAAATAGTTACTATGGGCATCAACGACGTTCTACGTTCTTCCATCGTGTAAACAACTTAATATACCACTACGATAAAATTCCGGGGCATGGGAAAAAAAACGATTTGGAAGGCAGCGTGCATCTCATCGATGTTGAGAAGTCAAGTCCACGCAAATGAATGTTGAGTCAAAGAAACAAGTGATAGTCTAAAGGAGAGACATCTGGTGAGTAAGTTGGATGACATAAAAGTTCCCATCCAAGTTCTTTGACAGTGTTTTTGGTCAATGAAGCCCAGTGTGCTCGAGCGTTATCTTGAAGGAGCAGAACTCCCTTTCTGTTGACAAGTGTTGCTTTCTTTTTTTCCAGGTCCTCATGCGCACGTCTCAGTTTTTCACAGTACACTGCAACGGGGATCGTTTGGCCGCGTTGAAAGAGTTCATAATGAACAACACCAAGTGCTGTACACCATTTACAAAGTACAACTGTACGCGGATGCCGATGTGTGAGGAATTGAGTCACTGGTGGACAACAAATGTTCAGAACGTTTTGAGGTGCTATATTAAACCCACTTCACATAACATGTGAGTACCTTATCCAAGAATGGTTCCTCCTTATAGCGAGACAGCAATGCAAGACAAGCTGGGACATGTTGATGTTTGTTCAGCGTACACATTTATGGGAGACATGCTTACACAATTTGCATGCCTTACTTATTGCATGCAGATGTCTTCGAACAGTTTCATCAAAAACACCAAATGACTGGGCTAGTTCCTGGCATGTTTAGCTACTGTCAACTCAATAGGGATAGGAAAACCACAGTGAGCATTCTCTTGAAGGGATTCGTCTCCATCTCTGAAGTTTCGAAACCAATTCCGACTTATGCGTTCCTTCACAGTATCTGCCTCGAATACTAAGCAAATGCGACTAGTTGTTTCTGAAGCAATAAACCGAGACTAAATTCGTATAACGAACACCCACGAATAATTTCCACTGATACCGCCATTGCAATCACACGTGTTTCCTCTACCAAACTGCTTACTCATCTGATTCATATGCGCAGGGCATCTTGGGATTTCACCTGACGGTATACCGCTGGCAGAACGCTATCTCTCCGCAAATTCAATCACTACAAGGTGTTTCTTTTGCTCCCTCGATAAAAGAGAAATACTTTTGTGGTTACCTAATAGAAATGTATTGGGGGGACCGGAAAGTAATGTCGCTTTTTGGGGAGGGGGAGATAATTTCGTGGAGCAGGTGTGAGTTGTTTATGTACGTTCAACGTAAAGTAAGTGTATGTACAAGTGAATGAACTATTCGCCTTTAACTAATGTAGGTATTTTTGTCTTCCAGATTTGCAGAACAAAATGAGTGACATAAAACCCAAGGAGAGCCACGTTCGTCACTGTGTGCTGTATGAATTTCAGAAAGGCAATAATGCAACCGTGGCCACCAATAACATTTGCATTGTTTATTTGCATCCGTTAAATGTCCGCAAGTACCAGCAGCGTTGTTTCGTCCAATTCCGGTCGAGCAATTTTGACCTCTCTGATACCCCTCGTACAGAAAGGCCCATGGAGTTGGACAATGACCTGCTGCGTGCAACCGTTGAGGCAGATCCTCATCAAACCATGGATGAATTATACCAGCGTCTTAATGCATCATGGTCTACTGTTCAATAGCACCTGCAACAGATAGGGAAGGTCTATAGACAAGGAGTTTGGGTCCCACACCAACTTTCACGTGACAGCAAAGCTCAGTTTTCCACCATCTGCAACTCTTTGCTCAGCAGACAGGAAAAGGATCATTTTCTTCATCTAATTGTTACTGGAGATGAAAGGTGGATTCTTTACGTGAACAGCAAACGCAAAAACAAGTGGCGCACTCCATGTCAGACACCAGTTCCTACGCCAAAACGAGGCCTACACCCCAAAAGGTTTTTGCTCTGTGTTTGGTGGGCTACCGCTGGCGTAGCTCACTTTGAGCTCTTGGAACCCGGACAGACCGTAACGGTAGACCTCTATTGTCATTAACTGGACCGTTTGAAGCAAGCTCTTGCTGTAAAACATCCAGCACTGGTCAACAGAAAAGGTGTCATTCTCCAGCCAGACAACGCCAGACCTCACACGGCGAGACGGATCCAGGAGACGATCAGAGATTTTGGCTGGGAAGTTCTGCTCCATCCCCTTTATTCCAATGACATTGCACCACCTGATTACCATTTTTTCAGATCTCTGCAGCACTTTCGCAATGGGAAAAGATTCCACAATATTGATGATGTCAAAACGGGGTCCTCGGACTTCTTTCCATCACAGCCAACGTCTTTTTATAAGGACGGCATTGAAAGTTTGGTTTCACGATGGGCAAGTGTGATCGATAATGATGGCGATTATATAATTGATTAAGAAATAAATTTCTTCTGTTACAAATAGCGTTTCTCTTCTTTTCCAAAAACGACATTACTATCCGGTCCCCCTAATATATACACTCAACCAGCCATACGTTGCCCTCTGATGAATAATCTAGTAAAGGTGTCTAGAATTGCCGATGACGTCGCTTAGGCATTCTCTCACCTTACACGTGCTTTCGCCATTGTGATCACTCCGATGCAGTGTTCCTCACGCCGAAGTTAAGATCTTCAAATTTAGCTACACCGAGTCGTTTTCCCTTTTGTCTCCCTCATCTGTCGCGTGATTGGTTCTCACCGCGCAATATTTTTTTACCCAGCTGGCAACACATACGTACCGATTCCATGATGTTCCGAGAAATACCTCCTAGTATTGGCTATTGCAATTAAACATAATAATCTAAAATCTTCTGTAACAATGTTTTTAACGTGTTCCCTCCTTTAATGAACTTTAAGAAGCATTTCAATTTTTAAATATTTAGATTCACGGTAATTCACCATTTGGGGTATAATACATAATTATATTTTACATTTCCTGTGCTGTTTCTGCTGTCCTTATATTTTGAAAAGATTGGTGTATAAACCAACTGAGCTTTTCGCTATTCTGGACGCCCTCACTCCATCTATTGTGCCACTGGTTCAATGCTTTTTCCAGATTCAGGTCAATTTTCCTTGCAAGCTGTATAAAAATATTCAGTACTAATGATATAACTATTTTGCTTCTGAACTTAAAACTAAAATACAATGGCTATCATCCGTAGTCTGAAAATATCACTCAATTAATTTCGATTATATCAATCGCCTTTATCTTTAAGGGTAACTATGGTACGTTAATTATTTATCAACTTTAACTTCGTTCAGCTTTACTGATGTCACGACTGCCGACGTGAAAATTAATGCTTTTTTCTCAATACACATTTCACGAATTCGGTGTTTCTCTTTGACCTATTCATTCCCATTTCCATCACTTCCTGTGGAATCCATCCTTGTAACCTGTAGTTCTATACGCTGTTCCCTTATTTTGTTTCAATTTTACTATAAACTTCTCTGAAGAAACCCTTCCATGAATATGACAGGTTCAAACCATTGTTGCTGCTGTGATCTTAATTTTCAGTTTTTTCAATGCATATCGCCTCTGCTATTCTTAGTTCCCTTTTATTTCTCGATTGTCCTAACAAAACTCGGATTTTTTTACGTTTATTTTGAAGTGCTGATTCAATTGCTTATTTTTTCTCCATGAAATATATTTAAGGAAACTATTTTGTATTTGGTTACCTGAACCCAGTTCAGACCAAACTGAAAGACCTTACACCGTTACAAAGACACCGAACTTTTTTTGCTAAAAACTTGCTGGCCGGGAAACACCAAGCCTTTGAGAATCAGTGATGCCAAATGACGTAGTTAAAAGCTCGTACGGTCATGTTCATTTCAACGAAGACCGCCCGAAAGCAGAGAAGTTAACATCACAAGAAAACAAAGAATTGTCTCAGTAAGTGTAAATGAGAAAAAAATGAAAACCGCAAGGCGTGTGGAAAAGAATAGCACAACGGTTCAATTTCAAATTTTTGTAATGTTACAAGGCGGAAACTAAAGTGTTCTAAAAGAATTCAGCAAAATTAAAAAGAAACAGGCCAACGTAAAGGGATCATTCCGGGTAACTTTAGGGACAGCAAAATAAATGGAATCACTAAAATACATGGATGAAAAAGCAACTAAGATTATAATGTGTGGAAGAGTATTTCTTTTCCTTTTCTTCATGATGTACGTAATGATACTTATTTGTATTATTACAGATATTTGGATGCAAGGTACGGGTGTCATAACAAAAGTTCTGCACACTGTCCATTTTGAGAAAAGTGTGAAGTAACGGAGAAAACTTACCTTATTGCCGTTCAGTGTACTCCACTTCGCTGCTAATGACAGCTTACTAGCGGTGAGGTAAGTTCCGGATGCCCCGTAGTACGCCATCTTTGTTCAGCTGTCGTATTTTACGGGTCATGTCCAGTGACAGTTTGTCCAGCGATTCGTAGCGGATGCCCCGGAGACGAGTTTTTAAACTTTGGGAAAAGATCAAAGTCGAATGGACTGAGACCAGGGCTGCATGGTGGGTAGGATAAAGCTTCCCAACCATATTTCGACAAAAGTCTCCTTACTGACGCTGCACCGATGCATTGTCATGCAGAAAGATCGCTCCCGCTTCCAACAAGATGGGGCGATTTCGACGAATTTTCGTTCTCAACTTTGCCATCAGAGAGCCACGATAATGTTGTGCGTTTACATTTTGGCCTACCGGCATTTGATCAGAGACTACAACTCCCTGGGCATCGTACGCAAAAATCATCAGTTGCTTCACTTTGAATTATTGCTGACGACACTTTGAGGGGCGTGGGGAACTTGGATGCCTCCATTCCGCTGATTGTGACTTCAGTTCCTGCTCAAACTTACGGGTCCAAGTCTCATCAATTGGGGCAATTCTGTTCAGTAAGGTGTCGCCCTTCTTTTCGAACGCGTGGACATGATCCTGTGAGACGCTCACTCTGGCTGCCTTTATGAGTCAGTCAAAATCCGGTGACCAGACATGATGGACAAATTTTCCTGATGAGCAATCTCCTCGACTGTCAAACGGCGATTCTCTTCGAGAAGCGTTGCAATAATGGTGACAGATGTTTTCTCTGTCGCCGTTTGAGGTCGGTCTGAGCGGTGATCATTTCGATGCTGCTTCGGCCCTCTCGAAAGAAAGCGCGGTGCCCAGCGAGAAATTGTGCTTCGATTTCCTTCCCCACAAACTTCTTGCAAGGCCGTGTGGATCTGTGTCGGAGTTGTTCCTCGCAGAGTTTCTATTTTTACACACGAACGCTGGTCTAACGTCGTGACTCTACCTGAACAGCTGCACTCTTTTATTTCCAAACCCTCCCGCGTCCACAGAGCAAATGATAGCGCGTCGTTCTGACACCACTGCGATGCTGAGAGTATGACCTTGACATGATGCAATCATATTTCCTACTTCATCATCTGCTTCCGTTTTAGATTACCGTGTGCAGAACTTTTGTTATGATTCTCTTACGAACTCGTGCTCCTCTGTGAGTAAACTATTATCATCGTTCGGAAGCGTAACTTATCAGGAAGACGTCCTAATATCTTGATATACACGTCACATCGAAAAGAATTATAATTTTTATGCGATTCATCAGGGCGCTACTATGGTTTGTAAAATACATTCTTGGTTATAAATGTAGTTCCATACTATTTTATTGCATTTCAGGATTTATACGTACATTGAATGTTGCATGGATATAGAGCTCCTTATAAGATTCTTAAATTAAAATTAATCATCCGTGGAAATCTTAAAATATTTTCTTGATTTTGGTTCCCTTTGTCGTCGAACTTATCACTGGGTGATATGACTACATTTCTACTTTAAAAGGCTAGAAAAGAACAACAAAATTATGTAAAAACGAATTCCGTGGTCCAGAGAATACTGAGATTCATCCGAAGAGAACTAAGCATGACTTCCACATCTTTAATTAACGAGTCTGAAACTTTTGGTCACGATCGAAACAATTGCAGTATTATGCATATTGTTAAAGTAATTAACTGAAATAGACGTGAACGGAAACAGAATTTTCAACGCTCATTTCGTCTGAAGCAATGAGAATTCACAGTAGATGAAGTAAACAGGAGGAGTTTTCCCACAACACATGCAGTTCAAGTTGCTAACCAGAAACGAAATTTAAATTTACATAAAAATATTACTTTTAGTTGAGATAGTTTCTGTAATGCACGTTGTTTACAAGCAAAAGGGGGAAATGTGGCAGATAGATTGGTGCAATTATATTTCCGTTGTTGGAACGTGGTGAGAAAATTAAGTAGTTCAAACATGCTGCCTTTGTATATCCATTTGTGTATTTCACTTACAGCATTCAGGGGATAAACGCAGTCGCATTTAGAAGAGTTCTGTCTTCGGAAGTAATCTATGAATCATTAGTGTTACATCTCTACAAACGTTAAAGGTTTTTCCTCCTTCCTTTTCCGCCGAATGAAAACAGTCATATTCTGCTAGCATTCGCGTCATGAAGAGTTTTGACAATCCTGTCCTACATAACGACTGTCTGGCTGGAAGACCTTTAGTTTGGCTCAAGGCTTAGTTCCGAGCAAAGAAATGTCGTTCATCATCTCCAACCTATAAAAACGTCTTATATCACAAATGGACATTCCAACCCTTTGAAATTCCTCCCGGTCGTCTCCTCATAAATACTTCCCGGGAATCATGACTCTTTATCTGATTACGTCAAATTTTTAGCTTTCACAAGCCCGTTATCTCTTCAACCTTTGATTCTGGAAAATTTCCCTGGATTAGTGATATTTAGAAATATTTCAACAGACAAATACAAAAATAAATTTATAATCTGACCATACTTAAATGAAATTAATATATTTTTTTTTACTTTTCCAGCTGAAAAAACATGTGAAAACACAAATTTGGCGGTGGCAAGTACTGAAACTGCATCGTTTTGCTCCTGAGCCCAATGCATTCCCAATTAAGCTACACCAACGGAATTTATCGATGCAACTTTACCGTCTTGACATGTGCTTCACCTATGTAGTACGTCACTCACATCCCCCAGCTTGAGAAAGAGCTAAAAAAATCATTAGTTACCTGGTCAGCCGGAAAACAATGCTTGAAGTAGCTCACTCTAGAAGAAAGAATTCTGATTAATTCCGGACGATGTGTGGAATGAACATCACACATTTTTTGAAGGACCCAACCGCCAATAGATCCATTTCCACAATCGTGCGTCAGTGTGAAAACACAAATTTGGCGGTGGTGCGGCTCGAATTCGAATCTCTCTGCTCTTGAACAGAATGATTTTCTCAATTAAGCTACACCGACAGAATTTATCGCTGCAACTTTGCCGTCCTGACATGTGCTTCATCTCTGTAGTACAGCACAACAATGAGCAGTAACTAATTAATAAAAAGGTACTGTACGATTACACTTAAATAGTACTAGAGATCCGAATTTTTTGGCGTAGAATATAAACCAAAGTTTCCAAGCTTTCGCACATCAACGAGATGGATTATTCAAGGAAATTAGACAGCTAACTGGATAATGTAACACTTCAACAATTTGAACGTCCCAGACAATAAATGAATAGGCGCAAATGTTATCAGATCATACATTCGAAGAAACGAGGTCACGTTGATTGGGCACGCGGTACTGTGGTAGAAAACACAGTATTATTTGAAGAATTGATTCCAAATGCGTGGCAACTCGAGAGAGGCGCAATCATTGCAAGCCTCGCTGCTGGTCAAGATTTCCAAGGTTTCGCGAATGGCAGTAGATTTAGGTGTGGAGTATGAAGATAATTTCTTGATACCATTCAACATAGGATCAACGGACTTGAACTTGACCTATCTTGATAGGACAGTGGTTATTTTACCGTCTTTTGTATCCCTTTTATATTCGTTAATTCTAGTTCAAAACGAACGTTTGGTCATTCCGATGTAGTATCGCCTGCAGCCGTCCGGATATTGTAGTGGGTTTGCGTAAACACCTGCCTTATTGAGAAGAGGGGGCTTGTCAATATTTCTCTTAAGCATCGTGTATAAAGATGCCGGAGACCTTATGCCGACACCGAAGCTCATCCTCCTGAGCGCGTTTATTAGTTGATAGGGAACATTTGGTATGTAGAAAATAGAGCCCAGGTAGCGAAGTTGCGGCATAGAAAGATTGACACTGCTGGTTCTGGCTTTTTCGGTAGAGTTATGCATCTGGTTCGACGTATATCCTGCCTCTATCCTGATGGATTTTTCGTTGAAAAAGCCTTCTGGTTGCTGTGCGAAAGCTTGGAAACTTTGATTTATATTCTACGCCAAGAAATTCGGATCACTAGTATTATTTAAATGACCATTAATGTTAATAAAAGATATAATTCTACAGGGTGTTTCAAAGTTATATTTACAAGTTTGACCCTCAATAAAACCTAAACGAAATAAGATAACGAAGTTCTGTTTTTTGTACATGTAACAGCAACGCATAAAGTTGTATTGGTATGCAAAGGATTTTTGTTTACTTTCGGGTACGACCCTGAACTTGTGATAGCTGCTCCTCAGGAAAAGGATTCAATGAGTGGCATGGTTCATAGAGGCGAAATCAGACACATGAGTCCAAAGGAATTTTCGTATCAAATATCGACGTAATCCACCCTCAATACGCAAAGCACGGTAATATTTTGGAGTCAAAGCACAGTAATATGTTGGAGCCAAAGCACACACACCATACCCCTAAATTATCTTTAAAAAACATCTTTATTTACAATTTAAAAACATGATAGATAAAAGCTCTGGCAAGCCCTTTTGCGACCACTATGGCCGCATCTTCAGGCCGATGAGTGAAACCAGAATTAGAACGGCGTAATTTTAAATAATGACAGATAGGAGCACAAGTAATACACATTATGTAAATGAAACACATTAGCCATTGCCATTCACTACAAATTATTACAAGTCTTTGTAATTACTTAGATTATTCTTCCCATGAATACTATAAAACCAGGTTTCTCCAGGCGGTGGGAATCTAGGCAGGCACTTCCTCATTACAGCATTTTGGTCCAGGTTTTTTTATTATATATAGACTCTCCGTAAAGAGCATAGAGCGTTTATTAGAAGCTGTCGATAGTAAGTTCGCATTTTTCCAGTCAGCTCTCAAGTCTTTTTCAATGAGAATTTTTGACAATGTCGAAGTTGCAGATTTCTTACGGATGGTATATCTATGTTCTTCCCAACAAATACCCAGGCTTCTAAATGTCGAGCCCACATAACAAAGATCTACCGATTGTCCATTTTTGTCCATTAGAGAGATATTATACACTCCAAATCTGGAAATAGGTTATACACTCCAAATCTGGAAATCTCTGTCATGTCTAATTACTGAAGAAACGTTTTGGGTTTTTACACCGAATCCAACAGAGTATTTTTTACAGGTGCTTTTTTCCGCTTTCCAACCGTAGGTTGAAGAAGCGTATATGCTCCAGCTTTGTCCGTCCGTCCGTCCGCACGCTAACTCGCGTAAAAATCATTCGATTTCTATGAAATTTTAGTATGTTGTAGGAAAACACCTGGGGACGAACCCTATTGAAAATGGAGTTAATGGGGTCAAAGGTTACGACATAGGAACGGGATTCATTCCTTTGACCTTATGCGTAATGACTTGCGTAAATATCGTTCGATTTCAGTGAAATTTTAGTATGTGGTAAGGGACCACATAAGGACAAACCCTATTGAAAATGGGGTTAATGGGGTCAAAGGTCACGACATAGGAACGGGATTCATTCCATTGCCCTTATGCGTCATTACTTGCGTAAATATATCGTTCGATTTCAGTGAAATTTTAGTATGTGTTAAGGGACCACATAAGGACGAACCCTATTGAAAATGGGGTTAATGGGGTCAAAGGTCACGAAATAGGAACGGGATTCATTCCATTGCCTTTATGCGTCATTACTTGCGTAAATATCGTTCGATTTCAGTGAAATGTTAGTATGTGGTAAAGGACCACATAAGGACAAATCCTATTGAAATGGGCGAACTGGGGTCAAAGCTAACGACATAGGAGTGGGATCCATTCCATTGCCCTTATGCGTCATAACTTGCGTAAATATGGTTCGAGTTCGGTGAAATTTCAGTATATGATAGGGTATCGCATGGGAACGAACCCTGTTGAAAATGGATGAAACGGGGTCAAAGGTCAGGACTTTGGAGCGGGATCCATTCCGTTGCCTTTATGCGCCATAACTTGTAAAAATGGTTCGATTACGATGAAATTTCTGTATATGATCGGGGATCACTTGGGAACGACCCCTATTGAAAATGGGTAAAATAGGGTCAAAGGTCAGGACATCGGAGCCGGATCATTCCGTTGCCCTTATGCGCCATAACTTGTAAAAATAGTTTCATTTCGATGAAATTTCAGTATATGATAGGGGATCGCATGGGAACGAACCTTGTTGAAAATGGGTGAAATAGGGTCAAAGGTCAGGACATCGGAGCGGGATCATTCCGTTGTCCTTATGCGACATAACTTGTAAAAATGGTTCGATTTCGATGAAATTTCAGTTTATGATAGGGGATCACCTGGGGACGAACCCTTTTGAAAATGGGTGAAATAGGGCCAAAGGTCGTTCAGGACAGCGGAACGGGATCCATTCCATTTTCCTGCGCCATAACTTGAGAAAAAGTGCTTCGATTTCGATGAAATGTCAGTATATGATAGGGGATCAACTGGGGACGAACCCAATTGAAAATGGGTGAAATGGGGTCAAAGGTCAGGACATCGGAGCTGGTGCCATTCCAAAGACCTTATGCGCCATAACTCGAGTAAAAATGTTTCGATTCCGATGAAATGTCAGTATATGATAGGGGATAAACTGGGGACGAACCCTATTGAAAATGAGTGAAATGGGGAAAAGGTCAGGACATTGGAGAGGGATCCATTCCGTTGCCCTATGCGTAATAACTTTAATAAAAAAGGGTTCCATTTCGATGAAATTTTAGTATGTACTAGGGGACCTCCCGGGGATGAGCCAAACTGAAAATGGGTGAACTGGAGTCAAAGGTCTGGGCATAGGAGCGCGATTCATTCCATTGTCCTTGTGCGTCATAACTTACGTAAAGATGCGTCGATTACGACAAAACGTTTTCGTGTTGTTCCGGACGTATACTGAACCAATTCTGTTTAATATCATCGAAATGGGGTTAAAGGTCAGGGCACAGGAGCGAGATTTATTCCACAGCCATTATCCTCATAAATTGAGTAATGATTTCTGGTATGTTGGAAAGCGTATCATAATCAATGCATTGCATGATTTTACTAACTTGTTAATAAAGTGAGCACAGATTTCTGGTAGTCCATGCTCCCCACATATTTAATCGTGGGTACATTTTTACTCAGGGTTGTAAAGGTTTTTCGTTCATGCTGTTGAACAAGTCTTTGAACACAACCTGTGGGGTATCCATTCACATCAGCAATCTCCGTTATTTTTCTCAGTTCCAAATTTCGACTATCAGAAGTTGAATAGTGTGAAAATGCCCTGTGTACAAGAAATCTGAGTGCAGAAAATTTGTTGGGTGTTGGAGTACAGGAATTGAAGGGAATATTAACCGGAGTTGAGGTTGGTTTTCAGTAAACTGAAAAGTCGAAATGTGAGTGGTCCGAGGTGTGGGAAACCAGAAAATCAAGATAAGGAAGTAGCCTAGACTCCTCGATCTCAACAGTAAACTTAGAACCGGGTATGATGGACGGTATATTCGAATCCGTATTAAATAATTCGGTTTTAGAATGAGGCCAAACAAGGGCAACATCATCAACATATCTCAGGTATAACGTTGGTTGAACGGAGAAAGATTTTAGGTAGTTGTTCTGCAAATCTTGAAGCAGTATTTCCGCAAGGATAGGTGACAAAGGGGAACCTATAGGTACCCCTCATTCTGTTTGAAAATAGTCTATTGAAATCTGAAGAAACACCGGTCTCCAACAAATTTCAAAGCCTGTAGGGTTGAATCAATTTCTGCAGCAGTATTGGAATTTTGAGTGTACAAGATCTTTTCAATCAGGTTATAAACAACTGAGCGAGATACATTGGGGAATAGATTTACAACATCTTGCAAAGCTAGAATGAACTGAGTTTTGGGAAATCGACATGTTTTTATTTTTCTAATATCTTCAGATGTACTTCAAACACAATAGGTTAAGTTTTTAATAAGGTGTTTTAAAAAGGCTGCTAAAGCTTTTTCTAGGTTTCTTGTTGGGTTGGTATACCCAGAAATCAGGTGTTAAACTGGGTGGTCTTGTTTGTGAGTTTTTACTTTGCCAAAGGCCTCCGGAACTCTAGATCCTGGGGAAGGTAACATGTCACGTGAAATACAATTAGGTAAAAAACCAGAGTAACGTAATTTAGACAATTTTGAAATAGTATAAGCGGTTGGATCAGAATTAATTATGAAATGGGGGATATCTTGCTTCGCAGATGTTGTAAATCTATTCACCAATGTATCTCGCTTAGTTGTGTATAACCTGATTGAAAAGATCTTGTACACTGAAAATTCCTATACTGTTGCAGAAATTGATTCAACCCTACAGACTTTGAAATTTGTTGGAGACCGGTGTTTCTTCAGATTTTAACAGACTATTTTCAAACAGAATGAGGGGGCACCTATAGGTTTCCCTTTGTCACCTGTTCTTGTCGAAATACTGCTTCAAGATTTGGAGGACAACTACCTAAATTCTTGCTCCGTTCAACCAACGTTATACCTGAGATATGTTGATGATATCTTCCCTGTTTGGCCTCATTCTGAAACCGAATTATTTAATATGGCTTAGAATATATCACCATCATACCGGTATTAAGTTTACTGTTGAGATCGAGGAGTCTAGGGCACTTCCTTATCTTGATTTTCCCGTTTCCCATACCTCGGACCACTCACATTTTGACTTTTCAGTTTACCGAAAACCAACTTCAACTCCGGTTATTATTCCCTTCAATTCCTGTACTCCAACACCATACAAATTTTCAGCACTTAGATTTCTTGCACACAGGGCATTTTCACACTATTCAACTTCTGATAGTCGAAATTCGGAACTGAAAAAATAACGGAGATTGCTGATGTGCGTGGATACCCCACGGGTTCTGTTCAAAGACTTGTTCAACAGCATGAACGAAAACCTTTACAACCCTGACCAAAAATGAACCCACGATTAAATATGTGGGGAGCGTGGACTACCAGAAATCTGTGGTCACTTTATTGAAAAACACCTGTAAAAATAGTCTATTGGATTCGGTGTAAAAACCCAAAACCTTTTTTCAGTAATTAGACGTGACAGATACATAGTTCCACCTATTTTCCGATTTGGAGTGTATAATATCCCTCTAATGGACAGAAATGGACAATCGGCAGATCTTTGTCATGTGGGCTCGACATTTCGAAGCCTGGGTATTCGTTGGGCTAAACACAGATATGCCATCCGTAATAAATCCGTCACTTGGACATTGTCAAAAACCTTTATTGAAAATGACTTGAGACCTGACTGGGACAATGCGAACTTACTAACGACAGCTTCTAATAAACACTCTATGCTCTTTACTGAGAGTCTATATATCATAAAATTTGGACCAAAATACTGTAATGAGGACGTGCCTGTATACATTCCCACCGCCTGGAGAAACCTGGTTTTACAGTATTCACGAGAGGAAGAAACTAAGTAATTACAAAGACTTGTAATAATTTGTAGTGAGTGGCAACGACTAATGTGTTTCATTTACATAATGTGCATTACTTGTGCTCCTATCTGTTACCCTTTGTGCCGTTCTAATTCTGGTTTCACTCATCGACCTGAAGATGGGGCCATAGTGGTCGCGAAAGTGCTTGCCAGAGCTTTTATCCACCATGTTTTTAAAATGTAAATAAAGACGTTTTTTAAAGATAATTTGTGGATATGGTGTGAGTGCTTTGGCTCTAAAATATTACCGTGCTTTGACAGCGTTTCCGACCTTTTAAGTTGATGGAGATTAGTAGTGTGCTTCATAATAACGGGCACTGGCCGGCCAAGCACAAGTAAGGAGGATACGAAACATATTCATTTACAGGATCTTAGCCCTCTAGACTTGTTTGGGGGGGGATATCTGGCCGGCCAAGCACAAGTAAGGAGGATACGAAACATGTTCATTTACAGGATCTTAGCCCTCTAGACTTGTTTGGGAAGGGGGGATATCTGGCCGGCCAAGCACAAGTAAGGAGGATACGAAACATGTTCATTTACAAGATCTTAGCCCTCTAGACTTGTTTGGGGGGGGATATTTGGCCGGCCAAGCACAAGTAAGGAGGATACGAAACATGTTCATTTACAGGATCTTAGCCCTCTAGACTTGTTTGGGAAGGGGGGATATCTGGCCGGCCAAGCACAAGTAAGGAGGATACGAAACATGTTCATTTACAAGATCTTAGCCCTCTAGACTTGTTTGGGAAGGGGGGATATCTGGCCGGCCAAGCACAAGTAAGGAGGATACGAAACATGTTCATTTACAAGATCTTAGCCCTCTAGACTTGTTTGGGAATGGGGGGATATTTGGCCGGCCAAGCACAAGTAAGGAGGATACGAAACATGTTCATTTACAGGATCTTAGCCCTCTAGACTTGTTTGGGAAGGGGGATATCTGGCCGGCCAAGCACAAGTAAGGAGGATACGAAACATGTTCATTTACAAGATCTTAGCCCTCTAGACTTGTTTGGGGGGGGGATATTTGGCCGGCCAAGCACAAGTAAGGAGGATACGAAACATGTTCATTTACAGGATCTTAGCCCTCTAGACTTGTTTGGGAAGGGGGATATCTGGCCGGCCAAGCACAAGTAAGGAGGATACGAAACATGTTCATTTACAGGATCTTAGCCCTCTAGACTTGTTTGGGGGGGATATCTGACCGGATAAGCACAAGTAAGGAGGATACGAAACATGTTCATTTACAGGATCTTAGCCCTCTAGACTTGTTTTGGGGGGATATCTGGCCGGCCAAGCACAAGTAAGGAGGATACGAAACATGTTCATTTACAGGATCTTAGCCCTCTAGACTTGTTTTGGGGGGGGGATATCTGGCCGGCCAAGCACAAGTAAGGAGGATACGAAACATGTTCATTTACAGGATCTTAGCCCTCTAGACTTGTTTGGGGGGGGGGGGATATCTGGCCGGCCAAGCACAAGTAAGGAGGATACGAAACATGTTCATTTACAGGATCTTAGCCCTCTAGACTTGTTTGGGTGGGGGGATATCTGGCCGGCCAAGCACAAGTAAGGAGGATACGAATCATGTTCATTTACAGGATCTTAGCCCTCCAGACTTGTTTTTGGGGGGGGGGGATATCTGAAGGTTATTGCGTGCCACACAAAGGTTCCGGATGTGGATGAGCTGAAGCCCAGCATTACGGCTGCCATCACAACAATTCCTGAGAACATGCTCGGGAGAACATGGCGGGAGATTGAATACCGTCTCAACGTTATTCGTGCAAACAATGATGCGCATATGCAGTTCTACTAGTATCCCAACAATTTTTGGGACGTGCTGTTCAATATGAAATAAATCGATTTTTGTTCTCTTATTGCGTCGTAAAGATAATTTTGGAACACCCTGTATTTCAACTTACAGTTCGATGGTTGAAACTTCTTCACGCAAACGCAAACAATGACTCAGTGGTCAATAAAGGCATCTGTTCTCTACCTGATGACATGCCTACACAGAATATATCGTTAAAGGTGCACATCAAACTTCACAGTTGCACGGAATACACAAATCATTATGCACATCCTGATAACAATATGCAAAGCAGAAACATCACGTCTAGAGGATGCTGAAACTAGCAATGCTTTTGAATTGGGCGGGTATCTACGCTTTGGAAAGCAGTTATTGAAAAGTAACCACAGATAAAGGCAACGACGTGAGTTTAACCGTGACCAGATAGTAGATGGAAGGAAGGCCGACCCGTCAATCAGCGCAAATGCTGAATTGTTGAGATTCCCAAGCCCCACGTATATACACTATATTGACGAAGTCACCAGACATTCCTTCATTGAAATCACTGGACACCCTTCGAAAGCAAAGGAACGGATCCGCTGCGTTGTTACGATGAGCGGTACAGCTGCAAACGGTATAAAAACAAGCCTGCAGCTGACAGCGATCATATCCCACTGTGAGGTTGAGTGAAAATGTCGCGGCGAGAGAGAACTGACTTCGAGAAAGGAAAGATTGTTGGGTGTTATATTAGTGGGTTATCCATAAGAGAAACCGAGAGGAGTTTAAACATACCCAAATCAACTGTTTTGGATGTATTGAATACGTGGAAGACACATGGCGTGCCTGAAGCAGCAAAACGTACCGGCAGACAGAAGAAAATCAGTGATAGAACACATCGAAGCCTCAGGAGGGTCGTTACAGCTAATTGACGGAGTACTTACTGAACAAGACCTCAATGTACAGGTGAGTAAAATTGCTGGAACCTCGGTAATTTACACGTACCATTCGCAGAGAACTTCATTCCATGGGTTACCGTGGTCGTGTGGCTGCTCATAAGCCTTTCATCTCCATTCGAAATGCTACTCGTCGTTTGATATAGTATAAAGAACATTTATCGTGGACCGTAGATAAATGGAACCCAGTCCTAAGGACTGATGAATCCAGGTACGCGATCCATCAGTGTGATGGCCGTGTGTGGGTATGGCGGCAGCAGATGGAACGCTATTTACCACAATGTACTGTTCCTACGGTCAAGTTTGGAACTGGTAGTGTACTCGTGTTAGAGTGTTTTTCGGGGTATGGTCCAGTCCTATTGGTTATCGTGGACGAACCTGTTAACCCGCACGTCTACATTGATATTCTGGACCATTACGCCCTACAAACTATGTGGCAATACTATGGAATCTAGCCATAAAGCAGGGACTGTGGGCAATACTATGGAACCTAGCCATAGTTCGTGGTTTGACGATAATTCCGTATCGTGTGTGGACAGTCCAGCACAGAGCCCAGATCTTAGTCCCATAGCGCACCTATGGGATGAATTAAAGCGCAGCATAAGAAGTTTAAAACAAAGGCCTACTACTAAGCAACAATTGACGGCATCATTATGTACTGAATGGAAGCGCATACCTATCGCTGTGTTCCAAAACCTTGTCGAAAGCATGCCTGGAACGGTCAGTGCATGCAGTCAGGACAAAGGTGAACCGATGCCGTACTAATGTATGTCAATAATAGCTATATTGTGTTACTCTTCTAGGTGTCCGGTGACTTTTGTCAATATATTGCATAAAGACTACGTGAGATATGACAAATCTCGCAACCAACAGGAGAAAGCTGGAAGTAAACGTGTATTTGACTTTAGAAGTGAGCACTGACTGTCCCGCTTTGTTACAAGTAAGCGCACGGCTATAGTGTGGAGTAAACAACCTCGGAATTTAATGAAGTGGAGTCTACAAGCTTATACACATAGACTAGCCGTCATGCCATGATAAAAAGTAGGCAGTGGTAATCGAAATCCACTAATCCTCTTGTAGACTACTAAGCAGTGGAGGATCAGGCTGCAGCTTGGAAAGGCCTATCGCAACTGGAGTGCGAAAACTGGAAACACGTCATATGGTTTGGAGGATCATGGTTTCAACTCTATCACGTCTGTGGGAGGGTGCGTGTGTAGCATAAATAACATGAGGCAATGGCTACAACTTGCCAAGTTGGGGTCGTACAAGCAGGTGAAGGCAGTGTTACAGCTGGGGGTGAGCTTACATGGGTGTCTTTGGGGGTATCTCGTACCCCTCTCCATCTCGAACAAGGTATGTGGGCATCCTCGACGATCATCTACACGCATTCGTAAATATTATCTTGTCATAAAACGACGAGATCTTTCAACGGAACAATGCCGCACCGCATACTTCTCAGGTGGCTCCCAAACTGTATCCATTCAGCCGATCAATTCTCTCCATTCCAGGAGCATTCATTTTAGTTTACCACACTAAATTAATGCAGCAGATTTGCCGTCTTGACCTCTGTAGTGCGTCACATCATCTCCTTCTTCTTGATTTTTATTCTTTTGAAGCGAAGAATTTTTCTTTAATCTGAGAGGATTTGTGAAACGAACATCACACATTTTTCGAAGAACCCAACGGCCAGTGGGTCCATTTCTACTTTCGGGTGCCAATGTGAAAACAGGAATTTGTCGGTGACGATGATCGATACCTCGTCTCCTTGCTTCGGCGTTAATTACTCTAACCGGCTGAGCTTCACCGACGGAATGTATCGCTGTAGATTTGTCGTCTTGACACGTGCTTCACCTGTGTAGTACGTCTCAAGTATCTTTTGTTCTTCTTAAAATTAGAATCCACGAGCTAGTTTTTACTACTAGCCAGTTCCGTCACACACCTATTTCTTTTCTTTTGTTTTTTTTATGTGAGTATTGACGTTCTTTGGTTAAAGGAAAAGTTTTCAGAGTTCAGTTCTTTCATGAATTTAACTCTCGCCCACTACTTCCGTTATTTTACCATGTCTTGCGGATATTTGACGCACAGTGCAAGAGACGAAGTCCAAGAGCACAGTGTAAGAGGAAATTCAAAGCCAAGCTTTCTGGAATTGGCATTTGAAAAACCTATATTGTATCACTTGTGCATCAGGATTTATGAAGAAGCTCTGTGTATGTTATTTTAGCTTATAACGAAGTAAATTTCTCCGTCATTTCTGTCCATGCCAGGATTCGAACCCGGATCCCCTTATTCCGGAATAAGTCACTCTACCAATTGAGCTACGCGGACGTTTTATTCTGATTCCTATCTGCCTTTATGTCGTGTGCGTCCTTCTGGCAGGTACGTCACATCTCCTGGTACGTTACAAGCTGCAAGTGGTATTGTGGCTAGAGTTCAAGTTTTTGAGCCGTAAGGTCATAAGAGTTTCTGAATAGAAGACATTTCGGGCCACAAAATTAGTTGAAAAAATATGTGAAGACACAAAAATATTTCTGGAAACGTATTTGCGTATGAAAACATAAACTCTTGCTTTTAGCCAACATCTTGAATGGTTGGATCGATATTTTTTTTTCTTAGGCTGAATATACGAGAGAAAGTAATAAACTGCAGTGAAAATTGGCCAGAACGCTGCGAAACTTCGTTCCGGAAGCGATGCGACACCACAAAAAGGGAGTATTTAATTTGAATAAAACATTTCGCAATGCATTATAGTACATTTCAATGAATGACGCAATCTTGTGAGAATTGTTCGTATCTGAATAAAGAAAATAGCTCTGACTTCATCTAAGTGTATTTCATTTTTGTGTTTATTAACAAAATTTCCTTATGTGGTTTTATATCTGATGCGAAAGTGGTTTGTGCATATTAAATTTTTATGCCATTCGCTTGTACTTTGGGTTCCGGCAGCGAATAATTCCCATTTCCACTACTAGTAGTTCGAAATAATTCCCATTTCCACTACTAGTAGTTCGAAATAATTCCCATTTCCACTACTAGTAGTAAATACTTATAGATGCATAAAACATGAAAAACCATAGTCGGTAGAACTCCCAGGGCCTCGGTAAATACATTTTTATTTTTATTTTATTTTTGCTAAATATATGCGTGGTTGCTAGCATATACATTTTACATATGGGAGTTGTATTGTTTTGCATGTGTGCTAACTAATTGTGTGGCTTGGAAGGTGGCATACATTTCCAAATTATTTCAAAAGTGACACTCAAAACTGTCTGAAGTCATAGCACACTAACCCTTAGACTGCCCCAATGCTACCTAACACCTGCTGTGGTCCGAAGTCATGTGATGAACAGGGTTGAGTCCTCTTGTTACAAAACATTCAGTCTCCTTCTCTTAGAGCCCCAACCCAAGAGAGCTGGATACTAGAACAAGCTCCCGGTTTGGTCTTCACAAAAATACATTCATTTGCATCACAATTTATCCTGTCTGCACTTTTCTTCCTATTATTGGTTACTCAGTCCATGAAGTGGCTGTTCAGTAGATGTATTCTGTGTCTCCATTCCTCTCTATTCTCCGCCGTTCTCTTCAAGTCATAGTATGTCCTAGTATTAGTGTCTTGGAGTAACTGTGCCACAAAACTATTCCTTGGCCGTCCTCTTCCTCTCTTGCCTTCAATTTTCTCTTCCAAAACTTATCTTCAAGTTATAGTATGTCATAGTATTAGTGTCTTGGAGTAGCTGTGCCACAAAACTATTCCTTTGCCTTCCTCTCTTGCCTTGAATTTTCCCTTCCAAAACTTCTCTTCAAGTCATAGTATGTCCTAGTATTAATGTTTTGGAGTAACTGTGCCACAAAACTACTCCTTTGCCGTTCTATTCCTCTCTTGCCTTCAATTTTCTCTTCCAAATCTTTCAGAATCGGGCCTCCATGGCGCAATGTGTGTCCTATCTATAATACTCTGCACTTTAACCTGTTGATCAGATTCCTGGGTACTCCCACTCTCTCCAGGACCTCCTGATTAGTCTTTTTATCGAGCCAACTTATTCTCTCCATTCTTCTACAGCTCCACATCTCAAATGCCTCCATACTTTTCATTTCCATCTTGTTCAATGCCCATGTCTCAGAATCGTAGAGAAATACTGACCAAACACATATGCCTTTAAAATTCTCTTCCTAAGTTTTAGATCTATATTTTTGGCTAACAGTAGTCTTTGATTCTCTCTAACATCTGTTTTTGGCATCCTCAGTCGCATTCTAATTTCCTTTTCACATCTCCAATCTTCTGTAATAATTTGACCCAATTAGCGAAATGATTTAACTAGTAGGATGTATTGTCCTTCAATTTTAAAGAAAGCCTGTTTTCGATCCTTCCCTATTACCATTACTTTTGTCTTATTTTTATTTATGTTCATTTCATACCCATCTGCATTTTTGTGTATTTTTTACATCATGCGCTGTAATGATTTGGCTGATCGTGAAACTTTTGCCTGGTCGTCATCAAACTTAATGGCCTTAATTCTTTCTCCATTAACCCAAACTCCTTCACTGGCTATCGCCAAGGCCTGATCCATTACCCCACCGGCGCTCCCCAAGGTCTGATTCATCATTCCACTGGCGCTCCCCAAGGCCTGATAGATCACTCCACTGGCGCTCCCCATGGCCCTGATCCATCACTCATTCGTCTACACTCATGCTCCTAAAAACAGAACACCTGAAACGAGTCGAATTTGCGACTTTGAGTTTTGCAAGATATGTTTCATTAGGCAATACAGAACAAATGATTCGCATATCAGTGTCATACATACCAGGTGTGTCCATGTAGCAAATAATCGGTGTGGCCACCTCTGGCTTGTATCACCTGCTGTATATGTTCATAAGGCAATACAGTACAAACTATTAGCATCTCGGTGCCATACGTACTAGGTGCGTCGATGTAGCAAATAATCCGTGTGGCCACCTCTGGCTTGTATCACCTGCTGTATATGTTCATTAGGCAATACAGAACAAATTATTAGCATCTCGGTGGCATACGTACCAGGTGTGTCCATGTAGCAAATAATCGGTGTGGCCACCTCTGGCTTGTATCACCTGCTGTATATGTTCATTAGGCAATACAGAACAAATGATTAGCATCTCGGTGTCATACGTATCAGGTGCGTCGATGTAGCTAATAATTGGTGTGGCCACCTCTGGCTTGTATCACCTGCTGTATATGTTCATTACGCAATACAGAACGAATGATTAGCATCTCGGTGTCATACGTACCAGGTGCGTCGATGTAGCTAATAATTGGTGTGGCCACCTCTGGCTTGTATCACCTGCTGCATATGTTCATTACGCAATACAGAACGAATGATTAGCATCTCGGTGTCATACGTACCAGGTGCGTGGATTTAGCTAATAATCGGTATGGCCACCTCTGGCTTGTATCACCTGCTGTATATGTTCATTAGGCAATACAGAACAAATGATTAGCATCTCGGTGTCATACGTACCAGGTGCGTCGATGTAGCTAATAATCGGTGTGGCCACCTCTGGCTTGTATCACCTGCTGTATATGTTCATTAGGCAATACAGAACAAATGATTAGCATCTCGGTGTCATACGTACCAGGTGCGTCGATGTAGCTAATAATCGGTGTAGCCACCTCTGGCTTGTATCACCTGCTGTATACGTTCATTACGCAATACAGAACATATGATTAGCATCTCGGTGTCATACGTAGCAGGTGCGTCGATGTAGCTAATAATCGGTGTGGCCACCTCTGGCTTGTATCACCTGCTGTATATGTTCATTACGCAATACAGAACAAATTATTAGCATCTCATTGTCATACGTAGTAGGTGCGCCCATGTAGCTAATAATCGGCGTGGCCACCTCTGGCTTGTATCACTTGCTGCATATGTTCATTAGGCAATACAGAACAAATGATTAGCATCTCGGTGTCATACGTACCAGGTGCGTCGATGTAGCTGATAATCGGTGTGGCCACTTCTGGCTTGTATCACCTGCTGTATATGTTCATTAGGCAATACAGAACAAATGATTAGCATCTCGGTGCCATACGTACCAGGTGCATGGATTTAGCTAATAATCGGTGTGGCCACCTCTGGCTTGTATCACTTGCTGCATATGTTCATTAGGCAATACAGAACAAATGATTAGCATCTCGGTGTCATACGTACCAGGTGCGTCGATGTAGCTGATAATCGGTGTGGCCACCTCTGGCTTGTATCACCTGCTGTATATGTTCATTAGGCAATACAGAACAAATGATTAGCATGCATCTCGGTGCCATACGTACTAGGTGCGTCGATGTAGCTAATAATCGGTGTGGCCACTTCTGGCTTGTATCACCTGCTGTATATGTTCATTAGGCAATACAGAACAAATGATTAGCATCTCGGTGTCATACGTACCAGGGGCGTCGATGTAGCTAATAATAGGTGTGACCACCTCTGGGTTGTATCACCTGCTGTATATGTTCATTACGCAATACAGAATAAATTATTAGCATCTCATTGTCATACGTAGTAGGTGCGCCCATGTAGCTAATAATCGGCGTGGCCACCACTGGCTTGTATTACCTGCTGCATATGTTCATTAGGCAATACAGAACGAATGATTAGCATCTCGGTGTCATACGTACCAGGTGCGTCGATGTAGCCACCTCTGACTTGTATCACCTGCTGTATATGTTCATTAGGCAATACAGAACAAATGATTAGCATCTCGGTGCCATACGTACCAGGTGCGTCGATGTAGCTAATAATCGGTGTAGCCACCTCTGGCTTGTATCACCTGCTGTATATGTTCATTAGGCAATACAGAACAAATGATTAGCATCTCGGTGTCATACGTACCAGGTGCGTCGATGTAGCTAATAATCGGTGTAGCCACCTCTGGCTTGTATCACCTGCTGTATACGTTCATTACGCAATACAGAACAAATGATTAGCATCTCGGTGTCATACGTAGCAGGTGCGTCGATGTAGCTAATAATCGGTGTGGCCACCTCTGGCTTGTATCACCTGCTGTATATGTTCATTACGCAATACAGAACAAATTATTAGCATCTCATTGTCATACGTAGTAGGTGCGCCCATGTAGCTAATAATCGGCGTGGCCACCTCTGGCTTGTATCACTTGCTGCATATGTTCATTAGGCAATACAGAACAAATGATTAGCATCTTGGTGTCATACGTACCAGGTGCGTCGATGTAGCTGATAATCGGTGTGGCCAATTCTGGCTTGTATCACCTGCTGTATATGTCCATTAGGTAATACAGAACAAATGATTAGCATCTCGGTGTCATACGTACCAGGTGCGTCGATGTAGCTAATAATCGGTGTGGCCACCTCTGGCTTGTATCACCTGCTGTATATGTTCATTACGCAATACAGAACAAATTATTAGCTTCTCGGTGTCATACGTACCAGGTGCGTCCATGTAGCTAATAATCAGAGTGGCCACCTCTGGGTTGTATCACATGGTGTACGCGGTGAGGCAGCATATCAAATAGCGTGTGAATGTTGTCCTTATCTGTGAAATGGTCATTCAGGCTGTATTGCCCACGTTCAAAGTTCATCAAAATTTGCAGGTGGACGATCGTACCGCTGCACCTGTCGTTCGATAATGTCCCAGAGATTTTCTTTGGGTGATAAATCCAGCGATCTAGTCAGCCACGGCTGAAGTGGATAATTGTTATCCACGAAGAAGGCACGTGTTGTTGCCGCAACACGCCGTGTGGTATTGTTCTGTTAAAATATGTCCTTGGGTACGTCCTGTAGGTGCGGAAGGTCGACCGGCCATAGAATGTCATTGACGTAACGGGCACTCGTTATGGTAGTACATACTCTCGCGAAAGGCAATCTGCTTTCGTATCCGATAGCATTTCAGGCCAGAATGCCTCTTGTTGTTGGGGTATACCTGGTGCGAATACACTCTTCCAGACGCCTCTCCCCCTGTCGTTGGCGGACACAGATGCAGCGGTCATTTTCGCTTATACTTCGATTCACCCTAAGATGGCACTGCAATGTAGGGCACAAGAGCCTAAGCACTCACTGAGCCTTCGGGGACGGCCGAGAGTTATGTTCATCCGCGTCGCTCCCCACTGTGTCGTGCTGTTAGCAGCTGCCAATCCCTTCCCCCATCAACTCATTTGTATACTTGTCTGCCAAACACAGCATATCTACGCATGCGTGTGTTGGTCTAATTTTAAAACTTAATTTCTGAAATAGATCATTTTTAGATTTGTTTAAAATAACTATGTATATATGTATATAAACAAACAGTTAAGATAATATAAAGTATGATTCCGGGCAATAAATGCGTTCGTTTTCACGGAAAATATTGGGAACTACTTTTAGTTGCGGCGACAGGTTTCACTTACCTTCCCTTCAGTGTCATAACATAGGCGCGCTTCGTCGGAGAGCACGATATTGTGCCACTCGTCACGCCGTTTTTTTTTCGTTCAATGCACCATTGCAGCCTGGCGGTCCATTGCTGTTGTGTCAAAGGTAGCTTGTGGAATGATTGACAAGCCGACAGTCTGAACTGTAATAACCACTGTTACAGCCGACATGGGAGAAAGCATCATCTTTCGCTATTGCTGCGTCAACGCCGTTGATGATGCAGAACGGTCACCGAGAGACATCCTTTTCAGATGGCGGTTGTCCCTCCGCGAAAATGTATTAAGATATCAAAAGGCATGGGGTACTTTGCTCCTAATTAAAGGTAGTGCGTAGGGAAAGAAACTTCAAAATGCATATTTAATTGCAGAGACAGCGATTGTGCTAAACGCAAATATGCGAGATTTAGTACGAAAGCTGTGTACCACGTAAACTGCGTGAACATTTTCCCTCATGGCTACACACACCGAACTTAAAAACATTAAACACTGCAAACTGATAGAATATTTTTATGCTTGGGGATGGGCAGTGTGTGAAAAAAAAAATTTAAACTAGGACATACAGGGTATCAGATATCATACCTACAAATGAACTTTGCGGCAGACGAGCGGGAAATAAATATGATAATAGAAACGCAAACTTTTTTCCTTGACGACTTATCTAAAAATCCAATTTCAGGCGAAGACAGTTTTTTCTGCATCGTTTAATTTATTAAGAGCAAAATTCGATTGAATACTGTTTGTAGTTAGCAGTTGTGGCATCACGGCCTTATATAGTCACTTCCAACTTACTGTGTTTGGTGGAATGTATTCAAAAAATAAAATCCTGTTCCAATAAAAGTATGCCTTTTTTCCAGGTCATAATGCTATAACAATCTTTCACGGAGAAGTGCACTTTTCCACGAAACTGAAATAATTTCGAAAGTTAATTAAGGTTTAACAAATCCATGTTTCATTTTTTGCTTTGATTTTAAAAAGAGCAATGAATCAAATGAACTATTTCGTTCGGAAAATTCGCTGTCCTCTTACAAACTGAGGGCCTCATAAAAATGAATCTTAAATATTCATTAAAAAGTCTGAAATGTCGAAAGCTTCCTTAATTAGTTCATATTTAAATCCCTAACACATCGATAAAAAACCTCTCAATTAAGAATGATAATATTTATGTACGTTTTGTCAGAAATGTGATCAAATTTACCAGGAGAAATTAATTTTAAGTCACTTGCTTAAAAATTTTACGTCTCACTGCAAAAAATGATGTCATGAAGTAGACATGCGCAGTAAAAAAAAAGGGTTTTACTCTCCATGCAGTAAATTAAATCAAAAGATAAACAAGAATTCTTAATTTTCAAACACGGTAAACAAAATTAATTGCCCAACAAGTAATTTGTTCCGAGAAAAGAAATCTTTTACTTTCGGAAATCGGTTTCCAAAATGAATAAAAACGAAATCTGAATTTTCGTAGCAAAACATGAAAAATGCTTCTCTCGTGAAATATTGCAACAAATATATTTTCGTAGAAACATACGGTCGTCAACGGACTAAAGAAGCGAAACACTAACAAAACATTTCTTAAAATCAGGTTGACCAAAAAAGTCGTTTTGTTCGGAAGTGTGTTAAAAGGGGCTTACTTCATTTCAAGAGCTCCCCTTTCTTTTCTTTTCTTTTTTTTTTTTCTACGGTCAACTTTTCCTTTCTTCAACCGCAGAACTTTTAATGCTTTTAGGAGAAAATATGTCGAAATAAAATCATTATTTCTTTTTTAGCAGCTAACTCAGCAGAAAAGAAAAGTGCAGTCACTATAGAAACGAGAAAGTGCAATTACTCTCGAATCGATCTTGCCATTGCAGCTAGTCAAGTCAAGCAACGAAGCTTAGAATTTCTTTGATGGCGTTCGCATGACTCCCGGTAGGAAAACATACTTTAACAGCCGAAAATTTGGCAACAGCATTCAGAAAAATTAAAATCCCTTTTCCTGGAATGCACGTAGTTTGAAAACTGAAGGATTGCGCCGAATATTAAGGTCACTTCGTTGCTTACAAAGGTTTTTTTCTTCTCATCAGTGATCGCAGCAGATGTACAAGAATTCTTGGAGTCAGGGCTAAATAAAACCAAAATCGGTGAAATAAACTCTGACGAAAGAAGTACAGTGAAATGCATTTAAACACAGGATGATCATTTTACATACGAAAGTTTTATCGCTGTCCATTCAAAATTTGGTAGAAAGAAAAAAGAGCTTACGTGTGTCCTCCTGTAAATATTTGCTCAGAATAGTTAGAGCGGATAATTTTTTCTGTTTTGCAGATTCTGATATTTCTCAGAGTTTCGTTTGTTAACATTTTTATCAAAGTTGTAAATTTGAATCGTTAGGTCACCAATCTTCTTTTTTTCCAGTCGTCTGATTAGAAAAATAATAATTTAACAATGGCTTTACGAATATGTAAAGAATGAAAGAACCTCTACTTATATGAGTTGCATTCGATATTAGGCAATTCTATGGGAATCTTTTGTTCAACCTATTTCAATCGAATAGGAAATCCGAGAAACGTATTTCAGGTTTGGTAAGTTAATATATTCGTATTACTTCTGAGGAGATGATTAATTTCGAGAAATATCCTTTAAAATCTTAAAGTCAGGATGAACCAAATGTGCATACTAAGTGACGAAGGGCATACTCATTTTGTTTTAGATGTCTGTCGTTACATAAAAACGTTATTTTAATAATATCATGTATGGAATACGGAATTACACCATACAATACAAACTTTGAAGATGACATTCCGTTTTTTGGTGTAAATATTACAAGGATGGTAAGTCAGATAGTACCCGAAAATTTGAAAATTTCGTTGGATGGACGAAATATGGTAAGTTAGAAGATAATAGGATGGTAAGTTAGGAGATAATATCCAAAAATTTGAAAATTTTATTATCCTGGAGCGGGACTCGAACCCGCGTCTCTCAGATAGCGCCCAGGTATGCTAATCACTACACCACCCAGAACGACCAAGTTTCAAGTTTCCGATTAATTTGAATATAGCCATCACAGGATTCCTTAGTCGAAGTTTCCGGCATTCATGTTTAGCGAATCTGGAGGTTAAGAATCCTATCCCGTGATTGCCCGGAGGAACAATCACGAATATTATATTTGTAAGTCAGATAATATCACGGATATTATCTGACTTGCCATCCTTGTCACATTTACACCAAAAAACGGATTGTCATCTTCAAAATATGTATTATATGGTGTAATCCCGTATTTCATTCATGCTTTATGTGCTCCTCCGGGCAATCTCGGAATAGGATTCTTAGTCTCCAGATTCGCTAAACATGAATGCCGGTTGCTTCGACTAGCGAATTCTGTGATGGTTATATTCAAATTAATCGGAAACTTGAGGCTTGGTCGTTTTGGGTGGTGTAGTGGTTAGCATACCCGGGAACTATTTGGGAGACGCGGATTCGAGTCCCGCTCCAGGACGATGAAATTTTCAAATTTTCGGATATTATCGCTCTTACAATCCTTGTCACATTTACACTAAAAAACGGGTTGTCATCTTCAAAATTTGTATTATATGGTGTAATACCGTATTTTATTCATGATACCGTAGGCAGTTAACTATAGACTTTTTTTTATCATCGTCCTAGGCAAAACAGCAATTAATTTTTTCTGATGCTTTTCATAACAAACTCACAAACATATTATTGGTTCCTGAAAACATCTGAACGAGGTAATGCTAGAGGGAAAAAAATAATTTATGGAAATATCTGACCTCGTATTGTGATTTGTGTAGGACCTCGTATTGTGGTTTGTGGAGAAGTTCTTTGGATATTTCAGTGAAACCAAACTGTATGTTCAGCAAATTTTTCTTCATTCTTTGGCTGATACACAATTTCAAAGAAAGACTACAGTTGTCTGTCTACTACTGACTCCTGTGCTATTCGTTCTATTTGAATGCATTTTTATGGATCTTCAGCCAAGTTTTGGGGCTACTAATGACCTCATCTTCTACCTTTAAGCACTATTGGAGCAATTAATTAACTCAGATGGTTCTTTTTGGTAATTTTTGGCGATACTAATTGCATTGGCTTTTGATTTTGAGAACTTCTGAGGCTATTAATTTCATCAGCTGCTTCGTTTTTGCAAATTTCATTACTGTTAATAACCAGTGCTATTACCTTTCAGCAACTTCCGGGGCTATTAATTGCTTCATCTGCTTCCTTTCAGCAAATTCCAGCGCTATTACGTGCTTCATTATATTTTCCTTTAGGAATCTGGCAGTGTTAATTGGCAGGGCTGCTTACTTTTCTTTTCTTTTTCTTTTTTATATTTTATTACACTAGATTTCAGCCATTTTCTTTCCATCCAACTCTTTAATTTTACTTTTCTACATTTTTAACAATTTTCTTAACCCACCCGAATTTTCTACTTTCGGTTTTAAGTGTCTCATATTTTCTCTCCGTTTCGTCTTCTGGGCATCCGTATTTCACGTGCTTAGTTTAGCACTCTGAATCTGCAACCCTCGTAAGTTTATTCCCTTTTGCTTTAAATATTTCCGATCGGATTTACCTAACTCGCATCTCAACGTTTTATTCTTTCGGCTGAACGTGGTTTAGGAGATTGTTAGTGTTCGAATGGGAAGCCCAGGAAGGTAGGAATGGAAGGTCTTGTCGAAAATTGAACGGATGACGATTACCGGCAGGAAAAGGTAGCAGCCAGTACGTCAGCAACCGCGAGAATTGTCGGATGTTCGATTGTCGCACCCACTGAACTTGTGGTAGAAATACCTGGAAGAGGGCTACACATCCACCTAAGGTGCAGAAAATGTAAGATCACCAATGGCTGACAGTCGTGGTGAACGCTAGTTGGTATGTACTCTCAGGGACAACAGATTGCTAACAATTCCATGTCATACCACAGTCAAAGCAAAGAGAGTAACGTTTTCGAACACTGAATCCAGCTGATACTCTTGCAGGTTGGCCAAAGGTGACCATAACCAGAGCACACAGAGTAATGTTTTGATGAACACATTCCAACTGAGGCCCTTGCAGGTAGGCCAAAGCTTACCACCACCAGGGCAGACATTGTAACTTTTTCGAACACACAGTCCAGCTGATGTTCTTGCAGGTGCTCCAAATGTTGCCACAACCAGGGTACACGCAGTAACGTTTTCGAGCGGCCAGTCCAAGAAATGCTCAGTCCAATGTTAGTCAAAATATTTATGGGGCCATTCAAGCGCCTGTATTGATCGAACTTTATAGAGTGCTGTACTTGTAATGGGAATGGAAACGTGACTGGATATTGGACGACTGGAAAATGACACCTACTCTGATGGGTCTATGTTTCAGTTGTAACATACCGATCGATTCCGTTGTACGATGCCGTGCACGGAAACAATAATAACCGACTCTACGATTGGACGGAAATGAACTGGAGCGGGAGCATCATGATCAACGGATTTCACTTACAGACTTCACTGCGTTCCCTCATCTCCATCGAACACGCCCGGAGCTCTAAATCCTTCTTAAGCATTATTTCTGACCAAGTGTTGCCATATACGTAGACTGAGCTGCTAGTTTATTAGATACATCTGCTCTCGTCACATAAATAACTCACTCCAACGCATCAGACATCACATGAGGTCAGCGTAAGGTGTAAATGAAACAATCCAGCTCGTCGATCATCAGTTACATTTCGACCGAGAGTCCGAATGGGCAAAACGAATGATACGGGAACGCCACGATACCTCTGTGGCGCAGCGGTCTAAACGATGACTTCTGATCATTCGTCCGCGATGGGTACGGGTTCGAATCCCGGTGACGCATGGATGTTGTGTTTGTCTTACGGCGATGGCTTTTCCCCTTCCCTGGAAGCAGTGACCTTAAATTAGGAACGGGTGACTACTCATAGCCCATTGAGTTGCTTACGGTGGCCGTTAAACCTCCAATCACACACGTACGTACCGGGACTTTGAACATGAGATGATAGTTAACACCAGGCGTGATGGTTCTATGGTTCTATCATCTCCCAAAGGGCAGTACTGTTGGGCTTTTTTTTATTGGAGGTTTAACAAACACCATGAGCAACTCACTGGGCTAAAAGAAGCAGTCGTCCGTCTCTAATTTAAGGTCACTGGTTCCAGGGAAGGGAGAAAGCCAGTGCCGTAAGACAAACGCAACATCCATACCTCACCGGGATTCGAACCCGGACCCCTTTCGAACGAATAACCAGAAGTCATCGCTTAGACTGCTGCGTCACCGGAGCGGCGCACTCTTGAGCTTTTCATTCATAACCGTAATAAGGGTTTAGCGTGGATAGTGTGTCTCGCAAAAAACTTCCAGCAAGCAGCGATCCTGTGGACGAGAGCAACTGATAAATCAGAGGCGTCAAAAGAGAATGGGGGATATGGCCGTCGGCAGTTAAAACACAGACGTGATATGATGCAATACGTGGTACTCTCGGAGATGGCTCTCGCCACACCATTGTTAAATGCTATAATGATTTGCTTGGTTATCGTCTGTTCTCCTGCACGACTCCCGATAGCCTCCTTTAATCCCTCTGTTCCAGCAGCAGTTTTCTTATACAGAATCGCGGATTTCTGGAAGATCTTCCACTTCGTACCAGTCAAATTAAACCTTTGCTACTGTCGTGCGTAAAAATTCCAGGAAAACGTTCATTTGGCGGAACTCGCACACCTATCGCCAACTACCATACCAAGTTCAAAGTTGCTTAGATCACTCGTGTTTTCCATTCCGACACTCAGTCGAGTTCTAACTGTTGTTTGATGACCTAGTCTTATTCATAGAGCACACTGCGCTCGCTTGACGTCTTGTGTGTTGTAAACCATTTTTGTGACGAGGGGAATCGTACATGACAACAGGCATTTCAGTGCATAATTGGCATTGCATCCAGATGATATTGGGCACTTTCAGAAATACAACGCCTCGTATCAGCTAGGTGAAAAACGCAATAATGTATAAGCAATTATTGCGTTTTTCACCTAGCTGCCAAAGTAGCTCAAATTGTATAACATCGAACATCTACGATGTAGTGCAATGCAACATTCTCTACGCCACTCCATTGTCCTCTTCTGTCACCTGACTGCAGGACTCATTCCTTGCAGCTGAAACATCGTACCGGAGGTCACCTTGTGTAATCTAACGGAGTCTGTTCCAAGAGGTGATTTCAGCGAAAGACGGTCCAACACTTGGTAGATCGTCATAATGTTAGTGTTCTAGCGAAGATGGCCCTAAAGTGTTTTTTTTCTAACAGATCCTTGAAATCGCTTAGAAATAATTTTCCCCGTTCACCTGAACTTCGGGGGTAGCTTGATGATTTATATTTTCATGTTCTTGACGGGTCGTAGTAGAATTTTGATGAAAACACAATCGATTTTCGTCAGAATTAATATGTTTTTATGCATCACTGTGTTCTTTGCCTAAATGGTCAAAGAATTCTTGCGCAATCTGTGACGTACTACAGAGGTAAGACACGTGTCAAGACGACAAATATGCGGCCATGCATTCCTTCCGTGTAGCTTAATTGGGATAGCAACTTACTACAGAGTGAGGTGGCGCAGGTTCGATCGGCGTCAAGGATAAATTTGTGTTTTCACATTTCTGAATTCAGCCATCTTAAGCGAGAGCGTAGTGTGCCGGTACATCCTGTGTAAAAAGTAAGCGGCAATTCACCAGGGAAGTACTTTTTAATTTGTTAGTAATGGCAGCAGAGGAGAAATACATCATGCTTACTACAGTCTTTATAATGCCATTGGTTCGTACTATCTCATTGATCAGAAAGGAAGTGAAACAGCGGGAAAAATTTTTTCGTAAGGAAGTAGTTCTATATCTGAGTATCAAAACGGGGAGGTGTCCTTCAGGGCGAACTCATTACGCCGAGTTGTCCCACGGGGACTGGTATATGAATAAATGCCCGGGAATTACTGTATACAAGCAGAATTAACCAGATTCCTTTGGAAACATTTAGTTCAAAGATTTCGCCAAACCTACGCCTTGAACTCTTTTGTTAACTTTCCGCCGTTTGCAGTAGACCCAGCATCGGAACTATGCACTAAAGTTTAGAGCAGTTTCTGCCAGAATCAATTGACTAACGAATACATGGACGCACGGACGAGTTTTACAGAGATGTTCATGAGATTTTTGTTCCTTTAACAAGACTTTTACGCTTGTCTTGTTTCTACCGGTCGATATGCAAATAACAATGAACGCTTTCTGTTTTCTTTCGATCCAAACTTTTAAATTGATGGAGTCAGTTTTTAAATTAAACTTTCTGACACGATTGAAATATTTATTTACTTAGTTCTCGACATGTGTGTGTGTGTGTGTACTCACATACGCTGTGGGGAATTTATTCTTCCATCTGTTTGCTGATAAACATTCATTTCTTTTGTAAATTGTAACTTCTGGTATTAGTTTCAGCAACAGCACGTTCTTTGTTGCAGCACGTGAAAAACACAAATCCTTGGATTGGAAAAGTCGATTTTTAACTAAGATGGCTGTTATGTGCTTGACAATGGAAATCTTGATTACTCTATTTCCTGTTGTTGCGTGTTTCCCAAAACTTTGAAATCAATTTCAGTTTAAATAAAGGAAGAAAGGGTTTTCTCCAAGGCTTCAAAATGAAACCCTTATTTCTTCATTTCCAAATACATAACGGCTTTTTCTCTGCTGTGGCAGATATTCTTGGGATTTAAATTTTTAAGAAAAGTTACTTCAGAAGAAAATAACAAAACAAAAAGAAGAATACAACTGAGTATGTTTGCATTTTTACACAATTTAATGGTCAAGTCAGTGAAAAGAATTTTACTCTTTCTAAAGCAGTTGTGCTCCTCTGTAACTCCAAAGTAAGTATTTCCTCCCATATATAGAGATGTAGTATAGCCTATGACCTTTCCTCCATCGTTTCTTTATGCTATCTCTTCTCGGATACAAGCCATACGAATTCCTCCTATTTACTGTATGACTCGGACAATGGAAAAATAACTTGCAAAAAAGCTTGTTCTTTCAGAACACGTGGAAAGGGGAGGAATGAAAGAAGAAAGCAATTTGACTCTTTTATTCGCAAATGCGCATCTCATCCCTTGGACCTCGCGGGATTTTGGAACTCGGATTTTTTTTCTTATTTTTCCCCCGAAAAAACGTAAAAGAGTTCATCGTGAAACCCTTTTTTTATCCCTGAAGATTTGTGTTTGCTTCTTTAAATTGATATATGACTTCTACTTTGCTAAGAAAGACCGAAATCTATTTACTTCTAAATTCTCAGACTCTACGGATCTGGGCGTTTTTTCAATTGCAAAGCGTTATCTAAGGAAGAAATGAGTGTTGTGAATCATCCGAATCCTCTGTATACATTTAAAGGGATGATGAACGCTGTTTTTATGGCTGTTTTCGGCAAACGCACTTGCCCCTATTATTCTTTCACCGTTCCATTTTGGAAAAGATTTGGTATTCGCTGACTCCCCGGATGATATTATTCATTGGAATAAAATAACTCAGTTCTCTTTATTCAAGAACTCTAGCACTGGTTTAAAATCTGTTTGCATCAAGTCCAATCTGACTTTCCCATACACTGAAATCTTGATGATCATGCACCCTATCAACGAGAATACTGAATCTCTTCACATAAAATTACATTCTAAGTCAAAAACCTGGGAATGTCTACCGAGGCTCGAGAGTAATGAGTACATCTTTAGAAAAAAGATACTGAGAGAAACTTAAAATGCTCCAGAATCACTTACGCCTTTTACAAAATTCCACGGTAAGGAATAAAGAGAGATAGAGATCGCCTGCAAAAGCAGAGAATGCCATGAGTTTTTATTTTCCAACTACGCTTAGCGATGGGAGCTGTAAAAGTAGAGAAATTGGCAATACTCTCTTTTAGAAATGTCACACTTCTTTTTTCCTTTCCTTTTTTTAAGCGGATGATGTTAATTAAAGAACATAAGTTAAATTCACTGGGAATTTTAAACTTTAATCTCATGGCCACGAATTTATGGCTCATGTGTAAGGCAAATAAAATAAACTCCTTGTGCCATGGCTAAAATCAGCGCATGGAGATACTTTGTGACGTGCCTGCCCCGCAGGATGCACATGAGATAAAGGCAGATAGCAGTGAGAGAACATGCCAGTGTAGTATAGCGGATAGCACTCGGAGCTCCAGAGCCTAGAGTTGTGGGTTTGAACCCCGCCTCTGGCTTGAAAATGATGGAGAAGTTTACTTCGTCATAATTTAACTTCCAATAAAGAGTACAGTCTATATCCATTGTAATCTTGAATATACATGATATATAAAAAACTTTAACATATTATTTAGTCAAGGAAAATGATATTTAAATTTACAAACACGTAATAAGAATGATTAAAAAGAAGGAATACATTTGTTTTCAATTTGTTTGAGAAACAGTTCAGCCTTCCGCAATCTTTAGAATATATGTCTGTCACTTTAAAATATTAAATTTGATAAAAGCATCCACGCGGAGTCTAATATTACAAAAACACATTTACGATAATTGGTAATCATAATCAAAAAGAGTTTATTGTTGCTAGACGACTATCTGCGTGCTTGGTGCAAGGAAACTGTTACCTTCATTTTATGCGCGTGACATGGTTCGTACAGGTATATGCAAATAGGTCACCTTCATTTCATTCGCGATCCAGGTTCGCACAGGTATTTACAAAATTACATTGCGCTGATACATGATAAGAGAAAAAGGGAAAAGAAAGAACGGCGTATGAAAGACGTTTTTGTTCCTGGCATGGGAAGAACAAAAACGAAATCATGCATTTCTTCCAACACACTTCTCGTTTTCACTATCTTCTACAATATCAATAGACGGTATGATCTATGCATCTTCCTCAGGTTCGCCTACCTATTACAGCAAATGTAAATGAATGAAATACGGGATTACACCATTGTGAAATGCAAATTTCGAACATGTGAATCCGTTTATTGGTGTAAATATGACATGGATGCTAAGTCAGATAATAACCGAAAACTTGAACATTTCGTCGTCCTGATTGTACAATGGTGAAATCCCGTATTTCATTCATTGATATTCTGCGCCTCCGGTTAACCACGGGAATGAATTCTAACCTCCAGATTCGCTATATATCAATGACGGTTACTTAGACTAGCGAATCCTGCAATGGTTATAGTCAAATTAATCGGAAACTTGAAACTTGGTTATTTTGGGTGGTGAAGTGGTTAGCATACTCTGGCGCTATCCAGGGGACGCGGGTTCGATTCCCGCTCTAGGACGACGAAATTCTCAAGTTTTCGGTTATTATCTGTCTTAAAATCCATGCCATATTTACACCAATAAACGGATTCACATATTCCAAATTTGTAGAGCAAATGTCGTTGCTTCCCATAACACGTGTTCTTATGTTGGCCAGATATGCAGCCGAGTCCTGGTAATCAGCTCACCCGGGGTAAAACCTTCTGACTCGCTTTTTACCTTGTTTGTTTGGGCGGGTAGAGTTTATGATGAAACTCTTTGAAGGAAAAGTCTGTGCATAATCATTACGGCATAATTTGAAAGAAAGTCTTGCACTGATCAAGCACTTCCATCTCTATGCAATTACGCTGGAAGAGCATATTTCATAACTTGAATATTTGAGCACATTCACTCTATACTGAAAGAGACAAGCAGAATCTCAATTCAGAAATCCCCGGAACTCTCGACGTTCAACAGGCAAAATATAAATACCCATTTGCTTTCTTTTCTACTGCCAAACTTTTAACTAAATGAAGATTTTTTATCATGTATGAATCACACGATTTCTAAAGCTGAATACTTTGAATCGGAACTGAGATCTTACCTAACAACAACAGGTCCATTTCTTACTCCCCAATGTAAATTTGGAAGATATGCAAATACACATGAAATCACTTTGCTCAAAGTGGTGGAATGAACAATAACTTAGGTTCTCTATACGCACAGTTGCAGCAAAAACCTTTGTAATGAAAGTTTCATCAGCTGGTTCAGAATGCCACTTTTCTTTTTTGATTGGGGGTTTGACGACCACCGTGAGCAACTCAGTGAGGTATAAGCAGTCGCATGTCCTTACTTTAGGGCCACTGGTTTCAGGGAAGGGAAAGAGCCAGTGCCTTAAGACAAACACAACATCCATGACTCACGGGATTCGAACCCAGACCCGTCTCGGATAAATAGTCATAAGCCAGCGCTTAGACCACTGCGCCACCTGGTTGGCATGTCCCTTTTCGTGTGGTGGCCGAGTTGCCAGAAAGGAGAGGGGCCCGTGTAAAGCCTCGAACCTTGGCGGCTCAAGTTCTGTTTGCCGAAGGACAAAAGAAAGGAATAATGAAAGGAATATTTCTTATTATCTTATATAAGGGTCGCCCAAAGGAAAGTGATGTTTGTGTAATAGCGTCGTTGTATAGCTGCACAGTGCTGAGAATTTGCGCCAGTAGATGGCGCGTCACGTCAGGAAGTACGCTGTTATCGACTGCACGTGTCAGTGTGTTGTTTGCACGTGCGGAGGCAAGTTGTCCAAGTAGGTTCGTGACATGGATTCGTCCAAACAGATCCATCGGGCAGTTATGCAATTTTTGACTGCAGAAGGTGTTTAGCCAAAATTTATCGTCGTAAGAATGATGTATATGAGAATCAGTGTAAGTTACGGTGTACAGTGTTCCGCTGGTGTAGTGAATTTCGTAAATGACGTGTGAGCACGGAGGACATGCCGAGACCTGGGCAAGCACACGTGGCCATCACTATGGAATCGATCGCTGCCGTGGACAACATTGTAACGGAAAATCGCCGAATCACCATCCGCGAGGCTGGGGCAACATTGTCCGTGAGTAAGGGAATTGTTAACACAATTATCCATCGCCGATTGGGATACAGCAAGGTTTGCGCACAATGGGTTACCAAGCGTCTCCGGGAGGAGCAGATTACTCGGCAAATCGGTGCTTGCCTGTAGCATCTGCTTCGTTACCACGCAGAGGGGGGCGGCAGTTTCTTTCTAAGATTAAGGTCGTAGATGAAACTTGGTGCCACCACATTGATCCGGCCACAAAACGGATGAGTATGGAATTGCGGCATCCCAACTCTCCACGTTTTCTTCGATGAGAATGGCCCATTGCTGATGGATTGGCTGGACGCAGGCAGTACGATCAAGGCAAACACATACTGCGATACGTTACGCAACCTCAAAACGGCCATCAAGCGTAAGCTACCCGGGATGTTGTCAAATAGGGTTATTCTGCTGCACGACAATGCACGTCCGCATGTGAAGACAGTGTGCCAAGATTTGCTGCGTAGCTTAAGCTGGGAGGTATTCGACCATCCCTCCTATAGCCCCGATCTGTCGCCCTGCGACTACCACAACTTCGGGTCACTGAAAAAAGCTATCAACGACCGCCGGTTTTCTAACGACGTTTAGGTCCGGTGTTTCCATAGCCAACCACGGACGTTCTTCGCTCAGGGTATCCACAATCTCGTGCCACGTTAGGACACTTGTTTGAACCGACAAGCGGGTATGTAGCGCGTGTATCACTCTTATTTCCTGTTTGTTCACATATTCCAACCTATACACCCTTACGGCAAAATACCGACAGTCTCAGTTTCATTTGGGTGACCTTATGTAAATGATGCCTGGCTAACTCAATGGCGCAAGCAGAAACTCCATTATATTAAACATACACTGCCCTGTGATTAATATCAGGACAACCCTCAGTTGATAAGGAATTCGGCCCAACGCAAGTACCACGCTGCAAACCCAACTATAAATATTCCCGAAGAGCTGTGATGAGATATTAGCAACACTGTGGAACAAAATGCCTGGATCGATACAGGTAACTGATTTCCAGGCTGGGTTGACTATGGGGTGACAGATAAGCAATCGCTCCATATGTGGCATTTCAGCAGCGTTGAAAATTGCTAAATCGATTTAGTATGAAAATGGTTTGGACGTCTGATAGACGCTAATCATTTCGACTAATGCCACACACGAATCGCGTGGGGCAAGCTGCCATTGGACGTGACCCTAGTAATACGACAACTGAACAAAGATAGCCTACAACGGGGCATCCAGGACCTACCTCACCGCTGGTAAGCTGTCATTAGCAGCAGAGTAGAGTACATTGAAAATCAATAAAATAAGTTTCCTCCGTTACTTTACACTTTTCTCAAAAATGGACAGTGAGCATAAGAAGTTTATAATTTGTTTGAAACATAAGCTGACTGCATAATTTGTGTAAAATTGTTGAAATGGTGTGAACTCCAAACTTGGGCATAAACTGCAATCGCCAATCATTGCAGAACATCCCCTATGGATCAGGCAACTGTTGGGTCTAATCCGAAATCACTAAAGAACGCGAGGCAATAAAAACAAAAATTAAAGTTATAAAATCAAAGCATACTGTAGGTGGAAATAACGAATGACGTCATATTAATAAGAGTAAGTGTTACTGAAAAAGTGTACGTAGTAAGTTAAGTTATATTTGAAAACATGAGAAACTCAGAATCTTTCCATGAAATAGTATAACAGAAATATAAATTGCACAGAGTGAAGTACATTAAGATTTAATTCAATGAACGCTCAATGGTCTCTGCGCCAGATAAATGCTACAGTCTGCTACCTTTTAAGAAATATTGCACAATGTTTGCACCAAGCGTACGGGGATTACACCAGGGCCATATACACTGAGTAGGCACTTTATTATGGCCATCTGACAGTTTTAAGCAAATGAGTTTTGGCGGCACGCTGTTGCCGTCAAAGGGCGAGGCTAGTATAAAAAGAGAAAGCTTAGTGTTTGCGACAGTAGTAGAAGCGATTTTTGGGTGACGAGATGGGTACAAAATGCGATTTGACGGACTTTCATCGTGGGATGATTGTAGGAGCTCGGAGCTATGGAGCGAGTATCCCCGAAACCGCCGCATTCGTGAAATGTTCCAGAGCAGCTGTTGTTAAAGTGTTAAAAGACTGGACTGTCAGCCAAAAAACTGGGTCTCTACGTGCAACGTGTGGTCGTCATCGACTAGTGACTGCTCGGGCGGAACGGAGAGTTTCCAGACTGGTAACAGACAACAGAATGGCAACAGTGCAGCAAATTACAGACCATCTTAATCAAGGATCCCCTCAAATGATCTCTGCACGCACTGTTCGCCGTACACTGCATCGGATGGGATGTGACAGGCGAAGACCTGTTCGAACGCCTTAGCTGTCTGCAGTTAATAAGAGAAAACTTCTCCAGTTTGCACAGGAACACAAGGATTGGACAGTCGATAATTGGAAACAAATTATGTGGTCCGATGAATCACGTTTTTAGTTGCAATATGCCGATGACCGAGTGAGAATTTGGCGGAAACTGTACGAAAGCATGAACCCCAAATGCATTGCTACAACCCTTCAAGCTGGTGGAGGCAGCGTTATGGTTTGGGGAATGTTTTCCTACCATGCTTTGGGCCCTTTAATTCGTGTTGATCAACGTCTGACCGGCACATCATATCTAAATATCGTTGCGGACCAAGTGCATCCTGTCATGTGGATGGTTTATCCCAGCGGCGATGGCTACTTTCAACAAGATAATGCGTCCTGCCATAGTGCTCGTATTGTACAGGATTGGTTTCAGGAACATGCCGGTGAGTTTACTTTGCTTAGGTGGCACCCACAATCTCCAGATCTCAACCCCATTGAGAATTTGTGGGATGAAGTTGAACGAGCCATCAAACAGCTGGATCCACAACCCTGCAATCTCCGACTCCTGGAAAGTGATATTCATCAAGCATGGCTTTAGATCCCACAAACCACCTATCAACATTTTGCGGAGTCCATCCCATGAAGAATCGACGCAGTATTAAAGGCAAAAGGTGGCCCAACGAAGTACTGAGGAGGTGGTGATAATAAAGTGGCCACTCAGTGTATATAGGGCTCAGAGTTTACATCAGGGCACGCTGTATTGCGTAATGACTAAAGCTTGGATTGAAATTACTAAGGCTGTCCATAAATATCTGTGTCGTAAGGAATTCAGGGTATTTTTTTTTTCTTTTGTAAACTATAACGAAGTATATTTCTCCGTCATTTCTGTCCACGCCAGGATTCGAACCCGGATCCCCTCATTCCGGAATAAGTTGCTCTACCAATTCAGCTACGCGGACGTTTGTTCTGACTACTATCTGCCTTTATGTCATGTGCGTCCTGCTGGCAGGTACGTCACAAAACATAGGTACAAGTTATAAAAATGCTCCCTGTCCGATAACTGAGAGAGCAAACGATGGGCCGCACTTTCCATTATAGTGATGGTTGCATTAAAAAACCGCTTGTGATCGATAAAAACAAAAAGCATTACTAAAATGAATTCCGACATGGCGTATTGGTGAGGCTCCCTACGTTAGTCGCAGAAAGCGGAGGAAAAATATAAAAAGTATCTCCCGGAGGTGAAATTATTACTTTGCGGTGTACTACTCTTCTGATTACTCCGCCTAGTTTGCAACAGTTGTAGGTTGCGATGTGTCTGTAATGGAAACGCTGCTGTAAACGCCCGAAATTATTCCGAGGGAAATAAATGATTTCCACATTAATTTCCCTAAGAAGGTTTTGCGAAAATTAAGTCACGCATTATGAGCGTTGTGTTGCGAACTGCATCACCTCTGTGCCGCACGCTTGTCTGCTAAATGACGTTCACTCCCTAAATAAATCAATCGTTTTGCAAACTGAGCTCGGATGTTTATTGAAAAGATTATCAAATACTGAATATCGCTTGAAATCGTTTTTTAATTGGTATTTTGAGGCAAAATAAACCCCAACGTTGCCACCGAATCTCTCGGATGTAATGAACACGTCTCTTAACAAGACTGAAACATAGCACTCTTTGAATTTATTTCAGTTTTTTCTTTGGCGTTTGATGGGGGAAATTTTGCATGAGAAAAGCTCGAAATGAATGCAAACTTGCGGTTGTGGCACCAGCAATCTAATTTTAGATATGAACATACAATGTGAAATGAATCTAAATTGTTACTCCCGTTGCTGGAGAAAAATGCATTTGGAAAATTAGAAAGCTCGTGGAAAATACGACTTCTCCAGTCCGACATGTGGAAAGTTAAAATATCGTTGAAATGAAAATCAAAATACTCGCAAATTTACATCGCCGAGTCAGAAAATCGTGCATTAGATAAAATGGATAATACGTGGCAATTTGTGATGATGCCAGCATAATTTTTAGCACGTCTTTTGTAAAAAAAGATCGTGCTTCTGTTATCGGTTTGTCCGTCCGTCAGGCAGTTCCTCCGTCAGTCCGTCTGCACCCACGATATCTCAGCAACTATTAGTCCGATTTGAAAAATTCTTTTCAAATCGGACTAAGCTTGAGAAGCTTGAAATATGCAAATGATGATTCTTTATTTCGTTTTTTTTTTACGAGTTACAATTTTGCCGGTAGAGGGCGTAAATGCAGATGATGTCGAATTCAAAATACGTTTTGTTCCACATATTTGCTTTTAAACATCCGATTGAAAAACAATTTATATATTTCGATTCCATTTATGTCGAAGAGTATTTTAGATGTAGTTACTTTTTCAAATGACGCATAGATTTTCCGGTAGGGGACGTAAAAGTAAATTACATTTTCCCCGATAACTCTTCTTCTAAAACTCCAATTTGAAAAATTTCTTCTTCAGCGGATACATCTCCTGATGGAAAATCTTTTGCATATAATTTCAATTTTTTGGTAAAGAATACTTTGGTCACCAGTGGGCGTAAGGGTTAATTTTTGCTTCTGATGTATTTGCCATAAAATCGTAGCTTCTAAAATATCGATTAAAAAATTCTTTCGCTGACTGATGCCACTCCCATCGATAAACCTTTTCGGAATATTTTGTTCTTAAAATATTCCACAGTTTCACCGCCAGGGGCGTAGATGTACATCTTATTTTTGTCAATATCTCTACTTCTAGGAGTCCGATTTGAAAAATTCCTTCTTTGTTTGTTAGTGTTTTCTGTGTGACATGTTTTTCATATAATTTCAAAATTTTCAAGTGATTCAAAGACTTTCCGCTTGGGGGAGTAGCGGTAAATTGCGTTTCCCCCTATATCTGCTTCTAAATCTCCGAATTGAAAAATTCTTTCTGCACCGGATACAGCTCCTGATGGGAAATCGTTTGCACATAATTTCTAATTTTTTGTAAAAAAATAGTTTGGCCACCAGGGGGCGTAAATCTCCTTAATTTCTGCTTCTGTTGTATTTGCAGCAAAATATGAACTTCTAAATTCTCGATTGAAAAAAACGTCGTTTGTTGACCGATACTACTCATGTCGACAAAACTTTTAGGAAAACTTTCTTCTTGAAAAAATGCATGGTTTCTACGCCAGGGGGCGTAGATGTATATATTATTTTTGTCAATATCTCTACTTCTAAGAGTACGATTTGAAAAATTCCTTCTTTGTTGGATAGTGTTTCCGATGCGAAATGTTATTCCTATAAATTCAAAATTTTCAAGTATATCATTGACTTTCCGCAAGGAGGCACAAAGGTAAATTGCGTTTTCTGCGTTATTTCTGCTCCTAAAGCTCTGATTTGAAAAATTCTTCCTGTATCGCATACAAGACCTGATGGAAAATATTTTTTACATAATTTCAAATGTTTGGTAAAGAATGGTTTAGCCACCAGGGGTCATATGTGTTAATTTCTGCTTCTGAAGTATTTGTTGCAAAATCTGGGCTCCCGAAAACTCGACTAATTTTTTTTTTTTCTCGGACCGATACCGCTTACACGGATAAACCTTTTGAGAGTACTTTCTTCCTAAAATAATGCATGGTTTTCCCACCAGGGGATGCAAAGTCACATCTCATTTTTGTCGATATCTCTAGTGTCCTTTCTAAGAGTCCGTAAGCTCACGATTCCGTTTACAGCAATATCTGAGGAATTAAAAACCCGATTGAAAATCTTCTTTTTTTGGTCAGATCTATTGTTTTCTATACCGGTTCCATTGACTTTGAATAGCTTTGATAAATTTAATTTGCTTCAGAACGGATTCAAAAGACGTGCTTATTACACCCGAAAATTTGGTATCAACTTTCTTGTTTTCTCTTTGAATGAGACTTCTAGAAACACAGAAACAGTTCCAGATGCAAATATACCTGCAGCTTAGGTGTGTGCTTCATACATACTATCTGTTTTCCTAAGTCCAGCACAAAAATACTAGACTTAGGAAATCATATAGTATGGACTACTCTAGCTGGAAATTGTTAAAATAATTTCTTCTTAATCGATATAGCTGAAGTTGTATCGTCGAAGGAAAACGTTGAGGGTTTTTTGTATTTATTCTGCATCCTGTTCGTATGTTTTCATTAGTCAAAGTTTTAATTAAGCTAACGTATGTTTAAGTACCAAAGATGGGGAAATTCGAAGCACAATATAAGTGAAAAACCTTAGATAACTAAATACTTTAGTAACCTATCCATTTCCTCAAGTTTATGAGGGAACATGTGATCAGCCTTCTTGACTTTCGGTTAATCGGTACGAGAACATGATTTCGGATTAAATAAGAAATAGCTTTCTTTTGTTTGCACCGGAAAGTCCTAACCACTAGACAGTTTCTGTGGTACGCATTTTTAACCTAGGTGGCACAAAGACATTTCTATTTTTGACAAAATCTCTCTTTACTAAAAGCTTCCAAATATCCCTTTGCTCTACAGCTACAATTAGGAACAAAGCTTTTCATATACTTTTGACTTTTGCAAGATTTAAACCTTATGTGCCATGCATATACAGGGTGTTTCATAAAGAAGTATACAGTTTCCAGATGCTGTAAAACAGTAACAATTGAAGACACGGACCACAACTGGGAACCGTTAGGAAGATGTACTCATAAAGTTTGTGTCCCGCTACAAGTGGCGTAGGCGATAGAGTGCGTGTCACGTGACTAGTCAGTCAAAATGGCAGCGTCTGCAGTGAAGAAGGCGCTTTGTGTTCTTGAATTGTGCAAAACGGAACATGTAACAGTTGTGCAACGGCATTTTCGATCACGATACGGAAAAGAACCTCCAACCAGAAAATATATCTACGATTGGCATAAAAATTTTGAAACTACGGGCTGTTTGTGCAAACTTAAAAGTCCTGGACGAACGCGTGTATCGGAAGAAGTCGTCGATAGTGTTTGCATCGCCATTCAACGAAGCCCGGGAAAATTAACGCGGAGGGTGAGTCGTGAAGTGCAGATTTCACAGCCCACTGTCTGGAGAATTTTGAGAAAGAAGCTGAAAATAATTCCATACAAACAGCATATCACAGCCATTAGCACTGCACGTGATTCACATATCTTACCTCGCGTTTGGGCGGAAATTGATTACCGGCTCGATGTGTGTCGTGTGACTAGGGTGCACACCTAGAACATCTGTGACTTTCTCTAAAAAACTTGAAACACTTCCTTACAATTCTGTTACAGGTAACAAAATATCTTACATTGTTCTTGTTTTATAGTGCGTTGAAACTGTATTCTTCTTTATGAATCCCCCTGTATATTTCTACGACGCGAATACGTATTGGTGTTTGGGATTGCAGCTCTGCTTCTAAAATTCGGACTTCAAAATGTCTTTTTATATTAGAAAACTGTAATTTCAATCTAAATTCCTATGCATTTGGAAGCTTTTTTATAATCTATAAAAGTTCCCAATGGGTTACGAAAATTAATATTTTAGTTTTTGATGGCATCTCTGTTTTAATAAATTACTTTAACCATAATTAGCTTTCGTCATACGCAGTAACGTATGGTGTATCGTATCATGTGCCACTTGCACCATTTTTACCCTAAGGGTATCGCAACGTATTTGCATTTCGAATTTTTTTGAGCTCCAAAAAGTGCTATTGGAAAAATTCTTCTTTGCTCTTTAGTGCCATGCCATCCATAATTTACAGTTGTTTTATATTTTCTCATGCAAAAATTTACTCGTTAGGTCGCGAAAGTATTTCGGTGTTTCATTGGTCGATATTTTCCTTTGCATCTACAAAATGAATTCTTTAGTACTCGCGAGTTATATCTGCGATGAATATTATACACATATCTCTAGATATATTAGGTGCACTATTTTCCGAACACATTTGAACACATTTGGAATGAATTGGGGTACCGACCGAAACCCAGGCCAAACCCCGACATCGATATCTTTAATCGATCTGACTAATATTCTTTTGGCAAAACGGAAGGTAGTTCACGCAGCAAAGTATCAAAATCTAGTGGAAAGCCTTCCTAGTCGAGTGGAGGTTGTGATAGCAGCAAAAAAGGGACCAAATCGATATTAATTATTTGCCTATTACTGGGAGTTTGTGGACACCGAAATTTCCTGTTATTTTTGATCCGGTAGTGTATATATGTTGGCTCACCTTGAACTACACTATCTATCAACAAGTTATTGGACACCTGTGATAGCAAAGGTAAACGAAGTTACCTTCAATAGTTGGTGGATCCTCCACGAACGGCGATTACAGCTGCGACCCTCCGGGGCATACCCTCAACCAGGCATTGTACGACGGGCAGCGGTATTTTCTTCCACTCGGATTGGAGAAGACAGGTCAGGTTCCTTCACCGATTTCGGACGGTGGGAGCACCCCTTAAGTCGACGCTCCAACTCGTCCCAGATGTGCTCGATAGGGTTAAGGTCTGGGCTCTGCGCAGGCCAGTCCATTCGATTAACCCCATTGTCACCATACCAAGCCATGGTGGACCTCTCAACACGACAGGTGGCATTGTCATCCTGAAGGTAACATGGGTCCATCCCGTAAAGCTGCCACAACGTAGGAAGCGCATGGTCATCCAAAATGGTGCAGTGGGTCTCGGCGTTGAGTCTACTAGGAATTGCGACCAAGGGTCCCGTGCCATACCAGGAGAAACACCCCCATAGCATAATTCCACCGCCGCCGAACTTCACAGTTGGCACAATACATTCCGGCAGGAGCCGTTCTCCAGGGAGACGCCAAACCCAGACACTGACATCCGAACGGTAGAGAGTGAACCTTGATTCTACGCTCCAGAGAACCTGTTTCCACTGTTCAACGGTCCACTGTCGACGTTCTTTGCACCACGTTAGCCGAACAGCGCTATTGGACTTGGTGATCAAAGGCATGTGGGCGGCAGCACGTCCATGATAACAGAGCAGATGGGCTTCCTTACGGATGGTATTCATCGAAAAGAACACTCCCGGATGCCTGTTGAAACTCCTCGCGGATGTGGCCCATCGATTTGATGCGGTTCGTCCAAATTTCTCTGGCCAGCACCCGTCGGTCTCTAACTCCCAGTTTTGTGGGTCTGCCGGGTCGGGGCACATTCCGACAGTCACCTCTCATCTTCCACTTGCCAATCACGTAGGCCACTGTCGATTTTGTGTACTTCAACTTGCTGGATATGTCACGTATGGATCGGCCATTTCTGTGATACCCGACGATTACACCTTTCTCGAAATCAAAGAGCTGAGAACTGCGTGGCATCTTGCATGCGACTTGTTTCCCAAACGATATTTAACGGCGGCGGCCGTGACGTGTATCAGGACAGCAGATATCGTCGACTGAAGGGGTGTCCAATTACTTGTTGGTAGATAGTGTATAACCATTTGGAAATACAGGTTTGTCGAAAATAATGGAAACACGTCGCTGAAAACAGTGACTTTGGTATGAGCTGCTTTTTGAGTAAAACGAACATGTAGCTACAATTTTTGTTCGCAAAAAAAGTGTTGCTTATAGTCTCAAGGGTCTGTGTGATTGCATAATTTCGTTCCAGGTGAAGGCCCAATGTCGGAGTTCCAAAGAGGGCGGATTGTAGGAGCCCGTCTGGTTGGTGCGTCGGTAACCACAGTGGCACAGGTATTGGGGTTATCGGGAGGTACCGTGTCAAAGGTCATGACAGCATACAATGTTCACGGCACAACATCATCTGAGAGACAACTGTGGAATGAAAACCAAACTCGCTGCAAGAGACAGTAGGACATTAAGGAGGATTGTGACCGCAAGGAAGAAGACCACGGCGACGAAAGTGACTGCTGAGCTTAATGCACATCTCCAAAAAACCCAGTGTCGACCCATACCGTGCGAAGGAAATTGCATAAGCACAATATTTACGGCAGAGCTGCGATTGCAAAACCCCTGTCGTCACAGATGAATATAAAACGGAGACTACAGTGGTGCCAGGAACATAAAACGGAGACTAAAGTGGTGCCAGGAACATAAAACGGAGACTGCAGTGGTGCCAGGAACATAAAACTGAGACTGCGGATCACTGGAAGCATGGCTTGTTTTCCGATGAATCAAGTTTCTCACTATTCACCACCACAGGACGGGTTTACGTGTGGAGAACTCCTACAAAAGCCTACAACCCAGAGTGTCTTCTTCCTACAGTGAAGCATGCGGGCGTTTCCGAAATGGTTTGGTCCATGATATCGTGGTTTGCAGTAGGCCCCATTATCATCTTACACGACGGATCACTAGCGGTGACTATGTCACTCTTTTGGCCGACCATGTGCATTCAATGGTGCAGATATTGTTTCCGTCAGCGGATTGCACCTTTCAAGATGATTATACTCCGATTCACAGAAGTCGAACTGTTCAATCAAGGTTTCAGGAACATGAGGATGAAGTTGTACACCTTCCCTGGCATGCACCAGCGTCAGACTTAAACATCACTGGACGCCTGCGGACTGTGTTGGAAAACAGAGTGCGATCTCGTTATCCTCCTTCGGCGTCTCTCAAGGAATTGGATACGTTTTTGCAGGACGAAGGGTACAACATATCACTTACCACCATGCAGGACTTGTATGCGTCCATTCTAAGGAGGATTCAAGCAGTTTTAAATGCCAAGGGTGCTCCAACACTATATTAGGTGCGTAACGCCTATTGTTTCAAGGTGTTTCCATTATTTTAGACAACCCCTGTAGATTTTAGTTTATTAATTTTCGAAAGTGGTTGGAAAGCTTGGTGAAATTTCTCGAAACATTTTACGGTTTTGAAGAAACCCTTTAATGAACAAAATGTGAGATTTAAGAAACCTTAATAAGAAAATATAAACTGAACATTTGCCCATTAAAATAATAAACAACAAAGTGCAGCGTACAGTGGAACAGATCATGAAACCACATTTACATGTGCAAAGTGCTGTGGGTAATTCCTTGCCATATAACAAAATAGAAACAAATAGAAATGTTCATCAAACTTTTCGTCTGACATACACCGATGAGACATTGCATTATGACCAACTACCTAATAAGCTGTAGGGCCCTATTTAGCCCGCAAAGCATCGACTACTTGGTGAGGCATCGACTCGATGACTTGGGGATAGGTATGCTGGAGTATCTGGTACCATTATGTCAACAGCAGGTTGATATTATCTTACCAGATCCTCCAGTTCCCGTACTTTTTGGGGCGGTGGTGATTTAGCGTGAACCCGTTTTCCACGTCGAACCACAAATGTTCGATTGGGTTCATGTCAGGTAAATTTGGAGGCCAGGCCATTAAAGAAGAGTCACCAGAATGTTCCTCGAACCACGTTTTGACAATACTGGCAGTGTGGCATGGCGGATTATCCTGCTGGTAATGGCCATTACCAGCAGGGAACACAGTTGCCATGAATGGGTGAACTTGGCCCACAACGATTTTCAGATACATGACAGATGTCAGGGATTGTGCTGTTGGGATAATTGGGCGTAAAGTGTTCCAAGAAAAATCGCCCACAGCATAACACTGACGCCACCGACCTGTTTCCGCTCAACAGTGGATCCAGGCGCCATAGCCTCCGTTGGTAATCGGCGTACCCGCGCTCGGCCGCCTACGTGATGCACAGGAATCTTGATTCGACAGACCAGACCACATTCTTCCAATCATCCACGGTACAATCTCGATGATCTTGGGCCCACTTCATGCGCTGTTGGCGATGACGTGCAGTGAGCATGGGGATCCGACTGAGTCTTCAGCTTCGCAGGCCCATTCGCAGAAGGTTACGATGAACAGTGTGCTGTGACACATTGCCCTGATCACCACTGTTGTAGCTGCAGGTGATATGTGGTGCTATGTCGCATTGTGGCTCTGGTGTCGCTGTGAACAATGCGTGACCGTCTCCGCTCACCTCTGGCATAAATGAGCTGCGCACGACACACCACTGGACGACGGTTCGTCGTTTGGCCATCTGTGCACCATATTTGATACGTACTCATTACAGTAGCACGTGAACAACCCACAAGCCGCGCCGTTTCCGCGAACGCAGTTCCGCGTCGACGTGACATCACAATTTGTCCTTTATCAAACTCCGATAAATCGGCAGCTTTTCCCCATTCAGACTCCGAACACTCTACTAACCGAAAGACGGTCCTCGGGTTGTATATATACTGCTCTGTGAACTTCACATGAGCCACCGTTCGGTCTCCAGGCGCGCTCATATCACTAGGCTGGGTGTAGTCAGATCGTAATAGATCATCGGTTTATATATGGATATTTTATAACATAAAAATGAAAGAGTAATATATCTTGAGCGTTTAATGCATATGAATCCGCAGATGGCGTTGGCATTTGTTGTTAAATCATTTCAAGCACTACGTCCTTGCTGTCATTTTTCGCTCTACAGGAACACGAAATAGTCAGTTTTTAATTCTAAGATGCTACTCTCTGTTGGCAAGGAACTGCGAAGGCACTTTCGTTGTTCTTCTGTTTTGAACACATACATGGGGAACATAAAAATTCAAATGAGGCAACACAGAGCTCAATGTATTGCCTGCAGAACAATACTAACCCTATAATAATTCGGAGCTTTTTTGTATGTTTTTTAATTATTATAAAAATTAAAAACATTAAGTAAACGTATGGAAACAATACTTAATTTTCCCTGATGGTTAGAAATTTGAGTGAATTTATAACCGAAATTAGAAGAACCAATAGGCAAATGTTTTCGAGAAGGCGAAAGTTAGATTGTGTCGTTTCGATTCACTACGTATATATATAATTTAATTATTTACTTTAGTGCAGAGCAGAAATGTACTTTTCTGCGGAATTGCCGAACCACAAGAATGCACTGAACTGCCATTCAGTTAAATATAGGAGAAGTTATGCAAATGCTTGTTTGTTACTCCCGCATTACCGCGCATGCCCGGGCGAAATTGTGGGTAAATACACATATAGCCCTCAACTTCCAAAATAGTGATCGATCACAAGGGTAAAGACACGTGATTTGGATGCTTTTGACAGAGGGCAGAGTGTAGGTGCCAGCAGGATGGGTCACTCCATCTCGGAAGTCAATACACTCGGGCATTTACGTGATACGGTGTCCAGCGTGTTTTGGGAATACTCAAATTCTGTCAAAAGAACAAGCTCTCGAATGAATTGCTGACCTCGTGGTGATTGCATTGTTCGAACTGATATGCGCAAGATAATATTCCAAATCACTATCGATATGAAGAGTGGATCAAATCGCAAGAACAGTTCAACGTACTGTTAAACGTCTAGGGTTCGGGAGCCACCGTCCCACTGTTGACTGTACAGCTTGCTTTGGCAAAAACACACCAACACTGGACCACAGAGGAATGGACGTGGAATCCAGATTTAGTCTGCGTCGAGCCGATGGAACAGTAAGGATCTGGCACCAACCTTAAGAAGCCATGGGCTCTTCGTGCCATGCTGGTGGTGGCTCTGTGATAGTCTTTGGTGTTTTCTGCAGGAATACTTTGGAATACACATGTGTATTTTAAGTGCCCAAAAATATATGGGCATCCTAGCCAACCATTTACATCCATTCATGTCCTGCATGCATCCCAATGGCAATAGTGTATTCCAGCAAGATCATTGCCCATCCCTCAGGTTCCACCTGGGTCAAGGTAAGTAAATTATACACTGAAGAGCAATTGAATTAGAGATACCTGTCTAGTAACGTGTATCACCTTTCGCCCTGATAACAGAGGCGATTCATCTCGGCATGGACTCGACAAGACACCGGATGCGTTGGGAAGCTATACGGATCCACGATCCCTGAACAAGCTCCCACAGTTCACGAAGATTTCATGGAAGGGGGTCAGAGCCTCGTACATCTCTCTCAATGGCATCACAGAAGTGCTCGATGGGATTGAGGTCCGATGACCTAGCTGGCCAAGGAAGAGAGGTCATGTCGGTGGAGTGTTCATCCAACCATTAGGATACAATTCAGGAGCAATGGCACGGTGCATTGTCTTGTTGCATAATGAGGTCCCCAGTGGGATGTTGAAGATGCACAAACGGGAGCAAATGGTCCTCCAGGATATCACAGTAACGTTGACCTATGAGGGACGATGTCACACGTACCAGGGGTCCCATTTCAGTCCACGTAAACAGTCCCCAGACGAGAATGCCACCCCCACCACAGCTTGAAGAGTACCCTGCTGGCAAGAAGGATCCATCGCTTCATGTGGTTTGCGCCGTACTTGTATCCTGCCATCCGCATGTACGAACGTGAATCTCGACTCATCAGTCCAGGCAACATTTTCCCACATGTCTAGAGTCCAGTGACGATGTTCCCGCGCCCATGCGAATCTTTGCACCCTGTGATGTGCGTTCAGCAGCGGTACCCTCGTGGGACGATGGCTTCTGTATCCCATAGCGAGGAGATGGTTCTGGATGGTGTGGTAGCTTACGCATTTTTGTGCACCATCATTAAATTGCCGAGTGATTTCTTGCACTGTGGTCCGTCTATCCGCTGTTACAATGCGAGCTAGCCGACGATGACTCCGCTCATCTACACGCTGTTGTTCACGGCAGTTGGCCCTTGCAGGGATGGTTTTACCAGATTCGATGTGCTCACGGTGCACCCGTGACCCAGTGGCTCGTGAAAATCCTAGTGCCTGCTCGACTTCCGAGATGCAGTGACCCATTCGTCGGGCCCCGACATTTTGCCCACGAACAAATGCGCTTAGATCCTTAGTCTTAGCCATACTGGGTCCGACTCTTAGTGATTCCCGTCGCATCACTCCTTATATTGTCAGATCACTGCATACGTCATGTCGTTTTCGTTTACAGGGCCGCCCACAGCGCCACATTTGCATAACGCCAGCTGTCTCTAATTCAATTGGTCTTCAGTGTAGGAGTTAGTGCCACGAGTGGAATTCCCACCAGTGGAACGAGGGGAAAATCGTCCAATTAGTGGAACTAAGGAAAGCAACCTGCGTAGTCAGCAGCTCCAGCGTCCTACGGTACGCGAAAAAATAGCTCTTCACAGATATATATCAGTGCAAATGTCTGCATTTTAATGATATATATATGTGGATTTTGAAGTACACCCTGTTAGTGTAATTTATGTACGTGGGAAAGCGTGTGTAAACACTTTCTAATATCTCCAGTGGCTTCCAGTTCTTTAAGACATCTATTAATTCTTTCGTCCAACTTGACATTTGATTTTTCCCCGTCTTTATTTCTAAACTCAAGAAAGTTCTGCGGTATACGAAGTCGCTGTTTTTGTCCCCTTTAACCGATTGGGACGACTTAACTCGGGGTTATCAAAATGGGCTGAACTCAACTCGAACGAATATATTCACTGTTTAAGAAGCGGGCAAACGAAGCTGGAACGAATTCATGTGGGGTGTGTTTAGTGTTCCCAAAGCTGAACGAATGAGTGATCTGGAAAACCAGAGTATTAAAAAAGCTTTGCTTTCGCCGTTAGATATTTTATTCAGAGTGGTCATGTAGGGGTAGGATTCACACCTAACCTCAAACCTTTCTGATAAATAAACTGATAAGGGCTACAGCAATGAAGGGGAATCTAAGAAAGGAGAGAAAAGATGTTTGAGTGACTTATTTTTATCCACTGGTGTGATATTCGTGCCGGGGGACTAGCTCTTTCTAATCATGTCTTGAGTCAGGGAAGAGGGAATATAGGAATAGAAAGGAGATCTTACCACCTGTGACTGGTTTATTTTCGGTGCTACTGAGATGAGAGGGGAGGGAAGGAAGATATATTGTTAAGCTGTAGCTTTCGCGAAATCCGGCCGCTATGTGAACATTTCTGTTCGGAGAGAGCAAAAGTTTAGGGCGCCATTTGGTTCAAGTACATTGGCCACTTAAAGGGTTAAAGCGCTTTATCAGCTCTAAGATATTCGGCTAACTTTTTTTCAAAAAAATTGGTCGACTTTCTGTGCCATTCTTCAATGATATTATTTGTTCGATGTCGTCTCATGTAAAAGTTCGACATATTGACATCAACTGATGAATTTTCTATCCACTGGGTCACGAAATAATCGTAAAATTCTTTAAGTTCCGAATTTTCTCGAATTTCCTCTTGGATCTATAACCAACCATCCACCATCATGCAGATAGAGCAAAAAAAGCCGAGGAGGTACATGTTTGTACTCACTGAAGAGTCTTCGTCATGAATCTTCCTCCAAAGACACTGATTGAAATGGAAATTTCAGCCAGGTATGTTGACATCAGGAAATACTTCTTCCTCAGTTCCATTAGTGAGACTATCACTCCCCTCCCTCCCTATCCACCCGGTTCCACTGGCGGGAATTTCACTCGTAGGAAGCTCCCGATTATACCGAGAACGAGTTAGTTTTAGAAGCCAGCAGCTCTTAAGTCTCAGGTGGGTTGCGTTTTGTGACGTCAAAAAGGAAAACTGATTTAACAGTGGATCAAGTTGAGACTGACATCGTATCTAAGGTTAAGTGCTGTTTGTAATTTATGCCTAGTTTCAGCGAATTTTGTCCTAATGATACACATTTTTGCAGTAAGTTAATAATCAGTTTATAAATATTTTTCTTTAAGGCTGTCTTTGAATAAGTGTAAGAGACACTCAATCCTATATCTGCAATATATCTTCTTTTGTACACATTTTCTCGAAGACTATTACTTTGTAGTATTTGAAATTTTGAGAACAAATAAAAACGACCTATAGCTAATATGTGCCACAATTATTTTTTCAAAAAAATTGTTAGAATATTTTTTAAATTCAATTTACCTGACTCAAAAATATTCGAATTTGGGCGCTAGATGGCGCGATAAGTTAGCTTAGCAGTGTTTCTGTGTGGAAGGAACGACATCTCTCATTTCTGTCTGATATTGTTTAATTATCTGGGCCAAAAAGAAATAATTAATGGAGCGAAAAGTGAGACTGGGATCTCGTCTCCCAAAAATCATCTTAAATGCTACTATACGTTCATTTTTTAAAGAGAAAATGTATACATTAGCAGAGAACCTCTGAATTTGAGCTGTAGAAACTCCGTCTACCTACCAAGCTCCACCCCAAATGACGTCATCGGTTAAGACGTAACAGCACGTATTTTGTCTTTTCAATGTGGAGTCAACGAGAGACCGCTTCCATTCTGAATATGGCGAGGTCTGCACTGATTCGCTGATTACAACTTCTGAGACAGTCCCTGAAGAAGTAAAAGCTACGCCCAAGAAGTGATTTTTGCGCCATCTATCGCAGAAGATGAAGCCTAACACCCATTCAAAGACAGCCTTAATATATTGGATCAAAGCAGTTTCTTGTGTGTTGTGCATTCCCAGATATTCCTGGAAGCGTTGTTGCGTGTTATGAAAACAACGAAGAATCCACAGATTCCAGCTTAACATTTCATGGAATTCCAAACGACAGTTTAAGGAAGGTCTGAATTAACCCATGTCATCGAAAAAAAAAATATTTATGAGCGTTGTCACATAAATTGACAACGCCAAAACATGTTCTCCCCATCTCGATGATGAGGCCTTTGAAAGCGATTTAAAAAGTGCATTAATAGTCTGTAATATTCGCCGTCTGCTGAATAACACGTGTGGCTCCTCATATTAATATATCTAGTAGCTGTCATCCATGCACAAAGCAAGAAAGAAACAAGTTAGTAAAATCATGCAATGCATTGATCATGATACGCTTTCCAACATACCAGAAATCATTACTCAAGTTATTACTCAAGTTATGAGCATAATTGGCTGTGGAATAAATCTCTTTTCTATGTCCTGATCTTTTACCGAGATGACACCATTGACAAGAGCAACACGCAGAGATAAATGAAGAAATTTAAAGCAGTGGAAACCAGCATTGAAGACAAACTCGTTCACCAGCGACCACTGACACGAATCTTCAGCGAGTAGATGAACTGATTCACGCGGAGAGACGAGTGATAATCCGTGAGCTTGCTGCACAACTGGACTGCGGTCAAAATGCCATGCTGAAGATGGTGGAAGGGTATCGGAAAGTGAGTGTAAACTAGTCTGCTCTGTTTGCTGGAAGCGTTTGAAGCCAATGAAGACATTATTTTTTTGATCTCGTGACAGGGGATGAAACGTGGGTGTATCTTTCTGAACCTAAAACGAAGAATCAATTCATAGAATCGCGTCACACCTCTTCACTAAGGCCTACGTAGTTCAAGAGCCAGCGATCAGCACAGAAATTGATGCCAATCTCCTTGATTTTCTGGAAGGTGGCCGTATCGTGAACAGCGAACGGTACATTGAGACACTCAAGAAGCTTAGAGAACCAAAAGAAGGAAGTGACTGAAGAAGAATCTGGAAAGGATCCATATTCACCATGACAATGCGAGACCACACTCACCTTTGGTAACAAATCAGACGATCAGCGAATTAGGCTCGTCGTTGGTCCCCCATCCACCGTACAGCCCAGATCTGGCGTCCTTCGACCTCCATCTGTTCGGTCAAATGAAGGAAAGTCTCTGAGGACAACGATTTGATGACACAGACGAGGTGAAGCGTGGCTGTGAAGAAGTGGGTACAACAGTCCACACCTGAATATTTTCAAAGAGGATTCGAGAGTTGGGTTCAATGATTGAGCAAATGCATCAATTGTGATGGAGGCTATGTTGAGTAGTACCTTTTTATAGAGAAAGAGTTACTCTAACAGCATTTGCAATTTGAACGTTTTCTGTCGCTTAATAAAAAGTTATTCCCACTTTTGCATTACTTTCGGTACAACTCTCGTATATATGCACACACATATAGGAACAGAGATTGCAAGCGAACAAAACTTATTTTCTTGATGTAACCTTAACTCTCCCTATTGAAAATAATAATAATAATAATAAAATTCCTCTTTTATAAGAACTTTTTACCCTTTTAAATATCTAAAAGACATATTACTGAATGGCTGTCTTCGTTTTCTTTTTAAAAGAAAACGAAGACAGCCATTCAGTAATTTCTACATGCCTGAGGGACAGGGACAGTAAAAATAAAAGCTGTTCCTTTCAGAACAAAAGTGATGTTCTCATCTGAGATCAAATGTCTGGAACCTTGGATAAACTTGATTTAGAAAAGAATCTATATTTTGATCACTCAAAGATATTTATAAAGTACTATCAAAGCTTCAAATTCCTTTCATTTCTAAATTCCAATCATATGATTTTAGTATCTTCCGAATATTTGATCCCTCTTAGAAAGACAATGATTTTTTGTTTACTGAACATACATACAAACCCTTTTTATAGGCTTTTACAAGAGCATTCAAGTTTGTGCTTCTTTTTCAGCTTATTTTCGTCTTCATCTCTGCTTTATACAGCACTGAGTATTTGCGAACTCTTCTGAAGATATTCAACTGAACAAACTATGAGCTTTTTTTTCAAACTTTTGAAGCAAAGGAATCTCATAAAAATGAATCCAGTCAAAAGCTCTTCGTTTTGCCCAAGGCGTATTTGGACAAAGATATTGGTACGGAACTTCAGGAATTTTAAAACTTCTTTTATGTAGTAATGATTATAATCGAGATAAGTAAATGTTTGACTACCTTATATGAAAACATAGAAATGATCAAAATTATAAAGAAGCTGTAGCCAAAAGAAAAAATAGGATTCAAAGGTTTTTCACAATATCTTGAACATGATAGAGACAAAGGCAAATGAGATTTCATTACATAGAAAAGTCTAGAATAAACTTCAAAACGGAACTTTAGTAAACGGATTGACCGTTCTGCTAATGCCAAGGACCCAACGAAATATTAAAAATGCACAATACGTACCCAATACATAACATACCAAAAAATCGAGCCACTCTGTCTCTGTTTTTCGAAGAAAATAAGTGTAGATGTATAGCATGCAAAGTCTGCTTATCGCTTTGTTTTACCACTTTCTGCTGAAACTAAAAATGTTTTAGAGACGCTGCTATACAGCAAAATTTATCAATTATCCATGCACCTTTTAATGTGGTGCAAATCAAGTTTTCAAAAGTGAGCAAATATATCACATGAGTCAAATGAAAACCTTAAAAATGCGATAAGAAATTCAAAATACGGTGTGATTGTCCTGTAACTCGGCAATATTGTTACCAATGACTAAAATATTTTCTTACAGGTGGCATCATGGTGCAGACCAGCTTAGTGACGTTACAGTAGCAGTGTAAAGATGGCCGTCTCACGTGAAACATGCACCAAAGTAGAACCGCAATCTGTCATCCATTTCTTGGGTAGCGAAAGCGTGAAACCTATTGAAATTAGTCGTCGAATGAAGTTGCAGTATGGTGATGCATGTCTGTCACTTCAGCAAGTGTACGAATGGACTAGGAAGTTCCGAAACGGCGTGAGTTATGCAACAGATTATCCTCGACCAGGTCACAGCGTAGTTACATCAGAGTCCATTACTCCATTACAACACTTGAAGGCATTGTAATAGAAAATCGCCGATTGACGGTGTATGAAATAGTCACACTTTTGAATATTAGTCATGGTTCAGTGCACCACCTAATCCATGATGTGCTCCAGTTCACCAAAGTGTCTGCAAGGTGGGTGCCGCCCTAGCTTACTCCAGAATTGAAACAACGACGTGTTGATGCCTGTCCAGAACTTACGGCGTTTTGAAGCAGATGGTGATGGCTTCCTACAGGGAATTGTTACTAGAGATGAAACCTGGGTTCACTCTTATCAGCCAGAAACCAATAGAGCGAGCAAGAAATGGCACCATTCCTCCTCACCAAAACCGAAGATGTTCCGCAAGTAAACAACTGCAGGGAAAGCTATGCTCACTCCCTTTTCGGATGAATGAGGCGCAACTTTGGAGCACTGCATGCTCAGGGGGAACACTGTAACAAGTGACACGTATGCCGATCTTATCAGGAATCATCTTCGACCTGACATCAAATCCAAACGACATGGACTTCTGAGTACTGGTGTCTTGTTGCAGCATGACAACGCTTGGCCCCATACTGGCGGTGCAGCGCTTGCAATCATGTAAATCCTGCACTTTGAGTGTCTTCCACATACGTCGTATGCATCAGACCTTATCCCAAGTCATTACTACGTTTTTGGACCACTCAAAGATGCGTCAGAGGAAAGACTTTCAGGTCCGATGAAGAGGTGAAGCAGGTGGTGCATCAATGGCTGCACACGCAACAGAAATATTTTTTCTAATGGAAACTGCGCACTTTGTAAGTGCTGGAGGACTTGTATTGCATAAAATGGAGATTACATTGAAAAATGTTACAGATGTGTACCAATTTTGTTCTATAAATTATGAGGAAAAAATTATTTAAGATGGTCAGTTGACTCTCCCTTGTAGCTTTATTAGGCATTTAGTCTTGTGTTTTGTTTTCTTTGTTCTTCTGATTCTATATTACTTTTTTTTAGAGAGAAATAAATTTTAAAAAGTCGTCATCATAATTTACTTTGAACATTTTAATTTTCTTTTTGTAGTACCAATCTCATTGGAAACTAATTTTTTTAAATAATCGGTTCTATTATCAGTAATTACTGCCTTGCAACACCCATGTTCGTGGAAAATTATTTTTTTAACTTTGTTGTGCTTGCTGTGGTTAGAAGTATTTTACATCTGCCAGCTGCGGTGCCAAACTACAGTGTGAGCAATAAGTTTACGAAATCCACATTCAGGACAGCGGTAAAGTAAATCTCAACAAAGATATTTCGATGTAACAAGTATGGGTAACAGAAGTAGTCAAAACTATTTCTGAAATCGGATCTTTGAATGCTGTCCCATGAAGTGGCGCAACAATAGTAAATATTATTGTTGCTCAACACTATATTTTACTAAACTATCGCCGAATATTAGTTCATCACCTTTTACATAAACGTAACAATATCTCATTGCAATATGCGCAAATTACGAGAACCTGATGCTAAATACGGCAAAATCCATAACAAAAAATTAATTTTAAGCTAAGCATCTTTACCGATTGCAGAAAAGTATACACCGTAGAGCAATTTGGCTTACTCTCCACCCCGGCAAAAACACAAATGCTGGGAAACTGCTGTCCGAAATCTACCGCTCACGGCACGGTAGCGGTCTGTTGGTGGCAGCGCCATCAGTTGGCAGCCATTTATGGCCCTGCAGCATTGCCGTGAATTACGGGCCTCCAAGCAAGTGCCACTAGTGGCCCGTAGCTCGCAACCGAAGCAACCCCAAAACGAGGTGGAAGCAACGAGACTGCGCATGCGCAGAAGCAACACGTGCTGTGTCTCTAGTGGCACCAGTTAGTTGAAGACAACGCTATCGCCATCGTGTTATTTTCGTGGATGTTAAGAAAAAAAGCCATATGTATTGAGGCGAATTAATTTTCTAATGAAATGCCACGCCCAAAAAGGTTACTGTCAGAAAAATATATAAAAAATTATTAATGAACTGTAAGAAATAGTCATTTACTCTCATGTATTTGTAGGAACTCATTTTGTAGCAAAATTTCTGCACTAACACACAAAGAATCGAGAACACAGACAGCCATGAATGCACCCACTCCATTCCCATGAATAACAAGAAATAATATCTGTGTAATCTTTTGTTTTAACATACACTAAACCGCTTCTGACAAAAGTCCCGAAAGAACGTTAAAAATCCGTTATGTTGGAAAAAAATAAGAATTATATGCGTACAAAATTTATCAATTATTTAATTAAAACAAAGCAACGCTATATGGATATAATGTCTCGTGTATTCATCCATGGGTTGAATACACGAGACTGGAGGAATTCGCTGCTAAAAATAAGGAAAAGTAAAATAAAATATCTTTCCTGTTTAGAACAAATGTAGCTCCGGACCGCGTAAAGGAAAGATACAACTTTAAAAATGTAACAGAATGTGACATGAACGGGCAAATATATTAATTAAACAATTGCCTTTAAAGACCACAAGAACAGCACCAAACTTTGGAAAGCGCCTTTAAGTTGATACACTCGTTGAAAATGAGTGAAGCTCCCTTAAGGCAAATAAGAACAATCGTTACGTTGAAAAATAAATTTATAAATTATATGAAACGGACATTTATGAAACATACCTCGCAATATAGTAAAATTAAATGGGGAATCCTTAGTTTCAGATCGCGCTTGAAAAAGGCTCAGCTTCAAGCAAAGGCTCGTGCGTGTCAAACCAGTCTAGTGGGTTGAGTGCTCGATAGGCAAGCAGACTGTCGTTGGTTCGTTTCCAGACGGGCATTTTTCAGGATCTTTTGAAGAAGTTTCCCAACCACCATGCCGTCATGCAGAAGTTTCGTAGGGAAAGAAGTAGTTGTGGTTTTGGGAAACTGCGACTATTTTTTTCTTTTTATGGCTACTAGTGGGAAATTGGAGGACAAGATTCGCCATCAGTTACGTCACGTGATTGCCGTCTGCCGCTGCCGGGAGACTAGCGGACTACAATAGGCTAGCTATCATTTATGGCACGTGCTTGCAGGGTCGTTGAAGGGTCGCTTTTGGCAGCTACTGCCAGTGATGGATACCTGATGGCCCTGTTCTGGCACATAACAACTGATAAGGTGCCAACTGTTGGCCAGCTGCTGGCTTGAACTGCTAGCCCATGTGGTGGCTTCTGTGACATTTTATTGACGGTTGGACAGCGGTAACATAGTACTGGGCCACTTCTGGCACTACTGGCTAGAGTGCTGGTCCCGCAATACTGTTTTTGCTGGGACCTGCTATGGACGAGAGCTTTAAAATGGTGTATAATACAACGGGTGTAACCTGTAGACTTCTTAGATCAAAAGTTACCAATCCCCTTCACTAACACACTTGCGATTCAGATGTGCTTTCTATCATGAGGTCAAATTTTAGCTTGCGCATGCGCAGATGAACTTTCGTAACTACATCCTATTTCATCGGTGTCTGGGTCGTTTCCTTCGTTCGTCTAAATTTTAATAATATTGGGTTGTCCGGAAAGTTCTGAGCGTTTGTGATAGGTGTATGATTGAGCGTGATGTATGCAGTCGCCCTTTTTGAAAACACACGAGATGTTGGCAACAATAAAAGGTGGCATTTGCATGCAGCGTTCAGCTACGAGTGGTTGACGATAAGTGGAAGTTGTGTTTTCCGTGTTGAACATGGATGATCAAAAGTTGCATTCTCGGCATGTGATTGCATTCCTCTGTAAAACAGGGGGAAACGCTGCATAGGCGTGTAAAAACATTTGTGAAGTGTATGGGGAGAATGCTATTCGTGAATCAACGGTTCGGAGGTGGTTTGCGAAGTTCAAAGCTGGTGATTTTCCTTTAGACGACGGGGATCGATGTGGAAGACTTTCAGCAGTGGACGACGATCTCATAAAGGCAGAAATTGCGTGCAACCCAAAATTAACAATTCGGGAGTTAGCAGAGACTGTGAAAATGCTGAAAAGTATTCTTCATGAACATTTAGTGAAGCTGGGATACACTTCTTGTTATGATGCTTGGATCCCACACAAGCCGTCAAAGAAAAACTGCGTGGATCAGTATTCCATATGCGATATGCTCCTAAAACGCAACAGGGACTCATTTTTTAGATTTTTCATCTCCTGTAACTAACCATTTTTTTAAACGATTAGGACAGGAGAGGAAAAATGGATAGTTTACAACAATGTAGTGCGGAAGAGATCCTAGGGTCACGCTGACCAACCTCGTAAACAAACACAGAAACCGAATATTCATGGACGAAAGATCATGCTCTCTTTTTGGTGGGATTGCAAAGGCATTATTTACTATGAGCTCCTCCAACACAATCAGACGATTAATTCGGATGTGTACTGCAACCAGTTGGTACAATTGAACCAAACCCTGCAACAGAAGGGCCAGAATTTGTGAACAGAAACGGTGTGTGTTGCAGCAAGACAACGTGCTGCCTCACGTTTCTTTGATTACCCCCAGAAAGTTTCACACCATGGGCTCGGATTTCTTACCCCATCAGTCTTATTACCCGGATATTGCGCCCTCCGACATTTATTTGTTTTAGTCTCCGCATAATTCTTTAAATGAAAAATCATTCGGTGATCTCAAAGCTGTCAAGAAACACGTGGATGACTTCTTTTCCTACAAGTCAACCACATTCAACAGGGATGGCATTCTAACATTACAGGAAAGATGGACTAAAGTCGTGGGAAAAAACAGACAATACTTTGAGGGATAAAGGAATGTTCTTCAACTCATTGCATTTGTTTCATCTTAATATAATTGCTAGAGTCCTCCTCCTCCGTGCCACTTTTTAGGTCGTCATAGCAACAACCGAGAAACAAATGTTTGTGACGTCATGCTTAGCTTTTCGTGTAGGTGACGTCATCCCCTACGCGCACAGATTAAGAGAAAAATTACTTTGTTTTGTTGTCATAGCAACAAAGAACACAGCTGCTGGTGTGACGTCATATAATCCAAATGATTCTCACATGACGTCAGAGATGCGGTACGTCACACAGTCTGCTCTTTAGCAAGGATGTTAGAATAATACTTCTGGAGATACCCTGAGTCTCTTAACCGTGAATCCGCAAACTGTGGGAATTTGACGTTGTTTACATTACACCTATGTAATTTTAATTGTGTGTATTTTGAAATAGTATGATTTCGGGTTGCAGAAACCGTGTTAATATAAAACCAGAAGGAATTATACACTGCCGGACAATTGCTGAGGACGGATGACAATAGCAACGATAGCAACCATAAAATGGAAGGCAGGAAAATGTGGAAATTAGCATAAGTGTGGGATACAGTAAGACGTGTTGTGAGTATGCAAATTTTGGATTGCCGAACTTGTTCGTGACGTCATAGCGCTGATAAGAGATATAAAGGATTTGACGCGTATTGACCGTTGTTGTTCAAACGCAAAGTTGAAAGGGAAAGAATCAATTGACGAACTTGCAATTTTCAGTATGTCTTCCCGACATCACCTAGATGATTTTACGCGTGGCCGTATTATTGGCAAGATTGAAGAAGGGCGAAAAATAACAGATGTTGCCAGGGAGTTCGACGTCAGCCACAGGGTTGTTTCAAGGCTTTGGAAATCATTTCAAACAAATGGAGAGTGTAGCAAACCTCAAGGGAGAGGTCGTGTTCGCAGTACAACACCTGCAGAAGATCGGTACATAGTGCTATCAACAAAAAGACACCGGCGCAGCACAGCTAGTGAGGTAGCAAATCCGTTTATGGCTGCTACTGGCAGGCGGATCTCCCGAAAAAGTGTCGCCAGACGTTTGCATGAAGGAGGACTATACGCCCGCCGTCCTGTTGTGTGCATCCCATTGTCCAGACGTCACCGTACCGCCCGTTTGCAGTGGTGCCATCAACATCGCAATTGGACTGATAACGACTGGTTTGCTGTCCTCTTCTCAGATGAGAGTAGATACAATCTATCGTCTGATTGTCGACGACAACTGATCTGGCGTGATAGTGGTACTGCATATTGTCCAGCAAACATACAGGAAAGGGACCGATATCCGACATTTAGTGTCATGGTATCGGCTGGCATCATGATCAATTGCCGTACGTCCCTCTATGTGCTTCCAACTGGGACTATGACTGGCCAACGATACATTAATGATGTTCTGCTACCTCATGTTCGCATGTTCCGTGGTGCTGTCGGTGATAGATTCGTTTTCACGGACGACAACGCAACATGTCATCGAACGGTCGCTGTCCAGCAGTGTCTTGAGAGCGAGGATATTCAACGCCTCGTATGGCCAGCACGTTTTCCAGATCTGAATCCCATTGAAAATGTGTGGGATGCTTTGGGGAGGAGTCTTGCTGATTGCCAATGCCCTCCAATAAACAAGGACACCCTCATCCGTGCACTGACGGAGGAATGGGATAAATTACCCCAACAGCTGCTTGATAATGTTGTGCAAAGCATGACACGACGTGTGGAATCTTGCATCGCCCTCCATGGAGGCCATATCCCCTATTGACATCTTACGCCGGAACGCCTGCGGAATTTCACGTTTACGTATTCTGCACAAAATGGCCTGTTTGTCCCTTGAACACATTCCAAAGCCTTCTGGATTTCAGAGCACAATAAATTTTCTTTCTTGTAATGTCCTGGCATTCTGACATTATTTTATTTCACTTGGCATCCAACCACACTTACTTTTTTATGCGCTATATAGCCGTTTATGATCCGTCCTTAGCAATTGTCCAGCAGTGTACTTCTTATACGAGTGAAGTTTTCAATTTTGACATTAATTTTTGTTTAGAATTCGCATTAACGTTCGTGTATTTCGGTTTAAAATAAAAATAGGAAGAAGCCTCAAACTAATTAAGGATTTTATAAATTCAGCATTTTCTTACGCATTGGCAGCAAGTTACGATACGAAATTAGAAACATTTCCGACGAAAGAAGGCGATTCGGCCAACACAAATCGTATTGCAATAGCCTTCTAAACTATCAGCTTTCCCATACTTTGACGACTGTCTCTCGCAGTTATAGGCTTAACGCAAAGTGGTACTGCTCCGTTAACAAGGGCATCTCCAGATATTTTATTCTAACGTCTTTGCTCTTCAGAAATATGAAAACTTTTCATCAGAAATTTTGGTTCACTACCTGAGCCGGTGTTTAGCAATCTGTATGTGGCAAGCCATAGTATGTTCCTCCAGTCCATCTGTATGTTCCTCCAGTCCTTCCAGCAGACGTTGCACATGCAATCAAGACGATGAAGAGGGGAAAAGCTCCAGGAGAAGAGAGATGAGGACAACTAAAGAAGATGTGACTTCCACAGTGGAATATATAGAGCTATGCAAGACAGTACGAAAAAGTATCACTGAAGACGTAAGAAAATTCAACTGTGAACTAGTGAGGAAAGCAATTGAAAACAACCAAAGCCTAAAGATAGCAAAGGGACATCTCAGTAAGGGAAGAAAACAGATTATGGCACTGAGAAAAGAAGATGGTTCTGTAACAAGAAATAGAGGCGAAATTTTGACAAGAGTGAAAGATTTCTACTCCAAATTATAAGAAAGGGATGATAGATGCACTCCAGACATCATGAAAGATACCAGTACCAGAGTTCCTCCAGTCCTTCCAGCAGAAGTTGCACATGCAATCAAGAACATGAAGCGGGGAAAAGCTCCAGGAGAAGATGGAATTACTGTAGACATCATACAAGAAGCAAGTGGAGAAATCGAAACAGTACTCGCCCAAATTTTCACTCGATGCCTTAATGAAGGAAAGATTCCTGAGGATTGGAACACCGTTACAATGATCCTGCTACATAAGAAAGGTGACATTGAGGATCTCGGAAACTACAGACCTATCAGCCTCCTATCAGTAGTTTATAAAATCTTCACTAAAGTTCTTTCACACCGCTTGAAGGTAACACTGGACATGGCTCAACCGAGAGAACAAGCTGGATTCAGGAGTGGCTACAGCACAATAGATCATATCCATGTGCTGAGAGAACTAATTGAAAGAGCGAGGGAATATGAACTTCCATTGTGCATGGCTTTTATCGATTATGAAAAAGCCTTTGATTCGGTGAAACCATCAGCAGTTACAATGGCTCTGAAAACCTGCGGTATTGAAGATGCATACATTAATATTATTAATAACATCTATGAAAATGCAAGTGCAAAGATTAGGCTGTTTGAAAATACAACACACATAAAAATTGGAAAGGGAGTGAGACAAGGTGACACCATATCTCCGAAGCTCTTTAATGCCAAATTGGAGGGTGTTTTTCAGTCACTGAGCTGGGAAAACAAGGGGATAAAGATTAATGGAGATTATCTAACCCACCTTCGTTTTGCTGATGACGTAGTCATTTTTGCAACTACCCCATCAGAGCTGCAGAGTATGATCCAGGAACTTGCTGACAAGAGTAAAGAAGTGGGATTAAAAATGAACTTTCAGAAGACAAAAGTGATGTCTCAATGCTTTTACAAGAAATGAAGATTTATCGATTGATGGAGAAAAGCTGGAGATAACAGATACGTACGTTTATCTTGGACAGCAGATATCAAGTGAGGGTCACATTGATGAAGAAATTAATCTGCGTACAAAACTTGCCTGGAGAGCTTTTGGAAGAAACAGCATAATTTTCAAGAGCAATATGCCATTATGTCTTAAAAGAAAAGTGTTTGATCAATGCATCCTTCCAGTGCTTACGTATGGTGCAGAGACGTGGACCTTAACTAAAAGAGACATACAAAGGCTGCAAACAACTCAAAGTAGCATGGAGAGGTGCATACTTGGTGTAACCAGGAGAGATAAGAAGAGGAACTCGTGGATCCGAAAAATGACAAGAGTGGAAGACATCATGATCAGAGTTAAATCCCTGAAATGGCAATGGGCTGGACATACTGCCAGAAGAACAGATCATCGATGGACAGCCGAAATTTTAGATTGGATTCCAAAGAACAGGAAAAGACCCAGAAGAAGACCACATGGGAGATGGGTGGATGAAATTCGAAAGTATGCAGGGGTGACATGGAGGAGACTGGCACAAGACAGACCGTAGTGGAGGAAACTTGGGGAGACCTTCGTCCAGCAGTGGATTGGTAATGGTTGACAATGATGATGATGATGATGATGATGTGGCAACGTTAAGAGTACGACGCTGTGACGACGTAAAGATAAAAATAGTTCACGGAAAAGAACAGGGGAAATTGATTCAGTGTTCACAGTCAGTGTAAACGAAAAATGCTGTGTTTCAGGAAGTGTTGACGAAATAGGGACTAAAGGTTTTATACAAAACACATTACAATGAGACAGTCCGTCGTATCAAATTCCATAATTGACTGCTCGGGAAAATTTCAGGAAGCTGTGAGCCAACGTCACGATCTACTGACGTGGAACTCGAAAACACAATAAATAAATGTCAATAATTTCTGTATCATAAACTTTATTTTCCCGCGTCATTATTGGCGGACTTTCACCTAGTTTCTCATAAAAAAATAGCTCAGGTTTTTCCGGACAACCCAAAATATAATAATAATAAATCATGTTTTTGAAAAACTGAACAGTCAAAATACAACTCGTATTTAACTATTGCCGCGCCCCCACAGTTTCGTAAATATTTACTTTTATGACTTACAGATCTTCTTTCATTGGTTTTACGACAATAACATTCACTAATCCACCTACCTAAATACCTACGGCGCAATGTAATTTTTAGTTCGGCGGAAACAAACTTGTTGTTGGAGGCTTGGCGAGTTTTGGGTTCAAAGGCTTGGTGTTTGGCTATATTGCTAGCTAGAAAAATATTTTTTACACTCTCCTCCCTTTTTTCTAAAAAAAGGGAAAGTTAATTTTTTAAAACATAACTGTGAGCTGTATGGATCCTGGCAGCAGCTACTTTCAATAAGAACACAAACCATTTTGTAACCGCATATTTGAGTTCCAGTATTCTTGTTTTCTCGTGTTTTGTATTGTTTTTGTCATATTAAAGTGATTTTAGTCTTTAACTTTTTATCGTTTTCTGATATTTGGTGTGGAAAGAGTTAAAAGACGGAGAATGTAAGTAACGAGATGGAGAATATATGTGACGACGAGGAATGTATATAAAGACGGGGAATGCGTGTGCCTGATGTGCGAAGCACATACGCCTTCCAGATTCAGATTTGCCAATAGTGCCTGATTTGTCCTGAGATGGCCTGTAGTGACTTCCTTCTACGCAGCAAAATTTATGTTCCAATAAAGTACGTGCGCATAATAAAGCTGTATAACCGTTAGTAGAATTGCTTCGGAACACCATGTACGTAGTAGTGATTAAAATGCGTCTGTTCGCATTTTATTAAGGACAACAGTATTTCTGAAAGTGACAGTGGAATTTTTACTACAAATGAGTTCACACCTCATACTATAAATGCCTTCTGCCAGTGTTTCGAGCGCTAGCAATGTTTTTTCGGCTTGGTAAATAGGTAAAAATGTTCCTTCAGGATTGCATTAAAAAAGAAAGCGAAAAACTGATTCCATAATTTGACGAGTGATAAGCAACTCCAGAAATGATATTAAGTCACGAAAGAGAAAAGGCGTGTGTCAACTCATTAAAACGTAGATACAAATGAAGAGACAGGACCGAGGCATTTGTGAGGCACTCCCAACTCCGCGCAAGGGATTGCGTAACAAGCGTCTTTATCTGAGTAGCATTGTCGAATAGGTCCTCAGGGCACACATCTCAGGCGGTTGATTAGTGTAGAGAGCACCAGAGATTCCAAGTCGCTATCGAATGTAACTAAGAGTCACGTGACACATAGCACGAAGCAAATACATGATTTTCAGAAAATATTTCCTTCAGCAGAAACGCAATTTTTGTTATGTAAGCATCCATGATCAGGATCGGAGTTGTGACCTGTACCTCAAATTTTAACTTTCCTTTCTTTCTGTCTTCTCATGAACATCTGGTTTCTCCTCGATGAGAATTTTCTAACTCAACGTCATATGATTCCTCCCGGAGTGCTTTTCAAAGTTGGCATCCTGCCAGTGGAAAAAAGATAAATAAAGCAAAGTTAGATAAGAGTTTAGCTACAGCGATGTTTGGAGCTATGCTCGGAGACTGAGAATGTTCAGAAACTAAGATCTTCTGAGAGATACGAAATGACAGGAATACGATATGTAATATATGTTGCATATAAAAATCTGTCTAGAAAAAAACGTGCATGAATGCAATATTTATAACTTAAAGTCTACTACAGTTTCGATGGAAACTATGGTCCAGCTTCATCAGGACTAAGCGTTTTCATTTCTTGCTTGTGATGGTGTTACCAGTTTCATGTGTCAAACGTCTTGTGCGGCCATCGGTCTTGATGAGAGCTTTCCATGCGCTCGATAGGTTTGGAGATGAAAATAAATCATTTACCAGGTTATTACGGTTTTTGAAAAAGTGAAATGATTCTAAGAAGTCTAAGTCAAATATTGATTTAGGTATATCTAACAGTTTAGCGTCATCGAACAGAAACTGGTGGCTATTTCCTCAACAGTGCTGGACTACGAAAGATTTTTAAGTTCACACTTTTTAATATTATGTGTACAAATAAGTTTTAAAGCGTTATAAGACAACGCAACATGTAATTCGAGCAAAACCAACACTACCTTTACGAATCAAAATATGCACGGTCATTATCTATCACCTTCCGCCATCGGCCGGGCAGCTGACGGATTCCAGCCATGAAGAATACTTCATGGTGTGACGAGATGAAGTCGTCAACCTATTTTTGCACTTCGTCACATGTCCGGTACAATACAGCAGACAAACCTTGTTGCATCGATCGGAACAAATGATAGTTTGAAGGGGTTATGTCGGTACTATAAGTCAGGTGCTCCAAAAACTCCCCAACCAAGGGTCAATAACGTTTCCTTGACCGCTTTCGTGACATGCGGCCTAGCGTTGTGATGCAGTAACTACACGGGACGCAATCCTTTGCCTGTAAATGGACGTTTCCGACAGATTTCCTTGTTGAATCGCAGCAATTGTTGCTTGTAACGATCAGCAGTAACTGTTTTACCCTGTTCCAATAGATCATAAGAAAGCACACCCTTGATATCCCACCAGATGCACAGCAGACTTTTCTTGAAGTGAATATTGCATTTTGGTGTCGAAGTCGTTGCTTCACCGGAGTCTATCCAGCGGTTTTTGCATTTCGAATTGTCATACCATATCCACTTTGCATCAGCCGTAACGATTTTCCACAAAAAACATTTTGTGTTGTTTATTCAACTGATTCAAACACTTCATGACGCGCTCATCCTTCATTCTCTGGCTCAGGTCATGTGGCACACATTTTCCTTCTTTCTGAATCCTTCCCATCACGCGTGAACGATTGGAAATGGTTTGTTGAGTTACCCCCAGTTGTTCAGCTAGTTCTTTCTGCGTTTGAGACGAATCTTTATCCAGCAATGCTTGCAGTTCCTCATGTGCAACCTTCTGCTGGGTGCCTCTACGTTCTCGATCTCTAACATCAAAATCACATGCTTTAAACCGTCTAAACCAAAACTCACACGCGCTTTTCGATACAATATTCTCCCCCAGAACAGATCGATGCACATACTTTTGCAGCACATTTTCCTTGATGAAATTTGTAACGAATACAGTATCGCTTGCCATCTTTCACCTACCGATGTGCAAGTGCGTTTGACTGTTGGTCAAACTTTTGAATCACATTTTACACTCTGGACCAGTTACAGTCCCATGACAACAAAGCGTGGGACTTCCGGATATGTAAATTAGCGGTATATGTCACACAAAAAACGCTTTAAAACTTATTTGTACACCTAATATATGATTTTTTGTTCTTTTAACTTGAATTTGAGTGTGTCTGAGCTATGTATGACAGGGCACACTGACACTAGATGCGACAGGTTCTCCAAGAGTTTATGTCAGGTATTGGGTCCTTTTTCGTAGAGTAAAACATCTTAGATGCAGGAGTGAAAATCTCTTTCAAATTTGATGAGCTAAGCATTCTTGATATTTTAAAACAAATTTCAGGTATTAATGAAAAAACTGCGAAATTTTCGTTCAGAATTTGGAGAGAAAGGTGGGTCAAGATGGATCTATGTTGAAGTTTAAGACATTTTTTGATAGCCGAGTTCACCAATTAATGTTTGAAGCGAGAACAGACGGTTAAGGCTCGGTAGATATCTCAATAAAAGGCATTGGTTTTGTGTTGGACGGAATGATTTGATTTGGCGTGAGGCGGTGAACTGAATGATTCCAATATGATATGATTAATATATAAAATAATATAAATATGATTAAATGTAAAATAATATAAATATGACTAAATATAAAATATATGACTAATATATAAATATGATTAATATATAATATATGATTAATATATAAAATAATATAAATATGGTTAATATATAAAATAATATAAATATGATTAATATATAAATATGATTAATATATAAATATGATTAATATATAAAATAATATAAATATGATTAATATATAAAATAATATAAATATAATTAATATAAATATATATATATGACTACTATATAAATATGATTCATATATAAAATAATATGAATATGATTCATATATAAAATAATATGAATATGATTCATATATAAAATAATATGAATATGATTAATATATAAAATATATGACTAATATATTATGATTACATCATTAATTTATTTGCTTTCAAAATTAATGATGTAATCTAGTTCCTTCTGGAGACCTCCTTTGTAGAACAGATTTATGTTTCAGTCATGTTGCTACGGTACCGCACAATCGAACGATAAATACCTAATCACGCTACTGTAACATGTATATCTCAGCGAAATATTCGTCTAAAACGTCCAGGTAAATTTCTTTCCTTTTATTTCGGCGAGGCGAATTTTTAACTAATTTACTTTGGCTTCCGTGGGCGGGCAGTTTTTTCGGAAATCATCCATTCCTGGGGGTGCAGCTATCATAACTGAATTGTTCTCTGTTTGCTGCGTAGTTTGCATTTTTCACTTTACTGTTACGACCAACCATTACTTTCCTATTCCTTTCGGACACTCTTTGTGAAACACCTTATATATCATCATCATCATCATCATTGTCAACCATTATCAATCCACTGCTGGACGAAGGTCTCCCCAAGTTTCCTCCACAACGGTCTGTCTTGTGCCAGTCTCCTCCATGTCACTCCCGCATACTTTCGAATTTCATCCACCCATCTTCCATGTGGACTTCTTCTGGGTCTTTTCCTGTCCCTTGGAATCCAATCTAAAATTTCGGCTGTCCATCGATGGTCTGTTCTTCTGGCAGTATGTCCAGCCAATTGCCATTTCAGGGATTTAACTTTGATCATGATGTCTTCCACTCTTGTCATTTTTCGGATCCACGTGTTCCTCTTCTTATCTCTCGTGGTTACACCAAGCATGCACCTCTCCATGCTTTTTTGAGTTGTCTGCAGCCTTTGTATGTCTCTTTTAGCTAAGGTCCACGTCTCTGCACCATACGTAAGCACTGGAAGGATGCATTGATCAAACACTTTTCTTTTAAGACATAATGGCATATTGCTCTTGAAAATTATGCTGTTTCTTTCAAAAGCTCTCCAGGCAAGTTTTGTACGCCGATTAATTTCTTCATCAATGTGACCCTCACTTGATATCTGCTGTCCAAGATAAACGTACGTGTCTGTTATCTCCAGCTTTTCTCCATCAATCGATAAATCTTCATTTCTTGTAAAAGCATTGTACATCACTATTGTCTTCTGAAAGTTCATTTTTAATCCCACTTCTTTACTCTTGTCAGCAAGTTCCTGGATCATACTCTGCAGCTCTGATGGGGTAGTTGCAAAAATGACTATGTCATCAGCAAAACGAAGGTGGGTTAGATAATCTCCATTAATCTTTATCCCTTTGTTTTCCCAGTTCAGTGATTGAAAGACATTTTCCAATGTGGCATTAAAGAGCTTCGGAGATATGTTGTCACCTTGTCTCACTCCCTTTCCAATATTTATGTGTGTTGTATTTTCAAACAGTCGAGTCTTTGCACTTGCATTTTCATAGATGATATTAATAATATTAATGTATGCATCTTCAATACCGCAGGATTTCAGAGCCATTGCAACTGCTGATGGTTTCACCGAATCAAAGGCTTTTTCATAATCGATAAAAGCCATGCACAATGGAAGTTCATATTCCCTCTCTCTTTCAATTAGTTCTCTCAGTACGTGGATATGATCTATTGTGCTGTAGCCACTCCTGAATCCAGCTTGTTTTCTCGGTTGAGCCATGTCCAGTGTTACCTTCAAGCCGTGTGAAAGAACTTTAGTGAAGATTTTATAAACCACTGATAGGAGGCTGATAGGTCTGTAGTTCCTGAGATCCTCAATGTCACCTTTTTTATGTAGCAAGATCATTGTAGCGTTGTTCCAATCCTCAGGAATTTTCCCTTCATTAAGGCATCGAGTGAAAATTTGGGCGAGTACTGTTTCGATTTCTCCACTTGCTTCTTGTATGATGTCTACAGTAATTCCATCTTCTCCTAGAGCTTTTCCCCGCTTCATGTTCTTGATGGCATGTGCAACTTCTGCTGGAAGGACTGGAAGAACTCTGGTACTGGTACCTTTCATGATGTCTGGAGTACATGTATCATCCCTTTCATATAATTTGGAGTAGAAATCTTTCACTCTTGTCAAAATTTCGCCTCTATTTCTTGTTACAGAACCATCTTCTTTTCTCAGTGACATAATCTGTTTTTTCCCTTACTGAGATGTCCCTTTGCTATCTTTAGGCTTTGGTTGTTTTCAATTGCTTTCCTTACTAGTTCACAGTTGAATTTCCTTACGTCTTAAGTGATACTTTTTCGTACTGTCTTGCATAGCTCTATATATTCCATTTTGGAAGTCACATCTTCTTTAGTTGTCCTCATCACTCTTCTTTTTTGCATCAACATTTTGGTTTTTCCTGATAATTTGTTCACATGCAATTTGTTCTTAGACCCAGCTAATTTTGTTGCTATTTCCATAAGAGCTTTGGTTACTTTTCTGTTAACTTTAGAAATATCCACTTCTTCCGATGTTAGGCCTTCTAAAGCAGAGAACCTGATCTTCAGTTCCAATTTGAAGGTATTATGGTGTTTTTTAAGGTTGGTTATGTCAATACATTTTGTTTGTCTTATGAGCTTGCAACGTTCGAGTTTAGTGTTGAGGTGCATCTTACATCTCACCAATCTATGGTCACTGCCTGTGTTGAACTTGTTTAGCACACTGCAGTCTTCTATGACGAATGTTTTGTTACACATAATAAAATCAATTTCACTTGTCATCCCATTTGGATGTCTCCATGTCCATTTCCTGTGTGGCTTTTTCTTGAAAAAGGAGTTTAAGATGAAAACCCTTCTGCCTCTGCAAACTCTACGAGAGTATTTCCACGCTGGTTTCTGTTGCCGTGACCGAATTTACCTACTGAAGTTTCATTCTGTTGCCGTTGCCCTATTTTTGCATTGAAATCTCCCATAATTATCTTCAAGTGCTGCTTACCTTTATTATTTAGATGACGAATTTCCTCATAAAGTTCTTCAATTTCTTCTTCAGCATGACTTGTGGTGGGTGCATAAGTTTGAATAATCTGAGCCCGGTATCTTCTCGAGAGTTAGATAACGAGTCGTGCAGCTCTGTCAGAGGAACTTTCAACTGCTACAACTTTATCCTTCAGTTTCTTGTTTATTATAAATCTAACACCACTAGTTCTGCCAATATCTGTCCCACGATAGTAGAAGAGATGTCCACTTTTCAGTTCAATGAGATCTTATCCTTTTCTCCTTACCTCACTTAGCCCGACGATGTCCCACTTCATCCTTTGTAGTTCCTCTTCCAATTAAAGAAGCCTTGTATCAGAAGATAGGGAGCGTCCGTTATATGTAGCCAAGGTCAGCATCAGATGGCAGCCTAGTCCGGTCCTCCGGGGATTCTTAGCACCCTCTGCCTTCATGTCGCACTGGCCGCTGCCTTGGCCAGGTACATTCCAGCTGCCGGAGACTGAGGGCCAAGATTTAAGTTGTGGAGTCATTTTGGAGGGTTTGGCCATAACTCACCACGCTGGCCAAGCGGGTTGGTGAGTGCGGGATAGCATTTCCTCTAATCCCGATGGTATAGTTATACCGCTATTGGCGGTCGTAAGAGCCCCTTTAGTGGGAACAGGATGTACCACGAGAAGGCGGGGTTGACATTTGTCAAGGAGAGGCTGTGATGTTACGCATCACCTAACCTTACATCCCTATATATATATATATGGATTATACTTGATTGGGGGCAAACGATAATTGATAAACGTGTGTTGTTTCAAAATAGTATCTTGAAGTGTTTTTCACCTTTCTATTACAAGCGACACATTAATGTGACACACACTTTACGTGCTGGGAGATACATAATAAAGCAGACCTTGGATTTGTAAGCATATCTCATCACTAAAGCCTGGATATTAAAGCAAGATTCTTATTTTGTATACATATTTTGGTATATTTAGGCATTTTGAAGAACAAGCGCATATCTTCACATTTAGTGTATATTTTTGCATATATCCCGAAAATGTTCTAGAAAAGCACTTTTGGTAAGAAGTAATCGTTTTCTAGACTTAACTGTTAACAGCATCGTGGTACAACAGCGAAACCACTTTTTGAAAAATTCTTCCCTATTACAGAATGGTTGCACTCAGACGAATTCGCTGTCAATCAAAAGAGAATTTACTCTCCGTTAAGCTACTGCACCAGCAATGTGAAAGTTCCTTTATGTAGAAAGAGCACTTTAATGAAATCCTAGCTTTCTACTTCTAAGAGTCTGTGCTTTAAAGGATGAACACTCAAACTTTTCTGTGTGTCAAAGTTCATAAGCCAGAAAAATTGTTTATGGAAACGGTGCGCAAAATTCTTAGCAAGAGAGAAAGAAAGCAGTACATGGTAAGGTTACTATACTCCAAGTCACCCTAACAGTGTACTGTTGTTAAAGGTAGGAAAGCCGGATTACTGATTCTCCGTGGAATGCAAGAACGATATCAATGCGCTTCACTCCTGTTTTGTCCTTTCTGTCACGTAATTATTCACGCACTTTTTTTTCTTAAAAGCTCTCTCTCGAATTTAATTATTTAAGGAAATTGTTCCAGAATTAAATCCCTCATAACAGCCAGTTTTAACGAGGTGGAGAACATGGATTTCTGCTGCAGTTTATTATGTTTCGCACATGGAACCAATTTCAGATATCGCGAATGCCCTTCCGGAAGAGAATTCCTGCATGCTCGTTAGAGCCAAACAGTTCTTGAGAAAATCAAGTATAACCAATGAAATGGCATTTATGAATGCTTATTTTTCCAAATTTCCAACAACTGTGTCTGCTCTGTAAAAGAGGAATGAAACTTTAGTAAATTATTTCAAAGTGATAGAAGATATAAAATAACATGGCAAATATGTAAAACGTAAAAGCACAAGCGATATAAAAGAAGTATTCCAAGGTATTCTCTATTAATGCTGGTTAAGAGAAAAACAAAAAAATGTATAAAATTCTTCAGAGAGAAAATATTGATCGTGAAAGTATGTCTACCACTTGCATTGCGTGCTTCAAATACGCAACTCCAAACTCTGCGGATATGAGGACTTTTTCTACGTACAAGCATATTTTCACTGAAAAAAAGCATGCGTTTTCTTTCGGAAATGTAAAAAACCTTTAGTTATGTGCAACCGTGAAAAAATTCAAGAGTAAAATGAACATACGTCTACATTATGTAAATATATGAATCCTACATTAAAACGTTCAGCTATGTTGAACGCATATTTCTTCTTCTTTTTTTAGTGCATGAAGGTTTCCTTATTGTGCAGGTTTATAATGCTCGAACAAACGGGCATTACTTGCCCTCTTTATTTGAAAATGTCTAATTAGAGATTTTGGCTTCTGACCATTCGTCCGAGATGAGTCGGGGTTCAAATCCCCGTAAGGAATGGATGTTGTGTTTGCTTTACGGCACTGGCTCTCTCCCTTCCCTAGAACCAGTGCCCTAAATTATAGACGGGCGATTGCTTATAGCCCCATGAGTTGCTCACTGTGGTCGTTAAATCTCCAAATAAAAAAAAATAGGGTTTTTCAATGCTGCACCTACTACGAACAAGCAACAAACGAATTAGAATAATAAGGGTTCAACCTAAAATCTCTGCCTTATGTTTCCAATGGTAAAACTTCTTTACATATTTTATTCGCAACTAATGTATTCCCTAGGATGAAAATTTGCACATCGATAAAACTAACTTTAAGAAATATCATGGGATACTTAATACTTGCTAAAACATAACCATAATTATGTTAAAAATCAATCATTTTTCTTTGAGTAATATTCAGACCTGTTAATAGATGGCGCGACCTGCACATTAATGACGTCAGTAGACAAACAAATGTTGGATTGCTTAATTATGGTTATGTTTTAGCAACAAACGGGCATTACTTGCCCTCTTTATTTCAAAATGTCTAATTTGGGATTTTGGTTTCTGACCGTTCGTCCGTGATGAGTCGGGGTTTCAAATCCCAGTACGGCATGGATGCTGTGTTTTCTTTACGGCACTGGCTCTCTCCCTTCCCTGGAACCAGTGCCCTAAATTGGAGACGGGCGACTGCTTATAGCCCCATGAGTTGCTCACTGTGGTCGTTAAATCCCCAAATAAAAAAAAAATTAGGGTTTTCCAATGTTGCACCTACTACGAACAAGCAACAAACGAATTAGAATAATAAGGGTTCAACCTAAAATCGCTGCCTTATAAAACTAACTTTAAGTAATAGCATGGGATACTTAATACTTGCTACAACATAACCATAGTTATATTAAAAATCAATAATTTTTCTTTGAGTAATGTTCAGACCTGTTAATAGATGGCGCGACCTGTTAATAGATGGCGCGACCTGTACATCGATGACGTCAGTAGACAAACAAATGTTGGATTGCTTAATTATGGTTATGTTTTAGCAAGTATTAAGTATCCCATACTATAACTTAAAGTAAGTTTTATCGATGTATAAATGTTCATTATTGGGAATACATTAATTGCGAAGAAAATATGTACAGAAGTTTTACCATTGGAAACATAAGGCAGAGATTTTAGGTGAAACCACCTTAATGTAGTTAAATTCAGCAAATTAAGTTTAAGTCCAGTGACATTTAAGTTTAAGTGAATTGTTAGAGTTGTTGATGAACTAGAAATACTGGTTCTAAGAATGAGAAATGGAGCGCTGAAGAGCAGTACCTTAAGACGATATTCTGCTATGCGAAACGGAAGTTTGCAAAAAAATACTTATTTATTTTACATTTGACTCGAAAAAATCGAGTAATTAGCTACAGTTGTTCTTTTATACATGTAATTGCAAAAATAGAATCTGTTTTAGCTTTTAAAAGAACTCCCAATGGAATTTTGGAGCCCAGAGTAGAGGATGGCGTAGTCGATTCGCTTATCTCCTCCACGAAAAGTGCCCTCATTTCCCCGGACGCACACGGGAAATTTCGTTTGCCCTCTTGGCAACACCCTCCAAGCTCTCTGGCGACTTCGACTCCTCTGGGAAATCTATTGAGACTGAAATTCCGACATTTCTGGTATCAATTGCGGCAGCGAAGTGAAAAGTAAAATTTCGCGCAAACACCCTTTCTCTCTGCCTACGGCTTTCTTTCCCGTTTAGGAATGCAGTCGTGGAATATGAGATACAGACTGCGAATCACGTCACTATCTTAGCAAAAGAAAGCCATTTCGGGAGGAGTTGATAGCATCCATTTAGAGTAGGATTATGGCTAGAGCCTCATGTATGAAAATGTAAATTCAATCTCATCACTTTAAGTCCGTGTCATGAATCATAAATTTTCATACCGATCATCCTTTGTGAATTTCTCATTTCCCTTTGATTTCCCAGAGTGAAGGAGAGAAGAAAGAGGACGCATGTGTTTATAGTCGCAATCTCTGAAGCCAGCGAGTATTACGGATCTTTTTGTTTGATGTCTGCGCAGAAAAGCAGACGAAAGAAAATACCTTTCCACAAGTGAATGAAAAGAATTCAAACTTTCTTGCTTAAAGGAAAAGGAAACCATAAGTCAGGAAAAGAGCAATGAAGTTTACTTCATATGGAAATTAGCTGAATTTGAGGAATGAAAGTTAGAAATTTCTGTTCACGAAGATAAGATACACGTATTTGGAAGATAAGCAAAGAAGTTAGTAAAATCATGCAATGCATTGATTATGATACGATTTTCAACATACCAGAAGTCATTACTCAAGTTATTACTCAAGTTATGAAGATAATGGCTGTGTTACCATTCTGGCGCAGCACAGCTTTTAAGCTCAACTTGGACGAATCAATGGATAGCCTGTAGAAAATCGTCGTTTTTGTAGTCGATTTGTAGTACTACACACAGACCCACTATATCAACGCAAGCAATGAAGTTATATGTCATTTGGGGAAATGGAAGCAGATCTTTTTGCCGAGCACAAAACACAGACACATGCACATTTTCTTCTAGAAGATTCCATTGCTGCAGTCTGGACCTCAACAGCTCTGCTTTACTTTTTTGGCAAAGTAAAGACTTTTAACAGGCACGAAATCAAGATCTCTTGATGTAGATGCCTTCACAGGTGATGAATGTTCACTGTCCTTACTTTCTTCTTCATCATCAAGTGTATAAGAATCTGGTGGGTCCGGAACACTAAGTTCTTTTCTGTGAGGCATTGGGTGCATAACAGAGAAAATATTCGGATTGGGCACTATTTCTTCTTAGAAATGCCATGTCCAGTTGGAGGAGTTACGCAATATTAATAATCATTAAGATGGTTTTTCGATTCCCTCCACACCATTGGAACTGCAAAATGCATCAATCGTTCTTTTCGCTTCAACCGGCAGCGTAGATTCATTGCACAGGGTTTTAAATATATATGCGTGGGCCCAGTACTGGTCCTGGCTATCCCAAAGAAGATCCAATACTATGTCGCCTTTGTGATAGCTAGCAAAGTAATTTGTCCACAGAAAATTACCGGCACTGTTGACACATTCACGAGGCATCTTGAACGACGCGTCTGCACTCACAGAATCCACAACGCAAATGATGACAAGAAGGAAACGTGGTTGCAATAACTGCTACAGGTTGGGTCATTGAATTGGCGTTCAAGGTTATCCGTATTGTGGGGAATCACGCGCTTCACATATCGGACTTTCGGTGCAGACCATCCATTCCCACTGAACCCCTCCGCATCTTAAAAACTAGAGCTGATTCGCGATTTTTGAGTTTATATTCGTGATCAACATGTCCTAGCTGAAAATATCTATTTTTGTCTCATATACATTTTGACTGTTGCCCAGTATAATTCTGATCATCTAATACTTAAAACTTGAAAATGAAACGATTTACCTCCTTGAAATCAAGAGCTAATAGGACTGATGGTTTATGAAAGGATTCGATAAAACTCAAGTTATTTTTATATTCTTGCAGCAGATGTTTTATGTAAAGATTACAAATTTGAATTTCTATCACTAACACATAATATACGGCCCATTGCTTTTTCATTCGCCACCAAAGTATACAAGCAATAGATTACATACGTTTTGCGCCCTCCAAGAAACGAAAGTAAATGATCTTACAAGAGGAAAGACGGCGCATTTGAAATGTGGTGGTACAGAAGAACATTAAAAATACTGAAAAGCATCGGGAAACAAATCAGAGTTGATTGAGGTTAAAAATTTTAATTTCTGTACTAAAGAATCATCAGCTGCAATTTTTGTGGTTCAATATATATATATTAGGACTTCATTTTCAGATTCATTTGTGTAGTTTTCTTGTCTTCACTCCCGGTGGCTTAAGGAACACAATGGCGGGGTTCAGCGTTTCGCGACCTCTTGCCATCTACGAAAAGCCACTGCTTAAGTGTCGGTGTTCTCCTGAAGAGTACGACACGCTGGTTTTTAATTCCTGTTCTAAGAATTGCAGTAAGTTTCAACTTTTTTAGGCATACTTTATTTTATAAGGTTTTTGCTTGGTTCTGTGAGGTTTGGATGGGCATTCGGCTTTTAGGGTTCACCCTGTTTTTAGTTGTTTGTAAAGGTGTCTGAATTTAATCTTTGCTGTGAGCTAATTTTGCTTGTCCACAAGCTCATTCGTTTTGTGATTAGGTTTGAATCTTTGCTGTTTTTCGCGTTGGGTGTGTCTGGGGTGTTTCGTTCCGAACTCTGGTTCGTTTTTTGAGTTTTCGAATTTGAGTTGGCTGAAACGGGTATCATATATGTGTGTGTGTGTGTGTGTGTGTGTGTGTGTGTGTGTGTGCAAATTACTTTCTATACTACTGTACTAGAGGACCATCTTACTTTTTTTTTATTTCCTAACTTCTACTCTAATTGCTGTATACTATATATATGTATATATATAAATTGAAGAATTTTATGAGGAAATTTGTCATCTAAATAATAAAGGTAAGCAGCACTTGAAAATAATTATGGGAGATTTCAATGCAAAAATAGGGCAACGGCAACAAAATGAAACTTCAGTAGGTAAATTCGGTCATGGCAATAGAAACCAGCGTGGAAATACTCTCGTTGAGTTTGCAGAGGCAGAAGGGTTTTTCATCTTGAACTCCTTCTTCAAGAAAAAGCCACACAGGAAATGGACATGGAGACATCCAAATGGGACGACAAGTGAAATTGATTTTATTATGTGTAACAAAAAATTCGTCATAGAAGACTGCAGTGTGCTAAACAAGTTCAACACAGGTAGTGACCATAGATTGGTGAGATGTAAGATGCACCTCAACACTAAACTTGAACGTGGCAAGCTCATAAGACAAACAAAATCTATTGACATAACCAACCTTAAAAAACACCATAATACCTTCAAGTTAGAACTGAAGAACAGGTTCTCTGCTTTAGAAGGCCTAACATCGGAAGAAGTGGACATCTCTGAAGTTAACAGAAAAGTAACCAAAGCTCTTATGGAAACAGCAACAAAATTAGCTGGGTCTAAGAACAAGTTGCATGTGAACAAATTATCAGGAAAAACCAAAATGTTGATGCAAAAAAGAAGAGAGATGAGGACAACTAAAGAAGATGTGACTTCCAAAGTGGAATATATAGAGCTATGCAAGACAGTAAGAAAAAGTATCACTGAAGACGTAAGGAAATTCAACTGTGAACTAGTGAGGAAAGCAATTGAAAACAACCAAAGCCTAAAGATAGCAAAGGGACATCTCAGTAAGGGAAGAAAACAGATTATGGCACTGAGAAAAGAAGATGGTTCTGTAACAAGAAATAGAGGCGAAATTTTGACAAGAGTGAAAGATTTCTACTCCAAATTATATGAAAAGGATGATATATGCACTCCAGACATCATGAAAGATACCAATACCAGAGTTCCTCCAGTCCTTCCAGCAGAAGTTGCACATGCAATCAAGAACATGAAGCGAGGAAAAGCTCCAGGAGAAGATGGAATTACTGTAGACATCATACAAGAAGCAAGTGGAGAAATCGAAACAGTACTCGCCCAAATTTTCACTCGATGCCTTAATGAAGGAAAGATTCCTGAGGATTGGAACACCGCTACAATGATCCTGCTACATAAGAAAGGTGACATTGAGGATCTCGGAAACTACAGACCTATCAGCCTCCTATCAGTAGTTTATAAAATCTTCACTAAAGTTCTTTCACACCGCTTGAAGGTAACACTGGACATGGCTCAACCGAGAGAACAAGCTGGATTCAGGAGTGGCTACAGCACAATAGATCATATCCACGTGCTGAGAGAACTAATTGAAAGAGCGAGGGAATATGAACTTCCATTGTGCATGGCTTTTATCGATTATGAAAAAGCTTTTGATTCGGTGAAACCATCAGCAGTTACAATGGCTCTGAAAACCTGCGGTATTGAAGATGCATACATTAATATTATTAATAACATCTATGAAAATGCAAGTGCAAAGATTAGGCTGTTTGAAAATACAACACACGTAAAAATTGGAAAGGGAGTGAGACAAGGTGACACCATATCTCCGAAGCTCTTTAATGCCACATTGGAGGGTGTTTTTCAGTCGCTGAGCTGGGAAAACAAGGGGATAAAGATTAATGGGGATTATCTAACCCACCTTCGTTTTGCTGATGACGTAGTCATTTTTGCAACTACCCCATCAGAGCTGCAGAGTATGATCCAGGAACTTGCTGACAAGAGTAAAGAAGTGGGATTAAAAATGAACTTTCAGAAGACAAAAGTGATGTTCAATGCTTTTACAAGAAATGAAGATTTATCGATTAATGGAGAAAAGCTGGAGATAACAGACACGTATGTTTATCTTGGACAGCAGATATCAAGTGAGGGTCACATTGATGAAGAAATTAATCGGCGTACAAAACTTGCCTGGAGAGCTTTTGGAAGAAACAGCATAATTTTCAAGAACAATATGCCATTATGTCTTAAAAGAAAAGTGTTTGATCAATGCATCCTTCCAGTGCTTACGTATGGTGCAGAGACGTGGACCTTAACTAAAAGAGACATACAAAGGCTGCAGACAACTCAAAGAAGCATGGAGAGGTGCATGCTTGGTGTAACCAGGAGAGATAAGAAGAGGAACTCGTGGATCCGAAAAATGACAAGAGTGGAAGACATCATGATCAGAGTTAAATCCCTGAAATGGCAATGGGCTGGACATACTGCCGGAAGGACAGATCATCGATGGACAGCCGAAATTTTAGATTGGATTCCAAGGGACAGGAAAAGACCCAGAAGAAGACCACATGGGAGATGGGTGGATGAAATTCGAAAGTATGCAGGGGTGACATGGAGGAGACTGGCACAAGACAGACCGTTGTGAAGGAAACTTGGGGAGACCTTCGTCCAGCAGTGGATTGATAATGGTTGACAATGATGATGATGATGATGATGATGATATATACACCGTTGAGCCGTTCCATTATGGTCACAAACAGCCTAAAAAAATGAGCTACCCTGGAGACAGAACGGTGGCGCACGTGAAGTTCTCAAAGTAACATATATTCTGTATACAAACCCAAGGCCGGCTTTCGGTGAGTAGAATGTTCGGAGTCAGAATGCGAAAAGCTGCCGATTTATCGGAGTTTGATAAAGGACAAATTGTGGTGACACGGCGGCTTGGAACTACGATACCGGAAACGGCGCGGCTTGGAACTACGATACCGGAAACGGCGCGGCTTGGGGGTTGTTCATGTGCCGCTCTAGTGAGTACGTATCAAAAGTGGTGCACAGATGACCAAACGACGAACCGTTGTCGAGCCGTGTGTCGCTCGCCGCTCATTGATGCCAGAGGGGAGCGGAGGCTGTCACGCATTGTTCACAGCGAACGCAGGGCCACAGTGCGACATATCACCTACAGCTACAACAGTGGTGATCAGGGTAATGTATCACAGCACACAGTTTATCGCAGCCTCATGAGTATGGACGTGCGTAGCCGAAGACCCAGACGGTTCCCCATGTTCACTACACGTCATCGCTAACAACGAACGAAATGGGCCCAAGATCATCCAGATTGGACCGTGGATGATTTGAAGAAAGTGGTCTGTTCTGACGAATCAAGATTCCTGGTGCATCACGTAGACGGTAGAGCGCGGCTACCCCTATTACCGACGAAGACTATTGCATCTGGATGAACTGTTGGGCGTAAAGAGGCTAGAGGCGGCGGCGTTATGCTGTGGGCGATGTTTTCGTCGGACACTTTAGGCTCCATTATCCCAATAGCAAAATCCCTGACAGTTATCAGGTATCTGAACATCGTTGCGAACCAAGTTCACCCATTCACGACAACTGTATACTTTGCTGGTGATGGCCATTACCAACAGAATAATGCGCCATGCCACACTGCCAGAATCGCCTAGACGTGGTTCGAGGAACATTCTGGTGGCTTTCTGTTAATGTCCTGGGCTCCAAATTCACCTGACATGAACCCAATCGAACATTTGCGGTTCGACGTGGAAAAACGGGTTCTCGTTAAATCAGCACCACCCCGAAATGTTCGGAAACTGGAGGACCTGCTGTTGACGCTATTGTACCAGGAACCTCAGAATACCTATCCGCACCTCATCGAATGGATGCCTCGCCAAGTGGCCGCTGTTTTGCGGACTAAAGGGGGTTCTACAGCTTATTAGGTAGGTGGTCATAACGTAATGACTCTTCGGTGTATGTAAGCCATTTGATCCACTTTGTGTTGATGAAAAATAAAAGTGCCACATTTAAGGTAAAGCATCTTTGTGAAGTAGCTTAACGCATAGAGTTTTGGACCTTTTTGTCGTTTAGTTAACAGCTTAACGATGCCGCTTAGGCCTACGACACCGCACTAACGCCAAGCACTCGTCACATGAGCTTTCGTTCAAGATTCCCTTGTGACTTCTTTTACTGAAGGCACTTAGTGAGAAAAGACTAAGATTAACTAAACTATTGCGGGGCTGGATCGTACCGGTATTTTAAAACATAAAGTGTGTTCACCTAAAGTTGTGTGGATATTTTCTAGAATTTTGCCCGTTTTCTGAGTCCATGGCCTTGCCTTTCCACATTCCTCGAAGGAGAACCAATGACAAGTTCATGCCAGCTAAGCCGACCTTTTCGAACTTCCTTCTGATGATGCGTGAAAAGATAGGAACGTGTAACATGTCGGAAATAGTCTTTCCATATTTCTGGAAGACTCAATGCCAGGCCTAAGTCAGGTAAGACGACATCTTTGATTTACCTTCTGTGGATACACTCAGAGGTAGAAACATCAGATTGTCTTCCTGTATTCTTGACAGGATAATTGGATACCTACCCAAGGTAAGACATTTTCGATTTACCCTCTGTGGATGCTGCAGGAATAGGAACGTACGACGTTTCATCAGATGGCCTTCCCAGAAATCTGGAAAAATCACTACCGGCCCGACTCCAGGAAAGGCGACATTTTGATTTATAAGGGTCGCCCAAATGAAACTGACACTGTCGTTTTTTTGCCGTAAAGGTTTGTAGGTTGGAATATGTGAGCATACAGGAAGTAAGAGTGATACATGGGCTACATACCCACTGCACATAATCGCCTTGTCGGTTCAAGCAAGTGTCCCAGCGCGGCACGAGCTTGTGGATACCCTGAGCGAAGAACGTCCGTGGTTGGCTGTGGAATGTGGAACTGGTCTTAAACGGCGTCCCGGATCTCAGCCTCTTTAGCAAGCTGGCGGCCCTTGAAAGCTTTTTGCAGTGGCCCCAAGATGTGGAAGTCGCAGGGTGACAGATCGCGGTTATAAGCGGGATGGTCGAGGGCCTCCCAGCAAAAGCTCCACAGCAATTCTTGGCACACTGTCGCCACATGCGGGCGTGCGTTGTCGTGCAGCAGAATAACCCCATTTGACAACATACTGGCTCGCTTACACTTGATGGCCGTTTTGAGGTTGAGTACGGTATCGCAGTATGCGGTTGCCTTGACCGTACTGCCTGCGTCCAGCCAATCCAACAGCAATGATCCATTCTAATTGAAGAAAAACGTGAGCATCAGTTTTCCAGCTCTTATGAAGGACTGAACTTTTTTGGTGGCCGTGGAGAGTTGGGATGCAGCCATTCCATACTCATCCGTTTTGGGGTTGGATTGAAGTGGTGGCACCAAGTTTCATCTGCGGCCACAATCTTGGAAAGAAACTGTCCCCCTCTGCGTGGTAACGATACAGATGCTACAGGCAAGCACCAATTTGCCGGGTCTTCTGCTCCTCTTGGAGGTGCTTGGGGGTCATGCTTTGTGCGCAAACCTTGCTGTTTCTCAATAGCGATGGAGAATGGTGTTAAAAATTCCCTTACTCACGGACAACGTTGCCCCAAGCTCGCGGGTGGTGATTCGGCGATTCTCTTTTACAAGGTTGTCCACGACAGCAGTTGATTCCATGGTGATGGTCGCATGTGCTTGTTCAAGTATCGGCATATCCTCCGTGCTCACGCGTCCTTTACGAAATTCACTACACCAACACAAGAATGTACACCGTGGCTGACACTCATTCCCATACACATCCTTCATATGACGATACGTTTCGGCTTCACTTGACACTTCTGCAGTTAAAATTTGCATAACTGCCCGCTGGGCCTGTTTGGACGAATCCGTGACGTGACCCTACGTATCAACTTGCCGCCGCACATGTAAACACCAGACTGACACGTGCCGCCGCTAACAGCGTGCTTCCTGACATGACACGCCATCTACCGGCGCAAATGCACTGCTCTGTGTACTTATACAACGACGCTATTACACGAGTTTCACTTTCATTTGGGCACCCTTATACCTTCTGTTGAAGCACGAAGATATAGCAACGTGTTGCTTGATCAGATCATGTTCCTGTACTACTTGAAGAATCTAGCTAAGAAGACATCTTCCATTTATCTTCTGTGAATACACGCAGCGATAGAAAGGGATAACTTTTCATCAGTTCAATGAGACAAACGTGTTAACATTTTCAAATACGTGACGACAGTAAATAAATAAATACAACGCTCTTTCCGCGTTCCAGAAACACACAGCACCCGAAAAATTGTTTTTCAGCCGCCGCTGTGGAAATGAACCACATAACTCTTGATATCTAGCAGAGTGCGTTACATTTACACAACGGTGGCCAACAATCCACGGTGCTATGTGTATTTTTAAGTCAGCTTCTGACCTCAGTATTCCACAGCGGCGGCTGAAAAACATTTTTCGGTTTCTGTGTGTTTCTGGAACGTGGAAAGAGCGATGTATTTATTTATTTATGTGTTAACACTTGTTTTTGCCGCCCCGGTGGCGCAGTGGTCTAAGCGATGGCCTCTGATCATTCGTCCGAAAGGGGTCCGGGTTCGAATCTTGGTGAGGCATGGATGTTGTGTTTGTCTTACGGCACTGGCTCTTTCCCTTCCCTGGAACCAGTGCCCCTGAAATTAGGGACGGGCGACTGCTTATAGCCCATTGAGTTGCTCACGGTGGTCGTTAAACCTTCAATAAAAAAAAATAACACTTGTTTTTGGCAAACATATCATTTTGATCATGTTTTGATGATTTTTACTGGTGTTCGAATTTTTTAGTCCGTTAAAACTCAAAATCAGAAAAACTTCAGATTTCTACATCTTTGATTTCGTCATGTAGCCCAATTAGCTATTCATAACGTTCCTCGAGGTAAGTAAAACAAATAGAAATTTGCAATGTCTTAATTAATTAGTTTATTTACTTTGAGTATTTAATGATATCCTTCTAAATTTAAAGCTCTGAGAAATCGTCTGTCCAAAATTTGGCGCCACCTGCTCCAGGAAGGGCAGACAACCACTGCTTTGGAAAAAGCACGCCGCCCATACCTTTTCCGGAATTGGGACACGGAATCGTCTGGGATGATAAGCCAGAACCACGTTGCCACCGGTTCGGCTGCCTCTTCGTTTACTGTTCCATCTGCTTATGTAGAAAATGAAAGGACGTAATTACCTTATCATATTTAACTTTCGTATACCCAAATAAATCCATCTATTAAGTTGGTTTAGTACACTGAAAGAACAAATTATTACGTACACCCCGGTGACAATACGCAAACCTGCAGGACAGAAGCAAATCGCGGTGTGAAGGAAAATCGTTTGGGGCTATAAATAGAGTAGGTCAGTACGCACAGGACTACATTTCGTCAAATGCCAGCATGATTCGAGGACGAGACTTAAGTGTGTTTGATTGAGTTCAAGTCGTAGGAACCAGGAACACCGAAAGTTCAGTTAGCGCAACGGTGAAACTATTAGGAATTCCGCGACAAACCGTAGCAATTGTGTACCAGGAGTGCATGAAATCCGGCAAAACGACTAACAGTCGGATGACATGCGACCGCAAAAGTGCATTGGATGATCAAGGGCGGCGACGTTTGGGCCGAATCGTACAGACGAATCGGAAGGCTTGTGTGCAGCAAATCACGTCACAATTTAATGAAAGAGCATCCCAAAGCCTATGCTCAAAGACAATCCGTCGACACTTTGAACAACTCGGATGGGGCAGTCAACGACGGTATCATGTCCCGATATTAACTGCACATCATCGCATGATTCTTCTGCAGTTTGCAAAGGCCCATCAAAACTGGAGCACGAATAATTGGAAGCGTGTCATATGGTCAGACGAATCCCGTTTCACACTGTATCGCGCAGATGGCTGGCAGCGTGTGTGGCGTAAACCACACGAGGCTATGAACCGCGCATGTCTAGTTAGGGTACAACAGGCGGCGGTGTAACTGTTTAGGCAGATTTCAGATGGTCCGGCCTGGATCCCTTGGTACCTCTTGAGCATCCGTCACTGGTTCCGGATATGTACAGCCCTGGAATCCCATCTCCACCCTTTCGTTACGTGCCTGTGTCCGAACCAAGTTCCGATCTTTCAACAGGACAACGCTCCACCCGATCATTCCCGGCTAGCGACCAACTGGCTCCAGGAGAATAGCATTGAGCTTACCACAGTCGCATGGCTCTCTCGCTCACCGGACATCAAACCCATAGAGAATTTATGGGACACGATCTGTTCGTAATCAACCATCCCACCTACGTCTCTATCTGCTCTATACCAAGCACTCTTATATTGTTGGTCAGCGATAAGGAGTCTGTGTTTCGGAACCTCATTGCATTCGTATAACGAGTTTGGAAGCTGTCCTGCGTGCAAACGGTGGTGCCACACGCTATTAAGCTAGCGTGCGTAATAATTTGTCCTTTCAGTGTATGGACAATTGTCGAACTAAATACACTGCTGGCCATTAAAAATGTAACACCAGTAAGATCGCATCCCAGGGGCTCGAAAGTTCGCAGAAGGGCAGAACACGGGTGTACATTTAGTAGCGAGGAAGCTCGGATTCAATCTCCGTCACCGACAAGTTTGTGAATTTCATACCCTGATGCCTAATTTCAACTTTTTCGTGAAAACTATTATTTTAATGTACCGCCATTAAATTTGACTTCTCAGACGCAAATGTATAAGAGCTCTGAAAGACTGAATATTATTCACATCAGCGGTTGTTTTTTTAATTATTAATCAGATATTAATCTGTGGAGTGTCCGTCTCTTTACAAATACAGCGGAACCTCGGTTGTACGTCTTCCGTTTTAGCGTTTTTCACTTTTATACGTAACTATCTTATCAACTAATTATTCTCGTGCAGAAGATGCCGGACAACAATAGATGTAAGCCTACTTTTCGAAGTTGGGGTAAGTCCTTTTTATTTTGCTACTTGTAGTTTGCTCTTTGCTGCTATTACCGGGAACCTGTCGACTTTTGCTCTAAGTGCTATTTGTATAAACATGTGATGAACAGTATTTTTGCTACTATAATTAGTAGTTATGGATTTACCCTTATTTACTGTTGTCCTTTTTCTTTTCTATCCATTCTAGTAATGCATGTTTTCCTGATGTTCTTTGAAATCGTCCTGTTAATTACTTTGCATGTGATCTCAACATGTTATCTATAGTTTCACCATTCCATCTCTAGCATGTGCTCTGAGTTTCTTCGAAGTGAAATTATCTTTTCTCTCTTTTTCACCATCCTGTACATCTGTCATCGTGCTGTGCCAAAAGATTATGAAAGATTGAATGTATCGTTCCAAAACTGTAAGTGCCGAAGTTGGAATATTTGAACAGGAGCCAATATCTGCGTCTACTGTGTATCTGAGGATATTGAGTTGTAATACCTTTATTTGCACATCATCTGAAAAGACGCAATGAGGCCCTCTTGATATCTTCGCTGAGCGGAAATCATCCATCACGGTAGCCTCAGTAGTGTATTAATGAAAGCCTTTCGATATATTATCATCACGTCACGGGGCATCTACTCATTAAATGAAGAACGAACAATGAAAGGAATTTTTTCCTTTCCTCTAACGCAAAATCTTCGAATCCATATCTGACACAATATCAATCACGGTGTTTCCGAATTCTCATCTCGTCGAGCACGTTATCGCCGGGACAGCGGAAACCGGCAGTGACATCGACCAAAATAAATGCTTCTTCATAGGGGAGGCTTAAAAAGAACCACGCGGCCCATCAGAATTCAGCACGGACATTGTAATGGTCATCAAAAACTCATCGGTGTCAAAAAATGGAACCAGCCATTTTCGTTTTCGTCCAAACCTCATCAGTCCCCTCATTTTCCGCTGCTCTGTCTTTGGCATTCGAGGTAAGACAAGCAATGAGCACCTAGTGATTGATCTCACTCCTCCAAGTTCAGAAAGAGATCAGGGGAAAGATGGAAGCTTCTGGCACGTTCACTCTTATCGCTCACGTACTCTTTGCCGTGGGATAACGTGTTCCTGATATCGAAGAGCGATGTCACCTCAGCGTTATCGGATGACTCAAGAATATAACAGAGGAAAAAAGTATCAATCAGACACACACGGGGACTAAGTTTTTAAATCAAAACCACATAGTTTGAGATATTTCATGGTGTTTTCTATTTAATGGCACTGCACACGTACGTCATGGAAAGAGGGTATACCTGATGAATAAGTGGGGAATTTTATGTAATGCATAGATTTAGGAACGCTTACAAATACTCTATATACACTGAGGGGACAGAAATCATAGGATACCTGGCTCTTGGGGACGGCGACGATGTCACCCCCTCGCTAGTGGACAAACACGCCACTTGGCAGGTAAATACTAGGAAGGATCGAAAAGTAACGCACAGCAATTGTTTTCTCTTTACAGGTTGCAGTTTGGCAGAAAATGAGTTTGAATATCTCGCTACAGACAGGTCTGTCTGGATCAGGTGTCGCCGTTGTGGAAGACAGTGTGTCGCGCTTGTTAGCGTTGTCTACGAAAGAAGAGCAACGTGGTGTAGTCAGATTTTTGTGGGCTAAACGGAAAACTCCGACGGAAATTCACAAAGAAATGTTCGAAGTGTATGGTGGTGATTGCTTGGGATGCAGCACCATCTCCAGATGGTACAATTTCTTTTCAGAAGGCCGTGGCATCCTTACCGATTTGCCACGTTCTGGTCGACCTATAACCGCGTCATCACCTGCCACTGCGAGAGGCACTGAACAGGCAGTTCTGAGTGGCCGGAGGATCCATCTGCAAATATTTGCACAGAGGTTCAACATTTCGTACGGTATGACGTACGATACTGTGTATGACAAATTGCAATTTCGCAAGGTCAGTGCGCGATGGGTGCCCAAGAACTTGAACGACAACCAGACGTGACAGAGAATGATTTCATCCTTGGACCACTTGATGCGTCACGCAGAAGAAAGACGTGAATTTCTGCAAAGGGTAGTGACGGGCGATGAGTCCTGGGCGTACTACTACACTCCTGAAACAAGGAACGCTGGTATTATGTGGAAACTTTCAGACTCCTCAGCCACAAAAAAAAAAAAAAAAAATTCGGAGTGACCCAATTTGCACAAAACATTCTCGTGGCGGTGTTCTGGGACATGCATGGTGTTGTCCAGGTTGAGTTTCACCCAACGTTCTGGGACATGCATGGTGTTCTCCAGGTGGAGTTTCACCCAACGTTCTGAGACATGCATGGTGTTCTCCAGGTGGAGTTTCACCCAACGTTCTGGGACATGCATGGTGTTATCCAGGTAGAGTTTTTACCCAACGTTCGGGGACATGCATGGTGTTCTCCAGGTGGAGTTTCACCCAACGTTCTGGAACATGCATGGTGTTCTCCAGGTGGAGTTTCACCCAACGTTCTGGGACATGCATGGTGTTCTCCAGGTGGAGTTTCACCCAACGTTCTGGGACATGCATGGTGTTCTCCAGGTGGAGTTTTTACCTAACGTTCTGGGACATGCATGGTGTTCTCCAGGTGGAGTTTCACCCAACGTTCTGGAACATTCATGGTGTTCTCCAGGTGGAGTTTCACCCAACGTTCTGGGACATGCATGGTGTTCTCCAGGTGGAGTTTTCACCTAACGTTCTGGAACATGCATGGTGTTCTCCAGGTGGAGTTTCACCCAACGTTCTGGGACATGCATGGTGTTCTCCAGGTGGAGTTTCACCGAACGGGGACGAATGCCAAAACCTACGCTAACACATTGAAACATTTGCGTCATGTTCTTCGTGAGAAAAGACCCAATAGAGACGCTGCAAGTGTCAGACTGCTTCATGACAACGCCAGTCCACGTGTTGCACAACACATTCGTGAAAAATTGCGTAATTTGGATTGGAGGTGCTCCAACGCCCACCGTACAGTGCGGAACTGGCTCCTTCGGACTTTCATCTTCTTTGGTCCATTGAAAAGATTCCTGGGCGGCCAACGCATCGATTCGGCTGACGAAGTCAAATCTGTTTTCCGCAGTTTACGCCCAAAAAACGGACTTTTATGAACAAGGTATACTAAAACTGGTACCACGCTAAGATAAATGTCTCTAGCATCTCGGTTGTTATGTTGAAAAATATCTAAGAAATGTAGTTTCACTGTGTATATGATTTGTTTTGCCTACCTGTTAAACTGTTGCCAAAACAAATAGTGTGCGTTACTTTTCGATTCACCCTTCACTGTATTCACGCAGACGGTAATTCGATATCATTATGGATAAACGTCGTGAGTTAACAGATTTGAAATAGGGATGACAGTGGGTGCCCCATGCATAGACCACTCTATTGCGGAGGTAGTACAGGAATTGTAATCTCCCTGTTCGACAGTATCAAATAGCTTTTCGGGAATACGCCATTTCAGGAATAGCATCGCATCGTACACAGTGCTGTTGTTGGAGATATGTGGTGGAAGAACGTAACTATTCACATCTGTCTCGCATAGTTGCAAACGACCGGAGGAAGTCAGTGGCCCAAATCACAGCCTACTTCAAAGAGGCAGATGCCAGAAAAGTTTCCACCAACAGCATCAGGGGATCATTGGCCGTCATAGGTTATATGGGAGCAGCCTACCCAACTGGGTCTTCTTAGAGAAGGAAGCAAAGCAGAAAGCATCAGTTTTGTATGACATTTAAAGGTCGTAGGAAGTAGATCTGGCGATTCTCCATAAGCAGGAGTGGGTTTTGTCTCCCGAAACAGAGAAGGGAAGACGAAGGAAAATGGAGATTTTTTTAATGTCCGATGACGTGATAGGATATTGAAGCAGAAATTAAGTTAGAAAGGGAACTGAGTAGTGAGGTAACTCAGACAAGCGTCTGATAAGATAAGCAAAAACATATCGGTGTGTAAACAATAACAAAAAAAAAGTAATGTGAAAATCAGGGCAAGCAAATCCATGATCTTCTTGATGTACTGATTTGAATAAACAGCACCAATGCAGAATTATCATTCACCTAGTAATTCATTCTTTTATAAACGGGGGGAATTACACTGAGTTAGCTTTGTATAAGGAACACCCCCCGTTTTACATATTCGGAGCGACAACGAAATACCACGTGATATCAAGATCACGTGCGGATATTACAAAGTGTACACACCTGTGCGTAATCAGTAAAGGTTGGCCACTAATAGGAAAAAGTGGCAACTTAAGCGAATTTAACCGCGCCGAGATAGCTGGGGTTCATAGAGCAGGTGCCATTATTACAAAAACAGCCGCACTTCTTGTCTGCTCCCGTACTATATCAAGAGCGTGCCAGGACTGGCTAACCCCGCAGAGACATCCAGCAGAGGTGCGTACATTGGTCAGCCACGCGCGGTTGACCCTAGAAGTGAAGGTCAGGTTTCACAACTGGTAGCTCTCCAACAACGTGCAAAAGTTATCCAGCTCAGCAACCAGTACAACACAGGTGCAGTTCGACATGCACCATGCGCCATGGTTTGCTTCGCCATGGGGTTTCAGATCCGGAGACCAAGAAGGGTACTCATGATGACGCCCAGTTATCGCAAACAACTCCTCACATGAACCAAGGAACGTCAACAGCGGACACTCGGCAGTTGGAAGAAAGTCATCTGGAGTAATGGGTCCCATTTGATGCTGCAGGACGCTGATAGCAAAGTTCGCATAAACAGCATGTTTGCACAGTTGGGGTTTAACAGGCTGCTGGAGGTGATGTTCTGTGGTCTGGGGAGCTTTTTCCTGGCAAGCCCTAGGTCCGATGGTTATCATCCCCCAAACACTGTATGGTAGACCCTGCAGAGACTGCTAGCCGACCATCGCTATTCATATCTTCGAATCTGCAGGAGGTTTACTCAGATCACAGTACCATCTTTTAACAGGACAACGTACCGTGTCATCGGGCCCATATAACTACTGAGTGTTTGGAGAAATATGATAACGAGTTCGCCATATTGCCTTGGCCTCCATACTCCCCTGACTGTAACCCCATTAAACATTTGTGGGATGTACTAGAACGGGATGTGAGAACTGCTGATCCTCCTCCATGGAATGAGTGTGAACTGACGGAACTGCTGCCGTGGATATGAGTCATAGAGGATCTCCGACACCTTGTAGAATGTGTTCGTAGGCGTCTGTAAGAATGTGTTCGTAAGCGGCTGGAAGAATGTGTTCGTAAGCGTCTGTAAGAATGTGTTCGTAGGCGTCTGTAGGAATGTGTTCGTAGGCGTTTGTAAGAATGTGTTAGTAGGCGTCTGTAAGAATGTGTCCGTAGGCGTCTGTAATAATGTGTTCGTAGGCGTCTGTAAGAATGTGTTCGTAGGCGTTTGTAACAATGTGTTCGTAGGCGTTTGTAACAATGTGTTCGTAGGCGTCTGTAAGAATGTGTTCGTAGATGTCTGTAACAATGTGTTCGTAGGCGTCTGTAAGAATGTGTTCGTAGGCGTCTGTAAGAATGTGTTCGTAGGCGTCTGTAGGTGTATCAAAACGTTATTAGGTTGGTGTTCCGAATACAAAGCTAACACAGTGTGTAGATAAAACACCAGAACTGTTTAATTTCCTTGCTCGCGAAGGGCTGGCGAATCCACGTGACACTGCACCGAATGTAATCCAGTAAACAATCCCGCAATAAAAGAACATATCGAGAAGAAAATTATTAAAATTTACAAACCAATAATAAAGGTGTAACACTGGAATATTTTCATTCCTTTTGATCGTTGCGAGGAACTGTAAAATAAGTGTCATTTCGTGAAATGCTTCCCTTTTCTTCTAGATGATTTTGTAATTGACTGGTAGGTGCATGTTCAAGTCGAAGATCTACGATTTGAAAAATAGAACATATTAACCCCGTAAAATTCGTTTATTGCTCTTGCAGAATAACAGAGTCCCTTAAATACTTCTAAAGGTCACAACGTATCTGAAAGAAATATTTGGAAATTTAAAAGGTGCGTACAACTCTGTCTCTCCCGTAAAGACTTTTGAACTTACACAAGAAGCCTAATCTTCAAGTGTAAATGGGCACATTCTTTAAAATGAAAAATGTGTGGTGATATAAAATGCAAAAAATCATCAAACATAATTTACCGGCACATAACATTTTTAAACTAAGGGTTTCTCATAAAAAAACTATCTGTTTGTCAGACAGACGCGATCCGATACAAAGCATTCAAGTTGGTGTTTTAGAACCAAAGAGACGATTGCAAATAAAATATCTATTGCTGTTGTGGTTTTTTTTTTCAATTATGAGAGCAGAACTTGCACGCAAAATGATATTCGCAGAAAAGTATATTTCAACCAAAGAACGTTTATAATAGGACTTTTTCAGAAAGAGACATCTGATCTCCTATAGATGAAAACACTAAAGTACGCTAGGAGAAAACATTCGCATCTTAGAAGCACGCAAATCGTTTTAATAATGAGATGCATCCCACCCAGAAGAAATTCTTTTAATCGATATTTTAGAAGCGACGCTTTTATTTCAGATCTCAATAAGAAAATCTTTGTCATAATTACTGGCATTACAAACAGAAGAAATTATTTCAATCGACATTTTAGAAGCCAAGCTATGATTTCAGATCCAAATGCACATAAATCTTTTTACAGGAACTCGTATCCCGAGCAGAAATTCTCTTAATCAATATTTTAGCAACGAAGCCATAACTTCAGTTCCAAGGGTGTCAAAATATTTGTTATTGTGATTGGTATCCCACGCAGAAGAAATTATTTTAATGGATATTTCAGAAGTGAAACTATGACTACAAATTCAAATGTGTGAAAATCTTATTCACAGTGACTTGTATCTCACGAAGAAAGAATTCTTTCAGTGGATATTTTAAATGTGAAACTTTAACTTCATGTGCAAATGTTTGTAAATCTTTGTCACAGTGGCACGCAGAAGAAATTCTTTCATTCGATATTTTAGAAGCGAAGCCATTAAAGATGGTTTGGAAATAACGCAACTCTTATTTTGTCACCGTTACTGAAAAATAGCTGTCACCAGTACGACCAGTAACAAAATGTGATAGTTAAAATTTTCAGAGCAATCCGTGTCCGAGCAATGCTCGGAGTCCAGAATCATTGGTATGTCATAATTTGAGTTACCATGTCACCATTTCTAAATAATGTGTTTCCTTTGCTGATGAAACATCATAGAGGTCGCTAGTGATGTGAGCTTTCTTTCAGTTTCCCCTTTTTCCCAAGCTTAAGATAGTTTTTGTATGGCTTTCGCTGTGCGTTCGCTCGTAAACAAAGCATTCAGAATGAGCCGATTGTAACAAGGATGTTGTCATTGTTACAAGCGGGACGGTGACTCGCCGTTCCGTTACTAAATGGTAATTTTGTCACTCTTACAAGTAAAACAGTAACTCGCAGTTCGGGCTTCTTTACAGCTGTGTCACTGCTGTCATGAACGGTGATAATGTCACCGTTCACAGTCACCGATACTTCCATGGAACTGTCATCGCTGTCACTGTGACAGGAAAATCACTCTCTTACGCCCACTTTTAGAAGCTAAAACTTCAGCTCGAAATGCGGGTAAATTTTTGTCATAGGGAGGGACATCCTAAGCGGAAGAATTTTCTTCGGTCAGTATCGTAGAATCGAATTCTGACTTCAGGTGCAGATATGCTCTGCCCTTTAGCCGTATGAGTGCACATCGTTTCACATAATAGAACAGTTACCATACAATAAGAATCTTTCATATTTTGAAAGGATGAGATAATCAGGAAGAAGGAATATGCATTCACACTCTTTAGAGAAAACTGCATATTATTTAAAATTTTCAATATGCGCGCGTTTTCAAAGTGAACAGCAACTGATAGAAACAAAAAGTTTTCACCAGCATTTTTGAAAGGGGAAATAGGTTTGACATAGAATACAGAGATGGAAACGGGTCACGGGTCAACGGGTCAACAATTTCTTGCGGGGTCCAACGGGTCGGGTCAAGGTGTTCCTGACCCGATTAGGACCTGGTTTATTCCCGTTTCGTTTTGCGAAAAGAGAAAAATATATTCCAAAGAAAAATGTGCGTTGTGGAATTCTGTAGTCGATACTGGTGCCCACGGAATGAATAATGTTTGTCATGCAAAAATATTGTCGTCCCTTTCTTAAAGCTTCCTTTGCGTTCTTTTACAGTGAGATTGTCCAGGGCAAGGTACAGGAAAACGCCATTCGCCTGCTTCTCAGCTGATTCACTCTCTCCGAGCGAAGTTCACTGTATGACTTTCACATCGCATCTTTTACATTTAGCATTCAGATGTTTTCGATTGATGTGCTAACATCCCGTTCCCATGACATGTCATGTCGAAATTAACTCCTTATTTGTTATTATGGATTCATTTAATATTAAGGAGGTTGAAAAAGGCGTCGAGGCCAACAAATACGCGCTTGTTGAAAACCACAAGGGGAAGAGTGAATGCTGGAAATTGTTTCGTTTCATTAAGGAACCGGTGAATAATTCTGTGTTGTCTGGTTTTGCTTCTTGTTCAAAATGTGGAAAGTGTATAATAACAAAGAAAGATGTCGACGGTGTAATAAAAGATTATGGAACCAAAAATCTAATGGACCATATGAAAGGATGCACACCTTCGTCGAAGCGTGGAAAGAGTGAACAGTCTAAATACATTTAAAAAAATAATTTTGTGTAATCGTAAATAATGATTACCATTTGTAATATACTTCATGGTCACGGTCATAGTCAGCCAGTACTTCTGGATTACGCAAAACAGTGGCACTAACAATGACACTAAAATTTAGCAAGTAACCAAATTTTATTATTAAAAAAGATTTCAGTTATTAAATATCAAGCAGTTATTGGGATATATATATATATAAATAGGGCAACGGCAACAAAATGAAACTTCAGTAGGTAAATTCGGTCAAGGCAACAGAAACCAGCGTGGAAATACTCTCGTTGAGTTTGCAGAGGCAGAAGGGTTTTACATCTTGAACTCCTTCTTCAAGAAAAAGCCACACAGGAAATGGACTTGGAGACATCCAAATGGGACGACAAGTGAAATTGATTTTATTATGTGTAACAAAAAATTCGTCATAGAAGACTGCAGTGTGCTAAACAAGTTCAACACAGGTAGTGACCATAGATTGGTGAGATGTAAGATGCACCTCAATACTAAACTTGAAAGTGGCAAGCTCATAAGACAAACAAAATCTATTGACATAACCAACCTTAAAAAACACCATAATACCTTCAAGTTGGAACTGAAGAACAGGTTCTCTGCTTTAGAAGGCCTAACATCAGAAGAAGTGGACATCTCTGAAGTTAACAGAAAAGTAACCAAAGCTCTTATGGAAACAGCAACAAAATTAGCTGGGTCTAAGAACAAGTTGCATGTGAACAAATTATCAGGAAAAACGAAAATGTTGATGCAAAAAAGAAGAGAGATGAGGACAACTAAAGAAGATGTGACTTCCACAGTGGAATATATAGAGCTATGCAAGACAGTAAGAAAAAGTATCACTGAAGACGTAAGAAAATTCAACTGTGAACTAGTGAGGAAAGCAATTGAAAACAACCAAAGCCTAAAGATAGCAAATGGACATCTCAGTAAGGGAAGAAAACAGATTATGGCACTGAGAAAAGAAGATGGTTCTGTAACAAGAAATAGAGGCGAAATTTTGACAAGAGTGAAAGATTTCTACTCCAAATTATATGAAAGGGATGATACATGCACTCCAGACATCATGAAAGATACCAGTACCAGAGTTCCTCCAGTCCTTCCAGCAGAAGTTGCACATGCAATCAAGAACATGAAGCGGGGAAAAGCTCCAGGAGAAGATGGAATTACTGTAGACATCATACAAGAAGCAAGTGGAGAAATCGAAACAGTACTCGCCCAAATTTTCACTCGATGCCTTAATGAAGGAAAGATTCCTGAGGATTGGAACACCGCTACAATGATCCTGCTACATAAGAAAGGTGACATTGAGGATCTCGGAAACTACAGACCTATCAGCCTTCTATCAGTAGTTTATAAAATCTTCACTAAAGTTCTTTCACACCGCTTGAAGGTAACACTGGACATGGCTCAACCGAGAGAACAAGCTGGATTCAGGAGTGGCTACAGCACAATAGATCATATCCACGTGCTGAGAGAACTAATTGAAAGAGCGAGGGAATATGAACTTCCATTGTGCATGGCTTTTATCGATTATGAAAAAAGCCTTTGATTCGGTGAAACCATCAGCAGTTACAATGGCTCTGAAAACCTGCGGTATTGAAGATGCATACATTAATATTATTAATAACATCTATGAAAATGCAAGTGCAAAGATTAGGCTGTTTGAAAATACAACACACGTAAAAATTGGAAAGGGAGTGAGACAAGGTGACACCATATCTCCGAAGCTCTTTAATGCCACATTGGAAAATTTCTTTCAATCACTGAACTGGGAAAACAAGGGGATAAAGATAAATGGAGATTATCTAACCCACCTTCGTTTTGCTGATGACGTAGTCATTTTTGCAACTACCCCATCAGAGCTGCAGAGTATGATCCAGAAACTTGCTGACAAGAGTAAAGAAGTGGGATTAAAAATGAACTTTCAGAAGACAAAAGTGATGTTCAATGCTTTTACAAGAAATGAAGATTTATGGATTGATGGAGAAAATCTGGAGATAACAGACACGTACGTTTATCTTGGACAGCAGATATCAAGTGAGGGTCACATTGATGAAGAAATTAATCGGCGTACAAAACTTGGATGGAGAGCTTTTGGAAGAAACAGCATAATTTTCAAGAGCAATATGCCATTATGTCTTAAAAGAAAAGTGTTTGATCAATGCATCCTTCCAGTGCTTACATATGATGCAGAGACGTGGACCTTAACTAAAAGAGACATACAAAGGCTGCAGACAACTCAAAGAAGCATGGAGAGGTGCATACTTGGTGTAACCAGGAGAGATAAGAAGAGGAACTCGTGGATCCGAAAAATGACAAGAGTGGAAGACATCATGATCAGAGTTAAATCCCTGAAATGGCAATGGGCTGGACATACTGCCAGAAGGACAGATCATCGATGGATAGCCGAAATTTTAGATTGGATTCCAAGGGACAGGAAAAGACCCAGAAGAAGACCACATGGGAGATGGGTGGATGAAATTCGAAAGTATGCAGGGATGACATGGAGGAGACTGGCACAAGACAGACCGTTGTGGAGGAAACTTGGGGAGACCTTCGTCCAGCAGTGGATTGATAATGGTTGACAATGATGATGATGATGATGATATACACTGACGGAAAACAAAATCCCAACACCACGAAAAAATAGTTGTAGAGGAATGAAATGGCGGCAATACATTTTTATACGTAACATATTTAATCGATTAAGGTTTCAAGATCACAGCTTATTGTAAGCGCGAGAAGAGTCATTTTAAATGTGAAATGCTGGTACATTAATAACCGGTGTAACTGCCAGAATGTTGAATGCAAGCACGCAAACGTTCATGTATTGTGTCGTACAGGTGCTGGATGTCAGTTTGTGGGATGGAATTCCATGCCTGTTGCACTTTGTCGGTCAATACAGGGACGGTTAATGCTGGTTGGGGGTGACGCTGGAGTTGTCGTCCAATGATGTCCCATACGTGCTTGATTGGTGAAAGATCTGGTGATCTAGCAGGCCACGGCAACATGTCGACACTCTGTAGAGCATGTTGGGTTACAACAGCGCTATGCGGGCGAGCGTTATCCTGTTGGAAAACCCCCTGGAATGCTGTTCATTAATGACAGCACAACAGGTTGAATCACCAGACCGACGTACAACTGTGCCGTCAGGGTGCGTGGGATAACCGCGTGAGTGCTCCTGCTGTCATAGGAAATTGCTCCCCAGACCATAATTCCAGGTGTAGGTCCAGTGTGTCTTGGCCGCAGACAGGTTGGTTGCAGGCGCTCACCTGGCCTCCTTCTAACCAACACACGGCCATCACTGGCACCCAGGCAGAACCGGTTTTCATCAGAAAACACAACAGATCTCCACTCCGTCCTCTAATGAGCTCTAGCTTGACACCACTGACGTCGCAAACGGCAGTGGTTTGGAGTAAGTGGAATGCACGCTACAGGACGTCTGGCTCGGAGCTGTCCTTCCGGTAACCGATTTGTAACAGTTCGTGGTGTCACTGTGGTGGCAACTGCAGCTCAAATTGCTGCCGCAGACGCGGTACGATGCGCCACGGCCATACGCCGTGCACGGCGGTCTACCCTCTCAGTAGTGCCACGTGGCCGGCCGGAACCCGGTCTTCTTGAGGCAGTACCTTCCCTTGACCACCGCTGCCAACAATCATGCACAGTGGCTACATTCCTGCCAAGTCGTTCTGCAATATTGCGGAAAGAAAATCCACCTTCTCGTAGCCCTATTACGCGACCTCGTTCAAATTCCGTGAGCTGTTGATAATGGCTTCTTCGTCTTTTTAAAGGCATTCTTGACTAACATCAACACCCTACGTCGAATCTCAACGATAACTAACGCTAACGAACGTTACAGCGCGTATTTACAGCAAACCTGCTTTGCATGTTCCGAGGGGCGCTACTAGCGCCACAAGTATGCGCCGAGAGCGAAATTTGCATAGACGTCATCTTGCAGATGTACTCTCACCGCCTACCAACTGTCGTTTATATAACACAACCCCTTCTTGGTGTTGGGATTATTTTTTCCGTCAGTGTATATGTGTGTGTGTGTAAAAGAATATTAATATAGAAGCAATGTACCCTCATAAACAAACAAATAGGGCCAAACGGCCTCCAGATTTAAAAAAAATAATTAATTGTTAATTGCTATAAAGTGATTAACGAAATGACAAAACTATGTTAAGTAAATATTTATAAAAATACCTACTCATAATCCCTGGATCACTCAGCAGGGAAAGACATCTTCTGTGCACAAAAGTTCAGTTCAGGTTTCACGAGAATGCAAAAATCTCAAAAAAGCTATAATGGACATCCAATTAAAAATTTTGTGTTGTAAATTTTGATGCATTCTATCTTCCCTACCTGAACTATAGGAAATACAAAAGGGTCACAAGGATTAAAAATGAACTAAAAGTGAAATATAAAACACCTTTAGTTCATTTTTAATCCTTGTGACCCTTTTGTATTTCCTATAGTTCAGGTAGGGAAGATAGAATGCATCAAAATTTACAACACAAAATTTTAAATTGGATGTCCATTATAGCTTTTTTGAGATTTTTGCATTCTCATGAAACCTGAACTGAACTTTTGTACTCAAGGCCTCTAGATGTCTTTTCCTGATGAGTGATCCGGGGGTTCTGAGTAAGTATATTTATAAATATTTACTTAACATAGTTTTGTCATTTTGTTAATCACTTTATAGCGATTAACAATTTTTTTAAATCTGGAGGCCGGTTGGCTCCATTTGTTTGTTTATGAGGGTAGATTGCTTGCATGTTAATATTTTTTTACATATATATATATGCATTTTTTAAGCAACTGGGAATCAAACATTTCCACCCAAGTCTTCAGAAATATCATAATATCTGAATATTTCAGATGTATTCGCCTTTGTAGGAACTCAGAAGCTCTTATCAAACAATTAAAACAACTATTTAACACACTACTTTCCAATGGCTTTCCACTTGTATTTCTTAAGAGATATTTTGGTCAATTCTTAAACTGTAACATTTCAAAAAAATACTTTGTCCAGCACAAACCAATTACATTACAGCAACTGACTAACAAATGACCTCACAAAGTTAAAATTTTCTTCTTTCTAAATGCACCACATGACAGGTCTCTTGTGGTCGAAGATTTAGCTAACTCTTAAGGCAACACTGCCTACTTACCTATCTTTGCTATCTTCTGTTACACTTAGTATTTACTGAACAAAAGTCTAATACACTCCAATAACTAATATTTACTTGGTTGGATATCTAGTGTCTAAATGTCTGGAATAGTGTTCCATTGCCTTAATATATCTCTGATTTTATCTACAATGATATTAGTGAATTTTGTTGTTTGCTTGCTTTTTATAACTTCTTGGCTTGATTATTTCGGTGACTTCGGGAACACACGAGTGGCTTTCAACATTTTGCCTATACCCGTATCGAAAGGTCACCAGGGCCAGTGTTCCCCTGAAGAGATTGGCCCTATATTTCATTCCTTATACTTATTGTATTATTTACCTATTTACTTTTTATTTCATCTTGGATTAAGCATTCTACAGCTATAGAATGTGCATGCCTTTCCAGGCTTCTCGTTCTGTTCTGTGTGGTTTTCAATGATTAGCAATATATCATCATCATCATCATTGTCAACCATTATCAATCCACTGCTGGACGAAGGTCTCCCCAAGTTTCCTCCACAACGGTCTGTCTTGTGCCAGTCTCCTCCATGTCACTCCCGCATATTTACGAATTTCATCCACCCATCTCCCATGTGGTCTTTTTCTGGGTCTTTTCCTGTCCCTTGGAATCCAATCTAAAATTTCGGCTGCCCATCTATGGTCTGTCCTTCTGGCAGTATGTCCAGCCCATTGCCATTTCAGGGATTTAACTCTGATCATGATGTCTTCCACTCTCGTCATTTTTCGAATCCACGAGTTCCTCTTCTTATCTCTCCTGGTTATACCAAGCATGCACCTCTCCATGCTTTTATCAAGGACCAGCAAAAACTCTGCATTTTCTCACTTCCACAAAGGCCTATTTGGAAATGGGTTTCTGCAAAGCCATAGATGCAAGCAATAAGCCCACCAAAAAAATTAAAAAAAAAAAAAAAAAATATATATATATATATATATATATGTCATGACCTCCGCAGAGTTGCATGACCAAGCTTTAGTTAACAATTTAGCTTGCATCCATAACTTTCTGGCCCGACCCATGCTCTTCATCTGTTACTATTAAACAGAAAGAAGACGATTATCGAAAACTCAAGTTGTAAGAGTGACATAATGAATCAGAAATAATGTTCAGCAATAACAAATTGCCAAGTTCGTCTGAGAGAGAATTTAAACCTGAATAATATATATATATATATATATATATATATATATATTGCAAACACCCTTGCAATATATATATATATATATATATATATATATATATATATATATATATATATTATTCAGGTTTAAATTCTCTCTCAGACGAACTTGGCAATTTGTTATTGCTGAACATTATTTCTGATTCATTATGTCACTCTTACAACTTGAGTTTTCGATAATCGTCTTCTTTCTGTTTAATAGTAACAGATGAAGAGCATGGGTCGGGCCAGGAAAGTTATGGATGCAAGCTAAATTGTTAACTAAAGCTTGGTCATGCAACTCTGCGGAGGTCATGACATATATATATATATATATATATATATATATATTTTTTTTTTTTTAATTTTTTGGTGGGCTTATTGCTTGCATCTATGGCTTTGCAGAAACCCATTTCCAAATAGGTCTTTGTGGAAGTGAGAAAATGCAGAGTTTTTGCTGGTCCTTGATAAAGCCAAGGCTCAGTATTCTCGACACTTTCTACATTCAGTTGTTATATATATATATATCATCATCATCATCATCATCATCATTGTCAACCATTATCAATCCACTGCTGGACGAAGGTCTCCCCAAGTTTCCTCCACAACGGTCTGTCTTGTGCCAGTCTCCTAAATGTCACTCCCGCATACTTTCGAATTTCATCCACCCATCTCCCATGTGGTCTTCTTCTGGGTCTTTTCCTGTCCCTTGGAATCCAATCTAAAATTTCGGCTGTCCATCGATGGTCTATTCTTCTGGCAGTATGTCCAGCCCATTGCCATTTCAGGGATTTAACTCTGATCATGATGTCTTCCACTCTTGTCATTTTTCGGATCCACGTGTTCCTCTTCTTATCTCTCCTGGTTACACCAAGCATGCACCTCTCCATGCTGCTTTGAGTTGTCTGCAGCCTTTGTATGTCTCTTTTAGCTAAGGTCCACGTCTCTGCACCATACGTAAGCACTGGAAGGATGCATTGATCAAACACTTTTCTTTTAAGACATAATGGCATATTGCTCTTGAAAATTATGCTGTTTCTTCCAAAAGCTCTCCAGGCAAGTTTTGTACGCCGATTAATTTCTTCATCAATGTGACCCTCACTTGATATCTGCTGTCCAAGATAAACGTACGTGTCTGTTATCTCCAGATTTTCTCCATCAATCCATAAATCTTCATTTCTTGTAAAAGCATTGAACATCACTTTTATCTTCTGAAAGTTCATTTTTAATCCCACTTCTTTCCTCTTGTCAGCAAGTTCCTGCATCATACTCTGTAGCTCTGATGGGGTAGTTGGAAAAATGACTATGTCATCAGCAAAACGAAGGTGGGTTAGATAATCTCCATTAATCTTTATGCCTTTGTTTTCCCAGTTCAGTGATTGAAAGAAATTTTCCAATGTGGCATTAAAGAGCTTCGGAGATATGGTGTCACCTTGTCTCACTCCTTTTCCAATTTTTATGTGTGTTGTACTTTCAAATAGCAGAATCTTTGCACTTGCATTTTCATAGATGTTATTAATAATATTAATGTATGCATCTTCAATACCGCAGGATTTCAGAGCCATTGTAACTGCCGATGGTTTCACCGAATCAAAGGCTTTTTCATAATCGATAAAAGCCATGCACAATGGAAGTTCATATTCCCTCGCTCTTTCAATTAGTTCTCTCAGTACGTGGATAGGATCTATTGTGCTGCAGCCACACCTGAATCCAGCTTGTTCTCTCGGTTGAGCCATGTCCAGTGTTACCTTCAAGCGGTGTGAGAAAACTTTAGTGAAGATTTTATAAGCCACTGATAGGAGGCTGATAGGTCTGTAGTTCCCGAGATCCTCAATGTCACCTTTTTATGTAGAAGGATCATAGTAGCGGTGTTCCAATCCTCAGGAATCTTCCCTTCATTAAGGCATCGAGTGAAAATTTGGGCGAGTACCGTTTTGATTTCACCACTTGCTTCTTGTATGATGTCTACAGTAATTCCATCTTCTCCTGGAGCTTTCCCCCGCTTCATGTTCTTGATTGCATGTGCAACTTCTGCTGGAAGGACTGGAAGAACTCTGGTTCTGATACCTTTCGGGATGTCTGAAGTGCATATATCATCCCTTTCATATAATTTGGAGTAGAAATCTTTCACTCTTGTCAAAATTTCGCCTTTATTTCTTGTTACAGAACCATCTTTTTTTTTCAGTGCCATAATCTGTTTTCATCCCTTACTGAGATGTCCCTTTGCTATCTTTAGGGTTTAGTTGTTTTCAATTGCTTTCCTCACTAGTTCACAGTTGAATTTTCTTACATCTTCAGTGATACTTTTTCTTACTGTCTTGCATAGCTCTATATATTTCACTTTGGAAGTCACATCTTCTCTAGTTATCCTCATCGCTCTTCTTTTTTGCATCAACATTTTGGTTTTTCCTGATAATTTGTTCACATGCAACTTGTTCTTAGACCCAGCTAATTTTGTTGCTGTTTCCATAAGAGCTTTGGTTACTTTCCTGTTAACTTCAGAAATATCCACTTCTTCCGATGTTAGGCCTTTTAAAGCAGAGAATCTGTTCTTCAGTTCCAACTTGAAGGTATTATGGTGTTTTTTAAGGTTGGTTATGTTAATAGATTTTGTTTGTCTTAGGAGCTTACCACGTTCATGTTTAGTGTTGTGGTGCATCTTACATCTCACCAATCTATGGTCCCTACCTGGGTTGAACTTGTTTGCACACTGCAGTCTTCTATGACGAATTTTTTGTTACACATAATAAAATCAATTTCACTATATATATATATATATATATATATATAGGATGTAAGGTCAGGTGATGCGTAACATCACAGCCTCTCCTTGACAAATGTCAACCCCGCCTTCTCGTGGTACATCCTGTTCCCACTAAAGGGGCTCTGACGACCGCCAATAGCGGTATAACTATACCATCGGGATTAGAGGAAATTCTATCCCACACTCACCAACCCGCTTGGCCAGCGTGGTGAGTTATGGCCAAACCCCTCCAAAATGATTCCACAACTTAAATCTTGGCCCTCAGTCTCCGGCAGCTGGAATGTACCTGGCCAAGGCAGCGGCCAGTTCGACATGAAGGCAGAGGGTGCTAAGAATCCCCGGAGGACCTGACTAGGCTGCCATCTGATGCTGACCTTGGCTACGTACAACGGACGCTCCCTATCTTCTGATTCAAGGCTTCTTGAATTGGAAGAGGAACTACAAAGGATCAAGTGGGACACTGTGGGGCTAAGTGAGGTAAGGAGAAAAGGAGAAGATCTCATCGAACTGAAAAGTGGACATCTCTTCTACTATCGTGGGACAGATACTGGCAGAACTAGTGGTGTTGGATTTATAATAAACAAGAAACTGAAGGATAAAGTTGTAGAAGTTGCAAGTTCCTCTGACAGAGCTACACGACTTGTTATCCAACTCTCGAAAAGATACCAGGCTCAGATTATTCAAACTTATGCACCCACCACAAGTCATCCTGAAGAAGAAATTGAAGAATTTTATGAGGAAATTTGTCATCTAAATAATAAAGGTAAGCAGCACTTGAAAATAATTATGGGAGATTTCAATGCAAAAATAGGGCAACGGCAACAGAATGAAACTTCAGTAGGTAAATTCGGTCACGGCAACAGAAACCAGCGTGGAAATACTCTCGTTGAGTTTGCAGAGGCAGAAGGGTTTTTCATCTTGAACTCCTTTTTCAAGAAAAAGCCACACAGGAAATGGACATGGAGACATCCAAATGGGACGACGAGTGAAATTGATTTTATTATGTGTAACAAAAAATTCGTCATAGAAGACTGCAGTGTGCTAAACAAGTTCAACACAGGTAGTGACCATAGATTGGTGAGATGTAAGATGCACCTCAACACCAAACTTGAACGTGGCAAGCTCATAAGACAAACAAAATCTATTGACATAACCAACCTTAAAAAACACCATAATACCTTCAAGTTGGACCTGAAGAACAGGTTCTCTGCTTTAGAAGGCCTAACATCGGAAGAAGTGGACATCTCTGAAGTTAACAGAAATGTAACCAAAGCTCTTATGGAAACAGCAACAAAATTAGCTGGGTCTAAGAACAAGTTGCATGTAAACAAATTATCAGGAAAAACGAAAATGTTGATGCAAAAAAGAAGAGAGATGAGGACAAATAAAGAAGATGTGACTTCCAAAGTGGAATATATAGAGCAATGCAAGACAGTAAGAAAAAGTATCACTGAAGACATAAGAAAATTCAACTGTGAACTAGTGAGGAAAGCAATTGAAAACAACCAAAGCCTAAAGATAGCAAAGGGACATCTCAGTAAGGGAAGAAAACAGATTATGGCACTGAGAAAAGAAGATGGTTCTGTAACAAGAAATAGAGGCGAAATTTTGACAAGAGTGAGAGATTTCTACTCCAAATTATATGAAAAGGGATGATACATGCACTCCAGACATCATGAAAGATACCAGTACCAGAGTTCCTCCAGTCCTTCCAGCAGAAGTTGCACATGCAATCAAGAACATGAAGCGGGGAAAAGCTCCAGGAGAAGATGGAATTACTGTAGACATCATACAAGAAGCAAGTGGAGAAATTGAAACAGTACTCGCCCAAATTTTCACTCGATGCCTTAATGAAGGAAAGATTCCTGAGGATTGGAACACCGCTACAATGATCCTGCTACATAAGAAAGGTGACATTGAGGATCTCGGAAACTACAGACCTATCAGCCTCCTATCAGTAGTTTATAAAATCTTCACTAAAGTTCTTTCATACCGCTTGAAGGTAACACTGGACATGGCTCAACCGAGAGAACAAGCTGGATTCAGGAGTGGCTACAGCACAATAGATCATATCCACGTACTGAGAGAACTAATTGAAAGAGCGAGGGAATATGAACTTCCATTGTGCATGGCTTTTATCGATTATGAAAAAGCCTTTGATTCGATGAAACTATCAGCAGTTACAATGGCTCTGAAAACCTGCGGTATTGAAGATGCATACATTAATATTATTAATAACATCTATGAAAATGCAAGTGCAAAGATTCGGCTGTTTGAAAATACAACACACATAAAAATTGGAAAGGGAGTGAGACAAGGTGACACCATATCTCCGAAGCTCTTTAATGCCACATTGGAGAGTGTTTTTCAGTCGCTGAGCTGGGAAAACAAAGGGATAAAGATTAATGGAGATTATCTAACCCACCTTCGTTTTGCTGATGACGTAGTCATTTTTGCAACTACCCCATCAGAGCTGCAGAGTATGATCCAGGAACTTGCTGACAAGAGTAAAGAAGTGGGATTAAAAATGAACTTTCAGAAGACAAAAGTGATGTTCAATGCTTTTACAAGAAATGAAGATTTATTGATTGATGGAGAAAAGCTGGAGATAACAGACACGTACGTTTATCTTGGACAGCAGATATCAAGTGAGGGTCACATTGATGAAGAAATTAATCGGCGTACAAAACTTGCCTGGAGAGCTTTTGGAAGAAACAGCATAATTTTCAAGAGCAATATGCCATTATGTCTTAAAAGAAAAGTGTTTGATCAATGCATCCTTCCAGTGCTTACGTATGGTGCAGAGACGTGGACCTTAACTAAAAGAGATATACAAAGACTGCAGACAACTCAAAGAAGCATGGAGAGGTGCATGCTTCGTGTAACCAGAAGAGATAAGAAGAGGAACTCGTGGATCCGGAAAATGACAAGAGTGGAAGACATCATGATCAGAGTTAAATCCCTGAAATGGCAATGGGCTGGACATACTGCCAGAAGGACAGATCATCGATGGACAGCCGAAATTTTAGATTGGATTCCAAGGGACAGGAAAAGACCCAGAAGAAGACCACATGGGAGATGGGTGGATGAAATTCGAAAGTATGCAGGGGTGACATGGAGGAGACTGGCACAAGACAGACCGTTGTGGAGGAAACTTGGGGAAACCTTCGTCCAGCAGTGGATTGATAATGGTTGACAATGATGATGATGATATATATATATATCCAACTCTGATACAAATACATAGACTCCCACAAGTGGTAAAACTGTGCATTATTAAAAATAAGAATTAGGATCAGCGGAATCGAATTCTCTTCTTACACTCAGACTTTTGTATTCAGAACACATTTTGAATGGGACCTTTTACATGTTAAACTGCCAAATCTCTTTAACAACGTTCAAATCAAGCAAAATACACTCCTGGACAATTGCTAAGGACGAATCATAAACGGCTATATAGCGCATAAAAAAGTAAGTGTGGTTGGAGCCAAGTGAAATAAAATAATGTCAGAATGCCAGGACATTACAAGAAAGACAATTTATTGTGCTCTGAAATCCAGAAGGCTTTGGAACGTGTTCAAGGGACAAACAGGCCATTTTATGCAGAATACGTAAATGTGAAAAAATGCAATTACCGTCCGCAGGCGTTCCGGCGTAAGATGTCAATACGGGATATGGCCACCATGGAGGGCGATGCAAGATTCCACACGTCGTGTCATGCTTTGCACAACATTATCAAGCAGCTGTTGGGGTAATTTATCCCATTCCTCTGTCAGTGCACGGATGAGGGTGTCCTTGTTTATTGTAGGGCATTGGCGACCAGCAAGACTCCTCCCCAAAGCATCCCACACATTTTTAATGGGATTCAGATCTGGAGAACGTACTGGCCATACGAGGCGTTGAATATCCTCGCTAAGACACTCCTGGACAGCGACTGTTCGATGACATGTTGCGTTGTCGTCAATGAAAATGAATCTATCACAGACAGCACCACGGAAAATGCGAACATGAGGTAGCAGAACATCATTAATGTATCGTTGGCCAGTCTTAGTCCCAGTTGGAAGCACATAGCAGGACGTACGGCCATTGATCATGATGCCAGCCCATACCATGACACTACATGTCGGATATCGGTCCCTTTCCTGAATGTTTGCTGGACAATATGCAGTACCACTATCACGCCAGATCAGTTGTCGTCGACAATCAGACGATAGACTGTATCTACTCTCATCTGAGAAGAGGAAAGCAGACCAGTCGTTATCAGTCCAATTGCGATGTTGATGGCACCATTGCAAACGGGCGGTACGGTGACGTCTGGACAATGGGATGCACACAACAGGACGGCGGGCGTATAGTCCTCCCTTATGCAAACGTCTGGCGACACTTTTTCGGGAGATCCGCTTGCCAGTAGCAGCCATAAACTGATTTGCTACCTCACTAGCTGTGCTGCGCCGGTGTCTTTTTGTTGATAGCACTATGTACCGATCTTCTGCAGGTGTCGTACTGCGAACACGACCTCCCCGTGACGTTTGCTACACTCTCCATTTGTTTGAAATGATTTCCAAAGCTTTGAAACAACACTGTGGCTGACGTCGAACTCCCTGGCAACATCTGTTTTTTTTCGCCCTTCCTCAATCTTGCCAATAATACGGCCACGCGTAAAATCATCTAGGTGATGTCGTGAAGACATACTGAAAATTGCAAGTTCGTCAATTGATTCTTTCCCTTTCAACTTTGCGTTTGAACAACAACGGTCAATACGCGTCAAATCCTTTATATCTCTTATCAGCACTATGACGTCACGAACAAGTTCGGCAATCCAAAATTTGCATACGCACAACACGTCTTACTGTATACCGCACTTATGCTAATTTCCACATTTTCCTGCCTTCCATTTTATGGTTGCTATCGTTGCTATTGTCATCCGTCCTTAGCAATTGTCCGGCAGTGTATTATTCATTTTTTGTGAAATTCCCCGGTGACTGAGCGGTCACATCCGCTGTCTACTGGCCATGCGATATGACCTCTCAGTCACATCCGATGGTCCCATGCTTGACTTCGGGGTCAACACGCTTCACAGCACTGTCTCTGTGTCCGTTTTTCACCCTGCGGTGAAAAATTAGGAACGGGCAATTCTTCATATCTTTAGGCACTGGAGGGTGCCATTAAACGTCAAAACGAAAGCTAAATCCTAATGACAAATTTTGCATAGGGTGATAACATGATTCAACTGGTTATCTAAATTTCGTTGTGCTACAAGAGTAGTTTTTTTTTTGGATTTTTTTTTTTTTTCAAAATCTGATGCACAAGATGGCACACTGGCTCCGGGAACTTAAGCAAAATAGCAACATTTCAAAACTCATTTGAGAGTCATCTGTTTGTACAAATTCAAAGTGGGCCCTTCTGCATGATTTGCCACTCGAAACGTTAAAAAAATGGTTTGGGGAGAATACAGTCAACGAACGAAAATTTGGCGATGGTTTGTGAAGTTTCGAAGCGGAGATGCGGACATGCAAAACGATGCACGTGGGCACCGACATGTTGCTGTTTCTCACGATGTTCTGTTACGTGGAGTTGACCCCCGAAAAACTTGTCGTGAGATAGCGGCAGAGGTAGATGTCCACCACATGACAGTTGTTCGGCCTCTGGCTCTGCTGGGTAAGGTCAAAAAGCTGGACATGTGGCTGCCGCATGAGTTGACAATTGCCAACAAGACTAGGCGTTTGGAAGTCTGGCCGTCACTGCTTGCCAGGAATAAAAAGGAGCCTCTACTTCATCGAATCGTCATCTGCGACGAGAAGTGGGTCCTTTATGATAATCAAAAACGATCTATACAATGGTTAAGCAAAGGTACAGCATGCTGAACGGCATCCTAAGCCACCATTACACACCAAGAAGATGATGCTCCTGGTCTGGTGTTCCACAGCCGGGATAATTCATCGGAATTTGTTCGCAAGACGCCAAACCATCACTGCAGAACGTTATTGGGCTGCATTGCACCAGATGCACCGGAAATAGCTGCAAAAACAACCGGCTTTGGTCAACAGACATGGTGTTCTTCTGCTCCAGGACAACGCTCGCCCTCATGTCGCACAACAAACGATGCTGACATTAAGGGCCTTGGGCTATATAGCACTCATCCTGCCTATTTCCCGGACTTGTATCCGACAGACTATCATCTGTTTCGTCGCCTGGATCACTTCCTGTCCGAGAAACAGTTCACGACAGACAACGAGGTTGCACCTGCAGTTGGTGACTTCTTCGGGTCCCAGCCACGAGACTTTTTCATCGCGGGATCATGGCCTTGTCGGACAGATGGCAACTCTGTGTCGATGCCGAGGGGGATTATTTTGCGTAGGTAAATTGTCCTACTTTTCGGTTCCCGTCGTCCACGTGTGCTGGTCCTCCGCCGGAGATTTCATTCGCACCAATCCAATATTTCGTACGTGGTAATGCTTTTATTCACTTTGTGAAACATTCTTCTATTCTTAAAACTAATATATATGCAAAAACTTAAAACGCAAAAGTGTGTGAAAATATGGCACCCCTTCGCCAACATGAGAAATTAATTGAATCGGCGTTAATTTTATATTAATTTGCCTTCGAACTCCTCTGCTGCCGCTTCCCGTTTCGTAGAATTCAATGATATCATCTTTAATATTATGTGATGAAATGCCACGTCCAGATAAATTCAACACATAAACATACGAGCGCATAGCAGAGAGACATTTAATATTAATGAAATATCGCAATAACCAGAACTTTTTTCAGCCCAGTAATGGGAATTTGCTTCACGTTTTATTAAATTTGAATTACAAATTTCTTTGCTAATGCAACATATTTAATTAGCCATTTTTAATTCTGCGCCACTTATTTTTCAGGTTAATTTTTCGGATTCCATCCTGCAAAGATTAAAGCATCCAATCGCCTGTTTTTCCAAGGAGATATATAATCCCAAGCTTTCCTGTTTATATTCGTCAGTCGAAAACAAAAACGAAATATTCTTCAATAAAATGCAGCAATCGAAACAAAGAAATATGAAATAAAATTCACTTGAATTTTTATTAAAAGATGTTCCAAACGTAGGAAATACACAAAAATTCGTTTTTTTAAGATGTTCGTTTTACAACTAAGGTATCCTTTCGCTTACATTTTGAAAATATTTATTTCAATTTCCTAATGATGTTTGCAAGGTGGTAGCAATCAGACATCAAAGAAGTCTGCGCAACCTAGAGGCAGACGTGATGATACCTAACCGAGATCAGCAAACAACGGATATCTAGTGTCATCTATGCTTATATATTAAGTTCCCATCGGAAACATTCATATGTATATCAGCCTTTAGGGTAATTTCATTTCTCATTTCTCTAAAAGCTTTTAGAGAAGATAAAAGCAGGAATTCGTTGAATTTGATTTATGCTGCCGACTTTTTCCTACGTGCGGAAAGAAAAAGCAACTTTTCTAAGCACTGTAAGGTGGGTGTACCTGAAAATAATTCTTGAGTTACGAAAATCAAGAATTTAAAATAACCACTTAAGTCAAATAATTGAAAGTGCTGATTAAAAAACACCGAAGAGAATTTCAGAGAAGAAAAATCACGCTGAGATAAAAGAAAAAAACTCGCAAGGGTTGCAAATAAACATAGTTCTGCGAAACGACAGTTAATGAATCAGTTTGCATTCTCGGATGGAAAAAAAAGGAAAAGAAAAAAAAAGAATGAAAATGAAAAAAATGAAAAAAGGTTACAGAAACTCAATTACGGAATGTAATTTGAATGTACAACCGAAAAAATAACGATGAGTTTATCTTTCCGAACTAGACTCATATTAGAAATATTAAAATCTCACCTAATAGACTGTGATAATGCAACTAAAGTATTGTAATACGACTGAAAGAATAACTCACTTCTCTAAAAAAAATGCTTCACTGGTACGCTTTTACAGGACCACGGGCACAAAGCAGATAAAAGGGCATGGAAATTATTGTCGCTGTTTTACACATACATGTATGTACGGAAAATTTTCAAATTAAATAAATAGATTTACTTTGAGATAAAAAGAAGAAAAATTTAAGAAAGGAAGAAAAACCCGTCTCTGCGATTCTTACACATATTGCTAGTAATGACTTCCTTAAAGCGCCTTCAACACTATTTCTCTAAAGAAACAAAGACATCGCTCTTTCCACGTTTTAACAACACATAGCAACCTGAGGTTCGGATCCACAGAGGTGACTATATAAAAATTTTTAGTTGCTGTGTGTTGCTAAAACGAGGAAAGAGCGATGTCTTTGTTTATTCACTAACGCCACGCATTTCGAAGATTTTCACTCTCTCTAAATGCCCTTCATTAATTTTAAACACATTAAAATTTCAAAGTTTTACGAACGTGGAAATATCACAAGAGACACTGTTATTTGAGTACGTGTGACGTACTACAGAGGTGAATCACGAGTCAACGGCAAAGTTGTAGCGACGATTTTTGTCGGTGTAGCTTAATTAGGAAAGCATTCGACTCCGGAGCAGAAAGATTCTGATTGGAACACCCGGTAAATTGTGTTTTCACATTGGCGACGAAACTGATTTATTGGCCTTTGGGTTCTTCGAAAAATGTGTAATATTCCTTCAGCATATCGTCTGGGATTTATAAAAAATTCCTTCTTCGCTTTGGAAAATGCGTGATGATTCTTCCACACATCGTCTGTAATTAATCAGAATTTATTTTTCTTCAGCGAGCTACTTCCGGCATGGTTTGCCGGCTGTCACGGAAACTAATGTTTCGGTCCCAGCCCTTCCTCATGGGTGGGTGGATGGAGGGGGTGGAGATGATAAACTACAGAGGTGAAGCAGATGACAAGACGGTAAATATGTAGCGATAAATTCCGTCAGATAGCTTAATTGGGAATGCATTCGGTTCTGGAGCAGAAAGATGCGATTTCGATTTTCGTCACAGTCAAATTTGTCTGGATGTTCCAAAGCTAAAAGTTGTTTTTCGGCAATGCTTGAGGAACTTTATCGTGTAAGATTAACTTTAAATATTCAGAGAAATTTCACGAAAAACATGAAGCACAACAAACATTTTCAGAAAGAAGAAATGCTGAGATATCTTTTTGAATCAGAATTATTCGAAGGAGGGAAAAACGCTTAGACATATATCAAGTTTCCAGAAGAATCGTTCTGTCGCTTTGAAGTCGCACACATCTACTTAAAATCACCGAAAATTTATCAACAAACAATAAGTTATCTGATAAAAATGGGTCCGAATGAGGGGGCGGATGAAAGAATACTAAAGGAAAACAGGTACGAATACTTCTAAACTATTGGGGGTGTACATGTATGTACTTAATGACTATTTGCTGAAGTCTGTTAACAACTGATAGGGCCACGCCGCTGGCGTAGTGGTCCAAGCGATGGCATCTGATCATTCGGCTTCAAATCCCGTTGAGGCATGGATGTTGTGTTTGTCTTACGGCCCTGGTTCTCTCCCTTCCCTGGAACCAGTGACCCTAAATTAGGGACGAGCGACTGCTTATAGCCCATTGAGTTGCTCACGATGGTCGTTAAAACTCCAATAAGGAAAAAATTACTGATAGCTTTGTGAAGTCACTAGAAAAGAAGTGAAACCTGAAAAGATAAAATAGAACTCAATGTAGTTTACTAGGACTTAGTAGACACCTTCTCTGTTTTTTTTTGTTTTTTTTTTGCTGCCTTTTTCAAATAAAGGATCACTTGTGAAACGTAGCCTGTCATTCACAAAAGTATCCCTAGATTATTCCTACAGCAAATCCCGTTCCAGAAAATTGCATGCTCACCACAACAAGAGCTGTGTGACTATGATTGAGATGGTTATGTGTCAATTCATCACCAGCGTCGATTCGTTCTGGACAAACTCGTCATATATATGTCAATTCGTCGCCGACAAATAATTCACGTTTCCAAAGTTTAGTTACATTCAAATCGAAAGCAGGAAAGTTTACGATTTCAAATGTTTTTTTTGTCTCTCTCTTGTTGAACTGCTACATTTTCTCTATTTTGAACGAAAAGGATTGTGTAAGATTTCAAACAACGCTTTTTCCGTCTTTTTTCTCGCCACTCTGTTTTTTCCGTCCACAGAAACTATAAGTATTTCTGCTTCTAACAGCAAAGAAATTCATTATGTGACTAATAGGTGCAGCTATGGGTACAAAATACCACCGGCATAGCTCAGTTGGCTAACGCTCTATGTTAATAGGTGCAGCTACAGGTAAAAAATAACACCGACATAACGCAGTTGGTTAACGCTATGTGTTAATAGGTGCAGCTATGTGTACAAAATACCACCGGCATAGCGCAGCTGGTTAACGCTCTGTGTTAATAAGTGCAGATGTGGGTACAAAATACCATCGGCATAGCGCTGTTGGCTAACGCTCTGTGTTAATAGGTGCAGCTATGGGTACAAAATACCACCTGCATAGCGCTGTTGGCTAAAGCTCTGTGTTAATAGGTGCAACTATGGGCACAGAATACCACAGGCATAGCGCAGCTGGCTAACGCTCTGCGTTTAGTATGGGAGTCGGACGTTTCTGACGAGTACTGGAGCCCGTTCCTGCCGGCCATTTAGTCTGCAGTTTTTCCGGGGTTTCCCACAGACTTCCCGGGTATGGGGACGCGAATGCATGGATGTTTCCCCTCTGAAGTATGCCCGAACGCACTTAGTCCCTGGTTTCCCTTCCCTGACAGGGCTTACCAGATGAGTGTCGATGCGCTGGTAGTAAAAATAAAAGACGATTGTAATCTGATTCCATCTAGTTGCCGGTTCCTACGGGCATTTGTCCCATGATTGATGATGATACGTAAAAATTATGGGTGTCTATTCTTATGTGTTCATCCTTGTTCCCGTCCGTCCACAGAATCTATATCTCCCCTTCTTATGATCAGATTGAAGAAATTATTTCTGTGACTCGTTAATACAGGCAGGTAAGGTTACCAATGTCTGTTCTTGGGCTCATTTGTCTGTCCGTACGCCGGCTGAAATCTAGTTCTGCCTCGAAATGTCAATTAGATAAATTCCACCTCCGCCCTGAACGAAAATGATGAGCATAAAACTTAAGAAATCTCTCCATCCATTCGTTCATTCCTCAGTTTGTCTGTCTGTCCATCTGGAGAAACTGTATCTTCGCTTTAAAAACAGTAGGATTGATAAAATTGTTTCAAGTGTGATAGGTGATACCGTAAGCGTGAGATTTCAATAATCCGTCAGTCTTTCTTTCCATCCATTCGTGATTTTTTTATCTGAATGTCTGTCGCTCCGTCCTTCAGTAAAAATGGGACTCATTGCCAGATCGAAAGAATTCGTTCAGGGACGTATGGAAACAGGCTCGACCACAATGTTATCAATGACTCACCATCCTTTGCTCGGCTGTCCATCCGTCAGTAGGAATGACATCTCCATTCTTAATGATCGGATTGAAGATTTTCTTTATGAAAGCGAAAGATGGAAACCTCAGTCTAATATTATAAGCATAAGATTTCAGATATTTCCGTCCGTCCGTCCGTCCGTCTGTTTGTCCGTACATCCACACAGTTACACTTCCGGTTCGAAATGCCGGATAACAAAAAGTCCTCTGCCCTTAAAGAGAAAACATAAGATTTCAGAAATCTCTCCTTAAGTTAATCAGCCTGCCTTTCTTTCTGCCCGTAGAAAAAATCTTATCTTTTCTCCTTAACTAAGATCTTATTTTAAAAAACTTTCTGTCGTTGATGGAGGACGTGCGCTCGCGTCAGCATTCACAAAACGAATTTCTTCAATGCGACCGCCGGAAGCAGAAGTAGAATGTATGAGGGCGGACGGATCGATAGCCCGACAAACTGACGAACGGAGGGGCGGAAATATTTCTGAAATCTTACGCTCACGTTTTTTCTTATCGTGCAAAGAAAAGAATTTCTTCAATTGATCATTAAAAATGGATACATGGTCTTTCTTGGCGGACGGACAGACTGAACAAAAAAGGATCGAAATATTGATAATACCGTTCTACCGTCTGTCTCTATAAATCACTGAACGAAAATTTTCAATATGGCCGTCAGACGCAGGGACAGAATTTCTGCGGACTGACGGACCGACCGACCAACAAACAGACAGACGAAGAGAGGAATTGACAGACAGATCACTGAAAGCTCATGTTCACATTATCTCCTATCATGCAAAGAAAGAATAAAGATACAGATTCTTCGGACGGACAACAGACAGTAGATGAAGGGAAATATTTCTTAAATCTCACGCTTATGTTTCCTCCTGTACGGAATATATACAACTTTTTTTTATCAGCATTTCGAAGAGGAATTATTGTTTCTGCAGAGGACAGACAAACGAATGAGCACAAGTACAGACTTCGATAATCTTGCCTGTCTATCAATCAATCACAGAAAAATTTCTTCAATGTGATCGTAAGAAGAGGGATATATGTAGTTTCTGTTGACGGAAAGACAGGAGCGTGGACGTAAGGTTAGACACAGATAATCTTGTAGGCATTACTATATCTGTCAGTCACAGAATGAATTTCTTCTCTGGCTGTTAGGAACACAAATATTATTTCTGCGGAAAAAAGAAAAGAAAAACTGACGAGAGAAAGAACAGAAACAGTGATGATGTCTGAAATCTTAAGCAGTTCCTTCTATTATCGAGAAAGAAAAATCAGCAGATCAACATTTCGAAGCTTAAATTACGTTCTTGCAGGAGAGAGAGACTGAACGAAATAATTCAAATCGTACGCTTTCCTGCATGCGATTTGTGTGTAACTAAGCTTTGGAAACGCGACGAATTGATGCAGACGACGGATTTGTCCGCGATGAATTGATATAACACGCATTCAGACAGGCAAAAATGAATACAAATACGTTCTCAGTAAGTGCATCCAATTTCCAAAAAATTATTTTATTGATATTACTTTACGTGAATTTAACGTTATAACATATCACCAAAATGCGTGAACAAAAAAAATCTAAAAATTCTCTACTTTTACACTGGCGTGCAAAAATTAAAGACGAGACGGTTTTTCGAGTGTAACGTCGTGTATAAGTGCCCCACATTGACTCAAATCATACCATAAGATCCCCAAGATGTAAGAATATGAGACAAGTGAGCAAAACCGTCCAAACAAGGAATCAACGCAAAGGATACAAAGGCACTTTATTGAAAAGGTAGCTTCCAGCACAACTGGACAGAAGACAGAAACATCCATGTGACAAGCGGCTGCCAAGAAAAGTCCAGTCTTTAGTAGAAGATATGATCACCCCTGACTGCGTTGCAGGATTTACAACGTCTGTCCATGCTGAGGACGAGGTTGTCAAGGAGCTGTTGAGGCATCGCGGCCCATTCCTCTTGTAGCGCCAATCGCAGCTGCGCAATCGTTTGCTGGCGGCTGGTGACGTGCTGCCAAGCGTCTCCCGAGAAGGTCCCACACGTGTTCGGTTGGATTTAGGTCCGGGGACCTCGCGGGCCATTTCATGCGTTGAATATCTTCACTCTCCAACAGCTCTGCGATAGCCACTGTACGATGAGGTGTAGCGTTGTCGTCCATGAAGAGGAACTCAGGACCCACATCACCTCTAAACAGACGCACGTGAGACTGAACCTCCTTGGAAGATGTGGAGGTCAGTACGGCTACCAACCATGATACCGCCCCAAACGAGAACTTCGCCACCTCCAAACCGGTCCCTTTCGATGATGTTGGAGGTGTGATTGCGTGTTCCCTGCTCTCTCCAGATGTGTGTACGTTCAGAATCGCTCGTCAGACTAAATCGGCTCTCATCCGTAAAGAGAACTCGATCCCATTGCTGATGTGTCCAGTTCTTGTTTTCCTGGAATCACAGAAACCGTCGTCTCCGATGAGCAGGCGTTAATGGCACACACCGTACTGGTCGTCGTGCAAATAAACCACCTTTGTGCAGCCTCCTGGACACGATAAAACGCGATAACAGACATCCAGATGTCTGTTGCATGTGCCTTGCGATTTATCCCGCTGTCTGCCGTCTGTCTCTTCTCGCCTGTAGGACAATATACCGGTCGTCTGTCGCCGTGGTTGCTCGTGGACGACCACTGCTAAACTCTCGTACAGCTGTTCCTGTCGTTTGAAATGCTCTCCAAGCTCGTGAAATGATGCTGTGAGCAATACCGAAATCCTCGGCCACACTAGTCACACTTCCACCTCCTTCCAACTTCCCAATGACGCGACCTCAGGTAAAGTCCTCCAGATGTCGTCTACTGGATTGCCTGTTGGACATATCACACGGTGGCAGCAACTCGACGTAGTTCAAACCGATGTACACCGTGCAATAGTTTTCACCGAATTGCTGAGCGTACCCCGCCCGTGTGCTTTATACCCTTCCGACACTCCCCTCCTACGTCATGCTGCATATATGCGCATTCCCTACCGTACCGGACCCTAGTCTTATCTCCTGAGTGGTCTTTCGGTCCGTTCTGCCTACTCGTTCCGCTGTAATGCTAATTTCTCCTCTTCGTCCTTAATTTTTGCACACCAGTGTATTACACAAAATTTCTGATGATATAAACTAAGATCCAGGAACATTTTTGTGCACACAAATTTCTAGATTGAACGAAAACGATGGCTGCCTATGTTTTCCCCCTTTTCTCATTTTAAATAAATTATAACTTTTCTTCCAACTTTTGTATTCTTTTCTTTAAGAATGTTTTGCACTTTAGGAAAATACTTTAACATAAATCTATCACTATATTTCTTTATTTGTCAATGTCAGGTAGGGAAATATGGCAATTGAAACATTAATGTTAGAGAATCTAAAAGATGCTTTTTTTAAATTACAGTGAGTAAAACATTTCGCAGTGTTCGTTCTTATCTACAGCGTCAATATCTGCTTGGTGCTGAACATTTTCCAGTGTATGTTAAACAACGAAATTCTTGGATATCATGTTTTCGATCTCGAAAGCTTTCGCAAACGTACTTGATGCTACGTTGCTATAGCACGGGCGGTTTTTCACCTAAGTAAAAGTCCTATTAAGCGAAAAGATTGTTAAATACAATTAATACAACGAGCCAAAACTTTTGTACGTTTTGAAGATATACAAAAATCATTATATATTTGTGTGCCTTATTCTTGCAACTTATCCGAAACATTCGATTATTAAAACTACCCCTCTTCTAATTTTATATTCATTTTTACTTCATTTGGCAAACCGTTAAATTCCTTGAAATTTACCATAAATACTGAATCCATCCGGTGTCTAGTAGTCTTTCTTGGATTATCTAAATCATTTTTATTCCTGGTGTCGTAGCCATGAATTATATTTCTCTGATGGATGAACCCTTGAAGGTAATGGGGACAGTTACCTCTAATTATTTTAAATATAAAAATTGCAGTTTGAAGTCGGTAATCTCGAACCAGACAAACTTCGAGAGCAATGTTTCGATTGGTACAAAACGAACTGCTCCCAGAATAACTCTCTTCCTTAAAGTGGAATGTGTAAAAAATATCCATACCACGAACAGAGAAACTGCAAGATTTCTTTATTTATACACTGCGGGAAAGTGAAAACAAGAACATCATTAAACATTGCAGCTACGTCTATGAGATTTGTCGTAGCAACAATTTGTTAAGGTGGTTCCACCTAAAATCTCTGACTTGTGCTTCCAATGGTAAAACTTCTTTACATATTTTCTTCGCAATTAATGTATTCCCGAGGATGAAAATTTGCACATCGATAAACCTAACTTTAAGTTACAGCATGGGATACTTAATACTTTCTAAAACATAACCATAATTATATTAAGAATCAATCATATTTCTTGGAGTAATGTTCAGACCTGTTGATAGATGACACGACCTGTACATTGATGACGTCAGTAGAGAAATAAATGTTGGATTGTTTAATTATGGTTCTGTTTTAGCAAGTATTAAGCATCCCATGCTATAACTTAAAGTTAGTTTTATCGATGTGCAAATTTTCATCCTTGGGAATACATTAATTGCGAAGAAAATATGTAAAGAATTTGTACCAATGGAAACATAAGACAGATATCTTAAGTGAAACCACCTTAAGAAAGAAAAGTGATCACACGTGTGAAGTGATTCAATTATTTTACCTTTTAATGCGTATTACAGTGTACGGAAAGCACATTTTAATAAGATGTTGCACCTCCTCCAGCAGCAATACAAGCTTCCAATATGACATACAATCGTTCCTACAAATGTTAGATATTACGCTGATTCCATGCGCTTTCAACTTGGACGCGTAATTCAGAGATAGTCGCTACCTGCCGGCGTCAGCGAAAGGGTCTCTGTCCTATCCAGTCCCAGACATGCTCGATTGGAGACAAGTCCGGGAGCGTGCTGGCTAAGAGAGTTGTTGCACAGCCTGATCACCATGTTGAGTTGCCAGGGGGTAGTGTGGGAGGGCGTTATCCTGCTGGAATATCGCATTTGAGATCCTTCTCAAAAATGGCAGGACGACCGGGTGCGCGATGTCGCTGAAGTACATACTGCTACTCAGTTCACCCGATAGAAACACCAGACTCGTTCGAGAGTGATAGCTAATCGATAGAAACACCAGACTCGTTCGAGAGTGATCGCTAATTGATAGAAACACCAGGCTCATTCGAGAGTGATCGCTAATCGATAGAAACACCAGACTCGTTCGAGAGTGATAGCTAATCGATAGAAACATCAGAATCGTTCGAAAGTGATAGCTGATCGATTCCTACACCTTGATGCCCGTCGTGGAGCCTGTGTGTCATTGACGGATGCACGATGGCAGAAGCCGCTCACCTTGTCGCCGTCGGGCGCGTACACGACCGTCAGACGTTCCCAAGCAGAATCGGATTTCATCACTAAAAACCACTGACTGACATTATTCCCTCCAATAAACTCGTTCTTGACCCCACAGCACACGGGATCGCCAGCGACCAGGTTTGAGTGGTTAACGTGACAGCGACACGCGTGACCGTAGTCCTGTTTCTAAGAAACGATTCCGTATCGTTCTGGTAAACACCCTTGGTATTACAGAGGACCGAATTTATGAGCCGTAGCCGTCCGCTCTGCCAACGCCGCCCTCCCGATACGCCGATCCTCTCGTGCGTCCCTAACTCTGTGTTGCGTGGAACCACGTCTGTGAGTGTGCGAATGCTGCTCTGACCACCGACGCCAACATCTTACCACGACCAATACCTCTCGTCTCATTCGGTCAGCAATTTAATGGAAGGACCAAACTACTTTCCGCAAACCTACTATACGGCCTCGCTCGAACTCCGAAAACTGAACAAATATTTCTCGCCTGCGTCTTCCAGACATGGTAGCTTCTTCAACGAGTAGTGAACAGCACGACACCAGACAAATGACTTCGTTCTGCATGGCCTAGTCTTTAAATACGCGCTGCGTACATTTGCATGTTGTCGTCCGTAGTAAGGTGATTATTTCATCTAATAAAATTCCAACTTGGATCACAGTTTCTGTTTCCCTTAGCAATTAACATATAAAGTGACGTTCCTACTGGCATTCCTTCTGTATGTTCTGTTTTCACTTTCCGGCAGTGTATAGCTAATGATCAGTAAATGACAAAGAAGTACAGGTTACAGACTCGCTCTGCATTGAACACGGATCATTTGTAGCTTTTGTGTATAGCTGACTTACCAAAACACTACATAAATCAAAACTTTACCTACAGTGAAATGCGAGTCACTCAAATAAAGTTCAAGAGGTTTCACTTACAGCTAATCCTTTGTTGCTGTTAATAAGCACTTGATCATTTGTACTGCAACAAGGTGAAATCACGAAACTTGTGTTAATATCCACAATAACAATTAACTACGAAACACAACACTTTCATTAACGTAGAACACGCAGCCTTCAAACTACTTAAACGGCAATTAAGCGATCTCTTAGCCAAAAGGAGCATTAACGTTCACCATCAAAATCCCCTCCACACAGCCACTGCGTAGCCATTATACACTATCTACCAACAAGTAATTGGATACCTGTGATAGCAAAGGAAAACAAAGTTTATTCACCTTCAATAGTTGGTGGAGCCTCCACGAGCGGCTATTACAGCTGCTACCCTCCGGGGCATACTCTCAACCAGGCGTTGTACGACGGCTAGCGGTATTTTCTTCCACTCGGCTTGGAGAATACAGGTCAGTTCCTTCACCGATTTCGGACGGTGGGGGCACCCATTACGTCGACGCCCCAACTCATCCCACAGGTGCTCGATAGGGTTAAGGTACGGGCTCTGCGCAGGCCAGTTCATTCGATTAACCCCATTGTCACCATACCAAGCCATGGTGGACCTCGCAACATGACAGCTGGCATTGTCATCCTGAAAGTAACATGGTTCCACCCCGTAAAACTGCCACAACGTAGGAAGCGCATGGTCTTCCAAAATAGTGCAGTAGGTCTCGGCGTTGAGTCTACCAGTAACTGCGACCAAGGGTCCCGTGCCATACCAGGAGAAACACCCCCATAGCATAATTCCACCGCCGCCAAACTTCACAGCTGGCACAATACATTCCGGCAGGAGGCGTTCTCCAGGCAGACGCCAAACCCAAACCATGTAATCCGAACGGTAGAGGGTGAACCTTGATTCGTCGCTCCAGAGAACCTGTTTCCACTGTTCAACGTTCCACTGTCGACGTTCTTTGCACCACGTTCACCGAGCAGCGCTATTGGACTTGGTGATCAAAGGCTTGTGGGCGGCAGCACGTCCATGATAACCGAGCAGATGGGCTTCCTTACGGATGATATTCATCGAAAGAACACTCCCGGATGCCTGTTGATACTCCTCGCGGATGTGGCCCATCGATTTGGTGCGGTTCTTCCAAATTTCTCTGGCCAGCACCCGTTGTTCTCTAACTCCCAGTTTTGTGGGTCTGCCGGATTGGGGCACATTCCGATAGTCACCTCTCATCTTCCACTTGCCAATCACGTAGGCCACTGCCGATTTTGGGTACTTCAACTTGCTGGATATGTCACGTATGGATCGGCCATTTCTGTGATACCCGACGATTACACCTTTCTGGAAATCAGAGAGCTCCGAACTGCGTGGCATCTTGCATGCGACTGGTTGCGTTGTTGTTTCCCACACGATATTTAACGGCTGCGGCCGTGACGTGTATCAGGACAGCAGATATCGTCGTTTTCAGGGGTGTCCAATTACTTGTTGGTAGATAGTGTATATCTCGTCTTGTTCTTATCACATTCATGCGTCTTGCACGTACGGACCACATGGTGTTGCTATGCGCCATTCATGTGAGAGAGAAGATATCACGTTAAATTTGGAAAGTGCAAAAGGGAACACACTCAAATTTACATAGGAAAGGAACTAAAAATGAAAGTTAGAATATAAGTCACAACTTCAGCTTTAGAAGCATGCCTCCGATCTTTTCAAGAATTGTTCGGTATCACGTTATTCAAACACTATTTGCCAGAATCGTAGGTTCCTTTTTTTAGATGTCTTTGAATTTATACTCTTTGTCGAATATTACAAACTATGCCTACATTCGTGGTCAAGAATTCTTTATTGGTTCTTTGCTGTTGCTATGGCAACAGGAAAACACTGAAAGAGCTTAAGCACAACCTTTCTGATTCATAGCATGAGCCCATTTCCTTTGACTACCTAGCTACAATGCAAAGTTAATTCATTGATATCTGAAAGTCTCTCCGAAGCACGGAACTAACATAATTTATTTTAATTGCAGTATTCAGAATATTTCATTGACCTCTCAAGAGGTGTTCCAAAGTGGCCATTTCGGCGGTAGTGGCTGCTTGTCTATACTCGGTATTTGAATTAAAGTCTTCTACTTCGGCGAATTTAAGACTGCGTATTACTGCGTATTATGTTGAAGAGAAAAAATCATAATAACAGAGAGGAGGCGGGGGCTGTGGCAGGCATGATTTGCGCGCAGAACACATTCCTTATATTCAGCATTTCAGGAATGTGATAGCTTGTTTGAAAGCTTGTCTAAACTTGTCGTTACGTGTTCAAAACAAAGGCAAAGCCGTCATCTTTATTTTCTCTGGTGGAGCTAAAAGTTCGGTCTGCGAAATCCGTGCCCTTTGGGAGCCACACGAAAAACGGGGTAAGAGTTTACATTTTTTTATTAGGGTTTAACAGCCACCATAAGTAACTGAGTGGGCTATAAGCAATCTCCCGTCCCCAATTTAGGGCCATTTGTTCCAGGGAAGGGAACAACTCAGACCCATCTCGGAAGAATGACCAGAAGCCATCGCTTAGATCACTGCGCTAACGGGGCGGCGTTTATATTTTTCAAAAGGATGCAGCTTGGAGACAACGCGTAAAAAAAATCCTGCCTACTTGTTAAAAATACCTATGGATAATGCCTGTTCATATGGCAATGTTACTGGATGGATGCGAGCATTTAGAGAAGGCCGGTAGAGCTCAGTTACCTTCCATGAACTGGAAGACCAAAGGAAGCTGTGAACGAGAAAACAATAGCTGTTGTTCGTGGATCACCGAACAGGTAATAAGTTTAAGTATCAGTGTATCGATTGGCAGTTATAACGTAATATCTTTTTCGAGAGCAAGATTGGTGTTACGCTATGTCTAAAACAGTGACTAAGGAATGTTGAACTAAATAAGAATATGATGCAATAGTTCCTAATCAAGCTTTTACTGCCAGACGAAACATATACAGAAGTCAAACTAACGATATTCTTTTATTGGTACAGCAATCTTTAAGCAGATCAAACATACAAGTTAGTAAAATCATGCAATGCATTGCATATGAACACGGAGCATTTGTAGCTTTGTGTATAGCTGACTTACCAAAACACTACATAAATCAAAACTTTACCTACAGTGGCAATGTTACTGGATGGATTATTACTCAAGTTATGAGGATAACGGCTGTGGAATAAACCTCGCTCCTGAGCCCTCAACTTTGACCCCATTTCGATAATATTCAACAGAACCAGTTCAATATACCTCCGGAACAACACACTAAGGTTTTTGTCGCAACAGAAGCATTTTTACGTAAGTTATGACGCATAAGGGCAATGTAATAAATCCCCGTCCTATGTCCTGACCTTCAAACCTATTTCGCCCATTTTCAACAGGTTTCATCCCCAGGTAGTTCCGTACCACATACTAAAATTTCATCGAAATCGAATCATGTTTACGCGAGTTATGACTCATAAGAGCAATGTAATGGATCCATCTCCTGTGTTCTGACCTTTGACCCCATTTCGCCGATTTTCAATAGGGTTCGTTCCAAGTTGTCCCCTACCACGTACTAAAATTTCCTCGAAATCGAACGATTTTTACGCGAGTTATCGTGCGGACGGACAGACAGACAGACAGACGGACAAAGCTGGAGCATATACGCTTCTTCAACCTACGGTTGGAAAGCGTAAATAACACAGCAGGTAAAATTCACTTTTATGTTAGCGATCGAACGTCTACACACACACATCCACCTGAGTAACTGTCGTATCGTCCTTCTTATCTATCGTTCTTATCATATTCATACGTCACTTTCTCTCTGACCTCAATTGTTGCCAACCTCATTCTCGTGAGAGGGAGAAGATATCACGTTAGGTTTGGAAGTATAAAGGAGAAGGAACTCAAATTTACATAGGAAAAAGAACTAAAAATGAAAGTTATATTTGAATATGCATCACATTGTATAGAAGCAATTATTCGTCAACATTTATAGTTTCTTAAGATCTATGCCAGATTTGTATCTCACAAAATGACAGAACAGCAAAAATAATAAAGGCTACGGTCGACAAGTTCAAGGTGATGCTGGCAATGTTTGAATCTAGTAGTTCGAACTGGAAACATACATTGTCGAAGGTCATGAAATGTCGTTTCATTACTATACAACTTCAAGGAAGATAGACAACTATGTTTGGATTGCGAAAGATGAGCCACTTGACCAAATCTTCCAACAAAACTTTCAGTCGAGGAAGAACATGTTAACAATTTTTTTCTTTTCCCTAGGAATGATAACCGTGGACATCTTACCTGGAGAAATTATGATAAATTGTTAATACAGGGTGATTCGTTTGGGTAGCGATAATTTTAAAATGCTGTGGTATAGCTTGTAACAGATATAATAAGTCAACATTTGGCAGAAATTACCTTCATGGATGGGAGTTTGTCTAGTCCTCTGCATGTCACTCTTTTAGGACTCGGCAGATTTCAAAACGGGTGCTCAATTCTTGCCACGTGTTTTCTAACATCTGCGGAATGATTTGTGCGAACGCTGCAGAAATTTTCACTTTCCGGTCGTTGTGCATAGACGATGTTCTTCACGAACCTCCACACGAAAAAACCGGGAAAAGTGAGATCAGGGGAGTTTGCAGTCCAAGGAATAGGGCCAGCGTGGCCACACCAGTTGTTATTGAATGTGTTGTTGAGGAAGTTCCTGACTTCCAGTGAACAGTGGAGTGGAGCCCCGTCTTGCTACAAAGTGACATCTTTATCCAGTTGTGAGGCAGGATTTGACTTCCTTCGGGCAGAATTTTACCTCCGTACAGAATTTTGACAGAATTGATCTCCTTCGGGCATAATTTTTCCTCCGTACAGAATCTCGACAGAATTGATCTCCTTCGGACAGAAATTTGACAAAATTGACCTACTTCGGGCAGAATTTTACCTCCGTACAGAATTTTGACAGAATTGATCCCCTTCGGGCAGAATTTTTCCTCCGTACAGAATTTTGACTGAACTGACCTCCTTCGGGCAGAATTGGACCTGCGTACAGAATTTTGACAGAATTGATCTCCTTCGGGCAAAATTTTACCTACGCGCAGAATTTTGACAGAGTTGACCTCCTTCGGGCAGAAGTTAACCTCCGTACAGAATTTTGACAGACTAGATCTCCTTCAGGGCAGAAATTTTCCTCCGTACAGAATTTTGACGGAACTGACCGCGTTCGGGCAGAATTTGACCTCCGTAGTGCAGCGTCCGCACAAATCCCTCTGCAGGTGTTAGAAAACACGTAGCAAGAATTAAGCACCCGGAATAAACTCTGCCGAGTCCGCAAAGTAGGTTATGAAAAGACCTGGACAAATTCCCATCCATAAAGGTAATTTCTGCCAAATATTGACATATATCTGTTACAAGCCATACCACAGCATTTTTAAATTATTCCTAATCAAACGGATCACCCTGTACTACACTGACATTGTTTTGCTCAAAATGGCTAATCACATGGGGAAGCTGCGCACCACCACAGACGTTCCAATGGTTCTCCTTTTTCATGACAATGCCAATACTCACAAAACTCGCCAAGTTTCTCCTTCTCTACACTGTTGGCCACCCAAAATTCAACACCAAGCAGGAAGCATCCGATTGGCCTAAAATTCACAGGATGCGTAGCCCGCGAGAGGACATGTAAACGATTCGCATTGCAGGGCATATGCAAATCATGTGCGCCCGGCACGCTACCGAGAAGCACTATAACAAGGGTGCACAGAAGGCGGGGTGTAAGTAGTGGAAGTGTGTTGTGCTCCCGGACCTGTGTGTGGGAAGCTTCCTGATGCCACGTCGCAGAATACGGCAGTCATTCCAGCACGTTTCGGAGTTCGACAGAGGAAGAATAGTAGCTTATCGCGACAGCGGTTTATCGTACCGAGATATCGGCTCATGTGTGGGACGACATCCAGCCACAGTGAACTGAGTATGGATTCGGTGGTTGTAGGAGGGACGGACGGACCGACGTGAGCGATAGCCGCAGCCGCGGCACACCACCGAACGAGCGGACTGGCATGTTGTGTGGCTGGCGTTGACGGCTCGCACCGCCACATCACGAACGTTAGCGCAAGAATTGGGGTGTGTTGCGCAACAGCCTGTGTCAGCACGTACCGTTCGACGTCGTCTGCAGGAGCGGGGACTTGTCTCACGACGCCCATTGCTCCGATTACTATTGACGTTACACAACCGGCGAGTGCGGCGGCAATGGGCCGTTGAACGCCACACCTGGACTACGAAATGGCACAACATTGTCTTCTCAGACGAATCCCGCTTCTGCCTGCAACACCACGATAGTCGGATCCGCGTGTGGCGGCATCGCGGCGAGAGACTGTATGACGCCTGCATTATGCATCGCCTTACCGGTCCGTCGCCTGGTGTTACGGTTTGGGACGCAATTGGATATGACACCGGCAACCCTCTGGTACGCATCGCCGGTACACTCAACAGCGACCGTTACATCTCCGACGTTTTGGAGCCTGTGGTCTCCCTTACCTGCAGGACCTGCCAGCGGCCACCTTTCAAGAGGACAATGCGCGCTCGCACGTGGCACGCATCGTGCAACAATTTTTTACGGCCCACCTGGTGTCACTTCTGCGGTGGCCCGCCTGTTCTCCCGATATGTCGCCTATCGAACACGTCTGGTTGCTGATCGGGAACTGAGTGGCCCGGCAAGCACCACCCGTGGCTACGCCTGATGAACTGTGGCAACATGTGGAAGCAGCCTGGACCGACATACCCCAAGCCCACATCCAAAGCCTCTTTCGTTCGATGCCGCGGCGTGTAGCGTCCGTTATGGGCAGCCATGGGTGCCACACGAACTATTGATGTCTGCGTGTTCCACAAGTCGCACGGGCCTATAAGCTCAATCGCTTCATCTTTGTATCTGATGTTATGTGTCCAGTAAATCTGGCTTTGCTATCTCGTGTCCTTCTTGGTGTTGCATTTTGGGTGGCCAGCAGTGTTGAACACAAAAAATCAAACAGATACCCAATCCTACATATTCTTTTTTTTTTTTTTTTTTTTTTACTGGATTTTTAACGAACACCGTGAGCAACTTAATGGGCTAAAGCGGTCGCCCGTCCCTAATTTAGGGTCACTGGTTCCAGGGAAGGGAGAGAGCCAGTGCCGTAAGACAAACACAACATCCATTCCTCACCGGGATTCGAACCCGGACCCCGTTCGGACGAATGATCTGAGGCCATCGCTTAGACCACTGCGCCATCGGGGTGGCCCTACATATTCAGTCTATTTGCATCATGAGATTTGTGCTTGTACCCATAAATTAACAAGAAAAATGATACTGGAAATTCCTTTGTTCTGACCACGTCTGAATCCTTTCCGACACAAAACAAATATTTCAAACAGACTTTCATAAAACTTAAAAATTCAGCTGAAAAAAGAATATGCTCCCACCACCTAGGGAAAACTCTCATAACTTAAAATACCTAAAATGAACGAGCATATTCATAGCAAATGAAACCGATTAAAGAGACGCCTTTCCACAAATGATTAATCATGTACAAATATAAATAGCTACTTACTTCCATAGCAGCTGAAAACTGTGTTAAGAACATTTACAAATTGTTCGCAAAAAGCAAAAATCTTCCAAATACATGAAGACAATGTGAATTGTTAAAGTCATCGCTCTTTCCAAGTTTTTCTTTAATTAACACACATCAAGCGAAAAACTAGCCAAGTGCGTTCGATTTACGCTACGGTGGTCAACAATCCATGGCGCTATGTCTGTTTATCTGTCAGCATCTGACTTGACAAATTTCTCGAGATGGGCTCAGCAACTGAGACGTCTCCATCTGGTGGGGCTTAATGGCACAAGCTACACTTTAGTGCAAAAATTAAAGACGAGACGATTTTTTGAATGTAACGTCGTGCAGAAGTGCTCCACATCGACTAAAATCATACCATAAGATCCCCAAGATGTAAGAATATGGGACAAGTGAGCAAAGCCGTTCAAACAAGTAGTCCAAAAGATACAAAGGCACTTTATTGAAAAGGTAGCTTCGAGCACAACTGGACAGAACACAGAAAGAAACGTCCATGTGACAGCCGGCTGCCAAGAATTATCCAGTCTTTAGTAGGGGATATGATCACCCCTGACTGCGTTGCAGGATTTACAACGTCTGTCCATGCTGAGGAGGAGGTTGTCAAGGAGTTGTTGAGGCATCGCGGCCCATTCCTCTTGTAGCGCCAATCGCAGCTGCGCAATCGTTTGCTGGCGGCTGGTGACGTGCTGCTAAGCGTCTCCCGAGAAGGTCCCACACGTGTTCGATTGGATTTAGCTCCGGGGACCTTGCGGGCCAATCCATGCATTGAATATCTTCACTCTCCAACAGCTTTGCGACACTCACTGTACGATGAGGTGCAGCTCTGTCGTCCATGAAAAGGAACTCAGGACCCACAGCACCTATGAACAGACGCACGTGAAGCAGGAGAACCTCGGTACATTAGCGGGCACCAGTGACTGAACCTCCTTGGAAGATGTGGAGGTCAGTACGGCTACCAACCATGATACCGCCCCAAACGAGAACTCCACCACCTTCAATCCGGTCCCTTTCGATGATGTTGGAGGCGTGATTGCGCGTTCCCTGCTCTCTCCAGATGTGTATACGTCCAGAATCGCTCGTCAGATTAAATTGGCTCTCATCCGCAAAAAGAACTCGACCCCATTGCTGATGTGTCCAGTTCTTGTGTTTCTTGCACCACAGGAACCACCGTCTCCGATGAGCAGGCGTTAATGACACACACCGTACTGGTTGTCGTGCAAATAGACCACCTTTGTGCAGCCTCCTGGCCACGGTAAAACACGATAACGGACGTCTAGTTGTCTGTTGCATGTGCCTTGCGATTTCTCCCTCTGTCTGCCGTCTGTCTCGTCTCACCTGTAGGACAATATACCGGTCGTCCGCCGCCGTGGTTGCTCGTGGACGACCACTGCTAAGCACTCGGACAGCCTTTCCTCTCGTTTGAAATGCTCTTCAAGCTCGTGAAACGATGCTGTGAGCGATCCCGAACTCCTCGGCCACACTAATCACACTTCGATCTTCTTCTAACTTCCCAATGACGCGACCTCGGGTAAAGTCATCCAGATGTCGTCTACTGGATTGCCTGTTGGCCATAACACACGGTGGCCGCAACTAGACGTCGTTCAAACCGATGTACACCGTGCAATAGCTTTCACCGAATTGCTGAGCATACACCGCGCGTGTGCTTTATACCCTTCCGACCCCCCCCCCCCCGTCATGCTGCATATATGCGCATGCCGTACCGTACCGGACCCGAGTCTATCTCCTGAGTAGTCTTTCGGTCCGTTCCGCCTGCTCGTTCCGCTGTTATGCTAATTTCTCCTCTTCCTCCTTAATTTTGCACACCAGTATATTATATTATAGCTAATAAATCCAAAGGGCCGTAAGTCCCACCAGATGAAGACGTCTCAGTCGCTGAACCCATCTTTACGAATTTGTGCAGTCAGATACTGACAGATAAACACACATAGTGCCGTGTACTGTTGTCATCGTAGCGTAAGGCGAACGCGCTCGGTTAGTTATCGAGAGATCTGGGATTCGATCCCAGCGGTGTCGAAATGCAATTTTTCGATTGCTGTGTGTTAAATAAAGAAAACCGTGGAAAGAATGATGACTTTGTCTATTTACATTGTTCACAATACGTTTCTCGTAGCAGAAGATAGCAGAGGCAAATGGGTTGTCAAATTGAGAAATTACAACAAGATGTATAGGGAATAACGTGATATAACTTTACGGACTCTAGCGGAAAAGCTGCGCGTTACTTGAGGAATGAAACGGTTGCAGAATACTTTCCATAATAAAGAATATCCTACCCAAAAAGGATTTTTTTAGGGATTTCTAAAATCGGAATTGTCTTTCACATAGAAATCTACGTTGACATCCCCTGGTGGAATAACTTTGAATAATGAAAACGCAGTAAATATATGGAAATTATTCTTCACCGCTAAAGCTATTCTGAGGGGAAAAAATTCAAATACGTCTCCTTTGAGCAGAGATAGGGACAAAATATTTTGTCGTTTATAACCCTTAACCGTAAAAGAATGCATTATTAAAAAAGGATAATGTTCCTAATACTCACCGTTGTGAATGACCTATATTCAAAAAGGAATTCTTCAATAGGGTTGTTAAAAGCGGAGATACAGTTGTAAAGAGAAATGCATACTACTACCTACACCCTAGCGCCGAACTGAGAACATAATGTAACATACGAGTACATGTGAAGTATTCTACAAAGTGAATGGTATCCGATTTGGTGTTGAAAGAATTTTTTTAATCGGACTTTTAGGAGCAGAGACGTCGTATTAATTCCGAATTTATCTTTACGTTCCCGAATGGAAAAACTTCAATTTTCTTGTAAACGAAACGCTTCCCAAATAGTTTGAAAATAATTGGTATTAAAGGAAGGAAAGCATTTTTTTCAATCGGATATTTAGAAGCAAAATTACGGAATAAAATGCATCTTGAATTCGATAATATCTACATTTACCTCCTCTAGTGGCGACGTTATGCATCGGAAAATGAGTGCAAAGCACGAATCATCATTCTCATATTTACGGCTTCCCAATGCAAAAGAAAAAAATTAATTGGACTAGTGGTTGCAGAGATATGGTGCCCACAGGAGGATTGACGAACAGACAGACGGAGGGATAAAGTGATGGAATCGGCACCTGCTTTTTTTTATTTACAAAAGATGTGCTAAAAACGAACTTACAAAGAAACTACCAAGGATACGATGCCTTGCAAAATGTGTTCTTTTAGAGCTGCAGGGTATTCTCTTAAAGGTTTACAATCAGGCGCCTCAGAACCGGAGTATCTCCAGAACTTCGTATAGATACTGGAAAGGAGTACTTTGCAGGACAGTGAATGTTTCGTTTTTGTAAGTTCAATTTTTTTTATTTCTCTTTTCTACGCATGTATGTCAAGAATTTCTGAAAGCCCTACGTACACTCTTTGTCATAAAAATCTGCGCAGCAAGGAGGCGTTGGATTGAAATGAGATTTTAGTAGTGAGATGGTACATACCAAGGACAAAAATGATTGCAATATGATAGCAACAGGACAATTTTCCGCGGACATACGGTACACATTCCGGTCAGCGTAAGTACCGCATCGAACCGCCTCGTGCTCGGATACATGCGGTGATATGATCAGGTATGGAGTCAAAGGGACGCCGTTTGTCATCCTGGGACGGATTGGCCCACACTTCTTGCAACTGACTTTCTAAATCACGAACACTGGGACATGGAAAAAGCTGGCGTCCCATCTGGTCCCACACGTGCTCGATGGGCGAAAGATCAGGCGATTTGGCAGGCCACGGAAGCGTCGAAGCATGACGTACACAGTCCTGGGAAACCCGAGCCATGTGCGAGCGGGCGTTATCCTTTTGGAAAATGGCTCCGGGACGCCCCGCCAGGAAAGGCAGCACATGGGGCGGCAGGATCTCCTGTACGTACCGCTGGGCTGTCAACGTAGCTCGGATCATTGCGAGGGAAATCCGGCTGTCATACGCGATGCCTCCCCAGACCACCACGCCTGCAGTTCGGGACGTGTGTCGCTGTACAGTGAGGTAGGGATTGTAGTGCTTAGCTGCAGTTTTCCACACTCTGACACCGTGGTCGTCCGTTCCCATACAGAAGCGGAGTTCATTGCTGAAACCTATACGTCGCCAGTCCGTAACATTCCACGTTGCACGCTGCTTACACTTCTGCAATCGACGCAGACGATGGTCAGATGTTAATGGCAGAAAACGTTAGGGCCGTCGAGAGTGCAGATTCGCCTCTGTCAAGCGTCTGGAAATGGTTCTGATGGACACAGGAGTCCCTTGTACAGCCGCCACATGTCTCTGGATATTGAACAAGGACGTCGTTGCATCTGTGCGTGCCGCTCTTACGATCCCGCGGTCCTCTCTGCTTTTGGGGTGTCTACGCACATCTACGGCGGCTCCTCGGCATGTCTATCACTCAGGGATCTCACCTGACTCTTACCGTGCACTTCAGCACGAATGTAAAGTCCCATGCGCGGCGCCTCATAAGCCCCAAGGATTGCGCTTGCAGAGCCGGTCTTGGACGCCCAGGCATGCGGAACCGCGCGAAACTTTAATCATTTGCATGTCCGCCCTCCCGGTAGATATTCGCCGAGTTTCGCATTAATCGCACGGTTTTTCATGGTTCGCGGGTTTTTATGGCAAAGAGTGTATTTAACGACTTATCGATGCTACATTTGGTATTCCTGTGTATTGTGAAAGCTCAGTTTTTACGCGATTAAATGCCTCAAAATATTTTTATGAACATCACTGATGGTTTTCTTTTCATTACAGACAGCACCAAAAAAATTAGCTTGTTTTTTCACTCATACGTGTTCGTTATAAATATAGGTAGTCCTATATCGTAATAGGTCGGTGAACTTCTCTCTGCAACCAGTACCGGTGAGAGGAACCGATTCCATATCCGTTGTTAGGCTTAGCAAATTTTCATGATGCACCGAAATCGTACTGAAAAAATCATCCACAAGTTTTCAGTTTTTTCCTGTTTGGATTCCCTAATCACCTTGAATTCACGCAATTCTATAACACGAGTCAGTATCATATGTTGAGCAACTCAAATGTTATTTTCGTACTCTGAAAAAAAGCAAAATATGGACTATTGCTATCTAATAAAAGGCTCGGTTGCAAGAAATTTAGCACGAAAAGGTTTGGCCAGATTGTACAGAACTGCTAACGTACAGCGATGACGTGTGTGTTCGTAGGTTTATTTCTTCTTACTTTTCCAAATCTCCCAATGAAAGGGTCCATCGTTCAGTATTCACTTGATTCACTTGTCAGTAGTGTACTTCTCCTGCCAATGTTCGCATGATTGATGAAAGACTATTGGCTAAATATTACCAGAGTCGTTTCTCCGGGGTATTTGTAGAAATGCTTGCTATGTCATTGTCTCTACGAAACGATGAACGCAAAGCGGCAGAAAACTGAGTGAGTACCGGGTTATTATAGCAAAGGGGATTCATTTGTTTCCTGATATTTACCTTGTGATTATCATGCTTCACAAAACGGCAGATGCCGCGTTTATGCTGCTGAGCGATGGAGTGTAATTATATTTATTTCTCAGATACGTTTTATTATTTTAGTTTTTGAAAACTGCATACACTATATTGACAAAGGTCACCTGACACCCCTTAAAAAGCAAATGAACTGATCCTCTGCGTTGTTAAGATGCGTGGTACAGCTGCAAACGGTATAAAAACAAGCCTGCAGCTGACCGCGATCATATCGCACTATGAGGTTCAGTGAAAATGTCGCGGCGGGTGAGAGCTGACTTTGAGAAAGGGAAGATTGCTGGGTGTTATATTAGTGGGTTGTCTGTAAGAGAAACCGAGAGGCGTTTAAACATACCCAAGTCAACTGTTTTGGTTATACTGTATAAGTGGAAGACACGTGGCGTTCCTGAAGCAGCAAAATGTACCGGCAGACCAAAGAAAATCAGTGATAGAGGACGTCGAAGCCTCAGGAGGGTCGTTACAGCTAATCCACGGAGTACTGCACAAGAACTCAGTGTACAAAGTGAGTCAAAATGCTGGAACTTCGGGATGTACACGTACCATTCGCAGAGAACTTCATTCCATGGGTTACTGTGGTCGTGTGGCTGCTCATAGTCCTTTCATCTCCACTCGGAATGCTACTCGTCGTTTAGCATGGTGTAAAGAACATTTATTGCGGACCGTAGATCAATGGAAATGGGGCCTATGGACTGATGAATCAAGATAAACCATCCATCAGTCTGATGGACGTGTGTGGGTATGTCGGCAGCCGGGGTAACGCTATTTACCACAGTGTACTGTTCCTATGGTCAAGTTTGGAGCTGGCAGTGTACCGGTGTTGATGTGTTTTTTGTGGTATGGTTCCGGCCTATTATTTATCGTGGACAAACCTGTTAACCGGCACATTTACCTCGATATTCTGGACAATTATGCCTTACCAACTCTGTGACAATACTATGGAACCGAGCCTCGTTGGTACCAGCAGGATAATGCACCGACCCATAAAGTAAGAACTGTTACGGCGTGGTTTAACGATAATTCCGTATTGTGAGTGGATTGGCAGGCACAGAGCCCTGATCTTAATCCCATAGAGCACCTACGGTATGAATTTCAGCGCCGCATAAGAAGTTTGGAACCAAGGTCTACTACTAAGCAACAGTTAGCGGCAGCATTATGGTACTGAATGGAAGCGCATACCTATCACTTTGTTCCAAAACCTTGTTCAAAGCATGCCTCCAAGGGTCAGTGCATGCAATAAAGCCAAAGGTGGACCGACACCGTACTAATGCATGTCAATAAATGCTATGTTGTGCTTCTCTTCTTGGTGTCCGGTGACTTTTGTCAATGTAGTTTCTAGATTTGGTTTTTTACTGCTCCTTGTAGTAGGCCTTGACTCGAGTACCGTGTGAGGCATGGGTGGCACGCATGTACTGACTGTCTTCCCCTCCTGTAACCAGTGGCCCCAAATTATGGACAGACTGTCTATACAGCGATGAGCCATTACATTATGACCACCCACCTAATAACCTGTAGGGCCCCCCTTTAGCCAGCCAAAAAGTGGTCACTCGGCGGGGCATCGGCTCATTAAGGTGGCGATATGTACCCTGGGGTATCTTGTACCATAATGCCAACAGCAGGTCCTCTAGTTCCCATACATTCCGGGATGATGGTGATTTAGCGCGAAACCGCTTTCCCACATCAAACTACAAATGTTAGATTGAGTTGATGTCAGATGAATTTGAAAGCCTGGGCATTAACAGAAAATCACCAGAGTGTTCCTCGAACCATTCCTTCACGATTCTTGCAGTGTGGCATGGCGCATTATCCTGTTGGGGATAAACATCCCCAGAAGGGAACACAGTTGCCATGAATGGATGAACGTAGTCCGCAACGATGTTCAGACACCTGACAGCTGTCATGGATTGTGTTATTAAGATAATGGGACATTAAGTGCCCGAAGAGAACATCATTCACAGCATAACACTGCCACTGCCGGCCTGTTTCCTCCCAACAATGCATCCAGGTGACATAGGCTCCGTTGGTAATCGGCGTATCCGCGCTCAGCCGTCTGCGTGATGCACCAGGAATCTTGATTCGTCAGACCAGGCCACTTTCTTCCAATCATCCACTGCCCAATCTTGATGATCTTTGGCGCATTTCATGCGCTGTTGGCGATGACGTACCGTGAGCAAGGAAACTCGGGTGAGTCTTTGGCTACGCAGGCCCATGCGCTGAGGGCTGCAATTAACTGAGTGCTGCGTCACATTGCCCTGACCACCACTGTTGTAGCTGAATGTGATTTGTAGCACTGTGGCCCTGCGGTCGCTGTGAACAATGCGCGACAGTCTCCGCTCCCCTCTGGCATCAATGAACTGCGGACGACACACAGCTGGACGACGGTTCATCGTTCGGCCATCTGTGCACCATTTTTGATACGTACTCACTGCAGCTTGTGGGTTGACACTGCATCGGCAATCCACAAGCCGCGTTGTTTCAGAGATCGTAGTTCTGAGGCTCCGTGTTATCACAATTTGTCCTTTATCAAACTCCGATAAATCGGCAGCTTTTGCCATTCTGACTCCGAACACTTTACTAATCTCAAAAATGCCATTACTTTTCCTTTTCTCTAAATGGAACGGTCAAGTCCGACTGTAACCAACTCACTACAGCATGCTGACTTTTAAAAAAATTCATCCCACGTATCCCAGAAAATTGAGCGAATGTTTTAATGCACCCACAGGAGCGAAAATATAAAATTGTACAAAAAAATAATTTACCGTGTGCATCTCGTTTTATGATGACAAATCTCAAAAATACTACTTTCATGAAACTTAAGGGACAATTAAATAAATTGAAAAATAGATGTAATAAAACCGTTCGAAATTAAACTTTAAAACACTCAGGTTCTTCAGCTCGCGGCGTTGAAAACAGACTGTTTGTATCTGTTACTCAATTTTAGTAAACAACCTGAGAGAAGAATTTACCTAATTTGCTTTAATTCAACCGAATTGATGGTTTCTATTCTCAAAAACGAAATAAAAGATAAAGATTCTTATTTCTTTCTTTAGATTTGGCCAAAGCAGTAGAGAAAGGTTTTCAGCGTAATTTATGTTAGTCTTGGCAGCTGAGTTGTGTCATTATTCTTCAGTCCTGTAACCACTTCTCCGGTTCTTTTCTTTCGAATCTTGTTTGACTTCTAAACAGAACTGACTAAGTTTTATTGAGATGTGTTAGCTACACCTAAGGGCTACCTGTAAGGCATGGACTTTTAAATCGAGCTCAGTATTTGAATTTCAAATCTTCTATTCAGGAATTGATAAATGTAGCTAAGCGTCTGTTCAGTTGATTTTCCGTGAAATATCATCAGAAAAGCGGCTTGTTTTTCTCACTTCCCGGGGAAAGGGTGGACGCCAAAATCCGATAAACAGTGAGTCGCCCTCCACCCTGCATTCAAATGCAAATGAAATGACTTACCAAACAATCCCCGCAGTCAGTCAGACAGTAATTGGAATTTCTCTTGATTTCTCTCCTCGGCCGCACGCGAACACACGCACACACGAACACATCCCAGGCGCACTTCTCGGTGTCATATTGGATTCAAGTGACAGAAGGAGCCCTACGGCAGATTGGAATCGATGTTTTGGGGTTTGCGATATTTCAGTCCAGAAGAAGTTTTCGTTCGTGATTTTCAGTCTGGATGTGAAGACGAAATGGAATGAGGAATTCTTTTTTTATTTTTCCACCTTTACTTCGTTTACTTTCTTTTCCCCAATAATCACTTCTCCAAAATCAAACAAGGTCGGCATGATTAGAAATAAATTAGTTTTCTAAATGCTTTTCGCTTGACGTAAATGAAAATGGACTGGCTTCGCGTTCGTGAACCATAAGTTTTTATCCTTTTCTTTTGATGCCCGTGTGAATAGACATCTGTTAGCTGAACCCTTTGGGAGCTTTAAAATAAAAATCATCATTCCAAAGCAATATTGCATTTTTTCCCATAAGGATTAACATTCCTTTGCCGCACATTTCTGCTCACGCTTTTATTTGAAATAAAAAGCATCGATTCTTCACGGAGGAGATGTGAAGAAAATAAAGAAAGAAAGCTGTCCGTAGGGTAAAAAAACAGAAATTTCGACTTTATAACCTACCATGTCCATTGACAGTAGGCGTAATGTTAGGATCAAGGGCTTTTCTTCTTTTTACTTTCATGGTGTACATTGCAATTTCATTAATGTTTCAACGTGGGATACTTAAACAGTCATCACACATAATTTTTCCTTTTCGGTTCCTTCCCTTTTTTATAAGTGTTTTAGCTTCATGGCACACACACACACGTGATATGTATAAATATATGTTCACACAACATTTTGGACTGTTCTACCTGAATTTCACGCTAAAATATTTTGTACTCTCAATTTAATACCGCAAAAATTTAGTACTATTACATCTCAAACTGCCAATTTAATACAACCTGAATTACATCTCGGTCTCTCAATTAAATACTACCTGAATTACATCTCGGTCTGTCAATTTTATACTGCATATATTTAGTACTATAAAATTCTCGGACTGTCAATTTAATACAAATAATCTCGGACTGTCAGTTTAATTCTAATAATCTTGGGCTGTCAATTTTAGATTGCACACAACTGATAATATAACATCTCGGATTGTCAAATTAATACTAATCATCTCGGACAGTCAAATTAATACTAATCATCTTGGACTGTCAAATTACCACTAATCATCTCGGACTGTTAAATTAATGCTAATCATCTCGGACTTTCAGTTTAATACTAATCATATTGGACTCTTAATCTAATTCTAATCATCTCGGAATTTCAATTTAATACTAATCTTCTCGGACTGTCAATTTAATTCTAATCATTTTGGGCTGTCAATTTAATACTAATCATCTCGGACTGAAAATTTAATACTAATCATCTCCGACTGACAATTTAATACTAATAATCTCGGACGGTCAATTTAATACTGCATGTATTTGATACTATAACATCGCAGGCTGTCAACTTAATACTAATAATCTCGGGCTATCAATTCAATACGAATAATCTTTCACTGTCAATTTAATACTATATTAATTTAACACTACAACACCTCCGACTCTCAAATTAATTTTACATACATTCTTCCTACTACCAGACAGAGATAACCATGACGGACATTTTTAAAGATTTCCCACTTTTCCTAATGCTTAACTTCCTGGCTTTTGGGGATAAATACATAATCACATTTGTCTAAAAGTTTCTTTTCCTAGAAAGTGGATAATAGAAATTAGTTTTAGATCTAATTGGCGAAAATGTATCAAGAATTCTCATATATTTTGAGTGCACGATTTCACCTTTGCACAGTGTAAGTACTTATTCATATTCCTCGCACATTACATTTTGACGCATGAAAAATCCCACAATATTTTTCGCTTTTTCTGAAGCACATTGGGACCCACTGGGTGGTACGAGTATCAGTTTGCATAATTCAAGCAGAGCCTGCTTTTAGGAAACGAAATATGTATCACATAGGAGTATTCAGTATCAAAATTTTTAATTGTTCCTTAATGTAAAAGTTTTACAAATTCCTGTTTAATCCATCATTTTATTTCTTCCTTCGTTTTAATATTTTTCTTTCTTTCGATAGCAAGTTACCGTGTGGTTATGCCTTTTTTTATCCGAGCATCACCGTTTTAATGTCTTCAGACAAGACACTTCACTTTACATCTTAGCCTCTTATCTCCTGCATATATTTAATTTAGTATTACATCGTGATTTCCTGCGTTCTTCTTCGGGCTGGGCGAATTTATTTCGAATATACGGTGTATATCTTCTTCAGGCTAGGCGAATGCAGAATACGGTGTATATTGCATTTCGCTAAAAAGTCTAGAAGAACATATACCTAACAGCTTATACATAGGATCAACCCAACGCTCATTGGGTTCAAGATTAATGGAACATAAGTGCAATGTCAAAAATGGATCAATCAAGACCTAGTTAGCACGTAAGATGGGGGAAGGAACGCCTAACCCTATTTGCGAAGAAGCTAATATTCTGGTGACATCGTATACGAGTTCATTTCTGCTGTTTACAGAGAGTCTGCTTATAATCAGCAAAGGATTCACTTGTTGCAATGGTAACACACTTATTTTTGTCCCGATGCTATGGCGACAATTGGCTATAAGTCCTCCCACCGAGGAACATGATGAATACAACCACTTAGTATATTCGGCATCATGACTTCTACATGGATTCGCAACACTTTGAAGGTTTGGAACGTCCCGGGATGTTTGGACTCTTGTGGTGGTGACTATGAACTTTCTTTGTACATTAATATTACATGGACTTTAAATCCTAAACACTTTATACTGAAAGCAATCATGAAGTAGACTAGACAACATGACTTACAACATTTCGAAAAATTAAAGCACCCCAGGGACATATAAACACTTTTGTGGAAGTGACTATGAACTTTCCTTTCTCATTAATGTTACATCGACTTTAAATACTAAACAATTAAAACTGTTATATTTTTCTCTTACTTTAATATTATGAGGGCTTTAATTACCGAGAAATTTGAGCTGTTATATCTTTTATTTTTAATTTAACTCAGGACTGGTATAATTGTAACTTTGATTTAATTTCCATCAAGATATCCGTTTATTATCAGACATCGATTTATTGGATGTGCATGCTTGCTACTGTGTCCACGGCGCACACAAAACCTGCCCGTTTTACAACGTCATCAGTTACACTGACAAATGTATACTTCAGTGGCGTATCTTGGGTCCGAGACCTGGGCTATCTCATCCCTCCCCCTCTCCCCCAGTGCTGGTTTTTTTTAAATTGCGAAGTTTAATTTTTAAGTAGTAGAAGTGACCTTTTTTTTTTATTTTAGGTGCATGCCATTGCTAACATGATACCAAATAATTATGAGGATTAGGATTTGAACACTTATTTGTACATGAACACCATTCTTCTTCTGAATACTTTATTTGTACATGAACTCCATTCTCCTTTCCTTTTGAGTTAACTTGAGTGCTACGTTTTCATAAAATGTTTCTTCCGAGTACTTTTTCATATTTAAAAAGAATGTTTTTCTCATGAAAGAAATACGGGATTACGCCATATAATACAAATTTTTGAAGATGACAATCCGATTTTTGGCGTAAATGTGACAAGGATGGTAAGTCAGATAACATCCGAAAACTTGAAAATTTTCATCGTCCTGGAGCGGGACTCGAATCCGCGTCTCCCAGAAAACGCCCGGGTATGCTATTCACTACACCACCCAGAACGACCAAGTTTCAAGTTTCCGATCAACTCGAGTCCCGCTCCAGGACGATGAAAATTTTCAAGATTTCGGATATTATCTGACTTACCATCCTTATCACATTTACGCCAAAAATCGGATTGTCATCTTCAAAAATTTGTAAGGTTTTTCTCTATTGACGAAACAGCCAAGTTTTTCGAATGTGCATGTCCTTGTGTGGCTCTAAGATATATTTTGATTCTTTTTAATGCAGAAAAACGTCTTTCGGCAGTTGCAGTTGTTGATGAAAAGTTTAATATGAGGTCTGCTAATTTGTACACCTCACTAAACACTATGTCCAATTTATTCAACTTTATAATGTCTCTTACTGATTTGTTTTTGTATTCATCAAAGGAATAAAACACCTTCAGTTCATTTTTTAGTCGAGCTGTATCAAAATTTGAAGCATAGATTTCTTTAAGTTCTGACAGTAGATGTTCAGGGAAACTTTCACAAAATTTATCAAAACAGTTCGAATCCAACAAAGCCACGAATTTAAGATATGCCATCTCTGATTTTAATTCATTGACACTTCACAAAAACTGAAACAACTCTCGCGAAACACTCTTATGGGCGGGAGTATGCTAGTTACTGAGACAGTCTGCCTTCTTTTTACGGAGCGAACCGTTTCCCAAAGCAATGGGCCAATCATCTCTACCAGCTGATTCATGTTGTCGTGGAAACGCTAGCAGGCGATTGTACGGAAGGTTTTCGCAACAGAACTGCGAAGACTCTGGAAGTGCTGCTTGCGTTACGCCAATGGTTTTTGCTCGCCAGACTGAGTCAACGAAGCGAATCCGCACGCGGTTTTTTTTTTGCAGCGAAAGCATCTGCATATTTTAATACCGTTGATAAGTTACTTTTATTTGTGTATTCTCTGTGCTTTGCAGATAGCCTAGTATAACAAAGTGAATTTCTCCATCATTTTGGTCCACGCCGGGGATCGAACCTCGGTCCTCTTATTCCGGAACAAGTCGCTCTAGCAACTGAGCTACGCAGACGTATCTTCTCGCTGCTATCTGCCTTTATGTTGTGTGCGTCCTAGGCACGTCACATCTCCCGCCCCCAGAAAGAGGGCCGGGGCGTGGCCCATGGGTCAGCCGGGACCATGTATCGTTGGAGGCAGCCATTCGCTGGAGAACGTGCACTAGAGAACTCCCAGTCAATCTGCTGTGTGGAATGCAACATCACACACATTTATTTTTCGAAGCCCTGAAAAAGGGATTCTCTTATTTTTCCTGTCTCGCGCTGCGGAAAGAACATCACACCATTGCGAGAACTTTAACGGCCGGGTCATCCGGGAAGTTCTGGCGCCATTATAACGAAGTGAATTTCTCCGTCATTTTGGTCCACGCCGGGGATCAAACCCGAGTCCTCTTATTCCGGAACAAGTCGCTCTACCAACTGAGCTACGCAGACGTTCATTCTCGCTGCTATCTGCCTTTATGTCGTGTGCGTCCTGCGGGGCAGGCACGTCACACTAGTTAGCCTCGAATATACGGCACTGGTGTACTTACAAGTATATGTCTCCCCATTGGTGCTACTGTTTCATTCATCTGAAGATGAGCTTAGTGGAAGCCCAAAAGGTCTCATGTTTTAATTTTTTAGCAATGAAATAAAATCCCTTTGGACTTGTGAGGGTTTTTAATTCCTTTAGGTTTTTAAGGGGTCGTGCAACGAAGGTACCTGCCTGAAATTTTTACTCTATGTCATGCACGATAAAAAATGTACTTTTATGGTTCCATAAAAAATTAAAACTTGTGGGATGAGCTGGCAATATACGTTCCTTCTGTGACATTTAAGTTTGTTACTCCAGAAATATCTCTGATCCTGAAAGTGAGTTCCGGTTAAATTTTATGAGCCTGAGCCCAAATTTAACATCGCAGGATTAAGCCCAAGCCCGAACGAACCCGCAAAACTATAACTATCCTGTTTAGGCACTTATAAAAAAAATCCCTTCTTTTCCAGACTTCCAGTATCTCCTCCCCCTGATATTAGCAAATGACTTTCTCAACTCGAAAGTGTGGAACGTACATCATATCTGTTTCTACTAGCAGCGCCAGTTTCTTTTAGCATGTGTTTCCACCTGAGAAGCTTCAAACGGCCTGGAATCCGGAAAGATCGAACGCACTGCAATCTACGTACCTTGCTCAATATAATTATCAGGGTGCTGTCGCATGGAGGTAGGGAGCATAATTATGTCGGCATGCTATCAACTCTCTCTGGTATCTGTAGTTCATGAAAAAGCTTTTCCTACTCCATAGAAACCAACTGATAGATGCCCCATTGCATTTTCTACCGAAGCTCTAAATAAATAGTCCTCCCGAGTCTTTAACCCCATTCCTCAAAGACCCAGTTGCAAAAACTTCTCTTCACCAGCTAGAAAGTATAAAGAAAGTTTCGTCTATTAAATCATACAAAATCACATTAGAAAACAAACTATTTTATCTCTTTTTTTCTCTCTCAGAGCCCAAGCCCAAAATGCAGTAAATATTATGTAGCCGGAGGTTTGAGTTCGGGCTCGGCCCGTCTCAGTATTGATGCATAGCCGATCCCAAGTAGTAATTCTTTTGTGATTTACACATATTTTACAGAACTTCTCATGCAATTAAATGCTTTTACTCTTTCAATTCCTCTTTTCGTTTTGCTATCTCGAATTCGGGAGAAACAGTATAATGTCCCTATAAGTTATTTGTTGCTCTTTATTATTACACATTTTGTTGTTATACACTCAGTACAGATGCCGTCCTTGTATTGCTATGAATACTCCTAAAACAGAAATGGGGAAATTTGAAGAGTGAAAGCATATAATTATCCCATAAATGTTACGCAAACAGGTAAAGACATTTCAAAAACACTGACGCATACAAGGAGAACGAAATCTTTTACAAGCGAAATTAAAAATTCATCCGTACACTAAAGATTCATGTTTAATTCGCAATTTCTCAAAAAGCTCACAGAATTACCGTACGTCGCATAAAATAATTTAGGAAAATACGTTTTAATTTGTCATCATTCGTACAGTGCAAACATCAATGTAGACGTGTATGTGGTAAAGAAAGAAAGGAACATCAACTCGTTTCAGTAAATAGTTGATACCATTCTTTTGTTGTGCAATAGATAGAGAAAATAGTGTTTGGAATTAGAGTTGCTGTATTTAGAATACTATGAATACCGCTGAATTAAGAATAATCAAATTAAAAGAGCCACGGAATTCTACCAAAAAAAGCGTCTAGCAAGCAGACAGAGACATCGCAAACATATTGATGCATACGAAGAAAACGAATTCCAGTTCATATGGAATTAAAAATTCATCCGAACTTATGTTAGGTTCATATTTAATTCACCATTTATCGGAATGCGCATAGAATTACCGTAGTTGCCCCGGCAAAGACGCTTTAATTTACCATCGTTGGTATAGAGCAAACGCCAAATTAAATAATCTGCGTATATATGCTAACGAAGGTTAGAAATACCAGTTTCCTTCAATAAAGAGCTGATATCCCCTAAATCACTGTACAGTATTATTTTTTTTATATTCCCATTCATTTATGTTAGACTGGGATTCCACCTCCATTAGAAAAAAAGAAAAGAACCCTATTTTTCGGAACTTGTTATTCATCTTCTCCGGAAATTCATTACCGCTGTAACAAAAACCAAAGGGCGCTACGTAAATTCCCAGTTTCATTCAAAATGACAAGTCTGTTACGAGTCTCGTTATAATGTCCTGCTCATTAATTTTCTTGTTTTGATTTTAACTTTAGAGACATTTCCCATAAACCTCGAAAATAACAATATTTTCATGATTTTTCTATTTAATGGAATTATATCTTTAAAAAAGTTTAAGTGATTGTTTTAATTTAGTGTGAGAATATCTTTGTGCAATCATTTACTTTGCTTACTTTTGTTATTTTTGTGGGAACGTAGATTTCATTTGTTTCATAGATCGCTTACAACTGCACAACTATGAACCGTATTTGCTTTTGATGGAGAAGGAAGATTGAGTTTCAGAATAGTCGCTCCATATGTCCTTTGTCGACTGAACTGTGTTTTGAAGAATTAATGACGTATTTAATTTGCCAAATGGGGAGATATAAGCCAAACAATGGAATAATTTTATTACATTTCCCAAAGGAATAATAATCGGCTAGGTTCTAACATTCTTAAAATGGGAAGCCGCTTCATCTAACACATACAAGATGTTTCAGTAAAGGTCGGCGAATGCCATCATAACGCGTAAAAGGAAAGGTTGTAAAGAGTGTGGTAACGTCCAAGTACATGGGCGAACATATCCGTAATCGTAACGGAGATTGGTGTGGCACGAAGGGCATGTCTCGGTAGTTGATGTACGTGCACATTATTAATGAGCAAATATAGAGCAAAGAACCTTTCGGCAGCGATAGTAGGAAATTTCCCATTTCTTCGCTGAATTATTATTCAGCGAAGAAATGGACATCGTATTCACCAGATCAGGTACCGGTTGATATATAAAATTATTTCGTGCACGTCATGAACAAGTTGAAGGTACTGCTGTTTTCGCACGTTAAGCAAACATGTGAACTAAAAGAATATTAACAGGCCTAAACCTTTTAATCACTTAAAAACACAAGTTACGAATATATACATGGTTAAAAACACACATAGACCTTTCAAGCCTGTGTCAGGCTCGTCTTCAGATGTTAAGACCCACATTGGAACAAATGACAAGTTTTCATATGCCAGGACACGTTCCCAACATACAGGGCAAAAGAAATAATAGTAAAGCCTTAAGTGACGCGAGAAACAAGTCCGTGACGCAAAGTCATATACCTTATTCAGTACAAAGTTATAATGCAGTGAAGGCAATACTATCCATGTCACTGAAGGAAACAGAAGTCCTTAGAGATAGGGGTCGCTAAAATAGGAGCCTCGCTCCAGAGCGGAAAGTGTGTTCCGTCAGTAGATAGATTTGACAAGGATGTGGAAGTCGAAGTCTTTTTACTGAAAGCCTGTATACACTGGCGGGAAGTGAAAACAGAACACCAAGAAGGAGATGGCGGACGATCATGAAATTTACATATGTTAATGGGGTCGAGATTACGTAGGTGTGATGTTAATTTCGGGACCAACCGGTGAGCGCTTACGCCACAGCACGGCATAATATGCAAATTATCGTCGGTGGTATTTAAGGAGTACGGCGAAGTGAATTAAATCAGTCGTCAACGTACGGACACCTTTGAAGACCCTGAAGAAGCTGCAATGCCTGAACATGGAAGACGTGTACGATTTCAGCAGTTATCGGACTTTGAGCGAGGTCGTCTAGTCGGACTCCGCGAGGCCGGATGGTCGTATCATCGTTTTGCGGAGCGAATTGGACGGGAAGTATCGCTGGTGGTACGATGGTGGCGTAGATGGTCCGAGGAACATTCCCACACGATAAGATGTGGAACCGGGAGTTACAGACGGACTGATGAGCGGACCGATCGTCGCATAAGAAGAGCGGCGTTGTCAAGCAGAACATCCACTGCGACGCAAATCTGAGCTGCCGTTGCACCTGAGGTGACTGTGCGAACAATCCGCATCCGTCTACTGGATGCAGGACTACGTGCACGTGTGCTTCTGGCATGTGTAGCTCTGACTCCAGCCCACCGTCAGGAACGGCTGCAGTGGTGTCGCTAACGTCTGCACTGGAGAACGCAATGACGATCTGTCGTGTTCAGCGATGAAAGCAGATTCTGTTTGGGAGCCTCCGATGGCCGTATGCGTGTTCGCAGGTGCACAGGGGAGCGTCTCCACCCTTCTTGCATGCTCCAGCAACACACAGGGCCTACACCTGGTCTCCTGGTGTGAGGAACGATCAGCTATCACTCCCGTACACAACTAGTGTTTGTACCGGGTACGTTAAACAGCACCTCCTACATCAACAACATCATTCAGCCCGTTGTTGTGCCATTTGTAAGGCAGGTGCATCGTGGTGCTTTCCAGCAAGATAACGCACGCCCACACACGGCACGTGCAACGCAACATGCACTTCAGTGTGTGAGACAACTTCCATGGCCTGCACGTTCACCGGATTTGTCCCCCATTGAGCACGTGTGGGATTTTATGGGACAACGACTTATCCGGTCTCCACGGCCAGCCACGACCATCACCGATTTACGCGTCCAGGTTGAGGGTGCTTGGAACTCAATACCCCAAACTTACATCCAGCATCTGTACAACAGACTCCATGCCAGAATTGCACAGTGTGACGCAGTTAATGGCGGTTCAACCGCGTACTAACCATGTTACATGGCAATGTTATTTTTAGTTTACCGGCAAATACAGCTGTATTTTCCCATAATGTTTTGATCACGTTATCCTCTGTATTCCGTTATTATGCTGTATAAATTTCGTTGGTATCAGACGTCTCCTTCTTGGTGTTCTTTTTCCACTTTCCGCCAGTGTATTTATAAACATCTGAGTGTGTTATAATGACGAAGTCCATGTTTTATCTCTCAAGCATGGAAATCACTTTTGACTTAAGTTTCCTTGAATTTCATGGATAGTACTGCCTTCACTGCATTATAACTTGGTCCTGATTAATTAAGGTATACGACTTTTGCGTCATTGATTTTTTTCTCGTGTCATTTAAGACTTTACTATTATTTCTTTGCTTTGTAGTTGGCAACGTGCCCTGGCACATAAAAACTCGCCACTTGTTCCAATGTGGGTCTTAACATCTGAAAATGAGCCTGCCTCAGGCTTGAAAGACCTTATGTGCGTGTTTTTAACCATGTATATATATTTTAACTTGTGTTTTTTAATTGATTAAGTAAGAAGTTTAGGCCTGTTAATATTTTTTAGATCACAAGTTTGCATATCGTGCAAAACCAGCAGTACCTTCAACTTTATGGTACCGGTTGCCTGCTTTGTGTTTCCCGAAACAAAGTTAGCAGTGAAAGGGGAGAGGTTTGAGGATATTTCGTACACTTAAGCGCACGTGATAACCATGCTGTAGACCATAACGAAGAAGGACTTTTCCATAGCTTCCAGCTTTTATACGAATGATGTCCAAAATACTTCGTATTCGGCTGCAGAGGGGATATTTTGAGGGTCAGTGAAGTAATTATTTTTGTAAATTACATATTTTCCTTTTTTTTCAGTACATTCACGGAAATTTATTGACATATGGTGTTCACACACTCACGGACAATGAAATTTGCGCACCTAAAAGAAAACATGCTAAAACCACGAAACTTCGAAAACAGCTAGAGTGCGTGCTGGTATGCGAATGATCCACGTTTGGTGCGAGTGCGCATGACCGCACCCCCTGTGGTGACGCTGAAAGCACGAACCGGCAGCCTTATAAACCGGCGTGCAGTCGATGCCACATGAAAGCGAAAGGCACAGGCCAACGCAAGCAAGAGTACAGAATGAGAAGAATGCCAAGTAACTGGCAGAGAAGTCGATTTACCCAACTTACGGACTTTGAGGTAGGCCTAATGATCGGGCTGAAAACCGCAGGGTGGTCGGCGCGCCGTATAACCCGTCATTTGGACCGTTCTGACCATACCGTCCAATTCTGTTGTAAGCAGTGGACACCTGACGGCACTGCCACACGGCGGAGCGGCTCGAGACGGACTAGGAGGACCACCGGGAGAGAGTATTGACGGATCATGCACCAGGCACAAACGGATCCCACGGGAACCAAATCCACTGTACAAGCAGATGTAGCGGCTCCTGTGTGCATACGAACCATTTCCCGACGTCTCGCGGTAGGGAATCTGCGATCTCAGCACCCCTTACGTGTGCTTCCATTAACACCTGAACATCGCTGGCTCCGTGTGCAGTGATACCAGGCCAGAGCGACGTGGAACGCCACAGACTGGCGAAGTGTAGTGTTTAGCGATGAGTGCCGCTACGTTTTGGGGACAGATGATTATCGTGTCCGGGTGTGGAGGTCCCGGGGTCAACGGCACAATCCCAACCTCGCTATCGAGCGCCACACCTCACTCCATTGCAGGTATTATGGTCTGGGGAGCCATTGCTACAATAGCCAATCAGCTGTAGTAGTGGTACGTGGATCGTTGGCGGGCCAGCGGTATGTGGATGAGATCCTACGGCCTCATGTTCTCCCATTCCTTGCCGGGATTCAAGGCTCGCTATACCGACAGGATAATCCCCGCCTGCACACGACCCGGGTTGTACAATAGTGCCGCCGCCATGTTCAGTCACTTCCATGGCATGCCAGCTCCTCAGACATGTCCCCTATCGAGCATGTGTGAGACCAGCTGAAACTCCGGCTGCCGCCGTGCCGCACTATTCGGGATTTAGAGCACACCGTCCAACACGTGTGGGCGAGTCTGCCGCAGGACAACATCAGGCGTCTGTTCGCCTCCATGCCGGACCGTATTGCAGTATGTATCGCCGTACGAGGCGGTGCGACACGCTATTGAAGATGACAGGACTGTGTGTCATAGATCCATCGGTAATTATCTAGCAGCTCTGTTTTGTCCACCATGTGTATCATTCATATGTATCATTACGTCCATAAAATGTTAGTTCAATCATATGCTTCCTTCTTGGTGCGTAAATTTCATTGTCCGTGAGTGTATAATCACATTGAGAACGTTTAGTAAACGCTCTCAATGTGATTACTTTTAATTGGACTGCAGACTTGATTTACGAGGATGGATTGAAAAGTAAAGCACATTTTTTTTGGCAACACTTCAATAGACAGGCACGGCAAAACATGTGCACAGCGAAGCTACATTTCTTAGCTGTTTTTTTCAACATAAGAACCGAGACGCTTGAGACATTTATCCCAAGGCAGTACCAGTTTTAGTATACCTTGTTCACAAAAGTTCGTTTTCTTGGTATATAGCCACCTGCTAACAACCGATTTGAATTCGTCAATCTAATCGAATCGCTGGCCGCCCAATAGCCTTCTCAATGGACCGAACAGATGAAAGTCTGAATGAGCCAGTTCCGGACTGTACGGTGGTTGCTGAAGAACCTTCCAGCCAAATTGCGTATTTTTTCAAGAAAACAACATGTGAGTGAGCGTTGTCGTGCAGCAGTCTGACAATTGCAACGTCTCTGTTGGGTCTTTTGTCACGAACTTTGTCATGGTGTTAGTGTAGGTTTTGGCAGTCACAATCGTCCCCGTTGCATGAAACTCCATCAGGAGAACGCCATGTATGTTCCAGAACAGCGCCACGAGGACATTTTGTGCAGATTGGGTTACTTTGAATTTTTTTTTTTTTTTTTGTGGCGGGAAGTCGAAATCTTTCCACACCATACTGACCTTCTTTGATCGCTGATCACACCATACGTCAGCTGATCGCTGTGTTGTCTTTTTGAGATCGTGTAACGACATAATTTCTGAATCTTAACCATTTTATGTATGCACGAATAATTATTGCCTACTACCAACATTTTTAGCACGTCTTTTGTAAAACAAGATCGTGCTTATGTTATCGGTTTGTCCGTCCGTCTGTAGACATAATATCTATGCAACTATTAGTCCGATTTGAAAAATTCTTTTTGCATTGGGAAGCTTGAAATATGCAAATGATGATCCTCAATTTCGGTTTTTTTTTTCTCAATCCTGCACAGGAGAAAAAACGGAAAATTTTGGAGATGAGGAAAGGGGAGAAAGATACTGAGCCAACGCCTTTTCTATGGGTCGAGTTGGATTTGCAAAAGCAGAAACAAGTGGTCGTACCGAATTATCCTGTTTATGTGTTTTTATTTTACCGAATAATTGTGGGACATGAGGTCCAGGTAGAGGATGTAGTGCAGCCAAAATAGGCGAAAGCAAAGGCGGAAGTGTTTTAATTTTACTTAAAGCTGTGGCTGTAGCTTGGGTTGGATCAGAATTACACACAGAATGAGGAATAGAATCAACTGCAGCTTGCATTTTTGACAGATAATCAGTTCGGTCGAGAATTACGACTTGATGTGTCTTATCAGCACGTATTGTCGACAGTTCCGGATCGCTACGCAACAAACGTAGCTGCTTAATCTCGTCAGTCTGTGTAGAATCTCTGGCTCTTATCCCTGCAGTATGATATGAACATTGTGTAATATGTTGGCCATTTTGTGGCATGATGATTCTTGTATCTCCTGGTGAAGATGGCAAACAATATTTTCCACCTTGGGTAGTATCTGAATAGATTAACAGATGTGGCTGGGTAGGCTTATTTAATGTCTCTTGAGATTGCCTGTCTCTGCACATTATTCAATGGTTTAGCACTTAGATTTATGTAAGATGGAACGGGCAAAACACAATTATCATTACTCCTTCTGCTCCAAGTTGAAGTTCTCAGTTCTACCTCGCTTGCGACTATGTGTGTGGAGGTAAGTTTCTTTTCATGTGCAGAAGACTTAGCCGCAGTAATAGTCAGTGCGCTATACAAAATTGCATTATTTTTAGAGAGTCTAAGATGTGCGTCATATGCTGAACCTTGAAGTACTGCAATGAAGCCTCTCTTCAGCCGAATGATGTTTCTCAATCTTTTCATTTCGGAAATTCTCAAAATGCGTTCATCAGATCTGTTACACGATGTAGAATGAATAACCAAAAAAGAGGGATTACATTTAAATCCCGACAATTTATCAGAAAAGCGAGCTGAGTCATCTCTGTTGTCAATTTGCACCTAATCTTCTCAAAGGTCTTACACAGCACGCCCATTATAACACAATGAAGTACAAATCGGACACATACCTATGAGCAGGTTGGTAGTTCACCAATGAAGAATAATCGTGCCCAACTTAAGTCCAATAACTCTATACACCGTCTTAGCACGAGTCCATCTTACACGATGGACTGTAAGCTGTCGCCCATCACGAATTTAGGGCCACTGGTTCTAGGCAAGTAGACAGCCAGTGCCGTATGACAAACACAACATCCATGCCTCAACAGGATTCCAACCCGGAATCATCTCAGACGAATAGCGATAAGCCAATGCTTAGACCACTGCGCTACCGGTGAAGCTGAAGATCTTGCGATGTTTAAACAGCCATCAAACTCTCCCATTTCACCAGAAAGATGGCTCTGTCGCACAGTAAGGGCACCGTGGATCGATCAGACGCCAGTAACAAATCTCTAATTAAAAGTCCAAGTCGTCATTCTTTCCTCTCAGACTTGAACGAAGTACATGAATAATTAATAACCTGCACTTCATAATATTGTGAACCAGGACAAACATTCTTTATACTAAATTTAGAAGAGCGTTCTTTAAACACTATTTCAAAGATTCGAGTATTCGAGTCCTTTTCGCCACTCAGTCTATGTGTCATTAGGTTGCGATCTTCTAATGGGTTCATTACATGAGTATGTCACTGTATCTTCGCTACGAAGTACATAGATCACCAAACGTCACATTGTGATTGATGGAGACACTGTAAAAACCGTAGGTGTCATGTTTTTAACCCGTTATTTACAAGCAACGTACGTGTTTATAGTATCACTTGTCCGTCCATCCGTTCTGTGGACGTCATATCTCTGCAAGTATTAGTACGATTTAAAAAATTCTTTTTGAATTGGAAAGCTCGACGTGTGAGAACGACGACTTTTGCTTTCCGGGATTTTTCCGATCCATAGCTTCGCCGCTAGAGAGTGAAAATGCGCATTTTGTCGAATTCAAAATGCATTTTATTCCATATATTTGCTTCTGAACATCAGACAAAAAAAATACTTTCTTCTTTTCTATGCCGTTTATGACGAAGACTATTTTGGGAACAATTTTGTTTTCAAGTAATGCACACATTTCCCGCTAGGGATCGTAAAGATGAATTGCAATTTCCCCGATATCTAGGTTTCTAAAAGTCCGACTTGAAAAATTATTTCCACATTGGATACAACTCCAGGTGGTAAATATACCCGGACGCTATCTGGGAGACGTGGGTTCGATTCGCGCTCCAGGACGACGAAATTTTCAAGTTTTTGAATATTATCTGACTTACCATCCTTTTCATATTTACACCACAAAACGGACTGTTATTTTCAAATTTTGCATTGTATGGTGTAATCCCGTATTCCATTCATGATTTGTCTGCTCCTCCGGGCAATCACGGGATAGGATTCTTAACCTCCAGATTAGCTAAACATGAATGCCGGTTGCTCTGACTAGCGAATCCTGTGACGGTTATATTCAAATTAATCAGAAACTTGAGACGTGGTCGTACTGGGTGGTATAGTGGTTAGCATACTCGGACGCTATTCAATTTCCGCTCCAGAACAACGAAATTTTGAAGTTTTCGGATATTATTTGACTTACCATCCTTGTCATATTTGCACCAAAATACAGATTGCCATCTTCAAAATTGGAGTTGTATGGTGTAATCCCGTATTCCATTCATGATAACTTCTCACCATTCAAATCGTAATTTTTGGTATATAATTATTGGGCCACCAGGGAGCGTAAGTGCTTATTTCTGTTTCTGATGTAATTTGCACCAAAATCTGCAATTCTTGAAACTCGTTTAAAAAAATCCTTTCACTGACTGATTCCGTCCACCACGAAACCCTTCGAGAGTACCTTCTACTGAGAATAGTACATAGTTTTTCCGCCAGGGAGTGTAAAGGTACAGTATATCTTATTTTGTCGATGTTTTTGCTTCTAAGGGTCGGATTTGAAAAATTGTTTCTCGATAGGAGGACGATTTCCAGTGCGAAATATTTCTCATATAATTTCAAGTTTTTCTTAATGCACAAGTGGTTTTATTGGGGGGGGGGTTTCTTTTTTTGGTTGGAGGTTTAACCACCACCGTAAGCATCTCAATGGGCTATAAGCAGTTGCCCGTCCCTAATTTAGGGCCACTGGTTCCAGGGTAGGGAGGGTGCCAGTGCCGTAAGACAAACACAACATCCATGCCTCACCGGGATTCGAACCCGGACCCTTCACGGAAGAATGGTCATAAGCCAGCGCTTAGTCCAATGCGCCACCGGGGCAATGCACAAGTATGCCACTAGAGGGAGCAAGTTCGAGTTTCCGTTTCCAGGGTGTTTCCAGCAAATCAGCGAGACTAAACGTCCGGTTGAAAAAATTCGTTTTAGGTCAGATACTACTGACTATGAAAACTTTTGCGTGCATTTCCTTCCCAAAATAATGCACAATTTCTCCGTTAGGGGGTGGCACATATTCAATGTTTTTTTCTTGATATCTTTGCTTCTAAATCTCAGATTCGAAACATTATTTTTACGCCGCATACCTTTTACGATGTGGAACATTTAGGTTTGTACTTCAGGAGTTTTTGTGATTCACAGTTCTGTCGCCAGGTGGTATTTATGTAGTACTATTTGCAGCGGTACCTCCACTTCTAAAAATGTTGTTGATATTTTCTTTTTACTGTATGCCATTCGTTACAATAAAGATGGGGATCATTATTTTCTTTAAATAATGCACAGCTTTCCCACTGGGTGGCGTAAATATCAAAACCTTTTTCTCGCTATCTCTGCTTCCCGGAGAGGTATAAAAAAGTTATATTTCTTTTGCATAGCTTTTTAACCATGAAGAATACTTCTCGCATATTTTCAACTTTTCCACTACGCAAAATTCTTCCTCTAGTAGGAGTAAAGTTATATAATGTTTCCTCCGATATTTCTTCTTTTAACTGTTCGATTTGAAAAATCTCTTTGTCTCTGATACATCATTTTACTATGAGAAAATTTTTGTGCACCGTCTGTTAATTTTTGTAACATACCTTTTAGCCGTTGGTAGAAGTAGGTAGCTGTTCGTACTTCTAAATGTTTTATCGATTGTAGAAATCCGATTAATCTTTTTTTTTTTGTTCTAACCAGTTCCATTGACTTTGTATAACTTGAAAAATTTATTCTCGTCGGAAAGGATTCAAAAGACGTGCTCATTGCAACTGAAAATTCTGTGTCATCTTTCTCGTTTACTAAATGTCAAGAACTAGATAATCATACTTTTAATAATAATAATAATAATAATAATAATAATAATAAATTTTATTATTGCTGTTACATGTAGGATTTATGAATATACGTCAATATTTTGTATTATTGAGAACAGCAAGGGAGAATCAGGGAAAATAACTCAGAGTCCTGACAAAAGCCCTGATTTCCCAAATTTATAGACAGGCAAGCACAGGTTCATCAAACACAGCAGTAATGTTAAGTGTTAGTTATATTATAAATAATTGTTTTTTTATTATTTTTTTAAATTTAACTTAACAAAGTATTTTTTAGTTTATTTTTGAATAAGTTTAGGTTATTTATTCTAGTCAACTCGACAGGCAGGGCATTCCACAATTCAGGATCAACATAATTTAAAATCCGTTTCATCATGAGAGTTTTTGGATATATGTGTCTCAATAATGATCTATGTCTCGTGTCATAGTTATAAATATGAAAATTCAATTCAATGATACCTGTGTATGAATTTTGTTTTATTCTTTGGAACATTAATTTACCGATTTTGCATCAAATAATTGTTTAACAGATAAATTCCATAATTGTTGGGGTTGACATGAATATGGTGAGAAGTGAAAACTGGGGAGCTGGTATGAGAAGCATAATTTTATTTTAAGTCTAATAACCTTATGTATTTATTCTGTAATATTTGCAGTTTATTGATATTGGTTTTAGTGGTTTGCCTCCATGAGGAAAAGCAATAATTAATATGTGATTGTATGAGTGTGTACTATACAAGTTTAAGTGTCTTAGTAGTTAGACTTTCTATAATTTTGCTTACTCTCCTAATACTTTAAGAGATTCGATTTGCAATTTAATCTATATTTTATGCAGTAGAAGACATCAAAACAGTGAACCTTTCTTCCATAACTTGTAAACATTTCGTGTACCTGCGACGGACTACAAGTTCATGCATTAGCGAAATCTGACTGGCGCTAAATGCATTAAAAGGTATAACCTGACTGACAATAACTTTATTAAATGCTCTCAAAATTTATGATGACGTTGTTCAAAATCAAATCCTAATAAGGTTATTAAGCGCAAGTTTGTCATTATTTCTTGTCAGTATGATAAATGGAAATAAAAGCTTACAATTATTTTATTCTATAGCATTAGCAAAAATGTCATTTTGTCTTCTTAACTGTTTTCTGAAAGCAGCAAATATAAAAAAGATTTCGGTTAAACATGTTTTCTGAAAATGCATTACTCGAAATTTATATAAAAAGAATAGCAATACTTGTGCCAACGCTAAGATTCTCTGTTTGAAATTAAAAAGCTTTATGGGCTTATTTACCAGGTGATATTTTCCTTCAAATTTCCATTCAGAATCCTTTAATAAAATGAGTTTAAAGAATTTGTCGAAACATTTTCAATAGAAAGCATTAGGTTTCCATTTCGCCAAACATAAAAGTACCGACATTTATCATTCATGAAAATGTCAATACCTTTTTTTCAAAAGCAGAGTAGTCTCTTAAGAAAATATTTATGCATTTACATATGCTTTGTTTTCGTACAATCGTGATTCAATAAACAAAGTCCTCGCCGTTTTGAAGATAAACAGCTACCATGCATTAAAAATAATTAAAAAGCAAGAAGTCGTTTTTAGAACTTTCCCAAACGTGTACTTTAGCATCAATAAATGAATGTTTGTTGTCTTTATAAAGGGAAAAGAACGCAAAATGAAAAAGGGGTGAAAAGAAGTCTGAAAACTAAGAGGAAACACGAGGTGGACTTAGCTTATGTTAATTATAAACAAAGTACTGCGGGGCTTATTGTGCTTCAATAAATATGCTCAACAACAAACTTAGAGAACTTCCGGCAGCAAAACAGCATTTTTGTGCAAATTACTAATTAACGATTCCTGAAATCGCCATCTTTGAATGCGTCTTTAAGACGCACAGACGGCTTTTGCGATTAGGCAACCTGCCTGTGTAATTAACAAAGACGAATTCTCCAAAGTCGCAGAAGTGAATTTCGTGAACAAAAAACTAACTGCACGAATTAGAGAGAGGAGGAGTAAACTTTGCATCCTACAAGAAGAAAGAATCCAACTATGGGGAAAATGCACTCTTTCATTTCGCCGTTTTGAATCGATATACATTCTTTCATTTCGCCGTTTTGAATCGATATACATTCTTTCATTTCGCCGTTTTGATTTTGTACACACTCTTTTATTTTCCCGTTTTGAATTGATATGAACTCTTTCATTTCGCCGTTTTGAATTGATATAAACTTTTTCATTTCGCCATTTTGAATTCATATATACCCTTTCATTTCCCCGTTTTGATTTGATACACAATCATTTCCCCGTTTTGAATTTCATTATTTCATTTCTCTTTTATTTCGCTGTTTTAAATTGATATAAACTCTTTCATTTCACAATTTTGAATTGATATATTCTCTTTCATTACCCCGTTTTGATTTGATACACACTCTTTTATTTTCCCGTTTTGCATTGATATTTACTCTTTCATTTCGCCGTTTTGAATTGATAATTACTCTTTCATTTCGCCGTTTTGAATTATAATTACTCTTTCATTTCACCGTTTGGTTTGATATATGCACTCTTTCATTTCGCCGTTTTTAATTTTTATAAACAGTTTCATTTCGCTGTTTTGGATGGATTGGAAACAAAGTACGGATCTTTGTGTACGTTGTTCTGTCTAATGGACATCCTTTGGAAGAGCTGTAGTCAAAAGTATAATGTTCAGTACATTTCTCGCTTTTTTAAAGCCAAGCTTATCTGTTAGTTGGCAAAAATATTAATTTGCACTTCTCATTATATTCTATTTATATAAAAAACGAAGTGAGAAAATATCGTTCTTTTGAAATGGCTGCAATCATGCCCAATATTTTTTACGTATTTTCAAGTATTTCTTAGTGTACGAGACAATTCCCTCTAAATGGAGAAAGTCTGTAGCTTTGCTAGTCCCATCAATCAGAAGAAGTGGATTCGTTTTTATTGTAAAGATCGAATACGCACAAAAACAAGTTTCCATGTGTTCCCTACTTTTACCTTTCACACTGTTTCCCCTCTTAGTGGCGTATGTGCATTTTCTTTGAGATTACGCCACTATCTCTATAACAGGGATTACAAGAGTTTCTCTCTTGCACTGCGCAGATGTAAATACGACGGATGTTTTCTGAAAGTTTTCTTTGTTCACAGTTCTTTACTAGATGGAATACGTTAGCATTTATATATTGTACTTTTCTGGGAAGCAAAATGGAAAATATTTTTTCAGGATCGGCTGCTTCATGCTTTAAAACAAGATTTTCTATGAGTTTATCTATATTTCTGAACAACAACTTCTCTCCCATTTTAAAAATAGGTTCCTTGCCCGCATTCGAGCAGATTTTTCAGTAACACAACGAACTGGTAATACTGCACATTTCGATAACATCTGGCTTCCACATAACAACTCGTTCACTTTTGATAATCATAGTCTGTCCTTCAACCTACGGTAGCTTTCTGTTCGTCTTTTATTGTTCTTCATGTTTTACTTTGCTTCAAAAACACTTTGTACTTGCTCAATTTGTCACTTTTCATTGAACTCACATTCCAAGCTACATATTCTTTTTGTTTCCTATTATCTTTGATCATTTACACAAAATCTCCTTCTCCTGTCAGTAGCTGATTTTCAGCAATTCATTGTAAATCATCATTTTATCATTGTAAGTACCATTCTTTCATTTCATATAATGGATACATGAATCCATCCTGTATCTTTTGTACATATCTTTCGACAATAAAGCTATTTTGAATTCAGAAATCGACAGTCCCAATCTGCCATTTTCGTGACCTACCAGGTCTCAACCACGCTGCTATTTATCTTTGGCGTTTTCACTTTACAATAACATCCCCTACAGTTGATTGTAGAAGAAGCAGCAGGGAAGAAATTTTCCGAACTGATTTGTTGCTAAGATAAAGTCAGTGAACTCTGCAGTACGGCCTATGCTGCAACGCACGCTTGTTTGTGCTGTTTGACCGGCAACGTAAATCTTTTTACACCTGTATAAACCATGGGTGTGACGTATGCGGACAAAACCACTACTCAAGAGGGGTTTCAGGATCACACAAACTCAACTTCAGGGAATAAAGAAAGAAAACAGAAGGAAAACAAAAGGAAAAAGACCCTTCTAAGACAGCTGAACCAGTCCCCAACACCTGGGGAGTGCCATCTACGGAATTCAGCGACGATGATGCTCCTTCTGATCAGCCTGCAGCGGTACCCCTGCTTGCCTCAGCTCCCACCGACTCCTTCAGGGGTCTGGAGGGCCCGTACAATTCCGTGGATCAGCTATCGGCCTCCATAAAGTAGTGGATTAACACGTGCGTTTGAGTCCACGTAACTCACGCTAGACACATAACTCAGCGCTACCACCTCGGTGGACAAGCAGCTGGGTCTCCTTACTGCTCACCCCTTGGTGAGTAGTAACTTCATGAGTCTAGCGCACAATCCTCTAATCGGTGTTGTTGAAAGACAACATCGGTTTGAGCATATGCTGCCGCACCTGGCTGATAATCAAGTGCGGTCATCATTGGCGGCTGATGTCTTCCAGAGGAAGATATCCACCTTCCAGTGAACAAATGCTGCGGTGACAAGCAGCACTCCTTCTCCATCTCAAGCAAAGGCGCCAACACCTTCAACTCCAAGCGGAAAACCCAGGGATTCGAGACTGCAACTTGTTAACCACGCATCAAAGGAACCACGACTTCAAGCCAGGATAACCCCAGCACCACCTACTGCTTCGGCACAAAGTGTTATATGACCACATCCAGCATGGGCGACGGTGAAGGCAATACCTCTATCAAAGTCTGGAGAACCTCGGTCTCCCCAACGTGTCCTCAAAGTTCTCCTCCCATCAGTAACCGATTAGGTGTGTCTTCGTTCCGTCCGGGGATAGCTTGTGAAAAGGCCTTTCGTCTTAAACACCCGAACGATCGCAATCCTACGGGATTTTTCATGCTTCATGTCAAAGCCTCTAGGGTTCCACAAATTGATAAAATGCTCGGCTATGCAGTAGCTGTACAAAAAGTTGTAAATGTTGCATGGGATAGGCGCTTCACTACTCGCCCCTCCCCCAAATCCTCATCCAACACCCAAACTTGGGATACACAGAGTTCTCGACGACGGGAAGCACAGAGTTCCCAGCGCCAAGAATCGCAGCGAAGAGCTCGAAAGCACTCACCCTCATACTCTTCTGACGAGGATTTAGACCCGGGAACAGTCTGTAAATTGAAAAGGATTCTTAACTCAAGGAGGCACTACAGTCTGCTCATTTTACTATTATTACTTCGTACACGTTTTCTTGCTTCCTGCGCGTTCGGCATTCGGGAAGGAGGGACCTGGCTAGGGTATTCAAAATTTTTTATCTTTTTTAGTTTCAATAACTCCTGAATTATTTTTTAAGCAAGACTGGTTAAGAAGACTTTAATCACGGGTTTTAGGCTTCTCCACTTTATTTATTTGAGACTTCGTCGGCTCACCCCTAATTTTTCCTTTTCTTTAAGGCATAGACCTATATGTTAGACTGTTCTTGACCCACTAAATTATTTTTTTTTACATTTATGTGGAGGGAAGGGCGCGTTAGATTTAACTAGATTTAAGTCTTTTTAAGTCCAGTTAATGTAATGTAATATTTTGTTCGTATTATGTATTTTCAAAGCTTGAGAATACAGCTGGAAAAGAAATATTTTGTGTGCGCAAAAGTTCTACCAGTTTTTTGGAAGGGAAAAAACACCTTTTTTTAAATAAATAACATCTTTTACTCTTTTATATGATTAATGATTGCCATTAATATCTATGACCTCCTGCCATCTTTTTGGGCTCAAAAAAAATCCAGTTTCGACATCTTCAACTTCATCGAATGTTTTTTCATCGAAGTTGTTCTGAAGAGATCGAAAAAGTTGAAAGTCCGTAGATGCACGATATGGAGAATACGGGGGTAATGTAATACTTCCCATCCAATGTCCAGTAAGTTTCTGTGAGTGGCAAAAGTTGTAGGGTGTCTTGCGTTGTCATGTTACAGGATGACGTGTTTGCAATTAACTAGTGCTGGATGCTTAGATATAAATTTTTCTTTCAGCCTTTCCAATTGTTGGTAGTACAGGTCAGCATTTATTGTTCGGTTATGTGCAAGAAGGTCCCAGTGGATTACCCCCTTGACATCCCACCATAGATTTAAGAAGACCTTTCTCGTATGCAGTCCTCGTCTTGACGTCGATGGAGCAGGCTCTCCAACTTGGTATACAGTCCTTTGACGCTTTACATTTCTGTAAAGGACCCACTTTTCATCACCGGTAAATAATTAAGGGTGATGAAAAATGGGTATTTTACAGAAATGTAAAGCGCGCAAGCAAAGAAAGACAGGTGGTCATTCTGCCCTTTGGGTTTCTTGCTGATAGGTCATGTGGTACCCACTGGTTGAACTTTGTGATAAATCCATGTGCATGCATCATTATTTCTACTGTTGTTCTGTGAACAAAAATCATTTCTGATCATTCTTAAACGGTTAGATGTTGGTCATTTGATAGGCTTGGTTGAAATCCTCTTCAGAAACTTCTGATAGACGTTCGTAACGTTGCTGATCTTTACAGCTTCTGCCTCCTTCACGTAATTTCTGGAATCAAGTGCGACACGTGTTTTCGTCTAAAGATTTTCGTCATACACCTAATAAATGTTGCCGCAGACTTCAACTACATCATTGCCTTTGTCGAACTCATAGAGCGAACCATGACAAACGTGATCCATATTGTTTTAAATGTTAAGCCTTGTGCGACTTGCTTACGAATGAGATGCACCTGCATAGTTGGTGTCATTTTATAGCCTACTTCTGAAAGCATTTTATTCATCACACGCACCATCTGTTATTGCATTTGTTACTTTATTTTTTTACCTGGATTCGTATCATGAAAAATGGGTAGAACTTTGCACATACCTAATATATTGCACGCTTATCATAAAAACATATTTCTTAAGGTTTTACGGGCTTAAAAACACCTATCTTGAAACACAATTATTGAGGTACACGGTCGAGTCACATTATCGTGACCACCAGCTAATATCCAAAGTAACTGCCGTCTGCAGCGCGGACAGCAGCTAGTCGGGCTGGAAGTGACTCAATAAGGTGCTTGAAGGTGTTCACAGGTATGTGGAACCATGCTGACTTCAGTGCATCTGACTGCTGTTGGAGGGTGCGTGGAGGAGGATCCATAGAGCGAACAACACGATCGAGGTGGTCCCACAGAGGCTCAATTGGGTTTTAATCTAGGGAATTAGGGGGCCAGGGAAGTACTTTGAAGTCTTCACCGTGCTCTTCCAACCACGCTCGGACATTCTAGCTGTGTGACACGTCGCATTGTCGTGCTGGAAAATTCCATCCGCCCAGGGAAAACAATCAGCATGTATAGGTATACGCGGTCTGCAAGGATGGATTCATAACGAATTTGGTCCATAGTGCCTTTCACAAGTATGAATGGACCCAGTGAATGCCACGAAAACATTCCCATAACGACCGTAACGCTGCGCGCAGCAGCTTGTGTTCGTCCAGCGATGGTTGAAGAGTGTTTGTTTTCCGGTGTTACTTGCCTTATACGCCAACGTCCATCCGTTCGATGAAGCAGAAAACGTGACTCATTAGAGAAGGCAATCCTTTGCCAATCAGCGGAGGTCCAATTTCGATACTTCCGTGAAAATGTAAGCCTTTTCTGTCGATGCACCTTAGTTAGCATAAGTGCAGTGACCATCGGTCTGCATCAGAGCCCCCATACGCAGCAGGGTTAGCTGAACTATCGTTTTAGACACAATTCCGGCAGCCCTCTGTTTCATTCGGCCAGTGAGTTGTTCCACGGCAGCGTGTCTATCGGCCCTGACGCACCTTCGAAGCCGACGTTCACCTCTCACATCAATGGCACGTGATGCTCCGCAGTTTCCACTCGCTTATTCGCACTGGTGCTATTTCTCCAATCACGATACACTTTAATCACAGCAGCACGCCAACAGTTCACAAACTGCGCAGCTTCAGAAATACTGCCTCCCTTGGCCCGATAGCCGATAATCATACATTTTTGCAAATACGATAAATCGCTCTTTTTATCCATGACAGCAGCGAGTCATATGTTTTCAAAGTGCCTGCAACACACACCTTATATACCATCCAGGCTAGCTCATGACAAGTGCCTTCTTTCACTGGCTACGCGCTGTTGACGTCAAAAGTAGGAGATGGTCACAATAATGTGACTCGACTGTGTATTTACTGGTTAGTTATAGCCTTGCTGAAATACTTAGGTAGTGCCGTGGTATAAAAGAAGGATTATTTAGTCTCGTATCTGTGCTGCTGTGCGCTAAGGATAAACCACTTATCAATTTGTTTATTGCACTATGCATTCATGTAATAGGTTATCATGTGTTCCAAACGTCTTGCGAGTGCTTCTATTAGTGATGGAGTAGTAAATGAACGAAGGAGAACATCAGTAACTTTAGATCTTCTTGATGCTAATGAAAAATTATCGACACTTGAGCGTCGATTCAACCTTGGCATGTCAAAAATACGGAATCTGAAGAAAAATGTTCACAAAAATCGTACTGATGTCTACTAAGATAAAGACGAAGATTTATATCCCACTAGTGGAGAAGATGAAAAAAATGTTATGACTCTACAGTGGAAACGAAACAAAGAAATTAGTTCAAAATAGCTTGGGGCTTAGGTCCCAAAGCTCTCAAGAGCGTCTTTCTTCTGAAGAATGTAATACCGAACCTGATTCATTTCTACCAAGTACAGGATTGTGGGATAGGCTTTTTAGACTCCAAAGCCTGCATAGATCGGAGAAACAGCACCCGGTGATCACGAAACTCTTGGCAGGTTTATTGAGGAATTAAAGGTAGCCTCCGAAGCTGACTGATTGCTTATCTAAGTCAGCGTGATTATTTTAGTAAAAATAATGGCACTGTAAATGATTGTGTTCGTATTTCTGATGTATTTCCGTGATTTCGAGGTGCTTAAAATACAATTCAGACATTTCCCCCATTGCTGCACGCAACGTCCTTTTCACCATGTATTAGTGCATTCGATACATACACCGATCAATCAAAACATTAAAACCAATTACCTAATATGATGTAGGTCCTCCTCTCGCCGTCAAAGATATCTCACGCAATGAGGCATAGATTCAACGAGATGTTGGTAGGTGTCTCTTGATGTTTGGTACCATGACTGCAACATAAGATCCCACAGTTCCCGTAAAATACGTGGTTGAAGTGATACTACTCATACCCATTTCTCCAACACAAACCACAAATGCTCGATAAGGTTCATGTCCGGCGAACTTCGGGTCCATGGTAATAAACGGAACTTCTCTTCATGTTCTTGCAACAATTTTCTGAAGCGTCTTCGCAGTTTGGCATGAAGCATTGTCTTGTTGAAGGAGCGCTATCTTCGCTAAGGAATGCTGTAGCCATAAAGGGGTGTGCTTAGCCACGATGTTTAGACACGTAACAGCTGTCAGAGTTTGCTCTAATTGAATAATGGGCCCAAGAGTTCGTCAAGAAAATATTGCCAAGACCGTTACACTCCCTCCAGCTGCCTGGATCCGTCCCACAATGTATCTATGTAGGTGAGAAGGCTTCCTTGGGTAAATAAACGTCGCATACCAGCTCGTCCTTTGATATTGGGTAACAGAAAACGGTATTCGTCTGACAACGAGACCCTCTTCCAGACTTTTATGGCCCAATGTCGATGATTATGAACCCACTGCAAGCTTTGAAGACGGTTAACGGGTGTGAGCATAGGCACACGCACGGGTCTGCGGCTGTAGAGACCCATATCAAAAAGCGTACGATGAACTGCGTGTTTGGACACATTGGGTGAAGGGCTCAATGTGTCCGAACAACATGGGAAAAGCAGAGGATTTATAAGAGTTCGTCAAAGCCACATTATTATGGTAAGACGCCTTGCTAAGATCATCTCCGGAACACCGACGCTAGTAATCTGCTCACGCGCTATACAGTAGTTTGTACCTGTCAAAGATGTTCGGAAACAGGTGACACATCGAGCCGTGACAAGGCGTGGGCAGGCCACGTCTCATTCATGCCAGACGTCAAAGCAGGCCATCTCGTCAAGGTGGTCGGAAACAGGTGACACATCGAGCCGTAACAAGGCGTGGGCAGGCCACGCCTCATTCATGCCAGACGTCAAAGCAGGCCATCTCGTCAAAGGTGGTCGGAAACAGGTGACACATCGAGCCGTGACAAGGCGTGGGCAGGCCACGCCTCACTCATGCCAGACGTCAAAGCAGGCCATCTCGTCTATCTCGTCTATCGCACTCTGTTGCTACAGTAAGCTACTGTTGTTTTACCACAGTAGCTTACTGTAGCAACATCAGATTGGGTCATGTCAACCACAGTAGCTTACTGTAGCATCACCCACATTGGGCCATGTCAAACACACACACACACACACACATGACTACTTCGGTAAAGTAACAGGAGTGCTACTGTGTGTGTGGGTATGTGTGAGGCTGACATCACCCACATTGGGTCATGTCAGCCACACAGCCACACTCACAATTACCCACGTTCGGTAATGTCAGCAAAGCGCGCGCACACACACACGCACGCGCACACAATAGTCCTCCCTGTTGCTGAGGACAGGACGAGATACACTGCGCTCACCTCTGGCATCAATTAGGCGTGGCCTGCCCACGCTTTATCTACGGCTCGATGTGCCACCTGTTTCCGACCATCTTTGATAGGTACTATAACGAATGCATAGCGTGAGCAGCCAATTAGCGTCCCTGTTTTGGAGATGATCTTGCCATAACACTGGCCATTGTCAAAATCAGATAAATACTTTGCCTTTTCTATGTTGAAACGAAACGAAATACAGAGCTCTGTACTGAATGAGAGATCTCCGACCCAGGTATTATACAGGTTGTCCACAATGTCTTGTTATCCCCCTAAAATAAGAAATGTAAGTGAGCTATGTATCTGCTGTATGATGTATATGTTGAGTTATATGTTGAGTTATATGTTGAGGCATCCTTAAACATCCAGTGGATCCGTTTGGGCTCCGTCATTCTTGTGACAGAGAATAATTTTACGTCATGTTCTGTGGGACATTTTCTGAAGCAGTGGCGGGGTGATACGAGAGAAAGCACGTCTCACTGCTTGTTTAAGTTCATCAGTGGTTTGGTAGCGCTGCTGTGCAACAACCTCCGTTATGAAACCCTAAAGGGCATTATCACACGTTGAGAGATCTGGGCTTCGAGGTGGCCATTCAAGTAGAGCGGGCAGCACTGCCGAACCTCGGCCGATCCAACGATCTCGAAAGACCTCACCAAGGTATCCCCGAACAGCGATTGCGTAATGGGCGGATGCACCATCCTGTTGGAACCATACGTCATTCAGAAGGCCAAGATTTCCAAGTTGTGTAACAAACCAGGTTTGCATCATGTCCATATAAGTTGTCTGATTCACTGGACCATCAAAGAAATGCGGTCCAAATAGGTGTCGACTATTCATTGTAGCCCATATCATGACATCCGGAGGATGATGTTCCAACTCTTCGACATAATGTGGGTTTTCCTTATACCAGAACACAACGTTCCATGATCGACAGCTGCGGTATATTGTACATTCATCACTGAAAATGACCTTTCCACGTTTCGGGATTGTGGCAAATGTCTGAAGCATCATTGCACATGCATCCCGTCTGCGGTTTAAATCGATGTCTGATAACTCCTGAACGAACATCGGGCGATATGCGTGCAAATTCAGGTCATTCTTCATGTGCTTATGCAGTGTCGATCGTGGTATTCCAAGCTCCGCTGATCGTTTGCGGAGCGACTTCGTCGGTGACCTGATAACTGATTCCTCGACAGCTGGACACTGTTGCACTCTGGTTGATGGTCTTCCCGTTCGTGGTTTATCCTTGATGTTGCCTGCTTCGAAGAGTTTATGTTCCCACCGCAGAAGAGTATGTTTTGGAGGGGCCTCTTTGTCGAATCGTTGTTGGAAATAGGCACGCACGTCACGCATTGTCTTCTCTGTATGTGGACGTTCGTGTACCCAGACACTGACAACAATCCGCTGTTCCAGTGTGTATTCGCTGGTATCACACATGGTCCCGGTACCTAATCTGTAAATAAACACAATACAGACCATAACTCCACATATACATCATACAACAGATACATAGCTCACTTACATTTCTTATTACTGGGGGTAACAAGACATTGTGGACACCCTGTATACATCATTCGTGACCTTGGCACGTGACGCTGTTTGCCTGCAGCGCGCTTATTTGCCTAACGCAGAGGTGGGTATAATGTTTCGACAGATCAGGGTGTGAGATTTCAAATTTTGCGACATTTTCTCCAAACGTAATCCTCGCACAAATAGAGGACTTAGTGTTCATTGTGCATGATAAAGGAGATAAATAACTAAAAGAAGTGGAGCAGTTTAAATACCTTGACTAAAATTTAAAAAACGATAGAAGGTGCAAGAAGACAGTAAGGCAATGAATGTGAACATAATGAAATAAATGTAGAGATAGGTTATTCTGTAACAAGAAAGCTCAGAAAAATCTGAGATCAAAAATATACAGGACAGCCATAACACCAGCTCATTTACATGGATTAGAAACTGGGAAATCAGGAAAATAAAAGAACATGTAATAAAAACGAGAGTTTTGAACGATGAAAGGGATATGAAGGGCAGAACATGGAAGAATTGAAACATGAGAGAAAATCTTAAAATCAGAAAAATTAACGAAAAATCGCATGAGACATGTCTTCAGAAGCAGTAAGAATGAAAAATCTTCGAAGTAGCTCCTGTTTCGAAGATCTTTCAGGAAGACCAAGAAAATGATAGTCAGGAGGAAATGTCGAGTATATAAAGGGAGACACAGCAAAAGAAGATGTGTCAAAACAGAACGAAATGGAGAAATCTTGTTCTGGAAGCAATCACTAGTCTGGACTAAACTTTACTAAAAGGGAAGACTCGAGATTCGAAAATACCGAACGCCTTTTGAAACGGCACTTCAATACATTCTTCCATGGAGAAAAAAAGCCAGCGAAAACTTTTAAAAGATTTCTCCCCACAATTCTGATAATAGTCCTATATATTTCATAAATTCTGTTACGGCAAAAGCGTTCTCACAGAATATTTTGCCAGTGAATAAACAAAGAAATCGCTCTTTCCACGTTTAGCAACACACAGCAACCGAGAAATTGTTATATAGCTGCCGCCGGGGAATCGAATCCGGCATCTCTCGATATCTAGCCGAGCGCGTTAGCCTTTTTGTCTAAGGCTAACGCGCTCGGCTAGATATCGAGAGATCCGGAATTCTATTCCCCAGCGGCGGCTGAATAACAATTTTTCGGTTGCTGTGCGTTGCTAAACGTGGAAAGAGCGATGTGTTTATTTATTCACTGACACCACGTATTTGGAGGATCTTCATTTTGCCAGTGTCATTGAATTTGCAGAAAAATGCCACTTTAGAAAATTAGAAGTATTATTTCATTTAAAGAACATGAAAAATGCATTTTTAGAAATTTAGAAATATTTCATTTAAAGAACATGTCAGTAGACATAAGTATTTTAGTACACGATAGTTGCAAACAGGCATTTATTCCTCTGATATTCTCTTTAAGAGAAAACGTAACACAACAAAATTGAAAATTAAGTGAGAAGATTGTAGAAAAAGGATAGAACATGGCGGAAAAACTTCTGGTTAATCTCTGAGAACTATATAGAAGTTTTTAAAAAAATTTCACACTGTAACTTTGCTTTCCTATATGTCTCTTAATTTAATCCTTTCCTTTTGTTAGCATAAAAGGATTTCAATTTGTTGGCAGAAAAATTCGTTTCTGTAAAATAACTTAAAAAATATATAAACAAAAGAGGAATAAAATCATCTCCAGGACAACGCTTCTCGGGCTAAGTGCTTGGGAATTAATCTCGTTAGCGTACTTCTTGTGTTTCATAATTATTAATTAGCAGTTTACACAAAAATGCAGTTTTACCGTCAACATAGAGAGGGCTTACTCTAAACTGAGCTTAACACGACGCTGCTTGGTATTTTGTTCATAATTACAATTAACAAAGTTCCTTTGTTTACATTAAGTGGCGTGATAAGGGTTTTAAATCGTTAACTCAAATTAGTCGTGATCAAATGTGCGAGTAATACGACTTTTTTCGCCTCTTCGCGCGGTATTGATTTTTAGTATTCTTTTTCAGAAAGTAAGCATTAAGTTTCTCGTGCGTAATTATTGCTATTCAGAATGCAAACGTCGATACTTCTTAAACAAGTAATGCCATTTGCTTTCCGACTGGATATTTTCTTCGTCTGAACAAATAATAGTTATCGGAATTCCCAAAGAAAAGGGAGCTTCTGCTACGCAACAAAGCATCGATTTTGTTTTCTATTTAATTTACGTTGAAGAGGTATGGGGGAAATTCCTTTTTATTCGTTTTCTGTATAAGCTATCATAGTTAAATTGAATTGATCGAAATTAAAGGGCATTACCCATGGAATAAGCTCATTTCTTTAGCATGCGTGCATTTGAAGTCAGACAAGAAAGAAATCACAGGAAACGCATCAATTAAATTTAACAACATAATGCCACAGCAGTGTTGAGCACGTCGTTTTTCTAAAAATATAAAGCATGCGATGTTTCTTAGCATTCGACAACTACACCAACTTCTTTTGGAATTTTTAGGGCAGCTGAGATACCATGTACGCAGATATGCATAGCAATCATCTTTTAAACTGTATTATACAATGTATTTTTTTACAAGAACATACACTGTGTGGATGAAATTGATTGGAAACTGTAAGTAAAGAGAAAAACGGCACTGTATTTGCATCAGTAGCGGATAGGTTTGCATAGATTATCGCAGTCACCGGTCGAGGTAAACTGGAGAGCGGGATGTTCCCCCATTCCACTTATAATATATTGACCAACTCTGTCAGTGAAGAAAGTCGTGTTGGTCTAGACCTCATCCGTCGTTCAAGTTCATCCCATAGGTGTTCAATGGGATTAAGATCCGCGCTATAAGCAGACCAACCCATCCGCGCGGCCTGATTTCCATTGCTCCATTGCAGTCCTAGAAGCATGACTTAAGTGGCATTGTCATCTTGGAAGAAATAATCGTCCTGTCTGTAGAACTGCCCCAACGTTGTGAGCATTGAGTTATCCAGGATATCTCTATACATCACAGAATTCATGTCGCCATGAATAACAAACAGTAGACGCACACCGTACCAAAAGAAACGGGTCTGGTTCATTTGCCCGACGTTTACTTCACCGAAGGGTCACTTGACCGAAAATCACTTCACCGAAAAGATTGTTTCACCGAAAGATCACTTGATCGAAACGTTCATTTCACCGATAGGTCACTTGATCGAAAGGTACATTTCACCGAAGGGTCTCTTTACCTAAAAGTTCATTTCACCGAAAGGTCTCTTTACCTAAAAAATCATTTCACCGAAAGGTCTCTTTACCTAAAAGTCCATTTCATCGAAAGGTACATTTCACCGAAGGGTCATTTTATCGAAAAGTTCATTTCACCGTAAAATCTCTTTACCTAAAAGTTCATTTCACCGAAAGGTCTCTTTACCTAAAAGTTCATTTCATCGAAAGGTACATTTCACCGAAGGGTCACTTTATCGAAAAGTTCATTTCACCGAAAGATCTCTTTACCGAAAAGTTCATTTCACCGAAAGGTCTCTTTACCTAAAAGTTCATTTCACCGAAAGGTCTCTTTACCTAAAAGTCCATTTCACCAAAAGGTCTCGTTACCTAAAATCCATTTCACCGAAAGGTACATTTCACCGAAGGGTCACTTTATCGAAAAGTTCATTTCACCGAAAGATCTCTTTACCTAAAAGTTCATTTCACCGAAAGGGCTCTTTACCTAAAAGTTCGTTTAATCGAAAGGTCTCTTTACCTAAAAGTCCATTTCACCGAAAGGTCTCTTTACCTAAAAGTCCATTTCACCGAAAGGTACATTTCACCGAAGGGTCACTTTATCGAAAAGTTCATTTCACCGAAAGATCTCTTTACCTAAAAGTTCATTTCCCCGAAAGGTCTCTTTACCTAAAAGTCCATTTCATCGAAAAGTACATTTCACCGAAGGGTCACTTTATCGAAAAGTTCATTTCACCGAAAGGTCTCTTTACCTAAAAGTCCATTTCATCGAAAGGTACATTTCACCGAATGGTCACTTTATCGAAAAGTTCATTTCACCGAAAGATCTCTTTACCTAAAAGTTCATTTCCCCGAAAGGTCTCTTTACCTAAAAGTCCATTTCATCGAAAGGTACATTTCACCGAAGGGTCACTTTATCGAAAAGTTCATTTCACCGAAAGATCTCTTTACCTAAAAGTTCATTTCACCGAAAGGTCTCTTTACCTAAAAGTTCATTTCACCGAAAGGTCTCTTTACCTAAAAGTCCATTTCATCGAAAGGTCTCTTTACCTAAATGTTCATTTCATCGAAAGGTACATTTCACCGAAGGGTCACTTTATCGAAAAGTTCATTTCACCGAAAGATCTCTTTACCTAAAAGTTCATATCACTGAAAGGGCTCTTTACCTAAAAGTTCATTTCATCGAAAGGTCATTTCACCGAAGGGTCAGTTTATCGAAAACTTTGGATTTCATTACAGGATCTGTTGAAGCATGGTGCAAATTCGCCAGACAGACCACCAAAACGTTTTGGGATCATATTCAAATTGCATTTTAGATTTCTCCGTGTCACACAGAATGCAAAAATTTAGTTTTCAGGCAAAAAAAAGAAAAGAAAAAAATTATGTCCCTAGGGCTTAGGCATTTTCAGCAAATTTTAACCGTGCGAGCTCATATATTTATAAGGTTTACATAAAAAGTCAAGTTAATAATGTTGCATATTTTTTCAGGCAATAAAAAAAGCAATTTTAGGTCCCTAGGCCTCGGCTTGGGCTATTTCAGCAAATTTTAATCGTGCGTGCTCATGTTCATAAGGTTTGCATAAAAAGTCAAGTTAGCAATGTTGCACATTTATTCAGGCAAAAAAATCAATTCTGGGGCCTTAGGCCTCGGCGTAAGACTTTTTAGAAAATTTTAATCGTGCGTGCTCATGTTCATAAGGTTTACATAAAAAGTCAAGTTACTAATGTCGCATATTTTTCAGGCAAATTGAATCAATTTACAAATCACTTGACTTTTTATGTGAACTTTATGAGCATGAGGACTCGCTATTAAAATTTTCGTAAAAGGCCCAAGCCGAGGCCAAGGGCCCTAAAATAGATTATTTCAGCCTCAATAAATGTGCAACATGATTAACTTGACTTTTTATGTAAACTTTATGAACATGAGCATGCACGATTAAAACTTTCTAAAAAGGCCTAAGCCGAGGCCTAGGGTCCTAAAATTGGTTCTTTGTTCCTGAAAAAATGTGCAAAATTTTTAAATTAACTTGTTATACTAGTCTTATGACTATCAGCACGGCAGCTTAAAATATGTTAAGAGGGCCCAGGCTTGTGGCCTTATAATTAAATGTTTTATGCCTGAGTAAAAGCGCAAAATCATTGACTTGACTTCATATCTAAACCTTATAAGTATGACGTGGGGTGATTAAAATTTGCTAAAAGGGCCTAACTGAGGCCTAAAGCCTTAAAATTAATTTTTTGTGTCTGAGTAAATGTATGAAATTATTAACTTTCGTTTTTATATAACCCATACGAATATGAGCACTGTAGCTTAAAATTTGCTAAAAGGGCCCAAATCAAGGCCCAAGGCCTAAAAATCAACGTTTTTGGGTCTGGGTAAAAATAAACCATTATTAATTTCTTTTGCAATGTAAGTCTTATGAATATGAACAAGATGGATTAAAATTTGCTAAACATTTCCAGATCTAGACCTAGAAGGCCTTCTAATTAATGTTCGTCAAAAGTAGGTGGTGAAAAGTAGGTGGTGGTCACAATAATTCGTGCTATAGAGATGATAGCATTTACAATGATCCAAGTACACTGCTGGCCACCCAAAATGCAACACCAAAAAGGACACGAGATAGCAAAGCCAGATTTACCGGACACATAACAACAGATACAAAGATGAAACAATTAAGCTTACAGGCCCGTGTGACTTGCGGAACACGCAGACATCAATAGTTCGTGTGGACTCCATGGCTGGCAATAACGGCCGCTACACGCCACGGCATCGAACGAAAGAGGCTTTGGATGTGGGCTTGGGGTATGTCGGTCCAGGCTGCTTCCACACGTTGCCAAAGTTCATCAGGCGTAGCCGCGGGTGGTGCTTGCCAGGCCACTCGGTTGCCGATCAGCGACCAGACGTGTTCGATGGGCGACATATCGGGAGAACAGGCGGACCACGGCAGCAGTGACACCTGGTGTGCCGTGAAGACTTGTCGCACGATGCGTGTCACATGCGGGCGCCCATTGTCCTGTTGAAACGTGGCCGCTGGCAGGTCTTGCAGGTAAGGGAGGACTAGAGGCTCCAAAACGTCGGAGATGTAGCGGTGGCTGTTGAGTGTACCGGCGATGCGCACCAGAGGGGCGCGAGTGTCATATCCAATTGCGCCCCAAACCATCACGCCAGGCGACGGACCGGTATGACGATGCATAATGCAGGCGTCATACAGTTTCTCGCTGCGGTGCCACCACACGCGGATCCAACCATCGTGGTGTTGCAGGAAGAAGCGGGATTCCTCGGAGAAGTCAATGTCGTGCTATTCCGTAATCCAGGTGCTGCGTTCAACGGCCCACTGCCGCCGCACTCGCCGGTGGTGTAACGTCAATGGTAATCGGAGCAATGGGCGCCGTGCGACAAGTCCGCGCTCCTGCAGACAACGTCGAACGGTACGTGCTGACACAGGTTGTTGCGCAACACACCCTAATTCCTGCGCTAACGTTCGTGATGTGGTGGTGCGAGCCGTCAATGCCCGCCGCACAAAATGCCGGTCCTTTCGTTCGGTGGTGTGCCGCGGCTGCGGCAATCGCTCACGTCGGTCAGTCCGTCCGTCCGTCCGTCCCTCCTGCACCCACCGAATCCATACTCGCCTCACTGTGGCTGGATGTCGTCCCACACGGGCGCCGATGTCTCGGTACGACAAACCGCTGTCGCGATAAACCACTATTCGTCCTCTGTCGAACTCCGAAACGTGCTGGAATCACTGCCGTATTCTGCGACGAGGCATCAGGGAGCTTCGCACACACAGGTCCGGCAGCACAACACGTGCCGAGCGCACATGATTTGCATATGCCCTGCAATGCTAATCGTTTGCATTCCTCTCGCGGGCGACGCATGGTGCGAATTTCAGGCCAATCGGATGCTTCCTTCTTGGTGTTGCATTTTGGGTGGCCAGCAATGTATTTTAAGAAAGTGTCATGACAGATTGATTGTATCATTTAGGATAACCGTGCAGGACTTTGTCCTGGTCATTCTAGAATCCGTCCTTGTTTTGTCCCTACTTTGAAATCGGAAAGCATGGTAACCCTAACCGTAGTGAAACATTTGATTAACTCTGGCAAATGGCAGTTGAGCAGAATCATTATGGTAACCAACGGTGAATGAGTGGTTCCCAGCGGTACTGCATGAGATTCTGTGATTGTCTTTTTACTTGATCCATATTCCACCTGTCGTGATTCGCCATATTGTTGAGTTTTCTAGGCGTTATTCTACACCCCAAATAATGCAGGTAAAGATAAACGAAATATAATATTCCGGTAATTGCCATCATTTTATAATCATATTCTATCTCCTAAAAATGATATAAAGTAAACTTCTGTGCAACACTCACGCCAACGCTTTTGCGGTCCATTGTGATATGTGATATTTAGAAAGAAACAGTTCTCTGAAAAAACCTAGTGAAAAGAAATTTATTACGCATTTGTAGACTTTGTAAATACAGATTTGTTTACTCAATTGGTAAATAACAAATTCTACATAATTAAGCTGGAAACTCTCACGAGCATAATATGAATTCTGAAACTTTCTTTTGCAGTTAACAAGGAGACCAGCTTTGATTGAACGTGAATGATTTTAGAGAATCCAGTGGAAAACGAAGTTTTCTTCTTTCCTTCCCACTCCCCACCACGTTCTTTGTCTTTTTATTTTTATTTTTAGATCGTCAAAAAAAATTGTAAATGTTACAAACTTGGATATCGATCGCGTATTATGTGTATTTAATTGTCAACGCTGAGAGACGCATTTCTAAACATTATTCACAGCATTAATACTGGATCATGAAGCAGTCCTGATCTACAGATTACAAGGGAAAATACCATTGCTTAGACTATTGCGCCCCGTTGACGCAGTGGTCTAAGCGATGGCCTCTGATCATTCATCCGAAAGGGTCAGGGTTCGAATCCCGCTGAGGCATGGATGTTGTGTTTGTCTTACGGCACTGACTCTCTATTCGTTCCCTGGAACCAGTGCCCTAAATTAGGGACTGGCAACTCTCCTCATAGCCCGTTGAGTTGCTCACGGTGGTCGTTAAACCTCGAATTAAAAAAAAATAATGAAACGCAAATAATTGAGTACGCATTTTAAGAAGTAATTGGAAATAGAAGCATTACCTCTTATTACAGAGACATCAAAACAGGGACTCTACGGATTTTCACTGTTCGTATTGTTTGCTTTTTTAGAGGAGTGGGATTAAAAAATTTTTGCAGTGATTTGTGTTCTCTTCGGAAGGTGTGAGAGCAACACGATACCCATGCTAAGATGAACTTCATTAAGTGTTGCGAAGAAATCAGGCAAATATGCTTTCAGGAGATCTTTAAAAATTACCATACTTCATATTTATCGTTGTTCAAAGACCCTTCTGAGTCTCTCTCTCAAGACATCGCTATCGTGTTCTTGGCACCAGTCACGCACCACTTTAGCTAAATAGCACGGCACATTGTCCTGTTGGTAGACACCATCACTACCAGGGTAAACGTCCAACATGAAGGTATGCATGTGGTCAGCAAGGATGGGCAGGTACCAGCGGTCCCATGTCATACCAGGAAAACATCCTCCAGCCATGCGCACTGCTGCCGCCGGCCTGTACTTGACCAACAAGCGTACCAAGGTCAAGGTGTTGGTTTCCGAGAGTCAAACGCCGTATCCGCCACCGCCTGTCATTTCTGTTGAGTAGAAACCTCGATTCGTCGGAGAAGAAAACCTGTTTCCACGCTTCCAGTGTCCAATGATGGTAGTCCATGAGAACTGCAGCCGTCGTTGCCGATAGACTTGGGTTAACATGGGCGCCTTGACGCAACGTCGACCTTGGAGACTGATGCGTAACAGGGTTCTTTCCACTGTTATGTGGGACACGTAACTGGGTGCCGAAGCGTTCATTTCGTGGTTAATTGATGCATTGTTGCCCGTCGATTGTCCTTTACCGATCTACGGAGGCGACTGTCTCATCTAGGGTCGATGACCATTTGGGATCCACAATTTTGACGTCGGGAGGTACTCAGTGTGTCAGCGGTCCATTTTTAGTACACCCTTACTACAGCACTTCGCGTGCAGACCACGAAGTCTTATGTTTATGAGATACTTCCACACTTGGCGAAGAAGCCAATCATCTTTCCTTTTTGAACGTCCGTCAAATCACTACCTCTGTCCATTGTGCTCATGCTACGCACTATGGATCACTTGCCGTGGACTGCAGTTCATATCTCCGTGAGGACGACCTTGCCACGTGCACTCTGTTACGCGCCTGGGCGGGTGCATTGTGATTCCGGGGGTGGTCCTATTATTCTGATACGACCGTATACATTCTTACATATCGTATTCAGAACTAAATACCTAAGTAAATTACACAACCAATTTGTATTTGTATCACCCTCAGCTCTGATCATCATATACACTGACGGAAAAAAATCCCAACACCACGAAAAAATAGTTGTAGAGGAATGAAATGGCGGCAATACATTTGTATAGGTAACATATTTAATCGATTAAGGTTTCAAGATCACAGCTTATTGTAAGCGTGAGAAGAGCCATTTTAAATGGGAAATGCTAGTACATTAATAACCGGTGTAACCGCCAGAATGTTGAATGCAAGCACGCAAACGTTCGTGCATTGTGTCGTACAGGTGCTGGATGTCAGTTTGTGGGATGGAGTTCCATGCATGTTGCACTTGGTCGGTCAATACAGGGACGGTTAATGCTGGTTGGGGGTGACGCTGGAGTTGTCGTCCAATGATGTCCCATACGTGCTCGATTGGTGAAAGATCTGGTGATCTAGCAGGCCACGGCAACATGTCGACACTCTGCAGAGCATGTTGGGTTACAACAGCGGTATGCGGGCGAGCGTTATCCTGTTGGAATACACCCCTTGGAATGCTGTTCATGAATGGCAGCACATCAGGTTGAATCACCAGACCGACGTACAACTGTGCCGTCAGGGTGCGTGGGATAACCACGAGAGTGCTCCTGCTGTCATAGGAAATTGCTCCCCAGACCATAACTCCAGGTGTAGGTCCAGTGTGTCTCGGCCGCAGACAGGTTGGTTGCAGGCGCTCACCTGGCCTCCTTCTAACCAACACACGGCCATCACTGGCACCTAGGCAGAACCGGATTTCATCAGAAAACACAACAGATCTCCACTCCGTCCTCCAATGAGCTCTAGCTTGATACCACTGACGTCGCAAACGGCAGTGGTTTGGAGTAAGTGGAATGCACGCTACAGGGCGTCTGGCTCGGAGCTGTCCTTCCGGTAACCGATTTGTAACAGTTCGTTGTGTCACTGTGGTGGCAACTGCAGCTCGAATTGCTGCCGCAGACGCGGTACGATGCGAAACGGCCATACGCCGTACACGTCGGTCTTCCCTCTCAGTAGTGCCACGTGGCCGTCCGGAAACCGGTCATCTTGAGGCAGTACCTTCCCTTGACCACCGCTGCCAACAATCATGCACAGTGGCTACATTCCTGCCAATTCCTTCTGCAATATTGCGGAAAGAAAATCCACCTTCTCGTAGCCCTATTACACGACCTCGTTCAAACTCCGTGTGCTGTTGATAATGGCTTATTCGTCTTCTTAAAGGCATTCTTGACTAACATCAACACCCTACGTCGAATCTCAACGATAACTAACGCTCACGAACGTTACAGCGCGTGTTTACAGCAAACCTGCTTTGCATGTTCCGAGGGGCGCTACTAGCGCCACACGTATGCGCTGAGCGCGAAATTTGCATAGACGTCATCTTGCAGATGTACTCTCACCGCCTACCAACTGTCGTTTATCTAACACTACCCCTTCTTGGTGTTGGGATTTTTTTTCCGTCAGTGTATAATACATTTCATAACGTTCAGTGGCTTATAATCTGGCTAGCTGAGAGGTCCAAGAAATGCAAATAAAAGCACTGTCTACAAGTACTTTCCAATTCATTATCTTTAACTAAGAGAATGGAATCTCGCTATGAAATCTCCTCAACAAATTCTCTATGGCGATCATCCCGTATGCGCAGTCTTCGTTGGCTGACGGAGAAGACTTTCCTGTTGATAGCATAAAGTAAGGAAGATAAAACTATAGGGTTAATACACAGTCGAGTCGTTTTATTGTGACCACCTCCTACTTTTGACGTCAACAATGCGTAGCCAATGAAAGAAGGGAAATGTCGTCAGCTGGCTTGTAGGGAATACGAGGTATGCTGTAGGCATTCTGAAAACATATCACTCGTTGCTGTCACGGATAAAAAGAGCAACTGATCAGATTTGGAAAAAGGGATGATTACCGGCTTTTGGGCCAAGCGTGCCACTATTTCTGAAACCGTGCACTTTGTGAACTGTTTGCGTGCTGCTGTGTTTAAAATATATCGTGATTGGAGAAATTGCACCATTGCGAATAAGCGACGTGGAAACGGCAGAGCACCACGTGCCATTGACGTGCGAGGTGAACATGGGCTTCGAAGGTGCATGAGGGCCGATGGACACGCTACAGTGGACCAACTCACTAGCCGAATGAACTAGGAGGCTACCGGAAGTGTGTCTAAAACGACAGTTCAGCGAACCCTGCTGCGTATGGGGCGCCGAGTCAGACGGACGATCGCTGTACCTATTCTAACAAAAAATCATTGGCAGAAAAGGCTTACATTTGCACGGAAGTATCGGAATTGAACCTCCGCTGAATCGCGACGGATTGCCTTCTGCGATGAGTCACGTCTTCTGCTTCATCGAGCGGATGGACGTTGACGTATAAGGCGAGAAAGATCGGTTAATAAACACTATTTAACATCTGATGGAAGAACAAAAGCTGGTGGCGGCAGCGTTACGGTCTGGGGAATGATTTCGTGGCATTCTGTGGGTCCACTCTTTTGTGGGGCATTCTGTGGTACTGGAAACATACATGCTTATTGTCTTCCCTGGGACGCATGGGATCGTTCAAAATGACAATGCGAAGTGTCACACAGCTAGAAATGCCCGAGAGTGGTTGGAAGAGCGCGATGAAGACTTCAAAGTACTTCCCTGTCCCCTTAATTCTCTAGACGTAAACCCAACTGAGCATTTGTGGGACCACCTCGATCGTATCGTTCATTCTATGGGTCCTCAACCACGCACCCTCCAGCAGCTGTCAAATGCACTGCAGTCAGCATGGCTCCACATACCTGTGAACACCTTCCAACACCTTATTGAGTCCTTTCCAGCCCATCTAGCTGCTTTCCGCGCTGCACACGGTGCTTGCTCTGGATATTAGCTGATGGTCACAATAATGTGACTCGACCGTGTAGTTTGGGCGAATTTCTCAATGAAAATCCAGGCAGGTACGTGAGTGTAGGCAGGACACACACGGTCTCTGTGTTCCTGCCAATAATGCTTCAAGAAATCTAAAAATGTCTCGTGATTTTAAGAATTTGTTTTAAATTGTTTTAAAAGTAGCACGATTTGTAGCGTAATGTTTTGCTACAAGGTACTTTATTTTGTAGCGTGCTACCATAACTACATTTTTCTATTTGTTACAATGCTACACGTCAGGCTACTGAATATGAGGCGTGCTACTTCCGATCACTGGACACATGTTACATTTCGGATGGATGCACTACTTCGCCAGGTTTTATGACGTTTCAGCTAAACACGAAATTCCACCGGGTAATTAAGACTCATGGGACTTAATTCTAAGGGAATAATTTCTTTATGAGCATGAATGTTGGGAAAACACTAGGTTCATGTCTGAATAACAATCAGACTTATTTAATCAGGGATTTATTTATTCCACATTTCAGCAAACCTTTCAAAAATTACCTCATGAGATAAAGGCAACATAAGAGAATAATTCCTTCCTGTAGGTTTCTTTTTCTGTTCTTTTGGTTGGATGTTTAACGAACCCCGTGAGAAACTCAGTGTGCTATAAGCTGTAGCCCGTCCTAATTTAAGGCCACTGGTTCCAGGGAAGGGAGCCAGCTAGTGCCGTAAGACACACACAACATCCACGCCTCACTGGGATTCGAACCCGGATCCATCTCAGGCGAATGGTCAGAAGCCAGCGCTTAGACCATTGCGCGGCCCTGAAAGTTTCGCTCAGACTTCATTTCATACAAGGGGTGATCAAAATATCACATGACCTTCAGCTTCGTATTAAGTATACGTAAATTGGTTTTCCTCACGCCGTTTTAATATTCTGAACCGAGAACGTCGTATTTTTTTTTTTTTTGACTGCAGGTTTAATAACCACCGTGAGCAACTGGATGGGCTATAACCATCCGCCCGTCCCTAATTTAGAGACACTGGTTCCAGGGAAGAGAAAGAGCCAGTGCCGTAAGACAAACACAACACACATGCCTCACCAGTGTTCAAAACCTGACCCTTCACGGACGGAAGGTCATGAGCCAGCGTTTGACCACTGCGTGGCGGCTCCCCGGGCGCAGCTAAATATATGGTACAAAAATCACGGCTTACAACATGATTAAAATTGGAATTGAAACTTTTGTGCCAGTTTCTGCTGGCGCTAAAATTTCAATTCCAATTTTAAGATATAAACACATTACAAAATTCGTTTATATCTTTCGCCAGTTTTGGTAGACTTGGCAGCCTAAAATTCACATTTCTTCACCAAAATGTTCAAGGGATGTTAGTTGCTCAAATTCAAAAACGGAGGCGCGGTTGTACGTACGTTGCAGGATAAGGATGTGGTACACACTGTTGAAGATTCTGTGGGGGCTATTCTGTCCTTATTACGATTTACGACAGCCAGATGTTTTCGTTCTGCTTGATGTGCTACCGAAGGTTCTAACTCTGAACAGATGGTAAAAGTCGTGCAAATAGTGAGTTTGATTGTGCCTCCAACTTTGGTCTTAATTCTATTTTGTTGAGCAGTGTTTATTTATGTGAATATGTTTTGTGTATGGGATAGAAAGACATAGTGGGGCGCAGTATTTTGTGGTTTACCCCTGGCGCAGACATACCTAGTTGCGCCTCAAATTGTTTAGCACGGATTTCGAATAAAACGTGCTGAAGAGCATATTCAAATGAAAACGACAATCCGCCTGAAAATGATTTCACTCGGAAGTACGTGCAGAGGTTAGGTTGAACGATATGGATTGCAATGTATCGAAAGAAACAGTTTCATCAATCTGACGCAAAGTCATCTACCCATATTCTTGATCAGAGTCTCTATACACCCCACGTCTTCTTGTCTGCTGCTGATGCTGAAAGTCAACGATCGCATTTCTCATTCTTCAGCATATTACACGCACGTGAGAATTTTTAACTCCTTTCTGACACTCTAGAAAAGCACCTTGGACTTCTTGCAGTTGGCAATGATCTTTGCTGCCTGGGTTTTCCGTACTCAGAGAAACCGAAAAAATGGACACACCGCAGAGGGAGCCTACGTTTTCAGGCATATCGGCATTTTCCATTGATTCTTTGCTCTAACTCTGACTTTTTATTCAAACTCCTGTGCTAAACAATGCCCTTCAGTCAGGAGAGTGTAACAACAAAGGAGACAGCTTTACATATCCCTAATCCACCTGCAAAAGTTATCCGAAGTTACATTTTGATCAGCCTACATAGGTATTTCTATGTCTGAGAAATAGAAGTATTCAGATGTGATATAGGATATCTCCCGATTGCAAAGTGTGATAAGCAAAATACCGAAGAATTAGATTTTTAAACTTGTTCAAAATGAAGACCAACGGCCTTGTGTGGCTTTCGTACCAATGCTGATGGACGGCAGCGTGGCACTTACCCTGAAATCGCAACTAGACCAAAGGTAAACCCAGGAAGGAAAACGTCAGATGTATCGAAACTCTCGATATCTAGCCCAGCACTTTAACTTTACGGCTAGATATCGAGAGTTCCGTCGTTTAATTCCACGGCGGCGGCTGAAAACAATTTTTCGGTTGCTATGTGTTTCTGGAACGTGGAAAGAGCGATGTATTTATTTATTTACTGACGCCACGTATTTGGAGGATTTTCACGATAAATACAAAGTTTAGTAGATCTGTGCTGTTTTCTCCTGTACACTCTTTTATAAATACAAGTTAAAATAATACTTTTACAATCCTAAATAAAAGTAATAATAATACTCTTTTATAATACTTTTATAATAAATAATAAATACAAGTTTTAGTCGATCTGTACTGTTTTCTTCTGTGCACTTTTTTTTTTTTATAAAAACGTTTTAAAAATCATTACGCTCTAAAAGCGGTTGCAGAATCGCTGCATAAATCTTAAAGCAAATTTTACGAATGAGTATAGAGAAATGATTTATAATTTTCTGCCATTTAGTAGTTCTACTGAAAATTTCAGTATGCGAGTATTATAAACAAGCACTAGGACGTCTACAACGCATTATGTAGTTAAATCGCTGAGAAATGTTCCACGAATTTCCAGTAGATATTTAAATTAAAGGCAGTCCTTCAATATTTACTTTTGTGCGTCTTGTTGCGCATTTTCTTTTCCACGTTGTCTTTAAATGAGTTTCGCTAATCTTATGAAATATTAATGTGCGTTAATAATTTAATGAAGCCATTTGTGGGAGATGCAATTAGCAAAGTCATTTGTTGCCCTGAGTAATTAGAATGTCCTCTTCGTTGAAAGAAAACTAAATTGTGCTGTTTTCTTTACGTCGATTCATCTAGTTGTTTTACTGCGTGCACTTTGGAAGCTGCATGTCCACTTAAAAACTCATTATAAATGATACATGTTAACCTTTTTTCTTTAATCCGATAAGCTTGTTGCGGTTGAATGACGACTGCTTGTGGGACACTGAAGCTCCAGAGGGAAATTCTGAAGAGAAAGGCCGCATAAAGACCTCTAACATTCAAAAGAAAGACGCAAGCTAAAGCAATGTCATTTCTACTTTGTCCATTTGCATGGACATATAAGTCAGAAAAAAAAATGAAAGATATCACTCTACGTTGGTATGTCGGCCATACCATAAGTTATTATCGCTTTTGGACCTTAAAAAAACCCATTATATTTTAAAAGAAGACATTATACATGTACCGCTGTAATCAATGGCATTTTGTTGCCTCACCTATAAATTTTCCTGTCCATCTCATTATGTGTTTTCAACTTGGAAAAAAAACGAACGGATGCCTTCCTGAAAGACTTCACTTTCTTACAGGTTTATAATATTTAAATGCACTGTATGATACACAATAGAAAAAAAAATGAATCATAAAAACTCCAGCTCGGGTTTTAAATATCTGTAACTAAAATGACAGGAAATCAAATTTGACCACAATTGAAAAAATACACCGGATTTACGTTTTTTTTTTTGTTGTTGTTTTTTTTTCGGAAAAATCGAGATCCTTTTGTTATCTCCCTTCATGTATTACAAAATTTAATAAGCTTCTTGATAGCAAAATTAAATGAAAGGTTTGTCTCTCAACAGTATCGATATACACTCTTTGCCAAAAAGGAAAAAAAAAACAAAGAACCCAGAAATAACCGTCTAATCATTATAAAATTGGAATGTGCAATGTACATGTGTAGGAAAGGCAATGATTGCAATTCTAGAACAGTTGGACCATTTATTCGGATAAAAACAGCTACACTAGTGGAACAAGTCAGTACATTGTAGCGCCACCTCTGGCTTGGATACAAGTGGTTACCAGGCGTGTCATTGACGCATGCAGTTCTCTGATACTGTCCTGAGGTACAGCATGCCAGTTGGTATCAAAACTGCGTGCCGGTTCGCCGACATTCCGGAGTGGATGTAGATGGCGTTCCATCATGTCTCAAACATGTTTTATTGGTGAGAGGTAAGGCGATCAGGATTCAAACAGAACGGTGTAGATATTACAGAGGCAGATGTGAGAAAGCCTTGCCGTGTGCGGCCACGAATTATCTTGTTGAAGAATTGGTCAGTGTTGCTGCGACAGGAATGGCAACACGACAGGTCGTGGAATGCCGTGCATGTGCCGTTGAGACGTGAAGTTGGTACGGACGACTATCAAGGGTGTCGGGCTATCGTAGGAGATATCCCCACAAACAATCACTCCCGATGTTCGAGCCGTGTGTTGTTCCATGGTAGAGGCAGGAACCTTGCGCAGGATGGCTCGTCTCCAGACACGTATGCGCTTGTCATCGGGGCCAAGTGCAAACCATTACTCATCACTGAAGACAACACGATGCCACTGCACACTATCCCACGTTGATCAGGTCCTAAACCACTACAACCGGTTCCGACGAAGCTCGCTGGTCCGTGGTAGATGGCGGGGTGGTCTCCTCAAATGTAATCCCCCTTGCCGCAAGTCGTATGACAACGGTGCGGATGTTCACTTCCGTATCTGTTGACGACGCAGCATGGCAACGGATGGTTGAAAGCCAGGAAATCGGGTTTGTTCGTGCGGCTCTGAAAATCAGTCGATTCTCGCGCTCCGTCGTTGCTCTCGGCCGTCCACTGCCAGTGATCCGCTGAGCTGTGCCCTCCTTGACCTATTGGCGTCAACGTCGTCCGATTGTCACGTTGCTCCGATCCAAATGCCAGGCGATACTGTGACTTCACCAACAGGCCTCTCTCAACGCAATTATACCTACTCTCTCAAACTCGCTCAACCGCTCGTAGTGTGCACGGATCCGACGTGGAGGCATCCTCACCGTCCGTGGAGGTTAACGCAATAGCAATACTTTCCCACAATTGTCCCTGCATGCGAGCGTTTTGCTTTTGACATATCCTACTGGATGTCCGGTTCCATGCGCTGGGTCATTTGCATATTCGGCCTGCAAATACTTCATCCGGATGGAAACTCTTTCTCGGGGTGCTTCGTGTTTTGTTTTTGTTTTTTGCAAAGAGTATATTTGCGAAAATCCTTCGTCTGAGCACAGTTGTATATAAATTTCTCTAATTTTTTTAACGTGAAAAATTTCTAAACACAGTGGCAGTTTTGGGAAAGCTCACGTCTTTATAGATAGTAAACCAGTCTCCAAAAACGCAATTTATATAATGTAAGGTTTGTCATAGCATTCGGAGTTGTTTTCATACAGAGAAACGGAGTGGCTAGTACTGAAACATCATTCTCCAATAATTCATCCAACATTTGTCCGTAAACAGAATAATGTATCACATAATGCTAAAACGTCTTGGTGCCGCGTAGAAAATGACTATTATTCTATTAGGGGTATGCAAAGGTTTCCGCCACCCTCGCTAGTGAGCGCTGTAGGAGTCTAACCGCCCGGCGACCCGTACTGTCAGTTCGTACATGAAGCCAAGAATGGCGGTCGATAAAGTTCATTTCCAGAACTGTTTGTTATTATGTTTAATTTAGGGAAAAGTGCAAGTGAAGCACACGGTTCAATATGTCAGCCGTATGGCGAAACGATTATGTGTGAGAGGACGCGTCGAGAATGGTTTGCCGAGTTTAAGAAATGTGATCTAAACTTGGAAGACAAGCCACGTGCAGATAGACCGCGGGAACTCGCAGACAAGGAGCTAGAATCGCTGTTGCAAGAGCATGCAAACAATCGACCACGCAACTGGCGAAACGTTTGAGAATGGCTCAATCGACGGTGGTACGGCGTCTACAGGACTTAGGGAAGATCCAGAAGATTGGTAAGTAGGTTCCGCATACTTTAACTGAGCGTAATAATGGTCAACCATTGGGCATCTGCATGTCGTTGTTGAAGAGATTTCAAGGGAAGAATTTCTTGTAGAAGGTTGTCACCGGGGATGAAAAATGGGTCTATTGGGACAAACCCGTAGGCAAGCAATCCTGAGTCGACCCAGGCCAGCCATCAGCATCCACTGCAAAACAGGATATCCACGAGAAAAAGATAATGCCGTGTGTGTGTGGTGGGATTTGCATGGAGTGCTGTACTTCGAACTGTTGAAACCGGCCGAAACAACCACTGCACAGCGAATAGCGATCAGTTGATGAAGCTGAACGCCACAATCGAGCAAAAATGCCCATGGACAGTTGAAAGACGCCGTCCAGTCATCCTGTTACACGATAATGCCAGACCACATGTCGGTGCCACCACGAAATCAACCCTTGAACAGTTACACTGGGAGGTTTTATAGCATCCGGCTTATTTTCCAACATTGTACCCTCAGACTTTCATCTTTTTTCGCTCTATGCAACATGCCCTAGCCCAACAGTGGTTTATCACAGTTCCAGAGGTGGAAAATTCGTCACTGCGTTCTTCAGCTGAAAGCTCAAGTCCTATCCCATCAGGGGCATTCATTTCTTGCCTGAAAAACGGCAAAGGGTCATTGATGCTAACGGCCAATATTTCGCTGAATAAATGTGTACTTGTTTCCTGATTGTTCCTATCTCCTTCCTCCTCAAAACGGTAGAAACTTCTGCATACCCCGAATAGAAAACAGCGTAGTCTTATTGACCTACTAAAATATTTTTGATGTATTGGCAATGGCACGCACATAATCTTTCGCAGCGGTTATACCACCGGCACTTTTCTTCAGAAGTTGCAGCCTTTGTACACCTCCTACTAAAAGAAGGGTCATTCGACGCTAATTTTGTGTTCACCTAAGTAAATGTTGCCCAAATCGCTTTGCACATCATTCATTTTTTCCGCTTTGAAACTTTCGAGGGTTTGGGTTTGTTTGTTAGTTTCGGGGTTTAATCATCAGCATGAGCAACTATAGACAGTTTTTCGTCTCAAATGTCGAGGTCACTAGTTATAAGGAGGAGAGAGAGCCAGCGCCATTGGTCAAGGGTACCAGACCCTTGCCTCAACCAGGTCCCTAACTCAGGCCCATCTTGGACAAAAGATCAGAAACCAGCGTCTCAGACCACTCACCCACCGAGCCTGCTTGGAGTTCTCAACCGGATAAAATTTCTTTGAAAAATACCGTAAACCATTTACATTAACCGACACTGATTTGTTTTAGTACACTTCAAAATAGAAAATAAAATTAAATATGTTAGTGTGCAGTTCACGTTTTGCCTTTAATAATGAGTTCCCCATAAAAGCAAAAGATGTGGCATTATGAGGCAACATATCCTAAGAAATACGAAATACGAGTATGACCATTGATCAATGAAATGTTTTAGTGCTATGCACCGCGTAACATGGTAAATTTAGCATACCAAATATTCACGGTCGAGTCACATTATTGTGACCACCAGCTAATATCCAGAGTAACCGCTGTGTGCAGCGCGGGCAGTAGCTAGACGGGCTGGGAGTGACTCAGTAAGGTGCCGGAAGGTGTTCACAAGTATGTGGAGCCATGCTGACTGTAGTGCATCGGACAGCTGCTGGAGGGTGCGTGGTGGAAGATCTATAGCGCAAACAATGCGATCGAGGTGGTTCCACAGATGCTCAATTGGGTTTAAGTATGGGGAATTAGGGTGCCAGGGAAGTACTTTGAAGTCTTTATCGTGCTCTTCCAACCACTCTTTGACATTTCTAGCTATGTGACACGTCTCATTGTCGTGCTGGAAATTCCTATCCGCCCCAGGGAAGGCAATCAGCATGCATGGGTGTACGTGATCTGCAAGGATGGTTTCATGGCGAATTCGGTCCATAGTGCCTTCCACAAATATGAGTGGACCAAGCGATTGCCACAAAAACATTCCCCGGACCATAATGCTGCCCCTAACAACTTGTGTTCCTCCAGCAATGGTTGAAGAGTGTTTGTTCTCCGATGTTTCTCGCTTTATACGCCAACGTCCGTCCGTTCCATGAAGCAGGAAACGTGACTCATCAGAGAAGGCAATCCTTTGCCAATCAGCGGAGGTCCAATTCCGATACTGCCGTGCAAATATAAGGCTTTTCTGTCGATGCACCTTCGTTAGCAAAGGTGCAGTGACCATCCGTCTGCATGGGAGCCCCATACTCAGCAGGGTTCGCTGAACTGTCGTTTTAGACACACTTCCGGCAGCCCCTAGTTCATTCGGCCAGTGAGTTGCTCCACTGTAGCGTGTCGATCGGCCCTTACGCACCATCGAAGCCGATGTTCACCTCTCACATCAATGGCCCGTAGTGCTCCGCAATTTTCACGTCGCTTATTCGAATGGTGCTATTTCTCCAATCACGATACACTTTAACCACAGCAGCACGATAACAGTTCACAAACTGCGCTGTTTCAGAAATACTGCCACCCTTGGCCCAAAAGCCGATAATCATCCTTTTCTGCAAATCTGATAAATCACTTCTTTTATTCATGACAGCAACGAGTGATATGTTTTTAGAATGCCTACAGCACACCTTATATACCCTCCAAGCCAGCTCACGACACGTGCCTTCATAAATTGGCTATGCGCTGTTGACTTCAAAAGTACGAGGTGATCACAATAATGTGACTCGACTGTGTATTTTTCAGAGAGAATTATTTTTTCTTTGGAAATCAAATGAAATAGATTTTATGCCATCAGTGAATGACCCTGAAGCTACAAAATAGCGGAATTTGAAGCAACGGAATAAGGGAAGAGCAGAAGAACCACAGAATGCAAGGTCCGGGTTGCATATGTGACATGCGAAGGGAGCGGAAATGTGAGGGTTCAAAGTTCAAACTCACACCTCGCTTAGTCTATGTCAGTGTTCGTAACTTCTTTTGACTCTTAAACTTTTATGCTTATTAACATTCACATAAGTAATTTTTATATTATTAAATGTTTACAGTACCTATGGTTTCTTTCGGAGAAATTCCAAGAGATTGGCAAAATGGCATCAGTTAAAAATAAATTAAAGTAATTGTTACCAGTGCTGTATCTAAGGCATCTAAGAATTAAAATTAATTTTATCATGAAAATTGCATTTATTTCAAGAATATTCAAAATTAGAGATCGGAACAAATACAATGTAAGCTATTAAAATAATTTCAAGAATAATCAAAATTATAGATCGTAACAAATACAAGGTAAATTAATAAATTTATTTTAAGAATATTCAAAATTATAGATCGTAAATACAAGGTAAACTATTAAAATCATTTCAAGAATATTCAAAATTATAGATCGTAAATACAAGGTAAGCTATTAAAATCATTTCAAGAATACTCAAAATTATAGATTGTAAATACAAAATTATAGATTTTGTAAAATCTAAATTATAGATCGTAAATACTATTAAAATCATTTCAAGAATATTCAAAATTATAGATCGTAGCAAATGCAAGGTAAGCTATTCAAATCATTTCAAGAGTATCCAGAATTATAGATCGTAACAAATACAAGGTAAAATTATTTCAAGAAATGCACACACCAGTTAAGCATGATATCAATATTTAAAAACCAAATTATTTCAAAAATTAAATGACGCTTCTGGGCTAGTTTAATATGTACCAATATATTGTTTGGCAGAAAAACGACGTAGCTGATTTTATATCAAGTTTGCTTCGGTATTTTAACAAGCTCTAAGTTGGTAAAGCTCTCTCGCACGTATAACTAGACACTAGTTTAGGTAAATACCTTCATATAAAATACATCAATGGACACTTGCGTAGGCACAGCTTTTGTTTTTCTCATCTCCTTTTTTATCAATGGTATTGAAATAACTACGATTCTAAAAATATTCGAAAATTATTATTTTTCAAACTATAACGAAATGCTTAGGTTTCTTTCATATAACCATTTCACCGTGTGTTTGTGGCTGATGTGAGGACTTGCTGATTAAAAAAATCTTACGAAAACATCTGTATGAATTTGATATACCACTACGGGATATGTTATTTCTTTGCCATTTTTATATAAGCTAAGGGTTTTAGCAACATGTTGTCAAAGTCTTTTCTGTTTTATTGGAGGTTTAACGACCACCGTGAGCAACTCAATGGGCTATAAGCAGTCGCCCGCCCCTAATTTAGGGTCACTGGTTCCAGGGAAGGGAGAGAGCCAGTGCCGTAAGACAAACACAACTTCCATGCCTCACCGGGATTCGAACCCGGACCCCTTTCGAACGAATGATCAGAAGCCATCGCTTAGACCACTGCGCCACCGGTGCGGCCGTCGAAATTTTGCAGTCGTCTCGGCACTTATTTATCCAATTCAAATCTTTAATTACTTGCCGTTTGCAGAATTATCTCCCTTAGATTAAGCAGCTTGTTCAGTTTACGATAACACACTTCTGTTATTAATTTGTAATTTTAGCTGCTCCTAAAGGGGGTACTTAAAACCTTCACAAAGAATTAGGAAAACCATTGTTTTGAAGACCAATTGCCAGAAAAAGAATTTTTTAAGTATAATTTTTCTTCATTATTTTCTTATTTTTTGTTATCAACGATTTTTTTAATGAGCTACAAACCAAAGAAATTTAGGAATTATGGGATGTAGCTTTATTTTGGCCACGAAGTCTTACCCTGCTATACAGCATTTCGGAGGCAAAACGAACTTTCTTTTCTTGGAAATCATTCTTTGAAACCGAGTCGAGATAAGCATTTCCTTTTCTTTTTCCCTTTTTCTTTTGAAGTACAAAACTGCAGTTTCGGTAGCATGCGTTATTCTTAGTCCGCCGTGAAAGAAGGTCATTCATTTTTTAAAAGATTTTGGTTCCTGAGACGTTACGTGAAACAGAATAGGAAACTGAAAGTCCACCTTTGAAAGTATATATATATATATATATATATATATATATATATGCCACTGACGCTTTGAAGCAACTAGACACCCATAGGATCGAAATATTTGGTATAACAAAACAGGAGAGAGAGGAAAAAACTCTCTTAAAAGGAAATTTCATGAACAATTGCAAGGTAACGAGATCAGAATGCAATTATTTGCCCGAAGCAGACGAACCAGAATCGCTTTGAGCTCCTGTGCTTTTGTATCAACTATTCGGAATTAAAATAAACCTGATCCTTTCTACGGAAAAGAAAGCACATCGCATCCATTTGTACAAGAAGAACATATCCGAAGCACATCATATTTTTGACTTTTGCAGAGGCTTTTGACAGAGAAAAAGAAAGATTCACATATAAAATGCCCCATGACACTACATAACTATCGGGAACCCTAAGGAAATTTGAAGCAACGGAGATTTTGCATCCACAAGAAGAAAATACTCAGTGGTTTTCAGTTCATTCCACGACACTATCTCTCTACATGAATCAAAAATAATCTCTCCAATATGTGTTCTCTCAGGAAACAGAAACAGATATGAATATATATATATATAGCAAAATTGGAAAAACGGGTGATGCGCTAAAAATCTTAACTACTCAGGTCAATTCGGTGCGAAAAAAAACATATTTCTAATAAATCTCCAGAAAAGGATGATATCATTTCCATAGTCAATCTGACGGAGAAAATTTTAAAGCGGTGTAACGTAGGACCTGTCACCAGATTCTCGGTAGTAATGAACATGCCCATTTTCATAAGGATCTGGTAAGCTGGAGGTATTTTAGGGTATTTGAAATAACGTAACTAGCAGTGTTCTAACAAAATATAGATTTTTTTTATATTGTATGCTTTGATTATAGTAAATTGATCAAAACCTATTAAAATGCTAATAAAAATACATAGTTGCGTCTGGAGAACGGGTAGGTAATGCATCTCATCATCATATAACGCGATTAGGACAAGGTGACCAAGCAACACTTTCAACATCCGCTTTCCGAATTCTTGATCTTACTTTCCAGTCAGATCTTCTCGTTGCTGCTCTCACATCTCCACCTCCACAAAATCTTTGCACCTTATCCTCGATCTTCTTAAAGGTATCGCACTCTTAGGTCTACAGTCCTGCACAAGTCTAGGGAATATCTCTTAGTATTCTAGCCACATGTCCGGGCCACTGCATCCGCCTGACCTTCAGTTATGTCCTTTGTTCATGTAGTTCTTCACCGTATCTTGTTCTCGACTCATTCAATACAATGTGAAATACAGGGCCATTAATTTTCCTAGACATTATTCATTGAAAGACCTCGAGCTGTCGTAGATCTTGTTTCTGGTTGTTCCATGTCCTGCATCCACACAAAATCCCAGGTAGTATCAACGAGCTATATAACTGTATTTTTGTGTTCCTTTGTATGAGTTTTGCGGGGTTGTTTTTATTTTTGTCTTTTTTTTTATTTTTTGATCTAAATTTTTATCTCAATTCAGCAAGATAATGACATCATCGGGGAGGAAGTAGTGAATCTGGAAAATCAAAAAGGTTATGGATAATATTAATTACCATTACAGTTACCCAATGCTTAAGAAACTTTTTTCAAACTGATCTCTTAACGCTTAGGTACCATTGGACTACAAAATCGAAATTTATGTATCCAGGAGATAACCTTACGTCAGAAAACCTGCAAAATTCAATTTAATTTTAAAAGTGCGAGTGAAGGTTCAAAATATCAAAACTCCATGACGTTCCCAACCACAAATTATTGCACCGTTGAAAATAGGTCATATGTGGATAACATGGATAAATTCAACAAATGTTTCGTTCCTGAATGTCGCACCAAAATTGACAAAAATAAGGATTAGCAAAATTTTCATTTAGAAATTACAGCATATTGTATTGAAATATAAGAAAAAATTCCATTTGAAGTGTTTGTTTTTCTATTGAAAACACGACCAGCGATATAAGGTTCTTTGTTTGTGTGTTGAATAACAGAAAAAAAACGCTAATTACGTAGGTGTCACTGCTTCAATTTGCATTTCCAAAGTATATAGAAAGTGAAAAGCACAAAAAAAAAAAAAAAAAATGAAATAATCTATTGTTCGGGAATATTAGTAAATCTAATCGATGGGTAGCGCTTTACATTCTAAAGAAGACCGCCCTCTATGGACGGCCGTCCACTGCATCTATAGTTTTCTTCTGCCATTAGGTGGCTTGTGGACTTAATGGCAGAAGAAAACACATACAGTAGTTCTGTAAGATTTGTTGACAGTTATTTGTACAAAATTTTGGTCACATCGGAATATGCACTCAGTTCAGAAGCTGCAGTTATTTGATCATTTTATAACTGTTCAATAATTTCGGTGTGTATTTTGACAGATGCACGTAAATAAAACAAGAAAGATGACGCCGAATTTTCGGGTGTAATAATCACGTTTTTTGAATCCGTTCTGACGCAAATTAAATTTATTAAAGCTATTCAGAGTCAATGGAACCGGTATGGAAAACAATAGTATCTGACGGAAAAAAGAAGTTTTTCAATCGGGTCTTTAATCCCTCAGATATTGCTGTAAACGGAATCGTGAGCTTACGAACTCTTAGAAACAGAGTTATCGACAAAAATAAGATGTGACTTTACGTCCCTTGGTGGGAAAACCATGCATTATTTTAGGAAGAAAGTATTCACAAAAGGTTTATCCATATGAGCGGTATCGGTCCAAGAAAAAAAAATTGTCGAGTTTTCAGGAGCCCCGATTTTGCTACAAATACATCAGAAGCAGAAATTAAGACTTATGACCCCTGGTGGCCAAACCATTCTTTACCAAAAATTAGAAATTACGTGAAAAATATTTTCCGTCAGGTCTTGTAAGCGATACAGGAAGAATTTTTCAAATCGGAGTTTCAGGAGCAGAAAACGCAATTTACCATTGTGCGCCCTAGCGGAAATTCTATGATTTACTTGCAAATTTTGAATTTATAAGAAAAACATTTCGTATCGGAAACACTATCCAACAAAGAAGGAATTTTTCAAATTGGACATTTAGAAGAAGAGATATTGACAAAAATAAGATATACATCTACGCCCCTGGCGTAGAAACCATGCATTATTTCAAGAAGAAAATGTTCCTAAAATGTTTGTCGACATGAGTAGTATCGGTCCACAAAATACTTTTTTCAATCGAGATTTTAGAAGCTCATATTTTGCTGCAAATGCATCAGAAGCGGAATTTAAGACTTACGCCACCTGGTGGCCAAACAATTTTTTACAAACATTTTAAATTACGTGCAAACGATCTCCCATCAGGAGCTGTATCCGGTGCAGAAAGAATTTTTCAGATCGGAGATTTCGAAGCAGAGATATAGGGGGAAACGCAATTTACCTTTACGCCCCTAGCGGAAAATCTATGAATTACTTTAAAATTTTGAAATTATATGAAAAACATGTCACATGGAAAACATTATCCAACAAAGAAGGAATTTTTGAAATCCGACTCCTAGAAGTCAAGATATTGACAAAAATAAGACACACATCTACGCCCCCTGGCGGAGAAACTGTGGAATATTTGAGGAAGAAAATATTCCGAAAAGGTTTATCAATGAGAGTGGCATCATTCCACGAAACAATTTTTTCAATCGATATATTAGAAGCTCAGATTTTATGGCAAATACATCAGAAGCGAAAATTAACACTTACGCCCCCTGGTGGCTAAAGTATTCTTTACCAGAAATTCGAAATTATATGCAGAAGATTGTGGATCAGGAGATGTATCCGCTGAAAAAAAGATTTCAAATCGGAGTTTTAGAAGAGGAGTTATCGGGAAAAATGCAATTTATTTTTACGCCCCCTAGTGGAAAATCTATGAATAATTTGAAAAAGAAACTATATCCAAAATACTCTTCAACATAAATGGAATCGAAAGATAAAAGATTTTTTTCAATCGGATGTTTAGAAGCAAATATGTGGAATAAAACGTAATTTTGAATTCTACATCATCTGCATTTACGCCATCGTAAAAAAACGAAATAAAGGATCATTATTCGCATAATTCAAGCTTTCGAATGCAAAAAGAATTTTTCAAATCGGACTAATAGTTGCAGACATACCGTGGGTACAGACGGACGGACGGGCGGACGGACAAACCGATAACATAAGCACGATCTTTTTTTACAAAAGACGTGCTGAAAATGGTGTTCACCCGTTATCGTGTGGCTGTCCGCCTGTCAAATAATACGACTTTAACACGTCTAGTAGCAGCATTGGCAAAATTCCTTTTTGTATGTGATAGACGTAAGCATAACAGAGATTTTGCACATAAATTCATGTTACTTTGTTTCACAGATTTTTTGCATATGCCGAAAATAAACTTCCATTTGCTTTTGTAACGATATCACTCCTTCTAAAAAGTGCGTAAGAAAGAATTGTGGTGAATTATGAAGAAACCCAACTATGATATCAATCAATCTTTTCACCACTACAGACGCATTTGCAAAAGCAGATAAAATACAGCAGTTGCTAAAAGATGAGTGACCAGAGTGTAACCACCTACGAAACTTTAAAGATGCAATGATAAATTATTTCGCCATTGTGTGAAGAAAAACTGCTTTTAGGTTTTAGCAAGATGTAGTTAAAATTTCGTTCCCGAAATTGTGATGCTCAGACTCATGAAAAACCACCAGATTTGAACCCCTAAACATTTATAAACACTTTGTAAAGAGCGCCATCGAAACTGTCTACGTCAGTGCTTCACAATTTTTAAAACGACGAACTTCCGTGACTCGTCTAGCTTTAATGGGCATAAGACGGGGGATATTTTCATTGAATTATTTGTCTATTATTATTTCTTTTAATTTATTTTTCGATATAATTTTACAAATTACTGGTCGATTTTTCTAATTTAATTATTTTTATACTTCTTTTGGAATTTATTTTTGAAATAAGGTTTCACAAAAAATTTGTTTTTAAAATTTACTTTTGAAATATGATGTTTCAAAAAAACTTTTTCCAATTTATTTTTAAGTATAAATATAACGAAGGATACGCTTGTTTCCATGTCTCAGTTGATGACATTGAGGCTCACGTCGATACCAGTCAGTGTTCAGTAAAAAGGAGTCATTTTCAAGTAATTAAAAAAGCAGATTTTTTAAATAGTTACAAATTTTTCGCATTACAAAACTCTTCGTGGCCCACCAAAAATCGGCTCTGGACCCACAGTTTTGGAAACGCCGATGTATTAGGTGTGCAACTAAATTCTCTTCCCCTAACTGCAAGCGATCATAGAACGTCGGCAAATACAATTAGCTGTGTGCGATAATGGCTGATTGCAGCGCTATCCAACAGCTTTCCAGGCAACCGTAACCGCTCATAGCTGTAATGCCAGAAGGGACGAAAGTTGACGGTGAAAGTAATGTCGTTCGAGAAGCAACATTTGAGGCACTGCCTCCTGTTCGCGTTTCAGCTGAAATAAAGTGCTACGGAAGCCCAGCAAATGATCTGTTCTGCTTTTGGTTGAGACGGCTGTGTCCTACAGTAGGGGTAAGTAGTGGTTCCATCAATTTAAGCAGAGAAATTTTGATATCCGTGATGCAGAACGATCGGGACAGCCACAGAAAGTTAACGATGAAAAACTGTTGGACACGGATCCCTGTCGCACACAGTCAGAGCTCACCCAGGAACTCGGAGTAACACGGCAAGGCATTCCAAATCGCCTGCACAAGCTTGGACGGATTCACAAAAAGGGCCGTTGGGTACCCAACAAACTCACAGCTGCGAGTCTAGGCGCTACGATGTTGCTATGTCCTTGCTCTCCAGAGTCAAGAAGAAGAATTTCCTCCACAAGATTTTGACCTGTGATGAGAAGTGGATCCTCTACGATAATCTTAAGCGGCGTAAATCGTGACTTTATCCAGGTCAGCCTACCACCAGTACCGCCGAACCGAAGATCTTTGCCAGGAAGTTATTGCTGAGCATATGGTGGGATCAGCGCGGTGTCGTACACTATGAGTTGCTCAAACCTGGTAAAACGGTCAATGCTGGGCGTTTTTGTCAGCAACTCATTCATATGAGTGACGCAATGGAGGCGAAAAGACCATACACCGGCAAGGGCAGAAGGTCGGTCCTGCTGTTTCAGGATAACGCGCGTCCTCACACCCAGAAAACGACTTTAAACACGATCACCGACCTGGAATGGGAGATTTGTCCCACCCGGTGTATTTTCCAGACTTCTCTCCGTCGTATTATCCCCTCTTTCGCTCCCTGCAACATCACCTGAGTGATACGCACTTCACTTCTGTCGAGGAGGTCCACACAAGTATTGATGACTTTATCAACTCCAAACAGGCCTCTTTTTTTCGCAGTGGCATTCAGCAGCTTCCCGGCCGATGGCTCAAATGCATCCAACATGACGGGGATTATTTCCCAAATTAGGTACGTATTCGATTTGCTATAATTTAATGTCAACGTGTCGTGCCTGTGGCCGAGAATTAAGTTGCACACCTTATAACTGGCTAGTCTATATATGTACTTCAACTTTGAATGTTTCATGATTGGAAAAAACTTACTATGGAGTAGTGACAGGTACATATTTATATTGCTGAGCACTTCTATTGAGGTACACATGCCTAATACGTTCCCTATATTTTCAAATTTCTGTAATAAATGTACGATGTATCATCCAAACAGGTATTTAAGTAGAAGTAATAGAAGCGTGTTTTGAGACATACACTGTAAAAAAATTTCTGAAATTCACAGACAACTGTCCGTCATTTCTTTCGTGAATTAACGAAGCATGTTTCTGATACTACCTTTCCGTGAAATGACGGAAACAACCTAAATTTAACGGACTTTTCGTTCCACGAGAAAATTCTGAATTTTCAGAAACCTTTTCGCAGTTTCTTTCGTAATTAACGGTAATTTACCATTTTAGAGATCTGTTAACGGAAAATTCTGAATTTTCAGAATCCTTTCCGCAATTTCTTTCGTATATTAACGGAAAATCTCCGTTCTCACTTTTTCGGTATCCATATGACGAGAAATTTCCGCTGATAGTACCGATTCGTGGAAATACTTGAGGTTCGATTAACTTTCAAATTTCAATCGTCTATCGAATTTTGAAGTTCCGTTGCGAGATCGGATATGGTGGATAGCATATCACATAGATTTTGTTTGTTTTCTGTGGCCCAGGATAGTTCTCCTTTCTCATATTTGGTGCACCAGCTACTTATTATGTATTGTGTTACTGTACGAAACCGGGTACTTATTGTTCAGATGATTATACGATGTCTGTGTATCAATCAGTCTTTGGACAACTTAAGACAAAAAGATATTATAGCTATTTGAGAGTAAATTCCTTATTTAGTTTTTTGTGTGTGTGAAATAATACTATAAATAGTACATTTCACCTTTTTTAAAGATAAATGAGTCATTGTCAGTTTAAAAAAATCATGTTGCAAAGCAATTTGTTGCTTCGAAAAACCACGATGAAAAATGCTTAATATTTGAAAAGCCCTCCTATAAGAAAAAAGTAAATTACAAACCTATTCAGAAAAATAATAAGCTCCAACAGAAAATAAAATGACTAAATAACTCACATTAATAACAAAAAATAAAAAAATTTGTCTCGCGATTCGTTTTATGGCGTACGTGATTCTGGTTCCCGAGCGTTTGTAGCTCCGTTGGTAGAGGCACGAGTTGCCTGTCCGGCGAGCTGTAACGTCGGGTGTTCGATCCTGACCGATGCGGGTAAGTGCTGTGCAGGTTTGTTGATTTTGCGGAATTTCAATTTAAGTACGGAAAAACCAGAAATGGATTTTTCTGAAATAAACGGAATTTCTGTCTACGGAAATATCTGTGAAAATACGGAAGTTAAAACGAACGGGCACTTTTACAAACAGAAATTTCTGAAAAACACGGATACCTACCGGCAACTTTGCTGCACGTTTTTTTCAGAAATTTTCCGTGAATTCACACCACTTATTTTTTACAGTGTATATTGAATGGATACAAGCCTTACGAGCAATGTTTCCATTTTGATCATTTTCGAAATCATTCTCTAAGCACCAGTAATACATACACTGAGGTGCCAAAAGTCATGGAATACGTACCTCGTGTAGAACCTCCTCTAACCCGGCGAAATGCAGTACCTCGACGTGGCATCGATTCCACAAGTGGCCGGAAGTCTTCTGGAGAGATGTTGAGCCATGCCGTCTGAACAGCCGCCCACAGTTCCCTGGTATTTGTAGGTGCAGAATCTTGGGTGCTAATGGACCACGTCCCATAAGTGCTCTATTGGGTTTATGTCGGGGGAACGTGGTGGCCGCATATTTCGTCAGAACTATCCAGAATGCTCCTCGAACCAACTGTGGGAAACTTGGGACCGATGACGTGGTGAATAGTCTGCCTGGAAAATCCCATCGTTGTTGGGGTACGTGAAGTCCATGGAGGGCTACAAATAGTCACCCAACAGAGCAATAAAGCGATTACCGGTTAGCGACGTGTTACGAGAACCCAAATACTGCCACGTACAGGCACCCTGCCCATGTATGGAACCACCACCTGCTTGAACTGTGCCTTGTTGACAGCTTGGTCCATTGGCAGATGGGGTCTGCAGCATCCCAGTACCCTACGATCAGCTCGTAACAACTGGTAGCGTGACTCATCAGACTACGCCACATGTTGCCAATCTTCCAGGGTCAAATTACCGCATTCAAACACCCGATTAAAGCTCTGTATCCGATGTCGTGGTATTAATAAAGACACTCCGGTAGGTCTTCTGCGCCCATACCCCATGGATGCTAACTTACGCTGCACTGACATGATGGATATGTCTCTGGTACCTCCTGCATTGAATGTGGATGTTATTTGAGCCAGTGTCGCTTGTCTTTTAAAATGGACAATCCTGGTCAGACCCTGCTGTTCGGGGTCATTCAGCATCCTTAGTCAGCCACTGCGCTGTGCACGGTGGTTGAGAATGCCTTCGATGAGGTATTCTCGGTACACACGTGATACCGTGGATCGAGGAATGTTAAATGTTCGCGCAGCTTCGGAAACTAAATGTCCCGTTCGTCTGGCTCTCACTACCATGCCTCTTTCAAACTCCGACAATTCACGTCGGCTTGCCATAATTCTACTGGCGGTTGTTCAACTTGGCTCACGAGATTACAACTCCTCGCAGCTGACAAAATTCGTGGCGTCCGTTAAAGCCTTTATACGACGGCAGCACCAATTAAAAATTTCCATACTGCAATCCAATTATTTTTGGCACTTCAGTGTAGTACAGTTAAAAAAACGCATGTGTTATTGTTTGGTGTGTACACAGTTATTTCATTGCCTTAATATTTTCCACATTGTTATGGAATATTCAACAACGTCATAAATTTTAATATTTTCATCAAAACATATGTTCCTTACACTCCATTCTTCAAAAGTGCCTTTCTTGTTCTTAAATTCTTGTCAATGACGAATGCCGCTCGTCACCCTGCATGAGCCATGTGTTTCATTTCCGGGTTTTACCACCTATTTAATTTCACAAAACGCTTAAATTTCCAATATCGCTATGATCATGAAGTGAGCAAATTCTTTTTAAAGTCATGATAAATTTATTTCGTTTATGAGCCCATGTATACGAGAATATATGTACACTGAAGTGCCAGAAAAACTGGTACAGACGAGCTCATGCAAAATACATAGCAACGTCACCTACACGCGTACTCGGTTGCATACGCCAGTGCGTATATAAAGTGATAGACATCCTTGCCAGCTGTCAGAGCTGTTTTTGGCATGAGAATGACAAGTAATAACGATTTAAGCGATTTTCGACGCGGTGTCATAGTTGGCGCTCGTGAGATGGACCATAGTATTTCGGAGGTAGAAACGAAGTTCGGATTTTCACGAACGACCATTGCAAGGGTGTACCGTGACTACAAGAATTCCGGCAAAACTTCCAACCTACGATACCAGTGTGACCGTAAAAAGACATTGGTTGAACGTGACCATCGTCGGCTGTCAAGAATCGTTTCACGCGATAGACGTGCAACAGGTAGCATCGGAATTCAATGCTGAAGCCTCAACAAGCATCAGCGTCCGGACTATGCAAAGTACCCTGCACGATACGGGCTTTGGGAGCCGACTCCCAACTCGAGTCCCCTTGATAGATGCACGAGACAGAGCTATGCACCTCGTTTGGGCAAGGCAACGCAGCCACTGGACACTTAATGACTGGAAACAAGTAACCTGGTCTGACGAGTTCCGTTTCCAAGTGTATCGGGCAGATGGAAGGATTCCAGTGTGGCGCAAACCCCATGAAGCCATGGATCCCGCCTGTCAACAGGGAACTACACCCGTTTGTAGGGGGGGGGTCCGTAATGGTATGGAGTGTGTCTATCTGGACTTCCCTGGAACCCCTGGTAAGTCTACAAACGTCTGTCACCGTCCAACTCTATGTGCGCATCCTTTCTGACGAGGTACACCCGTTCATGGCCTGCATTCATGCTGATGGGTTGGGCCTGTTCCAACAGGACAATGCACCTCCACACAAGTGTCGGAACGCCACATTATGTTTAAAGGAACATTCATCGGAGTTTGGGGTGTTACCATTCCCACCCAAGTCCCCAGATCTGAAGTGATAGAACACATTTGGGATGCCATGCAACGCGCTATCGAACACAGGAATCCGAGACCTCGGAATACGCCCGAATTGTGGAACGCTCTCCAGGAAGTATGGTGTGCATTGCCAACAGCATATTTCCAGAAGCTAGTAGAGTCCATGCCCCGTCGTACATCTGCAGTACTGCGCTCACGTGGGGGACCTACCAAGTATTAGACTGGTGCACCAGTTTTTCTGGCACTCCAGTGTATATATATATATATATATATATATGTCAATTATCTTAGTCAAAACTGCGTATATCCCGTGAAAACAAAATCCAATGCGACTAACAGATGCACTGATGTTCTAAATATGGAATATTTTTTGACCGCCATGACAAACTCTAAGGGCTATAAGTAGTCGTCCGGCACTAATTTAGGGGACACTAGCCCAAGCGAAAGGAGAGCCAGTGGCGTAAGACTAATTAATACTCCACGCACTTCCGCATCCGGGGCTCGAGAAAGCACTTACAGCTTTGCCACAGCAGGGGTGTAAGTGCTGGCTTCTGATTTATTTTCCCATCTACAGGATAACATCTCCTAATTATCCAGAATTACATTTTTGCCCCCACTCTAGAAGAAAAATGTTCACCAGAAAGATCGAAAGAGTCATGCATCTCGTTTCGCGTGGCTATATTAATCTAACGTAAAACAAATTTTATCCGTTACCACTTCTACAGATGGAAAACATATCCAAAGATAGATTGATGGGCACATATATGTCACAGGCCTTCATGAGAAACGCAAATGAAAAATTAAATTTAGCTGAATACTAACGTTATTATCATACTGTTGGGTTCAATACATATTCATCAATTTTCAGGATGACTAAATAGACGTTAAAGTATCATATACACTGGCTTGAAAAAATTAAGGACGAGATGGTTTTTCGAACGTAACATCGTGCAGAAGTGCATCACATTGACTCAAATCATACCATAACATCTCCAAGATGTAAGAATATGGAACAAGTGAGCAAACTGTCCAAAAAAGGAATCCAAATAATACAAAGGCACTTTATTGAAGAGGTAGCTTCAAGCACAACTGGACAGAAGACAGAAAGAAACGTCCATGTGACAGGCGGCTGCCAAGAAATATCCAGTCTTTAGTAGAGGATATGATCACCCCTGACTGCGTTGCAGGATTTACAACGTCTGTCCATGCTGAGGACGAGGTTATCAAGGAGCTGTTGATGCATCACGGCCCATTCCTCTTGTAGCGCCAATCGCATCTGCGGAATCGTTGCTGGCGGCTGGTGATGTACTGCCACGCGTCTCCCAAGAAGGTCCCACACGTGTTCGATTGGATTTAGGTCCAGGGACTTTGCGGGTCAATCCATGCGTTGAATATCTTCACTCTCCAACAGCAGCCACTGTACGATGAGGTGTAGCGTTGTCGTACATGAAGAGGAACTCAGGACACACATCACCTCTAAACAGGCGCACGTGAAGCAGAAGAACCTCGGTACAATAGCAGACACCAGTGACTGAACCTCCTTGGAAAATGTGGAGGTCAGTACGGCTACCAAGCATAATACCGCCCCAAACGAGAACTCCGCCACCTTCAAACCGGTCTCTTTCGATGATGTTGGAGGCGCGATTGCTTGTCCCCTGCTCTCTCCAGATGTATATACGTCTAGAATCGCTCGTCAGACAAAATCGGCTCTCATCGATAAAGAGAACTCGACCCCATTGCTGATATGTCCAGTTCTTGTGTTTCTGGCACCAAAGAAACGCCGTCTCCGATGAGCAGGCGTTATTGGCACACACCGTACTGGTCGTCGTGCAAATAGACCACTTTTGTGCAGCCTCCTGGCCAAGTTAAAACGTGATAACGGACGTCCAGTTGTCTGTTGCATGTGCCTTGCGATTTCTCCCTCTTTCTGCAGTCTGTCTCTTCTTGCCTGTAGGACAAATATACCGGTCGTCCACCGCCGTGGTTGCTCGTGGACGACCCCTGCTAAACTCTCGGACAGCTGCTTCTGTTGTTTGAAATGCTCTCCAAGCTCGTGAAACGATGCTGTGAGCGATCCCGAACGCCTCGGCCACACTAGTCACACTTCGACCTTCTTCCAACTTCCCAATGACGCGACGTCGGGTAAAGTCATCCAGATGTCATCTACTGGATTGCCTGTTGGCCATATCACACGGTGGCAGCAACTCGACGTCGTTCAAACCAATGTACACCGTGCAATAGCTTTCGCCGAATTGCTGAGCGTACACCGCCCGTGTGCTTTATACCCTTCCGACACTCCCCACCCCCACGTCATGCTGCACATATGCGCATGCCCTACCGTCTCGTACCCTAGTCCATTACCTGAGTGGTTTTTCTGGCCGTTCTGCCTGCTCATTCCGCTGTTATGCTAATTTCTCCTCTTCGTCTTTAATTTTTGCACACCAGTGTGCTAGTATTGCAGCGCAGATAGGTTTTAATTCAGTTCAATCCATTATAACAAAGGATAAATTTCGAAAGTTTAATTCGATTTTTTTGTTTTGTGTGCAATAACTAACTATTTTTTTAATTCCTAAGGAATGGATTCAACTGTTTATTCGGCAAATTTGAACAACTGTAATGGTATTAGGTTTCAATAACCTCATTATCCTAAAATGTAGAAAAATGACACTCTAGTGGTTTTTATTAGACCTGTCGTTTAGTCATAGTGGGGTCTACAGTTTGTTTTTTTTTTGTTGGAGATAGATTTTGGTATTGTCTCTCTCAAGATTACAGCAGAGCTTTGTTTCCATACTCATAAATCAAAGGATGTACATGCAATATAAAATTTTCAGCAATTAACTAAATACAATTAATCGCAGATTGAAATGGCGTGTAAAAATACCTCTGAGGAAACAACATTCTTCGTCACGATTCAGTTCGGTTTCGATAAGACATGCAGCGTATCTTTTCGTGGTATCTTTGACATAGCGATATTGAATTGTCCATGTGCAAATACCTGATATTCTAATAGTATATATCCCTACTCGGTCGAAAATGTATCCTTGACTTTTGAAGAATATTAAGATTGAGAAGATACCGTCGCTTCATTTGGAATGGTAGTTCATTGTCTTCTGTCAACTTCACATCAATTCGTGGAAATAGAACAGTTTGTCTTTTGTTTGATTTTTTTTTTGGTGTTTAACGACCATCGTTAAACAACTCAATGGGCTAATAAGCAGTCGTATGTCCTTAATCTGAGGTCCCCGTTCCTGTAGTCCCTTGTTTTTTCCAGTTGTGGTCATGTGTTCCGCTGCAAAGCCCAATCTTCTCGTTGATATTTCGAAGCAGCACAACGACAGCGCAAATTCTCAGTCGTAATTTGTGCGGCGGTATTCCTCGTGGCGCCAATGAATTTAAAATTTTAGTTGGAAAGTTCTTTTTTTTAACCGCAGAATTAATCAGTTCATTCATGCTGGTTTAGTCCATTTTCTGTTGTCCTGGGATCAATGATATCCTTTCTAGTATCTGGATATTCAAGGCTAGGGAGTCGATGTTCTTCGGTACCACAATGACAACCACACAATATGTCGACATCAGCTTCTCCAAATACTTTAGTGATTAGATCCCTGCTATTAATACATTCCTCGGATATGTTCATAGAGGTCTCCTGGACAATAGGCTCCTGAACTTTGCCCACGCCTATGAGATATTCAGCTGAATTTCCAGCATTTTGGTCTGTCCGCAGTTGGAATATCTTCAAATGCTTCCAGAGTTCGTAACATTAAATGCATACGTCAATGAAGTCATTTCGTGATCCTTTCTTGACCATTGGCAGAACTTAAAGCAAATATCTCCCTTGAAGACTATCTTTGCTCCAAATATGAAGGTATTTCGTATAATTTCTTGTAGACTTCCAACTGGCAGTTTAAAATTCTATTAGACTCGAACTATAAACCTTGAGTCGTTTTCGATGGCGTATTATCCATTTTCTAATAGCACTTCGGTAAATCTATTTAACTGCAGTTGTTTGCTTGAAAATAGGAATCTAGTATATAGTGTGAAGTCAAGTAAAACAAATCTGACAATAAATACAACAAAAACTAAATACATGAACAATACAGAAAAGATTTTGATAGAAGGAAAATAAATCGAAAAAGTAGCTGAATACATTTATTTAGGTAAATTAATCAGTTTTAAAGAAAGACAAGACAGAGAAATCAATAGAAAAATTATCCAAGACAACAGAGCCTTTTAGAGACTTAAAAACTGTTTAACCGGCGATTTTCCATTGTGTTAAAAGCGAAATATTTTTAGCGCATGTATTAACCCTATATTTACTTATGGAAGTGAAACGTGGAGTGTCACAGAACGGCAATGTAAAACAATAAGAGTATCGGAAAGAAAGTTAGAGAGAAAAACTTATAAGAGAAAAAACAGGAATAACAGATATTATAAAAATAATAAAAGAATCAAAGTGGAGATGGGCTGGGCATGTAGGAAGACTGGACGATGAAAGATGGACACGATTAGTAACAGAATGGCAACCGAGAGACGGAAAAAGACGAAGAGGGTGCCAGAGAACAAGATGGAGAGATGACTTCGGAAGTTTAGAGGTGCTAAATGGTGGACTGAGGCTAAAGATCGAGGAAGCTGGAAAAGACTGGAGAAAGCCTATATATACCCTGCTGCAGTGGGTGCAAACAGGCTAAGAAGAAGAAAAAGAACTGACGTCAAGTAACCATGATAACATCAAATTGAAACAACAGTATGTATCACGTTACGTTCCACAGTGTCACAGTTAATTTGAGTTGATACTTTGTTGAGAAGTGTTTCAAGATAAGAAATATGAAGAGAGATATCAAAGCTTATTTCTTCAGAAGATACTGTATGAATCTCTTTGAGTCGTTCCACAATTATTTCAAAATTTGTTCAGATACTCATATTTCGAACTTTAAACTCTAAGTAATTAATTACTTGGCAATAGTTTCGTAGTGTAATATGCATGACAGCGCGCGCGTGTTCTTGAATGTCCGTGTTTTTTTCATCACCTGAAGGAAACAATGTGATTTAACAACAATACATACCAAGTTATAGCAACAAATATTTTGTTGCCATTGAAACTGTGCAAGAATTCATAACATTGTTTTAACAATAAAATTTGTAGATATTATTGAGTAGCATGTTGAGTTGTGACATACAGAGATTGGGGTTTATTCCTTTATGTGAAACGTATATGATGCTGTTAAACGTAGTCTTGTAGAGTAAACATTAATGCACTTCATCTCTTTGGAAACTTCTTTTTAAGCCTGAAACTATTTAGAAGTGCATTCAGCGCTAAACAAGACACTTGTTTAACAAGCAAGCCTGTCGTCAGATTTGCACCCTACACAACTTATTACTCTTCGTACGACAAAGTACTTCGCCCTCCTAAGCGGATTACAACAAAAGAGTAATAACGTTTATCATTGTCTTAGGAAATCCTTTGTCGTAAAGCAATAAAAATAATTATTTTGTACAGTACTTATCTGAAAGAATAATTTACTTTTGAGTCACGAAAATCAGATTCATATTTCTGATTTCAAATCATTTTTGAAGAAAATATGTTAACATCTAAAACAGAAAACTCATGCTACTTCGTTTTGTACGTTCACTTCTCAGACTTAACGCATTTACGACAGAAATTATATGAAATACATTTAACTGAATTTTTATCGATTGCCTTCCGCTCTTTTATGTTTAATTGAATTTATCATAAAGAACATCTCATCCAACTGAAACTTTTCGTATTGGATGCCATTTTTAAAATGAGAATTAATCGTGAAATGTAAAGCTTACAATATACACCGAAGAGCTAAAACATTATGACCACCTCCCTATTATGATCTGGGTAATCCACATGGCATCAAAACAGCTCTTACCCGGAGAGGTTAGGACCCTACAAGATTTCTAAAGGTGTCCTGTGATGCCAACATACTACCAGCATATCCTTTAGCTCCTGCAAGTCACTTAATTGAGCCGCCGCGGATTGGATTTGCTGTCCCAACACAAACGACAGGTGCTCGACTGGATTCATATCTGCGGAACTTGGAGGCCAGGGCAAAGACTGGAAGTTTTCTTCATGTTCCGCGAACAGCCCGAACTGTGTGGCATATGGTGCATTATCCTGCTGAAAGAATGCACTGCTGGAGGGGAATACTCTTGCCATGAAAGGATGTACCAAATCTGCAATGACGTTTAGGTAGGTGGTAGACGCCATAGTTTCCTGCAAATGAGTGACTGGACGCAGGGTTTCCCAGCAGAACATTGCCCAAAGCATTACACTTTCCCCACCGTCTTTTTTTCATCCCACGGTGCATCCTTGTGCAAACATTTCCCCAGGTACACTGCGAATACGTACCGGCCTTGCTACCTTTTATCTTTTGTTACTACTCGTATATTAAAAATTGTGCAAATCACAGTAAAAATAACAAGAGCGAAGCCACCGAATAATTTTTGGTTGTAATGAGCACGTCCTTTGAATCTTTTCTGACGCGAATTAAATTTATCAAAGTTATTGAAACCGGTTTGAAAAAATCATCTGCATTCTACAATAGATTAAATATCCAGAAATAGAAGCAGCTGTTTACTTCCATTAGGAGCTAAAAAGTTATTTTACGAAAATAAACAAATGTCGCACAAAACGTTTCTCATAGCAGATTGATGGTAACGGAGACAGACTTTCAAATAGAACAGTTAAAAGAAGAAATATAGAAGGAAACATGATATAAATCTACGCCATCTAGCGAAATAATTTTGCATAATGGGACAGTGGAAAATAGGCGTAAAATATTCTTCATGGAAAAACCTATACTAAGGGGAAAAAAGGCATTGACCTTTACGCCCCTAGCAGGAAATATGTGCATTATTTAAAGAGGATAATGTTCCATATATCTATTTAGCGAATGTCATACACTGAAAAAAAAATTCTCAATAGGGTTTTTTGAAACGGAGATACAGCTGCAAACAGAAGTACACAGACACCACCTAGCGAAAGAACTGTGAACTATCAAACTCCTCGTGTACAAACCTAAAATGTCCCACAAGGTAAATGACACCCGGCATTGAAATTTTTTTAAATCGCACATTTAGAAGCAATTATTAAGAAAAACGTATTAAAACTTCAGCTCCCATAGTGGCGAAATCGTGCACTGTTTTGGGAAGAAAATAAACACAGATTTTTTATAATTAGTAGTATCTAACAGAAAACTATTTTTTACATTGGGTTTTTAGTCCCGCAGATATTCCTGTAAGACACAATACGCAGCAGAAACGCTCACCAACAAAGTAAGAGTGTTTCAAATCGAACTCTTAGAAGCAGAGATATCGACAAAAATAAGATATATATCTACGCTCCCCGAAAGAAAAACTGTGCACTATTTTAAACGGGAGGTATTCTCAAAAGGTTTTCCGAGATGGACGGTATCGGTTCACGAAAGAATTTTTTAATGGAGTTTTCAGAAGCTTAGATTTTCTGGAGATACATCAGAAGCAGAAATAAACACTTACGCCCCCCCGTGGTAGCCAAGCCATATTTTATCAAAAATTAGAAATCATAATCAAAATATTTTCCATCAGGAGCTATATCCGATGCAGGAAGAAGTTTTCAAATCGGAGTTTTAATAGCAGAGTTATCGGAGAAAACGCAATTTACCTTTACGCCCCTAGCGGAAAATCGATGCATTAGTTGAAAAATTAGAAACTATATGAGAAACATTTTCGGAGCGGAAACTCTCTCCAAAAAAGAATTTTTCAACTCGGATTCTTAGAAACAGAGATAGCTATCAAAATATGATATACATCTACGCCCTCAGGCAGAAAAACTGTGCACTATTTTAAGCAGGAGACATCATCAAATGGGTTTTTGAAGAGAGTGGTATCGGTCCACGAAAGAATTTTTTCACTCAAATTTTCAGAAGCTCAGATTTTGCTGCAAATCTGTCAGAAGCAGAAATAAACACTTACTCCAACTAGTGGCTAAAATATTCCTTTCCAAAAATTAGAAATTGTAATCAAAACATTTCACACTAGGAACTATATCCGATGCAGAAAGAAGTTTTCAAATCGGTCTTTCAAAAGCAGAGATATCGGGTAAAACGCAATTTATCTTTACACCCTATGCATTACTTGGAAAAGAAACTTTGCCTAAAATAGTCTTCGTTATACATGGCATCGAAAGGAAGAAGGATTTTTTAATCAGATATTTAGAAGCAAGTATATGCAATAAAATGCATTTTGAATTCGATATCATTTGGATTTACGCCCTCTAGCGGCGAAGATGTGCATCAGAAAGAAACTGGAATGCAAGTATCTTCATTCCGACATTTCATGTTTCCTAATGCAAAAACCATTTTTCAAATCGGACTAATAGTTGCAGAGATGTTGCTTCCAAAGACGGAAGAACAAACCGATAACATAAGCACGATTATGTTTTTTTTAAATACGTGCTAAAAACAGTTTTTTTTAATACGTGCTTCAAACTGCCTAATTTAAAATTGAAGATCGGTTACTCCTCGTGTCTTTCCACAAATGGCACTGAGAAAGAAATATCAAGTTCTCGCGTCATATGCTTAACTACGCTCTTGAGGAAGACCAGTGGAAATGCAAGAACGCCGTAATTCAGCTGAGATACAAACGCATATGATCAACATGAAAAATTCTGAAAACTTTCTCGATCATCCACACTTGTCACTTGCGATTTCATCTATCATTCCTCATGTACTGTTCAACACAACAATAAAATATCAATAAAATATCAAGTTCGATAAAAGAGTTGCAACTTTACGTTGTATCGGTGTCTTTCAGTTTCAATGCTGCCCCTGTACACCGTTTCATGTCGTGTTTGTGTATCTGTTTTGTATGATTATTTTGTTGTGTTTTAATGTTATATTTTTCTCTCTGTTTTATGACTAACCAATGTGCTTGATGCCCTTAGACCGCTAAAGCTCTTGAGCCATTGAAATTTAATAACTAATCAACCACCCAATATGCTATTGAGAAATGTTTATTTGGAGTTGTTTTACTCTATTTAACTCTACAGTAAAACCACGATGATTCACCTTAAACTGTATTCGAATATAAGTGTGTACATCCATTTTGTTCTGTTGGCTTTCTAAATAAGTGTTTTTAATTTTTGAACGTTGCTTTTAGTCGAATCAAATCTCTTAATTAAATAGCTTTTTAAACATACATGTTCTTCTCATTGTCTCTACAGTTCAGTGTGAACCTTGGCCTCCTCAACGAGTTTTTACCATTGTTCTCTATTTTGGGCGATTATTTTCCAGTTCTGGCAGCCCTGGCTTTTTGTGTCCTCCACTACTCCATCTATCCGCCTTGCCTATGGTCGTCCTTGTCCTCCATGCCTTTCAGGATGCTCCAACAATACTTTCTTAGGAGCTTCATTTTCCTCCATTTGCATTACATGGCCAGCCCTCCTCAATCTTGATAACCTCAAAATAGTATAACTATACTAAAAATCCAAACTTTCTTGACGTAAAATACAAATAACACTTTCAAAGCTTTCACACATCAACCAGGGGATTTTTCAAGCAAGGTTGCTCAAACCGGTTTCAATAACTTTGATAAATTTAATTCACGTCAGAAAAGATTCAAAGGACGGGCTCATTACAACCGAAAATTTGGTGTCTTCGCTCTTGTTATTTTTATTGTGATTTGCACAATTTTCAATATACGAGTAGCAACAAAAGATACCTTAAAAATATCACGACTGAATGAGCATGAATTCATCGTGATACATGAAAAATGTGTGTTTCAAAAAAACATGATAAAATAACTTAAATTGTTTTCCGATCACTCACAGAAATTTATAAGTGCTAATGAAAATTACTACTTCTGCTTTTAAACATTTCTGTATTGCTTGCACAGTTTTGATGAAAATTAAAAGAATCTTCGATCAGAAGCACACACCGCAACATTGAAGCTCCATCCTACGCAATTTTAATGAAAAATCACCAAAACATTTTTCGTGGATATCATAGGTCATTGAAAAGGTTTTGTACCAAAGGATTTGGGAGCCTTCGTTTGCTAGAGAACTTAAGAAATTCCAAAAGTGCAAATAATGAGCAGATGTAACACTGAAACTTTCAAAGATGCAATTTTGTTGTTCTGCTAGAACTGAAGTAGAATTTACATGGAACGTTCTGTCACATACTAACTGCAAAAATGAAGCAAATAGTTACGGTGCTGCTTAAGCTTCCCTTGTAAATTCACTAAACGCAAAGCAACTAATTCGAGCATCTCCGAAGTTACGTTATAATTCATTTCAAAATTTGTTTAAATTACTGCCCAAGCATAACTTGCTATCTCTTATTCCATGAGAGAGATTACTGAATGTCCTTTTGGAAAATGTGATTTACATACAGAAACGTGTTGCAACTTTAATCAGCAAAAGATCACTTTTTTCTCATTTTAAACGCAACAGATAATTCAGGTAATATATTAAACGTTCTTTCGAATATGCCGCCTTTGCGGGCAGGGATTTCGTTTTCAGATGTTAGTGTAGTTATGCTGCTCATGAGATTTTTCAAACGTCGTAAATAGAATGATTAAACACTTTGTTCGTCAGTATGTTATTTGTTAAAACTTTTCCCAGAATTAATATTTATTTCAGTTTGCTTTATGTTTATTCCCTCTTGGGCAAAATGAAATGAACAACCAAGAAATCAAAGCTGTTTTGTGGATGCAAGCAAAATTAGACGGATCTGCACGCCGCGTGTAAACGCGTAGGTGTTATGCATGGTAAGCATGAGTAAGTCGTGTCTTTCAGAAGTCGCACTTAAAGGAGAACTGTTGCTTTGAACAGATATTTAGTATTTAATTTTTAATGACAAAAGTTTTTCGTCACGATTTATTCAATCTACGGAATTCACAAACACATTGAACATGAATTCACAACATTTATTTGGCGAGATAAATGACAACGAAAACGAACGTTTTACGCAAAGACGAAAGAATACATCATGGGAGAAAGGAGAAAGTAGCACATCATGATGCGATAAAAAATGCTCATTTCGAAAAAAATGTCACAGAGAATGAGTTTGCTAAGAAAACTAGCTTATATATAGGGAGAAGATTACACTTCCAGGAAAAAACAACGAACGTCACGTGGAGAGAAATAATTTTTTCCATGTGAGTGAGGTAGAATATTTTATGGTGAGGAAAATGTATGCGTGAAAGACAGAAAAGTATATTTTATGGATGGAAAAGAAAGTCATAGGAGGGATAGAGAACAAAAATATAGCTCAGAGGAGGGAAAGTACATTTCATAGGTAAGATTAGAAATTCCTTAAATGATGAAACGAAACTACTCCAATACTGTAAAACAATTGTTTATAAGATATAAAGATGTCTCCGTCGCGCAAAGGCAAGGAACATTCCTTGGGCAGGAATAAGAAAACTGAGAGCAAGTGGAAATAAATGCCATATGAGAATGACGAGAAGCATTTAACGGCAAGGCAAGAAAAGTCAAAGAGAGAAAAGAAATAGAAGAAAGCAGGGCCTCACAGAGAAAATTAGCATTGCCCTCAAAGAGCGAGATGAAACATTTCATGGGAGTAAAATATTTTTCATATGCAAGGAGAGCGAAAACAATATTTCATGGTGAGGAAAAACGGCTAAAAAACGTAAGAGGAATGGCATCTCATGGGGTAGAAAAGAAATATATGTGAAGACGGGTAAACATCATGAGGAAGAGTGACAACACTTTGTGAGAAAAAAAAATGGAATGTCCACAGAAAAGGAAAGCCACATAGAGGGGGAAAGGACGTTAGACCTGGAAGTGTAATGGAGAAAAAAAGCATTTCCTGGGGAAGAAATAAAAGGGAAATTTGCAACTTATGATGCTGAAAAGAAACATCCGAGAATGAAAACTTAATGAGGAAGAACAAAAACTATCCAAGGGGTATGAGAGACGCCTCATGGGTGAAAAACAAACCCAGAGGATAAAATTAGCACATTTTTGGGAAACCAACAATGCAGTGATCAAATGTTTAACAATTACGAAATGTTTTCTATATGCAAAGATGTTTGCGTTTGCACCCACAATCCAGAGTTCTCTTGATTTTCTTTGAAATGTTTAGAATAATAATAATAAAAAGGGATCTGAAGTGTATTTAAACGACTTGACTTAGTCTTAATGCACATCCCAACAAAAAAATGTTTTCTGGTGCTTTGGAAGTTAGACCTATCTATGGGGTATATTTAGGGCGCTGATTCCAAACGTGGCATTGGTTTAGCTGTATCAGCTGTAGTTTTGAAGATACGGCATACCACCTAAATGCTCATGTGCAGAAATATAATAATGTGTATAATTTTACTTAGTGATTATTCGGGGAAATAAAGGAACGTTGTGGTTCCTTGGCGTGTGTAAGTATGCCTACTTTGGCAACGGTCCCGTGAAGCGAAGCTCGAAAAGAAGAAAAATAGGCAGATAGCGAGTGGAATCGTATGATTTTGAACGGACTCTGTGTGGGGATGCTCCAGAAATTGGGTGAACTGAAATTACAATAACTGCAATATACATCGATGAACAATTACATTATGATCACCTACCTAATAAGATATAGTACCCCGTTTAGACCACAAAACAGCGGCCACTCGGCGAGGCATCGATTCGATGAAGTTGCGATTGGTATCCTGGGGTATCTGATATCATAATGTCAACAGTAAATTCTCCAGTTATCGTACATTTCGGGCTGGTAGTGATTCAGCGCGAAACCGCTTTTCCAAGTCAAACCACAAATGTTCGATTGGGTTCATGTCAGGTGAACTTGGAGACCAGGGCATTAACACAAAGTCACCAGCATATTCCCCGCACCACTCCTTGATTCATGCAGTGTGGCATGGCACATTATCCTGTTGGTAATGGCCATCACCAGCAGGGAACACAGTTGCCATGAATGGGGGAACTTGGTCCGCAACGATGTTTAGATACCTTACAGCCAGTGGCACATTATCCTGTTGGTAATGGCCATCACCAGCAGGGAACACAGTTGCCATGAATGGGGGAACTTGGTCCGCAACGATGTTTAGATACCTGACAGCCAGTGGCACAATATCCTGTTGGTTATGACCATCACCAGCTGGAAACACAGTTGCTATGAACAAGGGAACTTGGTTCGCAACGATGTTCAGATACTTGCCAACTGTCAAGGATTTTGCTATTGGGATAATGGGGCCTAAAGTGTCCCCAAAAAATAACACTGCCCACAGCATAACACCACCGCCGCCGGCCTGTTTCCACCCAATAGTGCATCCAGGTGCCATATCCTCAGTTGGTAATCAACGTATCCGCGCTCGGCCGTCTACGTGAAGCACCAGGAATCTTGATTGGTCAGACCAGGCCACTTTTTCCATCAATCTGCGATCCAATATCGATGATCTTGGGCCCATTTCATACGCTGTTCGCGATGACGTGCAGTGAGCATGGGGACCCAGCTGATGTCCTTGGCTACGCAGGCTCAAATGCAGAAGGCTGCGATGAATTGTGTGCTGTGACACATTGCCCTGATCACCGCCGGTGTAGCTGCTGGGGATTTGTCGCACTGCTGCTCTGCTGTCGTTGTAAACAATTCCCAACAGTCTCCGCTTCCCCCCCCCAACTGATATTAAAAAGCTGCGGACGATACACGGCTGGACGACGGTTCGTCGTTTGGTCATCAGTGCACCACTTTTAAAAAGTGCTCACTACAGCGGCACGTAAACAACCCACAAGCCGCGCCATTTCCGAGATCGTAGTTCCGAGGCGCCGTGCAATCACAATTTGTCCTTTATCAAACTCCAAACATTCTACTAACCGAAAGCCGGTCCTCGGGTTGTATATATACTGCTCTGTGAACTTCACTTGCGCCACCGTTCGGTCTCCAGGCGCGCTCATTTCTCTAGGCTGGGTGTGGTAATAATGTAATGGCTCATCTGTATATATGAATGTAATATTGTAATTTATGAATGCTCAAGAAACGCATATAGCGTATTGTCTCCTTGAACCCATTCTCTATTTGCGTTATGTGGACGATATTTTTATATGTTGGCCCCATTCACATAACCATTTCACCCAGTTTTTGGAGTCGATGAACTCTCAAATCTCCACTATTCGATTCACTTTGGAGTTAGAACAAAATCTATCTTTACCTTTCTTAGATCTGAATCTTCAACGTAACCCTATTAACAATTCCTTATTTTTCAGTCTATAGAAAACCAACTACCCACCCCATCATAGTTCCGGCGAATTTCTTTCGTCTAACTGTTGTAAAACTGACTGCATTTCGTTATTTGACAGAAAGAGCCTATACTCATTCCTCTACTGCACGGCTTCGCCAACTGGAATTGCCTATGATTTTCAACATAGCGGAATTTTTCGGATACCCAAAAGTACTATATACTCTCTCCGTCGTAGGTATAACCGTCTTAACTATTCCACTCTGCAAAGGGACAGCCAGACTTTGACTTATACGGGATCTTTGGAATTATCGACCTCATAGTTTTTTGAATCTCAGAACATTGTGCAGAGAAGCTGGTATGAACTTTTAAATTTCAACATGGCATATATTGTGTACCTTTGAAAGTAGTTTCTTCTACTAATGCAGACTTACTACATCGGGTTCACGTTAAGGACAGCTCAGACGCGTTTATCTGAACATATATACGATTTCAAAACCTCAGTTACCACTACCGCACTTGCTCGCTGTACGCACAGACGTTTACATATTCCTCAGTGGAATGCGGTCCGGATCCTGGCTTCACAAAACTATAAGACTGCGACTCTTCTTGTAGAAAGTTTATGTATCTATTTAAATCGAAAATTATGTTGTAATGATGAGTTACCTTCAGATATTCCCACTGCCTGGTTAAATTTATTGAATGATTTACTCCCATATCTTAAGCGTGTTACAAAAGTACTTTCGATTCCCTTCACTCCCCTCCCCCCGCCTCCGTCTTCCTTGAACTTTTTCGAACTTTGTGACTTACGTGTATCATTTTGTTGACCTGCGCATGTATCAATCTACGTCATCTGACACATGTATTTAATCTCAGCCCAGTGTTCTTGTGGAGGTTGTTAGCCTAAGATGAGGTCGAAAGTTCTTGCCATTGTAAATACCATCAATTTAGCCAGTCATGAGTTTTTAACCAGTCATTAAATGTAGTAACCATCAAGTAATCACGAGCTAATTGTTGATGTGAGGTTTTTAGATCGTGTGTTTACTTTCTTCATCGAATATTTTACTGTCAACTTAACACGAATTTTATACTACTTCAGTAATTCATATCTTCAAATGTGGTACCTGTGTTCTATCTTTCCACCACCTACCAGAGCTCTCAGACGATGATGAAGCACGCGTGTTTGCGGACGTACAAGATAAAAGAAGTGTAGAAAGTGACAGTTATTTTGTAGGAACTTCATCAAGTGCTCAACACTTTAACCAAAATGAACTCAGTGACTTCAAGGATCTGAATCTCTCAAAGGTGTCTTTTGAATTGCTGGCCACCAGGTTGAATGAAAACAATTTACTTCATTCTGGAACCAACATTACATTTTATCGTAGCAGAGAAAAGGATTTGCAGCCCTTCTTCTTTAAGGACAACAACCTAATGTTCTCCTATAACCAGAGGCTTTCTGAAAAACATGGGTTTAACAAACTGATTGAGCAATATGTTTATTTCCACCTATTTTTGAGGGAACGGGTTGAAATAAACTGATTTAGTAATATGTGGTTGTTTTAACAGTGTGTAATATTAATACCATCAATATTTATTAAATCATTATAAAAAATAGTAGATTTTGCGATTAAGGATCCCAAATTTTGACGGCAGATCGGTTGAATCAGCATTTAATGTGGCTATGCCGTATCTCCAAAACAATAGTTGATAGGGCAAAACTGATGCATTTTTTGGAATCAGCACCCCAAATATATCCAGGATAGATCTAACTTTTAAGGCACCAAAATGTGTGTTGGGAATGATAATTGTTGTTTCATCGCCCTCAAGGAGATAAAATATTTCGGGGAAAAAACTTTTCTTGAGGGAGAAATGGTTTTCTCATCTGCGTGGAGAGAGAAAAATACGTTTCATGGGGAGGAAAGGGAGCTCATAAAAGAAAGAAGAATGGCATCTCATGGGGTAGAAAAGAACATGTGAAGACAGAAGAGTATTTAAGAAACTTGATTTAGGCTGAATATTACGAGTTATATGCTTCATCGCCTTCAAGGAGATAAAAGGATTTCGAAAAGAGACATTTCATGAGGGCGAAAGGCTTTTCTTCTGCGTGCAGAGAGAAAATCATGTTTCATGGGGAGGAAAAGAACTAATAAAAGGAAAAAGAATGGTATCTCATGGGATAGAAAAGAACGACATGTGAAAACGGAAAAACATCATGAAAGAGAGAGAAATCATTTTATGAGAAGTAATGGAGACTCCTGAAGGACAGAAAAAGAAAGTCACATAGGGGGAAAAGAACGTTAGACCGAGTGGTATAATGTAACCTTCTGGAGAAAAAAGGATTTCCTGGAGAAGAGCTAAGGAACATTCCAACTTATTATGTGAAAATCGTCTCTGTCCTATGAAAACGTCATAGAACAGAGAGCGAATTTCACAGAAAGAAGTATAAACTATTCAACGGGCACTCCCCTTGAATGGGTTTGATTTTCAGCCATGAAGTGTCTGCCCTGGAATGGAGACACTTCATAGGTGAAATTCAAACCCACAGAATAAAATGTTCATCCTTTTGGGAAGACAACAATGTAGTGATCAAATATTTAACAAATACAAGATTGTTTCTACATGTAGGTATTGCTTGCGATTCCGCCCACAATAGAGAGCCCTACCGATTTATTTTGAACTTCTTAACAGAGTAATAAAAGAAAAGGATCTGAACCGTATCTAAAAAACTTGACAGAATCTGAATAACATGAACGTTGTTTCAAAATGTTTAATTTAAAATCATATAAGCACAAGGCAAAATTAGACTTCATGACTTTCATCGCTTAATACACCAAGAAAGCTTCATTACACGAAATGAGAAATCTTCTGGAGATGCGAATATATTCGTTTTGCTGCAAGCCAAACAAGTCCCGATAGATAGGAAAAATACGAAGTGTAAAGCTTTGGCAATGCAGTATCCACTCTGGAAAATTGAACTTTTCAGTCTTGAAATGAAAACATTATTTTAGCTAATTATTGCTACTTCTGCTCTAATGATTCTTTAAGTTAAAAGCACGAGAAATTAATTGTTATTCCACGTGAATAAAACAACGATGCCAGGAAGGCAAATTAGCTGATAGATGTTGAAACGAATTTTAATTTCTCCTTTCTTCAGCAATTAATTGCCTGGGGTACAAACAAACACGCAGAATCGTTAGATGAACATTTAAGTGACTCTAAGTAAACCAGAGACTTTGTACTTTGCCATTCATTACAATTATTGAACTATTGATTTCACCATTTATTCAATTCACAGTTTAATATGACACAGAGTGGAAATGTTTAAAAAAATTATCTCTTGCAGGCAGTCGCCCGTAAATTGGCAAATGCAATAAAATATCAGAATAGCTAAAATGAGTATACCGAGCATCAAACGAAGGATTTTGTTGGCACCAATTTTGCCTTTCGGTCTTAAGATGTTAATTCTGAATTTAAAGCTTTTTAAGCAAAATATTTGGTCAACTATGTAATCGCGGTGGGTATTGTGATGACAACTTTTTTTACAGCCAGCTGGAAAGAGATACATATGTGACGTACCTGCCAGCAGGACGCACACGACATAAAGGCACATAGCAATCAGAACAAATGTCTGCGTACATCAGTTGGTAGAGCGACTTGTTCCGGAATAAGAGGCCTCGGGTTCGAATCCCGGCGTAGACCAAAAATGACGGAGAAATTTACTTCGTTATAATGGCGCCCGAACTATCCGGATGACCCGGCCGTTCAAAATCTCGCATTGGTGTGATGTTATTTCCACACCGCGAGACAGGAAAAATCAGGGAATTCCTTCTCCAGCGCTTCGAAAAATAAAAAAATGTGTGATGTTGCATTCCACACAGCAGATTGACTGGGAGTTCTCAAGTGCACGTTCTACAGTGGATGGCTGCCTGCAACGATTCATGGTCACGGCTGACCCGTGGGCCATGCCCCCGGCCCCCTTTTTGGGGGGGAGATGTGACGTACCTGCCAGCAGGACCCACACGACATAAAGGCACATAGCAATCAGGACAAATGTCTGCGTAGCTCAGTTGGTAGAGCGACTTGTTCCGGAATAAGCGGCCTCGGGTTCGAATCCCGGCGTAGACCAAAAAATGACGGAGAAATTTACTTCGTTATACATACCTCTAATTATGAAAGAGGTACACATCTCTAATTGTGAAAGAGATACACGTCTCTAATTGTGAAAGAGGTACACGTCTCTAATTGTGAAAGAGATACACATCTCTAATAAGAGGTACACATCTCTAATTGTGAAATAGATACGCCTATCTAATTGTGAAAGAGATACACATCTCTGATTGGGAATGAGAAAATACATATCTCTAATTGTGAATCTCTCTCTCTCTCTCTCGAGTAAAAACCGTCTTTGTGTGGATAAGTGAAAATAATAAAACTCGGTTTAGCTTAAATCAAATTAACTCATAGTATGAGACATCAATTTAATAAACCTCATGATATTTAAAAACAGATTAAAAGACATGAGTACTTTCGGGCCATCGCATGGCCCATCCTCAAATGGAGTGACAAAATTGACAATATCCGCATAATATACGTATATATACACACACACATGAAACGCAGTCAAAGTCGGTTGTTGTACATATATGCAAAGAAGGAAGATATTCATTCCCGGCACATTATCCCACGGTTACGGGCAATTCAAAGCCCCTAGGATTAGAGTTAATTAATACCTTATAAGCGTTGGGTAGCTCATAAGGCATAGAGTCATTACAACCAACACTTTGTGAGTGATAAATGAACATGCTTTCGGTAAGAAGCAGCGTATTACGATTTTTATGGGTAACCAGAATTTTAAAATTTTCCCAGTCCGGATATAAAATCCCTTCTGTTATTTTTTAGCAAGTGCTGTCTTGTCAATTTTGTCACTCCATCTGAGGATGGGTCATGCGATGGCCCAAAAGTACTCATGTCTTTTAATTTGTTTTTGAATAACATAAGGTTTTATTAAATTGATGTCGCATATTATGAGTTAATTTTATTTAAGCTAAACCGAGTTTTATTATTTTCAGTTATCCGCACAAAGACGGCTTTTACTCGAGAGATATAGCTTGTGCGACTCATCATTATTCTAATTGTGAAACAGGTGCACATCTCCAATTATAAAAGAGATACGCATATCTAATTGTGAAAGAAGTACACATCTCTAATTGTGGATGAAAAGCTGCAAGAAAAGAAGGGACACAGAAGCAAAAATACATACGACTCTAATCTCACATCTGGAACCGGATTTCAGAAGTGAAAGCTAAGCACTTGGTGATGGGGTACTTGGTGATATTAATTATAGCACTTAGATATATTAAGTTATTTCTCTGATACATTATTAACTTATTTCTCTAACATCTGAGAAATAGATTAAAAAGTAGGTTGTCCAAATGAAATCCGTAAAAGTCGGGAAAAAATCATGTTTAAACAATTAATGAAAAGGAAGTACGGACCGTTTTGATTATTGGTGAGTGTACTTCAATCTTCAGAGTAAAATGCTCCTGAGAGTAGCTCTCCCAAAGACCTATGCTGTCGAAGAATATATTTAAGAATTCGTTAGGATAAGTAGTTATCTTTAATGTTACCCAGAAACGATCTTAACTTCTCGAAGCTCTTTGTTTTACCCGACTCGCTAAGGTTAACCACTGTGAGTGTTTTTAAACTTTCTTAACTGTTGCGCCATGTTAAACCTTTTGACACTATTGTTGCAGTCTCAGGCATGACACAATGTTTTTTTGTGCAAATTATACGTAAACAGTTAAAATACAGTAAAAACTCATTTAAGAAAGAACGTGAAGGTTAAAAAGTTTGATAAAACCCATTTGTATTCATCTTTTTCTCTAGTCACCGGTTCCAGAGCAATCTTGTCATCACATGAGGTGTATTTCTCAATTCAGTTCTCATTATCTCAAAACTCTGTGCACATTCTTTACACGTGAGTGGCGTGAGAAGTTTAAGTTTCACTTCGATGTAAATACTATAGAAATGTAGCTTTCTGAATCCTGCAGTAAAAATACCAAAATAAAGAGGTTCCTGGAATCACTTTTTAACTCAAAAGACTATTGATCCCGTTATTGATAACGTTTCACTAAAAATTATAACGTTTGAGTTAAAAGGTGATTCCAGGAACCTCTTGATTTTGGTACTTTTACTGCAGGATTCAGAAAACTACAATTCTATAGTACTTACATCGAAGTGAAACTAAACTTCTCACGCCACGCACATTTACAGAATGTGCATAGAGTTTTGAGATAATGAGAACTGTATTGAGAAATACACCTCATGTGATGATGAGTCCTTCCGCACATTAATACAAACCATATTCATATGGTTTTTTAGAGCAATGTTGTTTTGTCCGCAATGTCTCGTCTGCACACTTTTAGCCAGCTTCAGACAGTTGGCCACTTCACATCACTATGGAAGTGACCAAAAAGGCTGTCTCTCCTTTGCTCTCCTTTTTGAGCCATTCATAATGCTGCTCATGTTGGGGTATTTTTGTGTTTGAAGGAAGCTTTTGGTGTCGACATCTTCTAGCTGCTCTTGTTTTTACCCGAATTTTTCTTCAATCAATTCTTTTCCAGAATGGAATAATATTAGTTTTTCATTATGTTTGCAGTTGATGTTACTTGCATCTTCGATAACGACAATATGTTAAATGTTTTTTTTACGCTTTCCAACCGTTAGTTGAAGAAGCGTATATGCTCCAGCTTTGTCCGTCCGTCCGTCCGGCTGTCCGCACGATAACTCACGTGAAAATAGTTCGATTTCGACGAAATTTTAGTATGTGGTAGGGGACCACCTGGGAACGAACCCTATTGAAAATGGGAGAAACAGGGTCAAAGGTCAGGACATAGGAGCGGGATCCATTCCATTGCTCTTATGCGTCATAACTTGCGTAAAAATGGTTCGATTTAAATGGAATTTTAGTATGTGGTAGGGAACCACCTGGGGACGATCCCTATTCAAAATAAATGAAATGGGGTCAAAAGTCAGGACATAGGAGCGGGATCCATTCCATTGCCTTTATGCATCATAACTTGCGTAAAAATGGTTCGATTTCAATGCAATTTTAGTATGTGGTACGAAACCACCTGGGGACGAACCCTATTGAAAATGGGCGGAATGGGGTCAAAGGTCAGGACATAAAAGTAGGATCCGTTCCATTGCCTTTATGCGTCATAACATGCGTAAATATGGTTCGATTTCGATGAAATTTTAGTATGTGGTAGGGAACCACCTGGAGACGAACCCTATTGAAAATGGGCTGAATGGGGTCAAAGGTCAGGGCATAAAAGCGGGATCAATTCCATTACATTTATGCGTCATAACATGCGTAAATATGGTTCGATTTCGATGAAATTTTAGTATGTGGTAGGGAACCACCTGGGCACGAACCCTATTGAAAATGGGCGAAATGGGGTCAAAGGTCAGGCAGGACATAAGAGCGGGATTTGTTCCGTTGCCCTTATGCGTCATAACTTGCGTAAAAATGGTTCGATTTCGATGAAATTTTAGTATTTGGTTAGGAACCACCTAGGGACGAACCCTATTGAAAATGAGCGAAATGGGTTCAAAGGTCAAGGCATAAAAGTAAAATCCATTCCATTGCCTTTATGCGTCATAACATGCGGAAATATGGTTCGATTTCGATGAAATTTTAGTATGTGGTAGGGAACCATCTGGGCACGAATCCTATTGAAAATGGGTGAAATGGGGTCAAAGGTCAGGACACTGGAGTGGGATCCATTCCATTGCCCTTGTGCATCATAACTTACCTAAAAATATTTCGATTGCGACAAAACGTTATCATGTTGTTCCGGAGGTATAGTGACCGGTTCTGTTGAATATCAACGAAATGGGGTCAAAGGTCATTGCAGAAAAGCAAGATTTATTCCACAGCCATTATTCTCATAACTTTCGTAAAACTGCTTCTTTTGCGACAAAACTTTAGTATGTTATTCTTGAGATATAATGAACCAGTTCTGTTGAATATCACCGAAATGGGGTCAAAGGTCAGGACACAGGAGCGAGATTTATTCCACAGCCATTCTCCTCATAACTTGAGTAATAATTTCTGGTATGTTGGAAAGCGTATCATAATCAATGCATTGCATGATTTTACTAACTTGTTTAATTAGGGGATAACATACTGTAGTTTCGGTTGTTATTTACATAATCAAATTTTAGTAAGGCTGTTTTTTTCTCATTCCTTTTCCCAGTTTTCTACGTGTTGGTTTAATCCCTGTTTTATACAATACAAATTCATATGCCGTGTAACGTATCTGTATAACAAACTAAAAAACAAAAATTATACAACAGAGAAAAATTGGATATAGGATTAAAAGTGATCTCACGGAAGAAACAACTAATTAGAAATGAAAGTCCTGCTTACTAAGTGTAGAGGTGAGTCATAGGCTTTCGTGCTAAGTTCCGCCTTCTTTCCGATAGGCGTCCGTGAGTTATTTTAACAACTCCCCACCTGACAGCAAATTATCTGAGGTTCTCATTCTCGTAATTTATTAATTATAAATTTATTATCCAGGCCCCTCTTCCTCCGCCTTTTTGTTTAATTACCCGCGAATCAAGGAAGGGAGAGCATGGCTACTGTAAAGCACTGCATCAACTTCAATAAATACTTCGTGAATAAGAAAGACAATAAATTTAATGAAGCAAAGTATCGGTGAGAGTCTGGCTCCGGTGCCAATGTCCACGTCGACGAATTTGTCTCGCATGCGCCGTCCGTCACGAATTGTTCAATCCAAAATCAGTTGCCTTATGGCCACTCTAATATCACAGTCGTTCCGATTCCGTGCTTTCTCTCGAAGCAATCGGCTTCACGCTAACAACCAGGAACGGCGTTCCTCGGAGCCTAAACTCCACACGTCTACTTGCCTTTCAATCTTCTTCTCAAAAGCCTCTCTTTCTACCGAAGCACCCGGCTTCACGCAAAAACCAGCAACCGCGTTCCTCGGAGCCTAAACTCCGCACGTCTACCCGCCTTCCAAGTCCACTTCGCAATGCTTCCTCCTCCGTCAGAGGCTATCTCTTATCCCCCACGCTCCAGAGGACCCCTCCTTTTCTCTACCCCCTACCCGAGGCGCTGACCTCTGACCTTGCCAGATTCTGGAGCGAACCTGACCTTTGTCCGCCGGCCAACTTGCTTCGTATCAGTCACGCGGTAGTTCCTGCTGCTTGGAACCCAGCTTCGAACTGGTCCTCACTCATTGTTTTCGTGTCAGACGACAGCATGTTTGACATTTCTTCTAACGGACTCCTGCACGTGAAAGCCAGACTCAATACAGACAGAACAAAACATACAATAATACTGACATTCTTTCACATAAAGGACGTATTCAGACCTCCCAGACAAAGTAGCGTCCTTCTACCATTGGGCATTGTCTGTGTTTGGGTAGGTATTCTTTCGGACCAGAACTTCTGTGTCCGGCAATGTACTACGAAACAATGTCTTTCCGCAGCTTGGAATTAGTCACCTACCTCCTGACGTCGTCAACGTACGCCAGGCATTTTGCATTGTATATGCACACAGTTAATGAAATAAAGTTATTTCCTGAGTAAAAGAAACATTTTTCTCGGGCGACATTTCGTCGTCCCTCTGCACGTGACATAGCCCCTTTTTCTTCTTGTTTTTATATACACATATTCACACTTGATCATATCTTAATTGATATTCATCTCATTATTATTTTTCGCCCTTACGCTAAGCTTGGTGATTACAGCATCCTCACAATAGATCAAGCATTAATACAGCTTTTTCTGGTTTTTTCCTTTTTAGAATTTAATGCTGCTTTTTCTGGGGTTTTTTTTTCAAGTTTTCTACGTTTTATAACTCAATGACATCGAAACACGAAATTAATTCTAATACATAAATTAAGCCAACACGTAGAAAACTTGGAAAACAAAAACAACAGAAAAAGCAGTTATTAAATTCTGCTTAAATAACAAATCAAAACCTAACTTTTAAACTACAGGGCGTCAGAATAATGACTGTGCACTGAATGTACGAATTGCATTAATGTAATAATAAAGACATTTTGAATGGAATTACAGTAGACGTGACCCGTCACGTGGAAGTGATCTGTGTCTGGTCCCCACCCCAAGGCGCACGCAGCTGTCATTCCGAGCGAAGGTCATTCCCGAGCGCTTGGTTGACGGAAGCACACGTGTCGATTGATCAGTCGTCTCCGGACAAGGACAGTGATGTTGACGGTTGAACAGGGAGTGTTATGGTGGGACATGTCTTTCGCCATGACGACGAGTACACGGACGAAGTGCAAATATAGCTTTTCATGATGGTGACGTCCCCCACCGCAATGCTGTGTGTCATCTCATAGCAAAGTTTCGGGAAACTAACAGGGTTCTGGATGCCCCTCCCCCCACCCCGCTCGGATAGGCCTTCCACGGAAGACCAGACCGTACAGGTTATCCAGGACAGGGCACAGAGGAGTCCATACAAGTCCGTGAGGCGGTGTCACAACAAGCTAATGTGCCAAGGAGTACAGCTCACGATATTCTGAAAAGGAAGTTGCGTTTCTACCCGTACAAAGTGTCTGTCGTGCATCAGCTGAAAGAAACATACCACGAGGCCTGCAGGTGGCTCAAAGAATTCCTGTCTGAAGAAGGTGAGGACATTCTGGACATAACTTTCTTCACAGATGACGCATGGTTTCAGCTGTTTCTGTAAAGAGCACTAAAGGGGAAGGTGTACGCAAGTAATCCGCATGCACTTCAAGAGCTACAGGCTGCAATAACATGCAGAAGCGTATGCAGACATGTCTGGACGTCGGTGGGGCCCGTTTCCAACACCTCCTGTAGGAACCAGTTAGACATGGTAAGTGTTATTTCAGTGCACAGTTATTTTCCGGACACCCGGTATTAAACATACTGTACAACATAATTCGGAGCACGGGCGTAGCGTGACCAAATATTGAGGGATGGGGGTGTCACAGAGAAGTGTAAACTGATGTTTTCCTTCGGTGAAGGAGCCCACGAATAAGTATAAAATGTTGTTTTCCTTGGAAGGGCCCAAATAAATATATACTGATGCTTTCCTTTGTGGGGAGATAATTATTGAAAACAGTTTCTCCGTAAATGTCACAACATTTTGATCTTTTAAGTGCATAATAAACTTATTTTGTTATACATTACTCTTCTTCTACGACTTCTGATAATGAATGCTGACGAGCAGTCCAGAGTATTATTTTTGACAAGATGCTGAGTTTTCTGAAAATAAAATCCTCTCTCTTTTATTACAATTTGTTTTAAATATTACAACACTTTTTGTTGATACATGAATAACGTTGTACAATGAGTTCTTTAAGCTGAAAAGGTGAGTACAAAAGTGTGTACTCACCTGAGAAGAGAAGTGTTCAATCGAAGAGAAGTGGCTACTTTCGCGTATCATGTACAGCTGTGGTCTTACTCTTACATTTAAATTTGGTAATGTTAAGGAAGCACGCGCCTCTCAACCTATGATACGTAAAAAATAGTATACCTAGCGGAATATTTTCCCGGTTTCCTATTCCTACATCATTATTGAAGACTTAATCGTACCTCCATTTTGAAAACCTAATCGCATTTCATTTTTTGGAATTGAAGTTGAATAACAAAAAAAAAAAAAAAAATATATATATATATATATATATCGGTAGATAATATATATATATAGCAGTCACACCTGGCACAACCAAAGACTTCCCTTGACTGACAGTGATATCATAACATGCACAGCAGCGAAGAATATTTTAAAAACGAGAGTAAAAGGGAGATATTCCTTTTAATCACTTCCTGAGTAACATAAAGTTACCCTATGATCTGAAGATGTCAGCCTATCATACAGGAAAACTGTGTTAAATCTAAGATTACAGAAGTACTGCAAAATTATTTCAACAAGAGGAAGTACTTAACGAAATTTCAATCGAATAACTTTCTTCACAGATGACGCGTATCATGCACAGCTGTGGTCCTCGGAGAGTTCATTCTGCTGAGATCTTTTCTAACTAAAATTCAAGATAACTATACATTCTAATAAATCTTTCAAAGTGTTCTTCAAGACCACAGGTTATAAAATAAATGTTATTAAATGGTTTGTTGAATTGTCCTGTTACGTTATCTTTTAACTTCATAATTAAAACTTAGTACTTAAATCTTAACTTTAAACTTTGTAACGCAAACACTTCCGTTTGCGGTACAAACTTTACATAAGTAACGCCCATATTGGCTCGTTGATGTCTGTGACTAACTGTTGAATAAGGGATCAAGAGCGTTGAGCGAAATTGCTACACCTTATCTCGGGAACATTTCCCTTCGTGGTAACTAGCAACCCATACTTCCCTGCTGTCTTTCTGGTTGTGTATTCTAATCCTCTTTTTCTTATTTCCTTTAACTAACGATAATTTCCCCTTCTGAGAAGATTATCCGCCTAATATTGTTCTTTCAGCTCTATCGTGGAGGCCTGATTCAGTTGTTCAAAAAAGGAAGCACATCATTCTTGTAAATACCTACTGATTTCTATCAAGTTTTCTTGTCTAGCTTTTAATCAACATATTTTTTTTTTCACTTTAAGAACCTATCCCTCAAAGCGCTGCTCCAAAATACAGGAGCTACGTTATTATCTGTTATTTCTAAAAATAAATTTAATTGAAGTATGTTCTTGGAAAAATGAAAATAAATTATTCTTTGGTGAAGCCATATATAGTTTGACTTCCTCCGATATTTATTTTTTATGTAAATCAATTTTTTGTTTCATTTTCATCAACGAGAATTCTTTAGCCTTTAAGGTTCTTTATTTTCTGCGGATGCGGTTGAAATATTAACCAAAACGAAGAGGGAAGTGTCCATATTATTGATTTTCAATGCAAGGAGTGCGAGCGAGCGAACTAACCTATTTGCGCCCTTCTCTTTCATGAGGTGCTTATGGTTTCGTAAGAATGCATTGAAAAGACTATTAAGAACCTCTTTTGTTACAGAAGTTCCCAAAAGTAGTTATTTCGAGATTTTTTGGGGAGAAGAAGAATGCCTTAGAAGCCTGGGAATCTCTTTCAGAACTCGTCAGCCTGTAATGTGCGTTTTGCACATGACGCTTTCGTTTCGTTTTATTCATTTCATCGAGTACCTTGCCGTTCGGCGTAAATTAAGTATCGAATATGTTGTTCCATATTTCGTATGTAATCCCCAGAGTACCTAAACAATATGCAAAGCGCGAAGAATTCAGATAAACCACTAGGGAAGTTTCAGAACTGTCACAGATGACAAATGAAAGGAAAAAGTAAATTCTGGTTCAAAGGCGATGAAATTCCATGTACGTGAACTTATCGCAACCTCTCCCCGGATGTTTCATCCTACTTGCTTTGTTCCTCCAAATCCTTTCAACACTTGGAGGACATGTTTACAATCTTGTACTTCTCCAGTCCACCCTGTGCGAAACATTCTTAACCTTCACCAAGACTCATTTATATTAGTCAGAATATTATGCGTGTTCGCATTATTATTCTGTAAGGGATTTGGGATCTCAACCTAATTTGCGGTGCTATTGTGCTACGGTTTCGTGCAAATATGTCAGCCACATCACTGATTTTAAAGACGACTATTTATGTTGCAACATTAAGCGCGTTTACTACTACTATGACAAAATATATGCTGATATCATTTCTTGTACAATTTCAGATATTGCTTTTGCAGGCGATAAACATGATCACGATTAGCCACAATGGAAACAGACCATAAAACAGTGGACAATTTTTAGGAATTTTGATGAGAATGTTTAGACAGTTCTGAGAATAAGGGCTAAGCTTCCAAGAAATTTAACTTACTATTAAAGCAGAAGTAATGTTGGTTTTGAGGCCAAAGTTTCGTTTTTTATATCAAAAATTCTCAATTGTTTAAATAAACATTTGTTGAATTAACAAATTACAGAGGAGACAAATTGCTTCGTATGTCACAGACTACTACCCTGGAAGAAGAGTTCGCCTACTTCTGCCTAGATTGCGAATTCTGGGCCACACAGTTCCCAGTTGCTTGCGGAAAGAGGAGTCAAGGTCTCAAAATACCACTGAACTGTTTGCCTTTCACTTCTGCTCATCGTGATGAACATCTTGCGTGATGTCGTAAACGGTAAGAGTGGAGGCTGGAATAAAGTTTTGCAGTCTTTAACGATTTGATCTTTTATTCCTGGCGTTTCAATGGACGGATGACGGTCCGAAAACACCCTTACGAGCGAAAGACAGACAGAGAGAGAGAGAGAGAGAGAGAGAGAGAGAGAGAGAGAGAGAGAGAGAGAGAGAGAGAGAGAGGAGTAGTAATGAACAGAACGAGGTCGGAAAGCATTTTGGTGAGCAAACGAGAGTACACACGAGTACTAATGAATGGTAGAGGGACAGACAACACCCTATTGAGTGAAAAGCCAGAGCATTTCCGAAACGGTAAGGCTTGTTGATTGCTCATAGTCAGGCGGGGTTAGTACCTTCAAAAACGTGGTCCGAGGAGGGTAAAGCTTATGAAGACCTCACGCTCAGCCATGGTTAGTACCTTAAAAAAGTGGTCCGAGAAGAGTTAGGCATATAAAGTGCTCACGGTCAGCCGGGGTTAGTACCTTCAAAAAAGTGGTTCGAGGCTTGTGAAGTGCTCACGGTCAGCCGTGGTTAGTACCTTCAAAAACGTGGTTCGAGGAGGATAAGGCTTGTAGAGTGCTCACGGTCAGCCGTGGTTAGTACCTTCAAAAAAGTGGTCCGAGGAGAGTAAGGCTTGTGAAGTGCTCCGAGGAGAGTAAGGCTTGTGAAGTGCTCCGAGGAGAGTAAGGCTTGTGAAGTGCTCCCGGTTAGCCGTGGTTAGTACCTTCAAAAAAGTGGTCCGAGGAGAGTTAGGCTTGTGAAGTGCTCACGGATAGCCGTGATTAGTACCTTCAAAAAAGTGGTCCGAGGAGAGTAAGGCTTGTGAAGTGCTCACGGTTAGCCGTGGTTAGTACCTTCAAAAAAGTGGTCCGAGGAGGGTGAGGCATGTGGAGTGCTATCGGTCAGCCGTGGTTAGTACCTTCAAAAACGTGGTCCGAGGAGGGTAAGGCTTGTGAAGTGCTCACGGTCAGCCGTAGTTTGTACCTTCAAAAAGTGGTCCTAGGAGAGTAAGGCTTGTGAAGTGCTCACTGTCAGCCGTGGTTAGCACCTTCAAAAAAGTGGTCCGAGGAGGGCAAGGCTTGTAGAGTGCTCACGGTCAGCCGTGGTTAGTACCTTCAAAAACGTGGTCCGAGGAAGGTAAGGCTTGTGAAGTGCTCACGTCAGCCGTGGTTAGTACCTTCAAAAAAGTGGTCCCAGGAGAGTAAGGCTTGTGAAGTGCTCACGGTCAGCCGTGGTTAGTACCTTCAAAGAAGTGGTCCGAGAAGGGTAAGGCTTGTGGAGTGCTCACGGTCAGCCGTGGTTAGTACCTTCAAAAAAGTGGTCCGAGGAGGGTAAGGCTTGTGGAGTGCTCACGGTCAGCCGTGGTTAGTACCTTCAAAAACGTGGTCCAAGGAGGGTAAGACTTGCTTACGGTCAGCCGTGGTTAGTACCTTCAAAAACGTGGTTCGACTAGGATAAGGCTTGTAGAGTGCTCACGGTCAGCCGTGGTTAGTACCTTAAAAAAAGTGGTCCGAGGAGAGTAAGGCTTGTGAAGTGCTCCGAGGAGAGTAAGGCTTGTGAAGTGCTCACGGTTAGCCGTGGTTAGTACCTTCAAAAAGTGGTCCGCGGAGGGTGAGGCTTGTGGAGTGCTATCGGTCAGCCGTGGTTAGTACCTTCAAAGAAGTGGTCCGAGGAGGGTAAGGCTTGTGGAGTGCTCACGGTCAGCCGTGGTTAGTACCTTCAAAAAAGTGGTCCGAGGAGGGTAAGGCTTGTGGAGTGCTCACGGTCAGCTGTGGTTAGCACCTTCAAAAACGTGGTCCGAGGAGGGTAAGACTTGCTTACGGTCAGCCGTGGTTAGTACCTTCTAAAACGTGGTCCGAGGTAGGTAAGGCTTGTAGAGTGCTCATGGTCAGCCGTGGTTAGTACCTTCGAAGAAGGGGTTCGAGGAGAGTAAGGCTTGTGGAGTGCTCACGGTCAGCCGTGGTTAGTACCTTCAAAAACGTGGTCCGAGGAGGGTAAGGCTTGTGAAGTGCTCACGGTCAGCCGTAGTTTGTACCTTCAAAAAAGTGGTCCTAGGAGAGTAAGGCTTGTGAAGTGCTCGCGGCCAGCCGTGGTTAGTACCTTCAAAAAGTGGTCCGAGGAGGGCAAGGCTTGTAGAGTGCTCACGGTCAGCCGTGGTTAGTGCCTTCAAAAACGTGCTCCGAGGAGGGTAAGGCTTATGAAGTGCTCACGGTCAGCCGTGGTTAGTACCTTCAAAAAAGTGGTCCCAGCAGAGTAAGGCTTGTGAAGTGCTCACGGTCAGGCGTGGTTATGAACTTCAAAGAAGTGGCCCGAGGAGGGTAAGGCTTGTGGAGTGCTCACGGTCAGCCGTGGTTAGTACCTTCAAAAAGTTGTCCGAGGAGAGTAAGGCTTGGGAAGTGCTTACGGTCAGCCTTGGTTAGTACCTTCAAAAAAGTGGTCCGAAGAGGGTAAGACTTGCTTACGGTCAGCCGTGGTTAGTACCTTCTAAAACGTGGTCCGAGGTAGGTAAGGCTTGTAGAGTGCTCACGGTCAGCCGTGGTTAGTACCTTCGAAGAAGTGGTCCGAGGAGAGTAAGGCTTGTGGAGTGCTCACGGTCAGCCGTGGTTAGTACCTTCAAAAAAGTGGTCCGATGAGGGCAAGGCTTGCAGAGTGCTCACGGTCAGCCGTGGTTAGTGCCTTCAAAAACGTGCTCCGAGGAGGGTAAGGCTTGTGAAGTGCTCACGTCAGCCGTGGTTAGTACCTTCAAAAAAGTGGTCCCAGGAGAGTAAGACTTGTGAAGTGCTCACGGTCAGCCGTGGTTAGTACCTTCAAAGAAGTGGTCCGAGGAGAGTAAGGCTTGTGGAGTGCTCACGGTCAGCCGTGGTTAGTACCTTAAGAAAAGTGGTCCGAGGAGAGTAAGGCTTGTGACGTGCTCACGGTCAGCCGTGGTTAGTACCTTCAAAAAAGTGGTCCGAGAAGAATACGGCTTGTGAAGTGGTCACGGTCCGCCGTGGTTAGTACCTTCAGAAATGTGGCCCGAGGAGGGCAAGGATTGTGAAGTGCTCACGGTCCGCCATGGTTAGTACCTTCAAAAAGGTGGTCCGAGGAGGGTAAGGCTTGTGAAGTGCTCACGGTCCGCCGTGGTTAGTACTTTCAAAAACGTGGTCCGAGGAGGGTAAGGCTTGTGGAGTGCTCACGGTCAGCCGTGGTTAGTACCTTCAGAAAAGTGGTCCGAGGAGAGTAAGGCTTGGGACGTGCTCACGGTCAGCCGTGGTTAGTACCTTAAAAAAAGTGGTTTGAGGAGAGCAAGGCTTGTGAAGTGCTCACGGTCAGCGTGGTTAGCACCTTCAAAAAGTATTCCGAGGAGGGTAAGGCTTGTAGAGTGCTCACGGTCAGCCGTGGTTAGTACCTAAATATGGCAAGCGACAATGGCTCAAATAACATCCACATTCAGTGCAGGAGGTACCAGTGACATATCCATCAGGTCAGTGCAGAGTAATTTAGCATCCATGGGGTATGGGAGCATAAAACCCACCAATGACTTTGTTAGCACCACGACATCGGACACAGCGCTTCACCTGGGCTCGTGAACACGGTAATTGGTACCCAGGAAGACTGGCAACATGTGGCGTGGTCCGATGAGTCACGCTACCAGTTGTTACGAGCAGATGGCAGGGTTCGGGTGTGGCATAGACTCCATGAGGCCATGGACCCAAGCTGTCAACAAGGCGCTGTGCAAGCTCGTGATGGTTCCATACATGAGTGGGGTGTCTTTAAGTGGCACGGTTTGGGTCGTCTGGTCCTTGTAAACACGTCATTAACCAGTAATGGCTTTGTTGCTCTGCTGGGTGATCATTTGCAGCCCTTTGTGGACTTCATGTACCTCAAAGACGATGAGATTTTCCAGGAGGACAATGCGCCATGTCATCCGGCCCAAGTTGTCCAAAATTGGTTCGAGGATCATTCTGGACAGTTCGGACGGATGGTGTGGCTGCCTCGTTCGCCCGACATAAACCCAATAGAGCACTTAAGGGACGTGGTGGAAAGGTCAATTCGGCACCGATATCCTGTACCTACAAGTACAGGGGTACTGTGGGCGGCCGTTCTGACGGCATGGCTCAATATATCTCTAGAAGTCTTCCGGCCACTTGCGGAATCGATACCACGTCGAGTTTCTGCACTTCGCTGTGCTAGGAGAGGTCCTACACGTTACTATGTACGTTTCACACGATTTGCATTACTTAAGTGTATATTACATTCTTTCATTTATTTCCGCTTTGTGACCCGTGTTTGGCATTGCTTTTTGTCCTATGATCCCTAGCCTTTGCTATCTACATCTACTCTGTTCTCGGTTGGAGACGCATATACGCATTTTTCCAAGACGATTAATATGTTCCATGTTAAACATCGATCTTACAAACTTCCTTTATTCCTTTTCTTCGTGGTATTTTTGAAGCTACTCACGTATAAATATAAAAAAACCAAGAATGATGACACCGAATTTTCGGTTGTAATGATCACGTCTTTTGAAATCCTTTCCGGTTTCAGATTATCTGACAATTCGGTAAAAAGGGAACACACTTACACCACGTAAGAAAAAAACTGCGCATAACATAAAATATCGCAACCTATTAAAAATATTGGATTTCTAAATTAATAAAACAACCGTAAGTCGAAATACTAACAACCATAAATAGAAATACTTACTGCCACTAGTGGCTTAAAAGTATGTCATCGGGAAAACTCATTAAATATTTACGCCCCTGGTGGCGAAATTGTTTAATATTTTAAGCAGAAATGCGCATAAAATGTTTCCCTAGTTCGTAGTTTCTGACAGAAAAAGGCTTGTTTTTTAATCGGATTATTTAACTCACAGATATTGCTGCACAAATGCTGTAATCCGAAATGTGAACTTACACCTTCCAGTTGCGTGCCTAAGCGTTAAAAAATTGAAATTATACGAAAACAATTCTGCAACATTAACGCTGTCCAGCAAGGTAATAATTTTTCAAATAGAATTGTCAGGTGCAGAGATGTCGAAGAAATTACGATATTTATCTACGCCCCCTGGAGAAAATACCATGCATTATCTTAAGCAGAAAATACGCTCAAATGGCTTTTCCTAGTAAACTGTATCCGACCACAAAGGATTATTTTCAATCGAGTTTTAAGAAGCTTAAATTTTTTTTATTGGACATTTAACAACCACCGTGAGCAACGTAGTAGGCTATAAGCAGTCGCCCGTCCCTAATTTAATGCCTCTGCCTCCAGGGAAGGAGGAAGCCAGGGCCGTAAGACAAATACAACATCCATGCCTCATCGGAATTTGAACCCGGACCCATCGCGGACAAATGAGCAGAAGCCGTAGCTTAGACCATTGGGCCACCTGGGCGGAGCGCAGACATTACTGCAAATACACTGACGGAAAAAAATCCCAACACCAAGAAGGGGTTGTGTTAGATAAACGGCAGTTGGTAGGCTGTGAGAGTACATCTGTAAGATGACGTCTATGCAAATTTCGCGCTCGGCGAAAATTTGCATGCAAAGCAGGTTTGCTGTAAATAACAGCAAACCTGCTTTGCATGCAAATTTGTAACATGCAAAGCAGTTACATGCAAAGCAGGTTTCCTGTAAATACGCGCTGTAACGTTCGTGAGCGTTAGTTATCGTTGAGATTCGACGTAGGGTGTTGATGTTAGTCAAGAATGCCTTTAAGAAGACGAAGAAGCCATTATCAACAGCTCACGGAGTTTGAACAAGGTCGTGTAATAGGGCTACGAGAAGGTGGATCTTCGTCCTGCAATATTGCAGAACGACTTGGCAGGAATGTAGCCACTGTGCATGACTGTTGGCAGCGGTGGTCAAGGGAAGGTACTGCCTCACGAAGACCGGGTTCCAGCCGGCCACGTGGCACTACTGAGAGGGAAGACCGCCGTGTACCGCGTATGGCCGTGGCGCATCGTACTGCGTCTGCTGAAGCAATTCATGCTGCAGTTGCCACCACAGTGACACAACGAACTCTTATTGCAAATCGGTTACTTGAAGGATAGCTCCGAGCCAGACGCCCTGTAGCGTGCATTCCACTTACTCCAAACCACTGTAGTTTGCGACGTCAGTGGTGTCAAGCTAGAGCTCATTGGAGGACGGAGTGGAGATTTGTTGTGTTTTCTGATGAAAGCCGGTTCTGCCTGTGTGCCAGTGATGGCCGTGTGTTGGTTAGAAGGAGGCCAGGTGAGCGCCTGCAACCAACCTGTCTGAGGCCGAGTCACGCTGGACCTACACCTGGAGTTATGATCTGGGGAGCAATTTCCTATGACAGCAGGAGCACTCTCGTGGTTATCCCACGCACCCGGACGGCACAGTTGTACGCCGGTCTGGTGATTCAACCTGTTGTGCTGCCATTCATGAACAACATTCCAGTGGGTGTTTTCCAACAGGATAACGCTCGCCCGCATACCGCTGTTGTAACCCAACATGCTCTACAGAGGGTCGACATGTTGCCGTGGCCTGCTAGATCACCAGATCTTTCTCCAATCGAGCACGTATGGGACTTCATTGGACGACAACTCCAGCGTTATCCCATACCAGCATTAACCGTCTCTGTATTGACCGACCAAGTGCAACAGGCATGGAAATCCATCCCACAAACTGACATCCAGCACCTGTACGACACAATGCATGAACGTTTGCGTGCTTGCATTCAACATTCTGGCTGTTACGCCGGTTATTAATGTACCAGCATTTCACATTTAAAATGGCTCTTCTCGCGCTTACATTAAGCTGTGATCTTGAAACTTAATCTATTAAATATGTCATCTATACAAATGTATTGCCGCCATTTCAAGCCTCTACAACTAATTTTTCGTGGTGTAGGAATTTTTTTTCCGTCTGTGTAGTTCGAAAACAGAAACATACGATTGCGCTCCATAGCAGCAAAACAGTTCTTCACAGAAAAAAAAAGAGCAGTATTGCTCAAGCGGAGCTTTATCAGACGCAAAACGAATTTTTCAAATCGGACATTTAGGAGCAGAGACACCAAAGAAATCCTAATTTCAACTCATCTTTCCCAGGCGGAAACTCTGTGCATTACTTGAAAAACCCTAAATAGTCTTCGTTATATATGATACCGGAAGAAAGAAATATTTTATCCAATAGGAGATTTAGAAACAATGATATGGAATAACATGTATTTTGAATTCGATAGCAACTGCGTTTACGCCATCTAGCGGCGAAGTTATGCATAGGAAAAAGACACTGAAAGCAAGGATCACCTTTCTCACATTTCGGGCTTCCCAATCCAGAATATTTTCATTTCGGATTAATAGTTAGAGAGATATGGTGTCCACAGAGCTATGCACGGACGTTTTCATAAAAGACGTGCTAATGTAGAAACAGTGAACATTTGAAACTATCAGGCAGAAGTTCCCTCGCATTGCCGCGGTTGACCAATTCCTATCTTGCTCCATTTCTGTACATTGCTATTTGGTTCACATGTGCACTTCACCAAACCTCAAATCAAAAAAAATTCATTACTTTCTACAAATCCAAGCATTATAAATGGAATTGCAAAATAGCTTCATCTATGAGTTTTTTTTTACCAGCAATCCCACTGATGATATCCAGCTCTTGGAATTCCTCTTTCACAGATGGCAAACGCAAGCCTCATTAGAGTGAATGGAAAAGCGCCACCTGATATCCAGACATTATTGCAAACTGTTCATTTCCTCTGAGTGTTCTTTCAACAGTTTCGACTCTGTTTTGGTATTAAAATTGTCGAAATAAAAAATATTAGTTTGGGAAGTTTATAATGAGTCATTGTCATGTAAGTAGTGAACCACGAGAGATTTCAGCTGACGCTTGGCACCTTATGACGCATACTCTAATTTAACTTTGATTTTTAGTTTCCTTCGCTATGTCAAATTTTATTGTATTCTCTTTGGGCGTTTCAACGTTAACGTTATATTTTTCTCGCTCATGGAATGATTTTAGCAATGTTCTTGAGGTCAGAGTGCGTGGCGTGTGAGTGTTGACAGATAACAACCAGAGATACAATGTTGGAGCAAGCAGCGAAAAGTGTGATGGTGTGGTGTCGTAATGGTGGAAGCTGCATTATATTGAAGCGATGTTTACTTAAAGCCTAGGTTCTCAACCGGTGAGGCGCGCCTACCTTGGTAGGCACCAGCCTTGGATATAGATTTGAAAACGCAGTTAGTTCAACAAGTCGAAGAAAGTCAAGCATTTGTGTTGCAACTCGATGAATCAACCGATAAGGGCCGCTGATCGCCTAGTGATCAACGTTCGTGACTGCCACGGAGGAATATCAGGTTCTATTCCAGCAGGTACGAACGCTAGAAGCACTAAATATCCGCCGTGCGTCGGATGGGCACGTTAAGCTGTTGCATTCCGGGTACTGTCCCTTCAGTAATAAATAAGAGCGTCTTCCTCCCCCTTTTATACCTCGCTTCCGTGTCGCTTTCTTTTCGGGCACTCTAGCCCAAATCTCCTAGCTTGCTATTCCTAAGGGTTGTTTAAGACCTGGGTCATACACTCCCTTCCTAAAATCATCTACATCTGATCTGATCTGAATTAACCAATATTTCATCACAGGCTTAGGTAGCTTTCTTGTTACCTGAGATATACCAGAGAAGGAAATATAAGAGAAAAGTTAGTTTTGTAAAACGATCTCAACAACAACTACAGGTGAAGACATGTGCGCGGTACTTAAAGAATTTGTCTGTGCTGAAGGCTTGACTTGGACTAATTGTATAAGTTTATGCACCGACGGCGCTGTAGCTATGACATGGCAGAATAGTGGCCTTGTAACTGGAGTGAAAGTTGTAGCTCCAGCAGTAAAATGGACTCAATGTTTGATGCATCGCGAAGCTTTGGCTGCCAAAAAATGCAATCAAATATACACAGTGTTCATACGGATGCTGTTCAGATTGTTAATTACATCAAGTCTCGGCCAGTGCAGACTCGTTGCTTTACTGAATTTTGTGAAGAAATGGGATCTGAACAAAAGCATCTGCTTTTTCATAGTGAAGTCAGGTGGCTGTCACGTGGAAAATTTCTGTAGCGTCTTGTCGAATTGCGAGATGAAATTAGAATTTTCTTGCTTGGAAAAACAGAAACGGAATTAGCAGAACATTTGTGCAATGTCGAAATTTTAGCAACAGTGGCCTATTTGGCATACATTTTTGAAAATCTAAACAGTTTGAATGTGTCACTGCAAGGAAAGAATTCAAATATTCTGGATATGCAGAACAAAATGGAGGGCTTCGTGAAGAAGTTAGATTTTGGAAATGTCGTATCGACTGTCGGGTTACTGAAACGTTTCCATTGTTTGCAAAATTCATAGCAGAGGATTACTATAAAATTCGTTGTGAAAAGAGTAGCGGTGCACCTATCAGCATTGAAAAACCAGTTTGAAGACCATTTATCTCAGATCGACAGCCACACCCACGATTGGTTTCAAGATCTATTCTTGATATGCCAGAATTAAACAGCGTTGGTCAAAAGCAATTACTTGAACTTTCCAGCGACAAGACACTAAAAATAGCATTTCACGAAACCTCACTACCAGAATTTTGGCTTTCAGTTGGAAGCAAATATAAAGAACGTACAAAAAGTGCCCTGAAAGTGCTCCTTCAATTTCCAACAAGCTACCTGTGCGAAGCTGGATTTTCGGCATTGGCTGCAGTTAAAACGAAGTACAGAACTCGTCTTAATGTGCAGGACGACCTGCCTGTGGGAATGGCGCAGTTAGAATCAAGCAATGATCGTTTGTGCAATTCAAAACAAATCCAAGTTTCACATTGATGTGTACAGTTTGTGAAAAAATGGAAAACATTTTTTAATTTACATTATTATAACTTTATTCAGGAGTAATAAACTCTTAACTCTTAGTTGTATACTATGTACAGATATTACCCTCTTTATTTATGCAAAGTGCCGTGGGTAGGTATATTTGCATTTTTAGTAGTGCAGTTGTATTTTTGCTTAATATTTTCAATCAAGCCTAACCGATATCATTTAATTCGTAATAAAAGAAAATAAATACTGATTATAGAGCAATGAATACCTCTGCGTATAATGGGGGAGAAGCCATTTCAAGCTATCCCCCGATGGGAGAGGAATACTGTAGAATAGGTTGGGAACCGCTGACCTGAAAGTCTGCGTGTTTCAGCTGTATTGTTATAGGCTATACCCTGAAGTGCCAAAAGTCATGGGATGCGTACCTAGTATCGTATACGACTTCTAGACCCGTGAATTGCAGCAACTCAAAGTGGCATCGATTCCACAAGTGGCCGGATGACCTCTGGAGAGATGTTGAGCCATGCCGTCTGAACAGCCTCCCACAGTTCCCTGGTATTTGTGGGTGCAGGACTTTGGGTGCATATGGAGCTTTCCACTACGTCTCACAAGTGCCGTATTGGGTTCATGTCGGGCGAAAGTGGTGGCCACACCGTCCGTAGGAGCTGTACAGAATGATCCTCGACCTAATTTTGGACAACTTCGGCCCGATGACATGGTGCATTGTCCGCCTGGAAAATCCCATCGCTGTTGGGGTACATGGAATCCAAGAAGAGCTACATATGGTCACCCAGCAGAGCAACAAAGCGATTACCGGTTAATGACGTCTTTACAAGGACCAGAGGACCAAAACCGTGCCACGTTCAAACACCCCACATATGTATGGAACCAGCACCAGCTTGCACAGTGCCTTGTTGACAGCTTGGGTCCATGGCCTCATGGAGTCTGCGCCACACCCGAACCCTACCATCAGCTCGTAACAACTGGTAGCGTGACTCATCGGACCACGCCACATGTTGCCAGTCTTTTAGAGTTCCTTTACCGTGTTCACGGGCCCATGTGAGGCTATCCGATATCGTGGTGATAACAAAAGAACTCTGGCGGGTCTTCTGCTCCCACATCCCATGGACGCTGAATTGCGCTGCAGTGACCTTATTGATATGTCTCTGGTACCTCCTGCATTGAATGTGGGTGTTATCTGACCCAGTGTCGCATGTCTGTTACATTGGACAATCCCAGTCAGGGGCCGCTGGTCACGTTCACCCAGCACCCATGCCCTGTCACTGCGGTTTTGGCAAGAGAAAACCATCGGAAGAACCTGATGTTAGAAAAAACACTTGGAAATGCGCCCAACTGATAACAAAACGACTATCAGTATCTGTGATAAAAGAATGGCGTTGAGCTTTGATATCATATTTTATATAAAATGGGAATCCCAGGTTTCCGGAGTATTCCATAGGATTATTATCATTTCACAAATTCATAGATGTTTATCTTTTTTTTAATACTTTTTTCTCACCTCAAGGCAAAATTATCCCCTTGGCTTTCTGTTATACATGTTTCGCAATTTCGAAGCAGCAGCAAATTCATTTGATTTGTAAATTTCAATTGTAAATTGAAATTTTATTTGTAAATTTCCGCTTCTTGAGTCTCTGAATATTAAATACTTAGTCTATTGAACATACCCTTTGCTTACCATTGCTTTCTGCTAATTTCCTCCATGTGGTTTCCAGTCATTTTTTTCTTTAACCGCAGACTTCTTTTAACAATTTCCGGTTTGCTGTACCTTGATGTTCTTTGATCAGGGGATTTGCCAATTTGGGTCATGCTACTCGTTATACCTTGGAGGTTCTAGGTTCGTGTGTTTTGTTTTCCAGGTCTGTTGGCTTTGAGAACACCTCCGTAGGTTTTTGGTGTATCCAACCTTTGTGGAGTCCAGAAAAGCCATTAAAAATGTCGGTGTTCTGAAAAAGGCCAAATATCTGTCTTTTTGTCATAGTTTAGGGTTTCTGGCGATTGGCGTTCTGTCTCACCTCTTGCAGTTGCAGGTATGTGGTCTTCTGTTTTATTATGTATCTTTGTATGTATCATATATATATATGCCGCTAGTGTAAAAAAAATTACATATGCAATACTTGAAAGTACACGAAGAATATAAACACCAAAGCTGGAAAACAATATAGTAATCACACGATATACACTGCTGGCCACCCAAAATGAAACACCAAGAAGGACACGAGATAGCAAAGCCAGATTTACTGGACGCATAACAACAGATACAAAGATGAAACGATTGGCCTTACACGCCCGTGCGACTTGCGGAACACGCAGACATCAACGGTTCGTGTGCCCCCTATGGCTGGCAAAAACGGCCGCTACACACCGCGGCATCAAACGAAAAAAGCTTTGGATGTGGGCTTGGGTTATGTCGGTCCAGGCTACTTCCACACGTTGCCACAGTTCATCAGGCGTAGCCGCGGGTGGTGCTTGCTGGGCCACTCGGTTGCCGATCAGCGACCAGACGTGTTCGATGGGCGACATATCGGGAGAACAGGCGGGCCACGGCAGCAGTGACACCTAGTGGGCCGTTACGAATTGTTGCACGATGCGTGCCACGTGCGGGCGCGCATTGTCCTGTTGAAACGTGGCCGCTGGGGCAAAGTCCTACAGGTAAGGGAGGACTACAAGCTCCAAAATGTCCGGGATGTAGCGGTGGCTGTTGAGTGTACCGGTGATGCGTATCAGAGGGGTGCGGATGTCATATCCAATTGCGCCCCAAACCGTAACGCCAGGCATCGGACCGGTATGGCGATTCATAATGAAGGTGTCATACAGTCTATCGCCGCGGTGCCGTCACACGCGGATCCGACCATCGTGGTGTTGCCGGCAGAAGCGGGATTTGTCGGCGAAGACAATGTCGTGCCATTCCGTGGTCCAGGTGCGGCGTTCAACGGCCAACTGCCGCCGCACTCACCGGTGGTGTAACGTCAATGGGAATCGAAGCAATGGGCGCCGTGCGACAAGTCCCCGCTCCTGCACACGACGTCGAACAGTACATGCTGACACAGGTAGTTGCGCAACACACCCTAATTCCTGCGCTAACGTTCGTGATGCGGTGGTGCGAGCCGTCAATCCCCGCCGCACAACATGCCGGTCCTCTCGTTCGGTGGTGTACCGCGGCCGCGGCAATCGCTCGGGTCGATCCGTCCATCCCTCCTGCAGCCACCGAATTTATACTCGCCTAACTGTAGCTGGATGTCTTCCCACACGGGCGCCGATGTGTCGGTACGGTAAACTGCTGCCGCGATAAACCACTATTCGTCCTCTGTCGAACTCCGAAACGTGCTAGAATGACTGCCGTATTCAGCGACGAGGCATCAGGAAGCTTACCATGCACAGGCCCGGCAGCACAACACACTTCCACTATTTACACCCCGCCTTCTGTGCAGCCTTCTCATAGTGCTTCTCGGTGGCGTGCCGGGCGCACATGATTTGCATATGCCCTGCAATGCTAATCGTTTGCATGTCCTCTCGCAGGCGACGCATGCTGCGAATTTCAGGCCAATCGGATGCTTTCTTCTTGGTGTTGCATTTTGGGTGGCCAGCAGTTTAGTTTTTTGGGTACAATTGTAGAGATTTTGATCTTGGTTATGTACTTGTATTTTTTCTTGTATCATCATCATCATCATTGTCAACCATTATCAATCCACTGCTGGACGAAGGTCTCCCCAAGTTTCCTCCACAACGGTCTGTCTTGTGCCAGTCTCCTCCATGTCACCCCTGCATACTTTCGAATTTCATCCACCCATCTCCCATGTGGTCTTCTTCTGGGTCTTTTCCTGTCCCTTGGAATCCAATCTAAAATTTCGGCTGTCCATCGATGATCTGTCCTTCTGGCAGTATGTCCAGCCCATTGCCATTTCAGGGATTTAACTCTGATCATGATGTCTTCCACTCTTGTCATTTTTCGGATCCACGAGTTCCTCTTCTTATCTCTCCTGGTTACACCAAGCATGCACCTCTCCATACTGCTTTGAGTTGTCTGCAGCCTTTGTATGTCTCTTTTAGCTAAGGTCCACGTCTCTGCACCATACGTAAGCACTGGAAGGATGCATTGATCAAACACTTTTCTTTTAAGACATAATGGCATATTGCTCTTGAAAATTATGCTGTTTCTTCCAAAAGCTCTCCAGGCAAGTTTTGTACGCCGATTAATTTCTTCATCAATGTGACCCTCACTTGATATCTGCTGTCCAAGATAGGGCGTTCAAAACGTCTCTCTGCAGTGGGTGTTGTAGGTTATATGGTCGTAGTTACGTATATAGAAATAATTGTATTATGGAAACGTATACTTTACTCACTCAGAAAGTGTTGAAACTGACGTTATTCACATAACGTAACTCTTTTACACATGTTTTCAAACACATCTGCGAGAGTCAAACACTCCCTCCATAGTATTGCCCTTCAGAAGGAAGGTACACTCATGAAATCAACATTTATATTCAGTGGCGTATCCAGAAATTTCTTAAAGGTAAGGTCCATGGATTCAGTTCATTGGTAAAAGCATCATACATACATATATATAGCTTTAAATTCGTACTCAATCCCCCAAAGGGGGTGGGGTCCGAACCAGAGAACCATCCCCCTTGGCTACGCTTCTATCTACAATTTAGAAACTTTCAACTCACGACAAACTAATGCAAATTGGTGTTGCTGTTAAACATATTTTGGTTCTTAATGAGACGAAACAACTTCCAGCATTCAATCTTCCACTTTTTGTTCTCAAACAGAACGTATTTGTTTGCCTCGACGTCTTTTTCAATCTATTGCAATACTTCATACCAAATTCATCCTTTTTAACACATAAGGCATTAATTCTGACACGACAAGCAATGGAACGAGAATGTTAGCACGTCAAACGGAAACCTCTGAATGCTCAATGCAAAAAACGCGATGCGAAAAGTAACTCTCAGTCTTACAATGTGACACGCGGGGTGTGAGAGAATGAATCACCAGAGAAGCAGGTGACATCCATTTGCTTGTATCTTGCTCCCAATAATCGCATTGAAAGCAGACACAAAGGAAGTTTCGTTTTACGATATGGTATCATCGGTAGGTGGAAATCTTTGCTTTAAGAAATAGCCGGCAATATTTTTGTATAAGAATTCATTTTTTCAATCCGCTGGCACCAGCACGGAGCATTGAATTCCATAGTACACATTTTTCTTTTCAAAATAAAAAGCAAATAAAACCGGGTCGAAATCGGGTCCGAAACACCTTGACCACACCCGTTTGACACGCACGAAATTGTCGACCCATTGACCCGTGACCCTTTTCCGTCTCTGTTCATGACATCAAGATATAAGTAAACACCCTCAAGTTGTAATGGGCTATATACACTGAAGTGCCAGAAAAACTGGTACATCAGTTTAATACTTGGTAGGTCCCCCGCGGGAGCGCAGGACTGCGGACATACGACGGGGCATGGACCCCACTAGCTTCTGGAAATATGCTGTAGGCAATACACACCATACTTCTTGCAGAGCGTTCCACAATTCGGGTGTATTCCGAGGTCTCGGATTCCTGTGTTCGATAGCGCGTTGCATGGCATCCCAAATGTGTTCTATCACCCGAAACTCAGATGAATGCTCCTCTCCATAACGTGGCGTCCCGACACTTGTGTGGAGGTGCATTGTCTGCTGGAACAGGACCAACCCATCAGCATGAATGCAGGACATGGGTGTACCTCGTCAGAAAGGATGCGCACATAGCGTTGGCCGATCACAGACGTTCGTAGACGTACCAGGGGTCCCAGTGAAGTCCAGCTAAACACACCCCATACCATTACGGACCCCCCACCACCCGGTACAGTTCCCTGTTGACAGGTGGGTCCCATGGCTTCATGGGGTTTGCGCCACACACGAATCCTCCCATCTGCCCGATACTTTTGGAAACGCGACTCGTCAGACCAGGTACTTGTTTCCAGTCATCAAGTGTCCAGTGGCGATGTTCCCGTGCCCAAGCGAGGCGCATAGCGCTGTGTCGTACACCCATCAAGGGAACTCAAGTTGGGCGTCGTCTCCTAAAGCCCATATCGTGCAGGGTACGTTGCACAGTCCGGACGATGATGTTTGATGAGGATCCAGCATGGAATTCCGATGCTACCTACGATAGTGTCGCGTGAAACAATTCTTGACAGCCAACGATGGTCACGTTCAACCAATGTCTTTTTACGGCCACACTGGTATCGTAGGATGGAGGTTTTGCCGGAATTCTTGTAGTCACGGTACACCCTTGCAATGGTCGTCCGTGAAAATCCGAACTTCATTTCTACCTCCGAAATACTATGGCCCATCTCACGAGCGCCAACTATGACACCGCGTTGAAAATCGCTTAAATCTTTATTACTTTTCATTCTCATGCCGAAAACAGCTCTGACAGCTGGCAAGAATGTCTATCGCTTAATACACTGAGTGGCCACTTTATAATGACCACCTGACAGTTTTAAGCAAATGAGCTATGGCTACACGCTGTTGCCGCCAGAGAGCGAGGCTAGTATAAAAAGGGAAAGCTTAGTGCTTGCGACAGTAGTAGAAGTGATTTTTGGGTTTCGAGTTGGGTAAAAAATGCGATTTGACGGACTTTCAACGTAGGATGTTTGTAGGAGCTCGGAGCCATGGAACGAGTATCACCGAAACCGCCGCATTCGGGAAATGTTCCAGAGCAGCTGTTGTTAAAGTGTTTAAAGACTGGACTGTCAGCCAAAAAACTGAGTTTCTGCGTGCAAAGTGTGGTCGTCATCGACTAGTGACTGCTCGGGCGGAACGGAGACTGTCCAGACTGGTAACAGACAACAGATGAGCAACAGTGCAGCAAATTGCAGACCATCTTAATCAAGGATCCACTCAAATGATCTCTGCACGCACTGTTCGCCGTACACTGCATCGGATGGGATATGGCAGCCGAAGGTCTGTTCGAACACCTTTGCTGTCTGCAGTTAACAAGAGAAAACGTCTCCAGTTTGCACAGACGCACAATTATTGGACAGTCGATAATTGGAAACAAATTATGTGGTCAGAAGAATCACGTTTTCAGTTGCACCATGCCGATGGCCGAATGAGAATTTGGCGGAAACAGCACGAAAACATGAACCCTAAATGATTGCTACAAACTTCAAAGCTGGTGGAGGCAACGTTATGGTTTGGGGAATGTTTTCCTGGCATGCTTTGGGCCCTTTAATTCGTGCTGATCAACGTCTGACTGGCACATGATATCTAAACATCGTGCAGACCAAGTGCATCCTGTCATGTGGATGGTTTATCCCAATGGCTATAGCTACTTTCAACAATATATTGCGTCCTGCCATAGTGCTCGTATTGTACAGGATTGGTTTCAGGAACATGCCGGTGAGTTTACTTTGCTTATGTGGCCCCCACAATCTCCAGATCCAAACCCCATTGAAAATTTGTGGGATGAAGTTAAACGAGCCATCAGACAGCTGGATCCACAACCTGCAATCCACACTCCTGGAAAGTGCTATTCATCAAGCATGGTCTCAGATTCTACAAACCACCTATCAACATCTCGTGGTGTCCACGCCACGAAGAATCGACGCAGTATTAAAGGCAAAAGTTGGCCCAACGAAGTACGTGGAGGGGTGGTCATAATAAAATGGCCACTCAGTGTATACGCACTGGCGGACGCCACTGAGTACGCATATAGGTGTTGTTGCTATGAATTTTGCATAATCTCGTCGGTACCAGTTTTTCTGGCACTTCAGTGTACATTACTAAATACTGGCCACTGTTGAAAGACTAAAATACTAGTTTGATACCAAGGGACAGAAAATAACCTAATCACAAAAAAAAAAAAAATACAAGAAAAAGGCCATGACAATTCAGCACAGTAAATGTTTCATTATCATTAGCAAGCAAAGAGAGCCACAAAACTTGAAATTACCTCTAAACCAAACATTAAAAAAGATGATTGCTTAACTTCTTTCATGAAATTTCGTTTTGCTAACAGCCCTATATTACAGCAAATGCTTAACCATTATTAATTTATAATTTTTCTTTTAGTCCGAAGACTTGCTCATTAAGTGCGAGAATTCCATGGTATTCCTCTTGTTTTATTCGTGTTTAAAAAAATTTCAAAACTCTTTCGGCGACTTTTTTTTCCAGGTCGTATTTCCATTTTCTTTTCCATTCTGTAGTGAAGCACAAACATTTATAAACAATTTATCATCTCTCTTAATGAAATTCAAGTGCCGGTGCGTAGTCGTAGCCGCCCCATACTTTTCGCTCGGAATTGAGAATGAATCCTCCGTTCACTTTGAATGCACTGCAGGGGAAACAAACTTTCTGTGTAAATAAATCACTGGAATGGCGAGCATTATGCGTGACCCTGAAAAGCACAGTTTTATTTACTCCACACTCGGAAAATTTCCGAGGGTCGTTTATAACTGAAGTCACCATTGTCAAGTGCAGAACCAGATCCTTCACTAGATTCAGGAACATCTGTTTTCCGTAATGCTCGCAGTCGGAATGATTCACTCCGGGAGACCTCTTGAATCTCACGGCGCAATCATATCGCGAAGTTTGCACTGTTTAAAGAACATTATCCATTTCATGCAACTTGGTGTTATCTCCCATCAACACCCAGCAATTTTAGCTCTGTAACATATAATAAGCCGATTAGCATTTATAACAATTATGCGTTCGTTGCTAAAAGCTAAATCTAATATGATAGCAATAATTAGCTTGAAAATACATTTAAAAGTAATTTCAAGCACTATCTATGCCGATGCTTGCAAGTGTTAATTATTGCAGAATCCGTTGGCATTAACCAGTTAATCGGCAAGCTTGGTAATATACCGAGAAAAAACACAGTTCAGTACGAAAGATACTTTTCAGAGCTAATTTTCAGGTCCCTTGGTTAAAACGCTTTGTTGGAGGATATAACGATCATATACGTAACTCAGAAGACTACAAGTAGTTTCCCGTCCCTAATTTAAGGTCTGCGACTCCAAATTTAATCTTCCTTTTGAGTTTCTATGTTTTTATGTAAATTTGGTATCTTCTTGTTAAACGTTTTCTGACTTCACTACTAGCGGATCCAGAGGGGATCATTACGGCAATTCCCCGCTGCAGGGGCGGAAGGTCTTATGCCAATTATCATAGACCCACGTCGGTCTTACCTTCTGTGATTTCATTAATTCCCCCCACCCAGCACAAGAGAGGTAAGGTTCTTTTCAAATGAACTGTCCAACAAATATTTAATACGGATAGCGAAGCGCTCGCCCTCTCAGTTTTCCATGAATCAATGTGCTATCGAGAGAGGGGAGGAGGCCCTCGGATTGCAAAACACTCACACAGGCACGAAGAATTTTAACAGGCAAAAATAAAATTTAACAAATTTAATATTAGCATCGAGTCCTGCCGTAGCGACGTTACTAATCCGTGGCTTATTGCTGCGATAGATGCACTGGGGGAAATATCTACTCCTTCGCTAAGAAACTTTCCTTTCTAGTACCTATTGTTCTCTAGTAACTGGCGGCAATATCTACCCTTTCGCTAAGGAACTTTCCTTTCTAGAACCTATTGTTCTCTAGTAACTGGCGACAATATCTACTCCTTCGCTAAGGAACTTTCCTTTCTAGAACCTATTGTTATCTAGTAACTGGCGGCAATATCTACTCCTTCGCTAAGGAACTTTCCTTCCTAGAACCCATTATTCTATAGTAACTGGCGGCAATATCTACTCCTTCGCTAAGGAACTTTCCTTTCTAGAACCTATTGTTATCTAGTAACTGGCGGCAATATCTACTCCTTCGCTAAGGAACTTTCCTTCCTAGAACCTATTGTCCTCTAGTAACAGGCGGCAATACCTACTCCTTCGCTAAGGAACTTTCCTTTCTAGAACCTATTGTTCTCTAGTAACTGGCGGCAATATCTACCCTTTCGCTAAGGAACTTTCCTTTCTAGAACCTATTGTTCTCCAGTAACTGGCGGCAATATCTACTCCTTCGCTAAGGAACTTTCCTTTTTAGAACATATTGTTCTCTAGTAACTGGCGGCAATATCTACTCCTTCGCTAAGGAACTTTCCTTTCTAGAACCAATTGTTCTCTAGTACCTGGTGGCAATATCTACTCCTTCGCTCAGGAACTTTCCTTTCTAGAACCTATTGTTCTCTAGTAACTGGCGGCAATATCTACTCCTTCGCTAAGGAACTTTCCTTTCTAGAACCTATTGTTCTCTAGTAACTGGCGGCGATATCTACTCCTTCGCTAAGGAACTTTCCTTTCTAGAACCAATTGTTCTCTAGTAACTCGTGGCAATATCTACTCCTTCGCTCAGGAACTTTTCTTTCTAGAACCTATTGTCCTCTAGTAACTAACTCACGAGAAAAGTGAGAGCTGTACATAGACTGTACCATTTAAGATAGATTCCGGTGCGTAACTCCTATTACACGCAATAAAAAAAATACTTGCGACGGTGATATCCTGATAGACCTGTGTCGCCGTAAAAATACAAGTCCCTCTAGCTCGGGAAACTAAGCGTCTTCTCATCGAAAACACTACCCAGCACGAGTCCCACGCTCGAACCCTGCTTCTATTAAACACCAACCTTTCTCCGTGGAAACTCAATAGCGAACATCTCTTTTTCCGATGCTCCCTCTCCGACGAACATTCTCCTTCCTTCATATTGGTTCTTCCCTGCTGCTTCACCCGGGGGCGATCCTGGTTCTCCTGCCTTGAGTGTTGCCAGCTAAGGTCACCCGACTTCCGTTCCATGCTTTATTCTCACCCCTCTTCTCTTCTAGGGTTCATCCGTCCTTTAGTTCGCTGCGAACGACCGCCCGCTGGTCTCCGGACCTGCACAACTAGATTCTTTTAATCCGCCGTGACTATTGCAATTTTAAACGGACGGATCGTAACGGACGCTGATGGCACTAGTGAATATACAGATTAAGGAACAACATACATTAAGACATAAAATGTTACAATAGGTAAGCCAAACACTCTGGCTCCTGGCTGGTTTCAACAAAAAATCGTGTGTACTTTCATTCTTAAGGGAAGATCTTATCTACCTCCTTAAGGTAAACCTTCATTGTTCTAAGGCAAGGATAGTATTCTCTAAGACGTCTCACTGGCGTCATTCGAAGTCTGTGGATTCTCCCACGCTTAAACAAAGAACAATCTGGAATGCCCGAAAGCTGCGTCTCGCCTCTTTGTTAAGAAAAACATGTGGATTCCTTCCATGCACGTGTAGTACACTGGTGTGCAAAAATTAAGAACGAAGAGGAGAAATTAGCATAACAGCGAAACGAGCAGACAGAACGGACCGAAAGACCACTCAGGAGATAGACTAGGGTCCGGTACGGTAGGGCACGTGCATATATGCAGCATGCCGTAGCGGGGAGGGGATTGTCGGATGGGTATAAAGCACACGGGCGGTGTACGCGCAGCAATTCGGTGAAAGCTATTGCACGTTGTCTATCGGTTTGAACGACGTTGGACTGCTACCACCGTGTGATATGGCCAACAGGCAACCCAGTAGACGACATCTGGATGACTTTACCAGAGGTCGCGTCATTGGGAAGTTGGAAGAAGGTCGAAGTGTGACTAGTGTGGCCGAGGAGTTCGGGATCGCTCACAGCATCGTTTCACGAGCTTGGAGAGCATTTCAAACGACAGGAACAGATATCCGAGAGTTTAGCAGTGATCGTCCACAAACAACCATGGCGGCGGACGACCGGTATATTGTCCTACAGGCGAGAAGAGACATACGGCAGACAGCAGGAGAAATCGCAAGGCACATGCAACAGACAACTGGACGTCCGTTATCGCGTTTTACCGTGGCCAAAAGGTTGCACAAAAGTGGTCTATTTGCACGACAACCAGTACGGTGTGAGCCATTAACGCCTGCTGATCGGAAACGGCGATTTCTGTGGTGCCAGGAAAACCAGAACTGGACACATCAGCAACGGGGTCGAGTTTACTTTACGGATGAGAGCCGATTTAATCTGACGAGCGATTCTGGACGTATACACATCTGGAGAGAGCAGGGAACACCTCCAACATCATCGAAAAGGGCCGGTTTGGAGGTGGCGGAGTTCTCGTTTGGCGCGGTATCATGTTGGTAGCCGTACTGATCTCCACATCTTCCAAGGAAGTTCAGTCACTGGTGTCCGCTATTGCACCGAGGTTCTCCTGCCTCACGTGCGTCTGTTTAGAGGTGCTGTGGGTCCTGAGTTCCTCTTCATGGACGACAACGCTACACCTCATCGTACAGTGGCTGTTGCAGAACTGTTGGAGAGTGAAAATATCCAACGCATGGATTGGCCCGGAAGGTCCCCGTACCCAAATCCAATCGAACACATGTGGGTCCTTCTTGGAAAACGCTTGGCAGCACGTCACCAGCCGCCAGCAACGATTCCGGAGCTGCGATTGGCGCTACAAGAGGAATGGGCCGCAATGCCTCAACAGCTCCTTGACAACCTCGTCCTCAGCATAGACAGACGTTGTAAATCCTGCAACGCAGACAGGGGTGATCACATCCCCTACTAAAGACTGGATTTTTCTTGGCAGCCGCCTGTCATATGGACGTTTCTGTCTTCGGTCCAGTTGTGCTCGAAGCTACCTTTTCAATAAAGTGCCTTTGTATCCTTTGGATTCCTTGTTTGGACGGTTTTGCTCACTTGTCCGATATTCTTATATCCTGGGGATCTTATGGTATGATGTGAGTCGATGTGGAGCACTTCTGCACGACGTTACATTCGAAAAACCGTCTCGTCCTTAATTTTTGCACGCCAGTGTATTATGGTGATTAGTGTTCATCAAACATCATGTCAGTGTCATTGAATAAAACTTCACAACCTGATTAATTTTATTTATAATTATGGTATGCATAATTACGCTAATTAATGTTCCTTAACATATCACATCACATATTTTTTGGCCTTACACCCGCTATAAAGCTGGTTTTTCTTTTTAAATGGCCAATATGTAAATAATTAATAACTTTTTTTGTAAACTTATAGTACTAAATCCACAGGGTTTTGTAAAATGTTCCCACCAACTAAAATTTGCTGTAGATTTAGAGAAAAAGTATTCTGTTCTAACTTCAGCAGAAAAAAAATTAAAATTGCAGATTTAGAAACAGAGAAGCATGAGAGCGAAAGTGAAAACAGATTTTTACTGATCATGAAAAGTAATGGAGGAGCTTTATTCTGTTGTTTTAGTATTGTCTGGCATCACACGTAATTGGGAGCAGGGAAAGTCACCGTGTGGGTTAGACTTTGAAGTGTGTGTGAGATAGTGTGGGTGACAGAGCGAAGTACGTACCTCAGTTGGGCCATAAACAGACTCTAGTAACAAATTTCCAAGCGGAATATTTTCTATTAAATTAGCCCATCTGAAAAGAAGGGGTCACATTTTACACCGATGAGCCTTTGCATTATGACAAATTGCCTAATAAGCTGTAGGACCCCCAAACGCCCGAAAACAGTGGTCAATCGGCGAGGCATCGGTTCGATGAGTAGCGATAAGTATCTTGGGAATGTAGTACCATAATGTCAACAGCAGGTCCTTACATTTCTGGGTGGTAGAGGTTTATCGCGAACCCGCTTTTCCAAGTCGAACGGCAAATGTACGATTGGGCTCATGTCAGATACATTTGGAGGCCAGGGCATTAACAGAAAGTCACCAGCATGTTCCTCGAATCACTCCTTGATGATTCTGGCAGAGTGGCATGGCGCATTATCCTGATGGTAATGTTGGTGTGGCATGACTCATCATCCACCAGCAGGGAACACAGTTGCCATGAATCGTTGAACTTTGTCCGCAACGATGTTCAGATACCTAACAGTGATCGGAGATTGAGCTATTGGTGTAATGGGGACTAAAGTATCCCAGAAAAACATCGCCCACAGCATAACACCGCTGCCACCGCCGGCCTGTTTCCGCCCAACAGGGCATCCAGGTGCTATAGCCTCCGTTGGTAATCAGCGTGTCTGCGCTCGGCCGTCTGCGTGATGCACCAGGGATCTTGATTCATCAGACCAGGCCACTTTCTTCCAATCATCTACGGTCCAATCTCTATTATCTTGTGCCCATTTCCTGCGCTGTTGGCGATGACGTGCAATGAGTATGGGGACCCAGCTGGGTCTTTGGCTACGGAGGCCTATGCGCGATGAACTGTGTGCTGTGACACATTGCCGTGATCACCACTGTTTTAGCTGCTGGTGATTTGTCGCACTGTGACCCTGTGGTCGCTGTGAACAATGCGCGACAGTCTCCGCTCCCCTTTGGCATCTCTCGATACCTACTCACTACAGCAGCACGTGAACAATTCAGAAGCCGTGCCGTTTCCGAGATCGTAGTCCTTTATCAAACTCTGATAGATCGGCAGCTTTTTCCATTATGACTCAGAAGACTCTACTAACAGAAAGCCGTTCCTCGGCTTGTATATATACTTCTCTGTGCACTTCACATGAGCCACCGTTCGGTCTCCAGGCGCGCTCATATCACTAGGCTGGGTGTAGTCAGAATGTTATGGATCTTCGGTGTATTTTTAGAGATTTTACCCTGCTTTTGAAGTTCAAAGGGCATCAAGTTAGTTTCCTCAAAAATTCAGCAATTGTACGCCATGGAAGAAGATTGATTTTTTTAGTTATTTGTGTGTGTGTGTGTGTGTGATGAACTATGTCCACCACTGGACTTAAACGACACATTATCTTCAACGAAGAGTTTTGCTCAGTTCGCAATCACTGAGATTGGGTCAGAGGTCAATTAAAAATCAGCACGGAATGTAGTTGTGACGAAATACAAATGCGCCGCTGGTGTTCTTTAAACCAATACCTTTTCGCTCCGAAGCCGAGTTCTCTCCTAATTAAGCTACACCGACGGAGCTACTTTAAGCTACACTCACGGTAACTTTGGCATCTTGACATTGCGTCACCTCTGAGGTAGATACGTCATATATACAGTATTTGCCCTTTGAGGAACGTGGGCACACGAAATCACAGGTTTTGGGACAGCCGCAAACCATGTTTGAAGTAACTCTTTCTAGAAGAAGGAATTATCACTAATTGCAGAAGAAGCATCACACATTTTTCGAAGCGAAGAAGGAATTCTCATTAATCTCAGACGATTTATGAAGGTAACATCACAGATTTTCCGAGGAACCTAACGGCTAAAAGATCCATTTTTACTTTCGGGCGCCAATGTGAATATAAATTCGCCAATGGAGGAGCTTGAACTCTCATTCTTGTGCTCCGGAGACGAATGCTTTCCTAATTAAACTACACAGACGGAGTTTATTACTGCAACTTTGCCGTATTGATATGTGTGTCACCTCTAAAGTAGATACGTCAATAGTAAGATGCATATGCGGTGACGACTTGGTAGTTAGAAGTGCATGTGTGAGAACGACCAGTTAGAAGTAGATTTTGAGAGCGACTAGTTAGAAGGAAGTTCATTTTGGTGAGTGTAGTTTGATACAGTCTTGTTAGAAGTGCACGTGATGTGACGTCTTATTAGAAACGCATGCATAGTGAAGCTTATATGAAATGAAGCCAGCAAGTTAGTATTCTGGCTAGCGCTGATCTACCTGTACTAAAGTACCATTAACGAGAATATATGCAGAATCATATAGATGGTTTCAGTTTTATCATGTAAATGGTTTCAGTTTGTCAGTTAGGGATTACCATGTGCACCAGTACTGAATATTTTAGTTCACAAGTTCAGAGACAAAGCCCACAGGTGAGCAGTTAAGCTAAACCCTGCTGTTACAACTACAAGTGCTAAACCTTTAATATTAATCAACATTTTACAGGCCACTGGTTACTTGGAAAGGGAAAAGTCAGCGTCTTTGAACCAGCACACCAGTGACTCCTCATTCAGGACTTGAACCCGGGAACATTTCGGATGAACAGTCAGAAGCCGGCGCCTCAGACCACATGGACACCACGACGGTCTCAAAACTCTTTCACCGCACTGTGTGTTCACCAAAACGTCTGACAATAAATACAGAAGAAACTAGATACATGAAAAATACAGAAAAGTATACAGAAAAGATTTTGATAGAATGAAAAGAAATTGAAAAAGTAGATGAATACATTTATTTAAGTCAAGTAATCAGTTTTAAAGAAAGACAAGAAAGAGAAATCCATAGAAGAATTATCCAAGATAATAGAGCCTTTTGGAGACTTAAAAACTATTTAACCGGAGATCTTCCATTATGTTTAAAACGAAAAATCTTCGATGCATGTAATAACCCGGAATTACTTATGGAAGGGAAAAAACGTGTGGTAGCCTTTAAACATTCTTATAAGTTTTTAAAAACTTACGAAGTCTTTTTTTTTTCTTTAGTTTTTTTCCCCTGTATTTGCATATGGAAGTCTTTGTGAAATGTTGTAAGACTGGATGATGACACGTCGAGTATCACATAACGACAATGTGAAAAAATAAGAGTATCGATAAGAAAGTTCTCTCTTACTGACTCTTACTGATTCCCGTCGCATCACTCCTTATATTGTCGGATCGCTGCATGCGTCATGTCGTTTCCGTTTACAGGGCCTCCCACAGCGTCACATTTGCATAACGCCAGCTCTCTGTAATTCAATGCTCTTCAGTGTATATCTTTCAATTGATGTGCGTATGTCCCAGCTCTATCAGGACGAAAGCCATATGAATTTTCAAATTGTCGTAACAAGAGTTTGAATATTTTAAACTACAAAACAACAGTCGAGAAGAAATAAAGATTTATTTTGTCTAAGAGTTGATTTATTTACTGCTACATAATTTTTCAATAAACGTAGTATATTATTTGTTCCATGAACTCTTAGCCACAAGATTGCATTTACTAATACGAAAGTGACCCAAAAATCAAATAACGTTTGCGCAATGCGCCCACTTGTTCTTCATTAAGGTCATCCGGCCGTAGTTTTGTTCAGCTGTTGACCGGAGTGCTTCGCACGCTATTTCTATTGATTAGAGAGTTTGTACAGCCTGCTCTTCAAAGGCGTTCTTCTTCTCAACGACAACTCCCGCACGCACACCAAGACATAGGCGTTGTTCGAGGACTTTCGCTGTAAAGTGCTTAAGCATCCTCCATACAGTCCTGATCTTGCTCCATGTGACTACCCCTTGTATCCACGGATGAAGAAATATCTGGTTGGTAAACGAGTTGAAAGTGATGACGAATTAAAGGAAATGGTTCTGGACTGATTAAATACACCGGTGTCCGAATTTTACAAAGAGGGGATGCAAAAACTCGTCGCACGATATGGGTCTCAATAGCGGTGGTAACTTTGTCATAAAATAAGTTAAGGTATGTATCAACACTTGCCTTAGGGTTGCTGCTTCCGATATTTTCATGTGTTAATAACCACACGTTCTTCACTTCCTGGATGACCATCGTAAATATTCTATGATAATTGCATTTTATATTATGAAGCATTCTTTTAATTGACAAGACGTGCTCGTTACACCCGATAATTCGGTGTCATCTTTTTTTTTTAACACTTTGTTTCTCCTTTTTCTACTGACGTTTTTCCTAAGCCTGCAGTTTACTCATTTAATGACTTCTAGAATTGAATTTCCTTATAGACTGATTTTCACACTGACTGATTCTATTTCCTCGGTCAAACACCACTGGTCCGTCCGATCTAATTTTGCTTTTTTGTGAGTTATATGCCTTCTTTACGAATGACGGGCTGACACTTAAGTGCTCAAGAGTCACGAGAAAAAGTGTGATTGTTCCTCCTCTGTCCTGCAGTGCAGAAGCCATGGTCCTAAATAATGGTATATTGCTCTTGAAAACTGTGTTATTCTGTCCAAATGCTCTCCATCGAAGATTTTTACGCCGATTAAATTCATCATCAGTGGTCCTTGCTTGATATTTGTTGCCCAAGGTAAATGCAGGTATCGGTTACCTCTAGATTTCCCCCATCAATCACTAAATCTTAATTTGTTATAAAAATATTGTACAGCTATTTCGTTTTCTGGAAGTTCATTTCTAATCCCACTTCTTTACTTTTGTTAGCAAGTTCCTGGAGCTCTCAAGAGGTAGTTGAAAACATCACTGTTCATCAGCAAAACGAAGATCAGTTAATCTCCATTAATCTTTATCCTCACGTTTTCCTATTAAATGATTGAAAGACATTTTGCTATGGGACATTGAAGAGTTTGGAAGATATGATGTCGTATTGTCCCGCTTCCTTTCCAATTTTCATTGGTGCTGTTTCCTCAAATGGCCGGACGTATATGAATGAGATGAAAATGTAATAACTCAAAGGAAAAAGTTCTAAAAATTATGAATTGATTGTTTTAAAATCCACTAAAGGGGCTCTGACGACCGCAAATAGCGGTATAACTATACCATCGGGATCAGAGGAAATGCTATCCCACACTCACCAACCCGCTTGGCCAGCGTGGTGAGTTATGGCCAAACACCTCCAAAATGACTCTACAACTTAAATCTTGGCCCTCAGTCTCCGGCAGCTGGAATGTACCTGGCCAAGGTAGCGGCCAGTTCGACATGAAGGCAGAGGGTGCTAAGAATCCCCGGAGGACCGGACTAGGCTGCCATTTGATGCTGACCTTGGCTACCTACAACGGACGCTCCCTATCTTCTGATTCAAGGCTTCTTGAATTGGAAGAGGAACTACAAAGGATCAAGTGGGACATCGTCGGGCTAAGTGAGGTAAGGAGAAAAGGAGAAGATCTCATTGAACTGAAAAGTGGACATCTCTTCTATTATCGTGGGACAGATACTGGCAGAACCAGTGGTGTTGGATTTATAATAAACAAGAAACTGAAGGATAAAGTGGTAGAAGTTGAAAGTTCCTCTGACAGAGCTGCACGACTCGTTATCCAACTATCGAGAAGATACCAGGCTCAGATTATTCAAACTTATGCACCCACCACAAGTCATCCTGAAGAAGAAATTGAAGAATTTTATGAGGAAATTCGTCATCTAAATAATAAAGGTAAGCAGCACTTGAAGATAATTATGGGAGATTTCAATGCAAAAATAGGGCACCGGCAACAGAATGAAACTTCAGTAGGTAAATTCGGTCACGGCAACAGAAACCAGCGTGGAAATACTCTCGTTGAGTTTGCAGAGGCAGAAGGATTTTTCATCTTGAATTCCTTTTTCAAGAAACAGCCACACAGGAAATGGACATGGAGACATCCAATTGGGACGACAAGTGAAATTGATTTTATTATGTGTAACAAAAAATTCGTCATCGAAGACTGCAGTGTGCTGAACAAGTTCAACACAGGTAGTGACCATAGATTGGTGAGATGTAAGATGCCCCTCAACACTAAACTGGAACGTGGCAAGCTCATAAGACAAACAGAATGTATTGACATAACCAACCTTAAAAAACACCATAATACTTTCAAGTTGGAACTGAAGAACAGATTCTCTGCTTTAGAAGGCCTAACATCGGAAGAAGTGGATATTTCGGAAGTTAACAGAAAAGTAACCAAAGCTCTTATGGAAACAGCAACAAAATTAGCTGGGTCTAAGAACAAGTTGCATGTAAACAAATTATCAGGAAAAACCAAAATGTTGATGCAAAAAAGAAGAGAGATGAGGACAACTAAAGAAGATGTGACTTCCAAAGTGGAATATATAGAGCTATGCAAGACAGCACGAAAACGTATCACTGAAGACGTAAGGAAATTCAACTGTGAGCTAGTGAATAAAGCAATTGAAAACAACCAAAGCCTAAAGATAGCAAAGGGACATCTCAGTAAGGGAAGAAAACAGATTATGGCTCTGAGAAAAGAAGATGGTTCTATAACACGAAATAGAGGCGAAATTTTGACAAGAGTGAAAGATTTCTACTCCAAATTATATGAAAGGGATGATACATGTACTCCAGACATCATGAAAGGTACCAGAGTTCTTCCAGTCCTCCCAGCAGAAGTTGCTCATGCAATCAAGAACATGAAGCGGGGGAAAGCTCCAGGAGAAGATGGAATTACTATAGACATCATACAAGAAGCAAGTGGAGAAATTGAAACAGTACTCGCCCAAATTTTCACTCGATGCCTTAATGAAGGGAAGATTCCTGAGGATTGGAACAATGCTACAATGATCCTGCTACATAAAAAAGGTGACATTGAGGATCTCAGGAACTACAGACCTATCAGCTTCCTATCAGTGGTTTATAAAATCTTCACTAAAGTTCTTTCACACCGCTTGAAGGTAACACTGGACATGGCTCAACCGAGAGAACAAGCTGGATTCAGGAGTGGCTACAGCACAATAGATCATATCCACGTACTGAGAGAACTAATTGAAAGAGCGAGGGAATATGAACTTCCATTGTGCATGGCTTTTATCGATTATGAAAAAGCCTTTGATTCGGTGAAACCATCAGCAGTTACAATGGCTCTGAAAACCTGCGGTATTGAAGATGCATACATTAATATTATTAATAACATCTATGAAAATGCAAGTGCAAAGATTCGGCTGTTTGTAAATACAACACACATAAAAATTGGAAAGGGAGTGAGACAAGGTGACACCATATCTCCGAAGCTCTTTAATGCCACATTGGAAAATGTCTTTCAATCACTGAACTGGGAAAACAAAGGGATAAAGATTAATGGAGATTATCTAACCCACCTTCGTTTTGCTGATGACGTAGTCATTTTTGCAACTACCCCATCAGAGCTGCAGAGTATGATCCAGGAACTTGCTGACAAGAGTAAAGAAGTGGGATTAGAAATGAACTTTCAGAAGAGAAAAGTGATGTTCAATGCTTTTACAAGAAATGAAGATTTATCGATTGATGGAGAAAAACTGGAGATAACAGACACATGCGTTTATCTTGGACAGCAGATATCAAGTGAGGGTCACATTGATGAAGAAATTAATCGGCGTACAAAACTTGCCTGGAGAGCTTTTGGAAGAAACAGCATAATTTTCAAGAGCAATATGCCATTATGTCTTAAAAGAAAAGTGTTTGATCAATGCATCCTTCCAGTGCTTACGTATGGTGCAGAGACGTGGACCTTAACTAAAAGAGACATACAAAGGCTGCAGACAACTCAAAGCAGCATGGAGAGGTGCATACTTGGTGTAACCATGAGAGATAAGAAGAGGAACTCGTGGATCCGAAAAATGACAAGAGTGGAAGACATCATGATCAGAGTTAAATCCCTGAAATGGCAATGGGCTGGACATACTGCCAGAAGGACAGACCATAGATGGACAGCCGAAATTTTAGATTGGATTCCAAGGGACAGGAAAAGACCCAGAAAAAGACCACATGGGAGATGGGTGGATGAAATTCGTAAATATGCGGGAGTGACATGGAGGAGACTGGCACAAGACAGACCGTTGTGGAGGAAACTTGGGGAGACCTTCGTCCAGCAGTGGATTGATAATGGTTGACAATGATGATGATGATGATATGAAGGATGAAGATATACTGTATTGTAACACCCATAGCGAGACATATTAATACAGACATATACCTGAATATCTGGTGAAAAGAATTATAATCGCCTTTGGGTATGTACAAAGTGCAAAGAGAAATAATGCGAATGAAATGTAGAAGAACCCCATTGTTATATTAAGAGGTTGTCACAAATATTTATTTTATCAAGTCGACCATGGTTTCGCTGGGTATTGACCTAGCTTCATCAGGACGAATGGCGCGTAAATATTCAAATTACGAAAACATTCAATTTGAATATTTACGTGCCATTCGTCTGATGAAGCTAGGCCAATACCCAGCGAAACCATTGTCGACTTTTAAAAATAAATATCTGTGACAAACCACGTTGTATTCTCTTAATATATATAATCATCACAAGTCTTTAAGATCAAGAATCCCATTGTTAGTATATTGCTGACTTTGGTATAAAACGTATTTGTGGAACTCAATGGATGCAAAATAAATAGCGAAGATAAACATAAAAAATGTAGAAGCTGTCACTTTTTTCTTGCATATGCAAGTACTCAACTTATTTTTCATTGACATTCATACCGAATAAACTACGTCAAATTCCATTTTTTGTTCCAGCATGCTTTGTTTTCTTGCAATCTCCGTATCAGTTCGCGTTGGATAAAGGCTCTCCTTCAAAGCTTAGGATGAATGTATGAATTAAAGGGAAGTTTTAGAATTAAATTTTAATCGATAGTTTTCAACAAACAACTATAAAAGTTGTTTTAAAATTAACAGTTTCAGAAATGAAGTGTCCTTTCTTAAAAAAACAAATTTATTTAGTTCAGCTTTTAGATTTGACACTTGTAATAATAAAGTACTACCCAAGCAACACTATAAGCATCGTAGAGTGTGGCGTGCGCACGCCGTTTGTGGCAATTCCTGACACATGTACAATGTGTGATATTGAGGTGTCCGAGAAAATACAGTGAAACCTCAGTTATATGATTTTCTAGAGGATGACCTTAAAAAACGAATAAATGTTAAAAACGTATGAACTAAATTTCAAAATGTTAAATACTCATGAAAGAAATACGGGATTACGCCATATAATACAAATTTTGAAGATGACAATCCGATTATTGGTGTAAATGTGACAAGGATGGTAAGTCAGATAATATTCGAAAACTTGAAAATTTTCATCGTCCTGGAGCGGGACCCGAATCCGCGTCTCCCAGAAAACGCCCGGGTATGCTAACCACTACACCACCCAGAACGATCAAGTTTCAAGTTTCTGGGTGGTGTAGTGGTTAGCATACCCGGGCGTTTTCTGGGAGACGCGGTTCGGTCCCGCTCCAGGACGAGGAACATTTTCAAGTTTTCGAATATTATCTGATTTACCATCCTTGTCATATTTACACCAATAATCGGATTGTCATCTTCAAAATTTGTATGTTAAATACTATTGTAAACTTTATGCTTTAAAGGAGTGTAAGATGCCCCTTAATGATTTGTGTCGAAACTGGCTGCGAAATAAAATGAAAAACGTTACGAATTATAATATATTTTATCGCAGTTCAAAAATCATAAAGCATATGGAAATCAAACTTCTCTGTTGACGATTCTATCTGTCTATAAAAATCCTGTCTCTAGATAGAGTGAAATCCTCACAACTAAGAATCTAAGACGAGTGCTCCCGTATGGAACACATGAATTAACAGCTTGTTTCTTTCTGCGAATCTTGAGTGCATTCACTTGAAACCAGAATGTTGTATATTTAGAATACATCTGAATCATATTCTACTACACCACGAAGTAGTGAAGCCACAAACTTACGTCCCAGAGATTTATCAAATTTTAAATAGCGCATATGTGTGTTAGTCATGAAATGCAAAACCAATTTTTCATCTAAACCGCCATTTTGATAGGGTCAGAAAATGGGCTGCACCAAGAAGGAACACAACAATGCTGTCTCAATTCTCTCATATTTGTAACATACCGGGCTACGCATAAAAGAATCAAAGGACAATGTATTTTTGATAATCTGAAATTCAAATTTTAACGTAGAATCGCAAAAAGCGTATAAAATGAGTTGCATATAAGCGAGTTAAAATGCGTTAGAAACTACGCATAATTACGTATAAAAGTAGAAAATGTATAACTGAGAAATGTATAACCGAAGTTCCACTGTATTATCTTTCTGATATTGGGAGAAATGAACTTACTCTAAGTCTTGTAACAATCAAAGGCTTATATTTTAAAGCATGCAGCATTGATTTTTAAGATTTTATACCCATCTTTCGGTAAGGTATTCGCTCTCGGCACTGTATCTGGCCTTCGACTAAGGAGCAAAGGAATTTAACATCCGCATTCGAAGTCCTTCGAATTAACGAAGTGATATCACGGAGAAAGTGTGCCATCGGACAAAATAGGGGATTATTAGTAGGGTTGTGATTCAGAGCTGTATAATGAGTATTGCAGGAGCACGATTCTATCAAGTCCATAAAGCTTTACTTGGGTCGAAGTAGTGGTATAAGGCCAGGTAGTTTTCTGTTGAAAAAGTGCCCTTTCGGTTGCCTAAAGCAAGGTACCTTTGCATGAGTTTGTCGTACATTCGATCCAGTACAGTTTAGCGTTGATAGCCTGGCCATCCGGGAAATGCTCATAATTCTACCAGACGCAAGTTATGACATTTTCAACGAAACTACTGTTTTAGAGACAAAGAAAACAGGTTCAACCATTAGTACGAAATGTCTGAATTTTGCAAGTGAATCCACATCTCATCCTTAGTAAGCATGCGCTTAATGGACCGGGTGTAACTTGGATTTCCAAACAATTCCTTTCGTACCTTGGGGCGTCGTTGAACTTGTCAATCAATCTATCACATCGCGCCATTATCTGTACAGCTTTCCGAGGATCTGCAAGTGGCCAGATATCCAGAATTTGGAAACGCCCAATTTATTCGATCATTTGTGGTTGCTGGTTGTTGAATTTGTTTCAGCAGCCGTGAAAATTGCTTTCGAATCAGTTACACAGAAAACTTTCCTAAACCTTTCTTCCTCTCCAAGCTTATGTCGTCCTTTGCAGACTTCTTGTGCTAGCTTTGGGCTCTTTGCATGACCGAAAACCCTTCGGTTTCGACTTTGGTTATATTTCTGACTGTTTCAGCCGTTTAAAATCCTTACTTCCAGTAACAGAGCAACAGAACCAAAATTTCAAATATAGCGGCCATTTCGTAGAATTCAACGCACGTTCCGAACGCATGAACCAGTTCCCACTCTACCTACTCCTATACGATCTGCAATATCGGCAACTCTTTCCTCTGAAACCATTAAAATTACCGAAGCAAAAGTATGCAATTCAGAAAAGCGCAATGCTTTTTTTGTTTTTTTTTTCAGAAACCGCAAATGATGCACACACAAAAACATTGTTTTCTCACGAGTTCACTGTACTTAACGTACACTTAAAACTATAAAATATCCATGCACCATGTAACACCAATAAAATAACGGAAAATGTAAAGTAAATGATAAAAAGTATAAACAGTACCGAAACATGACGAAAATCATGTGAAGGAAAAACGTTAAAAATGAAGTGACTCGATATAAAACTAAAGTGGGAAAGGAAGATCCTCTAATAATAATCAGCTCACCCGAAGGCTAATAATTCAGCAGGGGAAGACGAAGAAGAAATGGGTTTAATGTTGCTTCTCTTTTGATGGTATGGAAAATTATTTCATTGTTTACTAAAGCCAAATAATGGGGTCTCGGGGTTTTTCTATAAATTTTCTTAAAGTGCGTGGGCTATCATCTCTAGTAATGCATTATTTTTAACTACTGTTCTGTAGCTTAGTCTTTTCCCACATCAGGATCAAATCTGTTTGCCAGCACTTTAGTGAAAGTTTTATTATGATTTATTGAGGTACTGAATTTTAAAGGATATGGATCAAAAAAATAAAAAAGGGTGTTTGGAAAAAGAAGGTTTTACCTGTTGGAAGGCTAAATCATTTAAAACTCATCGGCTTCTGTGTGTGTGTGTGACTGATCTAGAAATTCAGTCACCAAACACATTTTGCATTTATTCACTTTTAGTGGATGGAATTCAGGTTAAAACCATCGCTGTGCAACTTCACGCATGTACCGTAAGTTCCAGCAAAGAGTAGAAATTTTGTTGGAAATAATTTTATGAAATTCTTTTCAGCACGCACTATCGTCCCTTTGCTCGTAGTGCGTTCAATTGACTCAAAACTGAAACCTCTCAAGAGATTCTTTTTGCTTTTGAGGAAAGAAGAAATATCTAGTGGACATCATTCAAGTACTAGAGCATCTTTTCTTTGTTGTTAAAAACAGGAACAGCGCGTCGGCATTATGTTTTTGCACAATCTCCTTGTAAACTTCATTCTTGTTGTGTCAATTGTTCTGCCAGCAATCATGAAACGCATATAGCGTATTAAATCCGTTTATTTTTGTGGTGTATTCAGCAGAAAGATTCGCCAAGCTTTCGCATCCACTGAGAGGCTTTTTCAAGGCAATGGTAGACATAAATACATTTTTATGCTTACCATTGCTTTGAAAAAGCCTCCCAGTGGACTCCTGTATGGAATAGTAGTAGAAGAACTGCCCCTTACACGAATTTCAAAGAGACTGACATCAAGGAAACAGTCGAAATTCTATCCAACAAACTGGCATGCAATGTCTCTATGGGACTATCAATGGTATGGCATGCGTTATTAAAATATGGAAATACATCGCAACGCACCGTATAACTGTGTGATAAAAATTCATGTAATATGCTCTTGATGTGACCGACGTTATTTTCAAAAATCATCTTCGTTCTTTGCGTGTTCCAATTCCCTGCATTTGTATGTCTACCATTTCCTTGAGGAAGCCTAGTGCGAAAGCTTGGCAAATCTTTCTGCTAACTACACCACAAAAATAAACGGATTTAATACGATATATGCGTTTAATGATTATTCAAGTCTGGTGTATTTAAAATAAAGTTATCGATTATAATCTGTCAGTTCGTCACCAACGTTAATTCCCCGCGACGAATTCGCCGTGTTCCCAACTTTTAGTAGCATACAAATCATAAACAAGAAAGCATAACGTTTGAGAGTTGTCTGTCTCATCTGTCATCTGCAAGCCAGGTAGTTCCGCTTCGAAATATTGATTTGCTGAAAATTTCTTATTTTCCCCATGAACACTGTACTGTATTTTACACTGCACTTCTATTGTCGTCCAATCCTAATTTGGTTTACCTGTCAGCCAAAATTGCATTTCCGCTTCTAATTGCCTCAATGGAGAAATTAATTCTGCGACTGATAAAGGCAAGCATACTCATAATATTATTAATGTTAAATGTTTTCCTCTCTGTCCATCCGTATAGGTATCTGTCCGTACTATATTTCCTCTTCAAACTGACTCTTAAAAACATTTTCTCTGCCCTAGCGTGAGGATACGATTTCCAGACATCTCTCCCTCAGTGAATCCATTCGCCAGCTTCTCTTTCCGTCCGTCCGAAGAAACTACATCTCTGCTTGTAATTTCTACAGTGATGAAACTCTTTCTGTGACTGATAGATACTGGTATTAATATGTTCAGAATATCAAGGTTATTTTGTTCCTTTCGGGATTTTGCTTCTCGTCCTGTGGAAGCGGAACTTGGTCATTAGAACCGGGCACACAATTTTTGTGGGCGGACGGACAGACAGACATACCAACGAATAGGTAAACGGAAGAACATATGTCCAAAATCTTATTACACTCGTGCTTTCCTGTATAGAACAGGAAAAGAATATTATCAATCACAAAATTTGAAGTGGAAGTCATGTTTCTGCTGAAGAGCACAGGAACAGATGAAGGAAATGGCTAGCATCGATGACATTGTGCATATACTTGTCTCTATCAGTCAGAGAAAGAATTTCTTTACTTTAGCCTTTTAAAGCAGAAATATAATTTCGAATGACTGACAGTCAGACTAACTAACTCTATCAGAAGGATTGAAAGAGTGATATCTGAAATCTTATTCAGTTCTTACAGCATATCAACATTTCGAAGATGTAGTACCGTTCTTGCAGGAGAGAAAACCGGACGGAAAGACAACCCAAAGAGTATGCATTTATGAATATGACTTCTATGTAACTAAAAATTGGAAACGCAATGAATTGACTGAGGGGTAAACTAACGCGGCTCCTTTGCATACGGATTTACGGTAATGGATAAAACAACTTTACTGTTCGTATACGAACGTATATTTTAAGGGATTGTTGTAACTTCCCGTGCACTATCCGATTGCAAATTGCTTGATAGATGTAGTCCGCTTTCGTGATTTTGGAATGCCACACACCATATCAATTTTTGCTGGTAATCCGCCTACGGTCTGCACTTGTCCATTGTTTGTCAGTGCTTTTCATTGTAGCGCCAACTATCACTCTTTTTTGAAATAAATTTTGGGTAGAAATTTTCATTTCGTGTTCAATGATGTTTCTACGCGTGTGTGATATATATCTTAGATAACTAACGTTGCAGTTCATTTTGCATATCACTACTCATATTACAAATGATTTTGGATCATCAGAATTATGCCACGTTGTTTTCTATGCATTATTCCTTTAGTGAAATTTTATTTTGCGTTTGGTCTCAATTGTTTACACGTTCCTCTAAATTTATTCGCGAATCACTTATCTTATAAAAAGAAGATAAGTGATTGTAAAAAACGAGGAAAGAAGTATAGTCCAGTTAGTGTTGAAATACAGATACCTCGTTTTAATAATTTTTTGTTGAAAATGATAAGATTTAGGTAGGAGGAAGATGCAAAAAAAATACCGATTTCAATGTTGGATTAATGGAAAGGTCTTGGCCGTGTAATTGTAATGTTTGATGTCAAAAGTTATAAATTCTTGAAACTGAACGCACTGTAACCGAAAAATAAAAAAGGAAATATTTCATCCTTTTTCCTGCTTTTTGAGGTTCTGTTTATTTCCCGAGTGTAGTAAAGTAAATCCTAAATAAAAAATTTCCATGTAATGAAACTTAGTAACGGTTACGTCATTATCAAAACCACTGTTTACCTTTGCTCGTGCCGAACGCTATTTCATGAAGTGACGCAACAATAGTTAATTTCATCCCGTTTTACTTAAACGTAACAATATCTCATTGCACCCTGCCTACATTACAAGAACTTGAGGCTAACTGGGATAAAAGCCAATACAAAAATGCATTTTAATGCTATACACAACTTCCCATAGTAGTAAAGTATGCGCCGTAGCAAGATTTGGCTTCCTCTACCTTCCTGCTGTTGACGAGACCTTTAAAATTTACTTGCTGTAGATGAGAGCTTTAAAGCGATGTATAATCCGATTGGGTGTAACCTGGAGATATCCAAGATCAAATATTACCAATTCTTTTTACTAACACACTTGCAATTTAGATTTTCTTTTTCTATCTTGAGTTCAGGTTTTAGCTTGCACATACGTAGATGAACTTTAGCAGCTACATCAGATTACATCAGTGTCACGGTCGTTTTGTCAGTGCGTCCAAATCTGAATAATATGTAATCTAAAATAGTATAATTTCCTTCGTCTGAACGTCTGTCCCATTTCGGTGGCGCAGTGGAATGAGCGCTTGCCTGTTTTAATTGTTGAAACCCTGCTTCAACCAATATACAGTATATATACACTGACGGAAAAAAAATCCCAACACCAAGAAGGAGTTGTGTTAGATAAACGACAGTTGGTAGGCGGTGAGAGTACATCTGTAAGGTGACGTCTATGCAAATTTCGCGCTCGGCGCATACGTGTGGCGCTAGTAGCGCCCCTTGGAATATGCAAAGCAAGTTTGCTGTAAATACGCGCTGTAACGTTCGTGAGCGTTATTTATCGTTGAGATTCGACGTAGTGTGTTGATGTTAGTCAAGAATGCCTTTAAGAAAACGAAGAAGCCATTATCAACAGCTCACGGAGTTTGAACGAGGTCGTGTAATAGGGCTACGAGAAGGTGGATTTTCTTTCCACAATATTGCAGAACGACTTGGTAGGAATGTAGCCACTGTGCATGATTGTTGGCAGCTGTGGTCAAGGAAAGGTACTGCCTCAAGAAGACCGGGTTCCGGCCGGCCACGTCGCACTACTGAGAGGGAAGACCGCCGTGTACGGCGTATGGCTGTGGCGCATCGTACCGCGACTGCGGCAGCAATTCGAGCTGCAGTTGCCACCACAGTGACACAATGAACTGTTACAAATTGGTTACTTGAAGGACAGCTCCGAGCCAGACGCCATGTAGCGTGCATTCCACTTACTCCAAACCACTGCCGTTTGCGACGTCAGTGGTGTCAAGCTATAGCTCATTGGTGGACGGAGTGGAGATCTGTTGTGTTTTCTACTGAAAGCCGGTTCTGCCTGGGTGCCAGTGATGGCTGCGTGTTAGTTAGAAGGAAGCCAAGTGAGCGCCTGCAACCAACCTGTCTGCGGCAGAGACACACTGGACTTACACCTGGAGTTATGGTCTGGGGAGAAATTTCCTATGACAGCAGGAGCACTCTCGTGGTTATCCCACGCACCCTAACGGCACAGTTATACGTCGGTCTGGTGATTCAACCTGTTAAGCTGCCATTCATGAACAGCATTCCAGGGGTGTTTTCCAACAGGATAACGCTCGCCCGCATACCGCTGTTGTAACCCAACATGCTCTACAGAGTGTCGACATGTTGCCGTGGCCTGCTAGATCACCAGATCTTTCACCAATCGAGCACGTATGGGACATCATTGGACGACAACTGCAGCGTCACCCCCAACCAGCATTAACCGTCCCTGTATTGACCGTCCAAGTGCAACAGGCATGGAACTCCATCCCACAAACTGACATCCAGCACCTGTACGACACAGTGCATGAACGTTTGCGTGCATGCATTCAACATTCTGGCGGTTACACCGGTTATTAATGTACCAGCATTTCATATTTAAAATGGTTCTTCTCGCTCTGACAATAAGCTGTGATCTTGAAACCTTAATCAATTAAATATGTTACCTATACAAATGTATTGCTGCCATTTCATTCCTCTGAAGTATTTTTTCGTGGTGTTGAAATTTTTTTCCGTCAGTGTATATACCCTTTACTGACAAAATTCACAGGTCATACCTTCAAAAGCAAATGAACGGATCCACTGCGTGGTTGCGATGCGCGGTACAGTTGCAAACGGTATAAAAACAAGCCTGCAGCTGACCGCGATCATAACGCACTGTGAGGTTGAGTGAAAATGCCGCGGCGGAGAGAACTGACTTTGAGAAAGGAAAGGTTGTTGGGTGTTATATATGTGGGTTGTCTATAAGAGAAACCGAGAGGCGTTTAAACATGCACAAGTCTACTGTTTTGGATGTACTGAATAAGTGGAAGACACATGACGTGCCTGAAACAGCAAAACATACTGGCAAACGTAAGAAAATCAGTGGTAGAGCACGTCGAAGCCTCAGGAGAACCGTTACAGCTAATCGACGGAGTATTGCACAAGACCTCAGTGTACCGGTGAGTAAAAATGCTCGTACCTCAGTATGTACACGTACCATCCTCCGAGAACTTAATTCCATGGTGGTCGTGCGGCTGCTCATAAGCCTTTCATCTCCACTCGGAAGGCTACTCGTCGTTTATCATGGTCTAAAGGACATTTATCGTGGACCGTAGGTCAATGGAAACGGGTCTTATGGACTGATGAATCCAGATACACGATCCATCAGTCTGATGGCCATGTGTGGGTATGGTGGCAGCCGGGGAAACGCTATTTACCACAGTGTACTGTTCTTACGGTCACGTTTGGAGTCTACAGTGTACTCGTGTGGGGGGTGTATTTAGTGGTATGGTCCCGGCCTATTGGTTATCGTGGACAAACCTGTTAACCAGTAAGTCTACCTCGATATTCTGGACAATTTTGCTCTATCAAATCTGTGGTAATACTGTGGAACCGAACCTTGTTGGTACAGGCAGGGTAATGCACCGAGCCATAAAGCAGGGACTGTTGCGGCGTGGTTTGACGATAATTCCATATCGTGTGTGAACTGGCCAGCATAGAGCCCTGATCTTAATCTCATAGAGCACCTATGGGATGAATTAGAGCGCCGCAAAAGAAGTTTGGAACAAAAGCCTACTACTAAGCAACAGTTAGAGGAATCATTAGGTACTGAATGGAAGCGCATACCTATCGCTGTGTTCTAAACACTTGTAAAAAGTATGTCTCGAAGGGTCAGTGAGTGCAGCAAGGCCAAAGGTGGACCGACACCGTAATTTTGCTTTTTATTGGAGTTTTAACGACCACCGTGAGCAACTCAATGGGCTATAAGCAGTCGCCCGTCCCTAATTTAGGGTCACTGGTTTCAGGGAAAGGTGAGAGCCAGTTCCGTAAGACAAACACAGCATCCATGCGTCTCTGGGATTCAAACCCGGACCTCTTTTGGACGAATGATCATAGTCCATCGATTAGACCACTGCGGCGGCGACCGAAACCGTACTTATTTATGTTAATAAATACTATGTTGTGTTTCTCTTCTAGGTGTCAGGTGAATTTTGTCACTATAGTGTGTATATATATATATATATATACATATATATATATATACATACATATATATGTACACGGCCCAGTCACATCATTGTGACCACCAGCTAATATTCAGAGTAACTGCCGTGTGTAGCGCGGACAGCAGTTAGACGGGCTGGGAGTGACTCAATAAGGTGCTAGAAAGCGTTCACGGGCATGTCGAGCCATGCTAACTGCATTGCATCTGACAGCTGTTGGAGGGTGCGCGGTGGAGGTTCCATAGGGCGTACAACACGATCAATGTGGTCCTATAGATGCTGAATTGGTTTTAAGTCGGGGGAATTAGGGGGCCAGGGAAGTACTTTGAAGTCTTCATCGTACTCTTCCAACCACTTCCGGACATTTCTAGCTATGTGACACGTCGCGTTGTCGTGCTGAAAGATCCCATCTCTCCTAAGAAAGACAATCAGCATGCATTGGTGTACGTGGTCCGCAAGGATGGATTTAAAAGGAATTCGGTCGATAGTGTTTTCCACAGATATGAGTGGACCCAGTGAATGCCACCAAAACATTCCCCAGATCATAACGCTGCACCCACCAGCTTGTGTTCTTCCAGCAATGGTTGAAGAGTGTTTGTTTTCCGATGTTTCTCACCTTATATGCCCACGTCCATCCGTTCGATGAATCAGAAAACGTGACTCATCGGAGAAGGCAATCCTTTGCCAGTCGATGGAGGTCCAATTCCGATGCTGCCGTGCAAATGTAAGCCTCTTCTGCAGATGCACTTTCGTTATCATAGGTGCAGTAACCATCCGTCTGCATCGGAGCCTCATACGCAGCAGGGCTTGCTGAACTGCCGATTTAGACACACTTCCGGTAACCTCCTGGTTCATTCGGCCAGTGAGTTGCTACACTGTTACGTGTCGATCGGCCCTCACGCGCCTTCGAAGACGATGTTCACCTCTCACATCAATGGCACGTGGTGCTCTGCAGTTTGCACGTCGTTTATTCGCAATGGTGCCATTTCTCCAATCACGATACACTTTAATCACAGTAGCACGCGAACAATTCACAAACTGCGCTGTTTCAGAAATACTGCCACCCTTAGGCCGAAAGCCGATAATCATCCCTCTTTGCAATCTGATAAATCGCCCCTTTTTATCGATGACAGCAACGAGTGATATGTTTTCAGAATGCCTACAGTACACCTTATATACCCTCCAAACCAGCTCGTGAGAGGTGCCCTTATCGATAGGCTACGCGCTGTTGACCTCAGCTCCTGTGTGTGTGTGTGTGTGTGTGTGTGTGTGCATGTGTGTGTGTGTGTGTGCATGTGTGTGTGTGTGTATTTATATTGCCTTAATGTTCCTGAAATATGGTTTGGTTTCACTTTTGGACATCATAAATAAAACGAATCCCTGGTTATTAAAAAATTGCCCTACATATCTTATTTTTCCGTCATTACTGACGGGCTCCCACCTAGTACAAGAATAAAAACCTAAATTGTTCTTAGAAAACTAAATAGAGTAAATATTTACTATTGTCGCCGCCATAGTTTAGTAAATGATTACTTTACTCACATGACTTCTTTCATTGGTTTTACGACAATAGCATTCATTAATCCACCTGCCAAAGTACTGCTCAATGGCAGGAATTGATAATCCTTACTGTTTTTTGCTATGATTTACTTCCACTTATTATGCAGTGGTCTGTGGTTGGGTGCGGTCGTGAGTGACGCAAATAAATGCAATGTGTTGTACTTAAATACGGGTATACACCCGAATCACTCGTTTCATTTCTCACCTACAATAACGTTGGCATGCGAAAGATGCATTGCATAGTAAAAATTTTGAAGTTTTGGATCAGTTTATTGGTGTAAGTATGACATCAATGGTAAGTCAAATAATATACGAAAACTTGAAAATCTCATCGTCCTGGAGCGGAAATCGAATCCGCGTTTCTCGGCTTGCGCCCGAGTATGCTAACCACTGCACCACCCAGAACGACGAAGTCTCAAATTTCTGATTAATTTGAATATAACCATAGCAGGATTCGCTAGTCGAAGCAACCAGCATTCATATATAAGGGGGTAACCAACATTTTTGTAAAAAAATGAGTAGCGTACGAAAAACAACTGTGGTGGTAATTTGAGCATTTTAAAGTACTTATTATGCAGGGTGTCAGAAAATTATTGGACACATTACAAAATTATATAAAACAAAACATTAAACAGATAGAAAGAAACTGACTGTACTAACTTACAACGTAACTACCCAAGTTAATAAATTTTGATGTGAGATCCCTTGGTTGCTCGTAGTACGTCCAAGCTATACTCGATTTCATGCCATGTATTGGCAAGTATCTCAGGAGTTATGGAATTAACAGCACCTGTTATACGCTGCTTCAGTTCCTGCAAATCAGTACAAGGCGTCTGATAGACACGATCTTTCACATAACTCCACATGAAATAATCCATTTCAGTTAGATCTGGACAGCGAGGAGGCCACAGAATGAAACCACCAACGCCCAATCCATCTGTTGGGGAAATGCTCATTTAGGCACTTACGTACACACGTTGACCAATGCGGAGGCTTGCTGTCTTTTTGGAAAACGACGTTGTCATGTCTTTTGATCTGGGGTATAGAGAAATTTTCTAGCATATCCAAGTAAATGTCACAATTTATGTTTTTTTCGCAGAAGAAGAAAGGACCAATCACTTCTCTTTTTGATAGAGTGCACCACACATTAACTTTTGGAGAATCGCGTTCCAGCTCAATAACATCATGAGGCGGTTCACTGCCCCATATCCTACAGTTGTGACGATTCAGAATACCTGATACATGAAATGTAGATTCATCACTAAAAATTACAGTATTGAGAAAAATTTTTCGTTTCCCACTCGATTCAGCATATCCACAGCGAAATCGTATCGCAGAGTGTGATGATTTACATGCATCTTTTGCACTATTTGAATTTTATAAGCATGAAATGTGCAACATATCGTGAACTGTCGATGTCGGAATGCACAGTTCTTTGCTTGCTTTACGAACGGATTTCCTGGGGCTTCGTCGGAAACTTTCATTTACGTGGGCAACCGTCTCACCGTCAACGCTAGGCCTACCGGCACCTCCACGATGTTCCACATTGCCAGTTTCTTTAAACTGTTTTATCCACCGCTTAATTGAATTCGTTGACGTAGGATTACAACCATACTCTAAACTGTACCGTCTTTTAACTTTAATGACAGACTTTAATTCCGCAAGCCATAACACACACATCGCCTTCTGCTGTGTGGATGACAGGACTACTGGTTGCGCATTTCTCTTGCATTCCTCATCAGGCCACACCTAGCACCATCTATCGGATTCTGGGAATAACAATTCTGCAAAACAAAAATATAAAAGCCGTGTTAGTAATACGTGACATAGAAAAAGAGACAAGGCTCATAGTTTATTTTTTTTTTTGTACATAATTTTGTAATGTGTCCAATAATTCTCGGACACCCTGTACACTTATGTCAACAATGCGCCACAATACAACTTTCATTTTATGGTAACTGCAAACGTTTATATTTTTTTACTACTTGTAATCTACATATCTCACAACAGCAGAAGTGTTGCTTACCATGGTTTACACCTGAGTCTTTCATATAGCGAATCTGGAGGATTCATTCCTTGATGCACTGCATAAATTATTTACAAAGAGTACCAGGGTACTTTAGTAATGAATTGTCCGATTAGAGGACGATTCATTACTAAGAATCGGTCGATTCATCTTTAGTAATGAATCGTTCGATTAGAGTCATCCTCATGAGATGACGGTTGTTCCTGAACGCTTTCTGTGTACAACGTCCAGAACTTTCTTTTCGTGTTCTACGCCCTTCTTCGTATCATTGCCTGCACAGTTTTGCCACGCTGGACACAGTGCACCTCAAATGGCCGGCAATCTCCCGGATGGAAAAAACCGGAAAATTTTGCTAAAAAGACACCATCGACAATAACTCCAAAACTAAAACTGGTATTCCGGATTTAACTACACAGTCTTGTTTGCGTTTAAGATTACACAAAGCGGTGCAGTATCGTTTTCCTATTCCTATTAGTTCTGGAGATAATTGAGATTAAAAGGTTTTGAAGTCATTTCGCCCTGCGAAATGACTTCATAAATTTCAAAACGATACTGCTTCATAAAATTCAAAACGATACTGCACCACTTTGTGTAGTTTATAAACGCAAACAAGACTGTGTAGTTAAATCCGGAATACCTGTTTTAGTTTTGGAGTTATTGTCGATGGTGTCTTTTTGACAAAATTTCGCATTATAGTCTTTTATGCCGATAATGCAACCTCTGTCGAACTCGCTAATGTGACTGTACGACTGTCTTACATGGTGACAGGGTATACTTACCAACTGTTGACAAAGCACTGACATGCCGACCGAGCCACGCGGCGCTGGTAACAGAAAAACGGCCGATTTCGGGGCTGTGGCGTTGCGCTATTTAATTTGCCCTAGACGCGGTACGCATGCACCTGCGACACCGAAAGGGTAATAATTTCTGCGCTATTGCCCGAATAGCATATCCTGTAAATATCAAAGTCGTAGCCCAACTGCTTTTGAGGTAATCTGTTTTTTATCAGCATGAGTATACATACTGTATGATTTGCTCCAATTTGTTATGCCCTACTGCAGTTATCTTCTATATTTAGCATAAGAATCGGTTTGTTTCTTTATTATCATGCATTGTATGTTAGTGATGGCATAAATCAGTCCTTGGGAGTTTACTCATCATTCGTGCAAAAGTCATTCACGAATGATCTAATTTCGACTTTGTCAACATACTCACTCAGTAAATAATTCGTTGCAGGGACAATGTTTTGCGCTTTCAAAGCCACGGCTTTTCTTGGCAAATTGCACAAACCATCTCGCGCTGCTTTGTGCAACTGAATTTCACGACGCATCATTGACGTACATAGACATTACATCAGTAAATAGACACCTGATTTGTTAATAATAATAATTTTTTGTACTCATGGAATGGAAGGAGCTGTAGTTGTAGCTAGATTTAATATCTGGTAGCCATACCCTTTGCAGTACGTACGGCTTTCGCCCCGGCAGGCATTGTGGAAATGAGATCAGCAATGCTGCTCTGGGAAATTCGAGCCCACGATTCACGTAACAAGTCCAGCTGGTGTGCCTTGTTGGTTGGTTTCTGTGGCATCCGTCGTAATTTTCCATTCAAGATGGACCGCAGGTGTTCAGTTGGCTTTATATCAGGACTCTGGCTTAGCCGCGACAGTTTCTGGATGGCATTTTGTTCGTGACATGTTTGGGTACGTTTTACCCTATGACATGAAGCGCCATCTTCAGTAAACAAGGAGGTTGCCTTTGACATTTGACTTGTGGAGAATATTGGTAGCAGGCCCTTTTCAAGGGTGGTTATGTATTTTTGTGCATTGATGTTGCCTTCACATTCTATGAGGATTTAACTACCAGTCATCCATATGACTCACCATGTCATCACTGAAAAACCGCCATATTTCCCATTTGGCTATTGGTGCTGAAAGTTGAATTCCTGGCTGGGCAGTCGCGACACCCAATCCTTGCCACTCTCTGAAAATTGTGCAAATCGGGACTGATCAGAGAATATGACAGTGTGCCAAAATACTAAGGGTCTTTCAATCATGTCTGTCGCCCATGCCAATCTGCGACAAATATTTGCTTCTCGCAAAAGAGGTTTACGTCGAGCCGCTCTTCCGTGATAGTCAAGTCGGAGAAGATACCGCTGAGCAGTTCTGCAATATCTGCGGTCTTTCTACAAGGATTGGTTTCCATAGAACACTTGAGAGTTTGAAGACACTTCTGTGATGACTGAGGGCGACCGACCCGTACGTGATGCTGGTGCTTCCTTGTCTACCTTCCTGAATTCCACTAGCACTCGATTAACTGTGGAAAAACAAATTTGAAGCAATCCGACGCTGGCTGGCTGGCTCCGAGATCCGATTGCCCCACGATTCGTCCTCTCTGAAAGTCGCTTAGTTCCTTGGATCGAGGCATGTTTGTTTGGTGTCACCTACTCACTGACATTGTCCCTCAAAATATGAATATATTAAAGCGAATTCTAGGTTGAAATGCAATATAGACTCCACTATATAGCAAATTTCACATTACCATAGGTGTCTATTGACTTATGTCTTGTCTGTGTATTATGACAGCGGATTACACACTCACATAACGGTTAACACTTATAAATTTTCCACATTACTTTTTGTTTTGAGATTCGTTTCTGAACTTGTGCTGGCTGAAAAAGTTACACCCGCTGAGACTTCAGTGTCTGCCGTGGTAATGGCAGACTGAACGACATTCACAGCGATTAGAATAAACCATTCACCGGGAGAGTCATCTGTTGCGAACGTATCGTTCACGAATGACCCATCACTAACGTGCACGAACGTTAAATGAAAATTGATTTTTCTCCACTACACTTCCACTTCAGTTATGCGAAAAGTTATCAGTAACAGAAAAGCTAAAATGCATATTGAGGAAAGTAGAAAAGGAAACCATTAAATAATCGAAAAATATGTACGTGTTTTAATTTTCATTATGATTACAAAGACTTTGTTTTCAGCTTTGAGTTCTGAAAGAATAACGTGCGAAAGGAACGCATAAAAATTAAGAAGATACGAAACTGTTTTTCTTCCACTGTACTTAGAACCCCAAAAAGGAAAAAAAGAGAACATTAAAGTTAAACAACGAATGTTAATTGATGATATTTTACACCTTTTTACTTTTGCAGACTGTCTTCTGCTTTCGGTACCCGCTCTTTCTTGTGCCGTATGAAACTACAGAAGCAGAATACATAAAAGTCTTCCCTAGAAACGAATTTCTGTAACGCGCATTCATAAACGTCTTTATCCTCTTTGGCATTTTTTGTGCATGGGATTCACATCCTTGGAGATTCTTAACGTGCAGTCAGTGGACAGCAAACGCGAGTGGAAAAGAAGAGCAAAGTCAGCATAACTTAGACATTCTTCAATGGATCGCGTCACGAGCTCTGCTTCAGCATCGCATTGTGTCTTCCGCGGCATTGGCGGGCGAGTTACCCCCGGAATTCTCAAATACTCCAGGAATAATCTTTCATTCTCAAGCCAGCCCTTTGACGTGTACTGCAGGGAAACTGATTCCCAGGAGAACACTGCCGTAGGTCGTCATATCATTTACAAAGTTCCCTGTTTCTTGCTAAGTCAATACAACGAAAACCTACTGCATTTAAAAGATTAAAGCTCAAAAGTTTGGAATCAAATCGAACGAACTGATGAACTTATCAAAAGGCAGCCTTTGTATTATTATCTTAACTCTGTCTGCATGATGTAGAGGGTCTACAATAAAACTCGGTTATCACCAACTCCGCGATGACGAATATTTCCACTTGTGACCAATATTGAACATAGAAACCTGATTACAAAAATACATATATGTAGTTTACAGAGTCTAAATAACATCCTACCTTTACTTTCAACAAAGTGGAGATCGTAAATGATTAAAACTCAAATTTCTTATAGTTTTTGCTTTTTCCAAAATATTTGGAGATAATAGACGGGTATATTTTATTATTATTATTATTATTATTATTTCCCTTGTCGTCGACTTTCTCGGCCAGAACCGGTGAGTAAAAAGCGGAGATATTCATCTCAAGCTTGGAAATTCAGGAATTTTCTATTGATATGTCAGATTCGTAGAGTGACTACTATTTATATTGAGTGAAACGTCTCTGCGGCAATCCTAATTCCTCGAGATTTTTCAGAAAGTTATTTGGTACCCCGGCGGTTGCCGAAATGATAACTGGTACCATTTGTGTTGTGCTTTTATTTTATTTTATTTGTATTTATTTATGCTGTTACATAACAATATTACGCTACAATAAATTATGCATACAAATTCTATGAATTGAACAGCAAAGGCAACAAGGAAAAGGCCTCTAAGGGGTCCTAACATAGCCCTTCGTTCCTTTAAAATTGTAAGAAAAGTGAGCTTGGCCTTAATGTATGAATCTAATACTGAATAATAAATTTAAGGAAAAACTTTGTGTTTTTATTAAGTAATTAGTATTAATGTTTGGATGTAATTAAAGAAAATAACTTTGATTTTCTAACTCATTAAATGTTTTTAAAGTGTACTTTAAAGAGATGTTGGTCATTCATCATCTAGTCCCACACGTTCTTGATGGGCAAGAGACCAGGCAAGCTGGCAGGTCACAGAAACGTCGAAGCATGATTTAGGCAGTCGTGGGAAACCAGCGCCGTGTGCGGACGAGTGTTCTCTTGTTGGAAAATGGCTCCAGGCCGCTCCGCCGTGAAAGGCAGCACATGGGGCCGCAGGGTCTCTTGTACGCAGAGCTGTGCTGTCAACATCCCTTAGATCACTGCGAGGGAAGTTCGGTTGTCATAAGCGATGGCTCCCCATATCATCACGCCTGCAGTTCGGGACGTGTGCCGCTGTTCAGTGAGGTTGGTATTATAGCGCTCACCTCCACACTCTGACATGGTGGTCGTCCGTTCCCATACAGAAGCGGGATTCGTCGCTGACCACTATCGTTGCCATCTCGTAGCATTCCACGTTGCTCGCTGCTGACACCACTGCAATCGACGCCGACGATGGTCCGGTGTTAATAGCAGAAAACGTATGGACTGTCGAGAGTGCAGATTCACCTCTGCCAGGCGTCTGAAAATGGTTCTGATGGACACAGTAGACCCTTGTACAGCCACCACATGCCTCTGGGTATTGGACAAGGACGTCGTTGCATCTGTGTGTGCCGCTCTCACGATCCCACGGTCTTTTCTGCTGGTAGTGTGTCTGGGTCGTCCAGAGCCAGTGCGCAGTGTCTGGGTGCCTTCCCGTGTCCATTGCTCCCAACACGATCGCACCGTACTGTCCGACCGGCCTACATGGCGGCCGATTCTGCGCGCCGGGCACCCTGTCTCTCTCATCCCGACGATACGGCCACGTTTAAACACCGTCAGTTGCCCGTACGCACATCTACGACGTCTCCTCGGCATGTCTACAGCTCAGGGATCTCACCCGACTCTTACCGTGCATTTTGGCATGAATGTAAGTCCCATGCGCGGCGACTTATGAGCCCCAAGAATTGCGACTACATCGCCGGTGTTGGACGCCCGGGCATGCGGAATCGCACCCAACTTTAATCATTTGCATGTCTACTCTCCTCGTAGCTATTCGCCGAGTTTCGCGTTAATCGCACGGTATTTTTCTTGGTGCCTGGATTTTTATGACAGTGGGTGTATTTGCACCAAAGAAATGTTGTTAGAGTTGTTTCCTTGTTTTCTGCAAAGAGCTGGTATATTGATTAGCCCCTTCCTCCTCCTTGTCTTTTCAGGCAGAGTCTTTCAGCTGAAAATTTTGGATGATGACATCTGTATTTGGGGAAAAGTCTTCTAGAGAGTCTGTCAAGTTCCTGTAGATCACCATTTGCCTATTTAAGAATCCCAAAAGAGTAGGTTAATGTAGAAACTGCCCAGGAGTTGATATATATATATATATATATATATATATATCTTTTTTGGGGAGGGCGTATTAATTTAGTGTTCAGGATTCTTTTTAAGGCGATTGGTGTATTTTGTTGTAAATTTCTTTTTAAGTGTGCTGTGATTTAACATTCTATTTTGCTCTAAGTTTGATCATCTCCAAGGTTGTTAATCAGTTGATTTTCTGAGGGTGGAATTTTAAGTTATTATTTTTCAGATTCCACTTCTTCCTGAGGTTTTTCTTCTCTTCCTTCCGGGACGGGTACGACGTACCAAGTCTGGGAAGCGGTATTTCTTTCTCTCAGTTTCCCAAGAACTTTCTTACTATCATACAAGTGTTCAGGATAGCTGCTTTCTGTAGCTCCATGTATGTGTTAGCTGTAAGGTCTAGTGTCTGTAGAGAGATGTGAATTGTCTTAGGTACAGCTCCTGTGTGTAAGACATTTCTATGGGGACAGTGGTGACTTTCTCCATATGCCACATATCCTAGACTTCGTATCGTAGGTAGTGCTACTTTGACAGCTTCTCTCCGTGCGTCTTTTGGATGTTGCACGTGTTAGGCACGGCTATGTCAATGAGGTACGTTGATTTCTCCTTGTCAACCCGATTGTGGGGGATGGTCTTATCTGTTCTGATCGATCTATCTCAGTACATCTTGCGGGTGTTGTTCTCTTGAAGCGTTGTTGGCTCATACTTGTAGTAGGGGACAGGCTCAGTCGTAATGAGGTGGTGCTTTCTTGCCAATTTCTGATGAAGGGTCTTGGCGACTTGATTGCGCCTGTTCGTGTACTCTGTCTGTGTGAGGATTCTGCACCCTGCTGCGATATGTTGGATGGTTTCTGGCCCTTGATCGCATTGCCAACATGTGTCGCTTTCCACTGACGTGTCCTTCAGAATATGCTTCCGGTAGTTTCTGGTGTTTATAACTTGATATTGAATAGCCATCAGGAACCCTTCTGTCTCGGGGCAGAGTAATCCGTTTGTTAGCCATGTATTGGAGGCAGTCTTATCCTCATGATCTGATTGCAAATCGTTGTAGTAGTGCCTTCCGTGTAGTACTTCCTTTCTCCAAGCTTTCTTCGGTTCCCTCGTTCTAATCTCGATGTTCAGGATAGAGAGGTCTAGGACTGTGTATTTCTTGTCACTCTGGTTTATCTCTTGGTGAAAGGGTCCCTTGCTCTGATGGACGCATTTTCTGAGGCTGCTGATTTCTTTGTCTCTGTGTTCCAGGAGATCAATCATTCCGCGTTCTTCTTCTGCCTATTCAATGGTCAGCCATTCTATTGCTGACTTCGGGTGGTGGCGATGTTTAGTTAGGGTTGTCCTGGTATTGCGCATTATTTCCTCAAGCTCTGTTGTGGTCCAGTTGATGATTTTTTTATTATTATTATTATTATTATTATTATTATCATCGTCCTCGTCGTCGCCATAATCATTATCATCATTACTTTCTTTTTCACATCTCTTGCACGGCTCACTTATCAGTATGGACAAGAAGTCAAATAAAGAGAGTCATTCATGGTTTAAAAATCGATACGATGTAACACGTATGGAAAATAGTTACTGGATTTTCATCACTCTTGGTTTTACACCTTGGATGCTGTACATCCAAAGAACCAAGTTGAATTATAAGAGTCTGAGAAATTACACCAACGGTAGAGATAATCATTGGACTTATGTGAACTGTTTTCAGCTTCTACATCTGCTTAATCTCTGCAGGCGGTTCCATATACTTGTTGAGTTTTGTTGCTTAGGTAATCTGGATATTACGATCTAACGGTATCGATATGTCAATAATGCCTGCTTCCTTCTACCCTTTGTAATATAGCACTGTGTCTGGACGATTGTTGTAGATGTTTACGTCTGTTTTGATCCCACGATCTAATATAATTTGTATGATATATTAGTTATAACCTCAAAGAATTTACAGTTATGTTATGGTACTTCTGACACTGATACTTCCGCATTCCGAGTTAATTGTTGATACATCATCTTAGCAAAATTATTGTGTCGCTGCTTTTAGTCTTCGTTGCCTAGAGAGGTGCGTCCTCCACATATGAATCCAATGGTCTCACTGCACATACCATATCTTCTACATTTGACGTTTTGCAGGTCCTCCTTCAAAATGTATTTCCTATAATTTTTAGCTGCAATCGCTTTGTCTTGAACATCCATCATAAATCCAAATGCCTATCCATTTAATTTTTCACACTTGGCAAAAGAGAAGCAACTCCAGCCACTGGTTTGGAGTAGTTTCTGTTTTGCCATCATGGGCGTAAGTATTTAAGAACATCGCGTATGTTGAATATATTCCCTTTCTGACGGGAATAAGAATCTAAAACAAACATGCATATGCGGCTATTCTTCGCAATGATTTATTAAAACTGTTGTTTTCAGTATTCGACTGCTTGCCTGAATGAGAGACTATCTCTGTCGTTCAAATTTCGTACAATAGGAATATCTAGAAACCTCTATTCCCATTATCCTCTCATCGGTTCAGTACTTTACGTCAGTAATATTTTCATACAATCTTATGTATTCCTGCTAACGTATAAGTTAAGTACGAAATACGAAACATCCGCACGTTTACAGATACTATGAACACAAGTGAAACTGGACGGTATAGCCATTTTCAAATGGGAAAAGAGGTGTCCGATGTTCTATGATTCTTTATTTGCATGTGGTACTGAAATGTGTCAAAATAGCATGTGCGCGCCTTTGCGTATGCACCCACAAAACAAAAAATTAAAAAATAAACAGAAGAGAGAGAGAGAGACCTATAAAATTTTATCAGATGGATTTATGATAAAATTAGAAAGATCTGAACAAAAACGTAGATCTTAAATCGAAATTAATTGTATAAACATTGATTTAATTAACAATTCCTTAAAAAATATATTTTTGCTTCATTCATTTTGATAATGAATCCACTCCCCGTATCAGAGGAGCACACGATAATGAAACATCGGAGTTCTCTGTCACTTTGAAAAGAATACCATCTCATTTTGAGCCCACCATTGTAGCTTATCCTCCAATGCTGAAGCAAATTTGTCTTTGTCTCGGATTGCAGAAGGGTAATGCATCATCATTTGCTGTGAGGCTATGTTGCCGGTCATATTTTTCGAAGTCTCAGTTTAATGACCCGGAGCAGACGAAATAATCCAGCGGGGGAAATGAGTGGCATGCCAAATATCTGACATCTCTCGTTTCAGAAACGTTCTCACAGTTCACATGGAGGCCTGAAAGGACGTGTCCGATGTGGTTGACCAACTTTTCGTTAAAGAATTCAACTTTTTTGTGGTGTTGAACACCCGACCTCGAATCAAAGCGATAATCCATCACAGTTTGAAAATTCTGTTACTTTTGCTTTGCTTAAAAGGTATATATGAAACCATTTCTGTAGGAAAACGCAAAATATGTGAACTTGTGCAATGTTTTTTATATATTTTCAGACATACACCGCGGGACGAAAATGATATCGGAAGTATTTACATAAAATAGACCATAGTCCTAGATTATAATGAAAATTTACATTTGGTCACCTTAAATTTTCGTTGGCTCGCGTTCCTAAGAAAATCTTCTAGAGCAAACAACGTTGCAATTTGCTAAGAATAAAAACTGCATGAAAGCTCCAATAAATTGAACCGGTTCGAAACACAGCTTCGCTTTCATGAAGTTTATATACTACTACATCCTTTCATGAATCGCTTTTAAATTCAGAGTGCTCTTTTATACGAAACTCATTAATTGTTTTACAGAGAGTAAGTCGAACGTTTTGCAATATTTGCATAAACGCATGCGCTGCGGAGGGAATATCACGTGTTTAAACTAGTTCAAGTCTCGCACCGCAGTCAGTCGAAAGGGATATATAGTGATAATCGTTGCTGTTAACATCATTGCATGTCGTCGTTCTGTTTGTGGTTGGGACGCCTAAAAGATGAACAGCAGCAGCCAGCTAATTAGGGAACTTTTGCCTTACGAATTTGAACTCGGCCATAACGCTGCTCAAGCAACACGAAACATTTGTCATGCGAAAGGGGAAGGTTCCGTGGACCTCAGCACCGCAACTAAATCATTCAAGAAATTTCTCTCAATTGACAGAAACCTTGACGATTAGCCCAAGTCAGATACACAGTGATCCGTCGATTCGGAGATTATCAGGCGAGCTGGGCATATCACAGACCACCGTGGTTTGTCACCTTCAGGACCTCGGCAAGGTCGACAGAAACTGCTGCTTTGTTCATCACGAATTGATGCCAGATGAAACAAACCGCCGAGTGGAAGTGTGCACGAAACTCCTAGAAAACCCAGCGCGATGTACGTTTCATCAAGATAATTGTTATGTGCGATGAAAAGTGGGTCTATTTCCGTACTCCTAACACACAACGGCAGTGGTTAAGCCCGGTCCAGCTTCCGGAACCTGTTGCCAAACGTGGGCGCTTCGAACACAAGGTGATGCTCTACGTCTGGTGGAATTTCGAGGGGATAATCTATTACGAATTTGTTCCAGACGGTCGGACCATCAACACCAACTTCTACTCTGAAGAGTTGGAGCGGACGTATGCCGTTTTGGAGAAGTACCGGGCACTGGTGAATAGAATGCGCGCTCTCCTACAGCAGGACAACGTTCGGCCTTATACCGCGCGAACGACCCAGGCAAAACTCCAGAAACGTGAGGGCATCGGACTGATGCCACATCCGGAATATAGTCCGCACTTTGCCCCGTCGGATTACTACTTGTTCCGGTCCATGGCCCACTTCCTTCACGAGCGGCACTTCAACAACCAGGAGGAGGTGGCAGCTGCGGTGAAGGAGCTCTTCGTCTCGAAGAACAAGAACTGGCACCGCCGCGGAATCAAGCAATTGGCAGACATGGCTGAAGATGGTGTAACACGATGGCTTGAATGCTAGTCAGCTTTTGTCGTAAAGTTACCTATGAAAACAAAATGATTCAAATATTGCAAAACTTTCGATTCACCTTTTGTAAATTTAGAGTGCTCTTTTCTACGAATTTGGTGAACTGCTGTTAAATTCAGTGTGTTCTGTTATACGAATATCATGAAGCTCTTTTTTTATTTTTATGCAGAGGATTTTAGGAAGGGAGTGTCTGACCCCAGGTCTTAAACAACCCTTAGAAATAGGAAGCTAGGAAATTTGGGCTAGAGCACCCGATAGGAAAGTGACACGGAAGCGAAGTAAAAAGGGGGAGGAAGACGACCTTTATTTATTACCGGGGTCCGACGGCTTAACGTGCCCATCCGACGCACGGCGGATATTTAGTGGATCGAGCGCTCGTACCTGCGTGGGATCGAACCTGAGGTCCTTTCCATCGCAGTCATGAACGTTGCCCACTAGGCCACCCGCGGCCCATGAAGCGCTTTTAAATTCAGACTGCTCTTTTATACAAAGTTCATGAATTTCTCTTACATTCACCACGCTCTTTTATACGGAGCTCATGAATCGTTTTAAATTCAGAGTGCTCTTTTACACGAAGTTCATGAATGACATTCAACCGACATTTTTTTAGCCACACCCTAGAGTCGAGAACCATTCACAACACATAGCTTTTTTCATGAAAGTTAGGCAAATAAAAGTTATCAATTGATACGCCCAGTGATTTAAAGAAAATTATGGTCCTGAGTTTCTGAGTAGTTCCGTCGTCTTTTAAATTCTTTCGTAGTCACATGACACTTCTTTGAATCACGTACTATAGCGTACAGGTGCTAATAATGTAACATAGAATACGAAAGCATTCTATCTCTGTTTATTATCTCACAAATCGGTAACTAAGCAGTTTAAATTTAGTACACAACTTTCACCATCTCTGAGCGAATTTCAAAGTTACTTCAGAAGCATTAATTTATACAGAGATTATATTTTTTCCATATAGAACGGGGAAAAAAACGGATAAATGTTTCGCTTCTTTTCCATGAATCCTGAAATGATAGCAAATTTTCCGAGTCCTGATTTCTAAAAAATGAACAGGCTGCGCAAAATTTGTTCTTAGCAGTTCCTAATCGAAGTCGACAATGTTAAAAAAATGTTATAAGCAAGCGTTGAGAAAGTGGCACCAAATGTCCACACAAATTCAGATAACGATGAATATTAGTGTGAAAACTTTCTTTTGTGAGTAAGTGTATGTGAAAATTCAGTACATTTTAGTGCATCAACTCAATTTTAAAAACGTTTTGCTTTCTCTCATTCGCAGGTGGCTGTTTTTTGTTTGTTTGCTGAATTTGGAGTTAATCGACCCCGTGCAGCATCTAAAGATTCATAGAATCTCCAAGTCCTTAATTAAGGGACACCACCGGCTCCAGAAAAGAGACCATTAGATGCGTAGGATAAACACATCAGCAATTCCTCACCCTGAAATGACGATTGCTCAGAAGCCCGCGCCTCAGACCACCCGGCTAGTGGTGGTCTAAAGCGCGGGACCAAAATAGTTTATTCAACTGGTTGTTGTACATCATCATCATCATCATCATTGTCAACCATTATCAATCCACTGCTGGACGAAGGTCTCCCCAAGTTTCTTCCACAACGGTCTGTCTTGTGCCAGTCTCCTCCATGTCACCCCTGCATACTTTCGAATTTCATCCACTCATCTCCCATGTGGTCTTCTTCTGGGTCTCTTCCTGTCCCTTGGAATCCAATCTAAAATTTCGGCTGTAAATAGATGATCTGTCCTTCTGGCAGTATGTCCAGCCCATTTCAGGGATTTAACTCTGATCATGATGTCTTCCACTCTTGTCATTTTTCGGATCCACGAGTTCCTCTTCTTATCTCTAATGGTTACACCACGTATGCACCTCTCCATGCTTCTTTGAGTTGTCTGCAGCCTTTGTATGTCTCTTTTAGTTAAGGTCCACGTCTCTGCACCATACGTAAGCACTGAAAGGATGCATTGATCAAACACTTTTCTTTTAAGACATAATGGCATATTGCTCTTGAAAATTATGCTGTTTCTTCCAAAAGCTCTCCAGGCAAGTTTTGTACGCCGATTAATTTCTTCATCAATGTGACCCTCACTTGATATCTGCTGTCCAAGGTAAACGTACGTGTCTGTTATCTCCAGCTTTTCTCCATCAATCGATAAATCTTCATTTCTTGTAAAAGCATTGAACATCACTTTTGTCTTCTGAAAGTTCATTTTTAATCCCACTTCTTTACTCTTGTCAGCAAGTTCCTGGATCATGCTCTGCAGCTCTGATGGGGTAGTTGCAAAAATGACTACGTCATCAGCAAAACGAAGGTGGGTTAGATAATCTCCATTAATCTTTATCCCCTTGTTTTCCCAGATCAGCGACTGAAAAACACCCTCCAATGTGGCATTAAAGAAGATATGGTGTCACCTTGTCTTACTCCCTTTCCAATTTTTACGTGTGTTGTATTTTCAAACAGCCTAATCTTTGCATTTGCATTTTCATAGATGTTATTAATAATATTAATGTATGCATCTTCAATACCGCAGGTTTTCAGAGCCATTGTAACTGCTGATGGTTTCACCGAATCAAAGGCTTTTTCATAATCGATAAAAGCCATGCACAATGGAAGTTCATATTCCCTCGCTCTTTCAATTAGTTCTCTCAGCACATGGATATGATCTATTGTGCTGTAGCCACTCCTGAATCCAGCTTGTTCTCTCGGTTGAGCCATGTCCAGTGTTACCTTCAAGCGGTGTGAAAGAACTTTAGTGAAGATTTTATAAACTACTGATAGGAGGCTGATAGGTCTGTAGTTTCCGAGTTCCTCAATGTCACCTTTCTTATGTAGCAGGAGCATTGTAGCGGTGTTCCAATCCTCAGGAATCTTTCCTTCATTAAGGCATCGAGTGAAAATTTGGGCGAGTACTGTTCGATTTCTCCACTTGCTTCTTGTATGATGTCTACAGTAATTCCATCTTCTCCTGGAACTTTTCCCCGCTTCATGTTCTTGATTGCATGTGCAACTTCTGCTGGAAGGACTGGAGGAACTCTGGTACTGGTATCTTTCATGATGTCTGGAGTGCATATATCATCCCTTTCATATAATTTGGAGTAGAAATCTTTCACTCTTGTCAAAATTTCGCTTCTATTTCTTGTTACAGAACCATCTTTTTTTCTCAGTGCCATAATCTGTTTTCTTCCCTTACTGAGATGTCCCTTTGCTATCTTTAGGCTTTGGTTGTTTTCAATTGCTTTCCTCACTAGTTCACAGTTGAATTTTCTTACGTCTTCAGTGATACTTTTTCTTACTGTCTTGCATAGCTCTATATATTCCACTTTGGAAGTCACATCTTCTTTAGTTGTCCTCATCTCTCTTCTTTTTTTGCATCAACATTTTGGTTTTTCCTGATAATTTGTTCACGTGCAACTTGTTCTTAGACCCAGCTAATTTTGTTGCTGTTTCCATAAGAGCTTTGGTTACTTTTCTGTTAACTTCAGAGATGTCCACTTCTTCCGATGTTAGGCCTTCTAAAGCAGAGAACTTGTTCTTCAGTTCCAACTTGAAGGTATTATGGTGTTTTTTAAGGTTGGTTATGTCAATAGATTTTGTTTGTCTTATGATCTTGCCACGTTCCAGTTTAGTGTTGAGGTGCATCTTACATCTCACCAATCTATGGTCACTACCTGTGTTGAACTTGTTTAGCACACTGCAGTCTTCTATGACGAATTTTTTGTTACACATAATAAAATCAATTTTACTTGTCGTCCCATTTGGATGTCTCCATGTCCATTTCCTGTGTGGCTTTTTCTTGAAGAAGGAGTTCAAGATGAAAAACCCTTCTGCCTCTGCAAACTCAACGAGAGTATTTCCACGCTGGTTTCTGTTGCCGTGACCGAATTTACCTACTGAAGTTTCATTCTGTTGCCGTTGCCTTATTTTTGCATTGAAATCTCCCATAATTATTTTCAAGTGCTGCTTACCTTTATTATTTAGATGACAAATTTCCTCATAAAATTCTTCAATTTCTTCTTCAGGATGACTTGTGGTGGGTGCATAAGTTTGAATAATCTGAGCCTGGTATCTTTTCGAGAGTTGGATAACAAGTCGTGCAGCTCTGTCAGAGGAACTTTCAACTTCTACAACTTTATCTTTCAGTTTCTTGTTTATTATAAATCCAACACCACTAGTTCTGCCAGTATCTGTCTCACGATAGTAGAAGAGATGTCCACTTTTCAGTTCGATGAGATCTTCTCCTTTTCTCCTTACCTCACTTAGCCCGACGATGTCCCACTTGATCCTTTGTAGTTCCTCTTCCAATTCAAGAAGCCTTGAATCAGAAGATAGGGAGCGTCCATTGTACGTAGCCAAGGTCAGCATCAGATGGCAGCCTAGTCCGGTCCTCCGGGGATTCTTAGCACCCTCTGCCTTCATGTCGCACTGGCCGCTGCCTTGGCCAGGTACATTCCAGCTGCCAGAGACTGAGGGCCAAGATATAAGTTGTGGAATCATTTTGGAGGGGTTTGGCCATAACTCACCACGCTGGCCAAGCGGGTTGGTGAGTGTGGGATAGAATTTCCTCTAATCCCGATGGTATAGTTATACCGCTATTGGCGGTCGTCAGAGCCCCTTTAGTCGGAACAGGATGCACCACGAGAAGGCGGGGTTGACATTTGTCAAGGAGAGGCTGTGATGTTACGCATCACCTGACCTTACATCCCTGTTGTACATACAGTTATTAATCTAAATTCGCAAATTGCCCACTAGAACATCTCCGGCGATTTCTTATTATGTAAGTCACGGGTGGGGAACCTGAGACCTTCTAGGCCATCTTTTTAAGTGAATTCAGATTTTACAGAACAAATCCTTTTATTTTTATCAATATTAATTTGTTCCTTCATTACTTTTATTTTAATCTTAAAATGACCGTATTTAAAATACCTAAGAGTAAAAGAAGATTCAACGAAATAATGCTTTCCGACTGACGGCCACAATTAAAACTTTGGTAAGTCACAAGCGCTATTTTGGTACCTGCTACGCTCATGATTTCGTTCTATGGCTCCTAAAGAACAACAGATGGAATTGATTGAGCTCTCAGAAGACGACATTTTAAAGTCCTTATTTGCCGCTAAAGAAGATCCAGTTGAAATATGGAAAAATGCAATAGAATACCCACATCTTCGGCAGCATGCACGAAAAATGCTTTCTTGCTTTTCAACCACTTATTGCTGCGAATCTACATTCTCCTACCTAACACAAATCAAGACGCCCTTAAGGTCACAAGTGACTGATACCCAAGAGGATCAGCTAAAAGTGCGGACCTCCATGTTGCAACCGAATATTCAATTGCTTTCTTGCTTTTCAACCACTTATTGCTGCGAATCTATATTCTCCTACCTAACACAAATCAAGACGCCCTTAAGGTCACAAATGACTGATACCCAAGAGGATCAGCTAAAAGTGCGGACCTCCATGTTGCAACCGAATATTCAATTGCTTTCTTGCTTTTCAACCACTTATTGCTGCGAATCTACATTCTCCTACCTAACACAAATCAAGACGCCCTTAAGGTCACAAATGACTGATACCCAAGAGGATCAGCTAAAAGTGCGGACCTCCATGTTGCAACCGAATATTCAATTGCTTTCTTGCTTTTCAACCACTTATTGCTGCGAATCTACATTCTCCTACCTAACACAAATCAAGACGCCCTTAAGGTCACAAATGACTGATACCCAAGAGGATCAGCTAAAAGTGCGGACCTCCATGTTGCAACCGAATATTCAATTGCTTTCTTGCTTTTCAACCACTTATTGCTGCGAATCTACATTCTCCTACCTAACACAAATCAAGACGCCCTTAAGGTCACAAATGACTGATACCCAAGAGGATCAGCTAAAAGTGCGGACCTCCATGTTGCAACCGAATATTCAATTGCTTTCTTGCTTTTCAACCACTTATTGCTGCGAATCTACATTCTCCTACCTAACACAAATCAAGACGCCCTTAAGGTCACAAATGACGGATACCCATCTAGAGGATCAGCTAACAGTGCGGACCTCCATGTTGCAACCGAATATTCAATTGCTTTCCTGCTTTTCAACCACTTATTGCTGCGAATCTACATTCTCCTACCTAACACAAATCAAGACGCCCTTAAGGTCACAAATGACTGATACCCAAGAGGATCAGCTAAAAGTGCGGACCTCCATGTTGCAACCGAATATTCAATTGCTTTCTTGCTTTTCAACCACTTATTGCTGCGAATCTACATTCTCCTACCTAACACAAATCAAGACGCCCTTAAGGTCACAAATGACGGATACCCATCTAGAGGATCAGCTAACAGTGCGGACCTCCATGTTGCAACCGAATATTCAATTGCTTTCCTGCTTTTCAACCACTTATTGCTGCGAATCTACATTCTCCTACCTAACACAAATCAAGACGCCCTTAAGGTCACAAATGACTGATACCCAAGAGGATCAGCTAAAAGTGCGGACCTCCATGTTGCAACCGAATATTCAATTGCTTTCTTGCTTTTCAACCACTTATTGCTGCGAATCTACATTCTCCTACCTAACACAAATCAAGACGCCCTTAAGGTCACAAATGACTGATACCCATCTAGAGGATCAGCTAACAGTGCGGACCTCCATGTTGCAACCGAATATTCAATTGCTTTCCTGCTTTTCAACCACTTATTGCTGCGAATCTACATTCTCCTACCTAACACAAATCAAGACGCCCTTAAGGTCACAAATGACTGATACCCAAGAGGATCAGCTAAAAGTGCGGACCTCCATGTTGCAACCGAATATTCAATTGCTTTCTTGCTTTTCAACCACTTATTGCTGCGAATCTATATTCTCCTACCTAACACAAATCAAGACGCCCTTAAGGTCACAAATGACTGATACCCAAGAGGATCAGCTAAAAGTGCGGACCTCCATGTTGCAACCGAATATTCAATTGCTTTCTTGCTTTTCAACCACTTATTGCTGCGAATCTACATTCTCCTACCTAACACAAATCAAGACGCCCTTAAGGTCACAAATGACTGATACCCAAGAGGATCAGCTAAAAGTGCGGACCTCCATGTTGCAACCGAATATTCAATTGCTTTCTTGCTTTTCAACCACTTATTGCTGCGAATCTACATTCTCCTACCTAACACAAATCAAGACGCCCTTAAGGTCACAAATGACGGATACCCATCTAGAGGATCAGCTAACAGTGCGGACCTCCATGTTGCAACCGAATATTCAATTGCTTTCTTGCTTTTCAACCACTTATTGCTGCGAATCTACATTCTCCTACCTAACACAAATCAAGACGCCCTTAAGGTCACAAATGACGGATACCCATCTAGAGGATCAGCTAACAGTGCGGACCTCCATGTTGCAACCGAATATTCAATTGCTTTCCTGCTTTTCAACCACTTATTGCTGCGAATCTACATTCTCCTACCTAACACAAATCAAGACGCCCTTAAGGTCACAAATGACTGATACCCATCTAGAGGATCAGCTAAAAGTGCGGACCTCCATGTTGCAACCGAATATTCAATTGCTTTCTTGCTTTTCAACCACTTATTGCTGCGAATCTACATTCTCCTACCTAACACAAATCAAGACGCCCTTAAGGTCACAAATGACGGATACCCATCTAGAGGATCAGCTAACAGTGCGGACCTCCATGTTGCAACCGAATATTCAATTGCTTTCCTGCTTTTCAACCACTTATTGCTGCGAATCTACATTCTCCTACCTAACACAAATCAAGACGCCCTTAAGGTCACAAATGACTGATACCCAAGAGGATCAGCTAAAAGTGCGGACCTCCATGTTGCAACCGAATATTCAATTGCTTTCTTGCTTTTCAACCACTTATTGCTGCGAATCTACATTCTCCTACCTAACACAAATCAAGACGCCCTTAAGGTCACAAATGACGGATACCCATCTAGAGGATCAGCTAACAGTGCGGACCTCCATGTTGCAACCGAATATTCAATTGCTTTCCTGCTTTTCAACCACTTATTGCTGCGAATCTACATTCTCCTACCTAACACAAATCAAGACGCCCTTAAGGTCACAAATGACTGATACCCAAGAGGATCAGCTAAAAGTGCGGACCTCCATGTTGCAACCGAATATTCAATTGCTTTCTTGCTTTTCAACCACTTATTGCTGCGAATCTACATTCTCCTACCTAACACAAATCAAGACGCCCTTAAGGTCACAAATGACGGATACCCATCTAGAGGATCAGCTAACAGTGCGGACCTCCATGTTGCAACCGAATATTCAATTGCTTTCCTGCTTTTCAACCACTTATTGCTGCGAATCTACATTCTCCTACCTAACACAAATCAAGACGCCCTTAAGGTCACAAATGACTGATACCCAAGAGGATCAGCTAAAAGTGCGGACCTCCATGTTGCAACCGAATATTCAATTGCTTTCCTGCTTTTCAACCACTTATTGCTGCGAATCTACATTCTCCTACCTAACACAAATCAAGACGCCCTTAAGGTCACAAATGACTGATACCCATCTAGAGGATCAGCTAAAAGTGCGGACCTCCATGTTGCAACCGAATATTCAATTGCTTTCCTGCTTTTCAACCACTTATTGCTGCGAATCTACATTCTCCTACCTAACACAAATCAAGACGCCCTTAAGGTCACAAATGACGGATACCCATCTAGAGGATCAGCTAACAGTGCGGACCTCCATGTTGCAACCGAATATTCAATTGCTTTCCTGCTTTTCAACCACTTATTGCTGCGAATCTACATTCTCCTACCTAACACAAATCAAGACGCCCTTAAGGTCACAAATGACTGATACCCATCTAGAGGATCAGCTAAAAGTGCGGACCTCCATGTTGCAACCGAATATTCAATTGCTTTCCTGCTTTTCAACCACTTATTGCTGCGAATCTACATTCTCCTACCTAACACAAATCAAGACGCCCTTAAGGTCACAAATGACTGATACCCAAGAGGATCAGCTAAAAGTGCGGACCTCCATGTTGCAACCGAATATTCAATTGCTTTCCTGCTTTTCAACCACTTATTGCTGCGAATCTACATTCTCCTACCTAACACAAATCAAGACGCCCTTAAGGTCACAAATGACGGATACCCATCTAGAGGATCAGCTAACAGTGCGGACCTCCATGTTGCAACCGAATATTCAATTGCTTTCCTGCTTTTCAACCACTTATTGCTGCGAATCTACATTCTCCTACCTAACACAAATCAAGACGCCCTTAAGGTCACAAATGACGGATACCCATCTAGAGGATCAGCTAACAGTGCGGACCTCCATGTTGCAACCGAATATTCAATTGCTTTCCTGCTTTTCAACCACTTATTGCTGCGAATCTACATTCTCCTACCTAACACAAATCAAGACGCCCTTAAGGTCACAAATGACGGATACCCAAGAGGATCAGCTAACAGTGCGGACCTCCATGTTGCAACCGAATATTCAATTGCTTTCCTGCTTTTCAACCACTTATTGCTGCGAATCTACATTCTCCTACCTAACACAAATCAAGACGCCCTTAAGGTCACAAATGACGGATACCCATCTAGAGGATCAGCTAACAGTGCGGACCTCCATGTTGCAACCGAATATTCAATTGCTTTCCTGCTTTTCAACCACTTATTGCTGCGAATCTACATTCTCCTACCTAACACAAATCAAGACGCCCTTAAGGTCACAAATGACGGATACCCATCTAGAGGATCAGCTAACAGTGCGGACCTCCATGTTGCAACCGAATATTCAATTGCTTTCCTGCTTTTCAACCACTTATTGCTGCGAATCTACATTCTCCTACCTAACACAAATCAAGACGCCCTTAAGGTCACAAATGACGGATACACAACTAGAGGATCAGCTAAAAGTGCAGACCTCCATGCAACTAAATATTCAAATGCTTTCCAACAAAAGGCAGTGACAACAAAGTCATTATTAAAAGGTTAGTTAAATTTAGAATTAACAATTGTTTTAATGTTTTGAAGTTAGGTAGTACATAGTAAGTTTTTTACAAAATAATGTACATTTCGCAGTATATCTAATTGAGGTTTCTGGAATGCGTCCTTCGAACATGAAAGGGTTTTCCACCTCTGATGTAGGTCATTGGCGCCAAGAGTGAGAAAAAAAGTGTGATCTTTTGCTATACTTATAATCCTACACGCAGTGTAGGGTGATAGATTTTGACTTTTATAACACAAGAGTCCTTCACCAAAGAATTTCTTCTTGTTTTGATATAACTTTTTGAACGTTTTCACTTGGTTGCCGCGTTTGGCACATAAAGGAAGTTCTTTAAATATACTAAAATATTGATAGATCAAACCTTTGATCTAGAATTTTTAAAAATACGATAGTTCCTACAAAAAAGCAAATTTAAAACTGATAAAAACATACCTTTGACTGCAGTGACTTTCGTTAAACGGGTTCGTTGTGATATGTACGTTGCTTCAGACAAAACCTTCGATATGGAAAGGATTCTTCCATAACAGAATCATGCCTGAAAACTCTGTTCTCACATTCAGTATATCCAGAGATATTACGAAAGTGAAAAAAACCGAACGGTAAAAATTAAAACTAAAACTCTAAAAGTCACAAGCGCAGAAAGGGCCAATCCCACTTCGTGTAACGCTCGAAACAACACAGAAACATTACAACACTCAACCAAAACAAAATGAAATCATACTGAGCAACAAAGAAACCACCTGTTTTTTAATTTGTGAAGCTTTATTCCAAAAGGCAAATTTGGGATGCTCTTCAAAAATTGTTATAAACAAACGGCTGCCCCGATTAACCGATTGCCCAATTTATCGGAACCCAATCAATGCATCTTTCTGAACTGACTGACTTCCAACGAATTCCTAAAGAAATAAACTCCTACTTGGAATGAATAACGCGATATAGCCAAAAATTACATAAAGGACAGTAAACAAAAACGAAAAGTTAAATAGGTTGTCATATACTTCAGAACCACATTAAGCAAAAGTTTGATAGCAAGATAATATAATGGAAAATTTTCTTTCTTTTCAAAAGCGAAGAGAAATATGATGACGTTGAAGAATTCCAAGAATCCTTTTTACGACAGTCTAAGAAATTAAAACTTATGAATGTCCCAATTAGTTGTGGAACACTTCTTCGAAAGAGTTTCGGATGTTTCTAAGAAACTTACAGAAAAATATAGAGAGAAGTTGATGGATGGCTTACGCGACGAAAAGAAAGAAACAGCGGAAGCATGGACGTCTGAATATTTAGTTGGATTTTTTTCAGAGTTAGGAACCTCACAAAGTTTAGAATGCTGATGAAACGGGATTTTTGCTTTGAGAGGGAGTACTAACTGAGCGTTGTATGATTTTAATAATGATCTGGCATCTTCTGAGAAAAAACAAAAAAAGGGGCAAGCAACGGTTTACTTTATAAATGAATAGGGCAAGATCCGTTAAAAAAAGGACACCTCAAGTGACTGAAAATGCAAAAGTCTAATACGTTTTAAAGGCATTAAACATTTCCCTGTAGGTTATAAAACTTTAAACAATGCATGGATGGCCATCAAAATTTTTACTCAATAACTTTTAAAATGGCATAAGGGATTTAGGAAAGATAGCGCCTGTTAGTACACTGGTGTGCAAAAATTAAGGACGAAGAGGAGAAATTAGCATAACAGCGGAACGAGCAGGCAGAACGGACCGAACGACCACTCAGAAGACAGACTAGTGTCCGGTACGGTAGGGCATGCGCATATATGCAGCATGACGTGGGGGGGGGATGTCTGAAGGGTATAAAGCACACGGGCGGTGTACGCTCAGCAATTCGGTGAAAGCTATTGCACGGTGTACATCGATTTGAACGACGTCGAGTTTCTGCCACCGTGTGATATGGCCAACAGGCAATCCAGTAGACGACATCTGGATGACTTTACCCGAGGTCGCGTCATTGGGAATTTGGAAGAAGGTCGAAGTGCAACTATGTGGCCGAGGAGTTCGGGATCGCTCACAGCATCGTTTCACGAGCTTGGAGAGCATTTCAAACGACAGGAACAGCTGTCCGATAGTTTAGCAGTGGTCGTCCACGAGCAACCACGGCGGCGGACGACGGGTATATTGTCCTACAGGCGAGAAGAGACAGACAGCAGACAGCGGGAGAAATCGTAAGGCACATGCAACAGACAACTGGACGTCCGTTATCGCGTTTTACCGTGGCCAGCAGGCTGCACAAATGTGGTCTATTTGCACGACGACCAGTACGGTGTGAGCCATTTACGCCTGCCCATCGGAGACGGCGGTTTCTATGGAGCCAGGAACACAAGAACTGGACACATCAGCAATGGGGTCGAGTTCTCTTTACGGATGAGAGCCGATTTAGTCTGACGAGCAATTCTAGACGTATACACATCTGGAGAGAGCAGGGAACACGCAATCACACCTCCAACATCATCGAAAGTGAGCGGTTTGGAGGTGGCGGAGTTCTCGTTTGGGGCGGTATCATGCTTGGTAGCCGTACTGACTTCCACATCTTCCAAGGAGGTTCAGTCACTGGTGTCCGCTATTGTACCGAGGTTCTCCTGCCTCATGTGCGTCTGTTTAGAGGTGCTGTGGGTCCTGAGATCCTGTTCATGGACGACAACGCTACACCTCATCGTACAGTGGCTGTCGCAGAGCTGTTAGAGAGTGAAGATATTCAGCGCATGGATTGGCCCGCAAAGTTACCTGACCTAAATCCAATCGAACACGTGTGGGACCTGCTCGGGAGACGCTTGGCAGCACGTCACCAGCCGCCAGCAACGATTCCGCAGCTGCGATTGGCGCTACAAGAGGAATGGGCCGCGATGCCTCAACAGCTCCTTGACAACCTCGTCCTCAGCATGGACAGACGTTGTAAATCCTGCAACGCAGTAAGGGGTGATCATATCCCCTACTAAAGACTGGATTTTTCTTGGCAGCCGCCTGTCACATTAACGTTTCTGTCTTCTATCCAGTTGTGCTCGAAACTACCTTTTCAATAAAGTGCCTTTGTATCCTTTGGATTCCTTGTTTGGACGGTTTTGCTGACTTGTCCCATATTCTTACATCTTGGGGATCTTATGGTATGATTTGAGTCGATGTGGGATGTGGAGCACTTCTGCACGACGTTACATTCGAAAAACCGTCTGGTCCTTAATTTTTGCATGCCAATGTATTAGACAGTTCTTCGGTTCGTCTCAAAGTGCAGTTAATAAACACCAAACTGATATTTTTGCCATCTTAGAAGACTTCCATTACCTAACTCTAAAAAAGGGAGAATAAAGACCTTTAAAACGCATTGAAGAATATAAGAAAATATTGTCGATATGCATTTGACACATGCAAGGGATCGGTTTAAAAAATAACCTAAAACATTAACTTATTAGATGCAATTCACGTGCTGTCAAATGCCTGAAAGTATATGAAAACCTTTTAATTTCTAGCTGGTTTTGTAAAGCGTAACTTAATAAATGCAACAAACCACCCCAGTGCCCGAGTGGACAGAGGCGCTGGTTTCTTTCCAGTCGTTCGCTCTGGGCCCAGATTTGATTCCCGTATGAGGTATGAGAGTGCGCTTGTCCTCAGTCAGCTGCGGCCAGCTCCACCGTGGCCCCAAATTCAAGGGAGAGCGACCGCTTACAGTCCTTACGGTAGCGCATGGTGGTAGTTAAATTTTAAACTCCGAATTAAGAAGACAAAGACGTTGATGTAAGCAAGACAAAGAAAGAAGATGAAGATGATTTTGATCAGTTGTTTGAAAACTTGATTAATATAGACAGTGACACACAAACACTTTGTGAAAGAACTGGTGGTGAATTCGTTGAAAAAAAAATCAAAAATCAGCAGAAAGAGTAGAAGTTGCCCAGCAGAAAATTATGAATGTCAATGAAAAATATCTGCAAAAAAATCACATGAAGCTGATATTAAACAATATACTTTCCTTTATCTGAGCGTTTGACCGTTTGCCCCAGCGCACGCGTGTGCCATTTTGCTTTGTTGCCATAGCAACAAAACAGATTTTTCACAGCTGTTGGTGGGACGTCATTTCAAACAAATCCTTCTGACATAACGTCAGAGATGCGTTGCATCACACGCACACGACCAACTCTTTAGAAACAGGAAAACGTTATGTCAGGAATTTGTTTCTACTTGTCGTTCATAAACGACATACATAAATTTTCATTTAGAATCCTGTCATATGAAACTTAATTTTAAGTTTCCCCTTGCAAACTTAAAATGATTATTTCAGTTTGTCAAACCGGTTTCTCTTCTCCTTTAAGTCTAAAATTGAGAGTTTCAATAGAGTACGTAACAGTGTGTTATTATTTCCTGTTTATGCTGAAGAAATATGATTTGGGAACTTCCTTTTTCCTTAAACCACGAAATTCTCACAATATAACTAATGTTTTTCGCAGAATATAACCAGGTGTTTTTTTTATTTGTATTTGTAAAAGGAATGAAAACGGAAGAAAAAAAGAAAAAAAAACGGTTTGTGCTTCTGCGTACGAACTACTATAACATTTTAATATTTGCAACTGCGCAACTATAAGTCTCCGAAAATGCTTTTACTATTTTAATACTTTTCTACTATCTGGCAACAGCAGGAACAAGTGAACGTAGTTGCTTGCCCTCTGCGTGATTTTTTTTTACTTTTACAGTAAATGAAACAATGCGCGTTTCAGAACCACTATGCACTTTTTGAGAGGTTTTGAAGGACGGGGACCACCGACAAGACTTGCTTTCTAACGATTTCATTAAGAAAAAATGTCGGAAATTTCGCGACTAGCTGCAGTTATTTGTTTTCGATATTTCATGAGGTGCCCATAGACCAGGGTGGATCCTGGATTTCCTTGAGGGGGCGGGGGGTGTAAGTGTCGGTAATAGCTGGGGACCTTTCTGATATTTTCCCGCAAGATGAAAAAGTGTTCTTAGTATATCTATAAATTCTTCTAATTAATTAACGAATGTATTAATAATATACTTTTAAGTAATACTTTCTTTCACGGAAAATTATTCAGTTTGTTTTGAAAACCTAACAATCGAAGTTTTTCCTTGGCTCCTGAGGGGAGGGGGAGTCCCCCACGTCTCCCCTCTGGATCCGCCCGTGCTATAGACATATCTGATGTGTGGCGAACGAACACTGGAAAAATGCGAGTACTTGCCTGTTTTAATTGTCTAATCCCTGCCTCAATCAAATACCTTTTTTTATTGTTGTAATGTTCATGAAACATACTTTCACATTTAGACATCACAAACAAAAAGAATACCTGGTTATCAAAAAATTAATCTTATTTTCCCCGTCATTATTGACTAGCTTTCGCCTAGTTTTATAATAAAAACGTTGGAGCAAAAAGAGAAGGCTCCCGAAAATATGAGAAATTTTGTAAACTCGAGAGTGAAGTACAAAATCTTGTAAGAAACTCTTCTCAACAACTGACAGTGGATAAATTTTTGTTAAATGTACATTTGTTTCATATTTTTTTCTTTTAGTGAAAAGGTACATGAAAGTTTGTTACAATTATGTTTACTGAGTCTTTTTCAGTGCCCTATCGCCGGGGTTCGTTAGTCCTTTGCATATAAATGATTTGTTAAGGTCCGCGATTTTATCTGTGTTTTTCCACGATGAAACAAATAAATAAAATTCCAGTTGAAGAGAAAATTCTATCTTTTATGGTGAACAGTAGCTTTATTCAGTAAAGTATACGACGAAAGGTCTTTCCTGCCTTGTCCTGATTTCACGTTCCTTTATACGTATCATCAACGCGTTGATGTCTCTGTTTATTATTCTATTGGGCTTCTTTCTCAGTTATCTCTCTGCTAAGTTTGCTTTTTCCGAATTTCTTTTTCAATATGCCTTCTCGACAGGGGATATTCTCTATAACTGCCGTTTTTTCTGTTGACTCAAAGCGCTCCTCCACGACACGGAGAAAATCTCCCAAACCTCTCACTCAAGGAGCCCGATCAGAAATCCCTTTTGGTTCCAAACCTTAGATGAAGCTCCTTCTGTCTCTTTTCCCTTTTTTCTATTCCTTTCCCGTGGACAGAAAATCATCCAAAACTCGCTCCTCAATAGGCTAGATGCAGATCTCTTCTTTGCACCCTTTCGTTAACGCTTGTCACCAACCGTGAGAATTTGCTCCTTTGAAACCTGTGAGTGTTAGAACAGCAATGTGCTTGATCACTCTCTCTACAAAGAAGATCGTTACTTACTCACTCCACTGGGCGACAAAACTAAATTTCTGACAGCCGTCTACATGGACAACGGCTAATAATAGCCTTCTAAACCGAAAAGAGTAATCGAGCCTCATGACCGCTGCTGGTATAGAATTAGTGGTAAGGGACCGTCTTCAATTAATTCCTGAACCACTAATTGAAGGGTTTCGACTTGAAAAGGTTTTGACTTTTAAAATGTTTATTAGTTTACTGTTGCTAAAGCATATGATCCCAAGGTTACAATGTTTTTAAGGACAAACAAAAAATGTGTATTATATGTGAGAATTATTTGTCTGCCTAATTAATGCGTTTTGCAACATGGGTAAGTACATAATTTGCAAAATACATTGATATAGTCATGTATTTTAAAATTTTAATGATTTCCTTGATAGCGTAACTTCTTAAGAAAGAAGACTAAAAATTATTACTATTACATAGTATGTCGTAGAAAAATAAATATTAATATCTGCATATTGAAGGAAAGTATGCCGACGACTTACTGGGCAATTGTTGTAATTGATTAAAATGAATTATCCTTATTCAGTGCGTCTTGTAAATGTAGGTCATTGTACCACATTATACACGAATTCTCATGAAAACGTGAAAAAAATTTAAAATTTCAGGTGCTTTCCTTGACTTGCTGGAAACAATTTGCTCTATACTTTAAGATAATGTGATAATTTAATTCCTTCAAATCTTGGGGTTCAGAGAACAAAAACGTAGCACAGGTTATTTTCGATTTCAGAAATTAGAGTTAAAAATTCTATAATCCGTCGAGGGCGATTTATTGCGACCAATTAATACAACAACACGACACATCCTAATCGACCAATTAATACAACAACACGACACATCCTAATCGACCAACTTCTTTGCAAGAAAAATCTATCACAAAATGGTTTAATATTTATTTTTTTTTTGATTGGAGGTTTAACGACCACCGTGAGCAACTCAATGGGCTATAAGCAGTCGCCCGTCCCTAATTTAGGGTCACTGGTTCCAGGGAAGGGAGAGAGCCAGTGCCGTAAGACAAACACAACATCCATGCCTGACCGGGATTCGAACCCGGACCCCTTACGGACGAATGACCAGAGGCCAGCGCCTTAGACCACTGCGCCACCGGGGCGTCAAGGTTTAATATAAAAGCCTAGTGATATAAGTTCTCTCACTCGTAGAATTTGTTGCTTCGCCGACAGTCTTGCAACAAAAGCAAACTGGCATTTAGGAGTAAGATTTCAAAAAGTTCGGCTCGATGAAATAGCAAGACTCTCACTCAGTATCCTCACAGACCTTGATTGAAAGAGGTGTTATCGTTTTACATGTATGTACAGCCAAGCTGATGTTATGGCGCCCACTGGAGGAGGATCTCTGTTACGAATGGCTCGCTCCCTTATTTTTATTCAGCAGGTGTTCAGTTGGGTTAAGATCTGGAGACTGTGGGGGATATTTTAGCACTGTGAAGCCCCTCTCTTGTTGTCCTGGAATCTTTGTGTGAGGATCCGAGCCTTGTGACATGGCGTATTGTTCTTCTGGATATAGCCCTTTTCATCAGAAAACGTTCTGCGCGTGTACAGGGGCGACTGGAACGCAGTAATCCTAAGATAGCTCGTGGCATCCAAATTGTGGTTCAGAAGCATAACGGAAAAATATGTACTCCATGAAAACAGACACCACCTTGCTTTTACAGTTGGCATATGCATCCTCCACTAGCTTGTACAGTTATCGATAGTTATCTGGAACCCATCGATACGTGCTGTTGACGCTATGTTCTCGCCTATGCATCGACATCTGTTAACTAAAACCGTGATTTATTCTAAACAATGACTGATTTTTCCGTCTTCAAGTGTCAAGTTTGGTGCTCCCATGTTCACTGCGCGGACGGATTTATCGGCTTTTATCAGAGGCGAGTGGTACATTAACGTCTTATGTTACAGCCCATGAGCGCCAATATGTGACGAGCTGCTGTACTACGCGTTTACTTGACGCAATGCAGCTGGTCTCGTACAATCTTCTGCAATTGCCGCTGCCCTCAGTAATTTCCGTCAACAAGAAGACATCTGACTGTTTGCTTTGTTGTTTGTGCACCACTTATTGTACACCTTCGATACAGTTGTCCTTTTTCAGCTGAGAAGGCTTCTGTTTCTGAAATGCTTGCACCTGTCCGCCTGGTGCCTACAATCGTACCTCATTCAAAGTCAATTAAATGAAGAATCTTTCCTATATTGCAGCTACGAAAGCTTTGCGACGAGCTGTTTAGAAAGCCATCTGAACGTCAAACGTAGTTGGTTACGTAAATGATGATGGAACGTGACTTATTGCTATTGAGTGTTCCTAATACTTTGCAACCACCAGCATAGCGCACTTGGTTACGTAGCTGTGTGGTAGGTGGTCGTTTTTGACTGGTGTCCGAATTTCGGTCCTGCCGGTCTGCAGTTTTTCCGAAGTTTTTCGCAGACTTCCCATGTTTGGGGGTGCGAATGCGTAGATGGTTCCCTGTGAAGTCGGTCCCGGATGCGTACTTTGTCCCTTATCCGTATGCAGCAGAAGAATGGCAAGCAGGCTGCATGATTTGCCAGTAATCCTCAAGTAATGTTTTCGGAACTTAACCCGCCAAGGGCGTACGAGATACAGAAAAAATACTTTGCAACTTCAGTGCATATGCAAGTGTTTCAGTGCCACGTAATATTAGACAAAGAGAAAGCGACAAAAGAAAAATAGAGACCGAAAAAAATGTCTTACTATTGGCAAAGAAAGAAAAAATAAATTTATACATTTTCTCGTTAATGAAGTTCGCGCGAAAACCATTAGATATTCTTCAAAGACCCTATGTTTTCAAGGGAAACGTTTCGACCGATTTATTTGCCACATGTCGGTACATAAGAACAGTGAGAAATAAGAAACTTAATCCTACACGACTTAGCTACATAATTTACCATTTAAACTTATACGATGTATAGCTCTAATCAGTTTTGAATTGATTGCGATATTAATGGTTTTGTATCTTCATGTCCTTCACTTATGATTTTAACGCGTATGTGAGCGAGATCTCAACATTTAAAAAAATGAGCTCGACTTCTATCATCACCCTATACCCACATCTGCTTACATACCTGACAGCAAGCAGTTGTCTATTCAAGCCACGAAACATTCTGAATGTTCTAAACCAAAAGAAACAGTAGATCAAAGACCGAACACTGGAAGATAATTTTGTGCCAGCGATGATAAGAAAAAACTAGTGTTATTTTCTGACCAAGTAATAGAAACATGAAAATGACTCATAGCAACAAAGACATTCCAAACTAGATTCCAAATGGAAATTGGAAATCATTGTCCTTCAAACAACAATATGTTTGACCTTACAGCGGAAGACGTACCAATAACGAGCAAGAGCCTTGGCCGACAAATCCTATAGCAAGGAAACACAAGATAAAGCTATGCCAATCATTTAGCTTTTTCTTTCTAAAATTTACTGTATATTATTGGTTTCTATGAGTTATGCACAGATAAGAAATCTCAATTTTTCGGCATTGTTGACCTTGTTTTACCATTACGAGTTGAAATATCCCATTATGATAGAAGTTTGGAAAGCAGGAGTTGAAGAAGTCATCCATGCCACGTTTCACATCATTCCGTTAGCAATGCTTTTCTCAGCGAGAAAACTCGACAAACACCGGATGAGATGAAAGTCAGACTGGGTAAGGTCCGGGTAATAAGGAGGGTGCGACAATATAGCTCGTGCAATTTTTGCTGGGTCCATAAAGAGATATGTGGACAAGCGTTATCCTGATGAAAAACAACTAAATGGCGATTTATCAACGCAGGTCGCTTTTCTTGCAGGGCAGCATGGAGAAGGTTCAAATGTTGGATGTAAGCATGCGCTGTGATGGTATTGTTCCGCAGAAAGAGTTCATAGTGAATCACACGGCGACAATCCCACCAGCAACTCAGCATTACCTCCCGTCCATGAAGGGGTGGTTTAGCGGCTTTTGTGTAGGGATTGTCCCTCCTTGGACCATTCTCTTTGTCGCGTAACATTCACACATGTGAACCATTTTTCGTCACCCGTGACCAACCGATGCAAAAAGCCCTCCGATTTTTTCTTTCACGCGGGGCAACAGCAATGGAGTAGCGTTGCATCCGATTCTGGTCAGACAAAGCATGGGGTACCCATTTGCACAGTTTACACGAATATCCCAACTTTCTCTTTCACGCAGAGCAACAGCAATGGAGTAGCGTTGCATCCGATTCTGGTCAGACAAAGCATGGGGCACCCATTTGCACAGTTTACACGAATATCCCAACTTTCTCTGTCACGCAGAGCACAGCAATGGAGTAGCGTTGCATCCGATTCTGGTCACTCAAAGCATGGGGTACCCATTTGCACAGTTACACGAATATCCCAACTTCCGATGTCGGGTGTTGATGTTCGTATGGTATGTCTTTAGTTCCTCTGCCAGTTCTCTTAGAGTTGGTCTATAGCACATGCTAGCTGGGTCTGCAATTTCTGGGTGCATCAGACAGATCCTATACACCAGTGTCGAATTTCTTGTACCAGTCAAAGCAAGTACTGTCCGATAAAATCGTCACGAAACGCGTTGCGCAATTTTTCAAGTGCTTCCTTAGCTTTCACGTCATTTAAATATTCATAGAGCAATATCGCACGCACACCTTCTTATGAAATCGCCGTCGTATCGTCGCCACGTGCAACTAATTTTCACCACAACAGCGTATGTTCTGTCCTTAGAATCTATTCTTTTGCGCACAGCACTCTGGGATGTTTATGTTCCCCGCAGGCCCGCAGTATCATTATTATACATACGATTTTTTTCTGGAAACTTTCTTTACAACCTCATAAATAAGAACAATAGCCTCTTGCATTGATTTCACTCTTACTGTGCCGACCAGCATTGAGGAGTCAGCTTCTTTTTCTTTTTTTTTTTTTTGATTGGAGGTTTAACGACCACCGTGAGCAGCTCAATGGGCTATAAGCAGTCGCCCGTCACTAATTTAGGGTCACTGGTTCCAGGGAAAGGAGAGAGCCAGTGCCGTAAGACAAACACAACATCCATGCCTGACCGGGATTCGAACCCGGACCCCTTACGGACGAATGATCAGAGGCCAGCGCCTTAGACTACTGCGCCACCTGGGCGGCGGAGTCAGCTTCACGTTCCTGTGTGTCTTCTTTGGACTGTTGTTGAGCTAGCTTTTCTATATCTTTAGTTGAAAGCTGTTCATCATGACTCTCAATGAGGTCACTTATATCACCAACTTCTACATCATCTAGCCGTTGCCTATCTATGTCCCATTCCCTGTTATTGACGCAAGTGTTTAGTTTATTTTTTCCTTTTTTGTGTTTAGTTATTTTTTAAATTTTAGTCTGCAGTTAAATGATTTAGTATTATAGTTTTATTACAATATCGAGACCAACTATGTCTGGGAAGTCGGACTCATCACCTCCACCAATCGTGATCTATACGAGGCGTAAACCGAAGAGGGCGTAAGTTGAAGAAGCGTAAACCGAGTTCTACATATATTTCTAAAATGTTTGAAAATTGAATATCAATTAAAAATAAAATAACGGGATTTTTAAAACGATAGTGCGATAATGCCCCTTTTGCTGCCAGTATAACAGTTTTGTGAGACCCTTTAAACTCTAAATTACACCGAATCTGACCTATTACAAATATACTACACTGAATCTGACCTATTACAATTATATTACACTGAATCTGACCTATTACAATTATATTACACATCGTCTCTTCCTGCCAATAGGGTTGACGATAGCACACGACTGGCACACTTCGGAAGCAAAATCGCCTCTCGACATTCTTTCGCAGCTTGCAAGAAACACTTGCAGACCGTGAAATGTATGACTTAGATTTTGAGCTTTGGCAGTTTTATCTCTCTTAAGTACAACCGCGATTGACTTAAAAATTGAGCGTTTTTTTAATTGGGGGTTTAATGCCAACCTTGAACAACTCAGAGGGCTACAAGTAGTTAAACGTCTTTAATTTAAGGCCGCTGGTTCCAGGGAAGGGAGAGATCCAGTGCCGTAAAACCACACAGCATCCATGCTTCATGGGATTCGAACCCGGACCTATCTCAGGCGAATGATCAGATACCATCGCTTATAACAGTGTGCTACCGTAGCGGCTGAGCGCTTTGCATTTTTTACATCTTATACACGACCTCTTATTCATACCAATGGGATTAGCAACAGATTTATGGATCAAATTTGGCTATGATCTGTTTCTGAATCCACGAGAAATGCACCATTAGCAAAGCAGTCGTTCGCTTTCTGAGTGGTTACGACACTAACTCCTTGGTCTACGTACGAGTCCGAGGTGTCATATGGACGTTGTGTTTGTTGTTAAGTTCAGAGGTTTTGCCTTTCCATGAGACAGGAGTTTCAATTCATTTTCTTTTTTTCTAAATTTGTTTTGAGGTTTGGCAACTCACATGACTATTTAAGGATATAAGGAATCGCCCATCCCTAATTTAGAGTTACTGACTCTAAGGATAGGAGCTATGCACACACAAATCGTTGTCTGCTTCCTACCAGAAGTAGTCGTACACTGACATGGCCGTAGGAACCCATTCTACAGTACATGCAGATAAAACGCGGTTTTATTTCTAATTTCGCCACTTTTGAACGACCCTTAGGTTAGTCATATAGATCACAGAAACTAGGATGACATTTAAGAACTAACCAAAATGACCCGACACTGTGCTTTTAAATTTTAAAACGCAATCTTTACAATTCGTTTTTTTTTCTTCAGTAAATAACTGTGTTCCCTTATCTTATACCAATGGACTACACTTAAATAGAATTAATATATTTGCAGCTGGAAGCCTAAAAAGAAAATTTCAAACACTAATATATGATCCTTTACGAGGCATATGTAAAACAATTCACCCAACTGAAGGAAATGGGTGAGAAAGAAAAATAAGCAGCATAGCAGCGCATTGAAAAAGTTACATAGATCAATCGCACCAAACATCGAGACCACCACCGGAATAACAATACCCCAATACGAAAACTGTTTTGCTTCTCCTGATGCACCATTATAAGAACGTCCATACAAGTTCCATCATACTGCATACAGATTAAGACTCACTGACGTAAAACAGAATTTCTGCTTAGCTCACTTATTCCTTTGCTGCCATTAACTATTCAACAGCAGCGCACGAATGGCAAAAATCGCATTTGCGTTCTCAACTATCTCTTCCATAACTACTTGGTTTTCGTAGTTAGAGCATAAGATGATAAATACTTTTGTTTCTAGCTAGACATCTCGAGTGGAAACCGGCCATTGCAACTTCGACAATAATGAGACACAATTTGCCAAGCTTTTAAGAACCTAACACAAATTACGGATGCGTTATGGTGCCAAACACACTCACACACATTCCATTTTATTATCATAGCTGTCACGGTTTTAGATATTAAATAAAAATCCGGTTTAAAGAGTTATTATTAATTGAACCTCACGACATATATTTCACCGACATTAAGTTATGCTTTGAAAACTTTTAGTTACTTTTGGGTGCTTGATCCTGTGGTCTATTGTACGTTCACTCCTGGTCTGTTTTCTGTAGTACACATTCAACGAAGTCTTAAATTCTTGTTGCCTTGGCTTCTTTTATTTCCTCCCACTTTACTTCTTTTCTTCTTCTTTTTTATTTTACGTCACCACCGACACAGAATCCCACCAATGGCTTGTCATTACCACTTCATTACCTCCCATGGTGAGAGAAAAGGAGTCAGGGGAAGACATTGCAACACTGACAGATAACAAGTACCTATCATGAGATTGAGTTCAAAAGCCTCCGCTCTTCTTTGTTATAAGAAGATCGTAAAGAACAGCAATCTAAGCGAAAGTTTTCTCCCACCTCTTACTTGTTAACGCGAAACGCAATCTTGACAAGTGTTACTTCGAACTGTTTTACTCAGGAAACAACCGAAAATCTTTACATTTACTGGTTTCTTCCGGCAAAGGTTTATGTTACACCATTTGCTCACCCCCCCCCCCCTCCCCTCCATCGAAAGAACTTCATCATTTAGCTTTTTATTCGCAGGACCACGTTGCAGCGTAATTATCGGAACGAGAAAAATGTAAGTAATGCGGTGTAATACGAAAGTGCGTCGTTAGTGAAATTTATTCTTCCAGAATTTGAAACCCCATGTGTGAAGCACATGTATAACAGTGGAATTTATTCCTCTCTACAAAGTTGATTATGTTCCTCTAGGCTATATAAAAAGCATACAGCATACAAAAGCTTATTTTCCTCAACAATAAAAGCATATTTGATACGGTATGTGTAACACTTCGGTTAAACGACGCTCTGTGAGTAGCACTGCAACATTACCCCCTTGATTTCGTAATATGGAATACTAGCTGACCGTGTAGCTACAACGCTTGCTACCATAACCATTGTATGGAGGTATTTCAGTTTTTGAATACACGTCCTAAGATCTCATTTTCGGCACGTCTTTTAAAACAAAAGAACCTGCTTATATACATTATGTGCATCCTGAAGCAAGGAACACTACAGCTACGTGGTTAAATGAATACTCTTAAAGACGTATATCATCTTTCTATGTACTGTTGCTCACGTTAAAGTAATTACAGGCCATGATAGTGCATGAAATGTGAGAACTATTCAATTTTAGTGTTCAACAAATATACCACTTACATACATTGCTTCTTCACTGACATCCACCAAACACCACAAGTTGCGTTGTAAGAATTGCATGCGTCTAGTTGTAATCCAACAAAATTTGTTTTTAGGTTTGTCACTTCCAGTCTTGTGTCCAGGCCAGTTGTAACTTGTAAGCACTGTGAAGCAAAGTTCCTTACTATGAATTGTTGTTTCCTTCTGTTGTAATAAATTTAATTCTTTAGGATTATAACCTGTATTATCAAGTCAGCAGCGGTACCAGTTTATCATTTCGGTTCAGTGGGGACGTGGGGTTAAAGTTGTCAACCGACCCAGCGTAAGTAACCTTGATGCGAAATATAGACTGAACGAGAAAGTATAATAGACAACGTTATTTTTAATACACCACAATATGAATACTCAAGAAACACCTATAGCGTATTAAAACCGTTTATTTCTTATGGTGTAATAATCACAGGGATTTGCCAAGCTTTCGCACTCCACTGGGAGGCTTTTTTCATGGCAATGATAGACATATGTCTATCGAGTGTGAAATCTTGCCGAATCTCTGTGATTATTACATCATAAGAAATAAACGGATTTAATACGCTATAGGCGTTTCTTGAGTATAATAGACAAGTTGATTATAAAGTCTCTGTGTACACCATATACATTCACTACGCGCTGCTATTCATTATATACCCATATCTCGTGGTGTATGTAGTCTAGCAGTAATCCAACGTAGGTTCGTTTATAGGTCTATCACTTCCAGTCTTGTGTCGAAGCCAAGTGTAACCTGTCGGGCATTGTGAAGTAAAGTTCCTTGCTATGAGTTGTTATGTCCTTCTATTGTAACAAATATTCTTGCGGGCCAGGACATGTATCATTAAATTAGCAGCAGTGCTAGTTTAAAAACTCAGTTATGGAACGGGGGATGGATTGAAGTCGTCAATTGACAAAACGTAAATATCCTTGATGCGAAATACCAACTGAACAAAAACACATAATACAAAGGTTAAAATAAAGTATCTATCTACGCTTATATACATCCACCATGAGCTGCCATCCACCATATATCCATATCTCATGGTGTATCCGGACGCGCGTTTCACCAGGAGTGTTCCTGGCGTTTTCAACGGGAATGTTCATCTTATGTTAAAGTGCGATTCACTGAAAATCATGTGACGTAGTCTTCAATGCCATCTAGTATTGAACCGAGTTGTTCTGATATTCGTCTGTGCTTATGGTTATTTTCTTATTTTATTTTCAGTTTCAATAAGATGCCACCATGCGTATGATAATTCACATGGAAATCTCCATGCCCATGGTAATTCACAACAGCAATCAATAGTCTATATGAATCATCATACGCATGGAGGCATCTTATTGAAACTGAAACTAAAATGAAAAATAACAATAAGCACAGACGAGCATCAGAACAACTTGGTACAACACCAGATAGCATTGAAGACTACGTCATATAGAGGCCCATGCGCACTAAGGCACATGCTTTTCAGTGAATCAGATTTTGACATGAGATGAACATTCCCGTTGAAAACGCCAGGTACAAATCTGCTGAAACGCGCGTCCAGATACACCACGAGATAGGGATATATGGTTGATGGCAGCTCGTGGTGGATGTATATAGTGTGCATAGAGACTTTATTTTAACCTTTGTATTATGCATTCTTGTTCAATTGGTATTTCGCATCAATACTTATGTTTTGTCAATTGACAACTTCAACCCTCCCCTCCCCGCCCCTCCATAACTGAGTTTGTAAATTAGCACTGATGCTGATTTAATGGTACATGTCCTGGCCCTCAAGAATATTTGTTACAATAGAAGGACATAATAATTCATAGTTAGGAATTTTACTTCATAGTGCTCGACAGGTTACAGTTGTCTTCGACACAAGACTGGAAGTGATAGGCCTATAAACGAACTTACATTGGATTATTGCTAGACCGCATACACCACGAGTTATGGGTGGATAATGGATAGCAGCGCGCGGTGGATGTATATGGTGTACATAGAGACTTTATAATCAACTTGTCTATTATAATTTCTCGTTCTGTCTATATATCGCATCAAGAATACTTGTGTTGAGTCAGTTGACAACTTTGACCCCACGTCCCCACTGAGCAGAAATTATAAACTGGTACCGCTGCTGACTTGATGATACAGGTCCTAATCCTCAAGAATAAAATTTGTTACAACAGAAGGAAACAACAATTCATAGTAAGGAACTTAGCTTCACAGTGCTTACAAGTTACAACTGGCCTGGATACAAGACTGGAAGTGATAGGTCTAAAAGCAATTTTTGTTGGATTACTACTGGGCGCATGCAATTCTTACAACGGAACTTGGGGAGTTTAGTGGATGGTAGTGAAGAAGCATTGTATGTAAGTGGTATATTTGTTGAACACTAAAATTGAATTGTATATAGTAGTTCTCATATTTTATGCACCATCATGGGCTGTAATTAACTTACACGTGAGCAACAGAATATAGAAAGATGATACACGTCTTTGAGAGAACCTGCTTCGGTCATCATTTCGTTCGTCCGTCCTTCTTTCTACGAACACCATATTTCGAAACTTCTTAATCCGATTTCAAAAATTTCTTTTGCGTTAGGAAGCCTGAAATACGAGAATTTTTTTATCATATTCCAACAAGGAACTATTCCGCTAGAGCGCGTAATTCAAGATGTTATCGAATTCGAAATGTATTTAATCATATGTTATTGCTCCTAAATGTCCGATTAAAAGAATAATCTTTTCGTTCAGAACCATTTACAACAAAGACAATTCTGGCAACAGTTTCTGTTTCAAACAACAGCGCGGTTTTCCGCCAAAGAGTAAACGAAAATTGCGTTTTTACGATATCTCTGCTTCTAAAAGTTCGGTTTGAAAAATTCGTTTTGCATCGCATAGGTTTTGTGGCGAGAAATTTTGTCATATAATTCCAATTTTTTCTAGTAAACAAACACTTTTACCCCTCAGAGACAAGTGCACATTTCTCTTTCCCACGTGTCTGCAGCAGTCCCTGTTCTTGAGATGAGCACCGGCTTCTGTTTTAAGGACCCGGGCCCGTTATATCGTTATTTATGACTGGCTTGGGGTGGACCCGGATTTGAACATTTCTGTAAATTTTTCCTATTTTAATAAGGAAAGAATGAAGCATATTGTTTAACTCTTATTTATATTTTCATCATCGGATAAAAATGTTAGTGCCTTCCATTAACATCGACTCTCCCCCGAAAGAAAAGGGAGAGGGAAAGAATTATTATGTGCATCACATTCAGGTAACAAAATGTCCTTCCTTTTGTTTCCCAAGTGTATCAACTTAATTCGTTTACCTACTGTATTTATTTATTCTTCATTCAAATTTAAATAAGGATTGTTAACCCTTAAGTTTAATAATGAAATTATTATAAAACTTGTCATTCCTGCATGACATGAGAATTGCGTATTCCTGTTTTGTTGATGGATTTGGTCCGATAAAGATTTGAGTAAATGTGCATATATGCGTAGGTCGTAGTGGTTTTCAATACATGGAAATTTATATTGTCGTCTCTACTGGCACAGAGCTGGTTTCGAAATTTATTTTATTTATTATTTGATGAAACTTTTACATGTAGTCTTATTTATAAATATAATAAACTTTATTAGCAAATTATTAAATTTGACTCTTTGTGGATGAATGATTCATAATGCAATTTACAATTGTCTGTAATATCTATTATAACGAAGTAAATTTCTCTGCTATTTTTATCCGCGCCGGGGGTCGAACCCGAGTCCACTCATTCCGGAATAAGTCACTCTACCAATTGAGCTACGCGGACGTTCGTTCTGACTGCTATCTGCCTTTATGTCGTGTGCGTCCTGCTGTCCAGGCACGTCACATCCCCCCTCCCGAAAGAAGGCCGGGGGTATGGCCCACGGGTCAGCCGCGACCATGAATCGTTGCAGGCAGCCATCCGCTGTAGAACATGCACTTGAGAACTCCCAGTCAATCTGCTGTGTGGAATGCAACGCCACACACATATATTTTTCGAAGCGCTAGAGAAGGGATTCTCTGATTTTTCCTATCTCGCGGTGTGGAAAGAACATCACACCATTACGAGATCTTGAACGGCCGGGTCATCCGGATAGTTCGGGTGCCATTATAACGAAGTAAATTTCTCGGTAATTTTTATCCACGCCGGAGCTCGAACCCGGATCCCCTCATTCCGGAATAAGTCGCTCTACCAATTGAGCTACGCAGACGTTCGTTCTGACTACTATCTGCCTTTATGTCGTGTGCGTCCTGCTGGCCAGGCACGTCAAAGTATATATAATTATATGATTCTGGATATCCTTATTCCATATAAATAATTTTGGATATCCTTGTTCCATATTTTTTATTCTGCATATTTTTGTTTCATATATATACGGTCGTATCAGAATAATATGACCATCCGCGGAATCACAATATATTGGACCAGGCACGTCACAGAGTGCACGTGATGAGGTCGACCACACGGAGATATAAGCAGCAATCCAGGACAGATGAGCCATAGTGCGTTACGGGAGCACAATGGGTAGAGGTAGTGATTTGATGGACGTTCAAGAAGAAATGATCATCAGCTACCACGCCAAGGGTGGAAACATCTCAGAAACAGCAGACTTTGTGGGCTGTTCGCGAGGTGCTGTAGTAAAGGTGTACCAAGAATGGACCGCTGACAGACCGAGTACCTCCCAACGTCATAACTGTGAAGCCCCAGAGGCCATCGACCCCAGAGGAGAACGTCGCCTTCGTCGATTGGTAAAGGGAAATCGACGCACAATTGTGCAGCAATTGACCACGCAAATGAACGCTAAGGCACCCAGGGGGTGTCCTTCTAACATTAGAACGAATCCTGTTACGCATGGGTCTCCGGAGTCGACGCTGCGTCAAGACACTGCGTCCATCGGTAACGACGCTTGCAGTTCGCATGGGACTACCGTCATTGGACAGTGGAAGATGGGCAAAGGTTGCCTTCGCCAACGAATTGAGGTTTCTACTCCAGAGAAGTGACGGGCGGTGGCGCATACGGCGTCACTCCTACTGGTTCTAGTGTGTCTGACGCCGCATCCGGCGTCAGACACACGAGAACCAATACTCGGGCACGCTTGTCGGTCACGTGCAGGCCGGCGGTGGCAATATACATGTCTGAGGGGATTATTTCCTGATATGACCAGGGACCGCTGGCATCACTGGATGGATCCCTAAACTTCAATGGCTACATGTCCGTTCTCGCTGACCACATGCATCCCTTCATTTTGGATGTCTACCCTAGTGGTGTGTGCAATAGGACAATGAGTATACCAATAGGACAATGATATTGTGATATATAATAGCAATGTCCTATTGGTATACCAATAGGGCAATGATATATTGATATAGGATATTATGTATATCAATAGGACAATGCGCTCTGTCATTTCGCTAAAGGGATTCGTGACTGGTTCCAGTAACACGACAGCAATGTCCCCGTTCTCCCTTGGCCGGCGAAATCGTCCGACCTTAATCCCATAGAGCACGTGTGGGACTATTTGGATCGACAGGTTCAACGTGCTGACCCACAACCATGTCAACTCCGGGACCTCCGTGGACTGCTGCAGTCTGAATGGGAACGTGTACCTCGGGCAACCTTCCAGGGCCTAATTACGTCCATGCCGCGCCGTCTCGCCGCTGTCATCCGGTCCAAGGGAGGGGATTCCCATTATTAGGTAGGTGGTCATATTATTCTGAAACGACTGTGTATATAATTCTGGATATTTTTGTTCCATATTTATAATTCTGGATATCTTTGTTCCTTATTTATAATTCTGGATATCTTTGTTCCATATTTATAATTCTGGATATCTTTGTTTCCTCGATTTTAGATATACGTATATAATTAGTTGTTACCCAAAACACTCACGGATGTTTTTGAACAGCGAAATGCGCACGAAACACGCAATGCACAATAATTAAGAATTTTAGACAAAGAACAAAAGAGAGGATATTGTCTAACCATTCAGTTGTGCGTTTTTCATTGCGTTAGTTAACTCGGTTTAGCAGTGTTGAATAAAATTAACTAAAAAAGTGAAAGGGCAAATTAACTTGAGACCTGGCCCGCATCCTTTTCCGGGGTTTAAGTTATAGCCCGGCCCGTGCACATTTCTAATCCGCGCTTGTGAAAACGTTATTGAAAAAATATTTCTAGGTAAGCTACCATTCACTCAGGAAAACCTCTTGAGCATGTTTTCTGCTCATATCAGTGCATAGTTCTTTCACCGGGGGATGTAAAAGTGTAGTGTACTTTTCTCTATACCTCGACTTCTCATAGTCCGATGAGAAAACTTTTCGCTTTGTCGGACAACGCTTCTAGTGAAAAACGTACGTCATATAAATTCTAATTTTTTGCAATGCACAACTTTGCCGCTAGAGACCGTAAGTTCATATTTCTGTTCGCAACAAATTTGAAGCAATGTTTGCGCCTGTACACGCCCAATAATAAAATTCTTTTTCGAGCAGATACCGCTAATGAGGAAAACAAATTTATCAGAGTTTCCTGCACAAAATAATAAATAATATACCCGCTAGATCAGAGTTAAGTCCCTGAAATGGCAATGATCAGAGTTAAATCCCTGAAATGGCAATGGGCTGGACATACTGCCAGAAGGACAGACCATAGATGGACAGCCGAAATTTTAGATTGGATTCCAAGGGACAGGAAAAGACCCAGAAAAAGACCACATGGGAGATGGGTGGATGAAATTCGTAAATATGCGGGAGTGACATGGAGGAGACTGGCACAAGACAGACCGTTGTGGAGGAAACTTGGGGAGACCTTCGTCCAGCAGTGGATTGATAATGGTTGACAATGATGATGATGATGATGATACCCGCTAGAAAGCGCAAATGTATAATTTTGCCGATGTCGGTGCTTCTAAAATATGATTTGTAAACTTCTTTCAACATTTGATACCCCTTACTTAGTGAAGCATTTTGTATCTGCTCCTGGATTTTTACAATCAATAGTTTTAATGCTAGGTCAAGCAAGTCTGTATTTCGGCTTGCAATTCCATATGCGCTTCTAAAACTGAATTTTGTTTTACTACAGTGAAGATTGGGAACATTATCTTCTTTAAAAATAGTTCTAACTCTAGGTCTAACGCTAGGTGTATTTCGGCTTGCAATTCCCTATGCGCTTCCAAAACTGAATTTTGTTTTATTACAGCGAAAATTGGGAACATTATCTTCTTTAAATAGAGCAGTTTTCCAGCCAGGAGCGTAGATGTAAAAACATTTTTCTTATTATGTGTTCTTGCAAGAGTCGCATTGGAAAAATTATTTTTCCATTAAATGACTTTTGCTATGAAGAATACTTTTGCGCATGCTTTCTGCGTTTTCGTTATCCACAATTCTGCCACCAGGCAGCATTAGTATACATTTCTATTTTTGAAAGAGTATCTCTGATTCTAAGAATCCCTTCGAAAATTTCTCTTTCGCTAGAATGATTTTCATTATGAAAACTATTTTTTCACATGTTTCCTCTTTTAAGAAACGCAGTCTTTCCGCTGGGAGCGAAAAAAGTTGTTACACTGTAAACAATAAGTAGTGTGAATTCACGGAAAATTTCTGAAATTAACGTGCAGCCAAGTTGCCGGTACGCGTCTGTCTTTTGACGGAATTTTCGTTTTTAAAAGTTCCCGTTTTTTTGGGGTTTTTTTTTACTTCCATATTTCCACATATTTTCTGTAGTCAGCAATTCCGTTCATTTCATGAAAGTCCATTTGAAGTTTTTCCTTATTAAGCAGAAATTCCGCAAATTTCACCACGCAGAATATTTCAGCCCTGATGCGAAAGAATCCTTTTTCGCCGGTGATCGAGCCTCCAGGTTCTTCGTGTTGAAGCCGCGCGTTTTAACCACTGAGCCAGAAAGTCACAGGCTCATGTTCAGAGTAAAACTAATTGGACGATGATTATTTCTTTTTCATTAATGCGAGTTATTTAGTCATTTCATTTTGTATAGGAGCTTAGGCTTTCCTTTAAATTGAAGGACAAAACATCGAGAAAATTAAATAAGTTCGCTATTCGGGTCAAATTATTACTGAAGACGAGAGATGTGAAAAAGAAATTAGAATGTAACTGGGAATGGCAAAAACGGCTTTTAGAGAGAATCAAAGACTGGTGATAGCCACACAGCCACACACACACACACACACACACACACACACACACACACACACAAATATAGATCTAAAACTGAGGAAGATAATTTTAAAGGCATATGTTTGGCCATTAGCTTTCTACGGTTCCGATACATGGGCATTGGCCAAGATTGAAGTGAAAAGTCTGGAGGCATTTGAGGTGTGGAGCTATAGAAGAATGGAGAAAATAAGTTGGCTCGATAGAAGAGGTCTTGTAGCGAATGGGAGAACCAAGGAATATATCAACATGTTAAAGAGAAGAAGAATGTTATGGACAGGACACCCACTGCGCCATGGAGGCCCGATTATCAAAGTTTTGAAGGGAAAATTCAAGGCAAGAGAGGAAGAGGACGGCCAAGGAATAGTTTGAGTTTTTGAGTTCCACGTCAATAGATGGCGACGTTAACTCACAGCTTTCTGAAACTTTCCCGAGCAGTCGCTTATGGAATTTGATACGACGGGCTGTCTGTTTGTTATGTGCTTTGTAAAACCTTTAGTCCCTATTTCGTCAACACTTCTTTGTACACAACATTTTTCGTATACACTGACTGTGAACCCTGTATTAATTTCCCCTGTTCTTTTCTGTCAAATATTTTTATCTTGACGTCGTCAGATCGTCGTACTCTTGACGTTGCCACATACAGATGGCTAAACACCGGTTCAGGTAGTGAACCAAAATTCCTGATGAAATATTTTCGTATCTCTAAAGAGTTGACCGTGTGACATAACGCATCTCTGACGTCATGTTAGAATGATTTGTATTAGATGACGTCACACTAGCAGCTGTGTTTTTTATTGCTATGACGACAAAGCAAAGTGATATACGGGTGGACTGTGCGCTTGATGACGACACGAACACAAAAAGCTAAGCGTGACGTCACAAACATCTGTTTCTCGGTTGTTGCTATGACGACTTAAAAAGTGGCACGGAAGAGGAGGGCTCTAGCAGTTTATATATTAGGAGTTTCTGGTATCCTTATCTCCACCTTCCTGAGTAAGGCGATTACGGAATTTAATGAAGAAAGAAGTTTCCAGTACAAAAGCCTTTCTATTGTTCTTTTACACTGCATTAAAACTGAAGTGCCAAAAGTCATGAAATTCGTACCAAGTATCGTGTAGAACCTCCTCTAGACCGCCGAAGTGCAGCACCTCGACGTGGCATCCATTCCACAAGTGGCCAGAAGACTTCTGGGGAGATATTTATCCATGCCATCTGAATAGGCGCCCATAGTTCCCTGGTATTTGCAGATGCAGGGTATTGAGTGAGAAGGGAACTTTCCACCACGTTCCACAAGTGATCTATTGGGTTAATGTCGAGCGAACGTGGTGGCCACACCATCCGTCGGAACTATCCAGAATGCTCCTTGAACCAATTTCGAACAACTTTGGCCCGATGGCATGGTGCAATCTCATCGTTGTTGGTGAACACGAAGTCCATGAAGGGCTGCAAATGGTCGCCCAGCAGAGCAACAAAGTGATTACCGGTTAATGACATGTTTACGAGGACCAGAGGACCCAAACCGTACCACGTAAAGAAACCCCAAGGCACTGTGCAAGATGGTAGTGGTGTGTAACCACTACCAGCATACACAGTGACTTGTTAACAGCTTCGATCCGTGGCCTCATGGGGTCTGCGCCATATCCAAACCCTTCCACCAGCTCCAATCAACTGGTAGAGAAACTCATCGGTCCACGCCACATGCTTCCAATATTCCAGGGTCCAAATTACCTTATTCACGAGCCCGGGTGAGGCGCTGTGTCCGATGTCGTGGTGTTAACAAAGGCACTCTGGTGGGTCTTCTACTCACACATCACATAAACGCTAAATTACATTGCACTGGCCTGATGGATATGTCTCTGGTACCTTCTGCATTCAATGTAGATGTTTTTGAGCCAGTGTCGCTTGTCTGTTAGCATTGACAATCCTGGTCAGACGCTGCTGCTCGCGGTCATTCAGCACCCGTGGTCGGCCACTGCGTTTTCCACGGTGGGTGGTAATGTCTTCCATGAGGTATTCTCGGTACACACGTGACACCGTGGATCAAGAAATGTTGAATATTTGCACAACTTCGGAAATTGAATGTCCTATTCGTCTGGCTCCCACTACCATGCCTCGTTCAAACTCCGATAATTCACATCGGCTTGCCATAATTCTCCTGGCGGTTGTTTAACCTGACTCAAGAAGTTATACCTCTCAACTGATAAATATCGTGGCGTGCGTCGAAGCCTTTATACGACGGCAGCGGCAGTTAAAATTTTGCATACTGTTGTCCCATTGCTTTTGGCACTTCAGTGTGTATAGTACATGAGTTCAAATTTCCCTTGTTTGTGATCCTTTCATCTGTTTCCTCCAAAAAATTAGAACCTTTTTCAGCAAAGAGAATGCCGTTTCTAATTTTTCTGTAAAGAATAGTAATGGGAAGGATTTTTCTGAGGAAGTAATTTTACATATATTGACTGAAAAGGTGAAGCAGCAGACGTTGGTTACGGTTTTGGCAGAGATCACAGAGAATTATTCAAAGATCCACAATGGGGTTCCATAGATGAGTCATCATTACTGTCTCTGTTTTCTACCTTATCTGTATCATAGTGTATTGTACCGTTCCCAGTCCTGGATAGTGGCGTCATTGCTGACGCCAATGCTGACATCAGAGCTGACAGGAGAACTTTGGTGTAAACAGAGAAGGAAGAGACTGAGTGAAGAGCGTGAGAAGAGAGTTGGTTTGTTTTGATTTGTAGATAAAATGACAGAGCATAAGAATCGTATTGTTTTTTTTATTTTGTTTTGTGTTTATTAAATTAATTGTTGTGATGTGAAATTTGTGATAGTCATAAATGAGTTTTCGTGGTGATGGTTAAGACGGCACAATATCTGCTTCCTTCTTTCTATGCATTTTTATACTGAAGCACAACTCCTGAAAAATAAAAAACAGAAACTGATACCCGCTCAAACAATCAATTTCCTTAAAATCAAATATCATATCCTTCTAATATACTTCAAAACAGTGCCTTCTAGAACGAGTTTACGCAGTGAACTTCACTTGATGTAAAAATCATATTCTCGGGCTTCTAAATCCACATTGAAGCAATAGCCATTTTCTTTTATAGCAATGCATGCTTCGATTGCAATGCTTCCTTCAGGATTAAATTTGACTGGTATGGATGTACATCGAATTTTCTAGAACTCGTAAGCGAATCCAGACGTTTGTAAGACCTTATTTAAAATAAATCATATTTGAAAATATATCGATCTTTTCGGTGATTGTGTGACATGTTATTAAAATATTTCCAAATAGGTACATTCACACTGCACTCACAACTCGAAGAAATGCATAAGCCGTCGCAGAAAATCTTAAACTTAAGTGTCTGCCTTGCACTTCGAAAACCTCGAAAAACTTGTGAATTTTTCTGAAAAAACGTATGAAACCTGCATCGCATGATTATTTAGCCATTACAAAACGTCGACTCTTTTTTAAAATATATCCTCTCATAGGAAACGCTGAGAGGATATATTTCTAAACTCCCTTTACAACAGACGAGACCGTACAGGATGTCCAGGACAGGATACAGAGGAATTCACACAAGTCCGTGAGGTGCCTGTTACAAAAACGCTAATGTGCCAAAGAGTACAGCCCACGATATTCTGATAAGGAAGTTACGTTTACACCAGTACAAAATGTCTGTCGTGCATAAGCTGAAAGAAACAGACCACGAGGCCCGTGTTCGGTACTACAATTGGTTACAAGAGTTCCTGTCTGAAGAAAGTGAGGGCATTCTAAGGACGTGACTTTCTTTACAGATGAGACATGGTTCCCCCTGTCCGGGAACATCAACAGCTAAAACACTTGTAACGTTTGTTCTACTTTAACTTTCCTTTTGAGTTTTTTTTTATGTAAATTTGAGCTCGTTCTCCTTAGATCTCAGTGTCCCTCTGCTCCAGTGTCCATCGGCGTTTGTGACGTATATTCTATCTTAACTTTCCTTTTTAGTTTCTTTCTCTATGTATATTTCAGCTCATTCTCAGCTCTCAGTGTCTATCTGCTCCAGTGTCCATCGGCGCTTGGCACGTATACTCTAATTTAACTTTCATTTTTAGTTTCTTTCTCTATGTAAATTTGAGTTCATTCTCCTTAGCTCTCAGTGTCCATCTACTCCAGTGTCCATTGGCGCTTGTGACGTATACTCTAATTTAACTTTCATTTTTAGTTTCTTTCTCTATGTAAATTTGAGTTCAGTCTCCTTAGCGTTCAGTGTTCATCTGATCCAGTGTGCATCGGCGCTTGTGACGTATATTCTATTTTAACTTTCCTTTTGAGTTTCTTTTTCTATGTAAATTTCAGCTCATTCTCCTTAGCTCTCAGTGTCTATCTGCTCCAGTGTCCATCGGATTTTGGGACGTATACTCTAATTTAACTTTCATTTTTAGGTTCTTTCTCTATGTAAATTTGAGTTCATTGTACACTGCCGGACAATTGCTAAGGACGCGTGACAATAGCAAAGATAGCAACCATAAAATGGAAGGCAGGAAAATGGGGAAATTAGCATAAGTGCGGGATACAGTTGGACGTGTTGTGCGTATGCAAATTTTGGATTGCCCAAATTGTTCGTGACGTCATAGCGCTGATAAGAGATATAAAGGATTTAACGCGCATTGACCGTTGTTGTTCAAACGCAAAGTTGAAAGGGAAAGAACCAATTGACGAACTTGCAATTTTCAGTATGTCTTCCCGACATTACCTAGATTATTTTACGCGTGGCAGTATTATTGGCAAGATTGAAGAAGGGCGAAAAATAACAGATGTTGCCAGGGAGTTCGACGTCAGCCACAGTATTGTTTCAAGGTTTCGGAAATCATTTCAAACAAATGGAGAGTGTAGCAAACGTCACGGGGGAGGTCGTGTTCGCAGTACAACACCTGCAGAAGATTGGTACATAGTGCTATCAACAAAAATACACCAACGCAGCACAGCTAGTGAGGTAGCAAATCAGTTTATGGCTGCTACTGGCAAGCGGATCTCCCGAAAAACTTTCGCCAGACGTTTGCATGAAGGAGGACTATACGCCCGCTGTCCTGTTGTGTGCATCCCATTGTCCAGACGTCACCGTACCGCACATTTGCAATGGTGCCATCAACATCGCAATTGGACTGATAACGACTGGTCTGCTGTCCTCTTCTCAGATGAGAGTAGATACAGTCTATCGTCTGATTGTCGACGACAACTGATCTGGCGTGACAGTGGTACTGCATATTGTCCAGCAAACATACAGGAAAGCGACCGATATCCGACATGTAGTGTCATGGTATGGGCTGGCATCATGATCAATGGCCGTACGTCCCTCTATGTGCTTCCAACTGGGACTATGACTGGCCAACGATACAATAATGATGTTCTGCTACCTCATGTTCGCATGTTCCGTGGTGCTGTCATTGATAGATTCATTTTCATGGACGACAACGCAACATGTCATCGAAGAGTCGCTGTCCAGGAGTGTTTTGAGAGCGAGGATATCCAACGCCTCGTATGGCCAGCACGTTCTCCAGATCTGAATCCCATTAAAAATGTGTGGGATGCTTTGGGGAACAGTCTTGCTGGTCGCCAATGCCCTCCAATAAACAAGGACACCCTCATCCGTGCACTGACAGAGGAATGGGATACATTACCCAAACAGCTACTTGATAATGTTGTGCAAAGCATGACACGACGTGTGGAATCTTGCATCGCCCTCCATGATAGCCATATCCCGTATTGACATCTTTCGCCGGAACGCCTGCGTACGGTAATTGTATTTTTTTCACGTTTACGTATTCTGCACAAAATGGCCTGTTTGTCCCTTGAACACGTTCCAAAGCCTTCTGGATTTCAGAGCACAATAAATTGTCTTTCTTGTAATGTCCTGGCATTCTGACATTATTTTATTTCACTTGGCATCCAACCACACTTACTTTTTTATGCGTTATATAGCCGTTTATGATCCGTCCTTAGCAATTGTCCAGCAGTGTACATAGCTCTCAGTGTCCATCGGCGCTTGGGACGTATACTCTAATTTAACTTTTCTTTTTTGTTTCTTTTTCTATGTAAAATTGAGTTCATTGTCTTTAGCTCTTAGTATCCATCTTATCCAGTATCCATCGGCGCTTGGAACGTATACTCTAATTTAACTTTTCTTTTTAGTTTCTTTCTCTATGTAAATTTCAGTTCATTCTCCTTAGCTCTCAGTGTCTATCTGCTCCAGTGTCCATCGGCGCTTCGGACGTATTCTCTAATTTAACTTTCATTTTTAGTTTCTTTCTCTATGTAAATTTCAGCTCATTCTCCTCAGCTCTCAGTGTCTGTCTGCTCCAGTGTCCATCGACGCTTGGGACGCATACTCTAATTTAACTTTCCTTTTTAGTATCTTTTTCTATGTAAATTTGAGTTCATTGTCCTTAGCTCTCAGTGTCCATCTGCTCCAGTGTCCATCGGCACTTGGGACGTATACTCTAATTTAACTTTCATTTTTAGTTTCTTTCTCTATGTAAATTTGAGTTCATTCTCCTTAGCTCTCAGTGTCCATCTGCTCCAGTGTCCATCGGCGCTTGGGACGTATACTCTAATTTAACTTTCCTTTTTAGTTTATTTCTCTATGTAAATTTGAGTTCATTGTCCTTAGCTCTCAGTGTCCATCAGCTCCAGTGTCCATCGACGCTTGGGACGTATACTCTAATTTAACTTTCATTTTTAGTTTCTTTCTCTATGTAAATTTGAGTTCGGTCTCCTTAGCTCTCAGTGTCCATCTGCTCCAGTGTCCATCGGCGCTTGGGACGTATACTCTAATTTAACTTTCCTTTTTAGTTTCTTTCTCTATGTAAATTTGAGTTCGGTCTCCTTAGCCTTCAGTGTCCATCTGATCCAGTGTGCATCGGCGCTTGTGACGTATATTCTATTTTAACTTTGCTTTTGAGTTTCTTTCTCTATGTAAATTTCAGGTCATTCTCCTTAGCTCTCAGTGTCCATCTGCTCCAGTGTCCATCGGCGCTTGGGACGTATACTCTAATTTAACTTTCATTTTTAAGCTCATTCTCTATGTAAATTGGAGTTCATTGTCCTTAGCTCTCAGTGTTCATCTGCTCCAGTGTCCATCGGCGCTTGGAACGTATACTCTAATTTAACTTTCATTTTTAGTTTCTTTCTCTATGTAAATTTCAGCTCATTCTCCTCAGCTCTCAGTGTCTGTCTGCTCCAGTGTCCATCGACACTTGTGACGTATACTCTAATTTAACTTTCCTTTTTAGTTTCTTTCTCTATGTAAATTTGAGTTCATTCTACTTAGCTCTCAGTGTCCATCTGCTCCAGTGTCCATCAGCGCTTGTGACGTATATTCTATTTTAACTTTCCTTTTGAGTTTCTTTTTCTATGTAAATTTGAGCTCGTTCTCTTAGACATTTTTAAGCCTTAACGTTATATGTCTTTTCCCTCAAGCGAGAATAATGTTGGCAACACACTGAGGTCGGAACAAGAGTGACGTAAGTATGTGATAAGAACGTTAGATAAAAATACGATGCAGAGGTTGCTTTGTGTGTGGGGATGTTAGATCGTTACTGAGTTTTGAGTGTATAATTTCTTGACTAAGATATGTGAAGTGGTGTGTATGTATAGCTCTCCGTGCTATATTTTGGATTTCATGTAATGTTGCTTGACCAATAAAAACTTGACGTAAGTTTGACTTCTGTATATGTTTCGTCTGGCCTTTGTAAAAGCCATATTTTAAAGTGAGCTATCCGGCACAATTAGTTGCATTGCATTTACCCTTAGTTTAACATCTATTCAGCCTGAAATCTTACATAACGTAAAAAGGGTTACGTGTTACACTCGTCTGTGGGGTACTACCGCAAATACTTCAAGAGCTACAGGCTGCAATAAAAACCCACATTCAACAAATCACATCATATACACTGAAAAAGTCTTCACCAACATGGCACTTTTGTTTTTTATTAGGGGACCAGGAGTTCGTCAGGCCCACATTGGCTTTTTTCCCTGGGTCCCTGTTATGTTGCACTACCGTTGATTGTATAAGTATTTGCATAAATTTACAAGTTTACGAACTCTTTTCATGCTCATCAAATTCATGTGTAAGTAATGTAATGTAACAAAATAACAAATAAAGGTAAAGACGCAGAATCGTGTGCAGACATGTCTGGACGTCGGTGGAGCCCATTTTCAACACTTCCTGTAGGAACTAGTTTGACATGGTAAGTGTTAATTTCAGTGCAAAGTTATTTTTCGGACACCCTGTATAAATATGTATGTTAACTTAAGTAACTTTCGTTACAGCTAGATCGATGTATGCGACTCTGGGAACAACCAATTTGCCTTCACATGCTTTGTCACTGATTTCAATCATTATGTGCGCTTGTTGTCAGAATATTAATAGATACATTTTAAAATAGCAACGCAAAAGATATCGTATAAATTATGTAACATTTTAATTTAACAAGCACGAAACAATCTAAAGAGCGCTATTTTGGCTTAGAGAACGTCTTAGCAGTCATCAACGTGGACAATTCCACCTCAGTACGCCCGAAAACCGTCTTGGAGTAGAAATCCTATTCGCGACTACGATTTCCATTTGAGTATGTTAGCCATTAAGAAACCCAGGGCAATGCATTTCCAACACTTAACTATTTTTGGATGATTCATCAGTTGGAATACACTAGAGAAAACATTGTTGTAGCGGACGATGGCAGATCTTACACAAAGGCGAGAGGAGTGCAATGTCCGAGCACCATTAATGTGAGTGAGGAATGCAGCTCGTATTCAGACTGTTAAATCTGCTGAAATACTTTGGTTTCTTGAAAACGCATGTTGTGCATTGTATGATCACTGATATATACTTCTATTCAAGAGCTGCAGCTCAGATGCCCTTCCCCAACGTTGCGGCTTTAGTTTTCTAAGTTGTCTTGAATTACAGTAAATACAATTACTAATGTCATTTATGTTCTCCTTACAATGATATGGACTTGTTTCTATGTACTGGAAGCATAATTCGTATTCACCCGTAACCGCGCTTTATTTATGTATTATGTGCATAGATCATGCTACACACCGTCCTGGTCTGTATTCTATTTCTCAATGAATTATTACGTGAACACTTTTATTTTTGTATTTTATTCGTAATTGAGAAGACTTGAGCTTACTGATGCACAGGTTACACATTTTGTGTATGAATTTTCTGCCTTCTTTAGGGCATGATATAAAACTTGTGTGTGTGTGTTTCAAACATACAAATTTTAATAACATTGGAATATTACGCTGAGCAGCAACTTTAGCAAAGTAGACAAGCCATGCAGTGTGAGGATGAAATAACTGAATATGAGAGCTCTTGGTGTCAACTTAGGGATTACATTATCAACATTTAGATTTTTGTCGACGCCAAAGCACATATTTCGAGAGTTATCTGATAAACTAAGACATCTATTAATGTAAAAACGCATTTTGATTAAGAAAGAAAGATCATAAATGAAAATCACCATTTCTAAAATGCGTTTGTCACCCTATGGGGAGGGGGGGGGCTCTAGACGATAACTAATGAACTGTTTCCGTTAAACGCATCAAAGTCGGCTGTATTGCCAAACTTTTCCACGAGATCAAGAAATGTAGCGAATTATGAAATTGCAATAAATTATACGGTAATTCCAGACAAGGAATAACCAATGCGCAATAAGCGGGTTTTGTCTATAGCACAAGAATCTGATGATTAACAGTTTCATCTTTCGCGAGGCATTGAGTGGTCAGAGGGGTAGGCTCCTGGCTAATTTCCTAGTTGGACTTAGTTTCGATCCTCACATGAGGCATGGGTAGGATGTGTATGTCCAACGGTATTCGTTCTCTCCCTCCCGTGAAACCAGTGGCCCTAAATGCGTGAATGACTACTGACTCGCAGATGCTCGTGATGGTAGAACAAACAATTTGTCGCGCCGGTGGCGCAGTGGTCTAAGTGCTGGCTTATTACCATTCGTCCATGAAGGATACTGGTTCGAATCCCGGTGAGGCATGGGGATGTTGTGTTTGCCTTAAGACGCTGGCTCTCTCCCTTTCCTGGAACCAGCGGCCCTAAATTAAAGACGGGAGACTGCTAATAGCCCATCGACTGTGGTACGGTGGTCGTTAAATCTTCAATAAAAAAAATTAAATTTTAAGTGTTGTGAAAATCGTTCTTTTCCATTGCGTAACACTGGACTACAGAGGTTTTTATGCGCGTACCGATTAACATTAATTCTTGACGCGGAGCATCAGAAGAAACACGCTGCTACGGTTGCGTGGATTCTCATCCACTGGTGTTTAATTTTTGTTCCTTGAGATCAGCAATTGGAAATGTTCCTACCCCCTCCCGGTGGTGCAGTGGTCTAAGCTTGGGCTTCTGACCATTCGCCCGAGATGGGTCCGGGTTCGAATCCCGGTGAGACATCGTTGTTGTTTTTGTCTTACGACACTGGCTGCTCTCCTTTACTTAGAACTAGTGGCCCTAAATTAGTGACGGACGACAGCTCGAGTGCTCGTAGCTCCTGGTGGTCGTGTTAAGCCCTCGGAACAAAAAGGTTTCCTCAAGTGTCTCTCTCCTTTACCTGGAACTAATGGCGCTAAATTAGTGACGGGCGACTGCTCATAGCTCCTGGTGGTCGTTAAGACTTCGAACAAAAAGTTTTCCCATGTGTTTCTCTCCTTTACCTAGAACTAGTGGCCCTAAATAAGTGACGAAAGACTGCTCATATCTCCTGGTGGTCGTTAAGCCATCGAACAAAAAAGAACTCCCAAGTGGATCTCTCCTTTGCATAGAACTAGTAGCCTGGATTAGTGACGGGTGACTGCTCATAGCTCCTGGTGGTCGTTAAGCCTTCGAACAAAAAAGGATTCCCAAGTGGCTCTCTCCTTTTCCTAGAAGTAGTGGTCCTAAATTAGTGACGAAAGACTGCTCATAGTTCCTGGTGGTCGTTAAGCCTTCAAACAAAAAAGAATTACCAAGTGCGTGAGTAAATGAATGTTGTCAATTCAGTTGTGTCTAATCGACTAATCTGGAAATACCTGCATTTGACAATAATTCCGATTTCCTCCATTTAGATGGAATTCATTCTCTCTCTATCTCTTTTAGATATGAAAACGAGTATCAGACGTGAATGGCCAACACCGACCGCGATATGCTGTCAGCAGCCGTATCACATGCCGTTATTCGTTTGCAGCATATCTTGAAACGTTTGTTTTGTCAATAAATAGTAAATTCATGCAGGTGCCTGTTCTTTTCTTGCATCTTCAACGCCATTGTTTCACTACCGGTGCAATTATGAACTGTCTTTCCCCCCTCTAAAAACATATTTTTCAACAGAAATTTTAGTAGCGGAGATACATTTGCAAACAGAAGTGCAGACTAACGCTACCTAGTGCCAGAACTGAGAACTAGAAAACCCCTAGGGTGCAATGAAAATGTTCCACAAGGTGAATAGTGTTAGGTGTTGGACAATGTTTTTAATCAGATTGTTAAAAGTAAAGACATCGAGAAAATCTAATTCAATATATGCTCCCCCACCCCCTGGCATTAAATTCATGTATTATCCTAGGCAGGAAACGCGCACAAAAGGTTTTGGTTGTTAGCAGTACAGTACTTGACCGAAGACGCATGTTTTCAATCGGGTTGTTAGATATTGCTACAAACATACTATAAACGGAAACGCGATTTATGCCCTCTAGTGGCAAACCTGTAAGTTAAGAAAAGTTTGAAATTTTATGCAAAACATCCAGCACAAGATACGCTGTCCGACAAAGAAAGATTTTTTTAAGTCGTAGAGAGATAATCAATATATATACTGTGCATACATTGTATACATTACATTATACGTTTACGTGGTTTATAAGCTAAACGTCTTGGTGTCTGCTCAAAAGGAAACTTTTCAAACATACCCACTAGATGCTTCTGTTCAGCACGTCAGTAATTATTTTAGTGTAACCTCCATAGCCCCGAATTCGTTGACTTATTTTCATTAACAACATGACCAGTACGACATCCCGGTTATAGCATAACTAAAAGCACTAGAAATAGTTTTAAAAAAGCAACATATCATGTTATATTCAGGTCAGCCTGTATAAAATATAGTATTCCTCAACCCCTGTGTTGAAGGTTGTCGTATGAAAGAACTGGTCATGCAGGTTGTCGTATGAAATATTAGTCATGAAATGAAGGTGGCATCGTATTAAAAGTGGGGTAGTCAACAGGTAAAAACAACGGATTACAAGATTGAAGTGAGAGTATTCCAATTGAAATGAATTAAAATCCAAGATGAACGATAAAAATACCATGCAGAATCGGTCTTTGGCATCCATGACCGATTCTGCATGGTATTTTTATCGTTCATTTTTGTTTTCATTGGCATTCATGACCGATCCTGCATGGTATTTTTATCGTTCATCTTGGTTTTTAGTTCATTTTAATTGGAATATTCTCACTTCAATCTTGTATTCCATTTTTTTACCTGTTGACTACCCTCACTTTTAATACGAGAACATCTTCATCTCATGACCAATATTTCATACCACAACCTGCATGACCAATTTTTACATACGACAACCTTCAAACACAGGAATTGAGGAATACTTGATTTTATACAGGCTGATCTGAATGAAACATGGTATGTTGCCATATTTTTCTGCATATATCTGCTTCTAATAACCCGACTTAAAAATCTAAACGCCTTGGTGTTTGCTCAAAAAGGAAACTTTTCAAACATATTAAAACATATCCACGAGATGCTTCCGTTCAACACGTGAATAATTATTTTAGTGTAACCTCCATAGCCCCGACTTCGTTGACTTATATTCATTAACAACATGACCATTACAGCATCCCGGTTATAGTATTTACTAAAAGTACTAGAAATAGTTTTAAAAAAACGACATACCGTGTTATATTCAGGTCAGCCTCTATGAAATCCAATATTCCTCAACTCCTGTGTTGAATGTTGTCGTATGTAAGAATTGGCCATGCAAGTTATGGTATATCATATTGGTCATGATATGAAGGTGGCCTCGTATTAAAAGTGAGGGTAGTCAACAGTTAAAAACAAGAGATTACAAGATTGAAGTGAGAGTATTCCAATTAAAATGAACTAAAATCCAAGATGAACGATAAAAATACCATGCAGGATATTTATTAAAGAAGACGTGATAAAAACCTTTCATGACTATGGTATTGAGTCAACAGTCTGAACTCATTGAGCATCATACATTATGAATAAACACTAAAAATCCTACGAATCAATCTGACCCAAAGCCAAATGCCACAAATTAGATCTACTTAGATTAGGTTCGCTTTGAATGTAAGGTAACTGTGAAAGCATCACAACTGTTACACACGAATGGGCGGCCATGCCTACAATTCCATTGTTACTTCTTGTGGTTAAAAAAACATTTTACTGAATGGCGTATCAATTCCCCGAACTGCTTGAGCATTTTGGCTAGGCTGACAGTAAGTCAAAGCAAAATAAATGACGCCTTTAATGTGACGAGAGTGTGTAGAGGGAGATTGAGAGTATACTGTGGATAGTTGATATGGCGAAAGAGACTGAAGCCTGTGATATATTTATGTGAACCAACGAATACGTTTAGTGTTGTATGATTGAGATCTAAGTTGATAGAATGCGACGATTATTCGGACGACCTGAACTGCCAGTGAGTGGAACAATAAAGGAATAAGTTGTTGGACGTAAGTGCTGATTCTTTTATCCTGGCCATTGTTATTATTATTCATTCAGTTGTTGCAAAAGTAAAATATGTGTTCAAAACGTTGAGAGTTAGCTAAGAAGAGTAAGTAACTGCAATCAAAACTTAAAAAGCACTACAGGATTACGTACATTTTCAAGTACAAAGTCCATCAAACACTCTTGGGAATGATCCTAAGAAATCTCGCTGGATTCTGGTGGATGATCTTACGAGTGTTCGCTGGACTCCAGAGCATGAACTTAGGAGTGTTTGGTGGAAATAAAACGCTCATGTGCCCATGTTAACCGACCCCTTATCGATATCTTGTATTGATGTGTGCTCAGGAGAATGGAAGACTGGAAAAGAGCAACGTCATCAGATGAGTCTTAGGTCTAGCTCTAGCATTCCAATGGTCGGATCCGTATATTCCATACTACATAGGTGCAGCATATGTCAAGACGACACATCTGCATCGATGCATTCCATCGGTGAAGTTTAGTCGATTAGAACAACACACTCCCGAGCAAGAGGACGTGGTTCGATCTCAGTCACTGTAAAATTTGTGTTTCCACACGTATTGGACGCCGCTCAAGTGAACTGCTCCTCCTGATTGCACGGTACGATGAAGACAGGTAGTCGGCAACGGTTTCACGGTATGATTATTGTTCTCGTTGACGACACTGTGTCTCTATTCTCTCAGTGGCGTTGAACACACCTCCACTGTCAGGTCTTACCTAGGTATTGTTTCCGTCCAAATGCTGTACTAAATGGTTACCGTGTATCTGGATGACCCTGGACTCATTTCAGAAAGGCAACATTCTCTGTCACAAGGTCAGTCCTGTGCTAGATTGATTCAATTATTATGTCCAAATGTTTTGTGTTTTACCCTGACCTACAAATTCCCCGCGTCATGAATGCCCTCAAAAATCTGTAGGATGCAGTGGGACGCGACGTTCTCTGTTCCACACTAGAGGGCGTCATTCTCTCCAGATGATACGGAACACCTAAGGACACCTTTTGCGGGCTAATAAAGTCGATACCATTGACGCAGAAAGCGATCATCGCGACGATAAGTTGCCTAACATGCTATTAGGTAACTACTTTAAGTAATCGCAGTTGCAAACTGGTCATTTCAAGTATTGGCGATATTTATATTGTAAGCGATCCCAAATGTCAACTATTCATGAATAACTAGCGAATCTTGTGATGGTTATATTCAAATTAATCAGAAATTTGAGACTTGGTCGTTCTGGGTGGTGTAGTGGTTAGCATACTCGGACGCTATCGGGGAGACGCGGATTCGATTCCCGCTCCAGGACGACGAAATTTTCAAGTTTTCGGATATTACCTGACTTACCATTCTTGTCATATTTACACCAGAAACGGATTGTAATCTTCAAAATTTGTCAACTATTCATTTGAAGTACTGCTTTAATTGACCACAAATATAAAGTAGTCACTTTAGAATAATCATTCGCCTTTTAATTGGGGGCTAGAATGAACGGCTCAACATGTTAACACCACGTAATGACGAATATAATTTATTTAAGTGATCACTAGTGCAAACTGATCATTTTAAGAATGCACGCACATGATTGGTTCCACTGAATGTAAATAAAAACTAGTTATATTGAGAAATCGTCAAAAGTCACTTAATAACTCCAAGACACGATGTCGCACGCTCTGCTTCTTTGTTTCGCAATTTTCTTGATGAGCAGTGTTTTTCCCGAATGAGAACTGATCTCTTGAAGATAACACAGCACTTAGTAAAAATCATTGCAGCATCAATGTCATAACGGTGGTGTACGATCTACAGTGAACTAATCAACTAATGAACCACTTGAGCGAAAGAAAACTTGTATGAGGCAGTTTTATCGATCAGAGTGCTGGCAAATGGAGTGGTGTTAACTTACCTTCCTCTAAGAATGGAGCTAATGTTCAGGTTTTCGCTTCATACTTCCGCTAAAATGTTAACGGTACCCGTTGTCAAGATCGCCTTTCTCTTTAACAAGATGGAAGGAAGGGAAAGCTTTGCTTCTGTAGCCGCGCTTTACGATCGGCTTCTCAAGAAATAGCGTGTTAGGCATCTTGAACTCGTTCCCATAATAGTCGGCAGTTGTGTCTCTGTGTTCTGGTGTTCACAGCCTGATCGTAATCTTCATTTACGTTCTTTCATTACGGGAAGTAATAAAAAGGTAATGACAATCCATTAGTGTCCTTCAGTGCTGGAAGTAACATTCGGCCAATGACAATAGACGAAAAAGAGAAATTCTGAAATTAAACTTAATCTATCACGATCATTCCACGTAGGATGTTCAAGCACTAAAATTTCAATTTGTAACAGCATTACTACCACTCTGTTTTTCTCTAAAATATAAACCCTTTTCTTGAATATACAGAAACCGGACAAAAAATTAGTCACCTCTAGAAATTTACTTTTAATACTTAGTTACGTCACTCATATAGAAATCACACCGATAATTCTTGCCGGAAAAGATTCAACAAGATGATTTAAATAACTTGGATCAGTTTTTGAACCATTTTAGGAACAGTTTGTCTCGCAATTCATTGAGATTCCTAGTTGCTGATGTTCGGTTTTTACACTTCATTCAAGGCGTTCCAATAAATTCCCGATTTGATTTAAATCTGGCGATTTAGCTGGCTAGTCCATGTGTCCCAAAGTTGTATAATGCTCTTCACACTAATCCATAATGGTTTTAGCTCTATGAATCCTACAGTTCTATAAATTACTTGATGAGAGTCCTACAAATGTTGTGCAAAAGGAAAGACATGATTGTCCAAAATTTCTCTGTAAGCATGCTGATTCATCGTATTCTTCACCTCTACTAATGGACTTTAAATTCACAACCATTAAAACAACTCCACAGCATTACGGACCCACCTCCTTTGGCAAGAACTCTTTGAACACACTGAGGATTGAATGTTCCTTTAGAAATCCTGTTGACCCTAGACTTTGTATCATTTGGGTGCAGGGAAGATTTGGATTCATCAGGCCATATGGCAGCCTCTCACTTATCAACAATCCATGCCCTGTGAGCTTTGGCTTAAGCTAATCGAACTTTTTTGTGAGCTGAAGTTAACATTGATTTTATCTTGCAACTCTACACCATATATCTCCTACGCAATGTTCACACAGATATAGGTGTGCGAGGTCCATTATTAGCAGATTGTAGGAGTTCTTGTCTTGTTTGAAATCTGTTTTTGTTGGCCAGGCGAGAAATTTAGATGCGGTCACGACTTGTTGAAATGGTGTTTCGTCAACAGTTTTTCCACTTGTTTTAAGTCGAGTTTGCCTTTCAGCAATCTTAATAAACGTGTAAAACTGTTGTTCTTTTAGTAGCACTTGCAAATCCAGAACCTTCCATGACGCTGTGTCCTTTTGACCAGCCAAAAGCTATGACACCTTTTTTCCAGTCCCTTACATATGTCTTTCGACCCAGTGATTTTATTTTTTTATTTTTAATAAAGAAGCAACACATATTTTATTATATAACTCAGAAATATTTAAATAAAATTCTAATTATAACCACAGAAATATATCATATTAAATAGTTACATGTATTGCTGCAGATGACTAATTTTTGGCCCGGTCTTTAACTTGACATTGAAATATTTTTCATACCCACTATTTAAAAAGTCATTTAAAAAATTTTTGCAAAAGTTCAATTTAAGTATTTTCCATTTCCCGCAAAGTAGATTTTTCTGAATCAAGTACATGTTATAGATATAGAATTATTTAACAGTAGCTTGCCCCACTAAAAATATTAGAAACCAATTATCATTTATATAATGGAAATTAACTGTAGCTTTATTTTCCACAAAAAACTGCAGTTATGTATGATATGGAACTAGTCTTAAAATAATCACTCACACTGAGAATCCCTCAAAATTTTGTATACCAAGCGATCATCACTTCGTTGTAGTTCTGCAAACCAGACGCCATACCGCTAAGTAAAAGATATTTTTTTGAAATTACCTGTAAGTATTTAAATCAGATCCGTCCATTCTAAATATGAAAATAAAAGCATTTGTTCCTATCATTCCTTGTAAGATCAAGGTTAATCAATTATCATACTTAGAAAAACGCAGAGTGCTCCAAAAATTGTTGCCCAATCTTTAAAAAATTTATAAATATTCTTAACACCACACACAGAAACAAGATTTCCGGTATTTGATAACTAAGCTTTTGGTGTCTTGTTTTCTATCATTACGTGTAGATCGCGGTGGATGTTCTTCCTGTTCGCAACTACAAGCTACAATGGTGAACGTGCAGGAAAAAGCGATTTGTGTGGCGTGATTTTTTGAAATGAAATCAGTGATTCGATCACAAAGATGTTTTCGTACACGTTTCGGCCGGAATCCTCTTAATCCGTTATCATTGGAAAGATAAATTTCTAGAAACTGGGTGTGTACACGGGCAAGCCAAAAAGTGGAAGTCCTAGCATTTTGGAACAAGACGTAGAGGAGGTAAGGGAAGCATTTTCCGAGGAAGTCAAAATTTTCATGGAGAGTTTTCAAAGGCATAGTAGAAAAAAGTAAGATATACAGAACAAAGGTAAGTATAAGAAATGATTTAAAGAACCTTAAGGAACGGATCGTGGACGCCACTGCTGTTGTTGATATAAATTTGTTAAACGGACTTGGCCAGAAACTGAGCAGCACATACAGAAGTGTATTAGTTTGTAGCATAAAAATGCTTTAAATGTTTACTATTCAAACGTAACAAATCCTATATCTGTTAAGCGGTGTTGTTTCGTATTACAGAGACAAAGCACATGTCAAATCGGCAAAGTTGCAGCGATAAATTCCGTCGGTGTACCTTAATTGGGAAAACGTTTGGCTCTGGAGCAGAAAGATGCGGGTTCGATGTCAGTCACCAACAAAAACTTTGTAGCATATAAACTACGCAACAACTCTTCTGCACTGCGCAATATTATTCAGCCTGAGGACGCAACTTTGTATAAGAGTTGCAGTATACAAAGGGGATTAATACGCAACAGTGGCAGGCAATGCTCTCACTCATAAGAAACAGTGACTGCGTAGAAGGGTTCATATGAAAAATGCCAAAATATATATATATATATATATATCAAAAACGCCAAAGTCATTATATCTTTCTCTGTTCGTGGGTAGAAAAACCATAGCTGAAGAACAATATCACGTGGTTCATGCAATGTACAGTCATTTTTAACACTTGATCATCACAATAAACAATGAAAAATGTAATACAATTGCTATTTTAACAATCCTTAAATGCAACAGCAAAGCCTTATATTCTAGAAAGTTGTGTTTATTTAAAAACATTTTAAATCATCAGGAAAGAATGTTTTGAAGAAGTGAAACTCGGCTGAATTTTAAAATGACTCAAATTCACTTTTCACTGTATGTGTTAAGAGCGGAAGTATTCCTAGAACTGTTGGAGTTCATGTATTTCTGCCGAAACGAAATCCTCTTTCGAAAGAATCAAATAACGAAAAGTGAATAAAGGTAGAAGTCCAGTTCATAATGTGTAGAAAAAGACGAAACACGAAATCATCTTTCACTGCAAGATGGCGAAACAGTTCAGTTCAGCCATTTCCTCCTTTTTAAGTTCAGAGGGGGAAAAACAAAGGGTGTTTCCAAAAGATAGTTTTTATTGTCTTACTCTCATGTGTTTTCTCGAGAAAAAAAAAACAAGGTTTTGACTTTAGTCTATCTGATAGGGAAAAACAAGCACTCCTAAAACTCTCCGCGTAATTAGATGAAACAACAACCAGTATCGTTATTTGCTGGTGCCGCAAGATTTGATTGTGAAATTCGATAACGAGGGACGAAATCGGAAACAAAACAAAAAACGAAAAGGAAAATTGTGAGATGTTCGATGTCACTCACGTCTGAACTAAAGCTCAATTATTGGTTTGACAAAGCACTTATATGGCAAGGCTGATTTTTTTAAAGATGATTTAGAATCAAAACAATGCACTTGACTGTCAGGAAAAATTCGACAGAGCTCCATCACTAACGGGATTTTGATAACGCTTCATCGAAATACAAAAGCCCTTCGCTGTTTTGTAAAGCAAATGAGGATGAGGAAAAAAAACCCGTATAACTTTGATGAGAATGATTTTCGTCTTATTAAATTCTCCTGGGTTCCCCATTATTCCTAATTTAATATCTGTTGGATGACGACCTCAGCTTATGTGCCGAGAAAATTTCAGATCTTGAGCGCTGAAATTAAAATTTTCATAAAATATCACGTATTTCTACTTCGGATCACAGACAACACCAAATTATTAAGAATCTTTAACAATTGCATTATTTTCTGAAATTTTTACCAGGCTGCTTTATGAGCATAGTGAAGATTTATATGTTAAATGTTATCTTCTCTTACGAGGAAATTATTTCCACAGTTCTATGGGGATAAACGACTGAGGTAGTTCACACATTTTTATAACGATTTACCAGCAATAAAATTAATGTTTAAAATAAAATTATTTCTTTCTTAAGTGTTCTGTCTGATAGCCCTTTCTCTGGACTATAAAGCTACATCTAGATTTCCAAGATAACATGTCATTTTTAAAAATAGGTAGTGGCATTTTATTCCACTACCTTTACACTGCTTTCCATAGTCTAATCATCGTTTTAGATCTGCGTTTAGAAAGCGCTCCTTTTAGCAGTCCGAAGGCACAATAGTCCATTGGTAACACCTCAGGGGACTTTGAAGGAATATAAATAAAAGATATAGACTTGACGCCCGTCTCTTTTTTCATCTTCCACTAATTTCCATAGTCCAATCATTGTTTTAGGTCTGCGTTTAGAAAGCGCTCTTTTTAGTAGTCCGAAGGCACAGTAATAGTCCATTTATAACACCTCAGAGGACTTTGAAGGAATATGAGCAAAAGGTATAGACTTAATATCCGTCCTTTTTTTCCTTTTTTCCAAGAAATAGAGTGGTAGATTTGGATGTATGACTGGTACCCTTATCCTGATGGAGCTAAACTCTTTGAATGCTCTGTGGATAAAGGAATTGTATTTCCACTTTAAACATTTCAGTTAAAAGATTATTTTGTTAATATGTAGTATTGATTTTAACATGCTTTTCAACTTTTCTTAACTTTAATTTCCTACTGTACGAGAAACCAACAATAATCACGAATCTTTTACTGAAACTTTCTTTGGATTCTTGGAAACCAGTTCGCAAGCATTTTGCTACTCTTTTGCGATAGTAAATCGACCTTTGTTGTTACAGTCGTTTGGGTAGATCCATGCTTAATCAAAGTCATAATACGTTTGCATTTGTCTCCGGTTAAGTAATTTTCATAAAGAATTCTACACCGTGCTTTGCTCCCAGCCACTTGTCTAGACAAAAAGCGGTAAACATAATGTTTTTTCTTTTATTTTCAGATTCAAATCTTTGTTTATCATCTTGTTTACAGTTGATACTGAGATTTTTAACGATTTAGCGTTTGCTCCTTGTGTCGGTGGATTTTGTTTTGAGGCCTTACTTTTGATATAATCGTAAAAGTACTCACCACCTTTAGATATTCATATGGTGTACTTTTTCCTGTTCAAAGCAATGCTTGACAATTTTGCTCCATATTATTAGTAATATTGCTTATTTTGCATTTTAGAAATGCTAATTCCGTAAGGAAAAAATCATAACCTGTTATTCACAGCTTGTTTACGTGCGCCATTTTCTTAGCAGACGATATTTAACTGTAGCAGATCTTTCTTTCGTGTTTATCTAATACGCTGTTGCCAGCTTCAATTCTTTGAAGTTCTTTTATTTTCTGTAATTTCTTATTAAAAACATTCTAAAATTGAGTAAACATCCTCTGCGATCGTGTAGAAGACAACATCATTGTCTTTCATTCATTCGACCGCATACGCCAGATTATCGCAATCTCCCTCCAATTCCTGATCTGCTGAATATTGAGTTATTTATTCACACTATTCATGCACCATTCGTGTACGAGTCGTTCCCGACGAATATCCCTTCACGGTGAATGGTTCGCCTCACCCCTGTGAATGATCATTCAATCCGCCGTTACGACAATGGTAAATGATTCTCCCGCACTGCTGTGAATGATCATTTCGTTCGCCATTACTACAATAGTGAATGGTTCGCTTTCACCGCTGTGAATTATCATTCGGTTCGCCATTGCTACAATGGTGAATGGTTCACTCTCACCGCTGTGAACGATCATTTAGTCCTCCATTGCTACAATGGTGTATAGTTCGAACTCACCGATGTGAATGATCATTCAATTCGCTATTACTGCAGTGGTGAATGGTTCGCTCTCACCGCTGTGAATGATCATTCAATCAGCCATTACTGCAATGTGTAATCGTTTGCTCTCATCCCTGTGAATTGTCATTCAATCCGCCATTACTACGACACACACTCAAGTCGCAGAACATTTACGTTTCTTCCACACTCATGAGTTTGGAAACCAATGCCCAATATTAAGAAAACTAATGTCGGGAATTAGTATGGGTCAACCGTTATGTGAGTGAGAAATCAACAGTCAACTAGGAAATAATGGGGAAGCTTAAGAAAGGGAATGATAGATGAATTCATTTCAATGGAGTGCAGGAATCGTTCGCCAGGGGTGAATCATTCATCGTGTATGGTGAAGAGCTCGCGCTGTTTTGGCAAATTTGCCAAAAACTTTTATGGCCTTGAACGCGTTTTGGCCGTAAACACGTGATCCCAGCAACGAATGATTTTATCAGTGAGCGTATCGACAACCTAGAAAGTGAGTGCTCATTCCTTTGAATGATTATTCGTGAAGGATGCTTTTGCGTGAATGATGAATGAACTTCCAGGATAGAATGATTTATTCCATCACTAATACATACTATACAAACATTGAAAGCACCTTCTTTTTTCACTCAGTTTCCATCTTGTCTAATTTCAATCTTGTAAAAATTGGTTTTCTTTAGCATGAAAAGAAAAACGTCTGAAGAATGAGATCAGGAAAAAAATACAGGTAGACTGAGTTCTGATTCAGCCCTCAGTTCGGAACGTAGGTCTACGACTTGCAGATCAGATAGTTCAAATGAGCTAGTCGAGTTATGACGAAGTAAATTTCTCCATCATTTTTATGCAGGGTAGGGATTCGAACCTGCAACTCTCGGCTCCGAATGCTGTCCACTATACTACACTGGCATGAGCTTTCACTGCTATCTGCTTTTTTTTCATGTGTGTCCTGCGGAGCAGGTACGTCACAGAGTACGGTTTCAAAGCGTTTATTTAATTTGTTATAGCCAACACTGGTCTATGATATAAAAAGCAACTTACATAATTTTTACAAATAAAGCTGGATACATTGCGAACACAAAGCAAATACCCAACGCGGTGCTCTCGTGGTGCTCACACGAATTACCCAACGTGGTGCTCTGTGTGGGATTGGTTACAACATCCATGCCGAGATCTCGGGACATAAACTCTTGAACCTCTCATACGTAGCTCTGTCTTTGATATTCAAGTCGAAATCGCCCAACATAATGACGGGTATGTTGCCGTATCTCTTTCTAGCCAGTTGCGGGAAAGCTTCTGAAACTTCTGGTATGTATAATACAAGATTACTTATTATGAACGTTTCCATTTCGTCGAAGGTGGTGCCCGGATTGATGTAAATGGACACGAGTGACATTTCTGCATTATTGATTATCACTTCTGCTGCGCACATATCACCATAGGTATCGGCATATTTGAATATTTCATTGAACTTGTCGACTTTCTTCAGCATGTGCGGTGTGGCCAACATTGCTGAGCCGTTCTTCTTGTATATCGTCACGCCGCCGGCTCTCACGTCGGATCTGCTGTATTGATATTTGTTTGGCGGCGGCTGCTTTCAAGAGTTCTCGATACTATCTAGTTCGTCTGGCTGCAGTCTTCTTAGGCTTCTTACATTCCTCATTATTTGCCCTTGCCTCTCGTTTTGATTTTCTCCACTTTTGTTTGCGTTCAGTTTGCGAATTCGGCGGCATTGTCGAGAATGTTTAACCGTTTACAGGAAAACAATTTTTAAAAATTTTAATTTAAACCAATGCGGTATGCTCTTTATATATTTGAATAGATCTCGTCGAGAGCTTTAAAACGATACCACGCACAGTCGTTTTGCACTCACGGTTGTCCAGATAAATCGCGATATTGTCAAATGTGTTCACTGGTTCACAAGAAAACAATTTTTGAAATGTTCAGTTCAAACCAATTTGAATAGATCTCGTCGAGAGCTTTAAAACGATACCACGCACAGTCGTGTTGCGCTCACGGTTGCCGAGGTAGACTGAATCAAACGCGACGGCACACCCAGAAATATTGCATCACCTCCCCCGCTCACTGGGAGCGAGGGGAGTGTCGCGTGCACGATGTATTGCGCAGTACGTGAATTAGACTCCATGCTACAATGGAATTATTTGGTAATTAAATTACACAATTACATACTAATAGTTTATAGAAATGTACGTGTGCCAAAAGCCATGTCTAGAAAAGTCGGCCATGTAACATAGCAGACAAAGGCCGAAGTGTCGTGTAGAATGTTCTAGAAGCAGCAAGAATGGGTTTCACGTTTGTAGAATGTTCCAAAATGATCGCGCAGTGGGAAGTTGGAGAAGTCTATGTAAATCAAGAATATTCCAGAAGGTTCAGGTCTTGTCGTGAAGCATAGATAAAGGAGTCAGTCGCTCGCTAGTCCAGTGTTCGTATCGGACAAAAAAATGGACAACAACACTTGAGAAGTACGGCAAAAATGTCAAGAGTTCGCAAATTTCTGTAATATTCTGCAGTGCACCCTGACTTGCTGAACTGGGAGTGTAGTGCTAGTATGTTCTTGTGGCTATAGTGGAGTAATTACTTTGGGCAGTAAAACGTATGTAATGGACGAGAATACTGTACTGGAGATGGACGAAATGAGTATCTCTACCGAAGTAAACATCCCATTCGTACTTCATAATTATTATTTTGTTCAAATCACTTTACTTGCGGCGCAGACTGGGCAACTACTCATGTTATACACGTACAATCTCCAATACACGCATTTGAGGTCTGAGGGGTGGAAAAATTGTCATGTAACCTACACAACGTGTAAGGGTGTACTGGTTGCTGGTTTATTCACTTTGTATTGTTACCCATAAGTTATTGGTTAATTACCAACATATAGTTAACCATTAACCATTACGATTATAATGGGTAACTGTTACATGTCATTGTTGTCACATACCATGTAATGGTAACGCTAAGTTCTTGTTCCCGTTACCATCACGCTGTAATGCATTGCCGATTAATTCAAGTACTATTTTGCCCAACTCTGCTGCAAAGTAGACCAACCGAACTCAAGAAAGTTTATGATCTAACCACCTTCAAACACGTCTTGCTGCTAATAGTGTTGACGACGGGATATAAAGCATAGGACTGATAACACTTTCGAAGTAAGATTCTCTCTCGGCAATTTTTTTCAGCTTACAAGATGCATAAAGTTGGTGAAACGTATGACTTAGATGCTGCCCATTGGCCACTTTATCTATTTCAAGTATAAAGCGGTTGTCTTGAAAACTGAGTACTTTGAATTTCTTACGTTTCTCTGCACTCATTTCAATGGTCATTCATTTCAATGGGGTTAGCAACAGATATATGGATCGAATTTGGCTATGATTTGTCTCTGGATTCAGGGGAAATGCACTTGGAATCCAGAGACAAATCATTAGCGAAAGAGTTGTACGGTTTGTGAGTGGTACGCTAACTCCTTGGTCTGAGTTCGAGTCTCGGATGTAATGTGTGACGTGGTATTTGTCTTTAGTTCAGGGGTTATGCCCTTTCTTGAGACAGTATTCATTTGCTTTTATTTTTGTATTTTGTTTTGATTTTTGACAACCCGCGTTGATATTTAAGGATATGTGGAGTCGACCACCCCTAATTTAAGGTTATTGGTTCCGAGGAGAGCCAGCGTCGCATTCTAGTCATGCCTCATCCAATACTCCGGACCTAATCTCACTAAGAATATTAGCCAGAAGCCCGCGCTTCTGGCTATTCGGCCACTGGGGCGATGAGTTTAAATTTGAGAAGCGCAACTTCCATTATTCGGTAATGATGGAGGTCATCAAAATGCGGAAAAAAAAAACATTAAGAAAATCATGGAATATAAAATAACAAACTCAAATCAATTTAGAATCATGACAAGCAACGTAGCGTGTTTTCAGTTAATGCATTAATAACATTTTTTTTAATACGTTGTATTTTTGCTAGCTTTACTTTGATTGTAAGTGAAGTTAGGCTGTCGTCTCAACGCGTCGTATATCATCCAGCAATGCAGATGCTAGTTTAGTGCAATTTATTCATTTTCTTTCCTAAATATACTTATGTAGTTAAGAATTTTGTCTGATTTTTCAATACTCCCCACACAGTAATAACGCTTGTGTGGCTGCCGCATTATGGTTTCTTTCGCTCAGAAGAAAAGAGGAGCTTTCCTCCCCTTAAGTGTGGCAACTTCCACCACCAACGCCCATATTCGCATTTGTTTCCATGAGAACTCACTTGTGGGAAGAGCTGCTCTCAGCAAACCTGGGATTCCCATTGGTGATCAGTTTCCTCTGAAATACGAATTCTGTTCCTTCGCTAGAATTGCCTTCTGATGCGGGAAATTTTCAAAACTACTCTTTACACTTATTTTTCTATTTCTATATATTTTGACTCAAGAATTTTTACCCTGATGTTTGCAGTCAAGCGGTTTCCGGAAAAATGTATACCGAAATTCTGCGAAGTGACATTAATATGGTTGAAATGGAGTTCATGGCTGGTAGCATCGGCGCCTGTTGAATAAATCATGTGACGCGGAGTCGTTATTGGTTTTCTTTGGTATTTCTACGAAACTTAGTTTTTAAGAGTAGTTTCAAGGAACTTCTCCTAGTCATTCATATTAGGCCTATTCTATAATGCTTTGAGCTGCCATGGGGTAGATAAAACAAAACTGTTTCGCCTCCATGACATGAAGTGAACTGGTAGTCAATAAAATAAAATAAAAAGTGCAAGTCATTTGAATGTTGTGTTATAAAATAACGTAATAAAACAATTCTCATGTCCTGCTGTTGGAGCTATTTTTCAGGAATGTTATCCTATAAATCAGAATATCTTAACGTTTTTCGATTCAAGGTCCACTCTAACTCTCTCGTACGAACCGCAGACTAGAAATTCGCTTGAGAGTGCTTGTTAATCAGAAAACAAGAAAGACGACGCCGAATTTTCGGTTGTAAAAAACACGGCTTTTGATTCCTTTCCGAGCTCTGGCTTATGACGATTCTAGAAGGGTCGGGGTTCGAATCTAGGTGAAGCATGGATGTCATGTTTGCCTTACGGCACTGGCTCTCTGCCTGCCCGGGAACCAGTGGCCCTAAATTAGGAACGGGCGATTGCTTATAGTCCATTGCTCGCGGTGGTCGTTAAACCTTTAATAAAAAAAAATCATTTCAAATGCGAATGAAATTTTGATCAAAGCTGAGAGTTCTTATTAATCCGAAAACAAGAAAAACGACGCCGTTGTAATAAACACGTCTCTACATCACATGGCGCTGTCATCATTTTCATCAAAGATGAGAGCGCCCTTTTATGTATGCTCTAAATTATCTTCCATATTCCGTTGCTTTATGTAAATTTGAGTCCATTCTCTTTTAGCGTTTCCAACCTTAACGTTATACACTATCTACCAACAAGTAATTGGACACTTGTGATAGCAAAGGAAAACGAAGTTTATTCACCTACAATAGTTGATGGAGCCTTTGCGAGCGGCGATTACAGCTGCCACCCTCCGGGGCATACTCTCAACAAGGCGTTGTACGACGGCTAGCGGTATTTTCTTCCACTCGGCTTGGAGAAGACAGGTCAGTTCCTTCACTGATTTCGGACGGTGGATATACCCCTTAAGTCGAAGCTCCAACTCGTCCCAGAGGTGCTCGATATGGTTAAGGTTCGGGCTCTGCGCAGGCCAGCCCATTCGATTAACCCCATTGTCACCATACCAAGCCATCGTGGACCTCGCAACATGACGGATGCCATTGTCATCCTGAAAGTAACATGGGTCCACCCCGTAAAACTGCCACAACGTAGGAAGCGCGTGGTCATCCAAAATGGTGCAGTAGATTTCGGCGTTGAGTCTACCAGGAATTGCGACCAGGGGTCCCGTGCCATACCAGGAGAAACACCCCCATAGCGTAATTCCACCGTCACTGAACTTCACAGTTGGTACAAGACATTCCGGTTGGAAGCGTTCTCCAAGCAGACGGTAAACCCAGACCCTGCCATCCGAATGGTAGAGGGTGAACCTTGATTCCTCTCTCCAGAGAGCCTGTTTCCACTGTTCAACGGTCCACTGTCGACGTTCATTGCACCAAGTTAGTCGAGCAGCGCTATTGGACTTGGTGATCAAAGGCTTGTGGGCAGCAGCACGTCCATGATAACCGAGCAGATGGGCTTCCTTACGGATGGTATTCATCGAAAGAACACTCCCGGATGCCCTTTGAAAATCCTCGCGGATGTGGCCCATAGATTTGGTGCGGTTCTTCCGAATTTCTCTGACCAGCACCCGTTGGTCTCTAACTCCCAGTTTTGTGGGTCTGCCGGGTCGGGGCAGATTCCGACAGTCACTTCTCATCTTCCACTTGCCAATCACGTAGGCCACTAACGATTTTGGGTACTTCAACTCGCTGGATATGTCACGTATGGATCGGCCATTTCTGTGATACCCGACGATAACACCTTTCTCGAAATCAGAGAGCTCCGAACTGCGTGGCATCTTGCATACGACTGGTTGCGTTGTTGTTTCCCACACGATATTTAACGGCGGCGGCCGTGGCGTGTATCAGGACCGCTGATATCGTCGATTGCAGGAGTGTTCAATTACTTGTTTGTAGATAGAAGTATATTCTCTCTCGCTGAATGATGTTGCCAACAATTCTGAGGTCAGAAAGCGCGACGTATGCATGTGACAGATAAGAACGGAAATATATTATGTTGAAGCAGCGGCCAAAAATGGTGTGATGCTGTGATGTTATAATCGTGGAAGCTACGTTACTTGAAACTGCGTCTATTTGAAGGTTGGGTATTAGAGGGGTGTTATGATACAGGGTAATTGAAAATGATTCGTCTGATTTCAAAAGAGAATAATTCCGTACCTATCAACCTTGTATGGCCAAGACATGCACCAAATGAAAGAGGAAATCTCCGAGTTTTATTAGGTCACCATGAGAGGGCTCCACTGTCACTGTGGGGCCGCCTAATCGGTATTGTGCAGTTCATCATTTCCTTAACGAAGGGTTCCCTTGCTATTGGATTGGTCGCAGTGGACCCCATGACTTTTTGTTCTACTGGCCACCTATGTCACCGGAACTTACACAGTGCAAATTCTTTTTGGGGGGCATGTTAAGGATATTGTGCACATGCCACTGTTGTCTACAACCCTGGATAAGCTCAAAAAATGCATTGTTACTGCGGTGGAGTCAGTGACAACAGACATGCAGGAGCGAGCATAGGAGGAAATGGACTGTCGTCTCGACGTTGCTAGTGTAACTAAGGGAAGTCACACAGAGCACTCACAAGATGAGAAACAAAACTCGGACAGTTTTTCTTTTGATTGATGTATCGCTATTCACTCTGTACTTATAAATTTCGAAAATTTGTAGTCGGATGAATCATTTTGAATTACCACGTCTATTTAGCGTTTGGAATTAATCTAGTTTTCTGCTACCTAACTTTAGTTAATTAGTCTTGAAGTATTACTACTACTGTGATTAGTCCCTCAAATATTTTGGAATATGCAAGTATAGAGCCCATATACGATACTGAGGAAATAAAAGAGTTACCAGTAAGTAAGACTTTCTGAAACCTTATTTAAGTGACTTTTATTTCACCTCGAGAGAGAGTACATAATATGAAATCTCAAGTAGTGTTCGCGAGACTACATACGTTTCAAATATTTAAGAACGGTACTGCTTATGCAGAAAGCAAGAAAGACGACACCGAATTTTGGTTGTAATAAGCACGTATTTTGAGTCCTTTTCGATGGGTATAAATTTTTTCAAGGTTATTCGTAGTCAATGGATTCGGTTAGAAAAACAATCAACTGAATTTCTAAAATCGATAAAGCATCCAGAAATCGAAACAGCTACTCCCACCAGCGGTTGAAAATCGTTACCAAAAATTAACAAATACTGCACAAAAAGTTTCTCATAGCAGAAGGATATCTGAGGCAAATAGATTTTCAAACTGAACAGTTAAAAGAAGAAATACGTAGTGCAATCAAAAAGTTCGGAGACTAGGTAAGTAGCGAGCCAACAGATGGCAGTACGTGGATGCGCGAGCAACGGTCGCGGGCAAGGAACTGCATGAGTCATTGTACCAAGTGGCGTCGTTCTGTGAACATCGGGAGCTGTGCTACACAATATTTGGTGACCATGTGCACAACACAGCTGCGATTTCGGTATGAACTGCAAACTAGAGCAGCGAGTGACATCAAATTTTGCGTTAAACTCGACAAATCGGGAACGGAGATGCATGAAATGTTACGGCAGGCTTATAGCAATGAAGACATGAGTCATGCGAGGTGTTTTGAGTGGCACTCGCGCTTCACGAGCGGCAGAACGGCAGTGGAAGATGACGAGAGGTCAGTGAGCCGTTCACAAGCAAAACCCCCGAAAATGTGGAAATAATTAGGGAACTGGTGCATGAGAATCGTCGAAGAACTATTCAAGACATTGCTACCATTGTCAATGTGTCATACAGAAAGTGCAAGAAATTCTGACGTCGGTTTTGAACATGCACTGCATTGCTGCAAAGTGTGTACCAAAATTACGAACCCCGAACAGAAGGCGTTCCGTTTCAAACTCTGTCAAGATCTTCGTCAGTAGGTGGTGATTGATCCAACATTCCTGTCACGGGTCATCACTGGGGACAAGACTTGGGTCTACGGTTACGACCCGGTTACCAAACAACAGTCGTCGCAGTGGAAGATCCCAGCATCTCCACAACCGAAAAAGGCTCGACAGGTCCGGAGCACAACCAAAAGCATGCTCATCATGTTCTTCAACATTCGTGGGGTTGTGCCCCGTGAATTCGTTCCCCAGGACCTGACAGTCACCGCCTCTTTTTACTGCACTGTTCTGCTGCGTCTTACGGAGGACATTCGCCCCAAACGACCTCAAATGTGGCCCAGGAGCAATTTCCTGCTCCATCACATCAATGCAGTAGCCCATAGAGCGCTAGCAAGACGCCAGTTTTGTAGCCGCAACAGCATGACTACCTTTACTCACCCGCCTTACCCGCCAGATTTCGCCCCCTGCGACTTCTGTTTCCGAAGATGAAGCTGAAACTCAAGGGTCGCCGTTTTGAAACTGTGGACGAGATCCAGCGGGAATCGCAGACGGTGCTTGACACGATTCGCGAACATGACTTCCAAGGAGCGTTCCAACAGTGGCAAAAATGCTGGCAGCGGTGTATCGCTACCCAAGGAGATTACTTTGAGTGAGATCATAGCCACACTTAAGTACAGTAAGTACTTTGTTGTATATCGGCCTAGTCTCTGAACATTTTGATCGGACCTCGCATAGAAGGAAACTTTGCGACTCTGCGCTAGACTAGCACAACTTGGGAAGTTGAAAATATGGCAAAAATTATTCCTCATAGCAAAAGCTATGCTAAGTAGAAACATTTTTTTAAATACATCTCCCGGAAGCAGAAACGGAGAGAAAAATTTTTGATCTTTACGCCCCTTAGCAGGAAAGCTGTGTATTATTTAAATATTCCCCATTTTTATTCTAACGAATGGCATATAGTAAAAACGAATTTTTTTCAGTAGGGTTTTAGAAGCGAAGGTACAACGACCAACAAGAGTAACAAACACCACCTCGTGACAGAAATGTGAATACGAAAATCCCCTCCAAGTACAAGCCCAAAATGTTCCACAAGGTAAATTGGTATCCAATGTTAAAAGATGTTTTTTAAATCGGACATTTAGAAGCAGAGATATCGAGAAAAACAGATTAAATATTTGCGCACCCTAAAGGGGAAATTGTGCACTGTTTGAGAACGGAAATACATACAAAATATTTTAATACATAGTTAGTAGTATCTGACCGAAGAAGATTTTTTTCAATAGGGTTTTTAGTCCCGCAGATATTGCTGCAAACATCACGTAAACGGAAACTTACGCACTCTAGTGGCACACTTATGCGTTAAGAAAAACTTTAAATTTTATGCAGAGTATTTCAACCCGGAAACGCTCTCTGGTAAAGAAAGTTTTCAAAATGGACTCTTAGAAGCACAGATGTCGAGAAAAATACGATACACATCTACGCAACTTGGCGGAAAAACTATGCACCCACCATTTCAAGTAGAAGGTGTTCTCAAAAGGTTTTCCCAGGTGGGAGTTTCACGAAAGAATGTTTTCAATCGAGTTTTCAGAAGTGCAGATTTTGCTGAAAATACATCAGAAACAGAAATAACACATACGCCCCTGGTGGCCAAACTATTCTCTACAAAAATTAGAAATTATGTATAGAACATTTCCCACCAGAAACTGTATCAGAACTAAAAATATTTTTTTTAATTGGAATTTTAGTAGGGTAGATATCTGAGAAATCTCAACTTACCTTTAGACCCCTAGCGGAAAACATATACATTACTTTAAAAAATTGCATTCAAAATAGATTTTGTTATAAATGTCATCGAAACAAAGAAATAATTTTTCTTTTCAATGAGATATTTGGAGGCAAATATATGGAATAAAATGTATTTTGAATTCGATAACATCTGCATTTACGCCCTCCAGCGTCGAAGTTATGCATCAGACAAAACCGGAGAGCAAGGATGATCGTTCACACATATCAAGCTTCCCAATTCAAAAAGGATTTTTAAAAGCGGATTAATAGCTGCAGAGATATGATTCCCACAGGCGGACTGATGGACAGACAAAAAGCTACTATGAGTTCGTTCTTTTCTTACAAAAGGCGTGCAATAAATGTAGGTGTTTACAAATTTATCAATTTTAACGAAATGGAAAAATGATATGAAATTGCAAGTGTACCTACATGCATTGCAGCATACGTGCGCTTTAAATAAAATTGGTCACACGGTTTTCAAGACTTAATTTTTGCCTTTAGTTCTAAACTTTGGACATTTGCAGGCATAACTTCCTTTTAAATAATTTTTTCAAGTACGCAAGGAAACAGTAGTTTTTTTATGTATTGTGCACTACGAGTTGAGAAAACATACCATAGTCAGTTTGAGATACTCCTGCATATCTTACAAGGGGTTCATGAAAATTCTGAAGTTTCAAAAAAAACTTCAGCTATGATTACCTCAAATCCTGATCTGCATGCATGAATTACTGGGCAGTTTTTAAAACTAACAAAAAGTAGTCAATGGACTCACAGAAAAAATAAATAAAATAACATTCACAACATGGATAATAATAGTCGAGCACCAATTTTTTCTATGTACAATTTCTTTCTCATAATTCTTAAAAATGTTTTGCGTATGCTCTGTGTAATAAATGTTTTTCCCGATCGCGTCGAAAAACATTTACTTGGTAATTATTTACATAATATTGTTTATGTTAGAGATCTTGCTCTGTTCACCAGTGCATAGTGCTGCATTTAGCTCCAAAGTGTTTTTCAGAAGCTTTCCCTTGTAACATTGAACTGTTTTTTCTCAACTGTTAAATTTTTTTATAGTTTTCCCGATGTTATTTCAATGCTTCTGGTAATATGCTACAAAAAGGTAATGTTTTCCTAAAAGGAACACTTTTTAAGCATTCCGTGTTGACACAGAAAACATCCGGACAACATTATCTAATACATACTTTTTGAAATACAACACTTAAGTTTCAAATGAAAGAAAACAAATTGACTTTTCATTTTGTTAGCATTGACAACTACATATACATTATGGACAACTACATATACATTATGCTGTAACTCTAAGAAAAGTCGATAAATTCGAAAAAAGGACAAATTTCGACCATTCCTTTGAAAAAGAGTGTTAAGATGTCATTGTAGGAAGCTCTACTTTCCTCGAATTTTTTGTGATAGTTTTACGTTCTTTTTTGCAACAAGCTGCTTAAGAAAGGACTACTTGCAACAAAATAACACAACGCTATCTTGACATTTCCATCCAGAACAGTGCTTTTACAGCGGAGTTTCAAGTCTTATTCGCAGAATGAATTCTTACAGTGAAAAACAGTGTCAGAAACGAAGATTAGGCACTTTTTCATTTTGATTTTGTTTTGTTTAGGATTTTATCACAAATACAAAATGTTCACTACGTACAAAAGTGGAGAAAAGCAATAACAATTAGAATAAGGTTTTCCTAGTCTTCACAATTGCTATAAAATAATTTTTTTGTGAAAATCACACCTACCCAAGAGACTTAAAACGCACTTATTAAAATACAATGGAATTAGAAGGGAAATATATTTCTCCTCTTGGTAAACAAATAACGTTTTTTAATTATTATTTTTTTTCTAAAAGCAGGTAAAGAATACTTTACGTTCCAAAGTGTTTCTATGCCTGCTAGTTTTTCTCGTGTTGTATTAGTTAGAATTTAGTGCCTGCAAAAACTCTGAAAAAGTTCTGCGACATCGAAATTTCCTGAAAAAAGGAGAAAGAACGCAATAATTTAAAAATCAGCACATCCACAGAGATGGACAACTACGGATGGCATTCGTAAATTTAAAGCACAATGTAGTTTTTTTTAACTGCACAGAATGCTAACAAATGTGTTATAAAATGCCAGTTTGTTAGGCTTACATATCAGGTACAATATGACACCACCTTTGGCCTGCAGAAAAGCCTGAATCCAACCTGAAAGTAATGTTTTACCATGCAGCAATAAAGAAATCTCGCAGCTATTGTGCATTTGATGGCGGCACAGTCTCGCGGTGGACAGCGCGTTCCAACTCATCCTAGCCTTTTAATGACCATAACGCCCAAAACGCCCGTACACATAAACGACTATAGCCGTCCGAAACGCCTGTCTAGAGTGAGTCAGATTTTCCATCCTCACCTGTTCTTTAAATTTACACGACCCATAAAGGATCAGCAGGGGTCAGCGTCAGTCATCATTGTTGTTACTAAGCAACGAAGTGAAACAACAGACTGTTTCGGTCGTTATGGTATATAAGGTGATACCAGAATTTAGGGTAATGGTCGTTAAAAGGCTAGAGATGATTGATGCATTTTAAATCTGGAAACTGTGCAAGTGACTCAAGCAAAAAAGCTCGAAGAGCTGTTCTTGGAATCATTCGTCCCCAAAACGGTTCCAAGAACATTCCTTGTTAGCAGGCACGTTATCAGGCTGCACCTGTCCATCTGCTTAAGGATAAACCATACCCATGAACTAAGGAATTTGGTCGGCAGCGAGACGTTCAGGTACGCCGTGGCATTAAAATGCCATTCGATGGCTATCAAGTGGCCTAATGCCTTAAAGGAAAACATTTTCCAGTATAGGACAACACCGCGACCAACCTGTACTTTTGAAACCTGACAGGATGGTTCCATGACTTCATGTTTCTTGTGCCAAATTCTGATCCTGCCACCAGCGTGGCACAGAAGGAACTTCCATTCGTCCTCTTACAAGGGGACTTTTTTCCAGTCCCCTAACGGGACAGTGACGATGCTACAGCACCCCTGGAGACTCTCTTTCCTTCACTGTACAGACGGCATCGACACTCGAAATGGTCTTCTGCTTCTGCTTCTGTAGTCCATTTAAGACACAGTCTGATACGTGGTGCTTTCGAATATGTCCCTCGGCACATGAATATCGCATTAGGTTGGAAAGAAAGTAAGTCTGCAAATGCAAGGCAAAGCAAAAGTACTATTTACCGTACCTACAAGTACAAATCAGTCCAAAATGTAGTCAACATCGTTTTCCACGACCTGTTCCCATTGTATGGGAAGCTTCTCGGTAAACTTATGGCAGTTTGGACGCAAAGAAGTGACTAAACACCCGATCGACATCGTATCGGTTGGTGAACCACTGTCCGTCCAGGAAATTCTGCAACGACCGGAAAAGGTAGTAGTCGCTTAAAGAAATGTCCGGGGAATAGACTGGGTTCGACAGAAGCTCCCAGTTCAGTTCCCTAATCTTGTGACAGGTCACCCCTGCTGTGTGAGATCTATCCCTATTCTGCTGCAGGAGGACGCCCTTGTGGTTCAAGAGTGCTGGTCGTTTCGACGTGAGCGATGCGTACAGTTCGTCGAGCTGACGGTAGCACACATAGGCGGTGATAGTGGTGTTGCCCAGCAGCAGCTCAAAAAATACGACACCTAGCATATCCCACCAAACAGACAGCAGGACCTTACGTGGGTGTAAGCCGGCATTAGGGATCGACATGGGCAACTGTTTTGGGTCCAACCACTGTTTACGAGCGCTGATATTGTCATAATTGTCACACAGGGCCCATATCTCGTCATCTGTCACAATGTGGTTCAATTTGGTCAAGTGCAAGCAGGGAAACTTATGCACTCGTGTGCGATTTGCTGTGTGCTCAACTGTGAGTTAATCGGGTACCCAAACTCCTCTCTTGTGCACCTTCCCAAGTTGACAAAGGTGAATGATAATGCTCTTGTGGATAGTCCCCAGCTGTTCGGATAACTCTCGCATGGTTACACGTCGGTCGGTCTCCACTGAGGTTTTCAGCATGTCCGTATTCACTGTTGCGGGTCTTCCGGCTTTGGGGAGGTCTGCGATGTCATAATTTCCCTCTTGAAACCTTTCGAACCAACGAGCACTGACGACATGATATGGTATTGGAGTACACCCTAGTAATTAATGTTCCTTACAGCACTTCCGGGAGTGTTACCGCGACGCGACTCATACAACATGCAATGGCGAATGTGCTCCTTGTCCACTTCCATGTTGGATGGCGCTCTCACTGTTCGCCTTTTGACGGTTAACTACTACTGACTTAAGCTACCTACCTGCTGATGGCATGCCAGTGTGCTGCGCAATATCAGTGACCAATGTGCGCCGTGGCCGGGGCTTTGATTTCGGGTATCTCGTCATCGGACATCACTTTCTTTCCAACCCAATATTCTGAATTGATTTGGCTGACTGTTGCCCGTCTGTTCGCTTGCATGATTCTCACCCTTCTCTTTTGATCCCTCTAATTCATTCATAAGTTATCTTTGTCCACAGGATCTCCGATTGTTGAGTTTTTCTTGTAGGTCGCACTATTACCCGTGACTCTGTGTGCGTAAAAAACCTAGAAGGACGGCAGTTTGGAAGACGTTGAAAACGGCACACCCGACGTCAACTACCAGGTAACGTTCAAAGTAACTGAGATACTTCGTTTTGCCAGTTGCGAACCTCAGTTGAATGCTAACTTATATTCAACGAGCTAGTCTTCCTGGTTTGTTCTGCAAACCGCCTTCATTTAGCGTCTTACGTGTTGAAGCGAGCAATTTATGTGACGAGGTCACGTGTGTCTAATAAACTTGTATGTATCATTATCGTGAAATTAATTTGCTTCCCGATACGTACCGACAGAGATAAGCCACAGAGCAGGGACGTCCATGTATCTTATGTCGTTCTGATGTTGCTCCCGAGCGCTTGATCTTATTGAGTAACTGTGATTTACGGTGGTTATAGAAGAGCTAGCAGAAGAAGGTCGGTCTTTTCCGAAAGCCGTCTGTTGGTTAAAAATCTGAATATATGGATGGGCATAACAGAATATGAATTACTGAAATACGGGATTACACCAGTATACAATACAAATTCAAGTTGTGATTCCGTCTATTGGTGTAAATTATGACAAGTGTGGTAAGTCAAATAATATCCGAAAATTTGAAAATTTCATCGTCCTGGAGCAAAAACCGAACCCGCGTCTCACGGTTTGCGCCCGAGTATGCTAACGACTACACCACCCAGAACGACCAAGTCTCAAATTTCCGAGTAATTTAAATTTAACATATCTCAGGAATCTCCACTCGAAGCAACGGCATTCATATTTAGTGAATCTGGATGAATAGAATTCATTATCACCCGTCATTGCCCGGAGAAGCAGATAAAATTTTCAAGTTTTCGGATATTATTTGACTTACAACTCTTGTAGTAATTTACGCCAATAGACGAAATCACAACTTGAAATTTGTATGGTATACTGGTGTAATCCCGTATTTCATGGTTTATCTGCTTCTCCGCGAAATCATAGGAAACAATGAATTATATTCATCCAGACTCCTTAGATAATTTTGTTTTGATTTTAGGTTTAACGACCACCGTGAGCACCTCAATGGGCTATAAGCAGTCGCCCGTCCCTAATTTAGGATCACTGGTTCCAGGGAACGGAGGAGCCAGTGCCGTAAGACAAACAGAGCGTCCATGCCTCACTGGGATTCGAACCCGGACCCCTTTCTGACTAATGATCAGAGGCCATCGCTTATTTTTGTTTTGTTTTTTATTGTAGGTTTAACGACCACCGTGAGCAGCTCAATGGGCTACAAGCTGTCGCCCGTCCCTAATTTAGGGTCACTGGTTCCAGTGCAGAGAGAAAGACAGTGCCGTAAGACAAACACAGCATTCATGCCTCACCGGGATTCGAACCCGGACCCCTTTCTGACGAGCGATCAGAGGCCATCGCTTTTTTTTAATTATTATTGTAGGTTTAACGACCACCGTGAGCAACTCAATGAGCTATAAGCAGTCGCCCGTCCCTAATTTAGGGTCACTGGTTCCAGGGAAGGGAGAGAGCCAGTGCCGTAAGACAAACACAACATCCATGCCTCAACGGGATTCGAACCCGGACCCTTTCGGACGAATGATCAGAGGCCATCGCTTAGACCACTGCGCCACCGGGGCGACGCTTCGTTAAATATGAATGCCATTGCTTCGACTGGCGATTCCTGACTGAAAAATTTGGTGATTCCTGAGGCTAAACGGTTTGCTGCATATGATAGCCTTATAAAATTTCATTTATCTCCAAAATGTTCCGCTTCTTTGTCCGAAAGAGAAGGTCATGTATGTGGGTTCCTCAACTGCTACTAAGCATATGAAACAGTCCACTGTTCTGAAGTGAAGGAATTTCTCAATCATAAAGTATAATATATTATATAGTATAGTATATATATGAACTTCCATTGTGCATGGCTTTTATCGATTATGAAAAAGCCTTTGATTCCGTGAAACCATCAGCAGTTACAATGGCTCTGAAATCCTGCGGTATTGAAGATGCATACATTAATGTTATTAATAACATCTATGAAAATGCAAGTGCAAAGATTCGGCTGTTTGAAAATACAACACACATAAAACATGAACTGGGAAAACAAAGGGATAAAGATTAATGGAGATTATCTAACCCACCTTCGTTTTGCTGATGACATAGTCATTTTTGCAACTACCCAATCAGAGCTGCAGAGTGTGATCCAGGAACCTGCTGACAAGAGTAAAGAAGTGGGATTAAAAATGAACTTTCAGAAGACAAAAGTGATGTTCAGTGCTTTTACAAGAAATGAAGATTTATTGATTGATGGAGAAAAGCTGGAGATAACAGACACGTACGTTTATCTTGGACAGCAGATATCAAGTGAGGGTCACATTGATGAAGAAATTAATCGGCATATAAAACTTGCCTGAAGAGCTTTTGGAAGAAACAGCATAATTTTCAAGAGCAATATGCCATTATGTCTTAAAAGAAAAGTGTTTGATCAATGCATCCTTCCAGTGGAGACGTGGAGCTTAACTAAAAGAGACGTACAAAGGCTGCAGACAAATCAAAGCAGCATGGAGAGGTGCATGCTTGGTGTAACCAGGAGAGATAAGAAAAAGGAACTCGTGGATCCGAAAAATGACAAGAGTGGAAGACATCATGATCAGAGTTAAATCCCTGAAATGGCAATGGACTGGACATACTGCCAGAAGGACAGGCCATCGATGGACAGCCGAAATTTGAGATTGGATTCCAAGGGACAGGAAAAGACCCAGAAGAAGACCACATGAGAGATGGGTGGATGAAATTTGAAAGTATGCGGGAGTGACATGGAGGAGACTGGCACAAGACAGACCGTTGTGGAGGAAACTTGGGGAGACCTTCGTCCAGCAGTGGATTGATAATGGTTGACAATGATGCTGATGATGATGATAGTATATAACATAGATATATTACTTAATAGTACAGTATATTACGTAATGTACTAATCATTGTAAGGAGGAATCGGCACAGAGAATTCAGTTAAAGAAATTTCAAAAAAGAGAAAACCAGAGTAAAAGACTCCCGACGAAATTACAGTGGCTAATTGTTCCTTTTGACAATTCCTGTTCTGCTTCAATGTTTTTAACACAACATTAAGCATCGCCGTAGAACCTTCAGCGTTGAATGTCAGCAACTAATTTGTGATTCCGTCATCTGGACAGATAGAGCCACGTATTAGGATAATGCTCTTAGCCTTTATTAATTTTTAAAGGCTAAGAGCATCCTCTTAGCCTCTTAGCCTTCCCGAAGAAAGCAATTAGTAAAATCAATGTAACTTAATACAAAAGCCACTCAGTACTTTTCAAATAATCTTCATTAACATTTATTTACTTTCTTATTCATCCAAACCTCTTCTAAAAGTATTTCTTTCCATCAAACAGAAATAATCGCTCTTTCCACGTGAATAAGTGAGCCTCGGAAAAACTATCATCAGCCGCCACCGGGAATTGAACCCAGGTCGCCCAGTTAGGCGCCGGACATGCTACCACTGCACCACAGCGGCCTCGAATTCTCCAGACTCACATGTGTTTAACAGCCAAACTACATGTGAGGTTGCTTCATGGAGCCCCGCACAGTGCTGAGGATTCACCATAGTTGGAAAGCAGCAACTGAACAAATAACTGGGAGGCGAATGAAATCGACCCTGGGTTTTGATTCCCGGTGGCGGGCGATGATAATTTTTCGGAGACTCACTTATTAACGTGGAAAGAGCGATGATTTCTGTTTGGTGTTCCTGATCCACGTCGATTGTTTGAATTAATTTGTTTCCATGTTGGTTTCTCGATGTTATCAAGAGCATCGAAATACGCTGATACAACCTCTTCATCAAATGCAAAATGACGTCCTGATGCATTTCACTGGCTTTTGGAAGCAAAACAAAATCTCACACAGGGGCCGTTTCAGGCGATAAGGTGGATGAGGAACACCGGTACTGCTTTTGTGTCCAGGAAATCCAATGTCGTAGCTGCAGTGTGGGCATCCGCATTGTGATAGTGCAGGAGCAGGTGTCTCTTCATCGATCTAGGCTGCTGTTTCTACCACTCTGCGATAACCTTTGGAAGACAATGGGAGTTATACCATTCAGCAGCGTGTTTGTTGATTTCGAAGGACAACTGGCCCCACGTGTCCCGTTTCAGAGAAGAAAGACGCAACCATTTTCTTCCCTGCGCAGGGGCTTCTTCAGACTTGCGTCGTCGGCTCGTCACTTTCGATACATCAGACCTTCAATTGCTGTTTCGTTCTGGGTCATGTTGATATATCCACGATGCGTCACTTGACTTACCCGCCATAGAACTTTGCGAGCATAAAAGGGAACTAATTGTTGCGACTCGACATTTGTTGGTCCGTCAGTGAATGAGACACCCATCTAGCCCAAAACATCATGAACGATCATATGCACTACTGTTGATCTAATGTTGGGAAATGTTTCTGTTTGAGAAATTGTGACTGATGTTATTATTTTATTAGTTTATATTCTTGTATGATCATATTCTTGTATTAGTTGATATTCTTTTTTTAGTTCACGTTCTTTTATGATGATATTCATCTATTAGTTTCCTTAAAGCATCGACGTTACCAGGCTTTGCCGACGTTGAGCGATGTCACTATTTCAGAAAATTTTATATGATCATCATATTTTATTGGTTTCCTCACAGCATCAACGTTTTCAGGTGTTGATTCGATGTTGAGGAATTGTGGTATAGTGATATTCTTGCATCGGTTTCCAAAGCAGCGACGTTTCCAGGCCTTATAGGGAAAAGCAGAGAATTTCGGCTCTTGCCAAATTTAAACCACAGCCCGGCTGTCGGTCGTCAAGATGTGGTGACCCCAAAAATATTTGACAGCAATTAAAAATTTAGCTCCACACTTAAATCTCTTTTGAGATCGTCGTAAATCACAGCACGAATATAAGGAGGAGAGATGTGCGTATGTTGCGGATAAATGTCAAACTGACTCTGTCCCATTTTCACCCTATCAGACTAAAAATCAGTTGTATCAGACTAAAAAAGGCAGTTTGTCCCTGTAAGGGCCATCAGACTAAACATCAGTCGTATCAGACGAAAACAGGCAGCAAGGGCCAACTGCCTTGGACAATAGCGTGGGGATGAGCGGGATCATCGTCGACAAGCTCGCATTGTAACAGCGGATAGACGGGCCACAGTGCAAGAAATCACTCGGCAATTTAACGCTGGTGCACAAAAACGTGTAAGCAGCCACACCATCCAGAACCATCTCCTCGCTATGGGGTACAGAAGCCATCGTCCCACGAGGGTACCGCTGCTGACCGCACATCACAGAGTGCAAAGATTAGCATGGGCGCGGGAACATCGCCACTGGACCCTAGACATGTGGGAAAATGCTGCCTGGACTGATGAGTCGAGATTCACGTTGGTACATGCGGACGGCAAGATACGAGTACGGCGCAAACCACATGAAGCGATGGATCCTTCTTGCCAGCAGGGTACTCTTCAAGCTGGTGAGGGTGGCATTTTCGTCTGGGGACTGTTTACGTGGACTAAAATGGGACATCTGGTACGTGTAAATTCGTCCCTCACAGGTCAACGTTACCGGGATATCCCGGACGACCATTTGCTCCCGTTTGTGCGTCTTCAACATCCCACTGGGGACCTCATCCTGCAACAAGACAATGCATCGTTCCATCGCTCCCGAATTGTATCCGAATGATTGGATGAACACTCCACCGACGTGACCTCGTTTCCTTGGCCAGCTAGGTCACCTGACTTCAACCCCATCGAGCACATCTGGGATGCCATCGATAGAGATGTTCGAGGCTCTGATCCCTCCTCCATCAAATCTTCGTGAACTGTGGGAGCTTGTTCAGGGGTCGTGGTATGGCTTCCCAACGCTTCCGGTGTCTTGTCGAGTCCATGCCGAGACGAATCGCCGCCGTCATCAGGGCGAAAGGTGATGCAAAACGTTACTAGACAGGTAACTCTAATTCAATTGATCTTCAGTGTATATCAAAATGCCTACGTGGATCTAAATATACAGGGTGTTTCGAAAATATCTGGCCAAATTGTAAAGGCTGGTAGAGGGGCCCGAAATAAAAAAAGTTGGTCAAAAAATGTGTGTCCGGAAATGCCGCATTTAGGTGGTAGAAGGCACTGTTTAGGTCAGTCGATAACATCGTTTCTGTGGCGTAAGGCGTCATTCCCCGCTCGGATTTTCAACGGCATGCATCGCCACACGAATTCAGAGCTCCCAGATATGCATCTGATGTATGGGACTGCAAACGGAAACGGACGAGCTGCTCAAAAATTGTACAGTGTACGATTCCAAACGAGACACCTGCCGTATTTCAAACGTTCGAGCGTGTGCACCGGCAGCTTTGCGACAGTGGATCTTTCACAGCTAGCAGGCGTGATGTGGGCCGGACAAGAAGTTGCAAATCTCCTACAGTGGGAGAAGCTGTTTTACGTGCAGTTGAGTTAAATTCTGCCGCAAGCACGAGAGATGTTGGACGTTGCCTGGGTTTGAGCCATTCAATCGTATGAAGGATTTCACATGACGAAGAAATGCATCTATTCCATTTACAGAGAATGCAGGCATTGAAACCGGAGGATTATCCTGCCCGTGTAGATTTCTCCCGATAATACCAGCAGTACAGCCTGACTTCCCTTCATACGTGTTATTCACGGATGAAGCTACGTTTACACGAGAAGGACTGTTTAACAGCCACAATGCTCACGTTTAGGCGCATGAAAATCCACATGCGATAAGACCACCTGCATACCAGCAAACATTATCCATCAATGTTTGGGCGGGTATGGTGCACGATTTTTTTATTGGACCGTACATCCTACCTAGTCGCTTGACCGGCCGCGCGTTCCGCCTCTTCCTGCAAGAGACCTTGCAGGAACTTCTCACAGCTTTTCCTCCGTCTGTTCGAAGAAGAATCTGGTTCCAGCATGATGGCGCGCCTGCACACTTTAGCACTGATATGAGGAATTACCTGGATGCAACTTATGGAAACCACTAGATTGGTCGGGGTGGACCTGTTCCTTGGCCACCACGATCACCAGATTTGTCATGTATGGATCTTTTCTTCTGGTGCCACATGAAGAGCATCATGTACGATACCCCCATCGACTCCGAGGAAGATCTCGCCGTCAGACTGTCTTTTGCTTCTGGAAATGTTCGGGAAATGCCTGGAATATTTGCAAATGTACACCAATCCATGCGCCGATGATGTGAAGCTTGTGTAAGGGTTGGTGGTCGCTCTTTTGAGCACCTACTGTAAAAACACGACTCATTAAAAGGTTTGTTGCATTTGATTTTATGTGTCTTTCATTTTGTATTTCAAATCTTGCTTTAGGTGCCGGTGCTTAAACCCGGCATATCCGAACACACATTCTTTGACAAAAAAATGTTTATTTTGGGCCCCTCTACCACCCATTACAATTTGGTCTGATATTTTCGAAACACCCTGTATACGTGAGGTAAATGCAAATGGTATTTTCGGCGTTGTCGTACATTAAGATTTTCCAGTAGAAATCCGCCTAGAGGCTCATAGTCAAACAGCTTTATTAAGAACATCATACAGCACACATATACGAAGATTATGAAACAGCATGATAATCTTTTCGTAGACAGAAAACATTGTGAGTGGTATCCTTCAGAAGAATCATCTGATACATCAGTGAAACGCAATCTCTACCGTGTTGAAATGAGGTGACCTAATTATATTATTTTTAGTGCTTAAGTTAACATAAATAAGAAACGTGCTGGCGTAGGTATAAAAAACACACCTCTAGGAAGGCACTTTTCTTTTTATACGTTTCTTTTTTTGTGTGCATAGAAGGGTGATCCCAGTATCGGATTTAAGGGGACTAAGGAGGTTTAAAATATCGAAAAAATCGATTTCGGGTATTTTGCATATTTCGATAGTGCAATCCTTTAAGAATTTTTTCCCGTTTGAATTTTCGAAAATTTCACAAAATTCTGGTCAGGTAATCAAAAGGTAAGAATTCTACACCAAATTGTACTCAAAATAGTATAACTATACTAAACATCCGAAAATTTCTTGGCTTAGAATAGAAATCAAAATTTCCAAGCTTTCGCACGTCCACCAGATGGCTTTCTCAAGGAAGTTAGACAGCTAACTGCAAACTGGATAATGAAACGTTACAGCACTTTGAACGCGGTGACTTGACTAGACAATAAATGATTAGGAGCAAACGTGATATTTCGAAGAAACGAGGTCACGTTGGTTGGGCACGCGGTACTATGGTAGAAAACTCAGCATTGTTTGAAGAATTGATTCCAAATACGTGGCAACTCCAGAGAGACGCTATCATCGCAAGCCTCGCAGATGGTCAAGGTTTCGCGAATGGCGGTAGATTTGGGTGTGGAGTATGAAGCTAATTTCTTTACATCATTCCATATAGGATCGGCGGACTTGAACTTGACTTCTCTTGATAGGGCAGTGGTTATTTTCCCGTCTCTTGTATCCCTTTCATGTTCGCTGATTCTAATTCCAAATGAACGTTTAGTCATTCCGATGTAGTATCGCCTGGAGCCGTCCGGGTATTTTAGTGGGATGGCATAAACACCTGCCTCATTGAGAAGAGGAAGCTTGCCAATATTTCTCTTAAGCATCGTGTATAAAGATGCCGACACCAAAGTTCATCCTCCTAATCTCGTTTTTGAGTTCATAGGAAACATTGGTATGTAGGGAATAGAGCCCAGTTGCAAAGTTGCGGCATAGAAATATTATTAGCACGGCTGGTTTTCGCTTTTTTCGGTAAAGTCATGCATCTGGTTCGAAGTGTATCCTGCCTCAGTGACCAATTCGACGATGTTTCTTAGTTCGTGACCTCGTTTCTTTGAAATATCACGTTTGCTCCTAATTATTTATTTTCTAGTCCAGTCACCGCGTTCAAATTGTTGAAACGTTCTATTATCCTGTTTACAGTTAGCTGTCTACCTTCTATGACAAAGCCATCTGGTTGATGTGCGAAAGCTTGGAAATTTTTATTTCTATTCTACGCCAAGAAATTTTCGGATTTTTACTGTAGTTATACTATTTTGAGTTCTAGTCAGGGGATTATAAAACGTGATGTGGCGCCCGGTCGCCCGAACGCATCTAGTCGCACAGCCAGCCAGTGCTACTTCCTTTACCCGAGTAGAATAGAACGGTCCTGTTGGCTTTCAACCAAAGTGCCGGAATTCTATAGTGCAGGAACTGGTTTCTATAGTGCAGGAAATTTTTAAAGCTTAAGTACGACTGTTCTAACATAAATATTGTACCGAATATTTGAACGCGATTTTCTCGAAACTACATGTTTTGGTGATTTTACCACGATATCTCGAAAACCGATGAAGATATCAACTTGGAATGTATACAGCATTTGTATGACGCATTAATTATACCTGACGTCTGATTGAATAAAAATGTTTCACCATTTTATAATAACGAATAACTCGCATTGCATTTTTCCACATTTTTCTTCATCTGGACGCCATTTTTTGAATTTTGTTTTCATTTTCAATTTTTTAGGTATAATCAATAGAGGGAAGCCTAAGAAGAAGAAATATGTCTGGTATTTCTCGAAATCTTCGTCCATTCGACTGTAATCGTGGTAAAATCGGATTTTACATGGTTTGCCTCATTACGTTGGAGAGCCAATGATATTCGCCTGGGAATAAATATCGCGACATTTTCTTATTTTATCATTTATACTAAATACCACTACACAGACAAAAAGGTTTTATATTTATTCGCAGCGTTTTTATAAACAATTTACGGCAAGCGACTTTTTGAAATGTCAACCTCCCTAGTCCCCGTAATTCCTCATACTCACCGCTGATGAACGAACGCGCATGAATAGACACGTAAACTGAACTGATTGTTGGAAATGAGCGGCTGCAGTTTTACTCCAACGCCATTTTTTTCTCTGCCATTTTTTTCTCAAACGACTTTATCAGAGAATTCTCTACCAACCGTAATATAAAAACTTTATGTTTTTCCGCAGTGCAAAAGTCACGTGATCACAACTCACTGCATAAAGACAGCTAATGATGTGAAGTGAAGTAAAGAGTCTCTACGGAAAGTTGATAAAAGAAGTCATATATCCGTTCGTAACGCCAGAATTACTGTAAAGCAGTATGATTTCTTTTAGTCGCAAAGCGGCCACATATATCTTAATCTGTGACGTACCTGCGAGCAGGACGCACATGACATAAAGGCAGATAGGAATCAGAATACATGTCTGCGTAGCTCAGTTGGTAGAGCGACTTGTTCCGGAATAAGCGTACTCGGGTTTGAACCCCGGCGTAGACCAAAAATGACGGAGAAATTCACTTCGTTATAATGGCGCCCGAACTATCCGGATGACCCGGCCGTTCAGAATCTCGCATTGGTGTGATGGTATTTCCACACCGCGAGACAGGAAAAATCAGAGAATTCCTTCTCCAGCGCTTCGAAAAATAAAAATGTGTGATGTTGCATTCCACACAGCAGATTGACAGGGAGTTCTCAAGTGCACGTTATACAGTGGTTGTCTGCCTGCAACGATTCATGGTCACGGCTGACCCGTGGGCCATGCCCCCGGCCCTCTTTCGGGGGGGAGATGTGACGTACCTGCCAGCAGGACGCACATGACATAAAGGCAGATAGGAATCAGAATACATGTCTGCGTAGCTCAGTTGGTAGAGCGACTTGTTCCGGAATAAGCGTACTCGGGTTTGAATCCCGGCGTAGACCAAAAATGACGGAGAAATTCACTTCGTTATAAATCATCTATGCAAAAGGTAGATATTTAGAAGTGCGAAAGCTCTTTGATAAAGCAAACTCAGAATTGGTAGTAACTGCGAAAATTGGACCTACTTACTGCTTTTGACGTCATTCACCGCTGTTCGAATCATGAAGTGAGTTTATTGGTTTTTGTGTCCATGCTAACGCCCATTTCCAAATATCTTTAATCATGTACGTGACTTTCATATCTACACTGAAATGCAAAATTATGGGACACGTACTAGCATCGTGTAGGGCCTCCTCTACTGCAGCAAATCGACGTGGCATCGATTCCCCATTTGGCCGGAAGGCTTCTGGACAGATGTTGAGCCATACCGTCTGAACAGTTGCTCACAGTATCCTGGTGGTGCGGGATCTTCGGTGCGAAAGAACCTTTCCACCACATCCATAAGTGCTTTATTAGGTTCAGGTCGGGCGAACGTGGTGGCCACACCATCCGTTGGAACTGTCCAGAATGCTCCTCAAACCAACTTTGGACAACTTAGGCCCGACGACATGGTGCATTATTCCGTCGGGAAAATCCCATGTTTGTAGGGGTACGTAAAGTCAATGAAGGGCTGTAAAATAGTCACCCAGCAGAGCAACAAAGCGATTAGCGATTCATGATGTGTTTACGAAGAACAGAGGACCCAAACCGGGCCACGGGAAGACACCCCACACATGTATGGAACCAACACCAGCTTGCACGGTGCCTTGTTGACAACTTGGGTCCATGGCCTCATGGGGTCTCCACCACACCCGAACCATCAGCTCGTAACAACTGGTAACGCCACATGTTGCCAGTCTTCCAGGGTTCAATTACCGTGCTCACGAGCCCAGGTGAGGCGCTGTGTCCGATGTCGTCGTGTTAACAAAGGCACTCTGGTGGGTCTTCTGCTCTTATACCACATAGACGCTAAATTCCATTGCACTGACCTGATGGATATGTCTCTGGTACCTCCTTCATTGAATATGGATGCTATTTGAGCCAGTGTCACTTGTCTGTTAGCATGGATAATCCTGGTCAAACGCCGATGGTCACGGTCATTCAGCACCCATGGTCCGCCGCTGCGCTGTTCACGGTGGGTAGTAATGCCTTCCGTGAGGTATTCTGGGTACACACGTGACACCGTGGGTCGAGGAATGTTGAATGTTCGCACAACTTGGTAAATTGAATGTCCCATCCGTCTGCCTCCCACTACCATGCCTCGTTCAAACTCCGATAATTCACGTCGGCTTGCCATAATCCTACTGACGGTTGTTCAACCTGACTCACGAGATTACACCTCGTAAATGATAAAAATCGTGACGTGGGGCGAAGCCTTTATACGACGCAGGGCCAGTTAAAGTTTTGCGTACTGATATCCCATGAATTTTGACATTTCAGTGAAGTTGTACAGCTATATGTCTTGCCTTATGTTTCGCCAATTATTTGTAAAGCCCATCAAAATAGCAATCATCAACTGTCATGAAAGAAATTAAAATGTTAATAAAATTATTTTATTAATTGGAAACTTGAGACTTGGTCGTCCTGGGTGGTGCAGTGGTTAGCATACCCGAGCGTTATCTGGGAGACGCGGGTTCGAGTCCCGCTTCAGGACGATGAAATTTTAAGGTTTTCGGATATTATCTGACTTACCATTCTTGTCACATTTACACCAAAAATCGGATTGTCATCTTTAAAATTTGTATCAACTGTTTCTTAGTTCGTGAAATTTACTCATTCCGTAGGTATGTTCTGGTTCTTCAACCTTTTGCCCCTCCGCTTTACACTAACTAATTTTTGTTGTTACGCACTTCCCCAATGAAACTGTTATGTGTTCTTAACAGTACAACGATTTGTATTACTTTTTCAGTTCTCTACCTCTAATTGAGTGAAGCAACTGCAGAATGCTTTGCCTGTGACATATTAGACTGCGTGTGAGAACAGATGTTCCAGAACACGTGTCCCTAGTGGTGATGTTTATGAATCAATCGTTCCTAGACGTTGAACACAATCATCGCCTTGACATCTGATCACATCTCCGTGAGGAAGTTAGAGTGTCGGTATAATGTTACATTCTGCATGCAGGTCTCGCAGGAATTCCCATTGTTATGAGCGTAGGGATTTCTGACCAGTATCGTACTTATTACATACTGTCGCGTTTGCTTTCTCTCTCCGAAAGACAAGAGACGGAATATAACACAAACCAGAATATATTACACAGAATCAGTCTTGCGCTTCCCGGATGAAAGAACACCGCGACAGATACGGAAACATAGTCACACATCTACACATACTTTAGATGAGTTGGAAATTCAAAACAGTAGTGAATGGACAGCTACACTGTCAGACACAAATCCATAACGGGTAAATTTAAAGGTCGAATATTGCTCACCCAGCAAGAGACAAACCGCAGATCCAAAGGCGAAAAGGAAACACAAAAGTACGAAAATAATTCCAAAAACAGTAATAAACGGAGGAAAAAGCACCGCGGCTTAGAAGATAGAATCCAGAATGTTAGCGACTGTGATCTGAAGAGAAACAGACAGAAATAAAAATTAGAAGAACACCTTTTAAAAACAAACGATACTGGATATAAAGCCATATCTAAAAATAAAAAGTATGTCCCAAAAAATCTCAACAAAGAGAAAGAAAGGGAAGAAAAGAATTAGTGGCCTCTTTCATATGAAGGATGGATTAAACACGCAACAAAAATGAAAAAAAGTACAGCATAAAGATTCTTACAGTAACAAGGGATACGAAAAAGCGAACTAGTGAAACCCTTGGCTGAATAAAACAAACACCACTCTAAATAAAGAATGAATATTAGTGGACAAATTAGATCAGAGTAAAATGGGAGCGCTGCAGAAAAGAGTTTTGGGGTAAATATAAAGATATTTCTGCAACTAGAGACACAGACAAAATATTGGTAGTTAGAGAATTTCTTTTATTGGAGGTTTAACGACCACCGTGAGCAAATCAATGGGCTATAAACAGTCGCCCGTTTCCTAATTTATGGTCACTGGTTCCAGGGAAGGGAAAGAGCCAGTGCCGTAAGACAAACACAACATTCTATGCCTCACCGGGGTTGGAACCCGGACCCATTTCGGATGAATGGTCAGAGGCCATCTCTTAGACCACTGCACCACCGAGGCGTCGTTAGAGAAAATGGAGTAATTTCGAAGATATTTTAAATAGACTCCGGTGCTGTACTAATTCATGACGAAATGAAAATATATGTATATTCAAATGGTGAATTATGATGTTTAGATTACAAAAGACATGGTAATATTCATCGTCTAATTAATTCCGAAATATGCCAAGAAGTAAGCGAAGGCAGTGGAGAAACGTTTTTAGTCATATGCTAAACCAAGCAAGTTTTGTGATAGTCGTGCAGCGACATGTGGTCATGATTCAGTAATTTAAATTCTAGAACTGCAGAATATTTCATTTTGCCTGTCTGCATACAGGATAAAAAGAGCTATATAAGTGAAGGAAGATTTCCCGATTTGTTAGAAAGCATGCTTTTTAAAATGCACAATTTGTTGAAAAATGCATTCATATGAGTGTTTCCTGCCATTACTTCACCGTGTGTGGGGTAATATAATATCAAGAACAGTGTTTCATTCTGTTAGTTTTTGATTTTAAATTCGTCATTTTAGATATGTATCATACCGTATACAAATGGCAATATAAGTTTTGAAGTAATTCAGAAACAAGGCGTTGGATTACAAATATATTATTCCATACCGCTCGCAATGTATATTTTAGAATACCTGAAAACATGGCCTTGGTTTATAAGTAGTTTATTTTTATTCACGTAAACCAGATGAAGAATATAGACACTCGAATGCATCAGCATATGTCACGTAAGCGATTTCTTTGCGATAGCCTTTTCAAGTAATATATTTCTTCCATATCCAAGTTAAACAGAAACTGAAAAAAAAAGAAAAAACTTTTCCAGTTTTTGTCATGAATCTGCTTAAAGATTGCTTCTCAATTTGACATGCAGTGATTGACAGGAAGATATACAGTCCTCTTTCGGCATTTTTCCCGTTAGAGAGTTTTCATGACACTCCGTTGGCAGCTGATGATGTTTTTTTGTCCGAGCAGTAAAACTCGTCAGCCTCAGATAGCGGAAATTTCCGGCAAACGGGCTTTTCCACAATCATATCTCAGTAGCGTTTGACTCTGTATTAAATCCTCGGAAGTAAACATACCGTATATGAGTAACAAAATATTTTATCGTTTTTTCCTGCAGGGAGTTTTCGTTCTCACAGAACGTCCCAAATTAATTTTATGTTTTAAAAACACGAAAAAGCTTCTCTGTAAAAATTCTAGACGGATATGGTATGAAAATCGAACTCATAGTTCGAAAACTCTCTGTGTGTTAATGATATCACAAGCAAACTGATAACTCACGGAATGGAAACGATGTACATTAGAACCCACTTATAACGAGCCCTAGAGTTCTTGGATTTAACGAACAAAAAGGAAACCTTTACTTGGTATAATGTTCACTCAAATCTACTTTGATCGTTTTAACGAGCAAACTTCGATGAAGTTCCCGGATTTAACGAGTGCAATTAAAGCTAAGATCGATCACATGTAACAAGAAAGGGAACAATAACATTGAATGAAATTGCATATATTACGAGGCAGAGATCACCTGCTGCGCAATGTACTGGAATGGGGGAGTAGAAAACAGGAAGAAATTGCAACAGCGCAGGGGAATCCTTGTATGCTACTGGAAGAATGTTGATGGAAAAGCATTGGGGCCTCCAAGGTGGCGCAGTGGTCTAAGCGATGACTTCTGATCATTCGTCCGAAAAAGGTCCGGGTTCGAATCCCGGTGAAGCATGGATGTCGTGTTTGTCTTACGACTTTGGCTCTCTCCCTTCCCTGGAACCAGTGGCCCTAAATTAGGGACGGGCGATTGCTTCTAGCCCATTGAGTTGCTCACGGTGGTCGTTAAATCTCCAATAAAAAAAACAAAAAAAACAGGAGATCTACTCCTAGGCCAAAAGAGGATGCGTGCAGTTCACGCACTTGTAAGAGGATTTCTGGGCGACAATTGCAGAGAGTGATAGAGAGAAATGGAATGGGGATGCCGTCGTGGGGAAAACGGGAGAAAACAACTCTTGGAATCGGGTCCACTCCCTCTTTCATACTTCAAGTGAGCGTTGAATTGAGCCGATCGGTGCATTATGTGCGTTGTGTAGTTAAACAGCAGTCAGTCTTACGTGGCCGTCAAGTTGAAAATATTTGAAAGATTTATGAGGTAACCAGAAACGTATTTGCCATTTTCGGGGTTACGACAACACATACGTAGTAGAAAAACAATTTATTCACCAAAATAATTACGATGAGAATCAGCAACGTTCTGCCAACGTGTTAACAACTTTATAATCCTTAATACAAAAATTACGGACGAAGAGGAGAAATTAGTATAACAGCGTAACGAGCAGGCAGAACGGACCGAAAGACCACTCAGGAGATAGACTAGGGTACGGTACGGTAGGGCATGCGCATATATGCACCATGACGTAGAGGGGGGGGGAGTATCGGAAGGGTATGAAGCACACCGGCGGTGTACGCTCAGCAATTCGGTGAAAGATATTGCACGGTGTACATTGGTTTAAACGACGTCTAGTTGCTGCCACCGTGTGATATGACCAACAGGCAATCCAGTAGACGACATCTGGATGACTTTACCAAAGGTTGCGTAATTGGGAAGTTGGAGGAAGGTCGAAGTGTGACTAGTGTGGCCGAGGAGTTCGGGATCGGTCACAGAATCGTTTTACAAGCTTGGAGAACATTTCAAACGACAGGAACAGCTGTCCGAGAGTTTATCAGTGGTCCTCCACGAGCAACCACGGCGGTGGACGACCGGTATATTTGTCCTACAGGCAAGAAGAGACAGACTGCAGAAAGAGGGAGAAATCGCAAGGCACATGCAACAGACAACTGGACGTCCGTTATCGCGTTTTACCGTGGCCAGGAGGTTGCACAAAGGTAGTCTATTTGCACAACGACCAGCACGGTGTGTGCCATTAACACCTGCTCATCGGAGACGGCGGTATCTATGGTGCCAGGAACACAACAACTGGACACATCGGGGTCGAGTTCTCTTTACGGATGAGAGCCGATTTAGTCTGACAAGCGATTCTGGACGTATACACATCTGGAGAGAGCAGGGAACACGCAATCACACCTCCAACATCATCGAAAGGAACCGGTTTGGAGGTGGCGGAGTTCTTGTTTGGGGCGGTATCATGCTTGGTAGCCGTACTGACCACATCTTCCAAAGAGGTTCAGTCACTGGTTTCCGCTATTGTACCGAGGTTCTCCTGCTTCACGTTCGTCTGTTTAGAGGTGCTGTGGGTCCTGAGTTCCTCTTAATGGACGACAACGCTACACTTCATCGTACAGTGGCTGTCGCAGTGCTGTTGGAGAGTGAAGATATTCAACGCATGGATTGGCCCTCTAGGTCCCCGGACCGAAGTCCAATCGTACATGTGTTGGACTTTTTGGGAGACACTTGGCACCACGTCACCAGCCGTCAGCAACGATTCTGCAGCTGCGATTGGCGCTACAAGAGGAATGAGCCGCGATGCTTCAACAGCTCCTTGACAACCTCGTCCTCAGCATGGACAGACGTTGTAAATCCTGCAACGCAGTCAAGGGTGATCATATCCCCTACTAAAGACTGGATTTTTCTGGGCAGCCGCCTGTTACATGGACGTATCTGTTTTCTGTCCAGTTGTGCTCGAAGCTACCTTTTCAATAAAGTGCCTTCGTATCCTTTGGATTCCTTGTTTGGACGGTTTTGCTCACTTGTCCTATATTCTTACATCTTGGGGATCTTATGGTATGATTTGAGTCGATGTGGAGCACTTCTGCACGACGTTACATTCGAAAAACCGTCTCATCCTTAATTTTTGCACGCCAGTGTATATAGCCCTGCGATAAAAGGCCGGTTCATGGGAAGAGGAAATGTATTGGATGGCATCGTGGAACTAATTAAAGTTGGAGAAGTCCTGTTCACGGAAATGATCATCGAGTGAAATAAACAAGTGATATCCTGAAGGAGAGATATGTAGTGAGTAAGCTAGATGGCATAAATGCTCACGCCCAAGGTCTTTGATAGTGTTTCTTGTCAATGTAGCGGAGTGCGCACGCGCGTCATCTTGAAAGAGCAGAACTGCCTTTCTGTTTACCAGTGCTGCTTCCTTCTTTTTCAGTTCCTCGTGGACTCGTTTCATTTGTTCACAGTACAGCACAGCGGTGATTATTTGGCCTCGTTGCAAGAGTTCATAGTGAACTCCACACGCTGTCCACCATACACTCATTATAACATTACGTGAATGCAGTGCTGGCTTCGACGTGTGATGAATTGAGTCACTGGTGGATAACCTATCTCTGGAACGTTTTAGGGTGCTGTACTGGACTCACTTCTCATCACATGTGAGCACCCTATCCAAACATTTCTCCTTGTCATAGCGAGACAGCAATGCAAGTCAAGCTGAGACGCGTTGATGTTTGTTAAGTGCAGATAATTCGCGGGGGAACTACTTAGACAAGTTACATGCCTGACCTATCGCATGCGTTGAATTCGGGCAGTTACATCACTAATACCAAGTGACTGGGCTAGATCCTGGCATGTTGTCCACTGTCATGCGCAGTAGAAACTTTCAGGGATTCTCTGTCAGGGCTGACAGGAGGACCACTCCGGGACTTGGCTTGAATGGATTCATCTTCGTCTGTGAACTTTCGAAACCAATTCCGAGTTGTGAGTTCCTTTACAGCATCTGCCCCGGATGGTAAGCAAATGCAACGAGTTGTTTCTACAACAGATGAACCGAGTTTAAATTCGTGTAACCAACACGCACTAATAATTTCCATTGATACCGCCATTGTAATCGCACGTCTTTTCCGATTAAAATATATACAACTGAATTAAATAAACATTTGAGCCTTGGTAAAGAAATAACTGCAAGAATCAATGGGGAGAATACGAAGAGGCTCAAAATCTGGAAATAAATTCCGTAACGCTCTACATTTGCCAGTTCTTCTATTTATATGTGAAGTATCGCATGAGCTAGAAATCCTTTGACAAGCCACTCATATAAGTAAGCTAATGACAGAGCTTCAATGTCATCTTATAAAAGTGATAATAAATTCATTTTTTAAAGAATTTTGCAGAAACTGCAAATCATTTTTAAATTCACGTAAAACAAAGCTGCAGTATTTAGAGAGATCATTGTCACTTAAGAAAATTAAAATAAAAGAGCAGAAAATCCAGTTTTGAAAAAATTATTCATATAATTAACGAAAATGACGCTTTCCCCATCTGCATAAAGAAGACCGGAGGGACTGTGCAGTTGCTGAAATTGCTGAAAGAAAGCAGATTTTTCTCTGTATGAAAAACTGAGAAATTCAAGAATTATTTTTACCGTTACTGTTTATTGTCGTACGTAAATGCACGGCAGTAAAACAACAGCCTTCAAAATGCAGCAGGAAAGAAACATATTAGGCACATCTTAGTTACAGTAAAGTAAAATAAGTAAGTACCCAGAATAATTGAAAACCTAAAATAAGATAAAAATGGATGTTCTAAAAACTTGGGTATTTAAGACACATAAAACGAGCAAAAGTTGATCTTGAGTAAAGAAACGATGGAAAGAAAGCAAAAGAAATGTAGAAGGAAGGAGCCTAGATCTGCAACTAGATGAAAAATGAAATTAATGATCTTATGAGCAAGAGATCTCCTGATACTTCAAGCGTTCAAAAACTGCTCGGGAGTGAAATTAAGTTAAAGATAGAAACCAAACGTAAGTCATGGCAATGAAACACCAGAATATGATGGATTACTCATATGGGACGAACCCGGTGAAAATCGCTCAGAGGACCTAAAATGAAATCTCCCAGAGATTGCCTTAACTCTACCCAACGTCGCGATGCACGAACTACGTCTAATTTTTGTTCTGAGAAAAGTGGAAGAAAGCTTTTTGTAACAAACAAGAATCGGAACATAAGTATAAAAAGTCGTCTTATGGAGTTATATTCTCAAACGAGATGTCGAGAGTGGTATCTACATCATTTAACTACACATTTGAAGAGTACTTTCAAAAACTGAATGAAGCTTGTTTTCACGTTTTAAGATGCTTGGTCGATGGATGTTACCTAACCTGCAATAGATGAGTAATTGAAAGATACACGTTCTGTTCAGAAAGCTCGAGGAATAATTCAGCGAAATAAGATATATCTTACCTGCAGCAATTTTGCAGATTTAATTTTCAGCACAATTCCCTCCTCTTTCGATGCACAGCTTGGATCGTTCCAGAAGCGTCTTAAATGTCATTTTCTGGAATGTTCTTCGGATACGATTTCACTTTCCTTTGAGCGGCTGGAGTGAACCCATATCGTCTTCCCTTCGTGGGTGTTTTGAGTTTTGGGAAACAAAATCTTCCGGTGCCAGATCCGGCGAGTAGGCGGGATGCATAGTCGTTGTCACCTGGTTTTTCGGCAGAAACTGGGTAACAATGGTCGAGGTGTGCTACTGAGAATTGTCATGGAGGAAGGCATTCTCCACTTCGATACATATCCGGCCTAACTCGTCGAATTCTCTTGAGAAGGCAATCCATGTCTTTCTTGTATAATAAGTCACTGACTCTTTGTCTTTTAAGTACAAATGCACGATGAATAATCTCACGAGAATCGAAGAACACAACGAGCAACCTTTTTGATTTTCGACTTCACAGCCCTCACCTTCTTTGGCTTCGGTTTTTCCGGACTCGATCATTCGCTAGTTTGTCGTTTGGTGTATGGGTTATGCGCTCAAAGCACCATAATTCATCACCAGTTCTTATGTTGCTAAGGAAATCAGGGTCTCTACTCACTATTTTCACCGAGCTTTGCGAAGCAGTCACTCGCAGCTCTCTTTGCACTGGAGTGAGAAAGTGTGGGACGAATTTAGCTCACACCTTCCTGTTGCGAATAATATTGTGCACTACTGTCTTACTAACATTCAGTTCTTTTGCTATCATCCGACATGTTAATCGACGATTCATAGCCAGCAGTTTGCGAACAGACTGACATTTTCATCAGTGTTGCTTGTTGAAGGTTGTCCGTTGCTTTCACCATCCTCCAGTGATTATCTACCATCACGAAAACGTGCATACCTTTCATACACCCTGGACTGAGATAACAAAATTTCGCCGTATATTTATTTCATCAATTTGTATGTTTCTGATGCACATTTGCAGCACTTAAAGTAGAACTTAATGTTGACCCCTTGTTCCATCCTCTAAAGTGTGACAAGGTCAACATTCTAGCAGGAAAAAACGCGTAAACTACTCACCACGGCCGAAGGGGAAGTGAGTGAAAAAAAATTTCAGTTGCCTTCCGAGGGTTTATGGGAAATCGTTATTGCCCAAGAGATTACGCGCATAGTACGTCCAAAATTTGATTTCGGGAACTTTACTGTGCAGTATTGTGTGAAAGGCCTAAATCCCAGAATATGAATTCATCCCATGGATTACAAAATCGCCGCGCCGGCCTGGTGGCGCAGTGGTCTAAGCGATGGCCTCTGACCTTTCCTCCGAAAGGGGTCCGGGTTCGAATCCTGGTGAGGCGTGGATGTTTTGGCTCTCTCCCTTCCCTGGGACCAGTCACCCTAAATTAGGAACGAGAGACTGCTTATAGCGCATTGAGTTGCTCACGGTGGTCGTTAAACCTCCAATAAGAAAAATCATAGCGATTAGAGGCAATCCATTTTTGGCCACAACAGCTGTTTGGTAAGATACGGGACCATGTCTTTCGAATCAAAGGAATGTGTGATAATATAAAATGTTATATTCATCTGAGATTTATTAGCATGTTAAATTTTATAACTAATCATTCAAGATAAACAACAGTGTTCGTCATAGAAAATGCACTCCAAATAAAAAAAATCGGATTTTTCGAAGCAGATATGCGGTTATAAAGAGAGATACACACATGCACCACCTAGTGTCAGATTGTGTATTTTGAAAAATTGCAAAAGGTGTGCGAAATGTGCCCCCTACAGAATAATATTCAACAGGAAGGAATTTTTCAAATCGTACTTTTGGAGGTACAGTTATCGAGGGAAAATTCATGCGTTTACTACAAAAGCGGTGAAACTGTGCTTTACTTGATATGTGTTGAAATATTTTTCATGGTAAATGGTTTCTGACCAAAAAGGAATTTTTACAATCAAATTTTTAGAAGCGGAAATCCAGTTATCTGTCATCTAGTGGCAGGGGAATGCATTATTAAAAAGTTTAAAACGTATGTAAAACATTACTCTCAGAGGATGAAATCCAACGGAAATTTAATTTTTCAAATGAGCCATTGAGAACACGTATAGAGGAAAAATAAAATGTACACCTACCATCCCCTTTATTCCTCGGGAATACTGTGCATTGTTTAAAGTGGAAAGTGTGCACAAAGTGGTCTTCGTGAGAAAAAGTATCTGACGGGAAATAAAGCCTTTTTTCGTTGTTTTTTACAATCGGACTTGTAGAACAAGTGATATGGAATAACTCAGGTATCGAGCTCAATATCTTTTGCATTTACGGTCACCAGTGGTAAGATTTTGTATCAAAAAACTACACATTCACAGAACGGCAATAAGTAATGAGACTAATTTTTTTAGATCCCTATAAAATAGGTGAATAGGGAAAGCATAATTTTTTGATGTCAGTCATCAGCTATGCGCGGCAAGAACGTTTGTGTGAGAATTGCGCGCATGATTACTTACGCTGTGTATGACGTCATTCGGTGGAAGAGCATTGTTACTCCGAATCTGTCATGGAGCAAAGACCAAATATCTGGTTTTATTTGAAAATCGGTAAAACTGCATCTGAGACACTTACATTGAATTATTGCGTGATTTGAATGGGGCTGCTTGCCTATGTCGTGCATAAATATTCCCATGGTATGCACGTTTCAAGGATAGATGGGAAGATTTGGAAAAAATGAAAGTCCCTGACGCCTGATTTCAGTGCGCACGTCTGAACACATTGAAAAAATTCTCGAAAGGATAAAACGGTGTGTGACCTTGACGATGCTGGAATGTTACCTCGGTGTTAATAAGGAGACGATAGATTTCAGGGGCGGGGTGCTTGTTATGTTCCGCGCGCTTTGTCAGACAATCAGAAATATGCACGAGTGGAGTACGCGTAAGACATATTGGTGACTGCACAAACAATGTAAAATTTTACCCTGTGGCAGGTGACAAGATATGATATTTTCGTTATGATCCGGAAACGAAGTGTCGAGTGCTCAGTGGAAGTCGCCACAGTCACACTAAGGAAAGAAGACTAGGTTATAGAAGTCCAAATTCAAGACAACGCTTGTGTGCTTTTACGACAGCAAGGGAATTCTCCATCATGAGCTCATTCCTGAAGGTATAACTGTCACTAACAAATGCTTTCACATCCATTTAGAACGATTGTGGAAGAGGATTGTTCGTGTCTGGCCTGCGTACAAAAACGGACAGTGGTTCCTTCTTTACGATATACCACCCGCACACAGTGCAGTCAGTGTGCAGCAATTTCTGGGACGAAAATAAGTGTGTGTGTGTGCTCAAATATCCCCCATATACTCCGTATTTGTCACAGTGTGACTACGTTCTATTCCCTAAATTAAAGTTGCCTTTAAATAGAAAAGTTTTGCAAGACATTGAAGACATGCAATGAACTGTGACATCAGCTCTTCACTCCATACCAAAAGATGACCTCTGCAAGTCATTCCTTTCGTCGGCTGATCATGCCACTTCTTGTATTAACACAGGAGGAATGTACTTCGAATAAATATGAAGACATACAAAGAAATGGGATATCAGCTCTTCACTCCATACCAAAAGATGACCTCTGTAAGTACTTCCTTTCGTTGGCTGATCATGCCACTTCTTGTATTATTGTATTAACGCAGGAGGAATGTACTTCGAATACATATGAAGATGTACGAAGAACTGTGACTTCAGTTCTTTGCTCCATACCAAAAGATAGACCTCTGCAAGTTCTTCCTTTCGTTGGCTGATCATGCCAGTTCTTGTATTAACTCAGGATGAGTGTATTTTGAATAAAATATATTCTTGTAAATTTGCTGCTTTTTCCATGTTTTTTAAAACAGATCAGTCTCGTTATTTCATTGCATCACTATGTAGAAAGCTAACAATCTTTTTTCTCACATTTTAAGATTTTGAAAATAATAAGAGCTTCTCAAAATGGACTAACGGGGATGGGATGCGCAGAATCAGACAGACAGACGTGCATTCTGGCACGCACTTTCTTTTTTCCCCTCAAAACGTAATAGAAAGAACATATTTTTGGCACTCGATAAAATTACATACTTTTTTTAGATAGGTATTCCCCAGTTTGACAATGTTTTCAGATTTTTTTTCCAATGAGAATGTATTCTACTTGTCTTACGAATTTATTCTCAAGAACAGTTAAGTAAGAACGCAAGAGGATCAGTGGGGAAAGCTGCTGACAAAAAAAAAAAAAAAACAGGAAGAAAAATTATTTTACTTGAGCACGTATTCCCAGTACAGCACCGTTCTGTAGTCTGTGATTAAATAATAAAGACAGATTGCTGTGGTTTTCGGTGAGGTGATAAGACAAAATGGTGTGAAGTGATAAAGATAAATTACACGGTAGCTTTAATTTGAAAAATCTCTTTAATTCTAAATGATTAATAATGACCTCCAGTATTAGGGTTTTTTTACATATTTTAATGCAGAGTCTTTAGTAATTTATTGTGTTTGTTTTGTTTCCTTCAGATTGATTAAATCGCAGCTTTTCCGTAAGCTATTTTATTGAGACTTTTTTCCCCACTTCGTACCTGCAGAATACCTATAGTTCAATTTTTTATGCCCTCATTACTACGCGAGGCCTTCTATTGTACGTGTACTCAGTTTTCTATGAGCGCCTCCGTGGCTTCCGTATTTGTGTAGGTGCCTTTGAAAGTAATCAAGAAGTTGTTACCATCAAAGTTATTTTTTCAAGTCCACTATAAAAATGAGAAAAACTCTTTTATGATTCCATAATTTTCATTTGCACTGAAAAGCTAGATCATTACAACTACTTGCCTAATATGATGATGTTCCTCTACATACCGCCAAAAGAGCTCTTACCCGGCGAGGCTGGATGATACAAGAATTTTAAAAGTGTCTTTTGGTACCTGTTACCAACATGTTACCAGCAATTTTTTAACTCCTGTAAGTTACGTGGCCGAGCCACCACAGATCGGATTTCCTGTTCCAACACAAACCCCAGATGCTCAATTGGATTGATTTCTGGAAGATTTGGAAGCCAGCCCAATACTCGGAAGTCTTCCTTATTTTCGGAGAACTATTCTCAAACAATTCAAGCAGTGTGGTGGCGCATTATTCTGCTGAACGAATGCACTACTGGAACAATCTGGGCAGTGTGGTAGCGCATTATTCTGCTGAAAGAAGGCACTACTGGAACAATCCTGGCAGTGTGGTGGCGCATTATTCTTCTGAAAGAAGGCACTACCAGAACAATCCGGGCAGTGTGGTGGCTCATTATTCTGCAGAAAAAAGCACTACTAGAGGGGAATACTGTTGCCATAAAGGGAGGTCGCCAAATTGAAACACGCGCGTCAAATTGGAAGAGTGAAAAGCGTGACTCATCACTCCGAAGAATAACTTTCCAGTCGCCCACAGTTAAGGAACGACGGAAGACACAACACTACAAACTGCACTTCGCAACACGGCATGTTTGCCACTGTTCTACCATAATAACCCACACTGTGTAACTATCTATGGATAGTTATGGTACTGACAGAACCATTAGAAGCATTTCCTACTTCAGCATCCATGGAAACGGTAGAGGATGAACGGGGTTTCTTAACATTTCTTACCATGGCTCTTCTGTCGCGTTCCGCCAGTTTCTATGGCATTCCTGAACTATTTTATTCTTTTCTTTTTATTTTTCCCATGTTTGCACTATTCACTGTCCTGCTGAAATTTATTTTTGCCTTAAGATACCTTTTACCACAAAAGCCACTTTTTATTTCAGATAATGCATGACGTCACCGCTAGGGGGTGTAAATATATCTTCGAAAAAACGGATTTCGGATTTTTAAAAAATCTTTTTGCGTTAGATGGAAGTCATCTCAATGATAATTTGATATTCATTTTACAATACTTTGTGACAAAATGCTTTGCCACTAGAGGGCGTAAGTACATATTCTTCCTTTGACATGTTTGCAGTCGTCTCTTCTTTCTAAAAATCTAACAGAAAAAAAAAATGTTCTTCACTCAGACGCAACTCACCACGGAAAAAATTTAAGTGCACTTTTTGTCTCAAAATAATATTTAATTTTTCCTCTTAGGGACGATAATGTAAATCTCTTTAATGATCACCACTTCTGAAAGATCGATTTAAAAATATTGTTGATATATTTACCAATTTTTGTATCACACAGTTTTGCCACTAAGGGGTGTCTTCTTCATTTCCATTTTATAACCTTTCTTTAGCCAACCGTCAGTTTCGAACCCACATCTTCGCATTCCGGAGCGGCTGATCTTCCAGTTAAATTACGCCGGCAGACTTTTCGTTGCTTCAATGATCATTTGATTGCTGCAGTCAGTGGGTTCAGTTCTCTAAGCGCTGGCGTGTGTCCCTTCGTCCGAGATGGTCCGGTTTCGAATCCAGTTTCAATGGTTTCGATGCTGTGTTTCTCTTGCTGAACTGTATTTCTCCCTTCACTGAAACCAGTGAACCTAAATTCGGGACGGGTGATAGTTTATAGCCCGTAGAGTTGCTCACAGTGGTCGTTAAACACCCCAAAAAACAAAACGAACATTTGACTAGCGCGTCACACTTTGTATCATACTTGGAACCGTATCTTCATTTCTAAGAACCGTATTTTAAAAATCCACTTTCTCTTGGATATTTTCCATTATAAGCAATGTTTTGTGCACAATTTGTGAATTTTTCGGACCGCACATTTCAGCCACTAGTTGCCGAAGGTAGTTATTTCTATTTGTGGATGTGCAAGCTTTTTTAAATTAACTGTTTCACTTGTAACATTACTTATCGTACTATCTTAGATTCTTTACACACTGTAGTTTTGCATTGAGCACCGGACAACCATCACAAAAGTTATAATTATATACAAAGGCCGTTCCATAAAAACTCAGAGTAATTTTGTTTTGAGTTGGCAACAGAGCGAAGGGGGAAAATAACCACACAGACGACTAACTGAATTAAGAAAGTATCTGTGGCAACAGTTATTAGCCGTGGCCGGCGATTCTGGTTTTGTTATTGCGCAGCTGTTTAAGGTACGTCTGCATTTCGCCATACAGCTATGGAGGTGAGTGATTCGGAGTTAGGAAGTGAAATACGTGGTGCGATAAAATGTTGCTATTGTTTAGGTAAAACGACTCCAAAAACAGTTTACTTAATGGAAAAGCTTACAAATATAGATGTTTGGGTAAGTCAACGATTTTTGATGGCACCGTGATTTCAAAAAAAGGCCATTTGTCAGTAGAGCTCGCTCCTAGGCCTAGTCGATCTCAAAGTGTTGTTACTGTTTGGACATCCTGCAAGAAGATCGACGAATGATGTCTGAAGACATAGTATAACGAAGTAAATTTCTCCGTCATTTTTATCCGCGCCGGGGTTCGAACCCGGATCCACTCATTCCGGAATAAGTTGCTCTACCAATTAAGCTACGCGGACATGTATTCTGATTCCTATCTGCCTTTATGTCATGTGCGTCCTGCTGGCAGGTACGTCACATCTCCCCCCCGAAAGAGGGCCGGGGGCATGGCCCACGGATCAGCCGTGACCATGAATCGCTGCAGGCAGACAACCACTGAAGAACGTGCACTTGAGAACTCCCAGTCAATCTGGTGTGTGGAATGCAACGTCACACACATTTATTTTTCGAAGCACTGGAGAAGGGATTCTCTGATTTTTCCAGTCTCGCGGTGTGGAAATAACATCACACCAAAGCGAGATTTTGAACGGCCGGATCATCCGTATAGTTCGGGCGCCATTATAACGAAGTAAATTTCTCCGTCATTTTTATCCGCGCCGGGGTTCGAACCCGGATCCACTCATTCCGGAATAAGTTGCTCTACCAATTAAGCTACGCGGACATGTATTCTGATTCCTATCTGCCTTTATGTCATGTGCGTCCTGCTGGCAGGTACGTCACAATAGCGGCGTCAACTAATATTTCAAAAACGTCAGCATTTTGCATTCTACGCGACAAATTACTGCTGCATCGTGTGTGTTTCAGATCGGTACCTAATCACCTGATGGGAGAATTATTGTTAGCCAGAGTTCAGGTGTGTCATGAGTGGAATCAGGTGATTTCAAAGGATCCAAACTTTCTAAACACAGAGATAACTGCCGATGAAACATGCGTCCGTTATTTTGACACCCTCACGAAGTGCGTGACGAGTGTCTGGAAACACACAGACTCGCCTCCTCTGAAAAAGGTCCGCCAAACCAAATCACATGGGAAGGTGATAATGGTAATTTTCTTTGATCATGAAAGTGTAGCCTACAAGCACGCCGTTCCTCTACAAATTACAGTGAATGCTGAGTATCGCATTTCAATCTTCAAGCGTCTGGGGCGACACGTATCGATTAAGCTACCGGAACTGGTGGGCAAGTGGACTTTACACCACGATAACGCCCGCCCACATATGGCTGCTTGTGTTCAACAGTTTCTTGTGAAATGCAGTATTGAAATCATGCCACAGCCTGCCTACATTACTGACCTCGCCCCGTGCAATTTCTGGTTGCTTCCAACAACGAAGGAGAAGTTCTGTGGCGCAACATTCAACACAGATGCTGACGTTATTTAAGCTGTACAGGGGTCGCTGAAGTAGCTTCCACGAAATGCCTTCGTCACGTGCCTTGAAAAGTGGACTTCACGATGGGCCGTTGCATATCATCCGACGGAAGAAGATACTTTGAGAAAGAATAACATATATTTTGCTGTACCTATATTACTTCATTTTGTATGATTTTACTCTCAGTTTCTATGGAACGGCCGTTGTATAAAAAGGCATATTAGGCTTTCAAACTGCCAGAAGAGAATAGTCAATTTACCTATGAACAAATGTCTTTATTTGGGTCTTCAAGGTATATCACACAGATAACTCGTCAATGATAATCATCGACAGCAACCTTCGGGTTAGCCGCCCCAGCTAGGTGCTAGCTTGAGATCATTTGTCCGAAATAGGTGCGGGTTCGAATCTTGGCAAAGCATAGATGTAGTGTTTGGAGTTTGGAACTAGGAGCCCCCTAAATTAGGAACGGGCGACTGCTTATAGCCCTCAAGGTTCCTCACGGTGGTCGTTAAACCTCCAATCAAAAAACATCCCTTTCTTGTACCTGTAATACATTTTATATTAATTTTTGTAATGTGTGAAAGACCTTATGGACACCCTGTAGTATTCAATATAGGTATAGAAACACATTACAAGTTCATCCTTAGCAATGGCAGATTCTCAAGGCTTAAGAGATCAGAAACTAGCATCAAATAAAAAGGACTCTAACGAAGGATTTCACTTATTCAGCATGTTTGAGGACAAAAGCAAGAAATTAGTCCTACAGTTACAAAAAACAGCAGATGGAAATAGTGTACCAGTAAGTATGACCTGTATCGCAATAAACACGGCAAAATAAAAATCATAATAATGATTAAACCCAAAACGAATCCTGGATGATTGCAAAGAAGGTCTCATATGAGATTCTTATTTAATCAAGCAATCAGACTAGGCGAAACTTCGGATAATTAGAAGACTGGCGAGATTACTCCAGTTCGTGAAAAAGAAGATGAAAGAAGATTGAAAAACTGATCTTCCAGTAAACACTAAAGTACTGATTAGTAAATATTATTTGCTTTCAGAAGAGATATACCTGGTTTATATCAAATTTCTGATTGTTCTTGTTGAAAAGAAAAGGACTATACCGAAGCTTCGTAGACAACAAACATTCAATAAACAAGAAGGAGCAGAACAAAAATGCAGTGGATGAAGAAACTGTTAACTTCTTGATCTATTGCTGTAAAATTGTAAGAGAAATAACAAATACAAATTTTGAAGACGTGATTGATTTTTTGTTTGGTGAAAATATGACATGGATGGTAAGTAAGATAATATCCGAAAACTTGAAAATGTCATCGTCCTGGAGCGGGACTCAAATCCGCGTCTCCCAGATAGCGCCCAGGTACGCTAACCACTACACTACCCAGAACGACCAAGTCTTAAGTTTCCGATTAATTTGAATATAACCATCACAGGAATCGCTAGTCGTAGCAACAGGCATTCATGTTTTGCGAATCTGGAGGTTAAGAATCCTATCCCGTGAATGCCCGGAGTAGTTGATAAATCATGAATGGAATACGATTGCTTCGACAAGCAAATCCTGTTTTGGTCATATTCAAATTAATCGGAAACTTGAGACTTGGTCGTTCTGGGGAGTGCAGTGGTTAGCATACTCGGGCGCTAGTCGGGAGACGTGAGTTCGATTCCCGCTCCAGGACGATGAAAAGTTTTCAAGTTTTCAGGATATTATCTGACTTACCATCCATGCCATATTTACACCGAAAAACGGATTCCTATCTTCAAAATTTGTATTGTATGGTGTAATCCCGTATTCCATTCATGAGAAATAACAAAATTAATTATTAACGAAAAAGAAATTCAGCGTCCATTAGTCATTACTAAAAAGAAAATATAGCTGTCTGCGCACGATAACAACTCACCAAATACTAAATAAAATATGTTATTTGTTTACATTTTAAAAACTACACACACGTAATTTTAAAAACAACCATAGCGAGATCTTTTGCGGGTACTATACCTCCATCTTAAGGCCTAGCGTGCAGAAATGAAAATGTCCAAAGTATAAATGCACTCACAAGCAATGCCATCATCCCGCAGTCTAGGATAGTACATTGCCAAATGAAAGAAATAATATTATAGAAGATAGAAAGTGACGTCATATTTATGGGTTATTCATGACGTACGTCCGAATCATCAGAAAAGCAGTTCTTAAGAACTGCTTTGCTGATTATCCTGATGATTTAGATGTACCGCATGAATAACCCATATCTACATCTAACTACGTCCGAATCATCAGGACGTAGTTACGGGTTATTCATGAGGTACACGGTTAATTACGTCCAAAACATCAGGAAAAGGTTTCTGAAGAATTTTCTGATGATTCGGACGTACCTCATGAATAACCCATAACTATGACGTCACTTTCTATCTTCCACAATATTGTTTCTTTCAGTTGGCAATTTACTATCCTCGACTGAAGCATGATGGTATTGATTGTGAGTGTATTTATACTTGGGACATTTCCATTTCTGGAAGCTAGGCCTGAAGATGGAGGTATAGTACCTCCAAAAGATCTCGCTATGGTTGTTTTTTAAATTACGTGTGTGTAGTTTTTAAAATGTAAATAAATAACATCTTTTATTTAGTATCTTGTGAGTTGTTATCGTGCTCATACAGCTATATTTTGTTTTTAGTATACCATTTAGCACGAGAATCATTATTCATTCATAAGTCATCATGTATGGCTGCGCTTCGTACCTCTTTGAGGTGCACTTGGAGGTGGCAACAAATGTTTCCTCGAGTAAGAATCAGATTGGCTTGTGGATGATCACAAATTAAATTATGTGAAATATGCAGATGGTAAAATTTGATAAATGTCATAAGAGTAAAATGAAATATCAAATCCTGAATTTTTTTACGCATGCAAAGCTTTTAGCTCGACCATAAACGAAAAAAGAAAATGCAATTAAGTTGATGAAACTAAAACACGTTGGAAAAGTTATTTAAATGGTTAGGCCTTTGAGTAAGCCAGAAGTTCCAACTAGTTGGGAGCAGTCTTGACTGACAGCCAAACTCAGCCCTTCTGTAAACTCTTCCTGGACCTGAAATATCTACGAAATATAGAAAAACAATAAAATATCGAAGCAACTGAATTTTGATAGTTCAATTATAATCTCAACAGAGTATTACGAAGGGGAAAATTGGATGCTTAATACATGACTGAAAGTAGGAATCGTGCGTATGCTTAATAAAAACGAACGTACCAACATTGTATTGATCGTACAAAAATGACAAATGTGAAGAAACAGACCGAAACTAAATTTTAGAAAGTCAAAGATTTAGATAGTATGAGCCAATATTAACACAGGTAATAATTAAAGAGGAAGTTTTACCCTGATGATAGAGTAAGGCTCTGTTAATATAGTTAAGGTAAAACGCTGTGTGTTTAGTGATTGTAATCCAATGGAGAAAAAATACAATTTTCTTCTTAAAATTGAACATTAATAGCACCACTGAGAATGTGCTATTGATGTAAGTATTTAGGTTTCATCTGAACTCATAAATTAACGTTACTTTGTCAGTGCTTGTAATGACGGCATGCAAAACCTACTATCATTCGTTAGTATTGCAATTCCAGTATTTCTAATTTCAGTAAGCAAAATTTAATTTCTCACATACTGCAACTGTTGCTATGTTTTTACTTCTCATATTGACTAACACCAATTTCTTTTGACATATTAACGTTAGGTGTAGTGTTCCTTAATGTTTAAAACGTGTATATGTATCTTAGGAAACACTGCGTAACGTTTGTTCTTATTCACTCGCTTTAAGTGAGACAGAGGTCACTCAAATAAAGTTGAAGAAAGAGTTACTTACAGTTCTTCTTTCATTCAGCCGAAGCTCTCTATGCACTTCGCTAATGAAGAATTTTTACGTAATTATTCCAACAACAGCAATAGTTCCAACACAGCTTATTAACTTGAGTTACGAAACACAACAGCAGGTTAAAGAACACCAACACGGAATTTATAACGTCACTCGAATACGCAAACTTTAATAGCACACCGCTTCCGGGTTAGACAGCTTCCACGAATACCACACTACACTTTGTCTGCTAGCTCTATATGATATACCTGGTTCTTAGCTTGTGAAACATATACACGTTATTCACTCTTGACCTCAAGAATGCTGCCAACATAACATTGAGTGGGTTTGAAAATATAACGTTAAGGTCGAAACGCTGAAAGAGAACGAACTCAAACTTTACATAGAGGAAGACACCTAGAAATCAACGTTAAATTAGAGTATATACACTAAAGTGCCAGAAAAACTGGTACACCAGTCTAATACTTGGTAGGTCCCCCACGGGAGCGCAGGACTGCAGAAATACGACGGGGCATGGACTTCACTAGCTTCTGGAAATATGCTGTAGGCAATGCACGACATACTTCCTGCAGAGCGTTCCACAATGTACCGTTGCATGGCATCCCAAATGTGTTCTATCACGTTCAGATCTGAGGACTTGGGTGGGAATAGCAACACCCCGAACTCAGATGAATGCTCCTCTAACCACAATGTGGCGTCCCGACACTTGTGTTTAGGTGCATTGTTCTTTTGGAACAGGCCCAAACCATCTGCATGAATGCAGGACATGAGCGGGTGTACCTCGTCAGAAAGGATGCACACATAGCGTTGGCCGGTCACAGACGTTTGTAGACGTACCAGGGGTCCCAGTGAAGTCTAGCTAAACACACCTCATACCATTACGGACCCCCCTTCCCCCACCAGCCGGTACAGTTATCTGTTGACAGGCGGGATCCATGGCTTCATGGGGTTTGCGCCACACACGAATCCTTCCATCTGCCCGATACAGTTGGAAATGCGACTCCTCAGACCAGGTTACTTGTTTCCAGTCATCAAGTGTCCAGTGCCGGTGTTGCCGTGCCCAAGCGAGGCGCATGGCTCTGTGTCGTGCACCCATCAAGGGGACTCGAGTTCGGCGTCGGCTCCTAAAGCCCATATTGTGCAGAGTACGTAGCATAGTCCGGACGCTAATGCTTGTTGACGCTCCAGCATTGAATTCTGATGATACCTGCGAGAGTGTTGCACGCCTATCGCGTGAAACGATTCTTGACAGCCAACGATGGTCACGTTCACCCAATGTCTTTTTACGGCCACACTGGTATCGTAGGTTGGAGGTTTTGCCTGAATTATTGTAGTCACGGTACGCCCTTGCAATTGTCGTCCGTGAAAATCCGAACTTCGTTTCTACCTCCGAAATACTATGGCCCATCTCACGAGCGCCAACTATGACACCGCGTTGAAAATCGCTTAAATCGTTGTTACTTGTGATTCTAATACCGAAAACAGCTCTGACAGCTGGCAAGGATGTCTATCGCTTTATATACGCAGTGATGGACGCAACCGAGTACGTTCATAGGTGACGTTGCTATGTATTTTGTATAAGCTCGTCTGTATCAGTTTTTCTAGCACTTCAATGTATGTCATATACGTTTCAATGCTTTTGGCGGCCATGTTAACACCCACTTTTCCTCTTGAATTATTAATGCAACGCTTTTAGTACCAGAAGTGAAAATGTTAACACATTCTTTTCCTCTTGATGTATTAATGCTATGTTTCAGCATTTGTACTGACTATACCAGACATTTAAAAAACTCAGGGATAAGTAATTACTGAATCTAAGACGCTAGAGGAAGCGTCTTTCACTCCAGTCTTCCTTCTACCATCATGCTGGACGGTCACGCATTCCACAGTGTTGCAGCTTTAAATACCTGGGTTCTACGGTAACTTGCAACAATGATGTCTGTACGGAAATAAAAATCCGTCTCATGGCTGCAAATAGAGCATTCTATGCCTTGGAAAAACTGTGGAAATTTCGATTCTTAATTAATACACACAGTTGACGTGAATTAGGAACATCATTCATCGCTCTTTCCACGTTAATAAGTGAGTCCCGGAAAAATAATCCGTGGCCGCTACCGGGAATCAAACCCAGGGTCTTCCAGTTATGTGCCGGAGATGCTACCACTGCCCCACAGCGGCGTCGAATTATTTCCCAGACTCACATACGACTAGCATGTCCGGCGCGTAACTGGGAGACGTTGGCTTGGATTCCCGGTGGAGCCGATGAGAATTTTTCCGGGACTCACGTATTAACGTGGAAAATGCGATGACTAATGTTTGATGTCTCGATTGTTAACTCGAGCAACAAAATTAATCATCTATAAAACTTTAATAAGACCTGTGCTTACAAATGCCTCAGAAACGTTGGCACTGACTAAGAAACATAAACGAATGTTGGATACATTTGAAAGAAAAATTCTCAGAAAAATAATTGGCCCAATATTTGACGATGAACTCTGACGAAACGCTACAACAAAGAATAATTACTTCATTTATAAAGATCCTACTGTTAATAACATGATTAAGTCATCAGGATTGAGGTGGGCTGGCCATGTAGTGCGAATGGAGGAAAATGAAGCTCCTAAGAAAGTATTGTTTGAACACCCTGAAGAGCACAGAAGACGAGGACGACCAAATATCCGGTGGATAGACGGAGGAGTGGAAGAGATAAAAAGCCTGGGCTGCCAGAACTGAAAAAATAATGGTCCAAAATAGGGAACAATGGCAAAAACTTTTTGCGAGAAGGCCAAGGTTCACTCTGAACTGTGGACCCAAGAAGAAATGACTAAGCTAAAATCCAGTTTTCATCTTGACGTATTAATGGTACGTTTTAGCATTTGTAGTGTGTGACGTATAACAGAGGTGAAGCACGTGTCAAGACGACAAATCTGCAGAGATACATTCCGTCGGTGTAGCTTAGTCGGTTAGAGCAACTCACGCCGCAGCGACTAGATGCGGTTTCCATCCCATCACCGACACATTCCTATTTTCGCATTGGCCCCCGACGTAAAATTGGATCTACTCGCCGTTGAGTTCTTTGAAAAATGTGTGATGTTCGTCCACACACATCGTTTGGAATTAATGAAAAATTCCTTCTTCGCTTCGAAAATATGTGGTGTTTGTTCCACACATCGTCTGGAAATAATGAAAATTCTTTTGCTTCAAAAAAAAAAAAAATTAAGAGAGAGATGATGCGACGTACTACAGAGGTGAAGCACGTGTCAAGATGACAAATCTGCAGCAATACGTTCCTTCGGTGTATTTTAGTACGTCAGAGAAACTCGGTCGGGAGCGAAGAGACACGTGTTCGATATGCGTCACTGGCAGATTTGTGAATTTCGCAAGTGACTATACTAACATCCAGTTTTTTTCATCACCTCTCAATTTTATGTTTTAATATTTGTACTGATTATGCCAAAAATAATCAGTATGCTCTCCTGACGTATTAATGTTATCTTTCAGCATCTGTAGTGAAATGGTAATCCAGTTTTCCTCTTTACCTCTTAATGTTACGTTTTATCATTTTCCGTTAATATACTAACATCCAGTTTTCCTCTTCATCTCTTAATCTTATGTTTTAGCATTTGTAGTGCATATGCTATCATCCAGTTTTCCTTATCACATCTTATTGTTATGTTTTAGCATTTTTAGTTAATATGCTAACATCCAGTTTTTCCCATCACCTTTTAATGTTATGTTTTAGCATTTGTAGTGAATAATAAACAAAGACATCGCTCCATCCACGTTTAGCAATGCACAGCAACCGAAAAACTGTTATTCGGCCGCCGTCGGGGAATTGAATCCCGGATCTCTCAATATCTAGCCGAGCGCGTTAGCCTTACACCACGGTGGCCAACAATCCACGGAGTTCTGTGCGTTTTTCTGTTAGCATCTGACATTATAAATCCCTAAGATGGGCTCAGCTACTGAGACATCTCCATCTGGTGGGCATTAACGGCACTGGCTATATATTAATTACAGCGGTTAAATCCAAAGGGAAAATCAGTGAATTAACAAAGACATTCCTCTCTCGACGTTTATCGAGAGATCCGAGATTCAATTCCCCGGCGGCGGCCGAATAATAGTTTTTCGTATGCTGTGCGTTGCTAAACGTGGGGGTAGCGATGTCTTTGTTTATTAACTGACACCACGTATTTGGGGGATTTTCACTTTGTAGTGGATAAGTTAACATTCAGTTTTTCTCTTCATATCTTAATGTTTGGTTTTAGCTCTTGTATACAGACATACACTGAAGTGCCAGAAAAACTGATACACCAGTCTAATACTTGGTAGGTTCACCACGGGAGTGCAGGACTCCAGCAATACCACGAGGCATGAACACCACTAGCTTCTGGAAATATGCTGTATGCAATGCACAACATACTTCATGCAGAGCGTTCCACAATTCGGGTGTATTACGAGGTCTTGGATTTCTGTGTTCGATATCGCGTTGCATGGCATCCCAAGTGTGTTCTATCACGTTCAGATCTGGGGGCTTGGGTAAAATGGCAGCACCCCAAACTTAGATGAATGCTCCTCTAACCAATATGTGGCTTCCCGACACTTGCATGGAGGAGCATTCTCCTGTTGGAACAAGCCCAACCCATCAGCATGAATGCAGGACATGAACGGGTGTACCTCGTCAGAAAGGATGAGCACATAGCGTTGGCCGGTCACAGACGTTTGTAGATGTACCGGGGGTCCCAGTGAAGTCCAACTAAACAAACCCCGTACCATTACGGAACCCCATCAGCCGGTGCAGTTCCCTGTTGACAGGCGGGATCCATGGCTTCATGGGGTTTGCACCACACACGAATCCTTCCATCTGCTCGATACAGTTGGACACGTGACTCGTCAGACCAGGCTACTTGTTTCCAGTCATCAAGTGTCCAGCGGCGGTGTTGTCGTGCCCAAGCGAGGCGCATAGCTTTGTGTCCTACACCCATCAAGGGGACTCGAGTTGGGCGTCGGCTTCCAAAGTCCATATCGTGCAGGGTACGTTGCACAGTCCGGACGCTGATACTCGTTGAGGCTCCAGCATTGAATTCCGATGCTACCTGCGAGACTGTCGCATGAAACGATTCTTGACAGCCGACGATGGTCACGTTCACCCAATGTCTTTTTACGGCCACACTGGTATCGTAAATTGAAGGTTTTGCCGGAATTCTTATAGTCACGGTACACCCTTGCAATGGACGTCCGTGAAAATCCGAACTTCGTTTCTACCTCCGAAATACTATGGCCCATCTAACGAGCGCCAACTATGACATCGGGTTGAAAATCGCTTAAATCGTTATCACTTGTCATTCTCATGCCGAAAACATCTCTGACAACTGGCAAGGATATCTATCGCTTTATATACGCACTGGCGGACGCAATCGAGTACGCGCATAGGTGACGTTGCTATGTATTTGGCATAAGCTGGTCTGTACCAGCTTTTCTGGCACTTCATTGTAAATCAAGCTGTTCTTTCAATGTGACATAATTACAGAAATTTAAAAATTTTATTTCCAGGAACGGGAATTGAACCCTCATCTTGCGATTTGCGCTCGGGTATGATAACCATTACACCATGATTTATGTCTGTATTAATTATTCCGTGTGTTTCAACTAGATATATACTCATTTGCTCGTGATCTAACTTAGTACTATGATGAGACACGTTTGTTTCGACTATCGCAGTGAAATAGAAAAGTCTGACGTTTCAGATTAATGCTTCAGTTGTTTGGATTTCATAATCCTGAGTGGTGTAATGGTTAGCATACTCGAGCGCAAATCGGACGATGCGGGTTCGATTTTCTTTCCAGGACGATAAAGTTTTCAAATTTCTGTGGTTATGTTACATGAAAAGAACAACTTGATGTATGTCTGTTTTAGCTCTTGCAGTGAGTATGCTAACATCCAGTTTTTCTCCTGACGTATTAATGTTATGTTTTTACCATTTGTAGTGAAAAAGCTGACATTCAGTTTTCTTCTTCTCCTCTTAATGTTAGGTTTTAGTCCTTGTAGTGAATATGCTAAAATCCAGTTTTCTTTCTGACACCCGAATGTCATGTTTAGGCATTAGTAGCGATTATGTTAACATTCAGTTTTCCTCTTTACCTATTAATATTTAATTTCAGTATTTGTATTAACTATGATAACATTCAGTTTTCCTCTTCAAACATTTTTGTTATGCTTTTGAAGCAAAAACGGCGCTCACCTATGTGCTGCTGTCCGTACTACACAACTTATAAATAATTTTTACTCAGTATAGTGAACCTGTATTTTCACATACAGAAGTGCATGGATTACAGTTTTTTAGTGCTTGTACTTATATATTGATCGGTTTAGAAAACTAAAATTTGCATTTCCGAAATAATTTTTCAAGAAATACCTATCTTTATGTTTGTTGAGTTTACATGAATGGTTTGCACGTATCCCAAACGTTCTTAGGCACTTCAAGTCAGACAATCTTTCAAAAGTTTGATTTACTTAAATATTGTGCCAATTTTGACTTTCTATTTCATTCAATTTTTACTTACAAATTACTTCTGTTTCACGATAAGAAACTTCCTATATTTGACACACGTTATTTTTAATTTAAATATTTTCGAATGTAATTATTTTGTTATCACGGAAAGCGGAAATAATTTGCTAGATTTGCAAACAAATCTCTATTTCGTTTGCTTCAAATCATCATATCGCTTTCGTTTTAAACTCGTCATACACTGATGGACGCAAAAATTGCCCCACCCAGAAGGAGGTTTGTTACAAACATGCAAATCGCAGGGTGAATGTACCCACTCGAGGTATGCAAATGAGATGACGTCACACGTTCGTGAGATACAAGTGCCATCAGCAACAGGGATGGTAATGTGTGGTAGCTGATGGAAGTGCCGCAGACATTTTAGATGTTAGTATCAGCAATGTTTCCCGACCTCTAAGCAAAGATTTTGAGTTAAAGTCTTATAAACCTGCACATAAACCTAGACTAAACTCTGTCATGGAAAAGAAGAGACTCTAGTTTGCGAAGCGTAATCAGTCGTGGACTGCTGAAAATTGGAACCAAGTTCTTTTTTCCGATGAATCAACGGTGCGTCAATTTGAATTACTTGAAGCACATGTTTGACGACTAAAAGGCAAAAGGTTTGATGAAAAATACACCACTAACACCGTGAGATATCCGCCTAGTCAGATGATATGGGGGCTATATCAGTATCCAGTACTACTTCATTACCTTTTTTGCCGACAGGCACTGCCATGACTGGTCCGTTTTACGTGGAAATGTTGCGTGAGAAGCTGTGAACCCATATGCATGTGCATAGATGCACAATCTTTATGCATGATGGTGCTCCATGGCACAGATAAAAGATAGTAGAGTGATCCATGCCACAGATAAAATACAGTAGAGTGCTCCATGCCACAGATAAAAGACAGTAGAGTGCTCCATGTCACATATAAAAGACAGTAGAGTGCTCCATGTCACAGATAAAAGACAGTAGAGTGCTCCATGCCACAGATAAAAGACAGTAGAGTGCTCCATGCCACAGATAAAAGACAGTAGAGTGCTCCATGTCACATATAAAAGACAGTAGAGTGCTCCATGCTACAGATAAAAGACAGTAGAGTGCTCCATGCCACAGATAAAATACAGTAGAGTGCTCCATGCCACAGATAAAAGATCGTAGAGTGCTCCATGCCACAGATAAAATACAGTAGAGTGCTCCATGCCACAGATAAAAGATAGTAGAGTGCTCCATGCCACAGATAAAATACAGTAGAGTGCTCCATGCCACAGATAAAAGACAGTAGAGTGCTCCATGTCACATATAAAAGACAGTAGAGTGTTCCATGCCACAGATAAAAGACAGTAGAGTGCTCCATGCCACAGATAAAAGTACTGCAGAGGAAAAATTTAACTGCCCTTGACTGGCCCGGTAATAATCCCGACTTTAAGCCCATCGAAAATTTGTGGACCATTTTAAAAGACAAGGTAGCAGAAAAATAGCCATCAAATTCCTAACCTTTGATAGACGCGATAAAATACGTGTGGTGCAAAGACAATTCAAGTGACTACTGCAAATCCCTCGTAGAAAGTATGCCTCATCGTATTCTGTCCGTTACATAAAACAAAGATGGCCACACAAAATACTGATTTCGGTCTTTTTGTGTTCTAAAGAATGTAAGTATTCATCTGTAGTGTCATTTTTTCAAATATCTCTGACTACTAATTAGTTGTTTCTTTGAAGATCTCAATTTTCAACAAATTGACAGGTGGTCTTAAACTTTTGTAAATGACTGTAACAATTTGTGCATTCAGTTTGTATATTAGATCAATGAAACTACCGTAAATAATAAATGATAATTGATGACATTGTCATCACGCATTAATTACTCAACGAAAATTTCAGCAATAAGGTGTATAACGAAGTGAATTTCTCCGTCATTTTTATCCGCGCCGGGGTTCGAACCCGGGTCCACTCATTCCGGAATAAGTTGCTCTACCAATTAAGCTACGCGGACATGTATTCTGATTCCTATCTGCCTTTATGTCGTGTGCGTCCTTCTGGCAGGCACGTCACATCATCTCCCCCTTATTTTTCTTTTTTTTTTTTTTCTTTCTTCTTTCGAAGTGCTGCTCATATTTTTCCTATCTCGCGGTGTGGAAATAACATCACACCATTGCGAGATTTTGAACGGTCGGGTCATCCGGATAGTTCGGGCGCCATTATAACGAAGTGAATTTCTCCGTCATTTTTATCCGCGCCGGGGTTCGAACCTGGGTCCACTCATTCCGGAATAAGTTGCTCTACCAATTAAGCTACGCGGACATGTATTCTGATTCCTATCTGCCTTTATGTCGTGTGCGTCCTTCTGGCAGGCACGTCACATCTCCTGGTACGTTACAGGTGTATATACTTCGTAGCCACGAATTGTCGCACTATTTTTGTGGTTCGCTAATAAAATTATGCGAAAATAACAGTTGCTCTGGTTTGTCATGTAAATGAATAATTAAACAGAAATTTCACATCATGTTATTTATTATTCAGCAGAAAAATGCGTTTCTAGGTAGAATTGAAATTGTAGCTTTTTCTTATTACATAAGCACGATTTTCATATGAGTTTTTGCTGCGCCAGAACTAATAGGAAAGTAATGCAAAATTAAAACACATATATGGGAAAGGCATTAGTAATAAAATACCGCGTTCTCAGGTTAAGAAAATTCAGCGAAAGGGACAAAGAAATACGGAAGGAAGGAAAACATGCTGACACTCCTGAATACGTAACTAGCAGGACGCAGAAGCTGTCTTCCGAAAAGAAATGGAAGGGAAAACTTTGTAGCAGGCAAAACAAAGAGGAAGACCAAGCTGGCAGCATTTATCAAGTCTTGAGAAGTGAAAAAGATGCAGTCGAACATATGGACACGGGTGACCTATCTATCTTTTATTCTGGTACTAAGAGCAATGGAAAAGACCGATATTTATTCATGACATGGAGGCATGAAAAATGAAAGGCAAGATATCCATTTGGCTTAGATGCAGCACTGTCCAAAGGTAAGCCATTATCGTGAATGTCCCCTAGATTCTGAGATAGCGTCTGCTTGGAAAATATGAAACATGCAATTAATGAAGTAAGAAACGCATTCAACTAAGAATGAAGGACCTGATAAGGAAGCAGCAGCTAGGCTGATATCAAAAGGAGACGTACTACTGCCAAAAATGTTGTTTTGGATTTAGCTAAGATGCGGCAAATGATATTTTATTTCATCAAAAAGATAATGAATGAGAATAGCCACTTACACGAGCAATAGATTGAGCGTTAAAGGAAGGAATGAGAAAATGGTGGACAGTGGATATCTTTGAAATGTGGTGCTACCGTAGTATGTGACAGACCTTTTATCTTGGGTTGAAAGCAGTTGAATGATACTGGGCGCAGTGGTCTAAGCGATGGCTTCTGATCATTCGTCCGAGATGGGTCCGGGTTCGAATCCCGGTGAGACATGGATGCTGTGTTTGTCTTACGGCGCTGGCTCTCCCTCTTCCCTGGAACCAGTAGCCCTAAATTAAGGACAAGCGACTGCTTATAACCCATTGAATTGCTCACGGTGGTCGTTAAACCTCCAATAAAAAAAGTGATTCTGGAATATTTTAAATTCTTTCTCAGAGCGTCAACAGAAGAAAATTTACTCATTTCAATCATGCTGCAAGGGAGCAATGTTTTCCTTAAAACTGAATCGAAAGACAAAATTCATAAATGACGGAAATGAACCAGAATGGATGACTTAAAAAATCATGTAATGAATGACCTCTTGACAAGACAACTTCTAATGCCTTGTATTTAATACAACATCTCAATATCTGAAGTTTTCTTGTTTTCATAACAACTGTTCAAAGGCTGTTCCGGTAGCCGTGTTATCAGAGACGTCTGTTTCTAAGTAGTCGTTTGAGTTAGAATCGGTTCCTAGACCAGTAAGAAACATAGAAGTAATCCTGTCCCATGGAGTACCTCTTCGGTTTTATGGGGTTTTTTTGAACTCCTTCTCTTCCTGTAACACTGGTCAACCTCCAAAAAGGTACGAAAATCAAAGCAGCCGAATTTTATGTTTTGGTGGACGTTGAACCCGAATGTGGTAGTAAAAAAGTTCCAGTTGGCTCTACTTTTCAAGATCCAGTAGCAAACCTTTTAGTAGGTATGGTCAGAAATTCAATACGAATTGTATCCCTATTTTTCAGCAGTCAAACAATGTCATTTAGTTTCCACTGGGTCTTGTCAACAACCAAATGGGTGCCGCGATAATTAAATGAAGGCGAGGGCAGTCTCTAATTCTAGTTTACCCTGGAAAGTAAGCGAAGTTTTCCCAAAAACTGAAACGATATTTCTGAAATTCCGAATTAAAGGGGATAGTCCTGTACAGTTTTACAAACTACACAAACTCGCTAAATATCGTTTTCCAGTTGCAGTTAGCTAGGGAGATAACTGCGATGACATTTATCATTTTTATCACTATATATATACACTGTAAGGTCAGGGATGTAAGGTCAGGTGATGCGTAACATCACAGCCTCTCCTTGACAAATGTCAACCCCGCCTTCTCGTGGTGCATCCTGTTCCCACTAAAGGGGCTCTGACGACAGCCAATAGCGGTATAACTATACCATCGGGATCAGAGGAAATTCTATCCCACACTCACCAACCCGCTTGGCCAGCGTGGTGAGTTATGGCCAAACCCCTCCAAAATGACTCCACAACTTAAATCTTGGCCCTCAGTCTCCAGCAGCTGGAATGTACCTGGCCAAGGCAGCGGCCAGTGCGACATGAAGGCAGAGGGTGCTAAGAATCCCCTGAGGACCGGAGTAGGCTGCCATCTGATGCTGACCTTGGCAACGTACAATGGACGCTCCCTATCTTCTGATTCAAGGCTTCTTGAATTGGAAGAGGAACTACAAAGGATCAAGTGGGACATCGTCGGGCTAAGTGAGGTAAGGAGAAAAGGAGAAGATCTCATCGAACTGAAAAGTGGACATCTCTTCTACTATCGTGGGACAGATACTGGCAGAACTAGTGGTGTTGGATTTATAATAAACAAGAAACTGAAGGATAAAGTGGTAGAAGTTGAAAGTTCCTCTGACAGAGCTGCACGACTCGTTATCCAACTATCGCGAAGATACCAGGCTCAGATTATTCAAACTTATGCACCCACCACAAGTCATCCTGAAGAAGAAATTGAAGAATTTTATGAGGAAATTTGTCATCTAAATAATAAAGGTAAGCAGCACTTGAAAATAATTATGGGAGATTTCAATGCAAAAATAGGGCAACGGCAACAGAATGAAACTTCAGTAGGTAAATTCGGTCACGGCAACAGAAACCAGCGTGGAAATACTCTCGTTGAGTTTGCAGAGGCAGAAGGGTTTTTCATCATGAACTCCTTCTTCAAGAAAAAGCCACACAGGAAATGGACATGGAGACATCCAAATGGGACGACAAGTGAAATTGATTTTATTATGTGTAACAAAAAATTCGTCATAGAAGACTGCAGTGTGCTAAACAAGTTCAACACAGGTAGTGACCATAGATTGGTGAGATGTAAGATGCACCTCAACACTAAACTTGAACGTGGCAAGCTCATAAGACAAACAAAATCTATTGACATAACCAACCTTAAAAAACACCATAATACCTTCAAGTTGGAACTGAAGAACAGGTTCTCTGCTTTAGAAGGCCTAACATCGGAATAAGTGGACATCTCTGAAGTTAACAGAAAAGTAACCAAAGCTCTTATGGAAACAGCAACAAAATTAGCTGGGTCTAAGAACAAGTTGCATGTAAATAAATTATCAGGAAAAACGAAAATGTTGATGCAAAAAAGAAGAGAGATGAGGACAACTAAAGAAGATGTGACTTCCAAAGTGGAATATATAGAGCTATGCAAGACAGTACGAAAAAGTATCACTGAAGACGTAAGAAAATTCAACTGTGAACTAGTGAGGAAAGCAATTGAAAACAACCAAAGCCTAAAGATAGCAAAGGGACATCTCAGTAAGGGAAGAAAACAGATTATGGCACTGAGAAAAGAAGATGGTTCTGTAACAAGAAATAGAGGCGAAATTTTGACAAGAGTGAAAGATTTCTACTCCAAATTATATGAAAGGGATGATACATGCACTCCAGACATCATGAAAGATACCAGTACCAGAGTTCCTCCAGTCCTTCCAGTAGAAGTTGCACATGCAATCAAGAACATGAAGCGGGGAAAAGCTCCAGGAGAAGATGGAATTACTGTAGACATCATACAAGAAGCAAGTGGAGAAATCGAAACAGTACTCGCCCAAATTTTCACTCGATGCCTTAATGAAGGAAAGATTCCTGAGGATTGGAACACCGCTACAATGATCCTGCTACATAAGAAAGGTGACATTGAGGATCTCGGAAACTACAGACCTATCAGCCTCCTATCAGTAGTTTATTAAAATATTCACTAAAGTTCTTTCACAGCGCTTGAAGGTAACAAAGGACATGCCTCAACCGAGAGAACAAGCTGGATTCAGGAGTGGCTACAGCACAATAGATCATATCCATGTGCTGAGAGAACTAATTGAAAGAGCGAGGGAATATGAACTTCCATTGTGCATGGCTTTTATCGATTATGAAAAAGCCTTTGATTCGGTGAAACCATCAGCAGTTACAATGGCTCTGAAAACCTGCGGTATTGAAGATGCATACATTAATATTATTAATAACATCTATGAAAATGCAAGTGCAAAGATTAGGCTGTTTGAAAATACAACACACATAAAAATTGGAAAGGGAGTGAGACAAGGTGACATCATATCTCCGAAGCTCTTTAATGCCACATTGGAGGGTGTTTTTCAGTCACTGAGCTGAGAAAACAAGGGGATAAAGATTAATGGAGATTATCTATCCCACCTTCGTTTTGCTCATGACGTAGTCATTTTTGCAACTAGCCCATCAGAGCTGCAGAGTATGATCCAGGAACTTGCTGACAAGAGTAAAGAAGTGGGATTAAAAATGAACTTTCAGAAGACAAAAGTGATGTTCAATGCTTTTACAAGAAATGAAGATTTATCGATTGATGGAGAAAAGCTGGAGATAACAGATACGTGCGTTTATCTTGGACAGCAGATATCAAGTGAGGGTCACATTGATGAAGAAATTAATCGGCGTACAAAACTTGCCTGGAGAGCTTTTGGAAGAAACAGCATAATTTTCAAGAGCAATATGCCATTATGTCTTAAAAGAAAAGTGTTTGATCAATGCATCCTTCCAGTGCTTACGTATGGTGCAGAGACGTGGACCTTAACTAAAAGAGACATACAAAGGCTGCAGACAACTCAAAAAAGTATGGAGAGTTGCGTGCTTGGTGTAACCAGGAGAGATAAGAAGAGGAACTCGTGGATCCGAAAAATGACAAGAGTGGAAGACATCATGATCAGAGTTAAATCCCTGAAATGGCAATGGGCTGGACATACTGCCAGAAGGACAGATCATCGATGGACAGCCGAAATTTTAGATTGGATTCCAAGGGACAGGAAAAGACCCAGAAGAAGACCACATGGGAGATGGGTGGATGAAATTCGAAAGTATGCAGGGGTGACATGGAGGAGACTGGCACAAGACAGACCGTTGTGGAGGAAACTTGGGGAGACCTTCGTCCAGCAGTGGATTGATAATGGTTGACAATGATGATGATGATGATATATACACTGACGGAAAAAAATCCCAACACCAAGAAGGGTTTGTGCTAGATAAACGACAGTTGGTAGGCGGTGAGAGTACATCTGTAAGATGACGTCTATGCAAATTTCGCGCTCGGTGCATACGTGTGGCGCTAGTAGCGCCCCTCGGAACATGCACAGCAGGTTTGCTGTAAATACGCGCTGTAACGTTCGTGAGCGTTAGTTATCGTTGAGATTCGACGTAGTGTGTTGATGTTAGTCAAGAATGCTTTTAAGAAGACGAAGAAGCCAATATACCAGCTCACGGAATTTTAACGAGGTCGTGTAATAGGGCTACGAGAAGGTGGAATTTCGTTCAGCAATATTGCAGAACGACTTGGCAGGAATGTAGCCCCTGTGCATGATTGTTGGCAGCGGTGGTCAAGGGAATGTACTGCCTCAAGAAGACCGGGTTCCGTCCGGCCACGTGGCACTACTGAGAGGGAAGACCACCGTGTACGGCGTATGGCCGTGGCGCATCGTACCGCGTCTGCAGCAGCAGTTCGAGCTGCAGTTGCCATTACAGTGACACAGCGAACTGTTACAAATCGGTTACTTGATGGACAGCTCCGAGCCAGACGCCCTGTAGCGTGCATTACACTTACTCCAAACAACTGCCATTTGCGACGTCAGTGGGGTCAAGCTAGAGCTCATTGGTGGACGGAGTGGAGATCTGTTGTGTTTTCTGATGAAAGCCGGTTCTGCCTGGGTGCCAGTGATGGCCGTGTGTTGGTTAGAAGGAGGCCAGGTGAGCGCCTGCAACCAACCTGTCTGCGGTCGAGACACACTGGACCTACACCTGGAGTTATGGTCTGGGGAGCAATTTCCTATGACAGCAGGAGCACTCTCGTGGTTATCCCATGCACCCTGACGGCACAGTTGTAGGTCGGTCTGGTGATCCAAACTGTTGTGCTGTCATTCATGAACAGCATTCCAGGGGTGTTTTCCAACAGAAAAACGCGCGCCCGCATACCGCTGTTGTAACCCAACATGCTCCACAGAGTGTCGACATGTTGCCGAGGCCTGCTAGATCACCAGATCTTTCACCAATCGAGCACGTATGCAACATCATTGGACGACAACTCCAGCGTCACCCCTAACCAGCATTAACCGCCCCTGTATTGACCGACCAAGTGCAACAGGCATGGAACTCCATCCCACAAACGTTTGCGTGCTTGCATTCAACATTCTGGCGGTTACACGGGTTACTGAAGTACCAGCATTTCACATTTAAAATGGCTCTTCTCGCGTTTACATTAAGCTGTGCTCTTGAAACCTTCATCGATTAAATACGTTACCTATACAAATGTATTGCCGCCATTTCATTCCTCTACAACTATTTTTTCGTGGTGTTGGGATTTTTTTTCCGTCAGTGTATATATATATATATCATCATCATTGTCAACCGTTATCAATCCACTGCTGGATGAAGGTCTCCCCAAGTTTCTTCCAAACGGGTCTGTCTTGTGCCAGTCTCATCCATGTTACTCCCGCATACTTTTTTCCTGTCCCTTCGAATCCAGTCGAAAATTTCGGTTCTCCATCTATGGCCTGACCTCTTAGCAATATATCCAGTCCATTGCCGTTTCAGGGATTTTACTCTGATCATGATGTCTTCCACTCTTGTCATTTTTCTGATCCATGAGTTCCTCTTCTTATCTCTCCTGGTTAGACCAAGCATGCACCTCTCCATGCTTCTTCGAGTTGTCTGCAGTCTTTGTATGTCTTTTTTAGTTAAGATCCACGTCTCTGCACCATTGTATATACAGTTATCGTGGTCGTGTGACTGCTATATATATCATCATCATCACCATTGTAAACCATTACCAATCCACCGCTGGACGAAGGTCTCGCCAAGTTTCTTCCACAACAGTCAGTCTTGAGTCACTCTCGTCCATTTTACTCCAGCATACTTTAGAATTTCATCCACCCATTTCCCATGTGGTCTTCTTCTGGGTCTTTTCCTGTCCCTCGGAATCCAGTCTAAAATTTCAGCTGTCTATCAATGGTCTGTCCTTGAGGCAATATGTCCAGCCCATTGCCATTTCAGGGATTTTACTCTGATCATGATGTCTTCCACTCGTGTCATTTTTCGGATCCACAAGTTCCTCTTCTTATCTCTCCTGGTTACACCAAGCATGCATCTCTCCATGTTTCTTTTAGTTGTCTGCAGTCTTTGTATGTCTGTTTTAGTTAAGATCCACGTCTCTGTACCATATGTAAGCACTGGAAGGATGCATTGATCAAACACTTTTCTTTTAAGACATAATGCCATAGTGCTCTTGAAAACTATACAGTTTCTTAAAAATGCTCTCCATGCAAGTTTTATACGCCGATTAATTTCTTCATCAATGTGACCCTCATTTGATATCTGCTGTCCAAGATAAATGTAGCAATCGGTTGTCTCAAGCTTTTCTCCATCAATCAGTAAATCTTCATTTCTTGTAAAAGTATTGTACTTCACTTTTGTCTTCTGAAAGTTCATTTTTGATCCTACTGCTTCACTCTTGCCAGCAAGTTCCTGGATCATACTCTGCAGCTCTGATGGGGAAGTTGCAAAAATGACTACGTCATCATATATATATATATATATATATATATATATATATATATATGGGATGTAAGGTCAGGTGATGCGTAACATCACAGCCTCTCCTTGACAAATGTCAACCCCGCCTTCTCGTGGTACATCCTGTTCCCACTAAAGGGGCTCTGACGACCGCCAATAGCGGTATAACTATACCATCGGGATTAGAGGAAATGCTATCCCACACTCACCAACCCGCTTGGCCAGCGTGGTGAGTTATGGCCAAACCCCGCCAAAATGATTCCACAACTTAAATCTTGGCCCTCAGTCTCCGGCAGCTGGAATGTACCTGGCCAAGGCAGCGGCCAGTGCGACATGAAGGCAGAGGGTGCTAAGAATCCCCGGAGGACCGGACTAGGCTGCCATCTGATGCTGACCTTGGCTACTTACAATGGACGCTCCCTATCTTCTGATTCAAGGCTTCTTGAATTGGAAGAGGAACTACAAAGGATCAAGTGGGACATCGTGGGGCTAAGTGAGGTAAGGAGAAAAGGAGAAGATCTCATCGAACTGAAAAGTGGACATCTCTTCTACTATCGTGGGACAGATACTGGCAGAACTAGTGGTGTTGGATTTATAATAAACAAGAAACCGAAGGATAAAGTTGTAGAAGTTAAAAGTTCTTCTGACAGAGCTGCACGACTCGTTATCCAACTCTCGAGAAGATACCAGGCTCAGATTATTCAAACTTATGCACCCACCACAAGTCATGCTGAAGAAGAAATTGAAGAATTTTATGAGGAAATTCGTGATCTAAATAATAAAGGTAAGCAGCACTTGAAGATAATTATGGGAGATTTCAATGCAAAAATAGGGCAACGACAACAGAATGAAACTTCAGTAGGTAAATTCGGTCACGGCCACAGAAACCAGCGTGGAAATACTCTCGTTGAGTTTGCAGAGGCAGAAGGGTTTTTCATCTTGAACTCCTTTTTCAAGAAAAAGCCACACAGGAAATGGACATGGAGACATCCAAATGGGACGACAAGTGAAATTGATTTTATTATGGGTAACAAAAAATTCGTCATAGAAGACTGCAGTGTGCTGAACGAGTTCAACACAGGCAGTGACCATAGATTGGTGAGATGTAAGATGCGTCTCAACACTAAACTCTAACGTAGCAAGCTCATAAGACAAACAAAATGTATTGCCATAACCAACCTTAAAAAACACCATAATACCTTCAAATTGGAACTGAAGAACAGATTCTCTGCTTTAGAAGGCCTAACATCGGAAGAAGTGGATATTTCTGAAGTTAACAGAAAAGTAACCAAAGCTCTTATGGAAACAGCAACAAAATTAGCTGGGTCTAAGAACAAATTGCATGTGAACAAATTATCAGGAAAAACCAAAATGTTGATGCAAAAAAGAAGAGAGATGAGGACAACTAAAGAAGATGTGACTTCCAAAGTGGAATATATAGAGCTATGCAAGACAGTAAGAAAAAGTATCACTGAAGACGTAAGGAAATTCAACTGTGAACTAGTAAGGAAAGCAATTGAAAACAACCAAAGCCCAAAGATAGCAAAGGGACATCTCAGTAAGGGAAAAAAACAGATTATGGCACTGAGAACAGAAGATGGTTCTGTAACAAGAAATAGAGGCGACATTTTGACAAGAGTGAAAGATTTCTACTCCAAATTATATGAAAGGGATGATACATGTACTCCAGGCATCATGAAAAGTACCAGAGTTCTTCCAGTCCTTCCAGCAGAAGTTGCACATGCAATCAAGAACATGAAGCGGGGATAAGCTCCAGGAGAAGATGGAATTACTGTAGACATCATACAAGAAGCAAGTGGAGAAATCGAAACAGTACTCGCCCAAATTTTCACTCGATGCCTTAATGAAGGGAAAATTCCTGAGGATTTGAACAACGCTACAATGATCTTGCTTCATAAAAAAGGTGACATTGAGGATCTCAGGAACTACAGACCTATCAGCCGCCTATCAGTGTTTTATAAAATCTTCACTAAAGTTCTTTCACACCGCTTGAAGGTAACACTGAACATGGCTCAACCGAGAGAACAAGCTGGATTCAGGAGTGGCTACAGCACAATGGATCATATCCACGTACTGAGAGAACTAATTGAAAGAGCGAGGGAATATGAACTTCCATTGTGCATGGCTTTTATCGATTATGAAAAAGCCTTTGAGTCGGTGAAACCATCAGCAGTTGCAATGGCTCTGAAATCCTGCGGTATTGAAGATGCATACATTAATATTATTAATAACATCTATGAAAATGCAAGTGCAAAGATTAGGCTGTTTGAAAATACAACACACATAAAAATTGGAAAAGGAGTGAGACAAGGTGACACCATATCTCCGAAGCTCTTTAATGCCACATTGGGAAATGTCTTTAAATCACTGAACTGGGAAGACAAAGGCATAAAGATTAATGGAGATTATCTAACCCACCTTCATTTTGCTGATGACATAGTCATTTTTGCAACTACCCCATCAGAGCTACAGAGTATGATGCAGGAACTTGCTGACAAGAGTAAAGAAGTGGGATTAAAAATGAACTTTCAGAAGACAAAAGTGATGTTCAATGCTTTTACAAGAAATGAAGATTTATCGATTGATGGAGAAAAGCTGGAGATAACAGACACGTACGTTTATCTTGGACAGCAGATATCAAGTGAGGGCCACATTGATGAAGAAATTAATCGGCGTAGAAAACTTGCCTGGAGAGCTTTTGGAAGAAACAGCATAATTTTCAAGAGCAATATGCCATTATGTCTTAAAATAAAAGTGTTTGATCAATGCATCCTTCCAGTGCTTACGTATGGTGCAGAGACGTGGACCTTAGCTAAAATAGACATACAAAGGCTGCAGACAACTCAAAAAGAGTGGAGAGGTGCGTGCTTGGTGTAACCAGGAGAGATAAGAAGAGGAACACGTGGATCCGAAAAATGACAAGAGTGGAAGACATCATGATCAGAGTTAAATCCCTGAAATGGCAATGGGCTGGACATACTGCCAGAAGAACAGACCATCGATGGACAGCCGAAATTTTAGATTGGATTCCAAGGGACAGGAAAAGGCCCAGAAGAAGACCACATGGGAGATGGGTGGATGAAATTCGAAAGTATGCGGGAGTGACATGGAGGAGACTGGCACAAGACAGACCGTTGTGGAGGAAACTTGGGGAGACCTTCGTCCAGCAGTGGATTGATAATGGTTGACAATGATGATGATGATGATATATATATACTAAAGAGCAAAGCTGAAATCATAAGAAAAACTAACCTGTATAATTCTATTGAGGATAATTGCTCCAACAAGTTTTGCAAAGCCTACAATACCATTTATAAGCTCACCTGTACTATCTGCAGCCTTAGCTATATTGGCCAAAGCAAAAATCCTCTTCATCTTAGGATAAATGATCACATGTCTCTAGTTAACAAGTTCTCTGCTTCTGGTGTGAACCCCTCAACTAATGCAAGCCAGTACTCTACCCTTGAATTAGAACATTTCTATAATCATGGTTTTGACAAAGTGAAAATAGAGGTACTGCATATTTACCTGACCTCTATGCTCGACTTGAAACTGAATCCCTTGAAATTTTGCAGCATCAGTCTCTTTATCCCTATGGTCTTAATTCCACTCTTTCTGACAATAAGCTTAATCCGCATAAATTTTCTGTACGTGAACTCTTCTTTCTTGTTAGCAACAAGAGCTGCACTAGAGATAATAGAGGACAGAGGTTATTTCGCACTTCAAGCAAGGTTGATTTTGCTAACTTGCAAATAACTCTAGAAGGTTTTAAAAATGGTACTAGTTTTGTTAAAAATTCTTACAAAATACTTAAGTCCTTCAAACACTCTGTCCTTAAAAGCTTTTTCAAATTCTGGAAAGCAACAGCTAAAGATGTTGATAAACATGTTTTCGCTTTGGTTCTGGACATTTTTAAGCATATTCATTAAAGATAAAATTTCTCTTAAAGAAATTTCCAGTAATTATGTGACCATCAGGTTTCTAAATAAAACCTATGATCATCTCAATGTTAGGAAGCTGTTCTACAATAATGCAATTTTCTTTCCCATCCACAGGCACCAGTCTATTGTAAGTTTTAAATATGTTAAGACCTTAGGGTCAATAGTTAAAAACTACAAACTTAATTCCTCGAGTTCCATACCTGTAGTTACTACATGTTCTTGTGATGATTATAAAGAAACAGTTCACTATGATAAGAATTACAAGCATATTATCACTGGAAACTTGAGTTTTATTGAAAATGACAAGCTTAGGAATTTATTAGAGTATGGTTCCAAATTTAGACCTTCCTTCCTAATCTCCAAAGAGAGGATTCTTGAGAGCTTCACTCAAGATGTTAATAGGTACATTATAAAAACCAGCTTAACTTACAATCAGCCTATTGAGGCCTTCGCAGAATGGAAATATAATATAATCAATAGCTTCACCACTGAGTTGGCAGGTCTTGACTTTTGTTTTGATAGAAATCTATTTTTCTCTGGAGATGCCAAACGGTCACTCTCCAAACTACAAGACCTATTTATTTTTACCACTACGGATAAAGCTAGCAATAATTTTGCAATTATCTGTAAGAAGTTCTATTTTGAATTGTTAACCATGGAACTCAATAATAGAGTAACCTACGAGCCCGTAAGTTATTCTACCAAGCAGTTAGAAAATCGTTTTAAGGCATTCTTCAAGAAACTTAAAATTCCACAAATAAGGAGATATGAGCCTGAATTTCCATTTCTTTTTGCAACTGTTAAGTTTCATAAAGATCCAGTGAAGTTCAGATTTATATCTAGTGGAGTCAGGAGTCATAAAAAGAAAATTGATCTGGCTTTTGAAGCAATCTTGAAGAAGGTTTTGAAACACATTAGTAATTGTACAAATTTGAAGTACAGAGATTTTTGGATAATTAATAATAATACAGAAGTAATTTCCACTATACTCGAAGTAAATCCCTTAGATATTAATAGTTATGTTTTTGAGAACCTATATACCAATCTCCCTCTATCAGACATAATCACTACCTTTAAAGAGCTGTATGCAGAATTTAAACTTAACCAATTTGTTAATGTAGGAGCCTGGAACTCTTATCTCAATTGCTGCATAAAAAATAATCATATCTTATATAATAATAATCTCTATAAGCAAGTAAACGGTATCCCTATGGGAACGTCAACATCCACGAGTATTGCAAATCTATTCCTGTTCTTTAAGGAATATAAATTCATTAAAAATCACTCCACTTGCTCCGATAGCTACCGTTACACATTTAGATATATTGACGATCTGCTGTGTATAAATAATTCAGAAGTTATAGAGAGTGATTTTGATAATATCTATAATGGCTCTCTTAAATTATGTAAAACCAACCACAGTAATCAGGAACTTGAGTTTCTAGACTTAAGCATTAGGCTTAACAGAGGTAACCCATCTATTAGACTCTTTGATAAAAGAGTTAATTTTCCTTTTAAAGTAATTAAATATCTACACTGGAATAATAACATATCCACCAAAGTAATTGAGAATGTACTAATTTCTCAGGTGCTTAGAATTTCAAGAATTTGCAGCAACAATTTGGATTCAATTACCACATTAATATACTTTTAGACAGTTTTCTAGAGAACAAAATTCCTACTTCTTTCATCAAAAGAACTTTAAGAAAAATTATTCTGAATAATAGAGTAAGGTTGGCAGATCTGCTTTAATTTTCTACTCAGTTAATAATATGATTCTGACCAATGAAAGCCCTTTGGAAGTTGGCTAGAGGATGGTATTAACTACTAAAAGGAACCTTAGTGCTATGGATAAGAAGGTCCTATTAAAAATAAAAAATTAAATAATATAGGTAAAATCACAAAAAAACTTAAAAATCTGTTTATAAAAGAAAATAAAAATAAATATAAAAGAAAACTAGTTATTCACTCACCAGAATAGCTATACTAAAAATAGTAAAACTAACATTAAAATTAATAGGATTCTGAATAATCTACAGAAGCTCACTAAGGTGATTAAATACATGCAAAGATTATTAAATACACTACTTGTGTATTTCATGATATTTCTCATGTGTTCTGGAGAGTTTATTCTGCTCTTTCTGATCATACAGGTCCACAATCTTAATTATATATATTTTTTCTCCGGTTAAAATCTCCGCGAGTAGGATTTATTCGGAGTGTGGAGGCCTTCAGCCCCACCCACACTGCCCCCAGCGACTGGGTAGGGACAGGGGTGTTTTTAAGTTTGGGTTGAAAAGTCAGCCATGTTTCCTCAAGGGAGAAAGAAGCAAAGTTGCATAAGAGGTAAGCTCTCTTCTTTGTCTTTTGGTTTTTAGTTTTTCCGGGTTCAATATTTGAACTTCTTGTACATTTTTTCTTTTCTTGCTTTAAGCTTTTAGGCACTAGCAAGTCTATCAACTTTTTTTGCGTATTTTAACTCTTTCTTTTCTTGGCATTTTTGCGCGTTTTTTAGGGAACTTAGGACAAGCAGCCGCCCGTTTCAATGTTCTTGTAGCCTGCGCTGTATTTTCAATGCAGTTAAGGACTTATTAACTACTTAATTATGCACTTAAAGCACTTCTGAAATACTTTGTACGTATTGCAACTAATTGTTTAGTCACATAACCTTCACAAAGCATTTCTTTAGTTTATTATTGTCTTTATTTTATTCTCGTTTTTGTGTAGTCAGAAGTAGTGGAGTAGGGGGTTTTTATAATCCAGTTTTCTTTTAAGAATCTGTGCTTTAGGGAAAAAAATAATATTTCCTTTTTTATTGCAATGTTAAGAACTTGTAATACTTTTGTATTGCTATTCAGGTTCAAAATCTCTCAGGCGAACTTGACTATTTGTTAATAACTGAACATTATTTCTAGTTCATTATATCACTCTTACAACTTGAGTTTTCTATAATCATCTTCTTTCTGTTTAATAGTAACAGATGAAGAGCATGGGTCGGGCCAGGAGAGTTATGGATGCAATCTAAATTGTTAACTAAAGCTAGGTCATACCACTCTGCGGAGGACATGACATATATATATATATATATATATATATATATATTTTAGGTGGGTTAATTACTTGCATCTATGAATTTGCAGAAACCCATTTCCAAATAGGTCTTTGTGGAAGTGAGAAAATGCAGAGTTTTTGCTGGTCCTTGATAAAGCCAAGGCTCAGTTTTCTCGACACTTTCTGCATTCAGTGGTTATTTTTTTCTCCTTCTACTCACACCGGTCAATACATAACCTTTTATATGTTGTACTTGGTGTGAGTTTTAAAAAACAATTTTTTAGCTTCAGTCTCTTCTTTTTAGAATATATATATATATATATATATATATATATATATATATATATATATATGTATATATATAACAAGAAATAGAGGCGACATTTTGACAAGAGTGAAAGATTTCTACTCCAAATTATATGAAAGGGATGATACATGTACTCCAGGCATCATGAAAGGTACCAGAGTTCTTCCAGTCCTTCCAGCAGAAGTTGCACATGCAATCAAGAACATGAAGCGGGGAAAAGCTCCAGGAGAAGATGGAATTACTGTAGACATCATACAAGAAGCAAGTGGAGAAATCGAAACAGTACTCGCCCAATTTTTCCCTCGATGTCTTAATGAAAGGAAGATTCCTGAGGATTGGAACAACACTACAATGATCTTGCTACATAAAAAAGGTGACATTGAGGATCTCAGGAACTACAGACCTATCAGCCTCCTATCAGTGGTTTATAAAATCTTCACTAAAGTTCTTTCACACCGCTTGAAGGTGACGCTGGACCTGGCTCAACCGAGAGAACAAGCTGGATTCAGGAGTGGCTACAGCACAATAGATCATATCCACGTACTGAGAGAACTAATTGAAAGAGCGAGGGAATATGAACTTCCATTATGCATGGCTTTTGTCGATTATGAAAAAGCTTTTGATTCGGTGAAACCATCAGCAGTTACAATGGCTCTGAAATCCTGCGGTATTGAAGATGCACACATTAAAAATATTAATAACATCTATGAAAATGCAAGTGCAAAGACTCTGCTGTTTGAAAATACATCACACATAAAAATTGGAAAAGGAGTGAGACAAGGTGACACCATATCTCCGAAGCTATTTAATGCCACATTGGAAAATGTCTTTAAATCACTGAACTGGGAAAACAAAGGGATAAAGATTAATGGAGATTATCTAACCCACCTTCATTTTGCTGATGAGGTAGTCATTTTTGCAACTAACCCATCAGAGATGCAGAGTATGATCCAGGAACTTGCTGACAAGAGTAAAGAAGTGGGACTAAAAATGAACTTTCAGAAAACAAAAGTGATGTACAATGCTTTTACAAGAAATGATGATTCATCGATTGATGGAGAAAAGCTGGAGATAACAGACACGTACGTTTATCTTGGACAGCAGATATCAAGTGAGGGTCACATTGATGAAGAAATTAATCGGCGTATAAAACTTGCCTGGAGAGCTTTTGGAAGAAACAGCATAATTTTCAAGAGCAATATGCCATTATGTCTTAAAAGAAAAGTGTTTGATCAATGCATCATTCCAGTGCTTACGTATGGTGCAGTGACGTGGACCTCAACTAAAAGAGACATATAAAGGCTGCAGACAACTCAAAGAAACCTGGAGAGATGCATGCTTGGTGTAACCAGGAGAGATAAGAAAAGGAACTCGTGGATAAGAAAAATGACAAGAGTGGAAGACATCATGATGAGAATAAAATCCCTGAAATGGCAATGGGCTGGACATACTTCCAGAAGGACAGGCCATCGATGGACAGCCAAAATGTTAGATTGGATTCCAAGGGACAGGAAAAGACCCAGAAGAAGACCACATGGGAGATGGGTGGATGAAATTAGAAAGTATGCGGGAGTGACATGGAGGAGACTGGCACAAGACAGACTGTTGTGAAGGAAACTTGGGGAGACCTTCTTCCAGCAGTGGATTGATAATGGTTGACAATGATGATGATGATGATGATGATGATGATATACAGTATACACTATATAGAAAAAAATCACCGGACACCCTTCAAAAGCAAATGAACGGATCCTCTGCTTTGTTAAGATGCGCGGTATGACTGCATACGGTATAAAAACAAGCCTGCAGCTGACCGCGATCATATCGCGTTGTGAGGTTGAGCGAAAATGTCGCGGCGGGAGAGAACTGATAAGAAAGGAAAGATTGTTGGGTGTCATATTAGTGGCCATAAAAGAAACCGAGAGGTGTTTAAACATACACAAATCAACTGTTTTGGATTTACTGAATACGTGGAAGACACATGGCGTGCCAGAAGCAGCAAAACGTGCCGGCAGTCCAAAGAAAATCAGTGATAGAACAAGTCGAAGCATCGAAAGAGTCATTACAGCTAATCGACGGAGTGCTGCACAAGAACCCAGTGTACAGGTGAGTAAAAATGGTGGAACCTTGGTATGTACACGTACCATTCACAGAGAACTTCATTCCATAGGTTACTGTGGTCGTGAGGCTGCTCATAAGCTTTTTATCTCCACTCGGAATGCTACTCGTCGTTCAGCATGGTATAAAGAACATTTATCGGGGACCGTAGATCCATGGAAACGGGTCCAATGGACTGATGAATCCAGATACACGACCCATCAGTCTGATGGCCGCGTGTAGGTATGGCGGCAGCCAGAGGAATGCTGTTTACCAAAGTGTACTGTTCCTACTCTCAAGTTTGGAGCTGGCAGTGTACTCGTGTGGGGGTGTTTTTTGTGGTATGGTCCCGGTCCATTGGTTATCGTGGACAAACCTGTTAACCAGCACGTCTACCTCGATATTCTGGACAATTATGCCCTACCAACTCTGTGGCAATACTATGGAACCGAGCTTTGTTGGTACCAGCAGGATAATGCGCCGAGCCATAAAGTTACGACTGTTACGACGCGGTTTGGCGAAAATTTCGTATCGTGTGTGGACTGGCGAGCACAGTGTCCTGATCTTAAACTCATTGAGCACCTATTGGATGAATCAGAGCGGTGCATAAGAAGTTTGGAACAAAAGCCTACTACTAAGCAACAGTTAGCGGCAGCATTATGTACTGAATGGAAGCGCATACCTATCGCAGTGTTCCAAAACCTTGTTGAGAGCCTGTCTCAAAGGGTCAGTGCATGCATTAAGGCCAAAGGTGGACCGACACTGAACTAGTCTATGTCAATAAATGCTATGATGTGTTTCTCTTCTAGGTGTCCGGTGATTTTTGTCAGTATGGTGTATATCTCGTCTTGTTCTTATCACATTCATACGTATCTTACGTACTGACCTCATGGTGTTGCCAATATCCAATCATGTAAGAGAGAAGAAATCCCGTTAAGTTTGGAAAGTGTAAAAGAGAACAAACTCAAATTTACATAGGAAAAGGAACTAAAAATGAAAGTTGAAATAGAATATACGTCAGTTGCTTGTGCAATGGAAAATTATTAAATATTAAGAAAAGTTGAAAAGAATGTTAAAATTAGTTCTTCTTGTTACCAAAATAATGTTTTAATTCCTATATCTAAAGCGGAAATAGCCTTCCTTTATCCACAGAGCCTTCAAAGTGTAGACCTCCATTAGGATAAGGCTACGAGTCATACATCCAAATCTACCACTCTATTTCTTGAAAATATGAAAAAAGAGACAGGTATCAAGTCTATACCTTTTGCTCATATCCCTTCAAAGTTCACTCATATGTCACCAATGGACTATTCAGACTGCTAAAAAGAGAGCGCTTACTAAACGCAGACCTAAAACACTGATCATGGAAAGCAGGAGAAGAGGAGCGAAATAAAATAGCACTACCTATTTTAAGAAATGGCCTGTTGTCTTGGAAATTTAGATGTAGGTTCACTGTCCAAAGAAAGGGCTATCTGATAGAATATTTAAGAAAGAAATAATTCTGTTTTTTTTAATTAATTATATTGCTGGAAAATCGTTCCAAACATTTGAGAAAGAAATAATTGTTTTTAATTAATTATATTGCTGGAAAGTCGTCCTAAACATTTAAGAAAGAAATAATTTCTTTAAAATTAATAATATTGCTGGAAAATCGTTCTAAACCTTTAAGAAAGAAATATTTTTTTAATTAATTATATTGTTGGAAAAGCGTTCTAAACATTTAAAAAGAAATAATTTGTTTTAATTAATTTTGTTGCTGAAAAATCATTCTAAAAATGTACGAAAGTCCACTGTATTTATTTCTGTCGTGCGGTTGATCCTGAGAGATCGTCAATTATCTTAAGAAAGTTTTTTCTCTGAGAGTAAAGTCCACTTCATTTATTTTCGCCCATTGTCAAAATCTTAAAGTATAATTTTTCTCAACTTTTATATACATTATTTAAGTTTCATATTTAAAAAAAAAGGCAAAACTAATGTGCAAGTAAATAAAAACCAAATCAAAATCCGGAAAACACTCAAAAGAATTGTATCATATATATCATAGCAAGTTCATATCCAAGCTTGAACGAAGGATATGCAAATTAAAACCATTTAACAATGTTAAACTAACGTACTGGGCTCTCTGCTGCATAAATATTAATGCAATCCCAGTAATACCATCTTTCAAGTTTCCCCGAGCAGGCATATTTCCATTTTCCTGCAGTCACTGGAACAACTCTTTAGGATTACGTTAGCACTTTCATTCAAACAAACTTTGACAGGCCCACAGACATTTTTGCAAATTTTATTTATTGTTGCAATAAATAGTCTTCGAGATAGAAAAATGCAAATATTCTCCTTGAGTCTCAGTAGTTATGAAAACCAAATTTAGGTTTCGAGGAGCACATACTAACGTCTAAGTATTTCAGAAGTAAATATTTTCTTTATTTCTCTAAATTATTTTGCTGCACAATTGGTACTTTGCTTGCTGAATGTAAAAGTATTTTGGGATCATTAAGGAATTACTCTTAGGCACATCAATGATCAGATGCTATTCAGGCGTTTCAAACTTCCGAAAAGTAAAATGAGTTTCGCATGGGTGACAAGAAATAGGAGTGGTCAGTTATATCGTCATTTAAAATATGAACACGCATTTAAAATAAAATCCCGCCCGATTTAACGTTTCTCACGAAATCCATAAATTTGAACGTAAAATGAGGAAAGATCAGATCAGATCAGATCAGATCATATGTAGAGGATTTTAGGAAGGGAGTGTTTTACCCCAGGTCTTAAACAACCCTTAGAAAGAGTGCCTGATAGGAAAGTGACACGGAAGCAAGGTAAAAAGGGGGAGGAAGACGCCTTTATTTATTACTGGTGGACCAGTACCCGGAGCCAGACGGCATGACATGCCCAAAATGAGGAAAAGTGTTACCGCCCTCATTTTATACGTACGACATTCAGAATAATAAAAAAGCTTTTTATTGAATATTTTAATCTATGTTTACCCCCACAAATAGGAGCTACCTTACTTCCATAATTTTACAAATATAAAGTGCTATTATTTTGATCTTCATTGCTTTGAACCAATTCCGTTGTTCGCTTACCGCATTTTGAAAGATAAAATGCATAGAATGGAGTCCAGTGCTTCAGTTATCTGTATTTACAAAAGAGTTGAGAACTCGTGCACAAATTGTCTTGAGAAGCGTTGATACATAACCGTCTAAGCACGATACACTACTAAAAATCACGATGAAAAAAATCTTCAATTACAAATAAAGTATATTTATATTTTTGAAAATATTATGTCCTATTTTGCTTTGTTTGCGGGTTTAACGACCACCGTGATCAACTCTATGGGCTATAAGCAGTCGCTCATCCCTAATTGAGGGTCATTGATTTTAGGGAAGGAAGAGAGCCAGTGCCGAAAGACAAACGCAATATCCGTGCCTCAACGGTATTCGAACCCGGATCAATCTCGAATGAATGGTCAGAAGCCACCGCTTAGACCACTGCGCGACCAAGGCGGCATATTTTAGTTTTGAACATATTATGATATCATATTTTTTTTAAATATTTGATGCATATATTTGAAAATATAATGGTATATATTTTTGAAAATATTATGGTATATATTTGAAAATATTATGGTACGTTTTTGAAAATATTGCAAAGGATTTGATTATTTCTTTTTAATGTACACTGAAAAAAAATGCCAAAAAAAAAAGAAAGAAAAATACATGTCGCTTTACATAAGCAACCGCATCAAATAGAGATCCATGAAACGAAATTATTTCTGCCTGAAAAGTCACCTCCCTAGCTATTAATGTTTCCAGTTAGCTGTCATCCTATTCATTAACTGCTGTATTTTGTTTTCATTACTCAGTAATCAAAAATGTAACTCAGTTTTTACGTCATACGTATAGATCCATCAAAGCTGTCAACTGTCGCGTCAGCTTCAGCTTGGATTTATCACCCGTTTAGCAACCTCTGGTCTCAAAACAAAATCAGCCTGTGTCCTTCATCTACAGGCGACGAAAAACGTTTGTCTCAAAACTTCGAAATAACTGATTCAGACGAAAAGTATTGCTACGTTTTACTTCTAAATTTAATGGTTCAAGGGAACGATATTATATTTTATGCATTCGTTTCAGGATTTCAAAAATATTATATAGCTTCGTTCGTTTAATTTGAATTTTGTTCATTAGATGCTATCCAGTGCTGTAACTGCCGTTACGTTCAGTTTTGTATGGAGAAACCGTTATAAAAATCATTAGAGCAAATACGCTTTTTCGCAGACATAATCACTACCATAATCGTTCCCACAACATCAAAAGCATGGAGGAAACGTGAGGTGGATGGGGTCTACCTTATTATTTCTTGTGGACCCCAACGCGAACACAGCTCGCTGTTTGCTGTCGTGGACCGCTAGCTAACTTCCTCTGGTGTGTAGGCGATAGACAAACAGGAAACCAGATATAGGTCAACAAATGTTAGTCGCTATAAGATGGTAATCGTAAGCAAAGCCTCTGAAGAGAGAGATTTTCTCTGTAGTCGGTTTTTTACATCATACCTAGTTCTCTGAACACTTCCTAAATATACTGGAGCTAAGCATACGTTTGTGGCAGCATGTTAATTCAGGGGACACATTTGTTTCAAAAAACATTTTTTAGGCTTTGAATTTATACTGGTTAGGAGAATCAAAGCTAGCGCATGTACGTAAATTACACCTATCTCAGGTTTTGAGCTAACTATAGTGAGATAAATCAGTTCAACATAAAAAGACGGGACACTTTGATGCCATACATCAAAAATGTCTTCTCCTTTCCCTTGTCAAAAGTAAAATTTTAAATACACTTTAGCACAATTTCTTCGAACTTAAATGAAATAAATGCATAAATAATTTGTTTTCCGTCGTTGAGGGAATTCAAATATATTTTTTTGGTTTTGGGGGAGGGGAGTTGACGACTACCATCAGAATAAATCTTTGGGTTGTAAGCAGTCGTTTGGCCTTCGTGTGAGGGCGTTGGTTCCAGGAAAGCGAGCGAACTAGCACAATGGGATTGTAAGACCTTCCATGCGTTATCCAGTACTCGATTCGTTGCTCAGCCAGAAACTAGTACCGCTGACCAGCTCGGAAAGTTTGGTTACGTTTACATAAAATAAAACGATTATATTTTATGAATGACATACGGGATTATACCTTGTAATACAAGTTTTGAAGATGACAGTCCGTTCTTTTTTTTTTTTTTTTTTTTTTGTGTAAATATGACAAGGATGGTAAGTCAGATACTATCCCAAAACTTGAAAATTTCGTCGTCCTGGAGGGAAAATCGAATCCGCGTCTCCCAGATAACTCCCGGGTATACTAAGACTGAGACTATGTCTAAGACTGTATGGTGAGACTTGGTCGTTCTGGGTGATGTAGTGGTTAACATACCCAGGCGCTATCTGGGAGACGTGGGTTCGATTCCCGCTCTAGGACGACGAAATTTTCAAGTTTTCGGATTTTTACACCAAAAAAACGGATTGTCATCTTCAAAATTCGATTATATTTTATTGTGTCTTGAAATTCTCAAATAATTATTTGTTACTGTAGAGGTGCAACACGTAGCTAGGCGACAAATCTGCAGCAATACATTCCGTTGGTGTAGTTTAGTCGGTTAGAGCAACCCACTCCGGAATGAGGAGACGCTAGTTCGACACCGACAAATTCCTGTGTTCACATTGGCGCCTGAACGTGAAACCGGATCTACTGATCGTTGTGTTCCTCGAAAAATATGTAATGTTTTTTCCACACATCGCTGAAATTAATTAATTTTCTTTATTCGCTTCGGAAAAACGTTAAGAAGGAAATGATGTGACGTATTACAGAAGTGAAGCAAGTGTCAAGACGACAAATCTGCAGTAATACATTCCGTCGGTGAAGCTTAGTTGGGAGAGCAACTCACTCCGGAGCGCTGATTCGAACCCCGTCACCGACAAATTCCTGTTTTCACACTTTTTTGTGGAAAAAATTATAATTCCGGGGCTGTGGATCGTTTAAAGGAGTTGTCTTAAACTTGCGGCCCGGCGCCAACTGCTTTGCGGCCCGCACGAATGATTACAAAATAAAAATAAATCACCCTTTCAAAGATATTAAAAAAATATTAAATATAATGTAAACATAGTAATGCTTAGTAAAGCCATCCTCTTTACAAGTAAAAAATTTGGAGGATTTGAGAGATGAAATAAAGATGTTCCTTAGAAGTAAAGATCAAGAGGTCTCGCTTTTTGATGATCCAAAATTGTTACATGATCTGGCATTCAGCACGGATATAACTGGATGCTTAAATGATTTGAATATCAAACTACAAACCCAAAATAAGCTAGTCACTGATGTTATTGATTTATTGCTAATGTTAACGCATTTCAGAGGAAACTTTAGCTTTGGGCAGCTGAGTGCAGGGAATCCTGCTCACTTTCCCATTTTAAAACTTCAGCTGAAGAATTTTCTACGAAGATAGTTATGTTAAAAGAGGATTTCAGCAGGCGTCTGAATGCTTCAAAGATATGGAAAATATTTTCAATATATTCAAGTCTCTATTTTCCTATAACGCTGACAGCGCATCTGAAGGACGTCAGCTTGAATGAATAGACTTTCAGTGTGATTCTTTCCTAAAAGAAAAATTCAATAGCTGCAATCTAACAGAGTTTTACCAGTTAGTTTCAAAGGACAAATACGTAAACATTGATAACCTAGCTGCACGGGTTCTGCCTATGTTTGGAACAACAAACTCATGTGAACAGTTGTTTTCAAGAATGGACCAATTAAAATGTCTTGAAAGGAATAAAATAACTGTCAGTCACTTATGCTCACTTTTAAAAGTAGTATGTTCAAAATATATGATTCTAAATATCGATAGGTTAATGACAGAAAAGCGAACCCAAGTTTCTAGTCAGAACATGTAATATTTTCTGTTTATTTTCTGTACTATGTACCGTGTTCAGTTGGTAAAATGCGATTGTTTTAAGATTTAAGTGAACATAATTGTTATGTAAAAGTGATTGTTTTCGGTGAATGATGAAGCATTTGTTTTTGCTATTTACCGATAATTAGAAATAATATTCCACTGAAGTGCCAAGCCGTTGGAGTAGTTTTGTAAAGTTGACATTTATTCATAAGAAATTTATTAATATTCATGCGGCCCCCTTAGTTTCTTCAAAACTGAAAAGTAGCCCTTCCAAAGGTCTGAGTTTGAGATCACTGGAAAGCTATAAAAGAAAATTCCTATTGATTATTTCTTTCGAAACTGATACGTTAGAAAAATAAGCTGTGCGGTACCTTATATGGAAATCAAAAAGCAACTGGTAACAGAAAAATAGCAGGTTTAAGTACGAGACACTTAGAGGATTGAGGACAAATACTACACTGCTGGCCACCCAAAATGAAATGCCAAGAAGGACATGAGATAGCAAAGCCAGATTTACTGGACACATAACAACAGATACAAAGATGAAACGATTGAGCTTACAGGCCCGTGAGACTTGCGGAACACGTAGACATCAATAGTTCGTGTGGCCTCCATGGCTGGCAATAACGGCCGCTACACGCCGCGGCATCGAACGAAAGAAGCTTTGGATGTGGGCTTGGGATATGTCGGTCCAGGCTGCTTCCACACGTTGCCAAAGCTCATCAGGCGTAGCCGCGCGTTGTGCTTTCCGGGCCTCTCGGTTGCCGATCAGCGACCAGACGTGTTCGACGGGCGACATATCGAGAGAACAGGCGGGCCACGGAAGCAGTGACACCTGGTGGACCGTGAAGAATTGTTGCACGATGCGTGCCACGTGCGGGCGCGCATTCTCCTGTTGAAACGTGGCCGCTTGCAAGTCCTGCAGGTAAGGGAGGACTACCGGCTCCAAAACGTCAAAGATGTAGTGCTGGCTGTTGAGTGTACCGGCGATGCGTACCAGAGGGTTGCGGGTGTCATATCCAATTGAGCCCCAAACCATAACGCCAGGCGACGGACCGGTATGGCAATGCATAATGCAGCCGTCATACAGTCTCTCGCCGCGGTGCCGCCACACGTGGATCCTATCATCGTGGTGTTGCAGGCAGAAGCGGGATTCGTCGGAAAAGACAATGTTGTGCCATTCCGTAGTCCAGGTGCGGCGTTCAACGGCCTACTGTCGCCGCACTCGCCGGTGGTGTAACGTCAATAGTAATCAAAGCAATGGGCCCCGTGCGACAAGTCCCCGCTCCTGCAGACGACGTCAAACGGTACGTGCTGACACAGGTTGTTGCGCAACACATCCTAATTCCTGCGCTAACGTTCGTGATGTGGCGGTGCGAGCGGTCAATGCCCGCCGCACAACATGCCGGTCCTCTCGTTCGGTGGTGTGCCGCGGCTGCGCAATCGCTCACGTCGGTCCGTCCGTTTCTCCTGCACCCACCGAATCCATACTCGCCTCAATGTGGCTGAATGTCGTCCCACACGGGCGCCAATGTCTCGGTACGATAAACCGCTGTCGCGATAAGCCACTATTCGTCCTCAGTCGAACTCCGAAACGTGCTGGAATGACTGCCGTATTCTGCGACGAGGCATCAGGAAGTTTCCCACGCACAGGTCCGGCAGCACAACACACTTCCACTACTTACACCCTGCCTTCTGTGCACCCTTCTTATAGTGCTTCTCGGTGGTGCGCTGGGCGCACATGATTTGCATATGCCCTGCAATGATCGTTTGCATGTCCTCTTGCGGGTGACGCATGCTGCGAATTTCAGGCCAATCGCATGCTTCCTTTTTGGTGTTGCATTTTGGGTGGCCAGCAGTGTATGTATTACTTAAATGTCGATATACCAACGAAGAGCACCAGTTTGTGAACATCTCCCTGGAAAACTCACACAAACTATAAAATTCGGTATGAATCCAGTTCTTTGATCGGCAACTCAAGCCTTTCTACGAGGCATGCCCAACGAACCCAGAGCATGGCATAGCAGAAAGCTTACGGGATTAGGTGTTATTCTTGGTAATTTTAACGCATCTTTCACATCCTTTCTTCGGTTCTTATCAGTACCCCGCAACAGGGTTTTATATCATATCTCGCACCTGATATGGCTTTCTGGAAGTCTTCATCGCCTTTGAAATGTGCCTTACAGAAGAAGAAAGAATATAGAAAAGTACGGGACTGTGTGTGCAATCTGCAGAATGCTCTGTTTTCGAAAGTTCAATGACATCACAGTTTCTACCTTTCTGCGCAATTAGAGGTTTACGTAACAATTCATCTTGTAGAACTCCAACAGTAGATAACCCAGTGGCGACATTTTTCTTCTCACTGCCAAGTGACGAAGCAACACTTAGAACCACATTTAACATCAATGCGTTTTTAAAACATATTTGGGCCGCCCCGGTGGCGCAGTGGTATAAGCGATGGCTTCTGATCATTCGTCCGAACGGGGTCCGAGTTCGAATCCCGGTGAGGCATGGATGTTGTGTTTGTCTCACGGCACTGGCTCTCTCCCTTCCCTGGAACCAGTGACCCTAAATTAGGGACGGGCGACTGCTTATAGCCCATTGAGTTGCTCCCGGTGGTCGTTAAACCTCCAATAAAAAAAACATATTCGGACTCATTAAATGCCATTTGCAGTACATTTCAACTCGTTGAACGCCATTTTATTGCCCCGGAGCTGAATAATTACATGCGTAGGTTTCTGACTAGTCTTCAGAGATCGGTCTGGGTTCGAATCCCGAATAACGTATGCGTGGTGCGTTTGTCTTATGGCACTGCCTCTCTCCCTTGCCTGGAACCACCAGACACAAATTGGAAACAGAAGACTTTTTTTTTTTTTTTTTTTTTTTTTTTTTTTTGATTGGAGGTTTAACGACCACCGTGAGCAACTCAATGGGCTATAAGCAGTCGCCCGTCCCTAATTTAGGGTCACTGGTTCCAGGGAAGGGAGAGAGCCAGTGCCGTAAGACAAACACAACATCCATGCCTGAGCGGGATTCGAACCCGGACTCCTTACGGACGAATGATCAGAGGCCAACGCCTTAGACCACTGCGCCACCGGGGCGGCACAGAAAGACTTCTTACAGCCCTTACAGTTTTTTGTTTTTATTTAGGGTTTAACAACCACCGTGAGCACCCCGATGAGTAACAGGCAGTTGCCCGTTCCTAATTTAGGGCCACTGTTTCTAGGGAAGGGAGAAAGCCAGTGCCGTAAGACAAACACAACATTCATGACTCACCGGGATTCGAACCAAGCCCCTTTTCGGACGAATGGTCATAAACCAGCGCTTAGACCACTGCGCCACTGGGGCAGCCGCATAAAGTTGCTCACAGTGGTCGTTAAACCCCGAAATAAAAATAAGACGCCATTCGTAATGCATTTAAATTTATTAAATATGATCTGTTATAAGTCAGTCTATGATGGAACAGAGTGCACAAGTTATTATATCACATACTAACCCCGCCAAGCTGGTGTTTGAGTGGTTTGAGGAGCTGGCTTCTGGCCATTTGTACGGAATGAGCCCGGATCCGAATCCTGGATGAATCGGTTTGGGAGCTATACTTATGGAGCTAACTCTCCCCTACTCTTTTGAATAACTGGCCCTAAATTAGGAACGGGCAACTGCTTATACCCCTTAAACATTAAAACCCAAAGAAAACCAAAGCAGAAATACTCTGACGTAGAACTGATTAAATACAATTTGTAATATCATCATCATCATCTACGCGTTGTTGCATCACACTTTAACTTAGAACACATTGAAGGATATTTCAATGCATTTGTACTAATTAAGTTCATAATAATAATATCCATGCATTATTACATAAATACCTTAAACGCTGTTTGTAATACCTTTCGTTCAATCGATCACAAGAGTTAGTGCAAAATCTGTGGCAATTAAGAACATCGTTATCAAGCAAAGCCTCTTGACAGAGGCTTAGATTTCACTCGGGATGCATCATTTCTACTCAGAATTCATTACTCATTTTACTCCAGGATGCATCACAAAAACTGCTGAAAGCCAATTTGCGCATTTTAGTGTACACCACATAGATGGAATCACATTTCAACGTTATGTAACATATTCCGCAAGGAATACGTTTTTGGTAAGAATATCGATTCGAAAGCAATTAAAAATTTTACTTTTATGCTTTTTAACAGCGAACTGTAAAAGCATTATTTATTTCATCGTAAAATGTTTAGTCATCCGGTGAAAATATTCCGTTCCGAAATGTTTGTCCTCTTTAATGCTGAAAGGATGCATTTCTGTTTGCTGCAGTTGAGAGTACATTTTATCGTCATGTAAAATATTCCATGTGTTTTAATAGACAAATTGATATTGAAGCAACCCAAAATTTACTTATTACTGTTTCTAACAGAAAACTGTAATGTTTAGCACATTCTATAACCCGTTGAAAATATTTCTTTTCGAACTTTTATGAGTCATTTCATTCTGAGAGTTGTAATTTTGCATAGCAAATAGCACAAGATGCGATATTTAGGTAGCTACAGAGCATCAAGTTTTGAAAAGAAAGCAACTATGTTTAGTGCATTTTATTATTTTGGAGAAATCTCTACCACACAAAATTAAGTTCACGCAATTTTAAACTGTTTTCATTCCACTGAACTTCAATTTTGCGTGTTAGTTGAACATCAACAATTCTGCTAATCCACATCGCTCAAAATCGAGAAACTTTTATTCCAGTGAGCATATATGATTAAACAATGTCTGGATTTGTTTGACATCATTCACACTATTAAGTAAATTGTGAAATTTTTGAGTTATTTTTGGTCTGCCCATTGAAATACATTTTAAAACACTTTGAAGCGTTTTGATGGTATTAATTTTCAGAACTAACAAATTTCTGTTGATTGTCAACAATACAAAACTGCGCCATTCACATTACGTTTGTAAGATCGAAACAAAGAAAATAACATTACGTCTTAATGAATTTCCAAAGACGGATTAAACAGCTTCAAACGAATTACCATGAAAAAACCAACTCTGAAATTTTTAGTGAACTAAACAGAAGTTTTTGGAATTAAAGAAAGTTAGCTAGAGTTCATGTTTGCTTTCATTTAACGATATATCGCTTAGCAAATTAGCAATAATTTGGCAACAATAATTTGTAATTTGCGAGAGTAAGAAGTTTTAAAAATTGTACAAAACATAATTGCATGTACCAAAGTCTGTTCAGAATTTCATAATATAGTAAATAAAACTGCTTTAATTAAATAAAATGTAGAATTTCTTCTTTATTCAATGCAGATATTACATTTGACACAATAGTGCGCAGTTGAATGTGCTGTTAAATACCCTAAACAAATGGTTCATACATAAACATGATAAAATATATTCCTTATGTAGAAAACTCGAATAACAATACACACATCGGATTTGCTATGAAATGTTTCTTAAGTTTGATTTCTGATATGTTTGTTTGAATATTCTACAAATCTTTCTTTAAATATCAAATGTTTTAAAGAGAGTGTACTTTTGAATGTGCTGCAAAATCATTGAAAACGCAAAAAGTTTGAGTAGTTTTTTTAAACGTTCTGTGTAGTTTCATGAAACGTAAAAGTTTCATTTAAACGTTCTGTGAAGTATTCCTTAAATATAATTTTTTTTAACAGGAAAAGCGGCAGTGATATGTATTTTAGATATCAGCTTTTGTAAAATGATGCACATTTTAAACCGCTATTTAATATGTTTTAAATATTATACGGCTAACTATTAATACCTCTAAGGTTTTTCTTTTTGAGGATTACATTTCAAAAACTGCATATGCATTAGTACCCCTATGTTGCTTATAAAAGAAAGCATGCTAATAACTGACATACTTACATATTTTACCCGATTGGAGGTATCTGGAATGTTTTCTTTCACACTTACATCCAGATTAAAGAGTAACTGACTTCGAACTAGTACTACTTCAAGTTACAAGTACAGTGTTGTTGGTGCATTTAACTTTAGGTGGTAACTGTTTCTAATAAATGGATTTATATTTAAATTTTTTATGTATTCCAGTTTGCTTATGTATTCCAAGACTTTGGAAACTTAGCTTGTTGTTCACGAGAATCAAGTGTCCACGTGAATATAAACGCAGCAACCACACACGCACGTGCGGATCGTGATTCAAAAGAGCTAAAGAGCTCATCAACCTCAGTCTGTAAACGTCGCGCTTTGCGACCCGAGTGAGAGGGAGTGTTGTAGAGAGCAGTCACGCACACTGCCTGAGGGTCGAACAGGTAGAGCAACGCATGTCCCATAGATCCGACCAATACCAAGAGCTTGTCCCTATCTTCCTCTCGCGCTCCTTTCTCTCACAATCTCTTTTCTCTTTTTCTCTCTCGGTCTCCCTCTCTCTCTCTATGCTCTTCCGTTTCCTCATTTATCTCTTTTCTCTTATGCCTGAGGATGTTTTTTCAGAAAGGAGAGATGGCAAAGAGGAAGAAGAGTTCACCCTATATGATTACCCTTCAAGGGAAGCTACCATTAAATATTTCTACTCACTGTTTCGAAATTACCATTCCGCGATGTTTATTTATCAATTTCTGGGAAGTGAGCGCTTTGTGTCAAGACAGGAAAATGAATTATGACTGTAATACTTTTGGGGATATTCATTTCTTTGCAAAGAAAGTCAAGTTATTGAGCATTCGGATGTTAGGTGCTTCTGTGTTAATAGAAAATACGAATTTGTTATGTTAAACTCTTTTATTTCAAAGACGAAACGGAAACAATAATGGGACAACCTTAATATCTCCTAAATTCCAAGAAATTTTAGCATAGTGTGAAATTCTGTTGCTCACATGAAAAAAATACTGGCGACGCGATGTGACACCAGTGCCAATCCATACTCTAAATCATAAGAAAAACAAAATTGCTAAAAAAAGATTCCAGTTTTGTAGGTAGGAAAGGATATACAGAAAATAGTAACTATACTAGTGATCAGATTTATTGGCGTTAGAATATTTACATAAGCATTTCCAAGCTTCAGCACATCAACCAGATGGCTTTTTTAAGGAAGTTAGACAGAAACTGAATAATAGAACGCTTTAACAATTTGAATGCTGTGACTTGACTTGACAATGCATAGATACGACATTATATTAAGTTAAAGATACGAGGTATCGCGTTGGTTGTGCACGCGGTATCCTGGTAGGGAGAAGATGTTACTTGAAGAACTGGTTCCAAATTCGTGGCAACTCGAGTGAGACGCTATCATTGCAAGTACCTCTGTTGGTAATGATCTCCAAAGTTTCCCGAATGGCTGTACGTTTAGGGGTAGAGTAAGTGGTAGTTAATTTCTTTAAATCATCTCACATAGGAGTGCGGACTTGAATTTGACTTCTCTGGATAGGACTGTGGCTACTTTACTGTATTTTGTGTACCTCTTATGCTCGTTGACTCTAATTCCAAACGAACGCTTGGCCATTCCAATGTAGTATCGTTTAGAGCAGTCCGGATATTTTAGGGGGGTCGCATAAACACTTGCTTGGCTGGAAAGAGGTGGTTTTACAGTATTTCTCTTTAGCATAGTATATAAAGATGCAAGAGACCTTATACCAACGCCGTAGCTCATCTTCTTGAGGGCGTTCTTGAGTTTGTAAGACACATTTGGTATGTAGGGAATCGAGCCTAAATAACGAAGCTGCGGCATAGGAAGATTAGAATGTTTGACCCTTGGCTTTGGATAAAATTATGTATCTGATTCAGTGAATATCCTGCTTCAGTGGCTAACTTGATGACACTTTCAATTTCGTGTTGTCTAGAATGGGTATCGGAGAGATGGCGAAGGCTCTTTTAATTCGAGACCGGAAGATAGCTGTTTTGTATTCTGCGGGACAGAAAGAGCTGCGGACCATCAGGTTAGGGACGGACATGGATTTATAGTAGACTTGTGTACCAGAGGTTATTGTTAGGCAATTTGCTCAATAAAACATCCAGATAAGGTAAAACATTGCGTGACGTACCTGCCCAGCAGGACGCACACGACATAAAGGCAGATAGCAGTCAGAACGAACGTCCGCGTAGCTCAATTGGTAGAGCGACTTATTCCGGAATGAGGGGACCCGGGTTCTATCCCCGGCGTGGACAAAAAATGACGGAGAAATTCACTTCGTTATAATTGTTTTGTTCAAGCTCAATCGTGAAATTGATGGTAGGATGCATATCATTTATCAAGGAAAATGGAAAAAGTCTCTTTTCCGTAAGACCACACGAAAAATACGTCGTCCGCATAATACAGCCAGGTGATATGCCATGAGGTATTGCTGGAGAATATATTCTGCTCAATTGGGCGAGGTATTGCTTCTGCAAGGACGGGTGAAAGTGATGATCCCATCGGAGCTTGATTATTATGTTTATATACTTCTCCTTGGATACTGTAGAAGCCAGTATTAGAGGCCAAGTCTATTAACTTGAAGATGCTGAGGCATGACTCTTGCGTATAAAATGATGAATTTGATATGGCCTCCTTTAATGCTCCGATGGCTTCCGGAATGAATTTGGAACCAGTTATACAACTTAAAGTATTTATTCCATATTAAATGGTGTATCAATTTATAAGACATACAGCGACTAAGTGCAGAGCTTTCACACTCCGAACAGGAGGCTTTTTCAAGGCCAGTGAACATAAGAATAATTTCGGGCTCGGCGATAGTTTGAAATCTTCGAGCGCGTATCTACCACGTGTCTAGGTGATATTGCGTCTCGCGGAATGTGGTGTCTCATGACCTAGCTTTAAAACATTCTCTCTCATTTTCCCCTTAATATTCTATGTCAGTAGGATCTTCAACGCAGCCCTGAGTTCGAGGGAAGGGCTCTCGTTGCAAGGGTTGGGGTGCATGGATATTTCGATGCTTTCTCTGGTCAGTGTTCCTTTGTAGTCAGTGCATGGAGCGATCCTCTTCATGTTTTTCCATACCGGTACGGCGTCATATTGGGCTACTTTTTTGCAAAGCGCTGTTTGTGTTTTTCCTGCTTTAATGTCCCTTATGTGTTCTTTTCCCCTAATTGTAAGAGATCTTTTGGTCATTCCGATGTATGATCGAGACAAGCCATCCGGATATTCTAATGGTATCTCATACACCCCAGCTCCAGAATTCACGTCATGGTCCTTATGCGTATTTGTTGTTGCTGTGGCGATGGACATTGGTGATTTAATTCCAATGCGTAATCCATGGCGCTTCATAAGGTTCCTGAACACAAACGAAAATTTCGGAATGTATGATATGGATCCAGCAAACTGCAAATTGTCGACTCCTGGGCGTGGTGTCTTGTGGTGGTTATCATCTTGTGTGAGATGGATTGCTATTTCCTGTTTAAAACCGGTCAAACCACATTCTTACTATCACGTTCTAACAGTCACACCACCTCACAGCTGATAAAACCGGTTTACGTGGGTTTCCGACATCAACTGGCGATCACATTACAATTCTGAGAATAAAATAGCTTGTCCTAATTAATTTGCACTGTATAGTAAATCCACAAGCTGTCCCGGAAAATAAAGCGTCGTTCAATAAGAACATCTTTAACCGAGAAGTGACGAAATTTACATAAAAAAACAGAAACTCAAAAGGAAGGTTAAATAAGGAATACGCGTCACAATTCTTAATAATGAAGTATTTATGATTCCGTCAGACATAGGTAAAACTATGCTACTCAGAGAACGAATATCATATTGCCATTAAAGTTGTTCGAATGGAAATTTAAAATGCAAATGCTTTGAAACAATTTTTGCTCCAATATTCTGAAATAGAGGCCACATTTCAGATGGGAGTTTTAATCAGGACGAATTTTGAAAATAACTTCCTGATTCGAAATATCGCGTTCTCGTCATCTTTTAAGTGTTCGATTCGCATTTCCTGACAAGTCATTCAACTCGAAATTCTAATTCTGATTAGTCAGATTTAAAGAATGCAAACCAGATGCGACATGCGATGTGGGTTTGCCCTTAACGAAGTAAAATTCATGTTCTGTATTTCAAATAAGCTGCTTAAGGTATTTCAAATCAGCTGCATAAGGTACACAGGGGAAAAGGCATGTTATTCGATAGGAGAGGAATTGAATGTCCATCTAAATGAAATTTTATGTAAATTTTGAATCAAAAGTCTCGAAAGAATAGTTATCATTATAAAGGTTTCAGTAGTGTCAGTAAAGATAGCTTTGCATTAAATTTATTTAATTCACCTTAGAAAGACGGTAATAAAAAACTACTTACCGTAATACTTTCAAATAAAATTCAAAATTTGACACGTATTTTGAAAAAATATTAATTCTATGAAACTTCTTTATTGACTGCGTTTCGCATTTACACAAATATGCACAAATGAATGTATGCCTGATACATATAAAGAAATAGTATTATTCCAGAGCACAGGTGGGCACAATTAAAGCCTAATACGGTGTCACTGGCCATGAACTAAATGTGTGTGTGTGTGTGCATATGTGTGTGTAAGAGAAAGAATGAGTTAGAGAAAGAGAGTACATTAGTTTTTCCAATTTCCAATCACACGCAGTAATGCTAGGGCGTGACCTGATCCACAATTTAAAGGATTTTTCGGCTTATAAGTCGAAACATCCTTTAAATTGTGTAGCAGGTTAAATTTTTGATTTTTTTTTATCTTGATTCATATTAGGTGTGCAACTTAATTCTCGGCCACAGGCACGACACGATGACAGCAAATTATAGTAAATCAAATACGTACCTACGTACCTAATCAGGGAAATAATCCCCGTCGTGTTGGATGCATTTGAGCCATCGTTCAGGGAGCTGCTGAATGCCATTGCGGAAAAAAGAGGGCTGTTTCGAGTTGATAAAGTCATCAATACTTGTGTGGACCTCCTCGACAGAAGTGAAGTGAGTATTACTCAGGTGATGTTGCAGGGAGCGAAAGAGGTGATAATCCGAAGGGGCAAAGTCTGGAGAATGCACCGGATGGGACAAAATCTCCCATCCCAGGTCGGTGATCGTGTTTAAAGTCGTTTTCGCAGTGTGAGGACGCGCGTTATCCTGAAGCAACAGGAACGACCCTTTGCCCATGACGGTGTATGTCCTTTTCGCCTCCGTTGCGTCACTCACACGAATGACTTGCTGAAACTAACTCTCAGCATTCACCGTTTCACCAGGTTTGAGCAACTCATAGAGTACGACACCGCGCTGATCCCACCATATGCACAGCAACAACTTCCTGACATGGATATTCGGTTTGGCGGTACTGGTGGTAGGCTGACCTGGATAAACCCACGATTTGTGCCGCTTACGATTATCGTAGAGGATCCACTTCTCATCACAGGTCAAAGTCTTGTGGAGGAAATCCTTCTTCTTGAATCTGGAGAGCAAGGACACAGCAACATCGTAGCTCCGAGACTTGTTCGCAGCTGTGAGTTGGTGTGGCATCCAACGGCCCTCCTTGTTAATCCGTCCAAGGTTGTGCAGGCGCTTTGCAATGGCTTGCTGTGTTACTCCGAGTTCCTAGTCGAGCTCTGACTGTGTGCGACAGGAATCCGCGTCCAACAGTCGTTGCAGTTCCTTATCGTCAACTTGCTGTGGCTGTCCTGGACGCTCTGCATCACATAGATCGAAATTTCATTGCTTAAACCGCTGGAACCGCTTCTTGCACGTGCTGTAGGACACAGCAGCTTCACCCAAAGCAGCACACATCATTTGCTGGGATTCCGCGGCACTTTTTTCAGCTAAAACGCGAACAGGAGGCAGTGCCACAAATGTTGCTTCTCGAACATCATTGCTTTCACCGTCAACTTTCGTCCGTTCTGTCACTACAACTGTGAGCGGTTACAGTTGCCTGGAAAGCTGTTAGATGGCGCTGCGATCAGCCATTATCGCACACAGCTATTTGCATTTTCCGACGTTCTATGATCGCTTGTGGTTAGGGGCCGAGAATTAAGTTGAACACTTAATAGATAAGTATATTCTAAGTATAAGACGAGGTTAGAATAAATACGGTTAGAGTTTTTTTTCTTTTTTTTTATTGGGAGTTTAACGACCAACATGAGCAACGCAATGGGCTATAAGCAGTCGCCCGTCCTTAATTTACCACTGGTTCCAGGGAGGAGAGGGAACCAGTGTGGTAAGACAAACACAATATCCATGCCACACCGGAATCCAAACTCGGAACATCTCGGACCTACGATCAGAAGCCATTGCGTTGACCACTGAGCCAACGGGGCGGCGCGGTTAGGGTTACGAACTTGGGTAACTATATTTTTAATGTTTCAGTAAATATTGAAAGGAAGAGAGAGTGAGAAAACTTCGAATTTTTATTTATTTATTTATTTATTTATTTATTTATTTATTTACTAGCGTATAGCCTCTTCTAGGTAGGTTGTTTTTAAGCTTTAAATAAATATTAATACATATAGGATGTTGCCCGTCCTGTGACGGAGTGAAATTTTTAATTGAAGTAGGCTAGATCGAAAACAAATAAAATAGACGCCGGATTTCTGTAAGGAAACATAATAAAAACTTATATAATAAGATCTCATTCAGGTTAAAACTAAAACCTGTATGCTATTTATTTTCCATTTTTCAAAAAACCTTGCGATACATAAAATTAAATGTAAAATATTTGTTGTTTAACAATTGTAGATTAGAGCGTTTAGATAGATCGATATTTTGCAAAATGTACGATATAATCAGCACTGAACTCAGAAAGTTATTTTCATGTAAACTTACCTTAATAGCTTTTACTTTGATTTTTCGCGTTAAACTACTTTTTATTCCGGACACTTGTTACTCCCTCCACGGCTTGTTTTAGACTGTCCTATCCAACGGTTAGTTTGGAACGTCATACCAAATCTTTTTCTACAAAATAATACGACATCTGGTATTAGATATCGGAACTATCTAAATTCTCGACAATGTGCTATTGGGGCGACACCTACTTTTATATGCAATCTTGCTCACTTTGACATCTCAAGATTTCAGTTTTTATTCTAGGTTAGAGCGTTTAGATAGATCGATATTTTGCAAAATGTATAATATACTCAGCACTAATTCGGAAACCTAGTTAAATTAAAAAAGTAAAAAATAATTAAAGCGTACAAATTAATATTCGAATTGTGCTAAATTAAGTTAATATACAAGAGCAACTTACCGTGATATTAAGATTTTAATTCGAATTTTGTAGATCAGATAAATAGAACTCGAGTCATTGATAATCCAATGTTTTTAAATTAGCTCGGGATCACCTTGTCATTTCAATGCGATCGCGTGCAAACTCAACTTGCTGTGATATTAATAATTCAATTCGAATTTTGTAGATCGGAAAAATAGAATTCTAATAATTGAAAATCCAATGTTTTTTAATTAGCACGCGATCACCTTGATCTCTAAAAGTGATCGTGTGCTATTATAAAGAAGGCAATCGTTTTGACATCACGAGGGTGCACACAAATTGATCGATAAGTGATGGCACAACAATGGAGACGTTGTTGTGACTTCAAGCGTTCCAGAGGGACAGACAGATAGATCTGGGTTCTTATTTATTTATTTATTTATTTACTTATTTATTCTTTTATTTTGATAAAAAAAACGTCGAATTTCGTAAGTTTATTTTTTTCCTACGAACTGATGCTATCGTATCGCTTTCCTCCGACCGACCAGTAAAAGCTGCTGTGCAAAGGTGAAAAAACAAAACAAACAAACAAGGTCACACAAGTGTGCCAAATAAAAGTGATGCTTAATGCGTGAGTTAAGGTTCGCTGCTTTCTCACTGAGCCCGACTGATATCAGAAACCAAACGAGCTTTTGATTTTAAAGGGAAATATGAAATAAATTTATTAAGGTAAGCATTACAAATGAAAGTAATAGTTGATTTTAATTCAGCTGAGGGACACAATTTAGACATTTGTAGATCGAAAAAAGACTGTCTTTGCTAGACGCTGGTCATTGCTAGTGTCCTAAGTTTTTTACGCAATGTGTATGATTTAATCACATGTAATTGCTGTCGGATGTCTCCAGTCGTGTAAATAGGTGTGGTCTTAATCATGTGGTTCATGAATGTTCTCAGAAGCATCACTAGCTCACCTCATGAGAAAAGATGATTGAATTAAGCAAATTTTCTTGCTATGTCTTTGGTGGTTAATACCTATAATTTTAATCACAGGTATTAAGTGTACAAATAAGTTTTAAAGCGTTTTAAGACAACGCGACATGTAATTTGAGAGAAAACAACAATACCTTTACGAATCAAAATATGCGTCGTCATTATCTATCACCTTCCACCATCGGTTAGGCAGCTGACGGATTCCAGCCGCGAAGAATACTTCGTCGTGTGACGCGATGAAGTCGTCAACCCATTTTTGCACTTCGTCACATGCCCGGAACCGTACAGCAGACAAACCATGCTGCATCGATCCGAACAAATGATAGTCTGAAGGAACTACAGTCGCCGGGTGCTCCAAAACTTCCCAGCCAAGCGTCAATAACGTTTCCTTGACCAATTTCGCGAATTGCGGTCTAGCATTGTCATACAGTAATTTCACGGGACGCAATCCTTTTCCTGTGAAGGGATGTTACGACAGATTTCCTGGTTCAATCGCGGCAGTTGTGCTGCGATCAGCAGTAACTGTTTGACCCTGTTCGTAATAGAGCACACCCTTCATATCCCAGCAGATGCACAGCAGAACTTTCTTGGAGTGGATATTGCGTTTCGGTGTCGAAGTCGTTGCTTCACCGGGGTCTACCCAGTGTTTTTTTTGCTTGGGGGGTGTCGTACCATATCCACTTTTCGTCACCCGTAACGATTTTCTACAGGAAAGACTTTCTGTGTTGTTTATTCAACAGATTCAAACGCTTCATGACACGCACATCCTTGTTCCTCTGGCTCAAGTCATGTGGCACACATTTTCCTACCTTCTGAATCTTTCCCATTGCGCGTAAACGATTGAAAATGGTTTGTTGAGTTATCCCCAGTTGTTCACCTAGTTCGTGTTCTGTTTGAGACGAATCTTCATCCAGCAATTATTGCAGTTCCTCATGTGCAACCTTCTGCGAGGCGCCGCTACGTTCTCGGTCGCTAACATCACAATCACCTACTTTAAACCGTCTAAACCAAACCTCACACGTGCTTTTCGATGTAATATCTCCCCCAGAACAGAACAGATCGATGCACGTGCTTTTGCAGCACTGTTTCCATCGTGTTGAAATTCGTAAGGAATGCAGCATCGCTTGCCATCTTTCACCTACCGATCTGCAAGTGGGTTTGACTGTTGGGAAAACTTGTGTGTCACATTTTATACTCTGGACCAATTACGGTCACATGACAACAACGCCAGGGAATGTCGGATATGTAAATTAGCTGTATACGTCACACAAAAAACGCTTTAAAACATATTTGTATACCTAACGGCGAAGGACTATTCACACAAATATATAAACATATAATGGTTCACTCACACAATGATACACTTTAGAGAAAAGAAAAACGTTTCGCTTATTTACTAATAGTTTTTGCCATACCTTTCTGAGGAATCGTCCTATATAGCATGATATTGAAATAGGTTGCAGTGTAATGAAACCTTACACTGCAACCTTAGGTGATAAATTACACTTTGAAGTTTCAACAAATTCATATAATATTCAAGAGCCGTATTTTGGAATAACCTGAGCTAGATGGAAATAATGAATTGCAAGACTAGCCACCGGAAAACAAAAGATTCTGAAGAAGAGGGGTGTAGAAAAAATGAAGTAGTAAATATGGGCATAAGTACCGGCGTCTTGAAAAGCAGGGAGGTAGAAAATTCTGTTCACTACAAAATATACCTGTGAAATGCTGAAAGCATCAGATGCACAGGGTGTAGTTGTCGTGTGTGATTTAATGAAAAGATGTCTTAACAAAAAGTGATTATGGATAAATAGAAACCCATTCTGTTGTCCGTAGGTCGATAAGTGCGACAAATATCGATGCCTACTACTAATTTCACAAGCAATGAGTACACATGAAAGAAAACTGGATGAGATATATCGTTATACCTTCACCCCTCTGTCGGTTTGTGCTGGGGAGAAAAATAAATGACGGCTCCCAACACAAGCCGTCATTGTTTTTTTAACAGAAGCCGTCATTGTTCAAAACAATGACGGCTCCCAACAGAAGCCGTCATTGTTTTGAACAACACATGGAAACTAACAAAGAAATATAAATTTAGTGATATGATTTTCATAGATTTTGGGAAAGCATGCGGTACGATGCCAGGACAGTAAATTCCAAACTGCTTCAAAAAAAATGGGTCGAGAGAAGCTTATTGAATTGATAAAGAACCTGTACAGAAATTAAATAATTTGCTAGAAGTAGCACAGAAAAGACAAAGATGTTCCATTTTATGTTATTATCATCAACAATTTCCAATGAACTGCTCAAATGTCCCCGAAAGATCCTTCCACAACTCTCTGTCTTTATCAGTTCTCCTCCATTTCACTCAGGCAATTTCATCCTCCCGTCTCCCATATGGTCAAATGAATCTTTTACAATGGTAAAAGGTTGGAAACGCTGTCAAAGCACAGTAATATTTTGGAGCCAAAGCACACACACCAAATCCCCAAATTATCTTTTATAAACGCAGGATTTAAAAAACGTCTTTATTAATAATTAAAAAATAAACATGGTTGATAAAAACTCTGGCAAGCACTTTCGCGACCACTATGGCCGCAGCTTCAAGCCGATGAATGAAACCAGAATTAGAATGACACAAGGTTAAATAGTGACAGATGGGATCACAAGTAATACACATTATGCAAATGAAACACATTAGTCATTGCCATTCACTACAAATTATTACAAGTCTTTGTAATTACTTAGTTTCTTCCTCCCGTGAATACTGTAACACCAGGTTTCTCCAGGCTGTGGGAATGTATACAGGCACGTCCTCATTACAGTATTTTGGTCCAAGTTTTTTTTATGATATATAGACTCTCCGTAAAGAGCATAGAGTGTTTATTAGAAACTGTCCATAGTAAGCTCGCATTGTCCCAGTCAGGTCTCAAGTCTTTTTCAATAACAGTTTTTGACAATGACGAAGTGGCAGATTTCTTACTGATGATATATCTGTGTTCAGCCCAACGAATACCCAGGCTTCGAAATGTCGAGCCCACATAACAAAGATCTGCCGATTATCCATTTCTGTCCATTAGAGGGATATTATACACTCCAAATCGGGAAATAGGTAGAACTATGTCTCTGTCACGTTTAATTACTGAAAAACTGTTTTGGGTTTTTACACCGAATCCGATAGAGTATTTTTACAGGTGTTTTTCAATAAAGTGACCACAGATTTCTGGTAGTCCATGCTCTCCACATATTTAATCGTGGGTACATTTTTAGTCAGGGTTGTAAAAGTTTTTCGTTCATGCTGTTGAACAAGTCTTTGAGCACAACCCGTGGGGTTATCCATTCACATCAGCAATCTCCGTTATTTTTCTCAGTTCCAAATTTCTACTATCAGAAGTTGAAGAGTGTGAAAATGACCTGTGTACAAGAAATCTGAATGCTTAATACTTGTAGAGGAGTTGGAGTACAGGAATTAAAGGGAATAATAACCGGAGTTGAAGTTGGTTTTCGGTAAACTGAAAAGTCGAAATGTGAGTAATCCGAGGTGTGGGAAACCAGAAAATCAAGATAAGGAAGTGCCCTAGACTCCTCGATCTCAACAGTAAACTTAATACCGGGTATGTATTTTTCTGTTCCTTGGTATCCATTCTGGTATTTCAGTTTTCCAACGGTAGTAAGTTATTCTTCCATTATGTTCATCCCATTACCAGTTCAGGGTCAATGACCATGATGTCATGAAATCTTGTCATTTTTCTGATGCATGAGTTTCTTTCCCTATCTTTCTTGGTCACAACAAGTACACATCCCTCCATTCTACCTTGCTTTATCCGCAGCCTCTGTACGTCTTTTTTTTGTTGTTAATGTTAATGTTTTTGCTCCGCAGATAAGAATTAAAAGAATATATAATCAGCAGCATTAACGCCTTTCTGATTTGATTATCCACATCGATATGGAAATACGCAGTAACAGCGGCATTGAGGAGAGAAACGCTTTGGACCATGATGTCTTCAGATTATGTAATCAGTTCTAAAAAAATTGTAGAACTAAAATAGGGTCCATATGTTGCAACGAAGAAAAGGAAATCGGGTTGCTAGTGCAAACTGGAAGTGATTACAGTAAAGTAAGGAGATTTAAATTCCTGATATTATTGCTGGAGATAAATGGAGAAATAAAAGTAATGAGGGGTACAATTCAGGAAGAATGGAAGGACTGAAGAAAACTTTGGGTGTACTCAGTTATATAAGATTTCCAATGAATGTGGATAGCAAAGATTTGAAGACTAAGAGACCAGTGATGCTATAAAATAGTGAGGCATGGCCAGTCGCAAAAACTATGCATAATGAGCACAACGTTGTATGCGGTTCTGCTGCCGTGTGATCAGAGGCGCGGGCTTCTGAATAGAGTCCTGGATGATTCATGTGTGGTGTATCTGTCTTGCGGCTCGGAGCCCTTCCTGTTTCCTCTAATTAGTGGCCTCAAATGAGATGAGCCCAGTCCCGAGATCCGGGTGAGGCATGGGATAAAACATGTCTTGTTTCCTCTAACCAGTGGCTTTAAATGAGATGGGACCGGACCCGAGATCTGTATGAGGCTTGGAATTAAGCTTGTCTTATGGCGCTGTCTCTTTCCTTTTCCATATAATCAGTGGCTTCAAGTGCGATGGGCCCTGGCCCGAGTTCCAGATGAGGCATTGGATGAAGCTTGTCTTGTGACGCTGGCCCTCCCCTTTTCCCTCTAACTAGTGGTCTTAAGTGAGATGGGCCCGGACCTGAGATCCGGATGAGGCTCGTGATGAAGTCTGTCTTGGGGCGCTTGCCCTTCCCTTTTCCCTCTAACCAGTGGTTTTAAATGAGACAGGCCCGGACCCGTGTCCTGTATGAGGTTTATGATAAAGGCTGTCTTGTGGCGCTTTTTTCCTTAGACCAAGTGTCCTTAAATCTCAAAATATGACAATTGTAAAGCAAATTCATAACAACACGATGTGTTCAGGAAAATGAGAACTAGGGAGTGCTAGTTCAGAAACTTTCAAAGAGGGACGACATGTGTGGATTTGCTTCACATGATGGCCTTCCCTAGGGTCCGAAAAATTGTAAGAATCTTTCCACTTCCTGTAAATATTCAGCGCATGGCAGCAAACATAATTTTCCAACGTCGGATTAGCTATGTCTAAATAAATATGCGAAAGATAAACACGTAGGTTAATGGTTCAGCTCTCTCAACAAAAACGTTTGGAAGTACTTGAACTCTTTATCTTTACCTTGAGAGCAGATAAAATGAAATTATTTTGAAAGGAGGCCTTGTATGTACGTATATCATAGGTAAAGAAAATCTCATTTATGTTATGAACACTTTTCAAGTTACATGGTTCCTGTTGTATATGTCAGTGGCATAATAAATTATTTTTTAGAAATGAAAATAACTTAAAGAAAATGAAAATGTAGTTTTTTATTGAACGATTTTTACTTTCGCATTTGAAATTTGTTTTAGAGGCACTCTTTTCTGCTAATAATAATTGTCAAACATTCAAAACTCTCCTAAACAGTTAATACTTCTTTCTGACAATATTGATTTTTGCAGTAATCTTTTTGTGTTTGTCTCTTGAGAGAATGATGGAAACTAATTTTTAAAAACACTGTCCTAAATGTAGTAGGAATATATTTTGTAGTTTCATATGCTGCTAATATTTTCATGAGTGATTGCTAAAATACCCAAACAAAGGGAAAAGAAATATTTCAAAAATCACTCATGAAATCAATTCCTGCATGAGAAAAATCGAAATATGTCTCTACTTCATATTGAACAGTGTTTATAAAACAGAAATTTTAAAGGGGAGAGTATGCCCCTAAATATTATTTCAAAAAACATGCTTAAGAAAATGTTAAATACTTTTCCTTGATTTCTTCACAATCGTATATAACAAACAGATAATAAATTTCATGAACTAAAAGAACAGCCATTTAAAAAAAGATTTTCCTGATTATCTGTATTAATTTTCTTTTCTAAAAAAACATTTATATGAGATTGATAATAACCACTGTACAGAAACAACGTGGGGAGTATTTATAACGTAAATGAGATTTGCTCTTTTCTGCAATAAATAATTATTTTATGGAAAATACGATTCTCACTATTTTGGTACGTTTCTCCTAGGTCAATACTGAATGATTTTGAAAGTATCCGTATCTTAAAATCAGCAGTTGTACTGTGCGGTAGGTTTAGATTTCGCATTTCATAATAAATACTTAAAATACTAACACTCACCCCAACTTGCATCTCTTGAATATCATTAAACCGAAACACTTTTCTATCAAAAATCGAAATTTCAACTGTACTAATAATGCATTATTTCTCCCAGCTTCCTAGACAATGTGTTACACAAATATTTAATGAAATAATACACACAAAGGAATATTTATCGAGAATTATTTATTTGCAGGCAGTGCTTGGTGTTGATCGTTTCCTTTGTAGATCACATTTAGTACTGAAATATAAATATTTTATGATGTTTTGGTGTTAATTTCCACAAATGATAGGATATTCCATCTTTAAAATAAAACACTGAAATGCAGATGCTTGCGTTGACAACACTGTTAATATGCAATTCAAATCATGAAAGTATTTGATGATAAAATAAAGTTCAGCATTTTTCTTTTCGTTAAAAAGACAATTATGCTGAGCTTTTCCTGTTTTAGAAAGATTTTTCGACCCGTACTTCTTCCATTCCCTCTCTGAAATGAACACGTATACACACACAGTCAGACGTGCGTGAGACTAACACTTTCAGCCGCACGTAATTCTTTTTCATTTTGCAACATAAATGCGCTTTTAAGCTGGCGCTGTCTGTCAAGTTAAGTGAAGATCCTAAGAAAGGAAAGTGGCGTTAACTCGTCTGCAATTTTAATACCACGTTCGTTCTCTAAAAAAGATCAAGATTTGTAAAAAAAAAATTCGGAGGTGTTTATACGAGTGGGAGAAATGAGTTTAAAAAACGGCAGTCGATTCAGAGATTTTAAAATTCTTTTGTTGTGGAATCAGTGCAGAATGCCTTAGAAATTTTCCTTTCAAAGAAATTTATGAACTTAATGGATTATGAAAAAAAAGCTGATTCTCACAATAAAAATCCAGCTAGGAAAAAAGTAAAAGTCTTTGTTCCTTTAGCATTTTTTATTCTTCGTTCCGTAAAGCATCAGTTGCGATATACACTAAAAAAAGTATTCTCTCCCGCACTTTCTTCATATTGAAGTCAAATGAGATTTCTAAACGGTAAAAACTGCGAATGTTCTGAGCCGTATGAAACCATCCTCAGTTAAGTGCTTTCTTCAAATTAAACGGAGGAAAGAGAAAGCAGTTTATCAGTTCCTCAGCTCTCTAAAAGGGTCAGATAAAATATTTCTTTTGCATTTGCAGCAATTTTTTTTTCATTTTCTTTCTTCCACATTTAAATTAGTGAAACTTTTCAGTTTATAGGAGACCACGTGAAAATTTCGCCGCTGCGCAGTAACAGTGCGCTGAAAATGAGTTTGAATTCCAGGTAACACATGGTTGCTGTGTTTGTTCTTATTGGTATTTTCCCTCCTCTGGGAGCATTGTCACAAACGTAGGGATTCTAGGTAATACATGGGTGCTGTGTCAGTTCTTACCGGTATTTTTTTATTCATTTGTTTAACTGTTACAATAGAATCATTGAGTAAATTAGTTTACAGAGTAACTTAAAATTTGTAACAGTATGGGAAGCCCAAGGAAAGGCCTCTTTCAAGAGTCCTGACATAGCTTAGGTTTCCCAGTAATCATTTGATAACAGTCAAGTCAATTATATAATTCATCATCATCATCATTGTCCACCATTATCAATCCACTGCTGGACGAAGGTCTCCCCAAGTTTCCTCCATGTCACCCCTGCATACTTTCGAATTTCATCCACCCATCTCCCATGTGGTCTTCTTCTGGGTCTTTTCCTATCCCTTGGAATCCAATCTAAAATTTCGGCTGTCCATCGATGATCTATCCTTCTGGCAGTATGTCCAGCCCATTGCCATTTCAGGGATTTAACTCTGATCATGATGTCTTCCACTCTTGTCATTTTTCGGATCCACGAGTTCCTCTTCTTATCTCTCCTGGTTACACCAAGTATGCACCTCTCCATACTGCTTTGAGTTGTCTGCAGCCTTTGTATGTCTCTTTTAGTTAAGGTCCACGTCTCTGCACCATACGTAAGCACTGGAAGGATGCATTGATCAAACACTTTTCTTTTAAGACATAATGGCATATTGCTCTTGAAAATTATGCTGTTTCTTCCAAAAGCTCTCCAGGCAAGTTTTGTACGCCGATTAATTTCTTCATCAATGCGACCCTCACTTGATATCTGCTGTCCAAGATAAACGTACGTGTCTGTTATCTCCAGCTTTTCTCCATCAATCGATAAATCTTCATTTCTTGTAAAAGCATTGAACATCACTTTTGTCTTCTAAAAGTTCATTTTTAATCCCACTTCTTTACTCTTGTCAGCAAGTTCCTGGATCATACTCTGCAGCTCTGATGGGGTAGTTGCAAAAATGACTACGTCATCAGCAAAACGAAGGTGGGTTAGATAATCTCCATTAATCTTTATCCCCTTGTTTTCCCAGCTCAGCGACTGAAAAACACCCTCCAATGTGGCATTAAAGAGCTTCGGAGATATGGTGTCACCTTGTCTCACTCCCTTTCCAATTTTTACGTGTGTTGTATTTTCAAACAGCCTAATCTTTGCACTTGCATTTTCATAGATGTTATTAATAATATTAATGTATGCATCTTCAATACCGCAGGTTTTCAGAGCCATTGTAACTGCTGATGGTTTCACCGAATCAAAGGCTTTTTCATAATCGATAAAAGCCATGCACAATGGAAGTTCATATTCCCTCGCTCTTTCAATTAGTTCTCTCAGTACGTGGATATGATCTATTGTGCTGTAGCCACTCCTGAATCCAGCTTGTTCTCTTGGTTGAGCCATGTCCAGTGTTAACTTCAAGCGGTGTGAAAGAACTTTAGTGAAGATTTTATAAACTACTGATAGGAGGCTGATAGGTCTGTAGTTTCCAAGATCCTCAATGTCACCTTTCTTATGTAGCAGGATCATTGTAGCGGTGTTCCAATCCTCAGGAATCTTTCCTTCATTAAGGCATCGAGTGAAAATTTGGGCGAGTACTGTTTCGATTTCTCCACTTGCTTCTTGTATGATGTCTACAGTAATTCCATCTTCTCCTGGAGCTTTTCCCCGCTTCATGTTCTTGATTGCATGTGCAACTTCTGCTGGAAGGACTGGAGGAACTCTGGTACTGGTATCTTTCATGATGTCTGGAGTGCATGTATCATCCCTTTCATATAATTTGGAGTAGAAATCTTTCACTCTTGTCAAAATTTCGCCTCTATTTCTTGTTACAGAACCATCTTCTTTTCTCAGTGCCATAATCTGTTTACTTCCCTTAATTATACAGTGTTAAATTCTCTGCATGCTCATATAACATTTTAAACTGAGAATCAATTTTCTTATTGTTGAAGTATATATGATTTTAGTTTTTTCTTAAGTAAATTGAAGTTGTTAATATTGGTTAATTCGTTTGGGAGTATATTCCAGTACATTGGACCACTATATGTAATATTTTGCTGTGCCATTTTTGTTCTTGGTGTAGATATTTGTAAAGATACTTTTGATCTTGTGTGATATAGATGTAATATTGGTGCTATTTTATTTATTTCAGTAAGATTGTAATTATCTGATTTTATACGTTTAAACATAATTTTTCCCAGGTTAAAGTTATACAATTGTTTAATATTTAATATTTTATATTTTTGTGGGTATATCTTAGAGTACCTAAAATTATTTGTTTGTATAATATTATCCTTGTTATTATTAATTTTGAGATCAATTAGTCTAATGTATTTGTTTTGTAGTATTTGAAGTTTTTTAAGGTCAGTATTCGTTGTCTGGCCCTAGGCCAAAAAGCAATAATTTAAATATGGATGAATCAAGGCATAATATACCTTGATTCATCCATATTTATTAAGGTTTTATTAGTTAGGTTGTTTAGTACATTACGGACTATTCCTATATTTTTAGATATTTTTGTTAGTATTGTATCTATGTGTATAGTCCATTTTAAATCTTTGTAAAATGTAATTCCTAAATAAGTAAATTTATCTATTATTTGAATTATTGTATTGTCAATCACCAATTTTTCAATTATTTGTAGAGGAGATAATTGCCGAGTAAATATTACTGCTTTAGTCTTTTCTAAGTTTATTAGCATTTTATTTGATGCCATCCAGTTAGAATATTTTTCAAGCAGTATATTTGCTTTGGGATGTAAGGTCAGGTGAGGCGTAACATCACAGCCTGTCCTTGACGAATGTCAACCCCGCCTTCTCGTGGTGCATCCTGTTCCCACTAAAGAGGCTCTGACGACCGCCAATAGCGGTATAACTATACCATCGGGATTACAGGAAATGCTATCCCACACTCACCAACCCGCTTGGCCAGCGTGGTGAGTTATGGCCAAACCCCTCCAAAATGACTCCACAACTTTAATCTTGGCCCTCAGTCTCCGGCAGCTGGAATGTACCTGGCCAAGGCAGCGGCCAGTGCGACATGAAGGCAGAGGGTGCTAAGAATCCCCGGAGGTCCGGACTAGGCTGCCATCTGATGCTGACCTTGGCTACGTATAATGGACGCTCCCTATCTTCTGATTCAAGGCTTCTTGAATTGAAAGAGGAACTACAAAGGATCAAGTGGGACATCGTCGGGCTAAGTGAGGTAAGGAGAAAAGGAGAAGATCTCATTGAACTGAAAAGTGGACATCTCTTCTACTATTGTGGGACAGATACTGGCAGAACTAGTGGTGTTGGATTTATAATAAACAAGAAACTGAAGGATAAAGTTGTAGAAAATGAAAGTTCCTCTGACAGAGTAGCACGAGTCGTTATCCAACTCTCGAGAAGATACCAGGCTCAGATAATTCAAACTTATGCACCCACCACAAGTCATCCTGAAGAAGAAATTGAAGAATTTTATGAGGAAATTCGTCATCTAAATAATAAAGGTAAACAGCATTTGAAGATAATTATGGGAGATTTCAATGCAAAAATAGGGCAACGGCAACAGAATGAAACTCCAGTAGGTAAATTCGGTCACGGCAACAGAAACCAGCGTGGAAATACTGTCGCTGAGTTTGCAGAGGCAGAAGGGTTTTTCATCTTGAACTCCTTTTTCAAGAGAAAGATACACAGGAAATGGACATGGAGACATCCAAATGGAACGACAAGTGAAATTGATTTTATTATGTGTAACAAACAATTCGTCATAGAAGACTTCAGTGTGCTAAACAAGTTCAACACAGGTAGTGACCATAGATTGGTGAGATGTAAGATGCATCTCAACACCAAACTTGAACGTGGCAAGCTCATTAGACAAACAAAATGTATTGACATAATCAACTTTAAAAAACACCATAATACCTTCAAGTTAGAACTGAAGAACAGGTTCTCTGCTTTAGAAGGCCTAACATCGGAAGAAGTGGACATCTCTGAAGTTAACAGAAAAGTAACCAAAACTCATATGGAAACAGCAACAAAATTAGCTGGGTCTAAGAACCAGTTGCATGTGAACAAATTATCAGGAAAAACCAAATTGTTGATGCAAAAAAGAAGAGAGATGAGGACAACCAAAGTAGATGGGACTTCCAAAGTGGAATATCTAGAGCTATGCAAGACAGTGCGAAAACGTATCACTGAAGACGTAAGGAAATTCAACTGTGAACTAGTGAGGAAAGCAATTGAAAACAACCAAAGCCTAAAGATAGCAAAGGGACATCTCAGTAAGGGAAGAAAACAGATTATGGCACTGAGAAAAGAAGATGGTTCTGTAACAAGAAATAGAGGCGAAATTTTGACAAGAGTGAAAGATTTCTACTCCAAATTATATGAAAGGGATGATACATGTACTCCAGACATCATGAAAGGTACCAGAGTTCTTCCAGTCCTCCCAGCAGAAGTTGCACATGCAATCAAGAACATGAAGCGGGGAAAAGCTCCAGGAAAAGATGGAATTACTGTAGACATCATACAAGGAGCAAGTGGAGAAATCGAAACAGTACTCGCCCAAATTTTCACTCGATGCCTTAACGAAGGGAACATTCCTGAGGATTGGAACAACGCCACAATGATCCTGCTACATAAAAAAGGTGACATTGAGGATCTCAGGAACTACAAACCTATCAGCCTCCTATCAGTGGTTTATAAAATCTTCACTAAAGTTCTTTCACACCGCTTGAAGGTAACACTGGACATGGCTCAACCGAGAGAACAAGCTGGATTCAGGAGTGGCTACAGCACAATAGATCATATCCACGTACTGAGAGAACTAATTGAAAGAGCGAGGGGATATGAACTTTCCATTGTGCGTGGCTTTTATCGATTATGAAAAAGCCTTTAATTCGGTGAAACCATCAGCAGTTACAATGGCTCTGAAATCCTGTGGTATTGAAGATGCATACATTAATATTATTAATAACATCTATGAAAATGCAAGTGCAAAGATTCAGCTGTTTGAGAATACAGCACACATAAAAATAGGAAAGGGAGTGAGCCAAGGTGAGACCATATCTCCGAAGCTCTTTAATGCTACATTGGAGGGTGTCTTTCAGTCGCTGAGCTGGGAAAACAAGAGGATAAAGATTAATTGAGATTATCTAACTCACCTTCGTTTTGCTGATGACGTAGTCATTTTTGCAACTACCCCATCAGAGCTGCAGAGTATGATCCAGGAACTTGCTGACAAGAGTAAAGAAGTGGGATTAAAAATGAACTTTCAGAAGACAAAAGTGATATTCAATGCTTTTTCAAGAAATGAAGATTTATCGATTGATGGAGAAAAGCTGGAGATAACAGACACGTACTTTTATCTTGGACAGCAGATATCAAGTGAGGGTCACATTTATGAAGAAATTAATCGGAGTACAAAACTTGCCTGGAGAGCTTTTGGAAGAAACAGCATAATTTTCAAGAGCAATAGGCCATTATGTCTTAAAAGAAAAGTGTTTGATCAATGCATCCTTCCAGTGCTTACATATGGTGCAGAGACGTGGACCTTAACTAAAAGAGACATACAAAAGCTGCAGACAACTCAAAAAAGCATGGAGAGGTGCATGCTTGGTGTAACCAGGAGAGATAAGAAGAGGAACTCGTGGATCCGAAAAATGACAAGAGTAGAAGACATCATGATCAGAGTTAAATCCCTAAAATGGCAATGGGCTGGACATACTGCCAGAAGGACAGACCATCGATGGACAGCCGAAATTTTAGATTGGATTCCAAGGGACAGGAAAAGACCCAGAAGAAGACCACATGGGAGATGGGTGGATGAAATTCGAATGTATGCAGGAGTGACATGGAGGAGACTGGCACAAGACAGACCGTTATGGAGGAAACTTGGGGAGACCTTCGTCCAGCAGTGGATTAATAATGGTTGACAATGATGATGATGATGATATTTGCTTTATTGATCATTTCATCAATACGATTGCCATGAATTAGAATAGTTGTATCATCTGCATGTAAAATTATATTAGTTTCTTTATTTACATTGAAAATATCATTTATGTACATGTTAAATAGTAAAAGCCCAAGTATAGAACCCTGAGGAACTCCAGAGTTTATCTTTTTTTGTAAAGATGAGTATTTCTCAATTTGTGTAAATTGGGGTCTATCTGTTAAGTAGTTTTTAAGAAGTGTATATGAGGTGTCTCTTATCCCTATATGCATCAGCTTTTGTAATAGTATTTCGTGATTTAATGAATCAAATGCCTTTGTTATGTCTAAAAAAATAGCTAATGTTAAGCTATGATTTGTAAGATTCTGTTGTATGTTGTTTTGAATTGTAAGTACTGCCATTTCTGTTGACTTGTTTTGTTGAAATCCATATTGATGCTGATTTAAAATTTTAAATTTGGTCAAATATGAAATTAATCTGGTATATATAATTTTTTCTAAAATCTTTGCAAAAGTAGTTAAGTTTGCAATTGGTCTATAGTTATTTATTATGTTTTTAGATCCAGATTTGTGTTTTATGATAAATTTTAGTAATTTTTAATTTCTCTGGGAAAATTCCTGTTTTAATTATGAGATTTAATATAAATAATAGGGGTTCAATAATAATTTCAGCTACTTGTTTGATAACTTGTGGGTGAATTTCATCATAGCCTGGTCCAGTATTTGATTTTATTTGGTTTAATTCAGTTAGTAGTTCAGATTTCGTTATTTCCATAATTTATATAGAGTTAGTGTACGTGGTATTTTGTAAATATGATGTAAAAGTAGTATTTGTTTTTTTTATTTTTTCATTTATAATTTTTGGGATTGAAATAAAATGTTCATTAAATAATGTATCAATTTCGTTTTTGTTTGCTGTTTGCTTATTATTTTGAATAATTAAAAAGATTGGGCATGCCATTTTGGAAGAGTTTCTCAGAAGAAAATTAAGGTGCTTCCAGGATTTTCTGGGCTGATTTTGGGAAAAAATATTTATGTAATAGTTTCTTTTTGTTAATCTTATTGCAGAATTTAAATGATTTCTGTATGTTTTAAAATGTTCAAAGTCTACTTGTAGTTGAGTTTTTAGAAATTTTGCATACAGTTTATTTTTTGTTTGTTTATACGATTTATTAAATTGTTTGTTATCCATGGTTTTCTAAATTTTTTATTTTTTTTATTAGACAATACAATCACTGGAAATGCCTTTTCATAGAGTTTCTTCAATACTGAAATAAACAAGTCATATGCAATAACTGGAGAGTCTATGGTATCCAACTCAACCCAATTTATCTGACTAAGATTATTTTTAAAATATTCTAAGTTTGAAGTATTAATTTTCCTAATTTAGGAGTTATTGTTAGTTTTATTAATTTTAGGGATGATGAAAAGTATGTTTATATATAAAAAATATTGGAAGATGATCACTTAAATGATATTCAAGAACTCCAGAAGTTAATGTAGAAGTTTGTAAGCTTACTATACATAAATCCAATATGGTTTGAGAGGTTGCAGTAATACGCGTTGGGGATGGAATTGTATTTTTTAATCCAGCTGAGTGAAGAGTATGCATACATTTGTTTGTAATTGGATTTACTTGAGAAATGTCAATGTTTAGGTCTCCCAACATAAATATTTTTTTCCTGCAAAGTTGACATAGTTAGCGAGATCACTCAGTATCTTTAAAAATTCAGTTATTTCAGCATTTGGTGGTCGATAGCATACATTGATGAAGTAAAATTGATTTTGGATTGTCAGTATTTCAATATTTTTATTGCTAATAGTAAATTCAGGTACTAAAGAGAAGTATTCATTATCTTTGTGTATGTAAATTGCAATCCCTCCCCCTTTTAAAGAAGTTATATTTAATTTAAAATTGTTATAATCATTAATTTGTAAATTACATTTCTCAGTTGGAAACCATGTTTCTGTTATACAGATAATATCTAATTTTACTGTAATCTGTTGTATTAAAGTTTCAAGTAATGTAATTTTGTTTATTAATGATCCTGCATTTATATGTATTAATTTTAGAGTTAAATGTGGTTCCTTTATTAGAATCTGATTAAATTTTTCTAAGGTATATGTTGGGGTTGAGTTAGTTGTTAGTGTATGGGTTAATCTGTTAAGAATAGGACAATCCTCTGTCATTAGTGTTAGTTAACATTCCCTTCCCAAACCCATTTCTAAATCCCCCTGTAAAGCCAACCCTGATCACCAAACCCACATTTTTATTCCAATCAACTCAAGCCAGTGAGGTCAATTCAAGGCCATGTTGAACCAAATCATTCTCAGTATAAATTCTTTTTTTTAGTTCATCTTCTGTCACCTTTATATACAAACCACCATTCCAGATCCAAGCATATGTAATTCTGCCCTGGCGAACAAGAGTTCTTGCCTACCAGAAGAGTCGCTTGTAGCATGGAATTAAATTTTCGTTTAAGAAAATTCTGGTAGCTGGCAAACTTGAATCCAAATCAGAGTTCAAGGTGAGTGTTTTTCTCTTTGACATCCATAGGTTTCTTACTGATCTAGACTTGAACTGAACAATAACAGTAGAGTCTTGTATTTTCTCATATCTGGACGGAAGTGGATGGGCCATGTCAATATCAGATTGTTGTTGATCTTCTATTTTAAGTTGTTTTGCCAAAATATCTATATGTGAAAACAGGTCTGAATCATTGGCAATATTTGTAAGATCAAGCCCATTAGTTTCAATATTTCTATTACGATGATATTGATTAAGCTCATTCAGTTCAACTTTCAGTGAATCAATCTCCTGTTTGGTAACTTGATTAGTTCTGGTAGCAATTTCTAGATTTTTTGGTAAGTCACTATTAGATTCTTCCAATAAGTTACATTTAAGAATGAGACCATCGTATCTATTAATTAATGAGTCAACTGTAGATTTTATGTCTCTTACTTTTGTGAAAGTGTTCCCTCCTCTGGGAACACTTTCACAAAAGTAAGGATGGGCGATTCCTCTCAACCTTCGATTCTTATTGAGTACTAAAATTGCTGCAAATTATTGTCGTTTAAGTGCATAAGTAACAAGTTAGTAATATCATGCAGTGCATTGATTATGATACGCTTTCCAACATACAAGAAATCATTACTCAAGGTATTACTCACGATATGAGGATAATAGCTGTGGAATAAATCTCGCTCCTGTGTCCGGACCTTTGACTCCATTTCGATGATATTAAACAGAATTGGTTCAGTATACCTCCGAAGCAACATACTAAAGTTTGTCGCAATAGAAGCATTTTTACGCAAGTTATGAGGATAATGGCTGTGGAATAAATCTGGCTCCTGTCTCCTGACCTTTGATCCCATTTCGATGATATTCAACAGAACCAGTTCCGTATACCTCCGAAATAACATACTAAAGTTTTGTTGCAATAGAAGCATTTTTACATAAGTTATGACGCATGAGGACGATGGAATGGATCCCGCTCCTATGTCCTGATCTTTGACCTTATTTCGCCCATTTTCAATAGGGTTTGTCCCCAGGTGGTCACCTACCACATACTAAAGTTTCATCAAAATCGAACCATTTTTACGCGAGTTATCGTGCGGACGGACAGACGGGCAAAGCTGGAGCATATACGCTTCCTCAACCTACGGTTGGAAATCATAAAAAACATGTAAACTGAAAGTACAACTTATTATGATAGCCCACCTAATCACAAGTGGTCCCACTTTTCGCTCTCGCAACAGCAAGAACATGACGTGACTTGGGCTCTACTAGGTATTGGAAACGTTCTGGTGGTACAGCTGACAAAACTTCTGGGACAGCCTTCTGAAATCGCAGAGAGCTGACGGGACTGGGCTTCGGGCTCGATTTCATCGATTCACTTCGTCGCACAGATTTTCTGTTGGATGTAATGCTAGTTAAATTTAGGAAACTACACTGTAGACAAAACATTAGAGATAACGGGGATGGGCATCCCAAACCGAACGCAGGCGATAAATAGGCGGACAGCAATTCTTCTCAGCAATGTATCGCCATTGACGAGCAGGGGTAAACGTGGTGCTCTGAGCCATTTTCATCGTGAACGCATTGTTAGCGCAAGATAATGGGTCATTCTATCGCCCAAGCGGTAAGAACCCTAGGATTTCCAAGGGTAACCGTATCAAGAGTGTACCGCGAGTATACCAACGACGGACGTACCAGTGCCCAGAGGGCAAGTGGTGGTCGACCACACACCATTGATGTCGACGTAGACTATCCAGGATTGTACAGACCGACAGCTTGACGACGGCTGCGCAAATCACATCCAGGTTAAATGTCGTAGATCCAAGCAGCGTCAGCAAGCAAATGGTATAGCTCGCGTTGCATACGCTGAGCTCCGCCCCGGCGGCGCAATGGTCTAACCGCTGGCATATGTCCATTCGTCCAAGATGGGTCCAGGTTAGAATCTCGGTGATGCATGGATGTTGTGTTTGGGTTATGGCACTGGATATCTCCCTTCCTTGGAGTCAGTAGCCCTAAATTAGGAAACGCGACTACTTCTAGCCCATGGAGTTGCTCACGGTGGTTGTTAAACCCCCATGTTGACTGCTGGTCATTGGAAATCACACCTGGCCTCTGCATAGTGACGCCGCGTCGCGTTGTCACATGAATCCCGCTTTCAGCTGTACCGAGCTGACGGGAGGGTGCCAGTATGGTGTCAGTAGCATGACGCCATGGCCCCGTCGTGACAGATAGGCTCTGTTCAAGGCGGTGGTAGCTCTGTGACAGTTTAGAGAGCCTTCTCATAGATCACATTCGGTTCCTTAGTGTGTCTGCGAAGTTTCTTAACTGCTGCGCGCTACCAGCCTGCGGTGTCTGATCACCTACGCGCTTTTGTGGCCTTTGCGCATCCTGTGGTCAATAGTCTGTTTCAGCAAAAAATGCGCCGCCTCACCGGGCCGCAATCACCCACGCATGACTTAAAGAACACTCATCTGAATTCGGAACCAAACGGTAGCTTCCAGGGTCCCCATATTTAAACCCTGTGGAAGGTCTCTGATGCTGTGGCCGTTGGTGACTGCCCCAGAAAGGACCTCAGGTTCGATCCCAGGCAGGTACGAACGCTCGATCCACTGAATATCCGCCGTGCGTCGGATGGGCACGTTAAGCCATCGGATCCCATGTACTGGCCTCCCGGTAATAAATAAGAGCGTCTTCCTCCCCCATTTATACTTCGCTTTCGTGTCACTAGGCGCTCTAGCCCAAATCTCCTAGTTTCCTATTTCTAACGGTTGTTTAAGACCTGGGGTCAGACACTCCCTTCCTAAAATCCTCTACATATGATCTGATCTGATGCTCTGATGCTGTGGAGTGGAACATCAGATCCTCGGCCTACGTCTCGGGCGGAGCGGTAAACAATGCTGCTCGGGCATGGTTGGCATTACCTCCGGAAACCTTCCATCATCTGGTGGAGTCGATGCCTCGGCGTGTACAAGATGTTATTCGCGCAAGAAGAAGAACGAACAATGCGCTATTATATAGGTATATCTAATGTTTTGTCCATTCAGTGTACATTTCACAGGTCTTTATTGCCAGTGTGCAAGTTAAATAAGAGGCACAGACCATGTGAGAACAAATAGGAGGGTATCACGAAATGTGTTCGAACGCGTGAAAGAACTCCAGTATTGTCTGTTGCAGAAATGCAGTCTGCATAACGTTATTTTATGTAGAAAATTTTATTATCTGCCGAATTTTCCAGCAAGAAATTCTGTCCTCTCACAAAAGGGCAGTTTAAGAATTTAACAACCCCCAAGGACACCTAAAGTGACAATATGTTGCCCTTTTCTAATTTGAGGACATTGGTTCGAGAACAGGGACAGATCCATAGCCACAGAACACCGCACCCCCGATAGTTCATCTGGGACTCGAACTTGTAACCAACTTGGTTGTTCAGCGAGAACCCCACACCTGTGATCACTCGATCATATGGAACATTTATTTTTAGGAGTCATTATAGGAACTGGAAGATATGCCGGTCTGAGATGCACATCGTCTCACACATAATTTACAGGATTTAGTTTCGGTGAAGAAGATGACAATTGCATGCGAACAACATCTTCATTTTCCAGACACTTGTCCAAGGGGCATGTTTGAAGGAAACACTTGAAGAAAGAAATGGATACTTGCTGATACACTCACGGACAATGGAATTTGCGCCCCAAGAAGGAACCATCGGATTGAACTGAAATTTTATGGACATAATTATACAGATGAACGATACACATGATGGCAAAAACACAGCTGCAGGATAATTACAGAGGGATCTGTGGCACGCAGTCCGGTCATCTTCAATAGCGCGTCGCACCGCCTCGTGCGGCGATGCATGCTGCAATACGGCCCGGCATGGAGGAGAACAGACGTCTGATGTAGTCCTGCTGCAGACTGACCCACACGTGTTTGACGGTGTGCTCCAAATCCCGGATAGTGTGGCACGGCGGCAGCCGGCATTTCATGCTCGATACGGGACATGTCCCGGGAGCGGGCAGGCCATGGAAGTGTCTGGACATGACGTAGGCAGTCCTAAGCAACCCGATCCGTGTGCGGGCGGGCATTATCCTGCTGGTATAGCGCAACTGGAATCCCGGCCAGGAATGGGAGCACATGGGATAGTAAGATCTCATCCACATGCCGCTTGACCGTCAATGATCCACGTGCCACTACTAGAGCTGATCTACCATCGTAGGCAATGGCTCCCCAGAATATAATGCCTTCAGTGGAGGTGGTGTGGCGCTCGATAGCGAGGTTGCGATTGTGCCGTTGACCAGGGAACATTCACACCCGGAAACAATGGCCATCTGTCCCCAAAATGAAGCGGCACTCATCGTTAAACACCACACGTCGCCAGTCTGTGGCGTTCCATGTCACTATGGCCTGGCACCACTGCAAACGAAGCCGGCGATGTTAAGGTGTTAATAGCAGCACACGTAAAGGGCGTTGGGATCAGAGATTTGCTTCCGTGAGGCATCAGGTAATGGTTGGTAGGCACACTGGAGCCACTACATCTGCCTGTATAGTGAACCAGGTCCACGTGGATTCCATTAGTGCCTGACGCACGATCAGTCGGTCCTCTCCACAGGTGGTCCGACCGGAGCCGCTCAGCCGTGTGGCAGTGCCGCCACGTGTCCACTGCTCCGAACACAGTCGGACGGTATGGTCAGAACGATGCGCGGGGCGGGCTATACGGCGCGCCCCGCGACTACCCTTCAATGGGTTTCTGCCCGATGATCAGACCTCTCTCAAAGTCCCTAAGTTGCGTAAATCGACGTCTCTGGCGTCTATCCGGCATTCTTGTCACTCTATACTCTTGCCTGCGTCGGCCGGTGCTTTTCGCTTTCATAGGGCATCGACTACACGCCGGGTTATAAGGTTGCCGGTTCGTGCTTGCAGCGCCAACACACGGTATGTGTGGTCATGCGCAATCGCACCAAACGTGGATCATTTGAATACCAGCATGCACTTTAGCTATTTGCGAAGTTTCGCGGTTGTAGCATGTTTTCTTCTAGGTGCGTAAATTCAATTGTCCGTGAGTGTAATTCTTTCTTGAACAAAAAATACCCACTCTCAGGTCTTAAAATTGCAATTTTGTTAACAATATAATAAACACTCACGGCTCAGAGGCCCTTTCCCGACTAGCGTCTAGACTACAACAGCAGAATCTTCTTTCATTTTTACTTATTTATGTATTAATATTTTGGAGGAATAATCGTTGTACCACTGCTTGAAAATATCCGTAAACAATTGTAGGATATAATAAGGTTCATCTGTAAGTTTGAATCCACTGCCATTCATCTCTTCAAGTCGTAGCTACTTCGGATAATCTAGCAGCATCTTGACGTTTCTGAAATTTGAGATTATTTCTACAACCTGTGCCTATGACATTCTGGTTCACGTTCGGCGAACTCGTATAGTCAACCTGCCGCATTTCACAGTATTGAATCAGTCCACAGCACTGAGTCACTTAAGCTCTGTGTATGAAACGTACTTTACGTAAGGCAATAGATTTTATAAGCTCAAATTCAGTATCTATGCGTACATAGCAAATGAGACCAATTTTCATGAGGGATCTTGTTCCTAATGCTGGTGCTCTTCCTTCTGTACGTATCACAAGTCACATGGTTAGCGTGACACTGAAATCACAAAGACGTTTACGCACCTTCGTACTGAAATCACACGCACCTTTATGTCTAAAGAACCATTTCGTCTTTAGCTTTTGTCTAACAGTTTTGAAAGCTTCAACACAAATTTTGAACTTATATCATTTTACTTCAATGTTTTCCACTTATTGCTTCTTCAGGAATTTGACTCTCCTTTCACAGGCGTATTAAGTTTGATTTCACGTAATGGCGGAACATATTCTTCGTAAACATTGAAATGCGGGCTTGTCTAGTCTATCTCTCTGTTCATGAAATCCCAGCACGTACGTTGCGCTTCAGATCTCTCCCCCGAACTGGGTCCCGGTTTGATTCTCTTGTACAAATGCATAGTGGACTTATTTGGTCCCCTTCTTGGGTATCAACAACCCAACCGCGTACATCCCTGGTAAAGCAGCTTCACGAAGTAACCGCGAAGTTCTGTGAGCTCTTTATGGCACCCGTAAGCTCTATGGCGTAAGATGTGTATGGAAAAACCCGCAGCATACAAGCAAAACGTTAACACCATCAGATGTTCATAACAGAGATGGAAACGGGTCACGGGTCAACGAGTCACCCCGTTGACATCCTGTGGGTCAAACGGATCGGGTCAAGGTGTTCCTTGCTTAATATAAATTTGACCCAGATAATTTATTTCCGTTTTATTTTTGAAAAGAAAAAAAAATTCAAAGAATCCCTCAGAGGTCTTTGAAATAATACTTCACAGCTGCAGAGTATGATCCAGGCACTTGCTGATGAGGGTAAAGAAATGGTATTAAAAATGAACTTTCAGACGAAAAAACCGAAGTACAATGCTTTTACAAGAAATAAAGATGTATCAATTGATGGGGAAAAGCTAGAAATAATCAATTCCTACATTTACCTTGGGCAGCAAATATCAAACTAAGGTCACATTATTGAAGAAATTAATAGACCGTTTGGAAGAAACAATACAATTTTTAAGAGAAATATGCAACTATATATTAAGATAATACAACGTAGTTTGTCACAAATATTTATTTTTTCAAGTCGACCATGATTTCGCTGGTTATTGACCTAGCTTCATTAGGACGAATGGCACGTAAATGTTTAAATTGTATATGACATCATAAATGGTGTTTAGAGTCACGGGTTTTGGTTAGTTGCTTCCACGCGCTTGATAGAAATTGGGTGGATGCCACTTCATTAACAAGTTGCGAGTACTTCTGATATATATGGAAAGCTTCCAAAGTATCAAGTTTGGTGGTTGAATCTGGCTTGTTAATTAGTTTTGCTTCTTCAAAGAGAAATTTATGGTCCTTTTCGTAACAGTGTTTATCCATCGATGACTTCTTTAGGTCACAATTCCGAATGTAGGTCTTGTGCTCCTTCAATCGAAAACGAAAGGCTCTACGGGTTGTCCTATATACGAAGCGCCACATTCACATGGAATTTGATGAATTCCCCACGAGGTTTTGTCTTCAACATAGTCCTTTTATCCTAAAAAGTCAATTTTGTTTATCGGTTTAAAATTCACTTTAAAATTAAAGGTTTTGGGAATTTTTGAAATTTTGATGGAAATGGCACGGGAAAATGGAATAATGGCAAAATTTTCTCGCAATGGGCGCATCACAGGAGTTAACGTGTAGACAGGCTTCGGTTTCCGGAATTTTGTTAGAGCCTTGTCTATAATGGAAGGGTTGTATCCTCGCTGTACTGCAACACGTTTAAGGAACTAAAGTTCTTTTTCCAAACTGTCTTTATCTGAACATATATGTATTGCGCGATGTACGTAACTGTAAAAGGAGCTGAGTTTTTGTTGCCAAGGGTGATTGGACTTGGCATGTGGAGGTGAGAAAACAGCGAAAGTCTTCCGATAAGTTATGGTTGCGAGAGATCCATTTGAGCGATAACCAGACAGTCAAGGAATGGTAGACAACCGTTATTTTCATTTTCGTTGTTCAACTGAATGTGCGTACCAATGGAATTTATATGTTTGACTCATTCCGGAATTTCAGAATATTTTCTTTTCCATTGAACGAAAGTATCGTCTACATATCGTATCCATAAGTCAAATTTCGCGAGTTTGAAAAGTTTTTCTTCAAATTGACGCATGTAGATTTCACATAATATAGGCGACAGTAGGCTGCCCATGGCTAGACCTTCTGTCTGCTCATAAAATGTTACACGGAAAGCAAAACTCTTCTGTTTTATGCAAATGCCCACTAATCTTGTTATTTCTTCTACTTCAGGTTGGCTGTAATGATGCTCTATAAGACTTGCTTTTAGGGATTCCAGAGCTCCTTTTACTGGAACTTTGGTGAACATAGATACTACAAATATATACTACATCAAAGGATAGCATTCGTTGATCTACGTAGGGGTGTAGTTTGAGTCCATTGGTAAACTCAATGGAATTTTTCACAGATGTTTCGTTTGGAGTGGCCATGGTAGATAATTTTGAAGATAAGAACTTGGATAACTTATATGCTGCTGTGCCGATATTACTTACTATAGGCCGGAAAGGAATTCCAGATTTATGTATTTTAGGGAGTGCATGGAATCTCGCACAACGGGCGTATGAAAGTTTAAGTTTGTTTTTTATGTTTTGGCTCTGAGTTTCTGATCAATTTCTGTATCCCTTTTAATTGTTTATCTGAAGGATCATTTTTTATTTCTTTGTAAGGTCCATCCAAAATAAGATTATTGACTTTGTTATCTTGATGCTTTTTGTCTAAAACAACCACCTGACCTCCTTTGTCAGCTCTAGTGACGATTAAATTGGAATTTGAGCGCAATTCTTTAAGCGCATTAATTTCTTTGGTGGTTAAATTTGGTCTAGGTAATGTAGCGTGATTTGCGATTACCACTTGGCTGATGCAATGCCTAACTATTTCTTTTTCTTCAAAGTTGAGGTTGCTTTTTATTAGGGATTCCTCAACTGACACAACTATGTCTCATACCGGTATCTTTCTTGAGATAGCAAAGTTAGAATTATATCGTAAAGTCCGCTTCTCAATTTCAGTGAGACTATGACCGGACAAGTTGACAAACACTTCATTATTTGGATCCATTATTCTGTTATTATTATTATAGGTATAGGCCTGCTTATTGTTATTACAAGCTATAAATTTTTCGATTTTTTTTCGAAAGATATCCTTTGGTTCGATGACATGTTGTTACTACGAGCTGAAGTATTTCTGTCTAAAGCATCAAAATCTGCTAATTTATTAGCTAACCAAAGGTGTAGATCATAAAATTCATGTTCCAACTTTGCAATATCCTTCCAAGTGTCTTTAATAACAGTAAGAATGGAAAACAAAGCATTGCTCACTGCCTTTTTTTTACGTTCTGAGTAGGTATTAGGTTACATTTTAAGGATATAAAGTTCGGTAAGATGCGATGTATTTTGCATTGTTATAAAAAATTCAAATAGTTCAGTAAAAAAATACTTAAATGGTTCAGTCAAAAATTCTCAAAACTTTTAATTTTAAAGTGATTTTTAAACTGATAAACAAAATGAACTTTTTAGGATTCAAGGACTATGTTGAAGACAAAAACTCGTGGGGAATTTATCAAATTCCATGTGAATGTGTCGCTTCGTATACAGAACAGACCCGTAGAAGCTTGCATTTTCGATTGAAGGAGCACAAGACCTACATTCGGAACTGTGACCTAAAGAAGTTATCTACGGCTAACCACTGTTACGAAAAGGACCATAAATTTCTCTTTGAAGAAGCAAAATTAATTTACAAGCCAGATTCAACCACGAAACTTGATATTTTGGAAGCTTTCCATATATATCAGAAATCTTCGCAACTTGTTAATGATATAGCATCAACCCCATTTCTATCAAGCGCGTGGAAGCAACTACCAAAACTCGTGACTGTAAACATCATTTTTGATATCATATACAGTTTAAATACTTATGTGTTGATGAAGCTAGATCAATACCCAGCGAAACCATGGTCGACTTAAAAAAATAAATATTTGTGACAAACTACGTTGTATTATGTTAATATATATAATCGTCACAAGACTGTAGTCTTTGAGATCAAGAATGTGCTACTATGTCTTAAAAGAAAAGTGTTTAATCAATGCATCCTTCCAGTGTTTACGTACGGAGCAGAAACGTGGACTTTAACAAAAAAAAAAGGCATACAAAGACTACAGACAACTGAAAGAAGCCTGGAGAGATGCATGCTTGGTGTAACCAGGAAAGATAAGAAGAGGAGCCGTGGATAAGGAAAATGATAAGACTGGAAGATATCATTATGAGAGTAAAATCCCTGAAATAGCAATGGAGCTGGATATATTGCCAGGAGAACGGACTACCGATGAGCAACCGAAATTTTAGATGGATTCCAAGGGACAGGAAAAGACCCCAAAAAAAGACCACGTGGGAGATGGGCGGATGAATTTCGAAAGCATGCAGAAGTGGAATGGAGGAGACTGGCTCAGTACATACCATTGTGGAAGAAACTTTGGGAGACCTGCATCTAGCAGCGGATTGAAAATGATTGACGACGATGATGATGATGTATTCGAATTCACAGTTTAAAGCAGATTTTTCTTGGTCGGGTTGAGTCCGGGTCCAAACTTTTTGACCCGTTTCCAACTCCGGTTCCTACACGCGCATAGTATTTGTATTTGTAACAGGAAAACTATAATGCAGCCTTGTTGTTTTTCGAAGGAGAGGGGATAAATGACCACCGTGAACAACTCGATAAGCTATAAGCAGTCGGCCGTCCCTAATTTAAGACCACTGCTTACAGGGAAGGGAAAGAGCCAGTGTTGTAAGACAAACACAACATCGATGCTTCAACGGAATTCGAACGCATCTCGGACGAAAGCTAAGAAGCCAAAGTTTATACCACTGAGCCACATGGGAGGGCGTATTGTGGTACAGCTGCTTCATTTGAGCAAAATATCCAAGAAAACTAAGTGGTATTTTTCTTTCCATTACAGCTACCTAACTTAGCTTCAGGGACTCAATAAATGACCACCACTACTCTTCTTTATATTTTCTTTCAAAGGCTTTCATAAATTTACCTGTGTCGTTCTACAAACTCAGGCCTCCACTTCGTGAAAAGAAACTCATTCGGCCGTTTTAATTACTGAATTTCTATTTTTACTTTTCTAGCAGATTACATCCTTGACATCGGGAGCCCAAAAATTTTGGTATGAATTTTAAGCACAAGATTTTTTATGAGATTTCGTGTGGAGGGGTGTTATCACATTGTTCTTCACTCACAAAGCTGACAATCACGTATGATATTTGTGGGTTGTTGACCCAAGGAGTGTGGCACAGGTCTCGTTGAGGACTTCTGATATTGCGAGTATTCATCGTCATCCAGTGATGTACTTTTGGTTTTGATTTTAGATGAAAACCAGAAGCGCTAGTTACACAAAAATAGAAAGGAAATAGGTCCTTCATATATCGTCAGATCGAAGGGAGCAACACCAGGTGGCATAAATCTTTCTATCAGTTTGATCCAAGAGGAAAAGTGGTGATCCAAGATGTACATGGTGATCGTAATTAAAGTACCCCTATTCAACGCTACCTAGAGGGATATTTAGCACTCCAAATGCAACCAAATTTGGCACGGTAACATTTAGGACATGCGGGAAATATTTCCTTAAACAAAGTACCAAAACTCACCACTATGGTACTTGTGGCACTGCAAGCAACAAACATTTTATTGGCAAAAGGCACTCATGCAAAACAGATATACTGACCTTAGCTATGCAAGGGATAATGTGGTTCCCATTCTGAAGTTGTAAATCGTGAAGGCGATGAAAGCTGTGTTCAACTGCCGACCGTAACTGATGCTGTGTGATGTTTCTCACATTCAATGTGATACTGTTTTTCAAGGCTGCTAAATTTGCAACATGTCCTTGGTAAACCACACCTTATAAATGTCCCCACAATCAGGAATCACAAGGATTAAGGCCTGGTGAACGAGTTGGCTACACTGTCCCACAACATAAATTAAACTGTCATGACACTGCACGTGCACTACAGGAGCTTGCAACATTGTTCATTGACTGTTCAACAACATCTGTAGCAACATCTTCAACGACTTGTGAAATGATAGGTTTGCGCCCTCGATCGCGTTTGACTCCTAGATGACCGATTTCCTCGAATCGAGTGATCATTCTCCCGAGATTTCGTGGCGTCAGTGACGTAAATTTCTTACGACGGCGCAATTCCCTAATTGTAGCCGCCGTATTGCCGTTGTTTTCATAAAACAGCTTAACAAGAAATGCGCGTCCCGGCATGGTAGTGGTCATCATAGCTAATAAGAATTACATTCAGCTTCTGTGGCCACGTTTATACCCATTGGCTACGATACGTGTATTTATGCAAATAAAATTGCTTTTTCGTTGCTTGCAGCGCCACAAGTGCCATGCTGATGAGTTATAGCTCTAACGTTGTTTTTTACAGAAATGTCTTTTGCATGTCCTGAAATGTCACCATACCAAATTTGGTAGCATTTGGACTGCTAACTGTCTCTCTAGACAGCGTTGAATAGGGGTACTTTAATTGTGATCACCCTGTACAATAAACTTAGTTGTTTAATACGAGAGATGTGCAGTAAGTAGTGCCTCCACGCAAGTGTCTCGCGTATGACTTGTTGCCTAGCAAATATTCAGACGACAAACGACTCTTTACGCGATTAGCTTTATTTTACTGCTTAATAGAACTTAGAACTCCGTACATCTATTTGTTCGCATTTAATTGTTTTTAAAATGGATGACTCTTTTTCAACTGTGTCGACGGGTGTCACACAACAATCAGTTATAGAGTTTTTAACTCATGAAAATGTACAACCCAAAATAGTTCATTCTAGATTATTGGCAGTTTATCGTTCTGGAACTTTGGACATAAGCACTGTCCGTCGTTGGGTAAGAAAATTCAAAAGGACAGTGGGAGAATGGCCGTAAAGGATCAGCCGCGGAGTGGGAGGCCCGTAATAGCTACTTGCGATTTAAGCAGGCAAAATGTCGATTAGCTTATCAGAGAAAGTCGAAGAAAAGCTCAGAGAACAATAGCAGGTAAGCTGAACATTAGTTTAGGATAGAACAAAGTGTGTGCTCGTTTGGTACCGCGTTACCTAGCGACTGTTCTGAGGAAATCAAGACTTGAAATTACCAAAGGTTGCTTGCTCGCTATGAAACATATGGAAATGATTTTCAACAAAGCATTGTGGTTGATGATGAGAGTTTCGTTCACTGTTATGACCCAGAAATGAAAAATCAACCTCTGGAATACCGACATCCATCTTCTCCTTGAGCGAACAAAATTCAAAACTCAAATTTCTGCCGGTAAGTTCATGCTCAATATAAACAAAACCTGCCGTTTTTTACACGATAAGATATCAGTCGATGATGGTGACACTAAAACTTTAGTTAAAAGGTTAAAAATTAACTAAAGTTTTAATGTCACCGTCATTGTCTTATATTTTATCGTATAAAAAATGGTACTTTTGTTTATATTGACTTCTTTTAAGTTCATACTCACTGTCAGAGGCATTATTAATCAGGAGTAAATGGTCAATGATACGAATATCAACTCTGAGATCTACATGCATACCTTTAAAAAAATAAAGCAACGAATAAGCCTCGTGAGTAGGAAAAAAGTCAATGATTCTGCAACATGACAACGCCAAACACCACGCCGGTGCTTTCCAGTCAGAGGCCATACAGAAAATCGGGTTTGAAGTTCTTGAACACCTTACCTACAGCCCAGATTTGGCGCCATCCGACTTCTGGTTGCTTCCTGATCTCAAGAGATATCTGAAAGGAATTCAGTTCACCTGTGACGAAGATGTTCAAGACCGCTATAAGGAATTTGTTCTGTGAACAACCTGGAGATTTCTACAGGGACGAGTTTGAAAAACTTTTTAAACGTTGGTGATCTGAATCAAGCGTGAGAGGGACTATGTAGAAAAATGAAATCTGTGAATTAGAGTAGAAATTCTGAACTTTGTTCTTGTTTTGTTTCAATTTGACACCTTGCCACTGGGTGTTTATATAAATATGGAGGCATTACTTTATGAACACCCTCTGAAAATTTCATCTCGCTAGTTTTATTAAGGAAGATCTCAATTTTTTTTGTGTGTGTGAGCTTCGTCTTTTAATCAATACTTGTGAATTTTATTCTTATTTATGACAGTTTCCTTTCAAAACTCGAATACGTTTCCTCCTTTCAATCCATGTTTTTAATTTGACTTTGAAAAAAATCACTTTTTTGTACAAATAACCGTATGTACTACGTATAGCCTGTTCCCTTCAAACATCTTTTGTAGAACTTTGCCAAACAATTTCCTTACATAGACCTTTTTCTTTCATTTCAGTAAATCGAAGAAAAAAACACAGACCCATGAAAATGCTTTTAGCAGATAACAAAAAACGTTTTGATGTTAAAAACAAATGCTAATGGAAATCAGCAGCATCTTCGAAGAAGCAATCAATGCCTTTAAGTAATTGCTCATAAAGTCAGACAGCATCCCAGGGTTTATTCACTTGTTTAAAGCAAGAAGACGATTAATGGCTTTTCTTATTTTTCTTTTCAACTTCCGTGAAAGAGGCACAGCATGTTGTTTTTGACTCAGTACATGTGTGGAGTGGTACACAAATCGACCATTTGCAATGCATCTTGATAATAAATGTTTGCTCATAATAAAGCCCGAGGGAGGGCGATGTTAAAGTTTCTGTGATGGTCATAAGCGAACATCAAAGGCAAGAAGTGATAACCCTTAACTACTATTTTCTTTTTGTCGTAGTTTATTTAACATCGGAAGCGATAAATAACGCCATTTTTTTCTTTCTACACATCGAGAGATTGACTCATTTGAATATCACTAATGTGTTTACCACGAAGAACTCTGCTTATTTGGTTTAAATTATTGGCATGTGTTCTTGATCAGCTGTTAATTTGTTTTCCTCAGGGAAAAAGCCTTAGAGGAGCTCTTAATTTTTACCAAATTCAGAAATAGGAATCACTCCCTACCCGAAGTACGTGGTATTCAAACTTTGCTTATAACATAGAATCAAATTCCTTTTATTCCGCTTATGCATCTGATTGTATATAATTCATTGGTGCCCAAAACCTAAGGATGAACACTGTTTCTGAAGGTTACAACCACAAAAAGACGCCACAGCTTGAGGCAATTTGAATAACGGGGGACGTGATTTCACTTAAACGGATAAAAGAGAAAAAGGTGCGGTAAGCGACATGTATTTGAAGGGTATATGGATGTGAAGGCATAAAGCTACGAGCGTGTTATTTACGTTATGTCTCGAAGTTTTCATCTAGATGATTTCACGTAGAGACGAATTATCGGGAAGCTGGAAGAAGACCCCAAAAAATAAATGATGTTGCCAGGGAGTTTGGAATCACACATAGTGTGGTATCCAGGCTCTGGGCAGCATTTCAAACCAATGAAATGCGTTCCAAAGGCATGCTGGTAGGTGGCCCTTGCTCTTCTACGGCGCACGAACACAGATGTTTAGTTGTAACAGCAAAACATAATCGCAGCCCCAAAGCTGGTCAGCTTGCAAGTCACCTCCATTCGAACACAGGAATTCTGATATCCCGACAAACAATGACAAGACGTCTGCGATATATAGAGCTATATGCCGAAGGCCTGTAGTCTGCGTTTTTCTATCCATAGCTCAACTTAGCAAACGTTTTTAGTGGTGTCGTATCCATAGGAATTAGACACGTCATCAATGGGAGAGTGTACTCTTTACAGATGAGAGTCGTTTCAGGGGTCCTCAACCTTTTAATACCTACCACCACTTTTGTATCAGGGGTCCTCAACCTTTTAATACTTACCACCCACTTTTGTATCTTAAATTGATATATAGAGCTATATGCCGAAGGCATGTAGTCTGTGTTTTTCTATCCATAGCTCAACTTAGCAAACGTTTTTAGTTGTGTCGTATCCATAGGAATTAGACACGTCATCAATGGGAGAGTGTACTCTTTACAGATGAGAGTCGTTTCAGGGGTCCTCAACCTTTTAATACCTACCACCACTTTTGTATCAGGGGTCCTCAACCTTTTAATACTTACCACCCACTTTTGTATCTTAAATTGATATATAGAGCTATATGCCGAAGGCATGTAGTCTGTGTTTTTCTATCCATAGCTCAACTTAGCAAACGTTTTTAGTTGTGTCGTATCCATAGGAATTAGACACGTCATCAATGGGAGAGTGTACTCTTTACAGATGAGAGTCGTTTCAGGGGTCCTCAACCTTTTAATACCTACCACCACTTTTGTATCAGGGGTCCTCAACCTTTTAATACTTACCACCCACTTTTGTATCTTAAATTGATATATAGAGCTATATGCCGAAGGCATATAGTCTGTGTTTTTCTATCCATAGCTCAACTTAGCAAACGTTTTTAGTGGTGTCGTATCCATAGGAATTAGACACGTCATCAATGGGCGAGTGTACTCTTTACTGATGAGAGTCGTTTCAGTCTGTCCTCGGATGTCAGTTGATCTGGCGTAAAAATGGTACTGCGTACCAGTGCGAGAATGTACAGGGAAGGGACAGACACGGCTGTGCCGGGGTCGTGGTGTGAGGCGGCATCATGATTAATAGACGTACCGAGGTACAGGTTCTGGAAAATAGGACTATGACGGGCGAACCATATTGCAACGAAATTCTTCTACGCCATGTTCGATTATTCCGTGGTGCTATAGGAGAAGACTTTCTGGCCACGGCTGACACCGTCACACCTCATCTTACGACAGCGGTGCAGACACTTCTGAAAACCGCGCATATTCATCGCATGGACTGGCCACCATGCTCCACAGACCTCATTCCCATAGAACTCATCTAGGACACAATGGAGACACACTGGCACTCGAAACTGCCTCCATAAAACAAGCAGAGTAGCATCCATGCTCTGAGGGACGAGTAGACCAATTCGACTCAGGAACTCCTGGGCTACTTGACGCTCAGCATGCCACGACCTTCTGAGAGCTGAATCGTAGTTTGGGGTGCACTTAGGCACCCCTGGCAGAACTTACCTAATAACGGAGGACGGCGCATCTTGCCTAGATAACAGCATGAATCCGGTGTGGTAGAGATTCCACCGGGTTGTAGATGTATTGAACATCGATTTTCAGCCACTCGTGCGTCAATTGGTCCCACAATTCCTCCAGAGTACGTTCGGTGTCTATTCCGGCGCATCACCTTCCGTTACAAACTATCCCACAGATTTTCAATAGGATTTAAATCTGGGGATTTGGCGGCCCATTCGAGGGGAGACAATGTTGCTGAATGTTCGTCGTGCCACTGAGACACAGTTTTAGCCCTGTGCACACGGCAATTGTCGTCTTAAAAGACAGGAGTGGCAATGTGGTGCTGCTCCTGGAGATGTAGGGCAGAGGGCAACACTTCGTCATTCAGAATGCGGAGGTACGCATCCTGGTTCAAATTCATCGTCACTGCAACGAGCGGACCCATTTCGTGGAACGAAATATATCACAGAACCGCCTTGAGCTTGAATAACACCTTCGACGCAATCAGGATTAAACTCTTCATTGGGAATGAAATGCACTCGTCGCCTCCCATCATTGGAGTACAAACAAAAACGAGACTCATCAGACCAAATTACTCGTTTCCAATCCTCCACTGTAAAGTTTTGGTGTCTCTGAGCCCATTGATAACGTGTGACTTTATGACTTGCTGTTCAAAGAGACCTTTCCCGTGGTACTCTGCTCCAGATGTCCATCGCATGCAGTTCTCGTCTCAATGTCCTTTCAGAAATTGGTTGCAGTGGACTTTCATTGACTGTTTGGAGGAATTGTTGTCTGGTTTGAATCTGATTTGCAATTACTAGGCGTGAAACATGGCGGCGGCTTCTGTTGGTGAAAATCGTTTTCCAGCCACAGTTACGTCGCCGATTTTCAGCTGACCGCGAACTACACCACTGTTTGTAGACCCCATAGACAGTACGCTTCGACACACCAACAAATTGGGCGGCTTCATTCACTTTGTGTCCGTCGGTACGGCTGAACACGATGGCTCCTTTTTGGCCGTTCAGTAACGTTTGTCTTACGACCCATATTGCAGACTAAATTCAGCACACACGTTGCTCTTCACCACTGCACGAGACAGAAATCATCCTGTAGACCATTTCAGTGCTATTTATCTCCCAAGAATGCTATCACGGCGCCCTCTCTGCAACCGGTAACTTCCTACTGTCATTTCTGTTAGGGGTGACTAATGTTTTCCCCGGTGTGCTTATTTTTTACTGAAAAGTATCTCAACCTGGTTTTCGGTAAGCATTGTACATCCATTCTCTAACTCTTCGGAAATTTGTAATTTCTGCGTAAACACTGATTACAATGTAATTTGTACGCCATTTATAAACAATTTTTTTGTCTTTTCATGTGTTCGTATGCTGACAATATAATTATTTCCCCATTTCGCTGCGGTCATGTATTGTTTTTCTCATACAGATAAAAAGGTAGTCCGCCTTAGATTTTGGACAAGCAGTTAGAGATAACCTCCTATAAACATTTACAAAAGGTTAAATGCATATATTTTAATTATCTTAGACATGTCATTTCTGATCAATATTTATTTTTTATTTTTAATACGCTTTTTCTTTGAGAAAAGGAGTGGTAGTACTTTTAGGACTTGTTTTATAATAGGTCATGTAAAATAACTTTACTTTTAACTTTAATTTTCTCTTCTTAGTGGACATTAAAAAAGATGAAACATCGAGAGGAAATATTCTTAGAAAATATAAATACTGCGCAAATTTAAAGAGATTTTCTTTAAATGTAAAATTCCGTTCTACAGAATGAACGGGTATGAGCACATAATTGAAGTTAAAAATATAAGATAAATATTGAAGTTCATCATTAGAGACTATTAATAGTGTTACGACCACGCTGCACAAATTCTAAATGCGTCGTAACTGGAGAACATGGTAATTCTTTTTATATTGCAAGGGAAAGATTGAGATAATTTTATGGCTTTAGGCAAGTAGTTAAAATAGCAATACAACCAGAAACTGGGAGACGGTAATTTTAATCACAAGCACAGATATAATCGCATATCCAAATTTACATTAAACAAAGACTGTTAAGAATATTGGTTGAGAGGAAGAAATATGGGCTGAATTTGTGCAATTTATAATTGTGATTTTAACCTCCAGGCAATAACAACTGCACATAATTTCAGTCCTTTATAAATAGTTCTGATATCATCGGAATCCTAATGTTTGCTCCGAGAAGTTTCCTGAGTAACAAAATGGACACAGAAAATATTCATGCGACATTGCACGAACTTCCACCATCTGCAATTATTCGATGAGCACGTGTTGCTTCTGATCTTCCTAACGTCTTTTCTCTCTAGAGGGTAAGGGTGAGGCGGGTGGTCACAACTGGATGCCGAAGAAAGTCTGAAGTCTAAGAAAAAATCTGTCTCCGTGATCACCTCTATGTCACAGCTTTCCATGAATCTTGCACTGGCCCCATTCCGGGATCACGTTGGTTGCAAATTTCTAGCCAAGTGTTGATCTCACCACCTATTTCGGCAGGTATTTGAAATTTTGATTTCGGCAGGTCCCGAGGATGTTCCTGGAAGAAAGAAAATTATCCCTGTCTTTCCTTGTTTGGAAATCACCGCCCCCGAATCCGCGCAGGGGAAGGTGCTCACAGTGTAAACAGAATACCTTTCCTTCGCACTCTCAGTATTAGGTTTAGTGAAGTTTCAGTTATAGTACTGAAACTTCAATAAACCTAATACTGAGAGTGGTCTCGTCTCAGACGCCACCGGGGCCAGTGTCTCGCATTTATGGCAGACTACAAATAGGTTCGTTACAGATAAGGTTCGTAGAATGTAGATAACTCAGGGCTTGGTGGACTCCGTCAACTGCACAATTATTGCTGGAGATTTCTGAGCGGTTCTCTCAGAATTCTGCCCAGCAGACGCTACCGTGCAGATTTCTGTGTATTTGCAATGTATCTTCAAGAAATGTCCCCTAAAAACTTTGTATTCCTTCCCCCGCCCTTCGGTCTACAACCGAGTTGCGTTTTCCAAGTGATCAGCCTGTCCCTTATTTCTTCCCGTCTGCTTTTTCCGACGGCACAGAACACAACTAACTTTCTTTGTTGAACGAGGCTTTCTTTACGAGACTCGAGACAATTAGTTGTTGGGGCATAGGTATGAGATGAAACATCCGATCACCGTGATTTTTTGTATGCGATTTGACATCGTCCATGGTCAGGTTTTGACGCCTTTCGATTCCCGAAATTCCGTGTCATTGACGAATAATCGTCCAAAAACTTTTATTTTTAGAGGGGTTTACGGGTTTTGAGAAGGGGTCGTTTGTTACCTATCTCCTCCAAAGATCTTCAGCCGATCGCGGTGACACTTGCCACAGAGAAAGGGAAGGACATGGTGAGTGACATGGTATTGGTATCATGGTGATTAGTCGTGTCGTATAAAATTAATGACCATTAAAAAACTGACCAATTTTAATAATAATTGAAAAAATCCGCTCTCTATACGAGACTTGGGACAATTAGTTGTTCGGGCATAGCTACGACATGACACATCCAATCACCGTGATTTTTGGCATGCGGTTGAACATCTTAAATGGTCAGGTTTTGACACCTTCCGATTCCCGAAATTCCGTGTCATTCAGGAATTTTAATTAAAACTAGATGGCCTTTTACTTGAACCGTTTAACGAAAGTCGGCTCGATAACATTAATTAAAAAATCGTTTGAATGGAAAAACGAAGAAATGGAAAGACTACGTCTGTTAGCTCAACACTTGCTTAATCTATAATAATAAAAGGAAGTTTGTGTATGTGTGTGTGTGTGTCTGTCTTTCGCGATACAAAATGAAAACGTGGTTCCCGATCTGAGTGTATTTTTCCGCTTTGTCTACATGCAACCTGATCACAACCAACGTGAAGGCGTAAAGGAAAGTAGTTCATGATAAATTTTGGGGATTTCCCTTTTTAGAATGTTTCGTACTTTTGGCCTGGAAGTCATAAATTTTACGCGTTCGTTTTTTAGAATTTGTTATAATAGACGCCTTAATAAGCTTAGATTCTGCAATAGCTTCGCTCAAAATTTGCCAACTGTACCCGAGTTATCGGTTACCGTTGGCGGCTTGTTCTAGTCTCTATTCTATAAAGGCGTCTTGCTGCTCCTGCCACAACAGAACACTTGACTTAGTTCTACCATACTGTTTACCCCTGACTCTCAAATTCCTTTCGCTCACTTAGACATTTCCATGGTTTGTTTTATCTGCCTGTTTTCACCGGAACCCATTTCGTGTTCCTGGCAGGAGAAAGAGGCCCGTTCGAGGCATTTTGCTCTGCGCCTGTATTTTCTACTTTCAAATCCTCCATTTTAAATTCTCTCAAAAATATCTCATTCTCAATTTCCAAAGCCCAATCATCTGTGCTTTTTAAAGTTTTTGACCAGTTATTGAAACAACCTTGAATAAATTTGAATTTAATTTTTGGAAATCTCTAAACTAGAATAAATTAATTCTCTGATTATGAGACTTTTAAAACTATTGACGCCCTGAGGAAACATTAAATTGGGATTTTGCTGCATGTCGGCATTATTGCTTTCCAGTATTTCCCAATTTTGACATTATGAAATACACTATGTAAATAAGCATGTTTCCCCATTCAGTGGTAAATTATATGTTTGTTTTGGATAAATGCTTCTAAAGAAAACTCAGAGAAACTTGCGAGTTTCAAGAAATACTTTTGAAAATATCTAAATGCATTTCATTCTGGTATTTGTTTCATGACATGAACAATAAGCTCGACAAGATCTCTTACTATTTTAATTGACGTATCGTCCAGAGTGACGTAATCGTACGTGACTATAATAGTTTAAACAAATATCCTTCGGGTGGAATATCGCTGGTTAGTCTAATAATTATATTTTACATTTCTTGACAAACCTTTCCTTGTGAATGAAGTATAAACAGTATTTTTATGAAACGCTCGGTTTCGCCGATTTTGAGTCAGTTTTAATGGGAAAATTTGTTTCGCATTGGAAAATCGCGCCCAAGATTATCAATAGATTTTCTTATTTTTATATCACGTATTTTCTGCCTGCTGTGAAAGGCAATTCGTTTTAATAAAATTAACACCACATAGGTCCACTTTTAGTTTTGATCGCTTACGGAATTCAACGCTCAGGGAACATTTTCAGTTAATTTCTGATGAGGCTGATGCTTTGATTAACTATACTTACATAACTGCTTTAGGTTGTGAGTCCGCAGTGATTCTACGCTACAATTCAGCTTAAATATATACTATGGGATTCAAATTGGGCGCTGGGTGAACCACTGCAAATATACCGTATTAGTCTTCCTATACAATGCATTTAGAGCCTGTACAGTGAGTTGTGGCGACTTCATGTGTTGTCAGGTGTAAAGTGCAGTTTAAAACATTTGCATCATTTTAGGGCATACGAAACTTTTCAACAGTTATTGTTCCATTCTTTGCTACGATTAATAGTCCAAATCCGTGCCACGAAGTCTCTTATCACTACGCCTCCACCTCCAGATTTCAAATTGTAACAAAACACTCAGGCTTCATTGTAGTCCACGTTTCTAAGTTTTCTTTCTTCTTTTATTTTTGAGTGAAGGTTTAATGACCACCGTGAGCAACTAAAGGGGCTATGAGCAGTCGCCCGTCCCTAATTTAGGGCCACTGGTTCCAGCGAAGGGATTGAGCCAGCGTCGTAAGACAAACACAACATCCATGAAGGGCGGCGTTTTCTTTCTTCACAAACACGTTAGTGATACTGTAAGAGTATATGCATCCTGTCACGACACTCTAAAAAACGAATTTTCAACCATTTAACCGCCTGAAACGAATGAACTCGGGGTTAGTAAAATGGACTGAAATCAGCATAAACATATTCGTTGTTTAAGAAGTGGGCGGAATGCAGATAGAACGAGTGAACCTGCGCATCAGAAAGTATTGCCTTCTCTTAGCTGTTTTATTCATAGTGGTTATTAATGGAGATGATTTACATTAAACCTATCTGTCAAATTATCTATTAAAAGGAATACTGTATAACAATGTCGTTGAATGTAAGAAAGGAAGGAGAGAACATGAAGAAAGGAAAGCGAAGATGAAGAAAGGAAAGATAAGATTAAGAAAGGAAAGAGAACTCACTTGGCCGCCCCGGTGGACGCAATGGTCTAAGCGATGGCCTCTGATCATTCGTCCAAAAGGGGCCCGGGTTCGAATCCCGTTGAGGCATGGATGTTGTGTTTGTCTTACGGCACTGGCTCTCTCCCTTCCCTGGAACCAGTGACCCTAAATTAGGGACGGACCCATTGAGTTGCTCACGGTGGTCGTTAAACCTCCAATCAAATAAAGAAGAATTCACCTGTTTCTACCCAGTGGCATGATGCCTTGGGTCATGAGCAGAAAATAAAGATATGAGTGATAGGTGCTCCTAGTGGCTAGAAGAGAGCACCTACCACTAATGGCAGATCGGTACTGCAGAGATGCGAGAAGCACGGGAATTGTTTTGCCGCAGCTTTCATAAAACCGGGACCCTATGTGAAGATTTCTGCTTGGAATGCATGGAAAAGTTCAGGAAATCGGACAGACGCTTAAAGGGTTAAGACTGAAGTTCTTTGTTCAATGCTATCTGACCACGTTCATTAGCTTTCAGCATGTCTGTTGGGAAAATGTGATTGCAGCACCAATTTTTTCGACCATCCTCCTTTCTGTTGACACTAATGTCTTTGCAGCTGTAGTTCGAATTCGAGCTACTTCTTGTCTTAGACTGCTTGAATTGTGAGAACGAAGAACCGTAGCTTTTGAACTGTTCTCTATGCATACTGGTGTCGCTAGAGTACATAAATGTAAATACGACATAAATTTCAGTCCTTATCATAGCATAATTAAATTTCAGTCCATGTCTTCGATATAAATGCCAGTCCATATCATTGCTTCTGGTGGCACACTAAACCGAGGGCTGGTCTCTGATGGTCCGTCCGAGCAGGACAGCCCGATGAGTCATGGATGGTGCGTTTGTCTTACTGCACTGGATTTCTCGCCTCCCTGGAACCAGTGGCCCCAAATTAGAGACGGACAACTACTGCTTATAGCTTTCGGAATTGCTCACAGAGGTCGTTAAAGCCCTAAACAAAGCTTCAGAAAAACAGACCTAATATTTTCCCTCAAGTATCTTTTGCCAAGAAGACAATTCTGTGCACAATTTCTTCTACGAATAACACACAGTTTTTTGCATTAGAATGGGCATATCTAGACTCTATTTTTTGTTCTGTCCCTACTTCTGCTTTGAAAAATTCGTTTTGCTCCGTGCTGTAAGGAATGTTCTACATATATTTCCTACTTTTCATAATGCAGGGTTTTACCACTACGAGTGAGTGTGCATATTCCTATTTGCAATGCTTTTCCGCTTCTAAATACCTGATTGAAAATACTGGTTTTATTCGGGTAAAACTAACTACGAAAGACACTTCACTGAAAATAATGCACAGCTTTCTTTCTAGTGATCCTAAAACTATATTATTTTTCCGTCGCTATTTCTGCTTCTAAAAGACGAATTTCAAAGTTTGTGTGTGTATGGGGGGATTGGGTATGTTTTTCACATGTATTTTCCAATTTTCCGTAATGACTAGTTTTTCCTTTCCCACTAGGTGGTGCAAGTGTATTTCTTTCTGCCCGCACATCTCCACTTCCATTAGAATGTTTTGCACGCAGCTTCCCGCTGACGAGATAAAATTGAAACCGTGATTCGGCAGACCAGATGATATGTTACCAGTCCTCTACACTCCAGCTGTGATTGACCTTTGCAAACTGCAGCGTAATCTTTCAGTGTCTTGCAGTCAACAAGAAGGCACAATGTGGACGTCGATTTCCGTAACCTATTTTACCATGGTACGAGGGATAGTCTTTGTGCAAAGCTTGTGGACGCCGATTGCCATAGCCTATTTTACCATGCTACGAAAGCGAGTCTTTGTGGAAAGCTTGTGGGCGCCGATTGCCTTTACCTGTTTTACCATGGTACGACACATAGTTTGTGCATAAGCTTGTGGGCGCCGATTGCCTTTACCTGTTTTACCATGGTACGACACATAGTTTGTGCATAAGCGTGTGGGCGCCGATTGCCTTTACCTGTTTTACCATGGTACGACACATAGTTTGTGCATAAGCTTGTGGGCGCCGATTGCCTTTACCTGTTTTACCATGATACGACACATAGTTTGTGCATAAGCTTGTGGGCGCCGATTGCCTTTACCTGTTTTACCATGGTACGACACATAGTTTGTGCATAAGCTTGTGGACAAGTCCCCATTAAATTACAAAATTACCTGCTCCACGTAGTCGTACGATTTCTCGTAACGACGCAGTACAGTATACTATCACCTCAATAGTCAAACGCATGTTAACGCCACATTTCTCCCGTTGGTTGGAAATATTGTGGTATTTCACGTAATTTGGATACATGTAAGATGGTCTCATGTGGTGGAAACCTCAAAAGTACAGCAATAGCGATGGTTGAACAACTGGCTTTCCCCGTACGTGCTACCTACCTGGCCATGGTCAAATTCGCCTCTTTCTGCCTTTTCCCATGATTACTTTTCCGCGACTTTTTTCAATGCGAAGAGATCTGCTCTATACAGGCACTCCCAGTTTCATCATCCATACATGACTGAATGCAATACTTCTGCTTTTTATGTTGTTACAGGGGTCTATATAATGTTTTGTCCATTCAGTTTACATTTTCGTTGTACGACACTCGAAAGAGAAAATGTAAAAAATGTCTCAGAAAGTTGTATTTTTTTAGTCTACTTTTCATAGCACAGCATAAAGGAAAGCTTTGAGATACTAAATTAAAGACTGTTTGTCAAAAGACACACTCATTACAACAGAGGATTTGAAGACACACTTTTTGTTTCAACTTTAATTGAAAAAGGGCTTCTTGTGCTTTTCTTATTTGAAAGTAAAGTATTTCTATTTCAAGGCTTACTTCGATGAAAGAGAGCCTAAAAAACTATTTCCGAATACTTTAAATTTGCCTTCTGTGAAAATATTACTAAGCTAAAGTTAGCAAAGAAAGATAATTATTGAATATTAAATATAAAACTAGGAGTTAAGAATTACATTACCGACTCAGTCGGATCGATAACTGAAACATGCTGATAAATAAAGCGAAATTTAAAGCCGTGAACATTTTAGGGAGTCAGTTTTCAACTAATGACATGTACTAAAAAGAATTAAGTAAAAACACGGAACTTCATTAAGTAATAAAGCAGCGTGGATATAAACTAGAGAGACTCTCGCTAAAAAGTTATCTCTGGCTAAGGAATTTTTTTTTTTTACATTGACAGGGATTTTTTTCATTTATTGCCAGAAAATATGATAACCGTAATTTATCTCGCCCTCGTCAAAACCTTTAATGCACACCGTTGTTATCTTACTCATAAATTGTACATTTTAGGTATGCGTAAGAACTTCGAGCACCATAACCTCACTTTGGAAGGCTTAAATTATTCGGAAGAAAAATTAATCGCCATGAAATAAATACGCAAAATGAAATTTCCCGAGAAGAAGCTATTACTTAGAGTTAACTTTTTCTGTTTTGTTATCTGGTATGTATATCCATGAACACCGCGAAAATCGAAAACGTAGAAATAATTTTTTTCACATGGTTTAGGTCAAGACTTGGAAAAATATAATCAAGTAGATTTTAAGCGCAGCCAAATAATTATTAACTCACACATTTCTTTAAAATATTTTAATCTTTCACGGCTTCTCATACTTATGATCCATTAAACTAACAAACGAAATATTACTTCTTTTCTGTTCCTTTTTCCGATATTTTTCGTTATATTTTTAATTTTACGCGATATCTAGAACTTCAGCTATCTCGAATTTCTTTGGCGTTCCCGTGAACTTTGAGATATCGAGAGTAGTTTACTGTATACATTGATGAGCCATTATATTATGACCACCTACCTAATAAGCTGTAGGACCGGGTTCAGCCTGCAAGACAACGGCCACTCGGCGAGGTATCGATTCGATGAGGTGACAATAGGTATTCTTGGGTATCTGGTACTATAATGTCAGGAAAAGGTCCTCCAGTCCCCGTACATTTCGGGGTGGCAGTGATTTAGCTCGAACCCGCTTTTCGAAGTCGAATCAGAAATGTACGGTTGGGTTCATGCCAGCTGAATTTCGAGCACAGGTCATTAACAGAAAGTCACCAGCATGTTCATCGAACAACTCCTTGACGATTCTGGTAGTGTGAAATAGCGCAGTATCCTTCTGGTAATGGCCATCACCAGCAGGGAACACAGTTGCCATAAATGCGTGAACTTGGCCCGCAACGTTGTCCAGATACGTCACAGCTGTCAGGGATTGGACTATTGGGATAATGGGGCCTAAAGTGTCCCAAGAACACATCGCTCACAGAATAACAAGACAGCCGGCCTGATTCCGTCGAACAATGCATCCAAGTGCATAGCCTCCGTAATCGGCGTATCCGTGCTCGGCCGTCAACGTGATGCTCCAGGAATCTTGATTCGTCAGACCGGGTCACTTTCTTCCAATCATCCACGATCCAATCTCGATTATCTTGGGCCCATTTCATCCGTTGTTGGCAATGACGTGCAGTTAGCATGGGGACCTGGCTGGGTCTTCGGCTACGCAACCCCATGCGCAAAAGGCTGCGATGAGTTGTGTACTGTGACACATTGCACTGATCACTACTGTTATAGCTGCGGGTGATTTGTCTCACTGTGGCGCTGCGGTCGCTGTGAACAATGCACGACAGTCTCCGCTCCCTTCTGGCATCAATGAGCTGCGATCGACACACGGCTGGACGATGGTTCGTCGTTTGACCAAATGCGCACCACTTTTGATACGTACTCACTATAGCGGCCCGTGAACAACCCACAAGCCCGTTTACGAGAACGCAGTTCTGAAGCGCCGTGCCATCAAAATTTGTTCTTTACCAAACTCAAATTAATCGGCAGCTTTTTCCATTCTTACCCCGAACATTCTCCTAGCCGAAAGCTTGTCCTCGGGTTGTATATACACTGACGGAAAAAAAATCCCAACACCACGAAAAAATAGTTGTCGACGAATGAAATGGCGGCAATACATTTGTATAGGTAACATATTTAATCGATTAAGGTTTCAAGATCAGAGCTTATTGTAAGCGCGAGAAAAGCCATTTTAAATGTGAAATGCTGGTACATTAATAACCGGTGTAACCGCCAGAATGTTGAATGCAAGCACGCAAACGTTCGTGCATTGTGTCGTACAGGTGCTGGATGTCAGTTTGTGGGATGGAGTTCCATGCCTGTTGCACTTGGTCGGTCAATACAAGGACGGGAAATGCTGGTTGGGGTGACGCTGTTGTCGTCGTCCAATGATGTCCCATACGTGCTCGATTGGTGAAAGATCTGGTTATCTAACAGGCCACGGCAGCATGTCGACACTCTATAGAACATGTTGGGTTACAACAGCGGTATGTGGGCGAGCGTTATCCTGTTGGAAAACACCCCTGGAATGCTGTTAATGAATGGCAGCACAACAGGTTGAATCACCAGACCGACGTACAACTGTGCCGTGGGGGTGCGTGGGATAACCACGAGAGTTCTCCTGCTGTCATAGGAAATTGCTCCCCAGACCATAACTCCAGGTGTAGGTCCAGTGTGTCTCGGCCGCAGACAGGTTGGTTGCAGGCGCTCACCTGGCCTCCATCTAACCAACACACGGCCATCACTGGCACCCAGGCAGAACCGGTTTCATCAGAAAACACAACAGATCTCCACTCTGTCCTCCAGTGAGCTAAAGCTTGACACCACTGACGTCGCAAACGGCAGTGGTTTGGAGTAAGTGGAATGCACGCTACAGGGCGTCTGGCTCGGAGCTTTCCTTCAAGTAACCGATTTGTAACAGTTCGTGGTGTCACTGTGGTGGCAACTGCAGCTCAAATTGCTGCCGCAGATGCGGTACGATGCGCCACTGCCATACGCCGTACACGGAGGTCTACCCTCTCAGTAGTGCCACGTGGCCGGCCGGAACCCGGTCTTCTTGAGGCAGTACCTTCCCTTGACCACCGCTGCCAACAATCATGCACAGTGGCTACATTCCTGCCAAGTCGTTCTGCAATATTGCGGAAAGAAAATCCACCTTCTCGTAGCCCTATTACACGACCTCGTTCAAACTCCGTGAGCTGTTGATAATGGCTTCTTCGTCTTCTTAAAGGCATTCTTGACTAACATCAACACCCTACGTCGAATCCCAACGATAACTAAAGCTCACGACCGTTACAGCGCGTATTTACAGCAAACCTGCAAGAAGGGGTTGTGTTAGATAAACTGTCGTTTATCTAACACAACCCCTTCTTGGTGTTGGGATTTTTTTTTCCATCAGTGTATATAGTGCTCTGTGAACATCACCTGCGCCATCGTTCGGCCTCCAGGCGCGCTCCCTCCTGTAGGCTGGGGATAGTCATAGTGTAATGGGTCATTGGTTTATATCGCATGTATCTATGATATTAATAATGCTGCAGAAGAATGAGAAGTAATAGACTTGAAACGCTGAAAACTGTAATCAAATGAATTTGATTAGTATGGAACAATAAAATAAATGACTGAAGAGTGGTACATCAGCCTACGGTGAGGATAAAACTAAAACAGTACTCAATAAAGTTTCAGTCCACATAAACATTTTATTGTCGAAACTCTATATAATTGATTTTTTTTACTCATGTCAAGCCGTGAGGGCCCATAGGTGTTAGTACAAACTCGCACCACCACAAAGCGACGGGAAGTTTATTTCCCAGTTATACGCGCAGTTGGGACGGCCCCAGGCCGCGGACTGGGCTTGCAAAACACACCGGCCATGCGTCACCTTGGCCCATTTCGGAACCATAGCCTAAAGCCAGCACCTCGGAACACTTGGCCACCGGTATAGCTTTACAATCGATGATTACTTTTGATTTATTCCACGTAAACACGCACAATAAACTATACCTGAAAGTTTGCACATAGAACGAAATACGAATATTATATATCCAAATACTTTATGGCCACAACACTAAATACCAGAAATCATCTAAACACACAGATCTCTGGTGCATGGATGATACATTGGTTTGGGGCGAATGAAATATCCAGCAAAGGACCAGCACACGTTGACGGCGAGAACTGAAAAGTAGGACAACTTGCCTAAGCAAAATAATCCCCCTCGGCATGGACACATAGTTGCCATCTGTCCGGAAAGGCCATGATTACGAAACGAAAAAAGTCTTGTGACTGGGACCCGAAGAAGTCATCAACTGCACGTTGAACCTTGTTATCTGTCGTGAACTGTTTCCCGGACAGGAAGTGATCCAGGCGACGAAACAGATGACAGTCTGTCAGATACAAGTCCGGGTAATAGTCAGGATGAGGAAGTGCTTCATAACCCAAGGCACTTAGTGTCAGCATCGTTCGTTGTGCGACATGAGGGCGAGCGTTGTGCTGGAGCAGAAGAACACCATGTCTGTTGACCAAAGCCGGTTGTTTCTGCGGCAATTTCCGGTGCATATGGTGTAATTCAGCCCAATGACGTTCTGCAGTGATGGTATGGCCACTTTCCAAGAAACTCTGATGAATCCTCCCGGCTGTAGACCACCAGACAAGAAGCATAATCCTCTTGGTGTGTAGGGGTGGTTTAGGATGCCATCCATCAGGCTGTACCTTGCTTAACCATTGTGCAGATCATTTCCTATTATTATAAACGACCCACTTCTCATTGCAGGTGACGATGCGATGCAGTAGTGGTTCCTGTTTATTCCCGGCAAGCACCGACGTGTAGACTTCCAAACGCCTAGTCTTGTTTGCAGTTGTCAACTCCTACGGCAGCCACATGTCCAGCTTTTTTACCTCGCCCAGCGCAGACAGACGGCGAACAACTGTCGTGTTGTGGACACCCACCGCTATCTCGCGACATGTTTTTTCAGGGTCCGCTTCAACCACACGTAACAGAACATCGTCAGAAACAGCAACAGGCCGGTAACGACGTGCTTCGTTTTGCAGGTCCGTGTCACCGCTTCGAAGCTTCGCAAAAACCATCGCCGAATGGCTCGTTCGTTGGCTGTATTCTCCCCAAACTCTTTGTTAACGGCTTGAGCTGCAATTCCTGAAGAATGGTCCAGTTTAAATTAATACTGGAAGATAAATCTCAAATCCGGGGTCTGCATGTTTCCTTTTCAAGCAACGTTACGTCCAAACCCACGCCTGAACCTCGTTCTTCTGGCAGAGAGCATTTGTCATTTTCATGTAGGACTTCCGTCTACAGGGAGTAGAGTTTAGGTCCTAGCCACCTACAGCGAGATCGCCTTTTGGGCAGGACACAGAAACGGAAGGAATGAGAGCAAGTCTAGCGACTTTTGACAGAACAGTTTGTAGTGAGATTAGAGTACAGTAGATGGCGCCACCGTACAAGTACGATATTGCACATAGATGGGTGAGAGAATTTCAGGGAGGACATAGGAAAGGATACCCATTTAACCAGTGGGTCCAGCCTGGGTGCCGTCAGTTTACGTGCTCGTCCGATGCACGGCGGATATTCAGCGATTGTTAGTAAATCACACCATCTCTGAAAGATCAGCCCAGGCTTGAACCTGGGGACCCAGCATCGATAGTCTGAAACACTAACCACTAAGCCATCCGCGGCTATTAACCTCGTTCTTCACACACGTACTAGCTATTTATAGTAGCTCTGTGTAGCTCTGTGACGCAATACCCGCAACAGCTGTGGGTGGTTTCATTCCGCTGTGGTAGGGGTTTGACTCCATTCCTCGTTCGCGCCGGATATTTCATTCGCGCAAACCCAATATTTTAAAATTGAAATGTTACATACAGCAACACTTCAAATTTTAAAATTTTCATTTTGTGTTTTTAAATGAAGAAAGGCTTTTTTTACACCCCTTTGCGGTTTAGAGATGCAGAGACTTTTTCAACGGATATGGAACCAAACGGTACACAGACGAACAGCTACTGCAAAGTGGCACGAAGAAGTATCCAGGTAAGAAACACAATTTACCAATCGCTGCAGTATTGCTGCTTGTTCAGATGTCTGATGCAGGAATACTCTATGTCCTGGTGAAGGTACGTATAACGTAACGAGCTCTCTTTCTACCTCTGCGGCCCAGATTTGCAGGTTTGTTTTGTTTTGAACTCCAAAACACCCCTGGCATGCACTTCAGTGACCTGGATAAATGGGTAAAACCTCACTCGCGCTTCACAAAAATACTCTCTCAGTTTGAACTAAGCTCAAAGTGAGAGAGAGACACAGAAGCCGAAAAAGTTATTGGAGTTGCCATTAAAATATTCCCTTCTAAGTAGTTCAATTGCAAAATTATATTGAAAACGCATAGAATAGAAGCACTCAAAATATTTGGCAGGCATTTAACGCTGTTAAGTGCTAAGGGGTTTTCTTTACGTTTTATTTTATAACGTCAAGCGCACAGGTGACACAAAACTTATACTGAAATATAGCATTTTAGTGCGATGCATTTTTAAATAGGTTTCTTTCACCAAGAAAACTTATTCTTATGTGACGTATTTACAAATACACAAAATTTTCTGGAGTACTCATGTACGCTGAATAGTGAGCTATGGGGTTTTAAAGGACCAGCAAAGCTCCTCATCTAATCATTTGTACAAAGACCTAGTTAAACATGGGTTTTTCTATGTCATGTATGTATTTAAGGTGAAAACAAAAACTTAAATTAAGTTTAATTAAGTTTTAGTTTTCACCTCAAATACATACATGACATGGAAGAAACCCATGTTCAACTAGGAATAATAAAAGAACTTTCTTAGTCCAAAAAAAAAAAAAAAAAAAAAAAAACCTCCCCAAAGCAGGAAGGGGAAGGGAAAAAATCGGAAAGATTAAGCAGACTCCAGTAATTAGGCCAAAATAATTATAATACATACATGACAGACATGGCCCGACACGTCGTTAAAAGGCTTCAAAGACTAAATTCCATGAAAAAAATTTTAACATAGCAAAACCATGCTATTTTCTATTTAACCTGAGTGCAATAGAACATAATATCATAGTAGCCCTAGAATCCTCTATAAAACCTTTGTTTTAAAATTTGAAAAATTATGTAAAAGACAGTCTTGCAAAAGAATATAATGCTGTCTGCTCATTATACTCAGCGTACAGTTCCGCTGCTTGAGTTTTAAATAACTCATATGATATTTGCCTGAATCACACAATCCACGCAATTTATTTGGTCAGAAGGTACACTTGAAGTGGTCGATTTCAATTTTTTAAATCCTTTTCCAAAACCCTGGTTGCTCTCATAGGATTAACATCGGCATCCTCTGCTTTAATAGAAATCCAAAAGACAGTCTTACCTGCTCATGATCTTTGAGGGCTCAGTCTCCTACTGAACGGCACTGCCTTTCTTGCAGCTGCAACTTCACTGTCTGGATACGGTGCTTTTATTTAAAGGCACAGCGCACATTAGAAGTTTCAATAATTGAACTGGGAAGAAAAAGCATATAGATTAATAGGTATTATTTAACTTACCTTCGTTTTGATGTTTACATAGTCATTTTTGCGAGTACACTCTCAGAGCTGCAGAGTATGTTCTAGGAACTTGCCGACAACAGCAAGGAGGTAGGATTAAAAATGTACTTTAAGAAAGAAAAATTATATACCATACCTATACAAGAACTGACGACAAACATTGATGGCAAAAATTTAGAAACTGCTGATGCCTACATTTATCCGCGACAACAGATAGTAAGCAAGGACCATACTGAAGAAGAAATCAGTCCGTGTATAAAACTTGGTTGCAGAGCATTTGGAAGAATCAGTACAAATTTCAAGAGCAATTTACCATTATGTCTTAAAAGGAAAGTGTTTAATCAATGCATCCTTCCAGTTTTAACCTATGGAGCAGAGATATGGGCCTTAACTAAAAGGCATTTAAATGCTACAGACAACTGAAAGAAGCATGACAATGTGCATGCTTTATGTAACTATATACATGTATATATAAAGACACCGGAAAAAAATTAGTCACATCCCACAGCAATATATGTAATTGTTTAGTATGATATATTTCTGAGGTTATAATTACAATTTTATTTCAATATTTTGGGGTTATATAAGATAAAAATATGTATTACTTCTTTCTGCAGGCGCAATTTTAAACTGCAATTTTTGAAAAAAACTCAATGGGTCGAAAGACAGATGTAAGTGATTGGCAAAAAGGTGCCGTAGCTTTTGGCCAGTCAAAAGGACACAGACAGCATCAAGGAAATTGCTGAATTTGCAGGTGTTAGCAAAAGAACAGTTCTACGTGTCTATAAAATTGGTGCAAATCACATTTTACTGCAAATAAAAGAAAAAACTGTGGACGAAACACCACTTTAACAAGTCGTGGTCGGCGCAGAATTTCTCGCCTGGTCAACAAAAACAGATTTCAAACAAGGCAGGAACTCCTCCAATCAGTTAATAATGTTCCTCACACATCTACATCTCATGGAACATTGCGTAGGGAACTTTATCAAATGGATATCTGGAGTAGAGTTGCAAGATTGAAACCAATGTTAACTTCAGCTCACAAAATAGCTGGATTAGCTTGGGCCAAATCTCACAGAACACGAACATCAGTGGAAGGCTGTCATATGGTCTGATGAATCCACATTTTGCTTATACTCAAATGTCGCAAAGCGTAGGGTCAGCATAAGGTCTAAAAAAACATTCAATCTTGGGTATGTTCAAAGAGTTCTTGCCAAAGGACGTGGGTATGTAATGCTAAGGGATTGTTTTAATGGTTGTGAATTAGGTCCACTAGTAGAGGTGAAGAATACGATCAATCAGCATGCTTACAGATAAATTTTAGTCAATCACGTGCTTCCTTTGCACAACATTTGCAGGATTCTCAACAAGTAACTTAAACTGTTTACCGGGATGACAACTGTAGGATTCATAGAGCTAAAACCATTATGAATTGGCGTAAAGAGCATGATACAACTTTGGGACACATGAACTGGTCAGCTAAGTCGGATGATTTAATTCCCATCGGGAAATTGTGGGACCACCACGAACGGTTAAAGTACTTTCCTAAAATTTGTTGTATTGTGTCGCGTAAACGAAGTCTCAGTGTGTCTGGTAGCATACTTCAGAAATATTGGTAAAAAATATTTGTGCATGCATTTTAGGAGTTACAGAGAAATGGGATAAACTGGGAGAAATTATTTAAATTTAGGAAACAGTTTTGTGTTTCTTCTGAAAAATGTTTTCAAGTATAATGCGTTACAGATGATTTCTTTAATGCGCACGAAGTGTTATAGAAATTGCAAAAGTTGTTTTTCCGTGATTTTTTTCATAAGTGGTTGAAATACATACATCTTAAAGCATAAAAAGCCCATTTGCCTTATTATTTTTATTAGTTAAGCATATGAAGGAAAATCTATTATCTATAAAATTTAATTCTGTAAATCAAGCAATCAAATACTGAAAAGCAACTAGTACTCAACAATTAATACAAGAGAAATTGAAATTAAGATATTTCAGACTAACAGATATTTCACATACTTTCATTTTCTAATATCACACTTCAGCCAGACATCTGTCACGATGGTGCATGGAGTATAGTTTGCCCAAATATTCAGCACTTTTATATAAACAGAGAGGATTTTGCTATATTTTGATCCTTGATTGATAAAAAATGCAATTTGAAATAAAAGTTTAATAAACATCAAATTGGTTTCTAATAATCTCATTATTTTGTTAGCAATAAGAATAAATTAAGGCTTAAGTGAGTTCTCTGGATAATTTGAATAGTCGGAGCAGGAAAAAGAAAAGCCTAGTTGCACGTATTTGAGATACATGTTAGAGAACTGCATACATATTGTTGCTTACAAGCAACCCTGATTAAGGGGAAAGGTCGTATATCTTCCTTTGAAAAATGTTGTTGCAAACACTGAGAACCACAAACGTTTTTCTGCTTCAGAAAACATGAGAGAGAAGGTTAAAGGTCAAGGCATTTATCATTAGTTTAGATATGTAACCACACAAACTTTTTTCAATATTTAAAAAAGATCGGTTTTCATATTTAAGCATTATCAAGTTACGAGCCGTAATTAACGTTGTCGCTAGCAAAATAAACATCCTTAATTGGATGTTCTATGAAATTTCACAACCGGAGTTTTGCTTTCGATGTTGCATTACAGTAACCCTTGGTGTTCGTGAGTGGAGCAAGGAAGAAACAGAAGATATATATGCATTTTATCTGCTTAGATGACAAGGAAAGGCGACAAGATTATTAATGTTCAAGATATCTATAACAACTCAAAATCATTTCTAGCTCTTAAAAATATGTTTCATCTATGGAAAGAGAATACAATTTTCAAGTTTGTTTTGTTTTGTTTTGTTTTTTGTTTAAGTTTTTTTTTTATTGGAAATGTAACGACCCACGTGAGCAACTCGGTGGGCTATAAGTAATCGCCCTTCCCCAATTTAGGGCCACTGACTACAGGGAAGGGAGAGAGCCAGTGCCGTAAGACAAACACAACATCCATGCCACATCGGGATTTTTTTTTTTTTGATTGGAGGTTTAACGACCACCGTGAGCAACTCAATGGGCTATAAGCAGTCGCCCGTCCCTAATTTAGGATCACTGGTTCCAGGGAAGGGAGAGAGCCAGTGCCGTAAGACAAACACAACATCCATGCCTGACCGGGATTCGAACCCGGACCCCTTACGGACGAATGATCAGAGGCCATCGCTTAGACCACTGCGCCACCGGGGCGGCCACATCGGGATTCGAAACCGTAACCATCTCCGACGAATGATCAGAAGCCACCGCTTAGACAACAGCGCCAACAGGATGACCTTTAGGGGTTTAACGACCACAGTGAGCATAGGCTATAAGCAGTTGCCCGTCCCTAATTTAGAGCCACTGGTTCCCGGGAAGGGAGAGAGCCAGTGTCTAAAGAAAAACACAACAACCATGCCACACCGAGATTCGAACTAAAAATCATCTCGTACGAATGGTCAGAAGCCAGCTTTTAAACCACTGTGCCACCTGGCGGCTTTCAAGTTTTATTAGGTCATTCGGAAAATAAGTGACGACTTGCCATAGCTCCCGTAATACAGGATGACTCGCTCAGTACTTTACCCAAGTGTTTATTATTAACATCGTGAATAATTGCGATAATTGAATGATATTTGGTAAGAACATACCTTTATCCATGGAAAAGAGAACCATATCATAAGATATGTTGAAGGTGTCCGCCCTGTGCATGGAGACAGGCTTGAACACGAAACTCCATATTTCGGAAAGTTCGCGCCAGTTGCTCCCTTCGTAATCGCTGACACTGCCTCGCTGATATTGTTCTCCAATGCCTCAAGTGTTGTCGGCTTGTTTTGAAATACCACTAATTTGAGATACCCTCAAAGAAAGAAATCAGGGGCGTTAGATCAGGAGATCGAGGTGACCACGTTCCTTTAGAAATCACGCGATCTCCCGCATTTGGAGGGAGCCGGAGGATGTGGCAATCTGTAAGATTCCGTACATGCTTGGTGGAAGACAAATTTGATGAGATGGGCGAATGTGGGAGAATGCCCATGCCCTGGAGTGTGTCCTTAGTAATGCTAATATAGTGCAGATGGACGATTTCCTGTTGCAGGAGGGCTCCCGGTGTAGCAGCAAGGAAACGCCGCACCACGGAGATGACGACGATAACTACACGTAACGTATAGCTCTTACAGTATCATGAATATGAACAAGAGATCTCTTGCTGCCGTATTTGATTCTACCCCGCACTAGAGTACATGTTTTGAACAAATTTAAAATACCAGTCACCATGCGACACCAAATAGTCACCACGTCACCACTAGTCACCATGTCCGGGTTGTTAATAATTTGGTAATTTCCTCTGAGTAACACTGAGCTGTCTCTTAGATGCAAAGAGAATTATTATGCAATCACAAAATACACTGGCGGAAAGTGAAAAAAGAACACCAAGAAGGAATTGGCGGACGATCATAAAATTTACATATGTTAATAAGGTCGAATTTACGTAGGTGTGGTGTTAATTTCGGGACCAACCGGTGAGCGCTGACGCCATAGCACAGCATAATATGCAAATTATCGTCGGTGGTATTTAAGGAGTACGGCGAAGTGAATGTAATCAGTCGTCGGCATACGGACACGTACAAAGACCCTGAAGAAGCTGCAATGCCTGGACATGGAAGACGTGTACGATTTCAGCAGTTATCGGACTTTGAGCAAGGTCGTCTAGTCGGACTCCGCGAGGCCGGGTGGTCGTATCGTCGTATTGCGGAGCGAATTGGATGGGAAATTCGATGGTGGCGTAGATGGTCCGAGTAACATTCCCACAAGAGAAGACGTGGAACCGGGAGTCACAGACGGACTGATGAGCGATCGACGCATAAGAAGAGCGGCGTTGTCAAGCAGAATATCCACTGCGACGCAAATCCGAGCTGCCGTTGCACCTGAGGTGACTGTGCGAACAATCTGCAACCGTCTACTGGATGCAGGACTACGTGCACGTGTGTCTCTGGCATGTGTACCTCTGACTCCAGCCCACCGTCAGGAACGGCTACAGTGGTGTCGCCAACGTCTGCACTGGAGAACGCAATGGCAATCTGTCGGGTTCAGCAATGAAAGCAGATTCTGCTTGGGAGCCTCTGATGGCCGTATGCGTGTTCGCAGACGCACAAGGGAGCGTCTCCACCCATCTTGCATCCGCCAGCGACACACAGGGCCTACACCTAGTCTCCTGGTGTGGGGAGCGGTCAGCTATCACTCCCGTACACAACTAGTGCTTGTACCGGGTACGTTAAACAGCACCTCCTGCATCAACAACATCATTCAGCCCGTTTTGTGCCATTCGTAAGGTTGGTCCATCGTGGTGTTTTCCAGCAAGATAACGCCCGCCCACACACGGCACGTGCAACGCAACATGCACTTCAGGGTGTGAGACAACTTCCATGGCCTGCGTGTTCACCGGATTTGTCCCTCATTGAGCGCGTGTGGGATTTTATGGGACAACAACTTATCCGGTCTCCACGGCCAGCCACGAACATCCCCGATTTACGCGTCCAGGTTGAGGATGCTTGGAACACAATACCCCAAACTTACATCCAACATCTGTACGTCAGACTCCATGCCAGAATTGCACTGTGTGACGCAGTTCATGGCGGTTCAACCTCGTACTAACATGTTACATGGAAATGTTATTTTCCAGTTTACCAGCAAATACAGCTGTATTTTGCCATAATGTTTTGATCACGTTATCCTCTGTATTCCGCTATTATGCTGTATAAATTTCATTGGTATCAGACGTCTCCTTCTTGGTGTTCTTTTTTCACTTTCCGCCAGTGTATAAGGTATGATCAAAACGTTTCCTTTCGAGATCGCTGCAAGATCGCGTATGACGTAAACGTTGACGGTTGCGTCATACGCGGTCTTGCAGGATTACTTGAAAAGCTACTTGGCGATTAGTAATTTGTGAGGGTTATGATGTATATTCTAATTTAACCTGCATTATTATTTCCTTTCTGTATGTAAATTCTGATTTTATTTCTCTTTAAGAGTTTCAGTCTTAACGTTATTTTGCCGTCCCGGTGGCGCAGTGGTCTAAGTGATGGCCTCTGATCATTCGTCCGAAAGGGGTCCGGGTTCGAATCCCGGTGAGGCATGGATGTTGTGTTGGTCTTACGGCACTGGCTCTCTCCCTTCCCTGGAACCAGTGACCCTAAATTAGGGACGGGCGACTGCTTATAGCCCATTGATTTTTTTTTTTTTTTTTTTTTTTTTTTTTTGATTGGAGGTTTAACGACCACCGTGAGCAACTCAATGGGCTATAAGCAGTTGCCCGTCCCTAATTTAGTACCACTGGTTCCAGGGAAGGGAGAACCCAGTGCCGTAAGACAAACACAACATCCATGCCTCACCGGGATTCGAACCCGGACCCCGTTCGGACGAAAAAAAAAGTTATTTTTATTCCCTTAGTGAATGTTTTGTGGCATCAGTCTCGCGATCAGGGAGAATGACGTGTGTATGTTGAAATGATAAAAACGAGCTAGATAATGTTGCGAGCTAGCAGCAAAAGTGTGGTGTGGATAGATTACTGAAGCAATTTGTCGTAGTTGTTAGATTAGATGTAAGCACATCGAAGCTAAGTTGATAGAGGTTCGGTATTGCGTATTATGCTGATGTGGTCGTTTTTGATGCGTTCTTAATCTGAAGCGCCTTGACGTTCTTACAAAAAAAGAATGTTTTGATTGTAAGTGATTTCAAGACTTCTCTCTTCTGGCCATTACGTCGCCTAACTCAGCTCAGTGTATTTATTATGTACTAGCTATCCTACGCTTTGAGGTTTCTTCGTGTATTAGGTGTACAAATAAGTTTTAAAGCGTTTTTTGTGTGACGTATACCGCTAATTCACATATACGACATTCCCCTGCATTGTTGTCATGTGACCGTAACTGGTCCAGAGTATAAAATGTGACACAGAAGTTTTCCCAATAGTCAAATGCACTTGCACATCGGTAGGTAAAAGATGGCAAGCGATACTGCATTTATTCGACACTGCATTCGTTACGAATTCCATCAAGTAAAGAGTGCTGCAAAACCATTTCAACGATCTGTTCTGTTCTGGGGGAAGATATTGTATCGAAAAGCACGTGTGAGTTTTGGTTTAAACGGTTTAAAGCACGTAATTTTGATCTTCTTGATCGAGAACGTAGCGGCACCCAGCAGAAGGTTGCACATGAGGAACTCCAAGCATCGCTGGATGAAGATTCGTTCCAACCGCAAAACGAACTAGCTGAACAACTGGGTGTAACTCAACAAACAATTTCCAATCGTTTACGCGCAATGGGAAAGATTCAGAAGGAAGGAAAATGGGTGCCACATGACCTGAGCCAGAGGAACAAGGATGAGCGTGTCATGAAGTGTTTGAATCAGTTGAATAAACAACACAAAATGTATTTCCTGTAAAAAATCGTTCCGGGTGATGAAAAGTGGATATGGTACGACAATCCTAAACGCAAAAAACACTGGATCGACCCGGTGAAGCAACGACGTCGACACAGAAACGCAATATTCACTCCAAGAAAGTTCTGCTGTGCATCTGGTTGGATATGAAGGGTATGCTCTATTATGAATTATTGGAACAGGGTCAAACTGTTACTGCTGATCGCTACAAGCAAAAACTGCTGCGAGTTAACCAGGAAATTTGTCGGAAACGTCCATTCACAGGCAAAGGATTGCGTCCCGTGAAATTACTGCATGACAACGCTAGGCCGTCGAAATCGGTCAAGGAAACGTTATTGACGTTTGGCAGGGACGTTTTGGAGCACCCAGCGTATAGTCCCGACATCTTAGCCACTTCAGACTATCATTTGTTCCGATCGATGCAACATGGTTTACCTGCTGTACGGTTCCGGACACGTGGCAAAGTGCAAAAACGGGTTGACGACTTCGCGTCACACGACGAAGTATTCTTCATGGCTGGAATCCGTCAGCTGCCCGACCAACGGCAGAAGGTGATAGATAATGGCGACGCATATTTTGATTTGTAAAGGTATTGTTCTTTTCTCTCAAATTACATCTTCCGTTGTTTTAAAACGCTTTGAAACTTATTTGTACACCTAATATTAGCTACCTGGCGCTGAACACTGAGGAAGTTCTGGGGCTACGAGAACAACCGACTAATGGTACTAAGGTAACGTTTAAATGAAATGGACGAAATAAACAATAAACATTACAGAGTAATAGTCGAATTGTGGCTTAGTGCTGTATTTGTTAAACATGTCGTACGCATATTGATGGCATTATAGTTATCGACGGCGTCCAAAGCAGATCCACGAGCTGTTTTTCTGTTTTCTCATTCTAAGGAAGCGGTTAAATTCCCATTGTTGTAAAATATATCATCATCATCATCATCATCAACTATTATCAATCCACTGCTGGATGAAAATCTCCCCAAGGTTCTTCCACAAGTGTCTATCTTGCTCCACCTTCCTCCATGTCACCCCGGCATGCTTTCGAATTTCATCCACCCATCTCCCATGTAGTCTTCTTCTGGGTCTTTTCCTGTTCCTTGGAATCCAGTCTAGAATTTCGGTTGTCCATCGGTGGTCCGTTCGTCCGGCAACATGTCCAGCCCATTGCCATTTTACGGATTTTATTCTGATCATGATGTCTTTCACTCTTGTCATTTTTCTTATATATGAATTCCTCTTCGTATCTCTCCTGGTTACAACAAGCATGCATCTCTCCATGCTTTTTTCAGTTGTTTGCAATCTTTGTATGTCTTTTTTAGTTAAGGTCCACGTCTCTGTTTCGTACGTAAGCACTGGAAGAATGCATTGATTAAACACTTTTCTTTTAAGACATAATGGCATATTGCTGTTAAAAATTGTACTGTTTTTTTCAAAAGCTCTCCAACCAAGTTTTATACGTCAATTAATTTCTTAATCAATGAGAGCCTTGCTTGATATCTGCTGTCCAAAGTAAATGCAAATATCGGCTATCTCCAGCTTTTCCCCATCAACCTATATATCTTCATTTTTTGTTAAAGCATTGTACATCACTTTTATCTTCTGAAAGTTCATTTTTAATCCCACTTGTCAGCATGTCTCTCGATCATACTCTGCAGCTCTGAAGGAGCAGTTGCAAAAATAATTGCGTTATCAGCAAAACGAAGGTGAGTTTAATAATCTTCATTAACCTTTATTCCTTTGTTTTCCCACTTCAATGATTGCAAGACATTTTGCAATATATTATTAAACAGTTTGGGAAATATGGTGTCACTTTGTCTCACTCCCTTTCCAAATTTTATTGGTGCTCTATCCTCAAATAACTGAACCTTTACACTTGCATTTTCATACATGTAACTAATAAACTCATTACAACATAGCAATATAACACAAAATAAGATATATAAGAATCCCCATTACTTGGTAAACACTAAATCAGATGGCAGTTAATTATAGAACTGGGATGCAACTAAACATTTACTCTTCCAGCTACTTAGGAGTGAGCATTGAACACATTTTTGGCGTCTATACAGAGCAATGGCGAAAGATGGAGAGAGAGAGAGAAACTCGCTTTTCACAGGACATTTTAAACATATCAAGACATAAAGATATACATTCCGATATTCATTTCGTAGCACGGTGGCCATGATAGTGAACTTACAGAATCTCAAGTTAGGTGCGACTATTTTGTCAAATTTGATCTGCTTATTTGAATTACTAGATTAAAACATTACGAGAGAAAATAAAGTTAGCAAGAAACTACAAATTAATATCAAGAAAGGCAAATGTTAATGTCTACTCATTACAACATAGCAATATAACGTAAAAGAAGTGGGCAGAAAGTAAATTAAGGTAATAAGTACAACATCAAATAGTGAATGCAGAAAAACCAAAACTGAAATAATAATAAACATGCAATCATTGGAATGCCTGGTAAAAATATACATACCTGGTATTTATATTTATCGCACACACAAATGTAGTTAGCAAGATATTGCAAATTAACGTAAGAAAAAAGCAAATGGTTAATGTTTATTCATTACAACAGGGCAATACACCGCTACAGGAATAAATGTGCAGAAAGCAAATTAAGTTAATAAGTACAACACCCAAAAGAGCGGAGATAAAACAGAGCTGAAATAGTAAAAATTGCAATCAGAGGAATATCTGATACAAGTTATAAGTTATAACACCCACAAAGGTTGGTAAAAATCCACAAAGTAATATCAAGAAAGGCAAATAGTAATGTCTGCTCATTACAATATAGCAATACAACACAAAAGAATTATGCAGAAAGTAAATTAAAATAATAAGTACAACATCCAACCAATAATGGACGTAGAAAAACAAAACTGAAATAATAATGAAATTGCAATCAGAGGAATACCTGATATACGTTTAATGTTTTCAAACAGATAAAAAGAATTAGCAAGAAACTACAAATCAATATCAAGAACAGTAAAGGGTTAATGATTTTTCATTACAACAGAGCAATGCAGTATAACAAGAAAATGTGCAAAAAGCAAAATGACATAATAATAATAACAACATTCAAAAGCGAAATCATAAAAACAAATAAAATTTACATGATTCTAGGAAATAATAAATATAAAACATAAATTATAAATTGCATGGTCGCTTAAAATGCTGCCTTCAAATTCGTAATTTATTAAAATAAAATGTGAGCCCACTAACCATAAACATCGTATTCATTTAAATGGAAAAATTAAATAACCTAGAGTTGATTTAAAAGAGCAGGAAGCAAAAAATCGAATAAATCATTACACTTGCTTCGTAAATAACGAAATTAATTAAATTGTTCAATAATGTACAATACAAATAATAAAACTAATGCCACTCCTCGCAAATCAAATCCAATAAATAAAAATCGGTAAGTAAAGCCAAACAAATATAAACAAAAATCCAAACTAAAACTAAAAATATTTTTTTAGTTCACAGTACGAAACTTAGCTTTCTTTATCCCTTTAGCATAAACCTTAAGCAATGCATACACTCTCTAGCTCTAATTTCTTCATGACTCTCTTCATTATAATCGCTCCTATCTAAATATCTGTTCATTCCTCTTTTCATAGGTGGTTGGACCTACAGCGTCACGCCTTTCCCGTTTGTCAGAGTTCCAGGGAATCAGCATGCAGGCGACTAAGCTTCATAAGCACAAGAGATCGAAGTCGTCATCAAATTAATTTGAATCTTCGATTCTTGTTTTTGATTGTCCAAGCATCACGAGATCTAACATCAGTACTTGTATGACCCCACAATCATCATTTAACATCTGTACTCGTCTGACTTCAAAATCACCATCCAATATCATGGATGATGATTCTCACATGACCTCACAATCATCATCCAATATTCGAACAAATTCCTTAACTCATCTATAAAGTTATTTTTTGCTTCATATTCTAGTTGCTTTATCTTACATTTCTCTGACATTTGACGAACACGCACACAGGAAGAACAGAAAAGAAATATGAAGCAGAATTATCGGGTGTAATATCGATGTCTTTTGAATTCTTACCGAGACAAAAGTAATTTTTTGAAGCTGTTGTTTTGATACTGAAAAACTCAGAATGCGAATTGCATTTACAAACCCGAGAGAAAACTGATTATTATTTAGAATACGTAATGTGCGCAATATTTCGCAATGAATACAATCAGATCCTAAATAACACTTTTCAATCGGATTTCTAGAATCACTTAAACACTTACAAGGAGAAATAGCTATTACGAACACTAGCAACAAAAATATTAGTTACGAAAAAATATATAAATTGTACGCAAAACATTCCCCATTGTAGACGATATCCGAAGCAAACGAAATTTTTCAAATTGAGCAATTAAAAGCAGAAATGGGGGGAAAATCCATGTAACCTTTTTTTAAAGAGGAAAAGTGTGAATTATTTGAAGGAGAAAATACATACAAAATATTTGTGATAGATAAAGGTATTATACCAAAACAAAAAGGAGTTTTTCATCCAGATTTTTAGAATGGAAGATAATCTTGCGAATAGAAATAAACGGACATCCCTGCGACAGAAGCGTGCTTCATTAAAAAAATTGGAAATGTATGAAAAGTATTCTTGAAGAATTTTTCAGACTCGTATTTCAGAAGGAGGGATAACAAAAAAATTACATATATATATATATACGACCTCTATCGAGAAAAGTGTGCGTTGCGTAAAGTAGATAGGATTCATAATTTTTACCATACCAAAAGAGCGAGAGTGATTGTGTAAATCTTCCAAATACATGGAGACAGTGTGAATCGAAAAAGTCGCTGCTCTTTCCACGTTTTCTATAATTAACACACAGCAACCAAAAAAATGTTAACGGAACACCGCTGGGATCGAACCCCAGATCTCTTGATAACTAGCCGAGTGCGCTCGCCTTACGCTACGGTGGCCAACAATCAACGGCGCTATACGTGTTTATCTGTCAGCATCTGACAGGTAAACATGCACAGCGCCGTGTGATTGCATCTGACTTAGATGCTGACAGATAAACACGCGTAGCGCCGTTGATTGTTGGCCACAGTAGCATAAGGCGAACGCACTGGGCAAGTTATCAAGAGATCTGGGGTACGATCCCAGTGATGTTCGGATAACAATTTTTCGGTTGATGTGTGTTAATTATAGAAAACGTGGAAAGAGCGATGTCATTGTCTATTTACCATACTGAATCGCAAACAGTGAAGGAAGGTTTACCAATGGAATTTTTAGAAACCCGTCTACAGTTGCAAAGAGAAATCCTCACTTACGCAGACTAGCGTGATAACGATGCATTATGAAAAATTAAAAAATATATAGGAATATATATGGAATATTTCGCACAGTAAATTATATCCAATCTAAAAATAATTTTTTTAGATGAAACTTTTACAATGAGATTTAACAAAAAACTAAAGATGTTTACACCGTGCTAAAATATACGTTTACGCCATAAACGGAAAGTGTTTCTTAATTTTGAGCAAGAAATATGCACAACATATTTTTCTTGCCGAGTGCTATCTGGCCAAAAAAGAATTTTCTCAGCTGAATTTTTAGAATAGTAGATACAGAGGCAAATGTATTGCAACCACAACCCCATGTGCTTGCTCTTTCTAGTGGCCAAGTGTTTTACGAAAATTTGGAAATTATATGCAGAATATTGCTCACCGTGAACCTCATCCGATGTAAAGAGAGTTTGCGAAATCGTAATTTTAGAAGCATATACATATGAAAAAATACCATATACGATTACGTTCTCTAGAGGAAAAATCGTACATTACTTATAGAAGAAACTGTATTTAAGACGTTTTTCGTCGTAAAACGTACTAGAACGAAAAAATAATTGCCTCAATTGAATTTTCAGAAACAGTGATATGTAATAAAATATGATTTGAATTCAGTAGCATCTGCATTTACAAGCCTTCTACCAGAGACGTTACGCTTACAAGATCATAAGGACAGAATCACCGTTCTCACATTACAAGCATTAAACTGCGAAAATAATGTTTTCTTATACCACATGAGTCAAATGAAAACCTTAAAAGTGCGATAAAAAATTCAAAATACTGTGTCATTGTCCTGTAACTAAGCAATATTGTTACTAATGACTAAAAGATTTTCTCAAGTGGCAACACCATGAACAAAAGGTTAGTGACGTCACAGTAGCAGTGCAAAGATGACCGCCCCACTTGAGACATGCACCGAAGAGGAGCAACATTCTGTCATCAGTTTTTTGTGTAGTGAAGACGTGAAACCTATGGAAATTCGTCGTCGAATGAAGTTGCAGTATAGTGATGCATGTCTATCACTCCAGTAAGTGTACGAATGAACTAGGAAGTTCCGAAACGGTGCGAGTTTTGTGACAGATTCTCCTCGACCGGGTCAGGCCCACAGAGTAGTGACGCCAGAGCCCATTACAACAGTTGAAGCTATTATGGTGGGAAATCGTCTAGTGACGGTGGAAGAAATACCCGCACTTTTGAACATCAGTCATGATTCAGCACACCGCATCATCCATGATGTGCTCCAGTTCAGCAAAGTGTCTGCAAGTTGGGTGCCATGCCAACTGACTCCAGAATTGAAACAACGGAGGTGTTAATGCCTGTCAAAAACTTTTGCGGATCTTTGAAGCAGAAAGTGATGGTTTCCAACAGAGATTCATCACTGGAGATGAAACCTGGGTTCACTATCATTTGCCAGAAACCAAACGAGCGAGCATGGAATGGCGCCGTCCTTCCTAACCAAAACCGAAGAGGTTCTGCACGCAACCAACTGCAGAGAATGTTATGCTGATTCTCCTTTTGGATGAACGAGGCGTAATTTCGGAGAACTGTATGCCCAGGGGTAACACTGTAACCAGTGACACGTATGCAGATCTTATCACGAATCATCTTTGTATTGCCATCAAATCCAAACGACGTGGACTTCTGAGTACTGGTGTCATGTTGCACAATGACAACGCTCGGCCACATACTGCCCATGCAACGATTGCAACCATACAAGACCTCCACATTCGCCGCATTCACCAAACCTTGCCCCAAGTGATTACTACATTTTAGACCACTCATGCGTGGAAAGACTTTCAGGTCCGATGAAGATTTGCAGCAGGTGGTGCATGAGTGGCTGCACACGTGACCAAAATAATGTTTTTCTACTGGAATCTGTGCACTTTGTAAGCGCTAGAAGACTTGTATTGCACAAAAGGGAGATTACACTGAAAAATGATGTAGGTGTGTACCACTTTTGTCCTATTAATTGTAAGAAAAAAATTATGTAAGGTTTTCATTTGATTATCCCTTTTATATGCTGAGATACGGAGTCCACAGACCGACACATCGGTATCATAGCCATATAAGTACTTTTTTAAGAAAGAAGTGCTAAAATGTTAATATCGTAATGAAATACTGGTAGAAATTGAAACATTTCTTCTGATTCCCAGAACTCGCGCTGTGAAGAACTGTGACGTACCTGCCAGCAGGACGCACACGACATAAAGGCACATAGCAATCAGAATAAAACGTCCGCGTAGCTCAATTGGTAGAGCAACTTAATCCGGAATGAGGGGATCGGTGTTCGAATCCTGGCGTGGACAGAAATGACGGAGAAATTTACTTCGTTATCATGGCGCCTGAGCTATCCGGATGACCCGACCGTTCAAAATCTAGCATTGGTGTGATGTTATTTCCACACCGCGAGATAGGAAAAATAAGAGAATCCCTTCTCCAGCACTTCGACAAAAAAAAAAATAAATAATAATAATAATAATAAGGGGGAGATGATGTGACGTACCTGCCAGCAGGACGCACACGACATAAAGGCACATAGCAATCAGAATGAACGTCTGCGTAGCTCAGTTGGTAGAGCGACTTGTTCCGGAATAAGCGGACTCGGGTTCGAATCCCGGCGTAGACCATGACGGAGAAATTTAATTCGTTATAGAACACCTTGTATATATTTTCTAATTTGCATAATGCATGGTTCTTCCGCCGAGATATGTCAATGCATTTTTCTATTTGTAAGGTAGTTTCCGATTATGAAATTCAGTTGGAAAAAATCCTTCTTAGTAAAATATCCGTCACTATCAAGACGTTTTTTGCTCTTGTTTGGGCCCTCAAATAGCACTCAGTTTCTCTCGAATGTATGAGGATTTACATATGTTTTCCTCTTTATCTTTCCATGTGATGTTCGATTTGGGAAATACTTTTTCGCTTCACATATCTTCCAGCACCAGGAATATTTCGCGCACAATTTGTAACATTTCCGGAACGTACCTTTTGGCTGCAAATAGGCTCATATTGCAAAGGTTTTATCCGTTCTAGGAACCAGTTTTCAGTTTTTAATTTTTATTTTTTCAATTGGTTCGGCTAGGGGCGAGAATGCATTTCCTTTTTGGTTGCTTTTCTACTTTCTAAATGCCGCTTTGAAAAACACATTTTTTTCATGTGTGTGTGTGCCGAAAAGGAATCAAAAGACGTGCACATTTCACCCGTGAATTCGGTGCTATCTTTCATGTTCTTATCATGTGAGAGTCGGAAATGTTATATTCTTCAGCTGACGTACAAAATGCGGCTTAGGAGTGAAAATGTACTGTGTTCAAATGTCGAGCGTATTTAAACAGAGGGTAGCCTGCACGGAAAATAAATATGCCGAGTTCTTGAGACTTTCATGAATCTGATGTATTCAAATGAAACCCTTTTTAAACTGATATTTTATTTGTTATATTAGCAATCGCCCTCGAACACATGTGTTCTGCCTTTTGGCCAGATACACGCCCGACACAAAAAAAAAATAGTGCACAGAATAATATTCAGTGCTTTCATAAATTTGGCGCAGATTTTTAATTCTCAAAAGATAGAACTATTAATTAAATAAAAAGGAACTATACACCAATTGCACTTAAATGGTATAACTATACTAGATATCCGAAATCTCTTGGTGTAGAATAGAAATCAGAATTTCCAAGCTTTTGCACATCAACCAGATGGCTTTCTCAAGGAAGGTAGACAGCAAACTGCGAACTGAACAATAGAACGCTTCAACAATTTGAACAATTTAAACGCACAGGCTTGACTTGACAATAAAGAAGAGATGCGACCGTTATCAGGTATTCAAAGACAGCAGGTGTTATGCTCGTTTATCACGCAGAATCATGGAAGGAAAACAAAGAGGTAATCACTATTTGAAGAAATGGTTCCGATTTCATGGCAGCTCCAGTGAGACGCTATCATTGCAGGACTCGCTGCTTGTTATGATCTCCAAAGTTTCGTGAATGGCAGTAGATTTTGGGGTGGAGTAGGAAGCTAATTTACACTGCTGGCCACCCAAAATGCAACACCAAGAAGGAAGCATCCGATTGGCCTGAAATTCGCAGCATGCGTCGCTCGCGTGAGGACATGTACACGATTAGCATTGCAGGGCATATGCAAATCCTGTGCGTCCGGCACGCCATCGAGAAACACCATAAGAAGGGTGCACAGAAGGCTGGGTGTAAGTAGTGAAAGTGTGTTGTGCTGCCGAACTTGGGCGTGGGAAGCTTCCTGATGCCTCGTCGCAGAATACGGCAGTCATTCCAGCACATTTCGGAGTTCGACAGAGGACGAATAGTGGCTTATCGCGAGAGCGGTTTACAGTACCGAGACATCGGCGCCCGTGTGGGACGACATCCAGCCACAGTGAAGCGAGTATGGATTCGGTGGGTGCAGGAGGGACGGACGGGCCGACGTGAGCGATTGCCGCAGCCGCGGCACGCCACCAAACGAGAAGACCGACATGTTGTGCGGCGGTCATTGACGGATCGCACCGCCGCATCACGAACGTTAGCGCAGGAATTAGGGTGTGTTGCGCAACAACCTGTATCAGCACGTACCGTTCGACGTCGTCTGCAGGAGAGGGGACTTATTGCACGGCGCCCATTGCTCCGATTACCATTGACGTTACACCACCGGCGAGTGCGGGGGCAGTGGGCCGTTGAACGCCGCACCTGGACTACGGAATGGCACGACATTGTCTTCTCTGACGAATCCCGCTTTCGCCTGCAACACCACGATGGTCGGATCCACGTGTGGGACTGTATGACGCCTGCATTATGCATCGCCATACCGCTCCGCCGCCTGGCGTTATGATTTGGAGCGCAATTGGATATGACACACGCGCCCCTCTGGTACGCGTCGCCGGTACACTCAACAGCCACCGCTACATCTCCGACGTTTTGGAGCCTCTAGTCCTCCCTTACCTAAAGGACCTGCCAGCGACCACGTTTCAACAGGACAATGCGCGCCCGCACGTGGCACGCATCGTGCAACAATTCTACACGGCCCACCAGGTGTCACTGCTTCCGTGGCCTGCCTGTTCTCCCGATATGTCGCCCATCGAACACGTCTGGTCGCTGATCGGCAAAGCAGTGGCCCGGCAATCACCACCCGCGGCTACGCCTGATGAACTGTGGCAACGTGTGCAAGCAGCCTGGACCGACATACCCCAAGCCCATATCCAAAGCCTCTTTCGTTCGATGCCACGGCGTGTAGCGGCCGTTATTGCCAGCCATGGGGGCTACGCGAACTATTGATGTCTGCGTGTTCCGCAAGTCGCACGGGCCTGTAAGCTCAATTGTTTCATCTTTGTATCTGTTGTTATGTGTCTAGTATATCTGGCTTTGCTATCTCGTGTCCTTCTTGGTGTTGCATTTTGGGTGGCCAGCAGTGTAATTACGTCATCCTGCATAGGAGCAGCGGACTTGAACTTGACTTCTCTGGATAGGGCGGTGGTTTCTTTGCCGTTCTTTATGTCACTTTTATGTTCGTTGACTCTAATTCGAAATGAACGTTTAGTCATTCCAATGTATCATCGCTTGAGCCGTCCGGATGTAGTAGAGGAATGGCATAAGCACCTGTAGAATGACTAAACGTTCATTTCAATTAGACTAAACGTTCATTTCAATTAGACTAAACGTTCATTTCGAATTAGAGTTGACGAACATAAAAGGGACATAAAGAACGGCAAAGAAACCACGGCCCTAGTTCAAGTCCGCTGCTCCTATGTGGGATGACGTAAAGAAATAAGCTTCCTACTCCACCCCAAAATCTACTGCCATTCACGAAACTTTGAAGATGATAATAAACAGCGAGTCGTGCAATGAAGGCGTCTCACTGGAGTTGCCATGAATTTGGAACCATTTCTTCAAATAGTGATTACCTCTATTTTCCTTCCATGATTCCGCGTGCTAAACGAGCATAACACCTGCTGTCTTTGAATACCTGATTACGGTCGCATCTATTCGTTATTGTCAAGTCAAGTCACCGCGTTCAAATTGTTGAAGCGTTCTATTATTCAGTCTGCAGTTTGCTGTCTACCTTTCTTGAAAAATCCATCTGGTTGATGAGCGAAAGCTTGGAAATTTTGATTTCTATTCTACACCAAGAGATTTCGGATATCTAGAATAGTTCTACTTTTTAAGATAGAACTATTGTTGTTTCGCTGCTGATTTTGTTTATTCATAAAGTTCTGAAGCACTCAAGATTTTCTTTATCTCTTCATCTGTATCATATATATATACACTGAGTGGCCACTTTATTATAACCACCTGACAATTTTAAGCAAATGAGCAATGGCTGCACGCTGTTGCCGCCAGAGGGCGAGACTAGTATAAAAAGGGAAAGCTTAGTGCTTGCGACAGTAGTAGAAGTGATTTTGGGGTGACGAGAAGGGTACAAAATGCGATTTGACGGACTTTCAACGTGGGGTTACTGTAGGAGCTCGGCGCCATGAACCGGGTATCACCGAATCCACCAAATTCCGGAAATGTTCCAGAGCAACTGTTGTTAAAGTGTTTAAAGACTGGACTGTCAGCCCAAAAACTGGGTCTCTACGTGCAACGTGTGGTCGTCATCGACTAGTAACTGCTCGGGCGGAACGGAGAGTGTCCAGATTGGTAACAGACAACAAAAGGGCAACAGTGGAGCAAACTACAGATCATTTTAATCACGGATTCCCTCAAATAATCTCTGCACCCACTGTTCGCCGTACACTGCATCGGACGAGATATGGCAGCCGAAGGCCTGTTCGAACACTTTTGCTGTCTGCAGTTAACAAGAGAAAACGTCTCCAGTTCGCACAGGAGCACAAGGATTGGATAGTCGATAATTGGAAACAAATTATGTGGTCCGATGAATCACGTTTTCAGTTGCAGTATGCCGATGGCCGAGTGAGAATTTGGCGGAAACAGCACGAAAGCATGGACCCCAAATGCATTGATACAACCCTTAAAGCTGGTGGAGGCAACGTTATGGTTTGGGTAATGTTTTCCTGGCATGCTTTGGGCCCTTTAATTTGTGTTGATTAACGTCTAACTGGAACATCATATCTAAACATCGTTGCGGACCAAGGCATTCTGTGATATGGATATTTTATCCCAATGGGGATGGCTACTTTCAGCGAGATAATGCGTCCTGCCGTTTTCAGCGAGATAATGCGTCCTGCCGTAGTGCTCGTATTGTACAGGGATGGTTTCAGGAACATGCCGGTGAGTTTACTTTGCTTAGGTGGCTCCCACAATCTCCAGATCTCAACCTCATTGAGAATTTGTGGGATGAAGTTGAACGATCCATCAGACAGCTGGATCCACAACCCTGCAATCTCACACTCCTGGGAAGTTCTATTAATCAAGCATGGTCTCAGATTCCACAAACCACCTAACAACATCTCGTGGAGTCCATGCCACGAAGAATCGACGCAGTATTAAAAACAAAAGGTGGCCCAACGAAGTACTGAGGGGGTGTTCATAATAAAGTGGCCACTCAGTGTATGTATATTTGTAATTAGGAAATTTTGTAGTTTGTTGCATTCGTATTGAAAATCCACCAAAATGTTACGACAGCACTAAGAAAAGAGCGATAGTAAGTTCTGTCTGCTCTCTAAAATCCTTATGCGCGGTAACTTCATGTGAATGCATTCCCGTTATTTTTTTTTTACTTTAGGCTTTAATACTAATTCGTGTAAACTAAACTCACCTGTACATCGGTGGCGTATTATGTGAATTATTAGCAGACAAATGCTGAAAAGTATAAGTCCACAGTTCTGAAACCCAACGCACAAAACACATTAATTGCGCCCTTCGTGAAAGGAAGCTTGGATAGCTGTCTAATTTAATGGCTCAGGTGTAGTTATTAACATTAGGAATGGTTGTTATGGAATTACGCAAACTAATTAATTAAGTAAGGACGTCTCTTCATAAGCTGTCCTAGACTATTTTAACTAAATAATTGAAACGCAAAAATCTGTTAGTTAAATAACATACATATGCATCTAAAGCTTTGTTTCCGACAACAGAAATGTTCTGTCTGGACTTTAAATCTTTGTTCACTTAAGAAAACAAATCCCCGCGTCCCTTGCACTGATAATTATTTTTCCTAACAGCAGAACAGCGAATAATAGTTTGGACATATTATAAGCAGTAAGTTGATAATTGACAATGAAATAGTTGGTAGCATTTTCCGAAAATGGAAGCCAGGTAACCACTCACGTATGAAATACACCAAGTATTATTATCGCAGAGAGTGGAGTTTCCTTAATTTGCAGAACGGTAGCGTAACAGTGGGTGCAAATGCTTTTTGAAAAATGTCTCAAAACATCTAATGTAAATAGCAAGTATTCTGTCGTCTTATGATTGTGAATAGCACTTAAGACTTTCTTCCTGAAATGAAACTCAAAAGTTCAGAAGCATTTTTGTGGAGAAAGTTTCAAAGCTCAAAAGTTTGATCGGTTCCCATCGTCATGCTCTCTCTCTCTCTCTCTCTCTCTCTGGGCTCGAGTCTCACTGCCGACAAAAAAGCCTTTTTACTATATATATATATATACACTGAAGTGGAATATATAGAGCTAGGCAAGACAGCACGAAAAAGTATCACTGAAGACGTAAGGAAATTCAACTGTGAGCTAGTGAGGAAAGCAATTGAAAACAACCAAAGCCTAAAGATAGCAAAGGGACATCTCAGTAAGGGAAGAAAACAGATTATGGCTCTGAGAAAAGAAGATGGTTCTATAACAAGAAATAGAGGCGAAATTTTGACAAGAGTGAAAGATTTCTACTCCAAATTATATGAAAGGGATGATACATGTACTCCAGACATCATGAAAGGTACCAGAGTTCTTCCAGTCCTCCCAGCAGAAGTTGCTCATGCAATCAAGAACATGAAGCGGAGGAAAGCTCCAGGAGAAGATGGAATTACTATAGACATCATACAAGAAGCAAGTGGAGAAATTGAAACAGTACTCGCCCAAATTTTCACTCTATGCCTTAATGAAGGGAAGATTCCTGAGGATTGGAACACCGCTACAATGATCCTGCTACATAAAAAAGGTGACATTGAGGATCTCAGGAACTACAGACCTATCAGCCTCCTATCAGTGGTTTATAAAATCTTCACTAAAGTTCTTTCACACCGTTTGAAGGTAACACTGGACATGGCTCAACCGAGAGAACAAGCTGGATTCAGGAGTGGCTACAGCACAATAGATCATATCCACGTACTGAGAGAACTAATTGAAAGAGCGAGGGAATATGAACTTCCATTGTGCATGGCTTTTATCGATTATGAAAAAGCCTTTGATTCGGTGAAACCATCAGCAGTTACCACGGCTCTGAAATCCTGCGGTATTGAAGATGCATACATTAATATTATTAATAACATCTATGAAAATGCAAGTGCAAAGATTCGGCTGTTTGAAAATACAACACACATAAAAAGTGGAAAGGGAGTGAGACAAGGTGACACCATATCTCCGAAGCTCTTTAATGCCACATTGGAAAATGTCTTTCAATCACTGAACTGGGAAAACAAAGGGATAAAGATTAATGGAGATTTTCTAACCCACCTTCGTTTTGCTGATGACGTAGTCATTTTTGCAACTACCCCATCAGAGCTGCAGAGTATGATCCAGGAACTTGCTGACAAGAGTAAAGAAGTGGGATTAAAAATGAACTTTCAGAAGACAAAAGTGATGTTCAATGCTTTTACAAGAAATGAAGACTTATCGATTGATGGAGAAAAACTGGAGATAACAGATACGTATGTTTATCTTGGACAGCAGATATCAAGTGAGGGTCACATTGATGAAGAAATTAATCGGCGTACAAAACTTGCCTGGAGAGCTTTTGGAAGAAACAGCATAATTTTCAAGAGCAATATGCCATTATGTCTTAAAAGAAAAGTGTTTGATCAATGCATCCTTCCAGTGCTTACGTATGGTGCAGAGACGTGGACCTTAACTAAAAGAGACATACAAAGGCTGCAGACAACTCAAAGAAGCATGGAGAGGTGCATGCTTGGTATAACCAGGAGAGATAAGAAGAGGAACTCGTGGATCCGAAAAATGACGAGAGTGGAAGACATCATGATCAGAGTTAAATCCCTGAAATGGCAATGGGCTGGACATACTGCCAGAAGGACAGACCATAGATGGACAGCCGAAATTTTAGATTGGATTTCAAGGGACAGGAAAAGACCCAGGAAAAGACCACATGGGAGATGGGTGGATGAAATTCGTAAATATGCGGGAGTGACATGGAGGAGACTGGCACAAGACAGACCGTTGTGGAGGAAACTTGGGGAGACCTTCGTCCAGCAGTGGATTGATAATGGTTGACAATGATGATGATGATGACACTGAAGTGCCAGACAAACTGGTACAGACGAGCTTATGCAAAATACATAGCAACGTCACCTATGCGCGTACTCAGTTGTGTCCGCCAGTGCGTATATAAAGCGATAAACATCCTTCCTTGCCAGCTGTCAGAGCTGTTTTCTGCATGAGAATGACAAGTAATAACGATTTAAGCGATTTTCAACGCGGTGTCATAATTGGCGCTCGTGAGATGGGCCATAGTATTTCGGAGGTAGAAACGAAGTTCGGATTTTCACGGACGACCATTGCAAGGGTGTACCGTGACTACAAGAACTCCGGCAAAACCTCCAACCTACGATACCAGTGTGGCCGTAAAAAGACATTGGGTGAACGTGACCATTGTCGGCTGTCACGAATCGTTTCACGCGATAGGCGTGCAAAACTCTCGCAGGTATCATCGGAATTCAATGCTGGAGCCTCAGCAAGTATCAGCGTCCAGACTGTGCAACGTACCCTGCACGATATGGATTTTGGGAGCCGACGCCGAACTCGAGTCCCCTTGATGGGTGCACGACACAGAGCTATGCGCCTCGCTTGGGCACGACGACACCGCCGCTCGACACTTAATGACTGGTAACAAGTAGCCTGGTCTGACGCGTCCCGTTTCCAATTGTATCGGGCAATGGAAGGATTCGTGTGTGGCGCGAACCCCATTAAGCCATGAATTCCGCCTTTCAACAGGGAACTGTGCCGGCTGGTGGGGTGTCCGTAATGGTATGGGGTGTGTTTAGCTGGACTTCACTGGGATCCCTGGTACGTCTACGAGTGTCTGTGACCGGCCAACGTTATGTACGTATCTTTCTGACGAGGTACACCCGTTCATGTCCTGCATTCATGCTGATGGGTTGGGAGTGTTCCAACAGAACAATGCACCTCCACACAAGTGTCAGGACGCCACATTGTGGTTAGAGGAGCATTCATCTGAGTTTGGGGTGTTGCCATTCCCACCCAAGTCCCCAGATCTGAACATGATAGAACACATTTGGGATGTCATGCAACGCGCCATCGAACACAGGAATCCGAGACCTCGGATTCGCTAAAAACATTACAAAAGAAAAACGTACATCCATAACAACACAAAACAAGAGAGAAAAACCATTAATTGATAAATAAAATACGTAGAGCATTGCTTGAAAAAAGTTTCCATATTTACAAGTAGTGTTCTAATTATTCTTAAGTTCGAAAGACGGGCACAAGCCAAAAGAGCATGAGAATTATGTTAAACCAAAAAACATGGTTATTGAAACAAAAAATCCCGTTTGCGGATCTAAGAATGACCGACAAACATAAAAAAACCACCGAACCGATTTTCAAACATCTAAGGAGAAAAAGCAAAACCCAAGACCCACTCACTACAAAAAACAGTTCAAAAGAATTCATGCTGAGGACATTACAAAAAATAAATGACGAACATCCATTACAAAGCCAGTTCAGCTGTGCTTGTTGCACAACTGAACTGTGGTCACAACGTCATACAGAAAATGGTAGAAGACTTAAGGTATCGGAAAGTGTGTGCAAAGTGGGTACCTCGGCAGTTGACACCAGATCTGAAAGAGAGAAGGGTGGAAGTCTTCTCTGATCTCCTGGAAGCATTTGAAGCCAATGAATATACGTTTCTCTCCGCTATGGTGACAGGGAGTGCAGGGGATTAAACGTCGGCGTGTCTTTATGATCCGAAAACGAAGAATCAATTCATGGACATGGAATGGCGTAAGACCTCTTCTCGAAGGCCTAAAACATTAAAGAGACAGCGATCAACACAGAAAGTCACGGTGACTGTTTTTTTTGGGATGACAGGGGTGTCTTTCTCCTTGATTTTCTGGAACGTGGCCGTGCCGTTGCCAGCGAGCGGTACATTGCGACACCCAAGAAGCTTAGAGAACCAATAAGGAGGCAGACACCGAGCAAGAATCTAAAAAGGATCCACATTCACCATGATAATGCTGGACCACATACATCTTTGGCAACAAATCAGGCTATCAGCAAATTAGGCTGGTGCGTGGTTTCTCATCCACCGTACAGCCCAGAACTGGCACCATCCGACTTTTACCTGTTTGGTCCAATGAAGGACAGACAGTTTTAGAGGATAACGATTTGATGACAGTGATGAGGTGAAAGTGGCTGTGAAGAAGTGGGTACAACAGCCCACACCTGAATTTTCCAAAAGAGGATTCGAAAGCTGGGTTCAACGATGGTGTAAATGCATCGTTTGTGATGGAGAGTATGTAGAATAGTATCTTTATATAGAGGAAGAGTTACTCTACCAGAGTGTGCGATTTGAACGAACTCTGTCAGTTAATAAAAACGTCATGCCCACTTTTGCATTACTTTGGGTACGACCTCGTAATATTGATAAAATCGCATACAGAAACCAATGCCAAATTATTTCTTCTTTTGAAAATTGGTTAACTGATTAAAGCAAAAAGTATAAAGATCTGTAAAACTGATTTTAATGAGATATTTTCTTGAAAATTCTGAATATCATTACAACCAAAAAACAGGAATCTTTGCCTTTCGTTAGTGCACAAAGAACCTAAACGTACGGGCAAAATAAATGTTATGCCAGGATTCTATGCTATTAGTTTCCGAAAAATCGTATTAAAAGACTAAAACCTAGAAGATGTATTTTCTGAAGTTTTAGATTCTCAAATTTATTTAGGGAAAAAACATGAATTAAATGGCATGACATAGAGATTACAAAAAGTGCAGCTAAGGAAAAATAGAATTGCAGATTTCCAGAAATGCATTGGTGCCCAAAACTTAAGGACGGACTACATTTTTTACCTGTATTATAAAAATGATACATGACCACAGCCAAATGAGGAAATAATTATATTGCCAGCATACGAACGCATGAAAAGACACAATAATTGTTTATAAATGACGCGCAAATTACATTGTGATCCTCAGTGTTTACACAATAGTTACAACTTTCTGAAGGATATAGTTGGAGAACGCAAGTACAGTGCTTACCGATAACCTGGTGGAGAGACATTTCAGTATAGAATATGCTCACCACGAACCGCAATGCATCTCTCACAACGTCGAGGCATGCTGGGCACCAAGTGATACAGGACTCCCTGTGGCGAATTGTCGCACTTCTCCCTCAGACCACGGATGAGGCCCTGTTTGTTTTGTGAACGGGGTTTTCGACAACCAATGCGCGTCTCTATTGCATTCGAACCGTGTTAGATGGGGTTGAGGTCTGGGGAGCGTGCTGGCCAGTCAATGTGAGGAATATCCTTGGTCTCCAGAAGTGTCTGCACTGCTCGTACGATGAGGTGGGACATTATCATCCGTGAACGGAAAGTCTTCTCTTACAGCACCACGGAAGAATCGAGTAGAAGAACTTTGATTTATGTCGTGCACCCGTCATAGTCCCCTTTTCCGTCACTTGCAGCTCAGTGTTCATTGATCATGATGCTGGCCCACACCATGATCCAGGCACCGCCGTATCTGTTCCTTTCCTGCTCATTCTGGTACGCATTACAGTACCACTTTCACTCCAGATGAACTGACGCCTAGAATCGAAGGACAGACTGGAACGACTCTCATCTGTGAAGAGTACATTGGCTAATTGATGACGTGTCCAATTTGGATACGACACCACTGAAAACGGGCGCTACGTTCAGTTCTAGATAGAGAGACGCAAACCACAGGCCTCCGGGCATGTAGCCTTATATGTCACAGACGTCTTGACACAGTTTGCTGGGATATCCGCGTTCTTCTACTGGGATGGAGGCGACTCGAAAGCTGACCAGCCACGGTGAGGCGATCACATTTCGTGTCCTGTCTTCATGCGTGGTAGAAGAGCAAAGGCGATCTCATAGCATCCATTTGGAATACATTCTATTGGTTTGAAACGCTGCCCAGAGCTTGGATACCACGCTATGCGCGATTCCAAACTGTCTGAAAACATCACTCATTGTCGGCGGTCTTCTTCCAGCTTCCCGATAATTCTTCTCCGCGTGAAATCATCTAGATGATAACTTTGGTACAGAACGTAAATTACACGTTCGTACCTTTATCCTTCAAAAGCATGTCGCCTACCGCGCCTTTTTCTCTTTTATCCATTTAAGAGAAACCACGTGACCCCTGTGCTCACGATTCGAAATTGTGCATGTGCTCCGGCTTTCAACGGTACGTCCCCAGGCGTCTGATTTTTTGATTGTAACCTTTCGAAATAGTGTTCGTCCTAAGGTTTTGGACACCAGTGTATTTTGAAAAGTAAAACATGTGGGCAATCGCAAATCTACATCGAGCTCGGAACATTCACCAAATTATTGGCGAATGTATTGGAAAGCGCACATGGAGTGTGCATGGGGCTATTTTCCATATGACGCTCAGAGCTAAAAAAAGAAGCATTTTGAATCTTCAGAAAAATAAAAACATATGTAATAAAAGCTTGCTTACAATTATCGAAAGGTGTTGTTGAACACCTCTGAAGATATGACTTCTGCCAGCGATTAGAAACTTAAGATGGTAAGTAATTACTTAAAAATGGGTCCAAAAATGAACTCTAAGCAAGATACAGAAAGATGTGAAGATGAAGTCAAATAATTTGCAAGAATCAGTACAGAGAAAGATTTCACAAAATGCATAGTTCTTAAGGAATCATTCGTTCATCAGGGAACAAGAAATGGTGGAAAATGTAGAAACCAGGGGAAAAGCAATGGTGGTTTTTATTTATAACTCACATTGTCAAATTGGGGCAATTTTCGTTTTGAATCCTGAAGTTTGGTCTATGAAGCCTTGAGTTTCGTAAAAAAGTAGCCTCAGTTCTAGAACTTTTCCTCAAGTTCAACCTTTTCTATGATTTTATTTAATAATAATTTCAAAGTGATTTCTTTCCCTTCAGCACTTGTCCGGCTAAATAAATGTAGGCTACTTATTTATTCATTTACATATTGCCAATCCTTGCAGACTTTTATTCATTTTTCATGTTTTCACTTGTTAATCATAGGGACGAAAGTTTGGCTTTGTATTGCATGCATAACGCTTCCTTCAACAGGAAATAACACAATACGAAGAGCGTGCTAATCACAATTGATGCTTCACTCGCGATAAATCCAGGCAGAAAGCTCAAAACTTGTTTATCTCTCAAAGCATTTATTCATAAAAATAAAAATTTTACGTAATGTCTTTTCTTCCACTAGACACAGCAGGAAAGAAAGGAATGTTAATGATAGTCGAAAGAAAATGGGAAATTCATTGCTTGAGTTGATCGTTTGGTTTTCCAAAACAATTGCGGTTTCACAAGCCGTTCATGACTGAGCGATTTAGCATCTACGAGGAGTTTAATCATTGTCTAAGTAATAATGGGCTAGTTGATGATCTAACTAACGAGATTTTCCGCTGTGCGTTAAAATCTGAAACAATCCGAGGCATCAATCTTTTTAATGTGGTGAGAACTGATCGATAATTCTTAGAACGAAATCCCTGGGACTACAGTTCCTTACTTTGCACTGGTTTCAAGCACTAGTATTTGTAAGCAAAATTTTGCAGTACTCCTAAAATTACTTAGTGTTATTTTATTGATCGCACTGAAATTTATGGGTGAAATTCTTTAATACATCTCTCTAGCGCTAGTAAGAAAGTACTTGATAATATCAAAACCAATTTTTAACGTGTCTGTTTCTTAAAAAGAACTTCCACGAGGTCGGCTGGCATTCTAATTGACTGTGAGATTGTACTATTTATTTTTATTTGGACTATTTTGTACTATTTTATTTTTTTAACTTTGTACTATTTTATTTTTATTTGGCGCTCTATAACCGAATGAGGGTCTTGAGCTGTTAAAATCTCAAAAAGCAAAGAAATTTCTTTTAAACATGAGGGCTATTTGAAAGCAATTTTTTTAGCAAATGAGCATTAACCCTTTAATGACCAGTACCCAAAATTTATGTGTTACCCAGAAAACCATAGCATTCAAAACTGTGGGTTGCAGCTTTTCGAATTTCTATTCTCCCTGTGTTTAAAAAGAGAAATCTTCAATGCATGTATTATTCCCATGTTTACTTATGGAAGTGAAGCATGAAGTATCATGGAGTGACAATGTAAAAAAGTTAGAGGAAAGAATGCTAGGAATATTCTTCTTTCGGCAATGTATCTGTAAGAAAGTTAGAGAAGAATGTTTAGGAATAACAAGAAAAGTTAGAGTTAGAAATGAAAGTATAAGAGAAAAAACAGGAATAATAGATATTTTAAAAATGATAAAAGAATCAAAGCGGAGATGGGTTGGACGTGTTAGAAGACTAAAAGAGGAAAGATCGACACGGTTAATAACAGAATGGCAACCGAGAGATGGCAAGAGACGAAGAGGGCGCCAAAGAATAAGATAGAGAGATTACTCCCTGTGTTTAAAAAGAAAAATCTTCAATGCATGCATTATCCCCGTGTTACTTATGGAAGTGAAACATGGAGTACCACAGAGCAACAATGTAAAAAGTTAGATAGAAGAATGTTAGGAGTGATAATATTTATATCATAAATGCCTGTACTAGGAAAATAAACATTTTATATAGCACAGCAACATACAAGATCTTTCAAAGCACCAAGTGCTCCACTGTCAGGTACTTCAATAAATACATAACCAAACAAAAATAAAAACAACGGATAAAAAGAAGAACCTTCTTCAAATTACGCGAGCGCGTGATAACTTTAACAAGGTATACAATAAATACATTGGAAACGTGGGTTCGTGTTAAAGGATTCAACTAAATAAATCTAAGAAAACATTACTAAATAGAGAAAGGAATATTTGCTCATAGGGAATTAATAGGTATACATAAAAAATTCAAACTGTAAATGAAGTAGTGGGAGTAGAGTGCTGGTGGAGATGTTCATGTCTATTTGGCTGGATTACCATGGCCCAAGCCACGGGAACAAAACGTGGAGTTTCTTCGTTACAGCACTCAGTGATGTGCGACTGAATACACAAACTTTCAGTGAACTGGAGGGATCGCCTTGTACGATCTGAAATCAGCACCCTGACATTGGTCCAGTCTGGTCGGTGGGTGCCTCTATTAACCAACCGTGCAAGAAAAGTAGCGACAGAGTTATTTGTAATGGCGTACTTGTTCTCTTATAGTCTAGTGCCCAATGAGCGTGCAGTGGACTCTATATACGCTAATACTGGATCTTCAGGGTCAACAGTATTTAAGGGGATTTTGTAAACCCCAGGCATATTAAGTGTGGAAACTTGGTCACAGTCACTTTGTACGATGGATCGAATATTTTTGTACTCTCTCCAAAGGCAATGGGGTGTTTTTTACATGCGTTCCTTAGTATTGAAGTGATTACAGATACATAGTCAACAGTTCCAATATATTTTACAACTCTGGCTTCCCTTTGTAGTGTACTTTGTACAGGATATTTCAATTATCCAGCAAGATTGTCAACAACCTCTTTATGGTATCCATGTGTCATTTCCTTTTTATTGTTATCACGCGCTAGTGTAATTTGAAAAAGCTTCTTGTTTTTATCAGTTGTTTTTATTTATGTTTGGTTATGTATTTACTGAAGTACCTGACGATGGAGCACTTGGTGCTTTGAAAGATCTTGTACGTTGCTGTGCTATATAAGATGTTTATTTTCTTAGTACAGGTATTTATAATAAAAATATTATCGTGCTATGAAGGCCTTTTCTCACTGGAATAATGTTTAGTGCACGTTGAATTCTTATTTAATTTATGTTAGGAGTGAGAGGAAATAAAGTTAGAAATAAAATACCAAAATCCAGAATCCCGTACGTACAGAACTTACTCAAAAACGTATATCAAGTTAAATGCTGTCTACGTTAAACTAAACCAGTATGTTCCAATTGCAGAATTGAAGTACGAGATTTATTCACAATTAAATACAATGATTAAAAACTACTGTAAGATCTTTCGGGACTAACTATAGTTCCATCTTTAAGCAGACTGTCACAGAGAACCAGTGGGGTTGGTATTAAATACAAAGACATCCCATGATACATTAGGCTCCATGTTGCCACAACATGGTAATCGATATGAAGAAAAGAGAATAGATAAGAAGAAAAGAGAATTATTCTTATCGATTACCATGTTGTGGCAACATGGAGCCTAATATATCATGGGGTGTCTCTGAATTTAATACCAACCCCAGTGTTTCTCTGTGACAGTCTACCTGATGATAGGACTATAGTTAGTCCCGAAAGATCTTGCAAGTACTTTTTAATCATTGTGTTTAAATTGTAAATTTTAATTCTGCAATTGGAACATACTGGTTTATTTTAAGGTACATAGACAGCTTTTAACTTGATATATGTTTCCACATATGTGTTTTGAGTAGAAATGAAATTAAAAGGGAAAGAACAGCAGTAACAAATATTATAGAAATAATAAAAGAATAAAAGTGGAGATGGGCTGGACATGTTAGAAGACTGAAAGATGAAAGATATACGCGATTAATGACATGATGGCAATCTAGAGATCAAAGGAGACAAAGAGTGTGCCAGAGAATTAGATGGAGAGATGACCTTCAGAAAATTAGAGGCACTAAATCGTGGACTGAGGCTAAGGATCGAGGAAGTTGGAAAAGACTGGGGTAGGTGTCAACAGGCTAAGAAGAAGAAGAAGATTCTCCCTTTTACAGGTTAACAAGAAAGAATTAGTTCTGGGTTACCACACGAAACTTCCGGTCTATAGTTTTAATACACACTGACCTTCAGACATTTCCAGGGGTAAATCACTGCATTCTTTCTCTGAGAAGAGATGCGATATACTTGAGAATGAATGATATCTCCCTGGAAGAAACTAACTCCAGGTTCACTTCTTGTTTTAGCAACAGTAATGAAGAGCGAAAGTAACTTCTTCTAATCCAGAAGAGGCCGTGAAAATTCAAATAACATGTGACGGTTGGAAATCCCGCTTACTCTGTACGGGCGGTTTGGGTGACCGTGGTCGTCTAAAAGTACGGGTGTTTTGGGCGGTATGGTTGTTAAAGAGTTAAGAAATATTTGTTTCGTGCTTTGTAGGTTTCTAAATTAGCACCTCTTAATTTTAAAACACCTGTTTAAGTTTTGATAGTACAGTAAATGCTCATCCAAAGCGAATTTACTCGAATTTACCTTATACACTATCTACCAACAAGTAATTGGACACCCCTGCAATCGACGATATATGCGGTCCTGATACACGTCACGGCCGCCGCCGTTAAATATCCTGTGGGAAAGAACAACGCAACTAGTCGCATGCAAGATGCCACGCAGTTCGGAGCTCTCTGATTTCGAGAAAGGTGTAATCGTCGGGTATCACAGAAATTGCCGATCCATACGTGACATATCCAGCCAGTTGAAGTACCCGAAATCGACCGTGGCCTACGTGATTGGCAAGTGGAAGATCAGAGGTAACTGTCGGAATGTGCCCCGACCCGGAAGACCCACAAAATTAGGAGTTAGAGACCGACGAGTGCTGGCCAGAAAAATTCGGAAGAACCACACCAAATCAATGGGCCACATCCGCGAGGAGTTTCAACAGGCCTCCGGGAGTGTTCTTTAGATAAATACCATCCGTAAGGAAGCACATCTGCTCGTTTATCATGGACGTGCTGCCGCCCACAAGCCTTTGATCACCAAGTCCAATAGCGCTGCTCGGCTAACGTGGTGCGAAGAACGTCGACAGTGGACCGTTGAACAGTGGAAACAGGTTCTCTGGAGTGACGAATCAAGCTCCTCCCTCTACCGTTCGGATGGCAGGGTCTGGGTTTTGCGTCTGCCTGGAGAACGCCTCCTGTCGGAATGTATTTTCCAACTGTGAAATTCGGCGGCGGTGGAATTATGCTATGGAGTTGTTTCTCCTGGTATGGCACGGGACCCTTAGTCGCAATTCCTGGTAGACTCAACGCCGAGACCTATTGCACCATTTTGGATGACCATGCGCTTCCTACGTTGTGACAGTTTTACGGGGTGGACCCATGTTACTTTCAGGACGACAATGCGACCTGTCATGTTGCGAGGTCCACCATGGCTTGGTATGGTGACAATGGGGTTAATCGAATGGACTGGCCTGCGCAGAGCCCGGACCTTAACAATATCGAGCACCACTGGGACGAGTTGGAGAGTCGACTTAAGGGGTGCCCCCACCGTCCGAAATCGGTGAAGGAACTGACCTGTCTTCTCCAAGCCGAGTGGAAGAAAATACCGCTAGCCGTCGTACAACGCCTGGTTGAGAGTATGCCCCGGAGGGTCGCAGCTGTAATCGCCGCTCGTGGAGGCTCCACCAACTATTGAAGGTGAATAAACTTCGTTTTCCTTTGCTATCACATGTGTCCAATTACTTGTTGGTAATTAGTGTATTTAAGTAAGCGGTAAAAAACAAATGCACCCAAATTCTTGCCTGACGTGAAAATTGAAATTCAAGGCGGTATTCGAATCGCATTCCATTTTAATAATACAGTCAACCCTCCAACGGACACTCCTTAGTAGCGGACAGTTTTGTGATCCCCAGACTCAGAGTATACAAGTGTGTGCACATTTGCCTCCAAGTAGTGGGTCGTCTGAGTAACGGACAGCGATCTCGGCTATAAAACAATTTAAAATGCGAACGTTCAAGAGAAGAAGTATGCAAACTTTTGGCCACCAAAACTGTCTTTAGTTTCTACAGACGAAAGCTGGGTGATCTCTTTTGTCTTGAAGATTCCTTTTACAAGTTTACTGATAGATGATTCTAACAAGACCGTTTCCATAGAATTAGACAAACCATATCCCCTTGATTCTTGCATGAAACCACCTGCCTACGGAGCATATTCCTGAACCACTTTTGTTGTGCTCCTAAGAGAATTAAATTCACTTCCTATTCGATTTTAACGACAGCGACCTACTGCGGATAAGGTGCATCTTTGGAAAACCATCATGGAAGCTTGAACATCAAGAGTAAATGTACTTAGGGGAAGAAACTTGCTGTTAATGCACGATGTTCAATCTTGATGAATGATTTCAGTTACAAGCAAAACTTTAATAATTAGAAACACACACAAGTTAAAATATATATGCATAGTTAAAATCTCATGAGTACTTTCGTGCTCGCGGCGAGCACATCATCAGATGGAAGAACCAAGTTGGAGTCCCAGAAACACATTTATACATAGGTGTCGTTTCCAAACGTTCTTAATGAGAGGAAAGAAATTCAATAAAATTCACTTAGTGTAATGTAATATGACAAGTTAGAGGCCTGTAGAGTTCAATTACAATCTGCAATGCTAGAAGCAGGGACCAGAATCGAGGATGGTAAAGTTTTCCAGGCCTGCGAAATAAAGCTGGGTACTTCGTTGCAACAAGTGTCTAGTCGATGCTTGTTGCAACGACGCACTGTTCGCCGTACACTGCATCAGATGGGATATTGCAGCCGAAGGCCTGAGGCCTGTTCGAACACCTTTGCTGTCTGCAGTTAACAAGAGAAAATGTCTCCAGTTCACACAGGAGCAGAAGGATTGGACAGTCGATAATAATTGGAAACAAATTATGTGGTCCGATGAATCCTGTTTTCAGTTGCATCATTCCGATGGCCGAGTGAGAATTTGGCTGAAACAGCACGAAAGCATGGTCTCCAAATGCATTGCTACAACCCTCAAGCTGGTGGAGGCAACGATGTGTTATGGGGAATGTTTTTCTGGCATGCTTTGGGCCCTTTAATTTGAGTTGATTAACGTCTGACGGGCACATCATATCTAAACATCGTTACGGACCAAGTGCATCCTGTCATGTGGATGGTTTATCCCAATGGCGATGGCTACTTTAAATAAGATAATGCGTCCTGACATAGTGCTCGTATTGTACAGGATTGGTTTCAGGAACATGCCAGTGAGTTTGCTTTGCTCAGGTGGCCCCCACAATCTCCAGATCTCAACCCCATTGAGAACGTGTGGGATGAAGTTGAACGATCCATCAAACAGCTGGATCCACAACCCTGCAATCTCACACTCCTGGAAAGTGTTATTCATCAAGCATGGTCTCAGATCCCACAAACCACCTGTCAACATCTCGTGGAGTCCATGCCACGAAAAATCGACGCAGTATTAAATGCAAAAGGTGGCCCAACGAAGTACTGAGGGGGTGGTCATAAAAAAGTGGCCACTCAGTGTATAAGATCCTTAATTTGAGGATCGACTGATTTCCTTGTAATAGAATAAATATGAATCTGTCGAACAAGTGTGGTATTTATTCTATTACAATGAAATCAGTCGATCCTCAAGTCAAGGACCTTACATATATCGGCTCAACCCTACGGAGGTTTAATTGTCTCTGATTCGACACATCTACTGAATTCAACAATTATCATAAAAACATCACTTATCCGAAGCATATCATTCAACAATTATCCGGAAAACAGCCTTCGTTTTGTATGAAACGTTTAACAGTAGTTTTCTGAGAGACAAGTTTCGTCTAGTGTTCAGGATCAGAAAAATGTTCGTTCCTTGTGGAAGTTCTTTATTAATGACCTAAGAGGTAATTTTCGTTTACCCTTAATAATCCGAATAATTGTTTGAGAAATATCCGAGAAACTGTTACTGTGTGTGCGAAAGATTAGTGTCGTGGTATTAGTGGACGGTCCGATTACGCTATGAGTAAAACACACCCACCCCTTAACAAACAAATAAGTAAGTATACACAGTTGAGTGACATTATTGTGACCAACCCCTACTTTTGACGTCAAAAGCCCATAGCCAATGAAAGAAGGCACGTGTTGTGAGCTGGCTTGGAGGTTACATAAGGTTTGCTTCAGACATTCTGAAATCATATCACTCGTTGCTGTCATGAATATAAGGGGCGATTTATCAGATTTGCAAAAAAGAATGATTATCGGCTTTCGGGCCAAGGGCGGCAGTGTTTCTTAAAGAGCGCAGTTTGTGAACTGTTCACGTGTTGCTGTGGTTAAAGTGTATAGTGATTGGAGAAATGGCACCATTGCGAATAAGCGACGGGAAAACTGCCGAGCACCACGTCCCATTGATGTGAGAGGTGAATGTCGGCTTCGAAGGTGCGTGAGAGCCGATCGACAAGCTGCAGTGGAGCAACTCGCTCTCCGAATGAACCAGGCGGTTACCGAATGAACCAGGCGGCTACCGAATGAACCAGGCGGCTACCGAATGAACCAGGCAGCTACCGAATGAACCAGGCGGCTACCGGAAATGTGCCTAAACCGACAGTTAAGAAACCCTGTTGCGTATGGGGCTCCGATGTAGACCGATGGTCACTGCACCTATGCTAACGAAGGTGCATAGGCGGAAAAGGCTTATCTCTGTACGGCAGTATCAGAATTAGACCTTTGCTGATTGGCAAAGGATTGTCTTGTCCGATGAGTCACGTTTTCCGTTTCATCGAAAGGATGGATGGCGTATAAGGCGAGAAACGTCGGAGAACAAAATCTCTTCAACCACTGCTGGAAGAACACAAGCTGGTGTGGGCGGCGTTATAGTCTGGGGAATGTTTTCATGGCATTCTCTGGATCCACTCATACCTATGGAAGGCACTGTGAACCGAATTCGGTATGAATCCATTATTGCAGACCACGTACACCCATACATGCTGATTGTCTTCCCTGGTTCGGATAGGATCTTCTAGAACGAAAATGCGACGTGTCACACAGTTAGAAATGTCCGAGAATGGTTGGAAGAGCACGATGAAGACTTCAAAGTACTTCCCTTGCCTCCTACTTTCCCAAACTTAAACCCAATTGAGCATCTGTGGGATCGCCTCGATCGTGTTGTTTGCTCTATGGATCCTTCACCATGTACTCTCCAGCAGCTATGAGATGCAGTTGCACTCAGCATCGCTCCACATACCTGTGAACACCTTCCAGCACCTTATTGAGTCACTCCGAGCCCGTCTAGCTGCTGTCCGCGCTGCACACCGCGGTTACTCTGGATATTAGCTGGTGGTGACAATAATATGACCCGACCGTGTATTTGCAATAATGCATTTTGGTAACGTAACTTAAGGCTCTGATGCATTTTTCCAGGTCATTTGAGCGTTCGAAATCCGTAATAATATTTTCCATTCGTGTTTAGCTGAGTGTATAGTTTTCCCTTTTTTCTCCTACTTGTCACAGGTCTTTAGTTTAACTCTGTGAAACACTCGTTGCTTCGTGCTTTAAAATTTTCACTAACAACTCCACATTTCGTTGCTTTTTGGCTTACAATGTAGTTTAATTTTGAATTCCAATCCTCTACGCCGTTATTCGTACTGGGTCTGTGTCTATAAACATTCCACATTTGTGTTGTCCAGCCACTGCTCAACGGAATAGTCAAGAAATTGGGATAATTTTTCACTTTTTAGAGATTTGGCCATAATATGTTGTTATGTGCTACACAGGTAAAGCACGTGTAAAAACAATAAATCTGCAGCGATACATTCCGTCCGTGTAGTTTCGTTGGGAGAGCCACTTACTCCGGAGTGAGAGGGCGCAATTCGATCAACTTGTGTAAACTTGTGTTTTCATAGTGGCGCCCGAACGAAAAAATGGATGCACTGTCCGTTGGGTTCTTCAAAAAATATGTGACGATTGTTCCACATATCGTCTACAATTAATGAAAATTCGTTCTTCGCTTCAAAACAAATTAAGAGGGAGATGATGTGACGTACTACAGAGGCAAAGAACGCGTCAAGATGACAAATCTCCAGCGATACATTCTGTCCGTGTAGCTTAGTTGGGAAAGCAACTTACTCCGGAATTAGGGGACGCGGATTCAATCCGCGTCACGGGTAAACTTGTGTTTTCACAATATGACCACACATCTCTTAGATAAGCCAGAGCTGCGCACATCTTACATATAGTTCGAATTTCTTCATTTTCTTTATGTTGGACTACCAATCCTATCTCTTTAGTTTTCCTCCGGAAACTTTGCGAAAGTGGTAGGTGTTTCTTACTTATTCATACATAACTGTCTTCTGGATCGATCAAATACATCCTCAGTACCTACAATAACGCCCTGAAGAAAGTAGGCTTTGGTGTAGGTATCAAGTTCCCGAGAATTTTAGCAATCAGACTCACTTGTATTGATGAAAATCCCCTATCTCCAATGAAGCGGACGTACATGCCATACCAGTATATTATCCTAACGGCACGAAACAATACTGTAGAGGTAACGACACGAAACAATACTAAAGCGGTAACGACACGAAACAATACTGTAGCGGCATGAAAAATTCATTTGTAATTAGGATTCATTATCATAAAAGAGGCGTAAAAGTAGGTAAGGTAAACACCACCTCATCCACAGATGTCAAGTTCAAATCAGCCGTAGTGTAACGACATCAAGAAATTAACTCCCTTCACCCAACCAGCATCAACTGTAATACTGGAGACCTTAGAAATCATACTCGGCAGAAGGACCTGCAGCGCCAGTGTCTCACTACAACTGCTGCGAATGCGTGGAATTAGCTCTTAAAGTACCATTATCATCCTTCCTCATGCATTTTGCTTTCCCAAATGTGGCTTACTCTCCTTACACTCTAACGTTTTCTAGTGTTGTAATCCAGAAGGTCGCTAGCTGATTTAAATCTTTGGAATAGCTCAAGTTCAGTTTGTAATCCCCTGTTAGCTTTGATGAAGCCATCTGTTTGAGGAGCAAAATCTAGGCGGCCATAATTCATTGTACCTACAAACGGATGATTAATATAATTCAATATCATTTGTTTCTGGTCAGTTGAGGGCAACACACACACACACACACATACAGAAGAAAAATTAATAGACGCATAAAACTTGGCAGAAGTGAACTTGAAAGAAACGGTGCAATTTTCAAGGGAAATTTACCATGATGTCTTAAAAGAAAAGTGTTTAATTAATGAATCCTACCAGTTCCAGTACTTCCTTAAGAATCAAACACATGTATCTTAATTTAAAGTCCATGCAGAAACTGCAGTCAACTTAAAGAACAATGAAAAAATGCATGCTTGGTGTAACCAGGAAAGACAGGAGTAACTCGTAAATCAAGAAAACGACAAGAATTGATGTCGTCAAGATCGACCCTTAAATGGGAATGGGTGGACATATTGATAGAAATGCTGACCACCACTGGACAACTTAAATACCAGCCTGTATACCAAGGGTTAGGAAAAGTCTCAGAAGAAGACCGCGTGAGAGATATATGGATTAAATTCGAAAGTATGCAGGGATTGACATAGAAGGATCTGCTCAATACAGAGAATTGTGGAAGAGACTTGGAAGACCTTCATTCAGCAGTCGATTGAGAATGGTTGATGATGATGATGATGATGATGTTACTTGATGCATCTGTTTACAACTATTAAACTTGTAGACTATAGAAAAACACGGAGTACCTCTAAAATTTACGACACGCAAAATGTCGGACTTACTGTTGTTGTAGAGACAATGTAGTAATTGTCTTAAGGATGAATTTCTCTTGATCATTTCGACTAGCAAAAGTGTTTGTATGGGGTTGGTTCTGAAAATATTTCGTTTGTGCATATAATTTGATCAAAATTATATCTCAAAACCAGATATTCTCTATGATTCGTCTAAATTGTACAATCACCTTTAACTTTCGACCCAAACGTTACCGGCATCTGACTGCCACAGTCAATCTAGCCCAATATTGAAGAACATATTTGAAAAAAAAAGGGTGACAAAAGCATAAATTTCTTCATAAGTGTGTTCTATCTGACGCTCAATATCACAAACACAAAATTTTAAGTGCTGAATGAATACTTCATTTTAGAGGTTTTAAAATTAGTTATTTATTCAATATCTAACCCCATCAAACTCTAGCAGAAACTATCCATTCATAACTGAAAGCTATTATAGAGGGAGAGTCGGAAGTTCTGCAATATTTGCATAAACGCATGTGCTGCGGTGGGTATGTCACGTGTTTAAACTAGTTCAAGTCGCGCACTGCAGTCAGTCAAAAGGGATATAAAGTGGTAGTCGTTGCTGTGAACAGCACTGCATGTCGTCGTTCTGTCTATAGTTGGAACGCCTAAAAGATGAACAGCCACAACCGGCTACTTAGGGAACTTTTGCTTTACGAGTTTGAACTCAGCCATAAAGCAACTCAAGCAACACGAAACATTCGTCTTGCGAAAGAGGAACGTTCCGTGAGCCGCAGCACCACAACCAGATGGTTCAAGATATTATGCTGCTCAGGTAACAGAAATCTCGACGATCAGCCAAGATCAGGGCGGCCGCATTCCGTTGATTCGGAGGCCGTAGAGGCAAATCCGACAACCAGCACTCGCAGATTATCAGGCGAGCTGGGCATATCACAAACCACCGTGATTCGTCACCTTCAGGACCTCAGCTAGGTCTACAGGAGCTGCCTCATTGTTCCTCATGCACTGACGCCATCTGAAACAAACCGCCGAGTGGAAGTGTGCACGAGACTCCTAGAAACCCCTCGTGATGTACGTTTCATTAAGAGAACTGTTAAGTGCGATGAAAAATGGGTCTATTTCCGTAATCCTAACACATAACGGCAGTGGTTGAGCCCGGGACAGCCTTCTGAACCTGTTGCCAAAGGTAGGCGCTTCTAGCACAAGGTGATGATCTGCGTCTGATGGAATATCGAGGGGATAAACCATTACGAATTTGTTCCAGACGGTCGAACCATCAACGGCAACCTCTACTCTGAACAGCTGGAGCGAATGTATGCCATTTTGGAAGAGAAGTACTCGGCACTGGTGGACAGAAAGCGCGCTTTCCAACAGCAGGACAATGCTTGGCCTCATACCGTGCGAACGACCCGATCAAAACTCCAGGAACTTGAGGACATCGAACTGATGCTACACCCAGCATATAGTCCGGACCTTGCCCCGTCGAATTATTACTTGTTCCGGTCCATGGTCTACTTTCTTTGCGGGCAGCACTTCAACAACCAGGTGGAGGTGGCAGATGGGATGAAGGAGTTCTTTGCCTCGAAGAACAAGAACTGGTACCACCGCGAAATCGAAAAACTGGCATACAGATGACTAAAGATGGTGCACCACGATGGCCTATACTTTGAATGCTAGTCAGCATTCGTCGTAAAGGTACATATGAAGACACAAAGTGATCCAAATATTGCAAAACATTAAGCTCACCCTCTGTAGCTTCACACAAGGTGTGTACAGCCAGTGCTATGATAATGAGCAGGTCTGTGTAGAACTTGCTATTCAAACCCAGCTCCGCAGAACGCTAATGCGGTCTTGTCTTCATGAGCTTCGACGAGCCTCTTTGTTTAACGCTTGTACTTATTCACTTCGGTTGTACCCAAAGTAACGCAAAAGTGGGCATAAATGTTTTATTAACTGACAGAGGTCGTTCAAATTGCGCACGTTGGTAGAGTAGCTTTTCCTCTATAGTAAGCCTTCTTCTTCGTTGCAGGTAAATAATAGATTCCAAGCAGAAACAACGTGTTGTCATTGAGTTCTTGACGAAGGAAGGATGCAGGCTGTCGGACATCCACAGAAGGCTACAGAATATTTACGGAAATGTCACCCTTGACAAGGGCAATATGCACAGATGAATGAAAAAGTTAAAAGAAGGGGAAACCAGCATTGAAGACAAACCATGCAGTGGGAGATCATCATCTCGCGACCACTAACAAGTATCGTCAGCGAGTGGATGAATTGATTCGCGCGAAGAGACAAGTCACAATCCGTGAGCGTGTTGCACAACTGGTCTGTGGTCATAATGCCATGCAGAAGACAGTGGGAGACTTAAGGTATCGGAAAGTGTGTGCAAAGTGGGTACCTCGGAAGCTGACACCAGATCTGAAGGAGAGAAAAATGGAAGTCTGCTCTGACCAGCTGGAAGTGTTTGAAGCCAATGAAGACACGTTCCTTTCTGATCTAGTGACAGGGGATGAAACGTTAGTGTATCTTTACGATTCAGAAACGAAGAATCAATCCATGGAATGGCGTCACACCTCTTCACCAAGGACTAAGAAATTCAAGAGACAGCGATCAGCATAGAAAGTCATGGTGACTGTTTTTTGGGATGACAGGTGTGTCATTCTTCTTGATTTTCTGGAACGTGGCCGTACCGTGACCAGCGAGCAGTACATTTAGACACTCAAGAAGCTTAGAGAAGCCATAAGGAAAGAAGAGACCGAACAAGAATCTGAAAAGGATCCACATTCACCATGACAATGCCAGACCAAACACATATTTGGCAACAAATCAGGCGATCAGCAAATTAGGCTGGTCGGTGGTCTCCCATCCACCGTGCAGCCCAGATCTGGCGCCCTCCGACTTCCACCTGTTTGTTCCAATGAAGGACAGTCCCCGGGGAGAATGATTTGATGACACAGACGTGCTGAAAGTGGCTGTGAAGAAGTGGGTGTAACAGTCCACACCTAAACTTTTTCAAAGAGTATTCGAGAGTTGGGTTCAACGATAGCGCGAATGCATCGCTTGTGATAGAGACTTTTTCAAAGAGTATTCGAGAGTTGGGTTCAACGATAGCGTGAATGCATCGCTTGTGATAGAGACTATGATGAGTAGTACCTTTGTGTAGAGATAGAGTCGCTCTACCAACATTTGTAATTGAAGGACATCTGTCAGTTAAGAAAAACGTTATGCCCACTTTTGCATTAGTTTCGGTACAACCCTCGTATCATATTGTTATTGCACGCCTTTCATTACATCCCGTATTTATAGCCAGTTCTACATATTGCTGAGGAACATTCTCTACTGCACTCATTACTACATGACTGTCGTGTGCTCCTGTTCCGGCACACTGTTCACTACGTGTACTGGTAAAAGACTTAATTCCGCTGTGAGCTAGTTCCGTTCACACGACTTTACAGCACCTTCATGTAAAAACCGTTTTGTTAAGTACTTGTATATATTACATCATCACCACCTTTGCTTACGGGCAAACTGTACCTTTTGTTTTTCAATAAAGCGATGTTGAAACTTTGCAGAGCCCTAAACGAAGAGGAACTTCACAATAAAACGAAGAGGAAGATTTCTGAGCTCCCTAAAAAATAACCCAATGAGAGCACAATACCAAAAAGGGAGAGCACAACACTAAAAAGTGAGAGCACAATACCAAAAAGGGAGAGCACAATACCAAAAAGTGAGAGCACAATACCAAAAAGTGAGAGCACAATACCAAAAAGTGAGAGCACAATACCAAAAAGTGAGAGCACAATACTTTTGGTTTGCGTATGATTTCAACAATCCTACTTTCGCCAGGCAAAATATTTGCTTTGTTTGGAAACTTGTGGTGAAAGTTTTAGTGGCATTTAACCCAAACTCATTCGTGATTAAATTAAATAGAGTTCTGTCATTTGACAATAATCGTGAAAATTATTAATTTTTATGATGGTTAGAACCACATTTTAATCAATTATTTGAGAACGTATGATGCGTACAGAGTGTATTTAAAGTAATCTTAGGAAAGAGAAGTTAGAACCAGAGATGGAAACGGGTCGACAATTTCTTGCGGGTCCAACGGTTCGGGTCAAGGTGTCCCTGATCGGATTTTGACCCGGTTTTATTCCCGTTTTATTTTTGAAAAGAAAGAAATATATTCCAAAGAAAAATTTGTGGAATTCTGTAGTAGATACTGGTGCCCACGGAGTTAATAATGATTTGCCAGCAAAAATATTGTCTCTTTCTTAAAGCAACGAAGATTTCCACCGAATGACGTCAGACAACACACCGACTCCATATCGTAAAAAGATCCTTTCTTTGCGTTCTTTTACAGTGAGATTGTCCAGGGCAAGGTACAGGCAAACGCCATTCGCCTGCTTCTCAGGTGATTCACTCTCTTCGTGCGAAGTTCACTGTATGACTAAGAGTTATTTTTCACATCACATCTTTTACGTTGAGCATTCAGAGGTTTTCGATTGATGTGCTAACATACCGTTCCTATGACATGCCATGTCGAAATTAACTCCTCATTTGTTAATATGGATGGATTTAATATTAAAGAGTTGATAAAGGCGTCGAGGCCAACAAATACGTGCTTGTTGAAAACCACAAGGGGAAGAGTGAATGCTGGAAATGTTTTCGTCTCATTAAGGAACCTGTGAAAAATATTCTGTGTTGTTTGGTCTTACTTGTTGTTCAAAATGTGGAAAGTGTATAATTACAAAGAAAGATGTCGACGGTGTAATAAAAGATTATGGAACCAAAAATCTAACGGACCATATGAAAGTATGCGCACCTCCATCAAAGGGTGGACAGAGCGAACAATCTAAATACATTAAAAAATGCATTTGTGTAATCGTAAACAATGATTCCTTTTTGTAATATACTCCATGGTCACGGTCGTAGTCAGCAATTACTTCTGGATTACGCAAAATAGTGGCACTAAAAATGGCACTAAAATTTAGCAAGTAACCAAATTTTATTATTAAAAAAAGATTTCAGTTATTAAATATCAAGCAGTTATTGAGATGAATACATATATTACGTTTATATGTACATATACAGTATATAAATTTAGTTTCGAATTTATATTTCAAAGCAGATTTGTCCGGATCAGTTACGGTTCCGGGTCGGGTCCGGGTCCGAAATTTTTTACCCGTTTCCAACTCTGGCTTGAACCACGTTCACCTACCAGGTATGTTGTAATATTACCTAAGGAATTTAAATCACAACACTATAAGTATGTTGTGTGAATTCATGAAAAATTCCTGAAAATAACGCGCAGCAAGGTTTCCGGTGAGTCTCCATCTTTTAAAGAAATTTCCGTTTTTAAAAGTTTCCGTTTCTTCCAACTCCAGTATTTTGACAAAACTCCCTTAGTCAGTTTATTTCAGAAAAGTCCGTTTTGGATTTTTCCGAATTTATACAGAAATTTCGCAAAATCTTTGATTTTGACTTGTTCAGTCGTTTTATAGATCCTCTCCTCCAGGGGAGTTTCGCACTGCGCGTGCTACCGTTTAGCCAGAAAGACGCGTGACGCACAGTCACGTATAATACAGAAATGTAATCGCACGATAATAAAATCTTTTTTACGCTTTCCAACTGTAGGTTGAAGAAGCGTATGTGCTCCAGCTTTGTCCGTCCGTCCGTCAGTCCGTCTGTCCATTCGTCCGTCCGTCTGTCCATCCTTCCATCCGTCCGTCCGCACGATAACTGGCGTAAACATTGTTCGATTTCGATGAAATTTTAGTGTGTGGTAGGGGACCACCTGGAGACGAACCCTATTGAAAATGGGACAAATGGGTTGAAAGGTCACGACGTAGGAGCGGGATCCATTCCATTGCAATTATACGTCAAAACTTGCGTAAATATAGTTCGATTTCAATGAAATTTCCCTATGTGGTAGGGGACCGCCTGGGGACGAACCCTGTTCACAATGAGTGAATTGGGGTCAAAGGTCAGGGCATAAGAGCGGGATGCATTCCATTGCCCTTATGCGTCATAACGTGCGTGAAAATGATTCGATTTCGACGAAATTTCAGTATGTGGTAGAGGACCACCTGGGGACGAACCCTATTGAAAATAGACAAAACGGGTCCGATGAAAATGGACGAAATCGATTGCGATCCATTCCATCGCCCTTATCCCATATTATTAAGGTGGACGTCAAGTAAATTTGCTTCCTATACTTCCAATGGGAAAACTTTGGTACACATTTCTTTCAAAATTAATGTGTTCCCAAGGATGAAAATTTGAACATCGATTAAAATAACTTCATGTTATTACTTGGAATTCTTAATATTTTCTAAAACATAACCATAATTATATTAAAAATCAATAACTTTTTCTTTGGTGGTGTTGAAACCAGAAAAAGTATGGCTCAACCTGTACTTTGATGACGTCAGTAGACAAACAAATGTTGGATTGCATAATTATGGTTATGTTTTAGAAAATATTAGGTATTCCAAGTTATAAAATGAAGCTATTTTAATCGATGTTCAAATTTTCATCCTTGTGAACGCATTAATTGTCCAGAAAAAAGATAGCGCGACCTGTATTTTCATGACGTCAGTAGACAAACAAATGTTGGATTGCATAATTATGGTTATGTTTTAGAAAATATTAAGTATTGCAAGTTATAAAATGTAGATATTTTAATCGATGTTTAAATTTTCATCCTTGGGAACGCATTAATTGGAAAGAAAATGTGTATAGAAATGTTTCCATTCAAAGTACAGGAAGCAAAATTACTTGACGTTCACCTTAAAGGAGCAATTCTTGTATGTATGTAAATTTTATTCTGAAAATGGCTCTAAGGATTTTGATGAAAGTCGTTAACCTACCGTTTTCTGGTAGTAGAAATCGATTTAGCTTGATCTCGACTTTAGGAAAATTCGTTTAGTGGGTTAAATAACCACCCAGAATTGCCACGTTTTTAGTGTAGTGTCATGGCGTCGTCGCATTAGATGTTGGCGCGCGGTCACGCCATCTATCTGATTACGTCACGCGTTGTGGTGGATCCTATTAAAGTTTTATGATGTCACACTCTTGCGAGCAGATGGTCGCGATTCCCATCTGCCTCATTACGTCACGCGTTGTGTGCGCATGTTCGTCCGCACGATAACTCGCGTAAAAATCGTTCGATTGCGATGAAATTTTAGTATGTGGTAGGGGAGCACCTGGGAAGGAACCCTATTGAAAGTGAACGAAATGGTGTTAAAGGTCAGGGCATAGGAGTGGGATCCATTCCACTGCTCTTTTGCGTCATAACTAACGTAAAAAAGGTTCGATTTCGATGAAATTCTAGCATGTGGTAGGGAACCACTTGGGGACAATCCCTATTGAAAATTGGCGAAATGGGGTCAAAGGTCAGGACATAGGAGCGGAATCTCTTCCATCGCCATTATGCATCATAAGGTACGTAAAAATGTTTCGATTTGGATGAACTGTTAGTATGTTGTAGGGACCTGCCTGGGGACAAATCCTGTTGGAAATGGGCGAAATGGGGTCAAAGGTTAGGACACAGAATCGGGATCTATTCCATAGAACTTATGCATCATAACTTACGTAAAATTGCTTCGATTGCGACAAAACTTTATCATATTATTTCGGAGGTATACTGAACTAGGTTTGTTGAATATCATCGAAATGGAATTAAAGGTCAGGGCACAGGAGTGAGATTTATTACACAGCCATTTCCCTCATAACTTGAGTAATAACTTGAGTAATGATTTCTAGTATGTTGGAAAGCGTATCATAATCAATGCATTGCATGATTTTACTAACTTGTTTGCTATTAATCTGGGTGAATTAGTCATTTCATTTTTGTTGGTGCTTATTATTTTCCTCAATATGTTTAAATTAATTTCATTTTACTGTCGGAGGACTTATTAGAAACTATGTAGATTTCTCATCGTGATCTTTCAAAGCAAAAAAATGCTTTGGAACTTGGGATCTTTTTAAACTGATAATGGCTAAGTTATATTTAAGAAAGGGTGAAATGCACTGCTTTATAGAACTATTTTACAAAACTCCTAAATATACAATTTACTCCTGATAGGTGTAAATGTTTTGTGTTACAACGTCCACAGACTGTTCCAAAAACATCACACAATCACCTGTACAATAATTTGAGTACCAGATTTCTTACGGTCACACAGTATACAATAGCTGGTACAGAAAATGGAGAAGAGGGGGAGAAATAACCTGTATTACATAATCAAAATTTCATACGATACAGTGCTGCACAGAAGTTTTGGTCCACCATAATTCGCCTCAAACCGCATAAACTGCAACGTAATTGCTAGTTTTGTCCATCACACACATGCATAAACTGCAACGAAATGCGACAACTGCAATAAACAATATCGATTTATTGTTTTATGACGAAAAATTAGAAAAGGCCATATGTGGTCTTACACATAAATACACAGGGTGATTGTAAGCTCTTTCAACAAAACAAGAGGGGTGATAGTGCACATCAAGACGAACAATTTTTGCAATGGAACCTACGGCCGCATTCCACTCCTAGTGCCAGAAAAGAGTAACAGTAAAAACAAAGAGACATTCCTAATGTATGAGTTGCAAAATTCCAATCTCATCAGAGAGAGACTCAAAGAAGCTGACCGAACTGGTGTCCAAGGGCGTCGTTGCATATCCCATACCGGGAATAAAGGACTGTCGCACCCTCTCATAGAATCCCGGTGTGGCGTTGATCATGTCCGCAGCAACAGCGATTCGCGCAACGAAAACTTCTAGGAAGTCCCCAGGTGTCGTGTGCACCAATGTTTTCATGTGCTCCCAAAAGAAGACGTCCAGTGGATTAAGGTCCGGGGAGCTTGGAGGCCAAGCCACAGGTCCACCGCGTCCAATCCACGGCGCGGGATATGTCGCATTTAGGAAGTATCTGACCTCGGTGGCAAAGTGTGCTGGAGCCCCATCATGCATAATCCACATGTCCCTCCGTGTGGGGAGCGGAACATCCTGCAACATACCGGGAAGCACTTGCTCCAGGAACACAAGGTACGCTTCGCCGGTCAGACGTATACGTCAATTCTCATGTGATGTTCGCATGGTAATATCGCTGAAAAAGTTCGGCTGCGTTTTTAAATGTTTGCTCCTCATCGTCTACACACGTGTTCAACGCACCTGATTTGCATCTTGTGCTTTTCATGCACTGGTTGGAACTCCGTGTGCCTGCTGAACGTTTTTCGAACGTACTCTTTTCTGGCACTAGGAGTGGAATGCGGCCCTAGGTTCCATTGAAAATATTGTTCGTCTTTGTGTGTACTATCACCCCTATTGTTTTGTTGAAGGAATTTACAATCACCATGTAGGTCCGTGCACACTAATGTAATTAATGGGACCACCTATGTTTTGTTTTTTAATGAGACTGAAAATTCTGTGTTTCATACTGTCAGCAAAGTTTTGAGGTCGATACGGTCTAAAATAGCCCATGCATTCTGAATACCTCGCTGTAATTCTGCAACAGAACCGAAAGTCATGTTATCCGCAAAGATTTCGTGAACAAGGAATCCCCAAACATTTTCCATGGGGTTACAGTCGGGCGAACAAGCTGGCCAGTCTAGTACCTCCACGTTTTGAGCTGTTAACCATTGTTTAGTTCTGCTGTTGACGTGGATCGCTGCATTGTCTTGCTGATAAATGGGACGATTTCGGCGAAACCTACGTAAATACTGCAAAAGTTGTTTTCTTCTTTTTTTAAAAAATAGCTTGATATGAAGCGCTTTACATTTTGATTGACACAAACTTCAAGGAAACAGTTGAAAGCTCTCCAAACCAGGCAACTACTCCTCCGAAATTTCTCTTCGACAAGAACTTCGGCTCTTTCCACAAATCGTGCCAGTAGAAATTAAACCCATCCGGACCATCTAGTTTGAAATTTTTCTCATCACTGAACACGACCTAGAGATACATATAGCAAGGATTAGACACTGGGATTCGCAAAAACAAACCAAATTAATTCAATAAAAACAAGAGAAAACTGTCTTACCTTGATGCAATCTCTCTAAACGCGCGTTTTTACGAACAAATTCCAGCGTCTCTGTTACGGTTCTTTCTGCATTTTTTCTCGAACAATGTGAGGGTTGGACTATATAACCAGCCTAACGGTTTCCGAGGAGACTCAGTTTTCTCCGCCGTATCTCCATCGTAGATAGAGAAGAATTCGGTGTTGTTCTGACAATGTTGCGTTTATCCCTTGCAGATAGGATTGAAGGACGTCCCGGACGTTTAACCGTGCCATATGTTGCTCTAATACGTAGGAAATTGCCAACAACATTGTGAGATCTCCCAGTCACTCGTGCAATTTCCTAAATACCTGTTCCACACCGATGATAAGCTTCGATTAAACCTTTTTCGCTTTCAGGCAAGTGCACACTGCGCGGCATAGTTTAACTTCAAAGGAAATTGACATTGAAATGTACGGAGTTCCGTTCTAACAGCTGCCCGGCATCTGGACCTGTATTTATGTGTTGGCGGTGGCGCGTGGTGTTCAATGGTAGTCAACACGCACGACGTCCAACAGGTCGATTTCTATAGTCTGGTGCGTCTAGCAATTGCTTTTCTTACATATGAAAATATATTTCATAGGCGATTATTGTACGATCTCACATATCGACGAAACACATGGTAGACCAATACTTCTGTGAAGCACTGTATGCTGTTCACAATATACGATTTCGCTGCAGAACTTCAGAATCGGATCCTCTGACAGACGAGTGGAATTTAATGGTAAATCTCATGTTACACCAGGTGTTCCCGCGAATTGCTATCACCGGAAATTTCGTCATACGGATACGGAAAAAGTAAGGACAAAATTTATCCGTTAATGTACGAAAGGAATTAAAGAAACATTGAAAATTCAGAAATTTCGTGGCGTAGGAAGAATCCGTGAAATTCAGGTGGTTTTTTTTTTTTGTTTTTTTTTCATTTCACGGAAAAGGTTGTATAAGGAATATTCTTCGTTAATGTACGAAAGGAATTGCAGAAAGGGGCTCGCGAATTTCAGATTATTTTTTTACAGTGTAGCAAATGAGAAAGACCGTTATATGGATGTTTGGAAGCTACAAAAATTTCAAGGTTATGTGCAGCGTAGTGAATATGGAACCGGCTATTTTTCTGCTATTTGTTTTGCTATTTGTTGGCTATTTTACAGGCTATTTTTTTATAACTCGTTGATTTAATTTGAAGGATATTTTATTTTAACGATTTAACCGTTATTATACGAATGGAATTAAGGAAACATTGTTGAAAATTAAGATTCGAGGACTTTTCCGCTTCGGGACATTGTTGAAAATTATTTTAAAATTTGAAGGTTATGTGTAGCATAGTGAATGTGGAACAGACTATTTTTTTGCTATTTTTTGCTAATGTGTTTGCTATTTTTGCTAATTTTTTGCTATTTTTACAGGATATTTTTTTATAACTCGCTGATTTAATTTGAAGGTTATTTTATTTTAATGATTTGTCCGTTAATATACGAAAGGAATTAAGGAAACATTTTTGAAAATTCAGAATTTTCCTGTCGTAGGAAGAATCCGTAAAATTTAGGTGTGTGTTTTTTTACATTTGACGGAAAAGGTTGTACAAGAAATATGCTTCGTTAATTTACGAAAGGAATCGCGGAAAGTGGCCCGCGAATTTCAGATTCTTTTTTTTTTTTTGCAGTGTAGCAAATGAGAAATACCGTGGGTGCATGTTTTCAAGGTATATTCATATTTCACAAAACCTGGCCATTTTCGAACTAGTGACAAGCATCTGGAAAACTCACCAGCAGTGTCGTGTGACTAATAACCCGGATGATATTTTTTTACCTTTCGTTTGTAAGAAAATCTGGAACCTTGAAGGCAATCAACCATTTCCGTAAACTTTAATATGATTAATGCCATGTACGTTATTTGTGCTAATCAGCTAGAAGAGGTTCACGAATTCAATATCCTGCTTAAGTGAGATCTGACGAAGAAAAACATTATTCCGATTTGGAAATTGAATTCCTAAGCGATACCTGCGTTAAAGTGGAAACTGAATGCTCCCCTGGAGAAAAAATAAAAAGCGCCAGCTTGCAACATCTGGCTCATATTGCGTGCCAAAATTTCTATCAAAAAATGTAATTCGTTTTTGTTAATCATGAATGCTCAAAGGAAGGATCGCTATCATGTTGCACTTTAAAGTTCATTTCCAATAATCTAGAAAAATACGTCGAAGCCATGCGAAAAGGATTTCACGAATTAATTGCTTTTCTCAAATATCGGCAATTGCGTAATCCAGTGCGGGTTTTCCTGAAGATCACGGAATTGTTCTGACCCTCATTAACAAACTTCCTGCAATTTTAATTTATCCTTGTCAAACTGTGTTCTCCTTAAATGCCTGTCAGATTTACTTATGCAAAATATTTTATTTTCGATCATTTGGAACTTTCTTTTTCTCAATAAATAAATTTAAGGACGACAAAGTACTCAGACTCGCAGTATTGTTTATTCTTATGCCAAGTATGCATTTCTTTTCCGTCAAACTAGCATTTCGTGTTTCTTCATTTCAAAAAAGTTCTTGTTTTTATGCTATGCATTTTTCTCGACAGTAGCAAACTGAATTACAAGAAAATAATTTTGATGTAACGCAAATGGGTAACGGAAGTAATCAAAACTAATGTTAAAATCTCATATTTGAATGCTGTCCAACGAAGTGGCGCAACAATAGTTAATTTCAATTGTTACTCAACAATATATTTTATTTAATTATGGTCGAAAATTAATTCATCACGTTTTACATAAACGTAACAATATCGCAGTGTAATGTGCATGAACTACAATAACCTCGTACTAAATTAGATAAAAGCCATTACAAAAATGCATTTTGATGCTGTAGTCGATGAGCCACCTAAGTTGATTTTCTCAAATATCTCGAAAACGATGTCGCACTGAAATTCGGCTTTGTCACGGTGCCCCTCCTGCAGACGGGGTTACCGTGATAAAAGTCATACATGCTCCTAAATATGTGATTGAAAAAATTATTTCCTCCTTTTGATGCCATTTACGACGATGATTATTGTAAGCATAGCTTCTTTTTCAAGTGTTGCATAGATTTTCCGTTAAGGGGCATAAAGGTAAATAGCGTTTTTTCCGATATCTCTTCTTCTAAAAATCCGATTTGAAAAATTCTTCTTGCAGTAGGAGAACCCAGGAATACATATGATCAACATGTTAAAAAAAAAAGAATGTTATGGATGGGACACACATTGCGTGTCCCATCCATAACATTCTTCTTCTGAAAGTTATGGATTGCGCCATGGAGGCCCGATTCTGAAAGTTTTGGAAGGGAAAATTCAAGGCAAGAGAGGAAGAGGACGGCCAAGGAATAGTTTTTTGGCACAGTTACTCCAAGACACTAATACTAGGACATACTATGACTTGAAGAGAAGTTTTGGAAGGGAAAATTCAAGGCAAGAGAGGAAGAGGACGGCCAAGGAATAGTTTTGTGGCACAGTTACTCCAAGACACTAATACTAGGACATACTATGACTTGAAGAGAAGTTTTGGAAGGGAAAAGTCAAGGCAAGAGAGGAAGAGGACGACCAAGGAATAGTTTTGTAGCACAATTACCCCCAGACACTACTACTAGGACATACTATGACTTGAAGAGAACTTCGGATAATAGAGAGGAATGGAGAGACAGAGTACAACTACTGAACAACCAGTCCTTGGATTAAGTAACCAAGAAGAAGAAGCATCGGAAGCAGCTTCTCATGGAAAATGTTTTAATTATTATTTCTAATTTTTGACAAAGATTGGTTTGCCCATTATTTCTGCTTCTGATGTATTTGAAGCAAAATCTAAGCTTCCGAGAGCTCGATTGAAAAAATTATTTCATGAACTGGTACCGCTCACCTTGGAAAACCTTTTGAGATTCCTAATGCTTAACATAGGACATAGTTTTTCCCGCCAGGGGGCGTAGATGTATATCACATTTTTGTCAATATGTCTGCTTCCAAGAGTCCGATTTGGAAAATTCTTTCTTTGTTAGAGAGCGTTTCCTGCGCGAAATATTTCTCATATAACTTCAAATTTTTCTTAACGCCCACGTTTGCCGCTGGAGGGCGAAATTCACGTTTCGATTTAGAGCAATATGTGTAGGACTAAAAACCCGGTATATAAAATTCTTCTTTGATCAGATACAACAGTAAAAATCCTTTGTGTGTATTTTCTTCTCAAAATAATTCACAATTTCGTCGCTAGGGCGCGCCAATTTTTAATCTGCTTTTTTTTTAATATCTCTGCTTCTAAATATGCGATTTAAAAATGCTTTCAACACCGTATGCCATTAACCTTGTGGAACACTTTAGGTTAGCATTTGAGGAGTTTTATAGTTCACAGTTCAGTCGCTAGGTGGTGTATCTAGCTGTATCTCCGCCTCTAAAAACCGTATTGAGAAATTTGTTTTTTACCCTATGCCATTCCCTACAATAAAGATGAGAAGCATTACCATCTTTAAATAATGGAAAGATTTCCTGCTAAGGGCGTGAAGGTCACTACTTTTTGAGCTATTTCTGCTTCCGGGAGACGTATTTCAAAAGTTATTTTTCTATAACATGGCTTTTACCATGAACAATATTTTTCGCCTTCTTTCAACTTTTCTATTATGCAAAATTCTTCTGCTAGAAAGCGCAAATTTATATCACCTTTCCTTCTATATTTTGTCGTTTAACTATTCGATTTCAAAATCTGCTTGTCTCCGATATCTTCCTTCTGCTATGAGAAGCTTTTTGTGTGTCATTTCTTAATTTTCGTAACATACCTTTTATCCGCTAGGGGAAGTAAGTAACTGTTTCTATTTTTGGATGTTTTATCGATTGTACAAATCCGGTTGATGTTTTTTCTAAGCGGTTGCATTGCCTTAGAATAACTTTGATAAATTTAATTCGCGTCAGAAACGATTCAAAATGACGTGCTCATTACAATCGAAATTTCGGTGTCATGTTTCTTGTCTTTTTATTCAACGGACGCATTGTCTAATCCTAGAGAAATTAAAGTGATATTGTAAAACTAATGAGATGGCACATATTATAGCAGATGGCATCATGGATTAACTTTACTGTGCATTAGTCTTTTGAATTCAGCTTATTTTGTATCAGTAGAGAATGCCGTATGCAAAAGTGCTTCTGCAGATAAAAGGGATTGTACGCTTTTAGAACTGAAAGTCAGTCTTCTATTTTAAGTTTGTCGTAAAAAAGTAAATCTATTATTTTAAATTTATCGTAAAAAAGTAAATTCTAGTTTATGAATTAAACTAAATTTTAGCAACACAACAAAATGGAGAAATTTCACTTCATGTCTGTTTAGCTGCTTGACAGCCTCGAGCATGTTTAATAACAGTTAGTCTTAAAGAAATTCATCTCTTTCCACGCCTCAAAGTTAATGGACAAGCCATAACAATTTCCATTATATTTTTTTTTTGTAAAGAAAAAAAGAAATCATACCTATGTTATCGGTTCGTCCATTCGTCCATCCGTCCGTCCGTTAGTGGACACCATATATCTGCAGCTATTAGTCCGATTTGAAATATTCTTTCTTTGTTGGACAGGATTTCCGCTACAAAATGGTTCTCATATAATTAATAAATGTTTCTCATAAGTTCACGTTTCCTTTTTTCAGCAATATCTGCTGCACTAAAAACCCGATATAAAAATTATTTTTCGGTTAGATATTACTATGAAAAACCTTTTTATATATTTTCATCCCAAAATAATGCACAATTTCGCTGCTAGGGGGCTCAAATGCTTGATCTGTTTTTTTCAATATCTCTGCTTCTAAATTTGCGATTTTAAAACATTTCAACACCTGATGTCATTTACCTTGTGGAATACTTTAGATTAGTTTTTGAAGAGTTTTATAGCTCACAGCTCTGTCGCTAGATGGTGTGTGTGTGTGTACTTCTGTTTGCAACTGTACCTCCACTTCTAAGAACTCTTTTGAGAAATTTGTTTTTTACTGTATGCCATTTGCTGCAATAGAGATGTGGAACATTATCCACACCTCTATTGTAGCAAATGGCATACGGTTCTTTTTTCCTTAGCATAGCTTTTTCCATGAAGAATATTTATTGCTTTCTTTCAACTTTTGTACCGCTAGAAAGCGTAAGGTTTTATCATCTTTCCTTCTATATTTCTTCTTTTAACTTTTCGATTTGAAAATTTGTCTCCGTTATCCCTTCTCCTATGAGAAAGGTTTTGTGCGCCATTTGTTAAACTTTCGTAACATACTTTTTTAGCCGTTCTTCGAAGGAAGTAGCTGTTTTTACTTCTGGATGTTTTACGGATTGTAGAAATCCTGTTGTTGTTTTTTTAACCAAGGTTGAATTTACTTTGAATAACTTTGATAAATTTTTTTCGCGTCAGAAAGGATTCAAAAGATGTCCTCATTACAACGAATAATTCGGTGTCATCTTTCTTGTTATTATTACTTAACGAAACATTTCAATGCCACATTTTTTTACATCACGGTATAATTTTTCTGCTTTACTCAAGTAAACTCTCTTTCCTGCTTTCATCCAAATTTTTCACATTTTATTTCTTTTTCGATCAGGTGCGTAGTTCAATGGCTCCTTTATCAGACTCATCGACATTTCATCTGAAAGGAGAGAAAGACTGTTGGGTTGGGTCTATTCGATGAGATTCGAGTTGTTGGAAGTTCTCTAAAAGACGTATTCAAAGCCAAGGAGAAATCTCTTATGTATCGTTCATGTGGCCACAGAAACAAGCGATTGGTTGTTCAGTACCTTGACACAACACTTCGTTTTCAGAGCCGCGGATTTTTCCTATAGAATTGATCGCAATGATTCTCCCATCAAAGGGCAAAACCTGTGTTTCCTTACCTGGGGTTCTTTGTTGAATGACAAAGCTGGAAATTGAAATATGAGAGGCATGTGTAAATCACACGCACGTCATGTGAAAAATCAGGCATTTTCATACATGGTGCCCAAAGTGAAGCATATTATACTCTTTCATAGGTCCCATACACCGACGAGAAAATATATTCTATCCAGCGCGTCTTTATGCACATCGAAGCAACTGCAAGTAAATGACAGCGCGTGTGAAGGTCATGAGACGGTGTAACTAATACCTGATGTTGAGCTCTGTTAAACACTGTTATTTTTGTTCTTCATATGAGAAAGTCAGGAGACTTAAGGAAGTTTGATAAAGGCCAAACTCTAAAGGTCCTGTGACTGAGTCAGAGCATTTCCGAAATAGCAGGGCTTGTGGAGTGCTCACGGATAGCCGTGGTTAATGTTAGAAGAATTACCAACATGTGTCTGTCGCCGTTAGAGGACAATAGATGGCGCTACTGCACTGGGCGAAGCGAAAAATATCATCGACCGCCATCGGAAATGGAACCCAGGGTCTTCCAGTTAAGCGCCGGACATGTTACCACTGCACCACAGCGGCCTCGAATCTTCCAGACTCACGTACGAAACCGCCAAACCACATGGCAGGTTGCTTTTTTCACCTGCCATGTGGTTTGGCAGTGAGTTGTATGTGAGTCTGGAAGATTCGAGGCCGCTGTGGTGCAGTTGTAGCATGTCCGGCGCTTAACTGGAAGACCCTGGGTTCCATTTCCGAATACGGTCGATGATAATTTTTCCGTGACTCACTTATAAACGTGTAAAAAGCGATGACTTCTGTTTGATGTTCTTAATATACGTCAATTGTGTGTATTAATGTCATTATGGTGTTGTGAATCAAATTAATATGAATAAGTTGGATTAATTATTAATAGTAGTAAATATTCTCTTTTCAGTCTTTCCGTTGAGTGAGTTGGAGAACTGCTATTTCTTTCGTTAGTCGTCATTTGAGATCAATGCGCAAGGCATTATTGAGTGAACATCATAGAGTATTAAATCACTAACATTTAGTACTTTCAAAAGTGGCCCGAGGAAGGAAAACCCGACAAACCACCGGCACGTGTGGGACAACCATGGCTCATCGATGCAAGCGGAAAGCGAAGACTATCCCGAATGGTACGAGCCAACAGAGAAGATAGTGTGGTGTAACTCACCTGTAATTCAAATGCCGATTACGGGAATAATGCGTCACAACACATAGTGCATCGAACCTTGCTGGAAACGGAGAGGCGTAGGCTCAGGCCTCTTCGAGTGCCAGTGCTGGTCGAAAGTGCCTACAATGACTGAGTTCATAGTCGAAAGTGCCTACAATGACTGAGTTCATAGTCGAAAGTGCCTACAATGACTGAGTTCATAGTCGAAAGTGCCTACAATGACTGAGTTCATAGTCGAAAGTGCCTACAATGACTGAGTTCATAGTCGAAAGTGCCTACAATGACTGAGTTCATAGTCAAAAGTGCCTACAATGACTGAGTTCATAGTCGAAAATGCCTACAATGGCCACGTGGGCATCAAATTTAGATCTTGATGACTGAAAGAAGGTCGTCTGGTCCGAAGGATGTCGTTTCCTGTCGCAGCATGTGGACGGCTAGGTATATATGCCTCATTTACCTTGGGATGTGTTGGCTCCAAGATGCACCGTAGGACCGAAAAGAGGCGGTGGAGGAAGTGTAAGTTTTGGGCAATGTTCTCCTGGGAAATTCTGTGTCCAGTCATTCATGTTCTGGAAACTACTGAAACATACTGAAACATGTTTGCAGACCAGGTGCATTCTTTCATGACAACGGTGTTGCCCTCTAGTAGCGCCTTCTTTTAGCTGATTATACGTCATACCACAGTACCCGGATTGTTCGAGAATGGTTCCCGGTGCATGAGGACCACTTCCATATATTGCCCCGATCTCCAAACTCCCCAAACATCAATCCAATCGAGCATCTGTGTTTTATGTTGGAACAGCAAATCGGATCTGCGGAGTCTTAACCACGTTACTTACAAAAGTTAAAGGATTTTCTGCTAACGTGTTGGTACCAATTACCACAAAACACCTTTGGAAATCTTGTAGCATCCATGAATCGCCGGGTGAGGGCCGTAGAAGATCAACATCATATCAATCAGGTGGCCATAATGTTTCGGTTCTTCGGTGTGTGTAATTATATTTTACTTGCGATTGTGCAGTTGCCCAGATGCTTTTTTTTTTTCTATGTTGTTGTTTGTTTGGGAGTTTCGTAACCACCGTGAGCAATATTGCAGGCTACAAACAGTCGCCTATCCCTACTCTATGGCCACAGATACTAGGGAAGGGAGAGAGCCAACGCCGTAAGACAAATACAACATCCATGCTTCACCGGGATTCAAACGGGGACACTTCTCGTCTCTTCTAGTACTCTGCAAATTGCCTGCTTTACTGACTCCATCGCCAGTGAACACCGAGTTTAAGACAGAATTAAAAAGCATTTAATCCGGAAAGCTACAGTTTTCTAAATAAGAGGCAAAAATAACCAGAGATATTTCGCATTTTTTTACCTCAGTCGTTGATGCAATCTTGAAAACAAGCCCATTTTTGGCCTTAAGCATGGGAAATTTTGAAGATGTCCGAAATTCGTTGGTATTTTCTCCACAGAGATGAGTTGTAGGATCAAAGAGGTGTTGTAATTGAAGAACTCCTTGCGTCATTTCTACGAGACACATAACAAGTTTTTCTAAATTGCTTTTTGTACGTGTAAAAATGATACTAATAAGGAGAACTGAACAATGATGTTCTGCATTTTTAGTCTTTCCAATTTGCAGTGTATTACAATATAATTCAATAGATGATCCCGTGTAAGAAGACTGCAGAACTTGTTCTTGGCAATGATAAGGGAATCATCGCTATTAGTTAAACAAAAAAAATCTGCGGGCCTGTGAACTAAGTCTCATATTAAAGCCCTGTAAGACAAATCACTTCCTCTTGTGGCAGCAGGCATGATAGTCGGGATACTTCTCCGTCGTTTTGGGACATGTCCTTCAAGTTATTTTTCCAGCAACCAGAATGTCATGGAAAGCTGCGTATCCAATTCACGTCCTTTTACCCCTTTCACGTGGAATTATCCTCATAGCCCGAACCAGATACATTTTTCTGACGAGGCTTTCAAGATCTCTGGAATCTTTCAAGTATCGGCTTATGTGCCCTGTATTTTGTACATATGCAGTTCGAGTATTAGTTTATCACTGTAAATGAACACAAATGATGCTGCTGCTACGACGTATCTCAGAAATATCTCTGTTGTTCATGTCATTCTTCCAGGCCAAAAATTTATTTCATCTTCTTACACCAAAGGAAATAACTAAATGCTTCACAGCAACATATCTACTACAAATTGAAACATTTTACAGCGCTAAATTTTTAAATCATGTGTTGATTTTATTTCTCCCTGTACCACAAAATGGTACGAACATTCATATTTTACTCTCAAAACTCTGACACACAAATATACAACTTGTTAAGATCAAGGAAATTGTTTCCGTTAAAGCAAAATATCTTCCAGTACTGAGTTTCTCTGACCTTTGTGTTAGATTATTTCTTCCGCAACTGCAATTATCGTCAAAAAGCAGGCTTTTTTCCCCTTATTTTTCTCCCTTTTTACCGGAAAAGAGATAATTTAACAAACGTCGCTTGAACTTTACTTCTTAATGAGGGAGCGGGAAACTTTTATCGCCATCATTGAAGTTCCCTTCCTCATCTGCAGATTGTTCAACGAATTTCAGAGCATTTCACATCACTGCAAGAAAATTTCGACCGCAATGTTTCACGTTCACGTTAGCGCTTCTGACAGAAGATAATGCAGAAGTGGAATATCGTTGTATTTTTTTGCTGTTTAAAGATTGCTCGCCAGTAGTTGAAATATAATTGCTCATGATTCTTAGTTTTTATTTCATATGATATTCATTTCCGTCATGCCCTTTTTCGCCTTATTATTATCATTTTGAGAAAATTCGGATTGAATGATATCTCTGGCTTCTTGTAGTGTCGGATCTGTAATACTGTAAGTATCTGATCCCTACTGAGCGGTTTAGCGAAACGATATTTTTGTTGAAGTATGGAATATATTTCATACATGCAGCATAATTTTTATTCATTGTTTCTCGTGGTTGAAGCGCTTTCAAATTTAAATAATTATGAATGGTGCTACAAAGCTCGCATAACAGTTAAAAGAATGCATATTAGTATCGGAAAACTTCTTTTCAGTAATGTGATGCGTTAGCGGGCCTGTGGGTTCCAGGCCCCAATTTGGTTCGTTTCTTCCTTTACAATGTCCAGTAGGAAACCAGCGCGTATTTAAAACAGCTCCAGGAATGCATTGATAGAATGTCCGATTACTTATTCAGGATATACACAGTCGAGTCACATTATTGTGACCACCTCCTACTTTTGACGTCAACAGCGTAGTCAATGCAAGAAGGCACGTGCCGTGTACCAGCTTGGAGGGTATATAAGGTGAGCTGTAGGCATTCTGCAAACTTATCACTCGGTGCTGTCAGGGATAAAAGGAGCGATTTAACAGATTTGCAATATGGGTTGATAATCGGCTTTTGGGCCAAGGTTGGCAGTATTTCTGAAACAGCACAGTTTGTGAACTGTTCGCGTGCTGCTGTGGTTAAAGTGTATCGTGATTGGAGAAATGGCACCATTGCGAATAAGCGACGTGGGAACTGCGGAGTACCACGTGCCATTGATGTGAGAGGTGAACGTCGGCTTCGAAGGTGCGTGAGGTCCAATCGACACGCTACAGTGGAGCAACTCACTATACCAATGAACCAGGAGGATACCGGAAGTGTGTCTAAAACGACAGTTCAGAGAATCCTACTGCGTATGGGGCTCCGATGCAGACGGATGGTCACTGCACCTATGCTAACGAACGTACATCGACAGAAAAGGCATACATTTGCACAGCAGTATCAGAATTGGACCTCCGCTGATTGGCAAAGGATTGCGTTATCCGATGAGTCACGTTTTCTACTTCATCGAACGGATGGACGTTGGCGTATAAGACGAGAAACATCGGAGAACAAACACTCTTCAACCATTGCTGGAAGAACACAAGCTGGTGGGGGCAGCGTTATGGTCTGGGGAATAATATCTTGACATTCTCTGGGTCCACTCATACCTTTGGAAGGCACTATGGACCGAATTCGTTATGAATCCATACTTGCATACCTCGTACACCCATATATGCTGATTATCTTTCCTGGGGCGGATGGGAACTTCCAGCACGACAATGCGACGTGTCACACAGCTGGAAATGTCCGAGAATGGTTGGAAGAGCACGATGAAGACTTCAAAGTACTTTCCTTGCCTCCTTATTCGCCAGACTTAAACCCAATTGAGCATCTGTGGGACCACGTCGATCGTGTTGTTCGCTCTATGGATTTTTCACCACGCACCCTCCAGCAGCTGTCAGATGCACGGCAGTCAGCATGGCTCCACATACCTGTGAACACCTTCCAGCACTTTATTGAGTCACTCCCAGTCAGCCCATCTAGCTGATGTCCGAGCCTCACACGGTTGTTACTCTGGATATTAACTGGTGGTCATAATAATACGACTCGACCGTGTACATATATGTGTACATTATTTACATACTCTATGAGTATCCCATACAACGGAAAAAACATTACAGTCGGTCCGTGACATCTCTTTCTCTTTCTCTCTGCCTCCAATATCCTTCACGTCTCTCTTCTCCTCGCAAACTCCTCCACGTCTGGGGGTCGCATTTTTGACACCTCTTAACGAATGTCCCTTTGGTTCCACCCTCCAACATGTAAGAAGGCATACAGAATATCCCCATGTATTTGACAAAGAACGACTATCTTACCAGTTCAAGCAACATGGCGTCACTTAGGAGAAATTTCAGAAAATGTCCAGCAGTGGGTTTGTAAGAATAATTTGTCTGTTCTCATACAAGATCTCCATCAATATAAAGACTACCAGTCATACATCCAAATCCACCACACTATTTCTTGAAAAGATTAAGAAAACAAGGGACTAGTATCAAGTGTATACCTTTTGCTTATAATCCTTCAAAGTCCCTTGATGTGTCACCGATGGATTATTGTACCTTCGGACTGCTAAAAGGAGCGCTTTCTAAACGCAGACCTGAAGCAATGATAGCACTATGGAAAACAGTGGAAAAGGAGTAGAATAAAATACAACTATAATTTTAAGAAATGTCCTGTTGTCTTGGAAATCTAGATGTAGGTTCCTAATCCAGAGAAAACGCTATCAGATAGAAAGTTTAAAAAAGAAATAATTTTATTTTAAACATTAGTATGTTGCAGGGGAAATCGCTCTAAAGGTGTATGGAGCATCCTCTGTAGCTCCCGGAATGGTACCTAGCTGTCATAAAGCAGTGCATCTGTTTTCCAAGATTTTGAAATATACAGTATAACGTACTACAGACATGAAGCACATGTCAAGACGACAAAGATACAGCGATAAATTCCGTCGGTGTTTCTTAATTCGTAAATCATTTGACTCCGTAGCAGATGGATGCGTATTCGATCCCTGTCACCCGCAAATTTGTGAATTTCACAACAGCAGCATTCAAACACTATTCCGCTGTTATTAATGAAAACACTCGACACCGCCATAGGCATAGTACTCCTGTTTATATGGAACAGCCAGATATGGACTTTAGTACACTAGATGCTTTGCCAAACTTTCACTGTTCAGTGCTTGTCTTCCATTGCCCAGTGCAACTATAAATCCCTGTATTTCCTTGACAGAAATTGAATCTAATTTGACAGTCGGCTTCCATACCACGTCAATGATGAAAAGCAGTGAAATGCATTTGTTGACATGCCTCTATCGTCACCATGCTCTACCTTTTTTCTCGGCTTCCTCTCCAGCGCTATCTCTTATTCTTTCTACTGTATATTAATCTGACCTCTCCTCCCATTTTCCTCAAACAGGGAGACTGACTGCAGCAAATCTATTGTTACTCTGAGCAAATCATATTGGCTTCAATCAGGTAACTGGATGCAACCACATGACTTCCACTGGACGATGGAGACAAGGATTTTCAGGAAAGCTGCAGACGTGATCTTATTTTCATTATATCACACCACAATATCTCACACCAGCTAACACTTCATGTCACTTAGATCTCTCATCGTTCCCATTCCTGTGGTAAACTACACTCAGATATTGGGTTGGTACGAATGAACTGTCCGGCGCGAATGAGCAGTGGAGACAAGCCCCCCATCACAGCGGAATTAAACCACACACAGATGTTGCGGGTATTGCTTTACAAAGTTACTGTAAATAGCTAGCATGTGTGTGAAGAACAAGGTTCACGCGTGGTTTGTTTGGACGTAACGTGGATTGCAAAGGAAACATGCAGACGCCAGATTAGAGATTCATCTTCCTGTATGAATTTAAACTCGGCCATTCTGCAGGAATCGCCGCTCAAACCGTTAACAAAGATTTTGGGGAGAATACCGCCGACGAACGAGCCATTTGGCGATGGTTTGTGAAGTTTCGAAGCGGAGATATGGACCTGCAAAACGATGCACGTGGGCACCGACCTGTTGCTGTTTCTGACGATGTTCTGTTACGTGTGGTTGAAGCGTACCCCCTAAAAACGTGTCGTGAGATAGCGGCAGAGGTAGGTGTCCAACACACGACAGTTGTTCGGCGTCTGGCTGCGCTTATTAAGGTCATAAAGCTGGACATGTGGCTGCCGCATGAGTTGACAACTGCCAACAAAACTAGGCGTTCGGAAGACTACACGTCGCTGCTTGCCAAGAATAAACAGGGACTTATACTGCATCGGATCGTCACCTGCGACGAGAATTGGGTCCTTTCTGATGATCGGAAACTATCTTGCACAATGGTTAAGCAAGACACACCTGCTGGACGGCATCCTAAGCCACCCCTACACACCAAGAAGATGATGCTCCTTGTCTGGTGGTCCACAGTCGGGATAATTCGTCGTAGTTTCTTGGCTAGAGGTCAAAACATCACTGCAGAACGTTATTGTGCTAAATTACACCAGATGCACAGGAAATCGTTGCAGAAACAACTGGCTTTGTTCAACAGACATGGTATTCTTCTGTTCCAGGACAACCGCCGCCCTCATGTCGCACAACGAACGATGCTGACACTAAGTGCCTTGGGCTATGAAGCACTACCTCATTCTGCCTGTTCTCGTGATTTATCTTCGACAGACTATATAGTGTTTAAATGCTGCTGTCGTGTGTCGCCTGGATCACTTCCTGTCCGGAAAACAGTTCACGACAGACAACGAGGTTCAACGTGCAGTTAATGACTTCTTCAGGTCCCAGCCACAAGACTTTTTTCGTTCCGGAATCATTGCCTTGCCGGACAGATGGCAACTATGTGACGATGCCGAGCGGGATGATTTTGCCTACGTAAGTTGTTCTACTTTTCCGTTCTCGCATTCCACGTGAGCTGGTCCTTTGCCGGACATTTCATTCGCACCAACCCAATAGTATCGCTATGTGTGTGCCCATCTTCATTGAATAGCAGGGCAATAGCATACGAAGTTAGGAGTTAATGAGCAGCCTACGCGGAAATGACAAATCATTAGAAATACTAGCTTAATTACATGCGGGCTTATCTTTCTGCCCCATAACAGCAGCAGCAGGTCGGGACACTGGCTATATCAGGCGCTGGAGATTTTCGGGTGGTGTTGCTGCCCATGGTTATAGGACATCCGTTCGTAAAGTGCCGAGAGTTGTTGATCGTGCTCGAATGTATTTCTCCAGTTCTTCACCTAGAGGCTCAACTAGGTTCAGATCTGGAGAGTGAGAGGGCCATTCGATTGTTATTAACACGCTGGAATACCCACCCAACCGATCCTCGAAAAGGAAGTGACGAGACGTGGCGTTGTCTTGTTGAAAGAAGGCATCCTTTGGTGTGAAATGAATATCCCCGAACGTGTATAAGTGTTCGGCGAGTACGTCAACACTACCTTGTGCGGAGATGGTGGCCTTACCAGGTACAACTGGCTCATAGGTGGCCTACGTAAGCATGCCCCGGAACAGTGGGCCTACTCCGCCTTTCTGTGACACACCGAACTGAAAGTTGGGATCCATGCCCTAGTGTGGTGTGCGTTACGTACTTACCATCCTGTGGTGTATTGTAGTTCGAATTACGAATAGTGGCTGTGACGTGCCTGACCCGTAGGAGCACATGAGATAAAGGCAGATAGCAGGGAGAGCACATGCCAGTGTAGTATAGCGGATAGCACTCAGAGCTCCGGAGCCGAGAGTTGTGGGTTTGAATACCGCCACTGGCATACAAATGATCGAGAAATTTACTTCGTCATATGGCACAAAACTACCATTCACAGTCCCTCAGAGTCTCGTAGCGATGTTCCTTAGCCCACTGCAGCTTAGCTTCATATCCAGGTGACGTGCTGTTTACAAAGATGGTGGACGTGAGCTTCGCGGCCATAGCCCAACCGTGTCATTGTACCTCAAGACGTCTTTGCGTAAACCTTCGTAAGTGTCCCATCTTCCAATGTCGATGTCATCCTTGCCACTGTGGTCCGCGTTTGTCATTACGATAGTGGAACGATGGTACTCACCACGATCAAAAATGTTCCATTTACGGCACCATTTATGATTGGGAAACGTCAATACTATGACACGCTCTTTTGCAATGCGTGTCAGATAAGCAGCTGGGGCTTTATGATGGTACTCTACATAAAGTTTTTTGAGTCATGTTTTTTGTGGAGAATCTGGAATGTAAAACTGTGCACAACTCAAGTGATATGTACCGATAGAAACACGTTTGTTTAGAGGAACGGATTGCTTTCCAGATGATATCCCCTCGCATAACGCTTGCTACATAGAAAAAAAAGAAACAAAGAAAGAAAGAGATGTAACGACTTTCATTTCTTAACTAATTTGACGTAAATCAACAGCTATGCAAGAGTTTCATCGAAACAGTTTTCAATGTGTTTCTTTCATGAGGCAATGCCTTGTGGGAGTACAAATTTAATAACTTATCTCAAAATTTTGTTCGCTATAACTTCCGAAGCAAACACTTTGATCTCAATTACAGTAACACATAAAAATCGATATCAGCATTAAGTTTTTTATACTTTCATTTCTCAGAAATTCTCGAAATTTTATCGCTGGCAGTTCTTTTTTAGTTATATATTAACGCTGTCGTGTACATACAAAATATGCTTTGAGATACAGAAACGGCGGAAGAAATTATAATCTTAATTGGCTTCAGAAAAAGTTTAAATTTTGATCACTGGGACTTCATTTTCTAACAACAGTCCCCATGGAAATGTAAAAATGGCAGAAGTACCATATGATCAAAGCTATGAAATATTTCAAAAAGTGGTGGGAGGAATGAGCTGTTATTCCCACGTATTTTTGTTTCTAGATATTTATCATCTAAAGGACACAAACACCACGTACTGCCCCAAATTTTTTGTAACAAAGAATCTCAGCTGCTAAAGATGTACATATGTTGCCATTATACATAAGTAGTCAAAGATGGCACTCAAATATTGTAGTGTTTTATGTTATTTCAAGTGAACACAAGAAAGCTTAAACCCAACTTCTTAGTGATTAACATAATTATCTAATGATTCCAACGCTAGGACGTGAATTGAAATAAGAGTTTACAGTTTTAATTTTGGATCCCTGCAGTCGGAACACACACATACTCGTTTGCACAACTCTCACACATTGAAGATGATTTCAACACGCAACTTGGTTAGTGAAGACATGACAACTACAACCAAGGATGCGCCACGTGTGCTCGCGGTGCTTAACCCCATCCCACCCACTCCTAGATCTATTTTGTGTCCACCTTCCTTCCCGGTGTTAAACTTAACTCCCAGTATAGCAATCCAAAGGGATGTAAGGTCAGGTGATGCGTAACATCACAGCGTCTCCTTGACAAATGTCAACCCCGCCTTCTCGTGGTGCATCCTGTTCCCACTAAAGGGGCTCTGGCGACCGCCAATAGCGGTATAACTATACCATCGGGATCAGAGGAAATGCTATCCCACACTCACCAACCCGCTTGGCCAGCGTGGTGAGTTATGGCCAAACACCTCCAAAATGACTCTACAACTTAAATCTTGGCCCTCAGTCTCCGGCAGCTGGAATGTACCTGGCCAAGGCAGCGGCCAGTGCGACATGAAGGCAGAGGGTGCTAAGAATCCCCGGAGGACCAGACTAGGCTGCCATTTGATGCTGACCTTGGCTACCTATAACGGACGCTCCCTATCTTCTGATTCAAGGCTTCTTGAATTGGAAGAGGAACTACAAAGGATCAAGTGGGACATCGTCGGGCTAAGTGAGGTAAGGAGAAAAGGAGAAGATCTCATTGAACTGAAAAGTGGACATCTCTTCTATTATCGTGGGACAGATACTGGCAGAACTAGTGGTGTTGGATTTATAATAAACAAGAAACTGAAGGATAAAGTGGTAGAAGTTGAAAGTTCCTCTGACAGAGCTGCACGACTCGTTATCCAACTATCGAGTAGATACCAGGCTCAGATTATTCAAACTTATGCACCCACCACAAGTCATCCTGAAGAAGAAATTGAAGAATTTTATGAGGAAATTCGTCATCTAAATAATAAAGGTAAGCAGCACTTGAAGATAATTATGGGAGATTTCAATGCAAAAATAGGGCAACAGCAACAGAATGAAACTTCAGTAGGTAAATTCGGTCACGGCAACAGAAACCAGCGTGGAAATACTCTCGTTGAGTTTGCAGAGGCAGAAGGATTTTTCATCTTGAACTCCTTTTTCAAGAAAAAGCCACACAGGAAATGGACATGGAGACATCCAATTGGGACGACAAGTGAAATTGATTTTATTATGTGTAACAAAAAATTCGTCATCGAAGACTGCAGTGTGCTGAACAAGTTCAACACAGGTAGTGACCATAGATTGGTGAGATGTAAGATGCACCTCAACACTAAACTGGAACGTGGCAAGCTCATAAGACAAACAAAATGTATTGACATAACCAACCTTAAAAAACACCATAATACTTTCAAGTTGGAACTGAAGAACAGATTCTCTGCTTTAGAAGGCCTAACATCGGAAGAAGTGGATATTTCGGAAGTTAACAGAAAAGTAACCAAAGCTCTAATGGAAACAGCAACAAAATTAGCTGGGTCTAAGAACAAGTTGCATGTGAACAAATTATCAGGAAAAACCAAAATGTTGATGCAAAAAAGAAGAGAGATGAGGACAACTAAAGAAGATGTGACTTCCAAAGTGGAATATATAGAGCTATGCAAGACAACACGAAAAAGTATCACTGAAGACGTAAGGAAATTCAACTGTGAGCTAGTGAGGAAAGCAATTGAAAACAACCAAAGCCTTAAGATAGCAAAGGGACATCTCAGTAAGGGAAGAAAACAGATTATGGCTCTGAGAAAAGAAGATGGTTCTATAACAAGAAATAGAGGCGAAATTTTGACAAGAGTGAAAGATTTCTACTCCAAATTATATGAAAGGGATGATACATGTACTCCAGACATCATGAAAGGTACCAGAGTTCTTCCAGTCCTCCCAGCAGAAGTTGCTCATGCAATCAAGAACATGAAGCGGAGGAAAGCTCCAGGAGAAGATGGAATTACTATAGACATCATACAAGAAGCAAGTGGAGAAATTGAAACAGTACTCGCCCAAATTTTCACTCGATGCCTTAATGAAGGGAAGATTCCTGAGGATTGGAACAACGCTACAATGATCCTGCTACATAAAAAAGGTGACATTGAGGATCTCAGGAACTACAGACCTATCAGCCTCCTATCAGTGGTTTATAAAATCTTCACTAAAGTTCTTTCACACCGCTTGAAGGTAACACTGGACATGGCTCAACCGAGAGAACAAGCTGGATTCAGGAGTGGCTACAGCACAATAGATCATATCCACGTACTGAGAGAACTAATTGAAAGAGCGAGGGAATATGAACTTCCATTGTGCATGGCTTTTATCGATTATGAAAAAGCCTTTGATTCGGTGAAACCATCAGCAGTTACCACGGCTCTGAAATCCTGCGGTATTGAAGATGCATACATTAATATTATTAATAACATCTATGAAAATGCAAGTGCAAAGATTCGGCTGTTTGAAAATACAACACACATAAAAATTGGAAAGGAGTGAGACAAGGTGACACCATATCTCCGAAGCTCTTTAATGCCACATTGGAAAATGTCTTTCAATCACTGAAGTGGGAAAACAAAGGGATAAAGATTAATGGAGATTATCTAACCCACCTTCGTTTTGCTGATGACGTAGTCATTTTTGCAACTACCCCATCAGAGCTGCAGAGTATGATCCAGGAACTTGCTGACAAGAGTAAAGAAGTGGGATTAAAAATGAACTTTCAGAAGACAAAAGTGATGTTCAATGCTTTTACAAGAAATGAAGATTTATCGATTGATGGAGAAAAACTGGAGATAACTGATACATATGTTTATCTTGGACAGCAGATATCAAGTGAGGGTCACATTGATGAAGAAATTAATCGGCGTACAAAACTTGCCTGGAGAGCTTTTGGAAGAAACAGCATAATTTTCAAGAGCAATATGCCATTATGTCTTAAAAGAAAAGTGTTTGATCAATGCATCCTTCCAGTGCTTACGTATGGTGCAGAGACGTGGACCTTAACTAAAAGAGACATACAAAGGCTGCAGACAACTTAAAGTAGCATGGAGAGGTGCATGCTTGGTATAACCAGGAGAGATAAGAAGAGGAACTCGTGGATCCGAAAAATGACGAGAGTGGAAGACATCATGATCAGAGTTAAATCCCTGAAATGGCAATGGGCTGGACATACTGCCAGAAGGACAGACCATAGATGAACAGCCGAAATTTTAGATTGGATTCCAAGGGACAGGAAAAGACCCAGAAAAAGACCACATGGGAGATGGGTGGATGAAATTCGTAAATATGCGGGAGTGACATGGAGGAGACTGGCACAAGACAGACCGTTGTGGAGGAAACTTGGGGAGACCTTCGTCCAGCAGTGGATTGATAATGGTTGACAATGATGATAGCAATCCAAAATCAACAAACTGTAGTTTGGAAATGCAGGCTGTGAGTATTCCAAATAAGAAGGGTGATGGCAAGGAGGAGATAAAGAGACGCAAATTTTCGCAAACCATCCTATGGCCATGAGAAGATTTTCATTGTCATGCGATATTTCTAAGGCCATATTTGTTTCTAGAATTTGAGACATGTACTGAACTAATCACAGCCCTCCTATAATGATCTTTCGTGACACCTTCCTCAGGAAGTATGACAGAAAAATACTTCTCTCATTCGGCTTTGAGGCAGCAGCCGAACTACACTGGTGTCCAAAACTAACTTGACAAACAGAAATTTAAGTTAATACCGAAAACGACGCAAATAATGTAAATATTCTTCAGATACATGTGCAAAAGGAAACACAAAGTCGACGTACCCAAGCAACGTTGCGCTAGCTCCAATAGAAATATGCAAATTATGACTTAGTCATCGAGCTGACAGGCTCGCAATCTTGAAAAAGATTGTTCTAAGCGGGTTTGGCAATTGAAGCTAGAGCTGTTAGGGGAGACTCTTTACACTGAAAAGTGATCGGTAGACTAGAATCAAGGCAATCGCTGAGGTAGCAAGGTGGTGAATATGTCGAAGTAAGTGTTCTGAAGATAGTTCCAGGAAACTGGAACAATAACTAGATGGCTCGGACAAGGACACCTACAGCCATAACTAAAAAAGACCGGTATTTGTTACTAACAGCTGTTCGCCATATGGAGTGGAGAGCCAGTCAACACTCGCAGGTGCTCTGCTCTGCTATGGGAACCGAGATATCGAGGCAAACAATTGACAGAACACTCCACGAGAGAAGTCTACATGCAAGAAGGCCAACGGTTTGTATCCCACTAGCCGTATTGCAACAGAACAGTCCGTCCGAATTGGGTCCGACAACATCACACCTAGACCCCTAATCAATATACTAGTGCTCTCTTCAGGGACAAGTCGCGGTACAGTCTAAGCATAGATTCTCGACGTGTGTTTGTTTGGAGAGAGAGGCGGAAAGCCGAAATCTTCCCTCCAACATTTGAAAAATTGACCACTACGCTGGTGGAAGACTCCTCGTTTGTGCTGACATCATGGTGGATGACCGCACGACAGTGCACGTGTTTCCTACAGGCACCTTGACTGCTGAACGCTACAGGAATGACACCCTAAAGCATAATGTACGACTTTCCAAGAGTGCTGTTGGTCCCGAGTTCTATTTCATGGACAATAATGCCCGTTCCGATAGAGTTCGACTAATCGACGAATACATGGAGAGTAAAGATATCCAAAGCATGGAGTGGCTCGCGTGATCGCCGTACCTGAACCTGACATAGCATGTCTGTGATGTCTTGGGATGAGCAATTGCAAGTCGGCAGCCCTCACCCAGAACCCTTTCGAGATTCCTACGGGACGTGGTTGGAGGAGTAGCACTTATTGCCCAAAACCCTCATTCACAGCTTTGTAAATAGCACAAGTACACGTTGTGTTAACTGAATCACTGTTCAGGGTGATCACACTCGCTATTAGCTCCTTGAAATCAGCGCCACTTGCTTCATCAGTTTCGGCCGGTCACACGCATGCTTTCTCCTCATGGTGGTGGCATTTCTCTTATGTTGTATATTGCTGCATTATCGATATATATAGGGCTCCAAAAATGTGGTCAACCGGCCCTCAAAGGCCACCAGAAAATTCAAGAATTTGCGAGCCTGGAAAAAGTATCAATATGTACTGTTTTCCCCCGGTCCAGTGTTTCGATTCTGGGCACTCGAAATGTTAGGACCACCAGATTTCAGAATATGTTCCTTCTCCTGGATACATGTACTGTATGTCCGTACCAACTGTCATTAAACTCTGCGGTATGGATTTTGCGTTGCTCATGATTTTGTATTTGTTTAGTTTATTTTGGACACCAGTGAGTTAACAAAGATGCTTTTAGAAGTCGCTATAATAAGTCTAGTATGCTTTACAATTTATGTATTTGTGTCTGTGCAGTATACAGCTCATAAATTTTTTTTTTCATTAGTCGTACATAATATGTGCTTCCGTGACACTGCTGGGTCGTCAAGTATATTTGTGAACTTACAAGTTAGAAATACACTATATTGACAAAAGACATCGGACACCCCTACAAAAGCAAATTAACGGATCTGCTGCGATGGTAAGATGCGCGGTACAGCTGCAGACGGTATAAAAACAAGCCTGCAGCTGACAGCGATCATATCCCACTGTGAGGTTGACTGAAAATGTCGCGGCGGGTGAGAACTGACTTTGAGAAAGGAAAGATTGTTGGGTGTTATATTAGTGGGTTGTCCATAAGAGAAACCGAGAGGCGTTTAAATATACCCAAGTAAACTCTTTTGGATGTACTGAATAAGTGGAAGACACATGATGCGCCTGAAGCAGCAAAACGTACTGGCAGACCAAAGAAAATTAGTGATAGAGGACGTCGAAACCTCAGGAGAGTCGTTACAGCTAATCAACGGAGTACTGCACAAGACCTCAGTGCACAGGTGAGTAAAAATGCTGGAACATCGGTATTTACACGTATCATTCGCAAAGAACTTCATTTCATGGGTTGCTGCGGTCGTGCGGCTGCTCGTAAGCCTTTCATCTCCACTCAGAATGCCACTACTCGTTTAGCATGGTGTAAACAACATTTATCGTGGACCGTAGATTAATACAAACGGGTCCTATGGACTGATGAATCCAGATAGAAGATCCATCAGTCTGGTGTCTGTGTGTGGCTATGGCGGCAGCCGGGAGAACGCTATTTACCACAGTGTACTGTTCCTACAGTCAAGTTTGGAGCTGGCAGTGTACTCGTGTGGGGGTGTTTTTCGTGGTATGGACAATTATGCCCTACCAAATCTGTGGCAGTACTATGGAACCTAGCCTTGCTCGCACCAGTAGGATAATGCACCGAGGACTGTTACGGCGTGGTTTGACGATAATTCCGTATGGTGTGTAGACTATCCAGCACAGAGCCTGTATTTTATTCCCATAGAGCACCTATGGGATGAATTAGAGCGCTGCATGACAAGTTTGGAACCAAGGCCTACTACTATGCAATAGTTAGCGGCAGCATTATGTACTTAATGGAAGCGCATACCAATCGCTGTGTTCCAAAACCTTGTCGAAAGCATGGCTCGAATGGTCAGTGCATGCATTGAGGCCAAAGGTGGACCAACAGCGTACTAATGATGTCAATAAATGCTATGTTGTGTTTCTTTTCTAGGTGTCCGGTGACTTTTGTCAATATAGTGTATGCATTATAACAACAATGGCTGATAAGAAAAACGAAAACCATGTGAAAATGCATTTCGGCGAGATAAAAAGCAAGGACATATGGCAGAAAGAGGGTGACCAGACGTCCGACTTTTGGAGGACATGTCATCCTTTTCTTATCATGTTCTCTTGTCCTGCAGGCATTGAGGGAAATAGCACAAATGTCCTGCTTTTTCAGTACGGAATAATTCATACACATTTTGATCAAATTCTTCTATTGTAATCAAATATCCTATCTGGCCCCCGCTAAAATGTATTCATTCATTTCTGGATTGTCACTCGCACCTTCCCTCCTTCCTCCGGTCAGTTTGTTCCTGCAATCTTGCAGCAGTGAGTCACTTGTGAGTCAGCACCTCACAAAACACCCGCCAGTGCGCGTTAGTCTATCGGTCGTTCATCGTACGTGGATGGTAGACGGTTCCGTGCGGTGTAGTAGTGAACCGTGAGCTCATACTGCTTGTTTTGTATGTTGTGAGTCGTTGTGCGAGTATTTTCTGTTGATTGAACAAGTCTCTTAATCAATTGGTGAGGGGTTTACTGCTAGTTAAATACAATTTGAAAGGAATGTCATGCTCTGAATTTCACAAATATTTGTTAAGGAAACCTGATCTACTGAAGAAAATCTCTTCCAGTGAAAATTATAAGGAAAATGTCCAGCAGACTAAAATATTTCTTTCTTTTTAGCACGTCTTTTGTAAAAAAAGGTCGTGCTTATGTTAACGGTTTGTCCGTCCGTCCGTCCGCCTGTAGACACTGTGTCTCTACAACTATTAGTCCGATTTGAAAAATTATTTTTGCATTGTAAATCTTGAAGGATGCGAATGATAATGGTTCACGCGTTTTTTTTTTACGATGTGCAATTTTGCCGCTAGAAGACGTAAAGGCAGATGATGTTGAATTCAAATATTTACATTTTATTCCATATATTTGCTTTTAAACATCCGATTGAAAAACTTTTTTTATCTTTCGATTCCATTTATGTCGAAGAGTATTTTAGGCATAGTTACTTATTCAAGTTTCGCACAGATTTTTGGCTAGGAGGCGTAAAAGTAAATTACGTTTTCTCCAACATCTCTACTTCTAGAACTCCAATTTGAAAATTGTTTTCTTCAGCGTATACTCTTGATGGAAAATCTTTTGCATATAATTTCTACTTTTTGGTAAAGATTACTTTAGCCACCAGGGGGCGTAAGTGTTTATTTTTGCTTCTGATGTATTTTCCATAAAATCTGAGCTTCTAAAATCTCTATTGAAGAAATTATTTGGTGGACCGATGCCACTCACGTAGGCAAACCTTTTTGGAATATTTTCTTCTTAAAATATTGCATGATTTCTCCGCCAGGGGGCGCAGATATATATCTTATTTCTGTCCACATCTCTGCTTCTAATGATCCAATTTTAAAAAATGATTTCTTTATTAGATAGGGTTTCCGGTGCGACATGTTTTTCAAATAATTTGAAAATTTTCGAGTAATTCATAGACTTTCCGCTAAGGAGCGTAAAGGTAAATTGCGTTTCCTCCTATATCTCTACTTCTAAAACTCCGATTTCAAAACTTCTTTCTGCATCGGATAGAGATCCTGTTGAGAAATACTTTGCTTATAATTTCTAATTTTGGAAAAAAAAATGGTTTGGCCACCAGGGGGCAAGTTTTAATTTCCGCTTTTGATGTATGTGCAGCAAATTCTGAGCTTCTAAAATCTCGATTGAAAATAATTCGTCTGTGGACCGATACTACTCACGTCGACAAACGTTTTAGTATTTTCTTCTAAAAATAATGCATGGTTTCTACGTCAGGCAGGTAGATGTATATCTTATTTTTTTCAATATCTTTACTTCTAAGTGTCCGATTTGAAAAATTCCTTTCTTGTTGGATAGTGTTTCCGATGTGAAATATTTTTCATATCAATTCAAAATTTTCAAGTAAATCTTAGATTTTCTGCTAGGAGACGCAAAAGTAAACTACGTTTTCTGCGTTATTTTTGCTTCTAAAACTCTGATTTAAAAATTATTTCTGTATCGCATACAGATCCTGATGGAAAGTGTTTCTCATATAATTTCTAATATTTCATAAATAATGGTTTGGCCGCCAGGAAGCATAAGTGTTAATTTCTGCTTCTGATGTATTTGCAGCTCCTGAAAACTGGACTAAAATTTTATTCCTTCGACCGATTCCGCTCACATCGAAAAACCTTTTGAGAATACTTTTTTCCTAAAATAATGCACGGCTTTCCTTCCAGCGGGCGTAGATGCATATCTTATATTTTTCCATATCTCTACTTCAAAGAGTCCGATTTAAAAAATTATTTCTTTGTTGGAAAGCGTTTTCGCTGCGAAATGTTTCTCATATAAATTCAAATTTTTCATAACGCATAAGTCTGTGACCAGAGGGCGTAAGCTCACGATTCCGTTTACAGCAAGATCTGGCAAATTAAAAACCCGATTGAAAAACTCAGATACTATTGTTTTCCATACCGGTTCCATTGACTTCGAATCGCTTTGATAAAATTTATTTGCGTCAGAACGGATTCAAAAGGCATTACACGTATAAACTTTCAAACTGTAAAATTTAAATACCGAGTATGTGCATTCATATTCATTTTCGCACAAATTCATTGTGTCCTCCTTTTTCTTGAAATGTCTTAATTTTTTAATGAAAATCTCCTCCGATTCCAAAAATGCACTTGGTCTCCCAGGGCAGAAAGCAACACTATTTCTCTCTTTGAATTTATTTAACCAACCTTAGGTCTTTTGCAAAAACAAAATATCAATAACCCGCAGTTATGACCAGAAGTCACTAATTTGTAACAATTAAGACAATATAACTGAAGCCGATATCTGCATATCATTTTTAAGAGCACTAGTAGAAGCAAATACAGGTGTTATTACGTATATGAAAACCTCCAGACTCCACATACACTGCTAGTCCTCATTTTCATTATACGCATCCTCTGTGATTTTTGAGATACTGGTGCATAATATCTGAAAGTCATCATCATCATCATCAACCATTATCAATTTACTTCTGGAAGAAGGTCTCCCCAAGTTTCTTCCACAACGGTCTGTCTTGCGCCAGTCTCCTCCATGTCACTCTCGCATATTTTCGCCCATTCACCCATTTCAGATGTGGTCATCTTATGGGTATTTTCCTGTCCTTTGGAATCCAGTCTAGAATTTCAGTTGTCGATCTGTGGTCCGTTCTTCTGGCAACATGATCAGCCCACTGCCATTTCACGGATTTTACCCTGATCGTGATGTCTTCCACTCTTGCCATTTTCCTTATCCATGATTTCCTCTTCTTATCTCTCTGCGTTACACCAAGCACATATCTCTCCATGCTTCTTTCAGTTGTCTTTCATAGCTGAAAGTAAGGGGATAAAAATAAGTATAATGTTATATGGTTTAATATAGCAAAATTTTAATAATGTTTCAAGATGTTTAAGACTTATTTTTTGCTTTTAATTTCAGTCGTAGATTCTAACTTAGTTATCGAATACAATAGTAATAGTTACTATTATTATTTGGTAAGATGATTTTGAGGCACAAGCATATGATACCACGGTTAGAGAAGGAAGCATAAGAGGTATCTCAAGAGAAGGGGTTTGCAAAGCCTTAAAATCTCTTCAGATGGTAAGGCTCCGGGAATTGATGGCATAACTGCTGAGATGTTAAAATGTGGTGGTGACTCTGTAACTGACTCTTTAACTGAAATTTGCCAGTTGCGCTGCGAGTTAGTAATGGTTCCTCAGGACTGGAAGGATGATATCATTGTACCTTTATATAAAGGTAATAGATTTGACTGAAAGCACGAACTCTCGTGCTATCGGCCTGCTGAATATGCAAAGGAAAGTGTTCAGAATGGTCATTATCGATAAGACATGAGGTCTTATCATATCATGTCTTACATCCGAGAAGATGTGGGATGTACATAGTGGTTTTATGCCTGTCCTGACGGAATTTTTACATTACTTATGATGATCGAAAAGTATCTGATCATTGTTAAGAAAGTTTTTGCTGCCTCCGTAGATTTAGATAAAGCTTGTGACCGAGTAAACAGGGTACTTCTGTGGAAGGTATTGAATAAATATGGAATAATTGGGAAACTGTTTAACAATGTCAAAACTATTTATGTTGGCAGTAGAGCATGTGTATAAATGAACTGTGTTTTATCGAAATGGTTTTTTATTGGAACATGAACCAGACAAGGTTGTGTGGTGTTATCCTCGTTGTTTTTATATATTTATGGATGCGTACACTGCGTTATGCGAAAATGGACAACACTGGTTTATGTCTTGGTAATATCCGTGTGTGTATATTACTGTATACTGATGACATAGTCCTATTGGAAGAGAACAAAAGCGAGTTACAGAGTATGCTGTCCCGGATGTACGACGTTTCTATGAAATTCAAACTGAGTTTTTCGAAAACCCGAACTTATTGTCTTTGAGCGAGGAGCTGTTAGTAGCGAATGCAAGATAAGTCCTAATGGCACAGAGATTGACCAGGTGAATGAGTTAGTACATTTAGGAAGGATATTTGACAGAGAGAACAAATTAGATGGCGAAATTAGTAGCTAGTGAATTCTTCATTGAAATTAATATCTGCTTTAGGAGGATTTTACAGGAATGATGGGTTATCCTGGAGTCATTTGTGTGCTAGAGACATGCGTTACTTACAGGAGATTTGTGGCAAGACACGCTTTTATCATGTGAGGAACGAAGATGTGTTGCATATGTGTAATATGAAGCAAATTTCGTTAGTAAAGTGAAGACAAATACAGTATTTGTAAATGGTTTGGCCATGTTGAAAGAATGCATGATGAAATTCTTACTAAGAGAATTTATTGACCCCAAGTGGTAGGAAAGAAAGGTAGAGGAAGGTGAAGGAATTCATCGGAGAACCAGATTCAGGTATGTCTGTCCGAAAAAAGATAATGAGTATGAAATACGAAAAGCCTTGTGTGAGACGTGTGATGCATGTCAGTGAAGCTCGACCTGTGTGCCGTATTCGCCGGCAAGCCGGAGCAGCTCCACAATCTACAGTGGACGACACTCAACAAGGTGCACAGGCAACTATGGACTTCCTCGTATCGGCACGCAGATTGGCTCAGTCAGGGCCAACCATTCCGACGTCTGCTACTCATCGCACTAAATCGTCAAGCAAAGTTTCGATGGTTCTGTACCACACATGCGTGACAGGACGAATGGAATCATGTCGAATTTAGCAACGAGTCTCACTTCTGTCTCAGCGACGACAATTGACCATTGAGAGTCTGGAGACGACGTGGTCATCAGGATGATTTTGTTTCTATATCTGATAATCATACAGCTTTTTATCCTGGTGTCATAGTTTGGGGCGCTATTATGAACTAAACTGACTTTCATAAATTAAGGAACAAAACCAAATTCCGAAATGTCTCAAACACTATAAGGAGTTTTCACACAAAATTTGAAGAAAACCTATAAATTAACATGCTATTTCATATTATATGAACAAAACTAATTATTAATTGAAGAATAAATAGCAAGTAAGCATAAGTGGCCACAAGGCATGCTCAAAAAGAGATAGCCAAAGTGATTCGGTATGGAGTTTTGTCACCCATCACAGGGAAAGAGAAATATGCTTCATAGCGACCCTTCATGCTCATAATGAGTGTCCGGAAGTTGTTCTGGAAATAACGACCATTTCTTCACCAAGGAGATTCAAAGCTCATGTAGGTTTCGGGAAGGGAATTGAAAGAATGTAACATGTAAGTCTAAAGCACCCCTAGTATGTTCAATAGGGTTTAGATCAGGCGAACGAGCTGGAAATTTCATACAGTTGACGGTTCTCTCCTCAAAATATTGGTCAAAAATCCTGGCTCTGTGAGGACGTGTACTATCGTCTTGCAGGATAAAATTGCTGCCGGTTGATCCTTCCTATGGCTTAATAAAGCCTTCTAGGATCTCATCTCTATAAGTCTTCGTATTCGTAGAGCTCGTTTGAAACATGCAGAGATCTGTGCAGCTGCCCGAAGATTTGCCTGCCTGCACCATAACGCTACCACCGACATAAGTGTCCGCTTCTAAGACATTCAAAAGATGACGTCATGTCTTTGCTTTTCTTCAGATAAGTAACTCTCTAGAGCAAATCTGTACCCTTCCGTAAAGAAAGCATAACTCCATTGATCATCAGTCTAGTTGGCATGTGTTCGACAGCAGTTGAGACGTTGTCTTTCAAGATGAGATGTGAGGAGGTTGGACACCATTGGTCTCCTAGCGTAATGACCATATTCATGAAGCCTCCTACGCACCATGGATAAAAATGCCATATTTTCTGTTGCTTCCATAAAATATAAAAGCATTTGGGTAGGTGAGGCAGTCTTAGCTGCAGATAGCGGATATCTCTTGAAGTTGCTGACCGAGGTCTTCCATTCATAAGCCTTCTTGACGCCATATATGTCCTTTAGAATGTTTCCCAAAGCCGATGGACTACGTCACAGCTCGGATTGACCCACTTGGCCACTTCGGCTTGAGACTGGCTGAATTCGAGTCTTCCATCTTCATTCTTCTCCTAAAGGTGCCTAGACATTTTCGCCAAATAACAAGACGCCAACTTTTAAAGCAACGTGTTCTGCTTGCACTCCAGAAGCAAAAAGACAAGACGCCCTCAGCTTGCGCTTTTTAAACCTATACTGAGTTGCACATTTAGACACACTTTGTGTTAATTTGCTTATCATATTTGACATATCCGGATTGAACTATTATGTTAGGCTCATCCATTTTTACCATGGATTTTTTATAAAAAACTCCAAATTTTATGTTCCTTAATTTATGGAAACCAGTGTAGTTTCAACAGCCATTCACTACTCGTATGGATGGTGGAAACAATGACAGCACAACGACAGGCCACTGAGGTGCGGCAAAGCGTTTTTCTGCCATATTTTCGTAGTATTCCTGATGCCCAGTTTCTACAAGACAACACCCGCTCGCAATCTGTCAACATCAACAGACAGTGCCCGAAAGGTATTCATATGCTGCCCTGGTCAGCGAAATTCCCAGACTTCTCCCCAGTACAGGTGTGCAACGTCACTGGCAGACAACGTACAGCTTCTACACGACCCATTTCGAAAAATTATGGACACAAGACAACGACGCATGCTCATCGATGCGTGGGGACACGTTTCGATGATTTTTCCACTCAATGGCAGAATATATGCATATCCCTACATGGCAGCCATACGACATCTTGATACGGGATGTCTCATCCTCAAGATGAAAAGATGTTAAAGTAATAAGTTTTGATAAGTTTTGAAGTAATAAAAAAGATGTTAAGTAAAAGATTTTAAAGTAATAAGATGATGTAAGGCATCTCCTCCCATCGCCTTCATGCAATCCTTAAGAAATTAGATCACTTCTTTCCCACGTGCTTGTCTATAAGTGTAGTAAGTGTCGTTTCATTTTGTGCATTCATTTATGGTGTGGCAATTTCTATGTCGAGCGATATTCAACCACTGAAATTCCCAGCCTATATACGATTTCGAATTAGTGCTTTAAGAAGTCGGAGCTCAGAAGAAAGAACAATGATCCCACATATCGTCGGGAACCCAGCCTTAGAGTGATATGTTATCTTCCTTACCTCTGTTTTTTCTTGTAATCAAAATCTTTAATTTCGTGCTACACAGCCTTATAGATTGACAGAAAGTTCCTTTGAAACAGAACGACGTGGAAGGTATTTTCCTAGTAATTAAGATAAGATTTGAATTCGGAAACAACTTCCAAGAAAAAGGTGAGCCAAGAAAACAAGAAGCGAAGCAGTGGCAATTTATTTTGCTCACTGAAGCATTTTTAACTCACGCCATTTTCCAACCCGCCCGAAACAGCCCTATTAAAGAGCCGAAGATTCAGGTTTTATCGCTTCCTTTTCAACTCGGAAAAGACGAAATTGTTTAACAACCCCGAAAGAAAATTATCACCATGGATATGAAAGGAGTTCTCTGTCATCCAAAAGCGGAAAATTGGGCAATCGTACTCGCAGCTGTTTCTCTCCTGTTTAGGTTTGCAGGAAGATTTCTCTGCTAATGTCAGTTCCAAATGTGTTTTCTGGTTGATTGCAGCTCTTTGTTGAGAGTCTGCGAACAAAATGAAAAAAAAAGTAATTTTTATTATTTCTTTTTGTGTTTTCGATTCAGTGCTATCGAAAAAAAAAGTTTAAAAGAACCAAAGCAGAAATGTCTTTCCTTCCCCTAACGCAGATTAACTAGCAACAAATCCAGGAACAGCAAGAGAAAATCTAATTACATGCATTATACGGACTAATGAGAGAGATTATTTTTCCAGTACTTAGTGCGATGGGAATTACGAGTAAACAAAGGATAATTCTGCATCTAAATTAAACTGCGAGGAATAATAGCTTGTTTAACGACTGCTAGTAAATGTCCTTTATTTTTAAAATCAAACCGAGACAATTTGGAAAAAGGATATTTCCTAAAATTCTGAGTACAAAGAACCAATGAAAAAAAAACGTCAGATTATATTTTACTAAAGTCAGAAATTCCTTTTCAAAGACCAGTGAAATAATTTGGACCTAAGAAGCGTTAGGTAGAACTGGCAAACTCGTTAGAATCGTGGGGATTTATTATTGCAGTCTAGAAAAGGAAGTATGCAAAGTTATCATAAACTATGTTTGAGCGTTTTTTCTGTAAAACTAGATTTTAATTTGCGTTTTTTACAGTGCTCGCTCTCGCTTAATTGCTCTTTTAGATAAAATTGCAATTCTATAACCAAATAAAAATTGATATACATTTTTAATATAACACAGTGTACTTATTAATAACAAGGAACTGCACACCAATTACACTTAAAATAGTACTAGTGCTCCGAATTTCTTGGAGTAGAATATAAATCAAAGTTTCTAGGCTTTCGCACATCAACCACATGGCTTTTTCAAGGAAGGTAGACAGCTAACTTCAAACTGGATAATAGAACTTTTCAACAATTTGAACGCGGTGACTTGACTATACAATAAATGAATAGGCGAAAAGGTGATCAGTCATTCGAAGAAACGAGGTCACGTTGGTTGGTCACGCGGTACTGTGGTAGAAAACACAGCATCATTTGAAGAATTGATTCCAAATGCGTGGCAACTCGAGAGAGACGCTATCATTGCAAGCCTCGTTGTTGGTCAAGATTTGCATGGTTTCGCGAATGGCAGTAGATTTGGGTTTGGAGTATGAAGCTAATTTCTTGATATCATTTAACATAGGATCAGTGGACTTGAACTTGACCTCTCTTGATAGGGCAGTAGTTATTTTACCTTCTTTTGTATTCCTTTTATGTTCTTTGATTCTAATTCCAAACGAACGTTTGGTCATTCCGATGTAGTATCGCCTGGAGCCGTCCGGATATTTTAGTGGGATTGCATAAACACCTGCCTCTTTGAGAAGAGGGGGCTTGTCAATATTTCCCTTAAGCATCGTATATAAAGATGCCGGAGACCTTATGTCGACACCGAATCTCACCCTCCTGAGCGCTTTTTTGAGTTGATAGGAACCTTTTTGTATGTAGGGAATAGAGCGCATGTAGCGAAGTTGCGGCATAAAAAAACTGGCACGGCTGGTTCTGGCTTTTTCGATAAAGTTATGCATCTGGTTCGACGTATATCCTGCCTCAGTGGCAAAGTCGACGATGTTTTAGTTCCGATTCTCTAAAACGAACATCGGAGGAGACGGCGAAGGCTCTTTTAATTCCAGTCAGTGTACTTAGCTTAGAATAGCAAACTTTTTTAACAATTGAGAGGATATATCGCTCGCAAGTTCTGCGTCCACACTACTTGAAATGATAAGCATGTTTCAACGCTTGGAATTTTTACAGGACCGCACGTAGATTTCTTAAGATAAACATCATACATATCACTACGCTTTTCTCTGAGATGCAGAGGTTAGCTCCACAGAGAAATACAGACTACCAGATAAATTTCTGACTGATTATTTACTTACTGTTGTCGTATCTAACTTCTCCATTTACAGAAATCTTGACACACAACTCGGGCTACCCTGACATCCATCACACGACGTACACAAGACCTTCTACACTTCCTACTCTTAATCTTTTTCTCGTGCAGACACTCCTGGATCTGATCCTCTCATTACTTCCTTGGCCTTCCTCTGCCTTTCCTGCCTGCCACTTGGGCTAAAGAGATTTTCTTGGTAAGCGTCCCATCACTTATTCTTTCGGCATGGCCAAACCACCGAATAATACGAATCTCCACCGTGCTAACAACATTTTGCTTCACATTACACAACTGCAACACATCTTCATTCCTCACACAACAACCTCGTAAGTAACGCATTTCTCCAGCACTCAAACGACTCCTATGTTTCTTCTGTAGTATCCCAGGTTTCACTGCCATACAGCAGAGTAAGGAACAATTACACTTTCGTACACAGCCATGCGGACCTCTCTTGAGAATCCATCATTCCTGTGAAAACCTCCTAAAGCAGCTATGACTTTCAATGAAGAATTCGCTCGCCTACTAATTTCACCATCTAATTTGTCCTCTCTATCAAACATGCTTCCTAAATGCACAAACTCGTTAACTTGACCAATCATCGTGCTATTTAAACTTATATTACATTCAGTGCTAACAGTTCCTCGCTCAAAAACCATAACTTTGGTTTTTCCTTTATTTATACTCAGTTTGAAGTTCATGCGAACTTCGTACATCCGGAACAACATACTCTGCAACTCACTTTTGCTCTCTGCTAACAAGACGGTGTCATCGGCATATGATAAAAATGAATGATATTTCGATGCTATTTAGAACATTTCCCGAATGTCTTCCAGTAAAACAGAAAATGTTTCTCTGAGAGCGCGGCGCGCGTGTGTGTGTCCGGTAAAGTTCTCGCAATGGTGTGATATTCTTTCCACACCGCGAGACAGGCAAGATAAGAGAATCCCATCTTTAGCGCTTCGAAAACTAAATGCGTGTGACGTTATGTTCCACACACCAAATTGACTGGGATTTCTCCAATGTACGTTCTTCAGCGGATGACTGCCTACAGCGATACATGGTCCCGGCTGACCCATAGACCATGCCCCCGGCCCACCTTCGGGGGGGGGGAGAGATGTGATGTGCCTGCACCGCGGGACGTACATGAGATAAAGGACATATAGCAGCGAGAGTATGTGTCCCCGTAGCTCAGTTGGGAGAGCGACTTATTCCGGGCTCAGTTGGGAGAGCGACTTATTCTGGGCTCAGTTGGGAGAGCGACTTATTCCGGAATGAGGGAACCCGCGTTGGATACCCGGCGTGGACAAAAATGACGGAGAAATTTTCTTCGTTATACGTTCTTTAACAAGTAATTGGATTTTTGAGCTAGTGCTGTTGAAGACTGAGTTGTGCTTAAGAAATTTGTGCTGAATAAAGACTGATCGTAAGTAACACTTTTCTGAAGTTGTTGGATCACTCCTGTTACACTGTAGGTGAAGTTTTTGAGAATTGATTTATGTAGTGTTTTGTTCACATACACGAACATTATAAGTCTAAGATATTCATGGGTGTGACAACCTTCCTCACTCACAGGCACGGGCGCGCACGTACACACACACACACACATCAGACACATAATATCAGAATCATGCATTATCTCTATCCTACTGGTGTGCCACAGAGAGTTAGAAGCACAACACATTTGCCTGTAACTGACTGTTGTTGGTGACGAACTTATTGAAACTTGACAAGACGTCCGATTTTACATAAAATCGGGGTGTTACAATCCTAATTTTTGCTTCTTATTTTAATTAAATGAAGCAAATGATATTCCTAACTTAACAGTATTGAATAAAGACTAAGTACACTGCAGGACAATTGCTAAGGACGGATCATAAACGGCTATATAGCGAATAAAAAAGTAAGTGTGGCTGGATGCCAAGTGAAATAAAATAATGTCAGAATGCCAGGACGTTACAAGAAAGACAATTCATTGTGCTCTGAAATCCAGAAGGCTTTGGAACGTGTTCAAGGGACAAACAGGCCATTTTGTGCAGAATACGTAAACGTGAAAAAAATGCAATTACCGTCCGCAGGCGTTCCGGCGTAAGATGTCAATACGGGATATGGCCACCATGGAGGGCGATGCAAGATTCCACACGTCGTGTCATGCTTTGCACAACATTATCAAGCAGCTGTTGGGGTAATTTATCCCATTCCTCTGTCAGTGCACGGATGAGGGTGTCCTTGTTTATTGGAGGGCATTGGCGACCAGCAAGACTTCTCCCCAAAGCATCCCACACATTTTCAATGGGATTCAGATCTGGAGAACGTGCTGGCCATACGAGGCGTTGAATATCCTCGCTCTCAAGACACTCCTGGACAGCGACTGTTCGATGACATGTTGCGTTGTCGTCCATGAAAATGAATCTATCACCGACAGCACCACGGAACATGCGAACATGAGGTAGCAGAACATCATTAATGTATCGTTGGCCAGTCATAGTCCCAGTTGGAAGCACATAGAGGCACGTACGGCCATTGATCATGATGCCAGCCCATACCATGACACTACATGTCGGATATCGGCCCCTTTCCTGTATGTTTGCTGGACAATATGCAGTACCACTATCACGCCAGATCAGTTGTCGTCGACAATCAGACGATAGACTGTATCTACTCTCATCTGAGAAGAGGACAGCAGACCAGTCGTTATCAGTCCAATCGCGATGTTGATGACACCATTGCAAACGGGCGGTACGGTGACGTCTGGACAATGGGATGCACACAACAGGACGGCGGGCGTATAGTCCTCCTTCATGCAAACGTCTGGCGACAGTTTTTCGGGAGATCCGCTTGCCAGTAGCAGCCATAAACTGATTTGCTACCTCACTAGCTGTGCTGCGCCGGTGTCTTTTTGTTGATAGCACTATGTACAGATCTTCTGCAGGTGTCGTACTGCGAACACGACCTCCCCGGTGACGTTTGCTACACTCTCCATTTGTTTGAAATGATTTCCAAAGCCTTGGAACAACACTGTGGCTGACGTCGAACTCCCTGGCAACATCTGTTATTTTTCGCCCTTCTTCAATCTTGCCAATAATACGGCCACGCGTAAAATCATCTAGGTGATGTCGGGAAGACATATTGAAAATTGTAAGTTCGCCAATTGATTCTTTCCCTTTCAACTTTGCGTTTGAACAACAACGGTCAATACGCGTCAAATCCTTTATATCTCTTATCAGCGCTATGACTTCACGAACAAGTTCGGCAATCCAAAATTTGCATACGCACAACACGTCTTACTGTATCCCGCACTTATGCTAATTTCCACATTTTCCTGCTTTCCATTTTATGGTTGCTATCGTTGCTATTGTCATCCGTCCTTAGCAATTGTCCGGCAGTGTATTTTGCTTTCATATTCCTTTAAATTTCTTAAAATAAATTATAGTGCGTTTGGCATCTCTTCTAGACACATAACTGCATTTAAATTTTCAAAATTGCTCTTCGCTTTGGTTTAAACCCCTGCGGTTTATAAAAAAACATAACACTTTTGAAATTATACATTACACGTCTAAATTTCCTTAAATGAAACGAGATTATTTTAAAATTAATATTTCTCATACAGGTGATGACTGCCGACCGGTGAGGTTTTCTGATCTTCAAGAACATAAAAACCTCACTGGTCTGAATCAATGTCCCTCCGAGCTGACTAAGAACACGCGATGATACGATAATCGAAAATATCAAATACTGAGGGTCAGACATTCTTTCCTAAAACTGAAATGCAGAGAATGAGCGCATAACAAAAAAGAAATCTTTTTGAAGAGTATTTACCATTTATTTCAGTAAATAAAATATTAACTTGTAGAAATTCACTCTGGATGCGTTTTTCTGGATCAGGCTTCGTATTAACGGATTTTGAAAATGTATCAATAAACTAATATGCGATACGAAATTCGTGAGACCCATTTTATCTACGGATGAAGTGAACACTCTGTCAATATTGTTTGAAATTTTATATGTGCTGGCACTTACTCTTCTCAGATTCTTCAACTATTGGATATCTGTGATGAAATATAGCGTTCGTTCAAACTGCTTGTATTCAAAACTCAAATATTTCACGTGGATCTTGACTAGAGCAGAATCCTTGATGTATCGGATTCGTGAATCAATGTCCCTCGAAGCTGAACCACCACAGCTGGTTCATAAAGCTTCATTGTAAACATTCAAAGATTATTTATCGATCCCAGAAAGCTTTTCAGAAATGCTCGCGGAACATTCGTCTCTATTTCCAAAGGAACATGCATTTCCTCATCGGATCGTTACTCCCAAGTTTTCTTTCGGTAACATAAGCGGATCTACAATAATTCCCTCTTTAAATTCGCAAAACAGTTTGTTATGCAGACTGCCAGTTAAAGAAGCCTGTCCTGTATAGGAAATGCAAATTTTCGAATTCCAGAAACCTTAAAGAATCGGATTTGGTGGTAACGATTTCACTTTGGCATTACGTGAAGATCAGATTTTTAGGGTTTGTGTTCTTGATGTTTTGTTGCTTTCTCAGGCGGTGCGTCGGCGGTTTATGGAATGAAGTGAGGAATGTCATTAGCATGTCGAAAACACTAGCAACGATGGCTTTGCAAGGTTTGTAGACAAATCATTATGTGGTTTAGTGATGTCTTGGGGCATAAAATTCAGTTTTTTGACATATTTATATGATGTATCAGGAAATTTTAAATGTTAAGGCCTTTGAATGTTTCTGAAGAGCAGTTCGTTTACGAAGAATTTAGCATGAGAATTTCATTTCCAAAACTAGGTCTATAAAAAGGCTTCAGCTTTTAAGTTATAAAAGAAAAGATAATGGTATGCAATCAAGCCGAATTTTACATTCCAATAGTTATTAATTCACTTATATTATTAAAAGCTATTTCTGATGTTTCAAAACAAATATACTAAATGCGATTGCATCAAAAAGCACAAAATACGGGTGTTAAAGTTTAAAGTTATTCGTGTCCATGAAAAAGCATAAATTAGTAAACTATGTCAATTGCTTTAACAATTCTAATACATAAAATTTGTTTTATTTTCTATTGATGATAAAACAAACGTAAATGTGTAAAGTATGTGAATTACTTTAACAGTTCCAAGACATAAAATATATTTGATTTTCTATTGCTTTCAACATAAACATCAATGGATTTCCTTGATCTGGTATCTGCCATTTGAACGAATCTGCTAAATGTAAGTTATAATTTAAATTCTGAAGAAATAACTCCACTATTATGTGCTCACTTGACTTTTGGAACTCTTCACTTTTAAATTACTGAAAATAAATCGATGTATAACATGTTTTGGTGTAATTAAGTCTAACAGCAGGCTTTTTGGTCTTGGACGAATGGCAGGATTGTTTCCATTATTTTGTCAAGGACTTAAAAAATCTACGCTTAGAATAAATTTCATATTATAACCTTAAAACTGGTTAACAAAGTCCGTTATCGAATTTTTTTGATAAACTTCACTCTTACGACTTTGATGCTGATGTATATCACTAAGTAGCTTGTTTTTACTATCGCAAACATCCATGTCTTTAATATTGCCCTTTATGAGGGAGTTTGCATTATCCCAAGAGCATCTCGAAAGTCGGTTCAGTGATTTACTCACTTCCTCTTCTTGTATTTTAATCACCTTCTTCTTTATAAAACAAGTGGGTTTTTTCCTGCCATGGTACACGACGTTGTACGGATTTTATTACAGCTCTGTGTATTGTAATGAAGAAGAAGATTACACGGTAGTGGTGCTTCACAAAACGCTTCTCACAAACAAAACATAAAGAGACTCAAACCTCCCCTGTAGCCCGACACAACAATGCGGCTAGCCTAAACCTGCTGTTAACTATAAACAGGCTACACATCTACGTACTGCATGGCGAACTTTTACCTACCTACTGTATAGTGAACTTTCATCTACCTACTGTATAGAGAATTTTCATTTACTTACTGTACAGAGAACTTTCATCTACTTACTGTATGGCGAACTTTCATGTACTTACTGTATTGCGAACTTTCATGTACCTACTGCATAGCAAACTTTCATCTACCTACTGTGCAAATAATTTTCACTTACTACTGTATACTGAATTTCATCTACCTACTGCATAGCGAACTTTCATCTACCTACTGTACATAGAATTTTCATTTACTACTCTATAACGAATTTCATTTACCTACTGTATAGAGGACTTTCATCTACCTACTACACTGGTGGCCACCCAAAATGCGACACCAAGAAGGAAGCATCCGATTGGCCTGAAATTCGCAGCATGCGTCGCCCGCGAGAGAACCTGCAAACGATTAGCATTGCAGGGCATATGCAAATCATGTGCACCCGGCACGCCACCAAGAAGCACTATAAGAAGGGTGCACAGAAGGCGAGGTGTAAGTAGTGGAAGTGTGTTGTGCTGCCGAACTTGTGCTTGGGAAGCTTCCTGATGCCTCGTCGCAGAATACGGCAGTCATTCCAGCACGTTTCGGAGTTCGACAGAAGACGAATAATGGCTTATCGCGACAGCGGTTTGTCGTACCGAGAAATCGGTGCCCGTGTGGGACGACATCCAGCCACAGTGAGGCGAGTATGGATTCGGTGAGTGCAGGAGGGACGGACGGACCGACGTGAGCGATTGTCGCAGCCGCGGCACACCACCGAACGAGAGGACCGGCATGTTGTACGGCGGGCATTGACGGCTTGCACCGCCACATCACGAACCTTAGCGCAGGAATTAGGGCGTGTTGCGCAGCAACCTGTGTCAGCACGTACCGTTCGACATCGTCTGCAGGAGCGGGGACTTGTCGCACAGCACCCATTGCTCCGATTACTATTGACGTTACACCACCGGCGAGTGCGGCGGCAGTGTTCCGTTGAACGCCGCACCTGGACTACGCAATTGTACGACATTGTCTTCTCCGACGAATCCCGCTTCTGCCTGTAACACCACGATGGTCGGATCCGCGTGTGGCTGCACCGTGGCGAGAGACTGTATGACGCCTGCATTATACATCGCCATTCTGGTCCGTCGCCTGGCGTTATGGTTTAGGGCGCAATTGGATATGACACCCGCACCCCTCTGGTACGCATTGTCGGTACACTCAACAACCACCACTACATCTCCGACGTTTTGGTGCCTGTAGTCCTCCCTTACCTGCAGGACCTGCCAGCGGCCTCGTTTTAACAGGACAATGCGCGCCCGCACGTGGCACGCATCGTGCAACAATTCTTCACGGCCCACCAGGTGTCACTGCTGCCGTGGCCTGCCTGTCTGTTCTCCCGATATTTTGCCCATCGAACACGTCTGGTCGCTGATCGGTAACCGAGTGGCCCGGCAAGTACCACCCGTGGCTACGCCTGATGAACTGTGGCAGCATGTGGAAGCAACCTGGACCGACATACCCAATGCCTACATCCAAAGCCTCTTTCGTTCGATGCCGCGGCGTTTAGCGGCCGTTATTGCCAGCCATGGGGGCCACACGAACCAATGATGTCTGCGTGTTTCGCAAGTCGCACGGGCCTGTAGGCTCAATCGTTTCATCTTTGTATCTGTTGTTATGTTTCCAGTATAACTGGCTTTGCTGTCTCCTTCTTGGTGTTGCATTTTGGGTGGCCAGCAGTGTATATAGCAAACTTTCATCTATTTACTATGTAACGGACTTTAATCTTCTTACAATATAGCGAACTTTCATATACCTACCGACTACCGTATAGAGAACTCTCGTCTACCTACTGTACAACGAACTTTCATCTACCTATTGTATAGCGAACTTTCATCTACCTACTGTATAGAAAACTTTTATCTACCTACTGTGCAGAGAACTTTCACTTACCTACTGCATAGAGATCTTTCATCATCCTACTGTGTAGAGGACTTTCATTTTCCTAATATGCAGAGGACTTTCATCTATCTACAATATATCGAACTTTCATCTACCTATTCTATAGCGTAAGGGATTTCCTTGTGTGATTGTGGCATTATTACCAAAACTGCATGAAAACCAGCAAAACTGACCGCCGCCGTACAAAATTTGACCGCAAACGGGACTAGAGTTCTGCACGGGTCTTATTTGGTGAGCGCGGCCTGGCTCAAGCCCATGAATTTAAGGCCCGACCGGTCTCAGGTATTAGATAGCCATCAACTGCAGCTCTTATTTAGGTCCAGCTCGTGACATGCCATTTTGTATAATTTGTCTTTCTATTGTATTTATAAAATTGTAAAAATTAAATAATGAAATGAGATATTATTGAAAATATTTAGTTGAATGTAAGCTTAAAACTATTAGCTAAACTTTGGCAATTGTCGAAGAATGTAATTTTTAAAGAGAGAGAGAGAGAGAAAAGTGAAGACTAAGCGCGTTCAAAATCCCCCTTTCTCTAAACTAGCAAGCGGTAACACTCCAAAGGTCAATCCCGATGGGGATTAGGGATAAGAGAAGCAATTGATGTCGTCCCATACTCTCATAAAAGCGCACTACACCCCATCACACTGCACACAGCTCCGTCCGCAACGCACTCAACACACACACTCGCTCAAAGGCCAATCTTTTTGTTTTCAATAAGCCCCAAAGTGTTTTTACCATCTTAATACCTACAGACGGTAAAAACACTGTAAATGCCGCTTATCGTCTCTGTGATTATGCCCTGGGCTATGTCGTGAAAGTAAGTAAAGCCAGCGAAACAGTTAAACACACCAGGAAATCCGGAAACACGACTTCTTTCTTTCTTTACCATTGAGCTAAACAGAATAGGACGACGTGGCACGGCCCGGCCGTAATATTTCATGAAATAATCCCTAGCCAGGTCCGTTGCTTCGTTCTTCAAACTAAAAGAAAAGCCCGACGCGATCCGCGAGCCAGGCTTGGGCTTAGAGGACCGTTTCGCCCCTTACTAACCTCTAAATGGGACGTTGGTGCTCTAGATGAGTGCTGACTGTACCCTATCGTAACTTTGGGAAAAGATGGCCACAGTGGAGAGGACAAAGTCGGCGTTCCACGATGGAGTACCTGCGAAGGTTTGTACGAACTCCATTCGAAGTAAGGCGACACTACTAGGCCTTGGCAGCCCACACCCACGCAAGTACTCTTATCAACAACACGCCTCCGAGCTATGAGGCAGTAGAGGAAGAAGGATCATCGCCTCTTAACCGTGAAAGACTGGAAGCGGTGGCTTGGTCGGACGAAACAAGGCTACAATTACAACACACTAGTGGTAATCAGGGTGTTTCAAGCGAGAAGAGGAGGTGTAGAAGATTACTGGAGCGTGTTGCTGTGGACCACCTTTATCTACTAAGACCAACATCACCACATAAGGTTATGTTGACCTACTCGCCGAGCACTTATACCCGTTCATGACTATCAATATCCTACAACAGGATGCATTCTTTCAACAGGACAACCCCACATCTCATCACTCCTGTTTGGAGGAGCGTTCCAGTGAGCTCATGACTCTTATCCTTCCCATCAAGATTTGAATCCTATCGAGCATCTGTGGAACGTAGTGGAGTGATGCATTTGAACCCATACCCCACCACACCAATATCTCTGAGTGTTGATGACGGCTGTGTAAGAATCATGGGTGAAAATATTTCACCAGCAGAACGTTTCCAATACCTGGTGAAATACATGCCACGACGTGTTTCCCGCTGTTGAGAGGGCGAAAAGGAGGCACACAAGTTATTAAATAGGTATGAATCAAAAACTACCGTATGTTTTCCGTGTAATATGCAGACCGTGAAATTCCCGAAAAGAAAAAACCTTCGTATAATCCCCGGCGGAACAAAATCCCCAGGCAGTGAAATTTAGAAAAAACATTCGCTGTATAATCCGTACATGTGATGTTGTTCCCGAATTATAAATTCGTACAGCAGAATCACGGTTTTTGGGATGACCCAGCAGTCCAAAGAAATGGGGGTGGGTTGAAAAAACGATGTTATAATTAAAAAAAACTGTCATTTTTGAAGGATTTTCTTTTACTTTCAAGTGAATAAAAAGCAAAAATTATGATTTTTCAACATTACCGTGGTTCCGTTTTTAGGCCTGACCATTCCGTAGTATGACGCTCCGTAGCTAGAACTGCTGCAATGTGTGTGATACTGGGCTTCCCACAGCAGATAATCGTCCTCGAGAGCGATATTATCAGCATCGTTGCATCGCATTTTCTGTCAAAATGTTTGTCAGTAAAAGAAAAATATTTCCGACTGTTTGTGGACCTCGCAAAAAACATTAATGTGTTTTAAAGCAGCGTACACCCCGCAGAACTTAAATGTGTAGCATTTTTAACAGATAATCCATGGATTATACAACCTACGCCCGACAAGTTCTAGGACTTATCTCACAACTGGCGTAACACTAGTGATATAAAACTATCATGTGTATGCCAGAAGACAACAGTTCTTGGCCAATCAGCTAACAGCTGGAAAGCGGTTTATCCCGGTACCGACAGGGGGAAGACTGCAGTGGCGTACCGGAGAAACTTGAGGCCCCCCCCGCAAAAAATATCTTCCAGGCCCTTTTGCAAAACTTTATCAGCTTTTAATTACTGAAATCTTAAAACTCTATATAACTAAATAGGTTTTATGGGCATTTTAATATTTTAAATTCTTTGGAGCCACCAATATTTTTCGTAAATACCAAAATTATAGCACTTCGTTGAGTGTAACACAATTGTGCACTTTGTTATTAAAGTGATTGCCCTAGTTTTATACCAATACAAAGTACTACAAAGCGTTTATGCCAAAATTCCTTAAATTATTTTCCCTTGAATATATAAAAACACACTTAACATAGTACCACAATGTTTTGTGCATTATAAAAAGTTTTTCTCTTGACTGTGTTTCATATGTGTAATATATACGAGTACATACAAAAGACATAGGTCTCTGGGTTTCGTTCTTAGGAAGAACACCTTTTTAGTTCATTATGTAAGAATGCATAATTATGTGCAAACTATTGCAATACATTACATCTTATCCTATAAATATTTCATTCATTGAACCGTTATTTCTTTCACATTCCCTTGTTAATATACGTGTATAAGAACTCTTGCAGTGCCTGTGAAAAAGAACCACAAGTCCTCTGAAATGGTTCCTTTCCGTCATCCATATTTCCGGGAAAATGATTTATAGAGATTTACTTATTTACTGGGGGAAAAAATTATTTTTATTTTCACTGCTTCATTCAAAGTTGCCGTCAAATATTTCTGGCTATTCTTTAACCAGTTTTACATGAAGTTTCGGCAAAAGAAAAAATTCTAAAATATTATTGCTGAGGTCAGAGGCCCTCTCAGCCGCGACCCCCGCGACCCCAGCACTACGGGTGTTGCAGGGGCTGTCAGTACGCCCCTGGAAGACTGGTATTAAGAGAATCATAGCAAGCGTTCTCGTCCCATTTCATTTTAGCCATGGTAGAGCAGAGAGTAAAAATCCGTTTCTGTTGGAAACTTTGTAAATGAATTACCAAAGCCTTCATAATGTTAAAAGAAGCGTATGGACACACAGCATTGTCTCGAAGCAGAGTTTTTCGAATGGTATGCACAGTTTCGTGAGGGGTGGGAATTACTTTGATGATGGGAATTACTTTGGTGACAGTTGATGGTGGGAATTACTTTGATGACATTACTGGAAATGTGTGAGAAAGTAAAATTAATTCATCAAAGTAATTCCCACCCCTCACGAAACTGGTAGGTTAACCCACCATCAACTAAAGTAATTCATCAAAGTAATTCATCAAAGAAATTCATCAAAGTAATTCATCACAGTAATTCATCAAAGTAATTTGATGAAGTAATTCATCAAAGTAATTCAAATTTTAATTCATCAAAGTAATTCAAATTTTAATTCATCAAAGTAATTCAAATTTAAATTCATCAAAGTAATTTTAAAGTAATTGATGAATTAATTATTAAATTCATCAAGAAATTAATTATTAAATTCATCAAAGTAATTCAAATTTTAATTCATCAAAGTAATTCAAAGTAATTCACATTTTAATTCATCAAAGTAATTCATAAAAGTAATTCAAAGTAATTCACATTTTAATTCATCAAAGTAATTCATAAAAGTAATTCAAAGTAATTCATAATTCATCAAAGTAATTCAAAGTAATTCAAAGTAATTCAAATTTTAATTCATAAAAGTAATTCAAAGTAATTCATAAAAGTAATTCAAAGTAATTCATAAAAGTAATTCAAAGTAATTCATAAAAGTAATTTGATGAAGCACTTTGATGATGGGAATTACTTTGATGACAGTTTCGTGAGGGGTGGTAATTACTTTGATGATGATCCGAGATCTGGACGGCCCTTCAATGCGCGGGTACCAACCTGGCATTAAATTTTCGTTTTCCCTGACCCTCGCGTAGAAAATACAGGCAAGTAGACTTACTGATGCCTACCGACTTTGCCAAAAAGTCTCACTGTAATTCGGAGATCTTTCCTTAACAGATTCCGCACTTCTTCGATTTTTTCCACTGTCCGCATACTGGAGGGACGCCCAGATTTCGGATCATCATTAAAAGATTTCCGCCCGTCATGAAATCGCGCATACCATTCCAAAATTCTGCTGCGGAACAATATTGGGCCTCCATACGTTTCTTTTGACATTCGAAAAAATACGGTACAATTTCCGTGTATATTATGTAACGAAGTAAATTTCTCCGTCATTTTTATCCGCGCCGGGGCTCGAACCCGGATCCCCTCATTCCGGAATAAGTCACTCTACCAATTGAGCTACGCGGACGTTTATTCTGATTCCTATCTGCCTTTATGTCGTGTGCGTCCTTCTGGCAGGTACGTCACATCTCCTGGTACGTTACATCATCTCCCCCTTATTATTATTTTTTTTTTCGAAGTGCTGGAGAAGGGATTCTCTTATTTTTCCTATCTCGCGGTGTGAAAATAACATCACACCATTGCGAGATTTTGAACGGTCGGGTCATCCGGATAGTTCTTGCGCCATTATAACGAAGTAAATTTCTCCGTCATTTTTATCCGCGCCGGGGCTCGAACCCGGATCCCCTCATTCCGGAATAAGTCACTCTACCAATTGAGCTACGCCGACGTTTATTCTGATTCCTATCTGCCTTTATGTCGTGTGCGTCCTTCTGGCAGGTACGTCACATCTCCTGGTACATTACAATTACAATGAGCTTTTCATTTTCCTCCAGCTAATTTTGGAGCGAAAACTACTTCAATTTTATGAGGTATCATTGATTTTATTACTTAGCTCTGAAAATAAAAAGAAGATCTGCTTAACGTCTGAGTGAATAACACAATTTCATCACCATATCCTACCTTGTAAGTAAATAAGTCCTGGTGTATTCATTCGTCAATTTCATGATATACACTATATTGACACAAGTCACCGGACACTCCTTCAAAAGCAAATGAACAGATCCATGCGTTGCTCGGACGCACGGTACAGCTGCAAACGGTATAAAAACAAGCCTGCAGCTGACCGTGATCATATCACACTGTGAGGTTGAGTGAAAATGTCGCGGAGGAAGAGAACTGACTTTGAGAAAGGAAAGATTCTTGGGTATTATATTAATGGGTTGGCCATAAGAGAAACCGAGAGGCGTTTAAACATACCCAAGTCAACAGTTTTCGATGTACTGAATAAGTGGAAGACACATAGCAATCCTGAAGCAACCAAACGTACCGTCAGACCAAAGAAAATCAGTGATAGAGGGCGTCGAAGCCTCAGGAGAGTCGTTACAGCTAATCAACGGAGTACTGCACAAAACCTCAGTACAGGTGAGCAGAAATGCTGGAACAACGGTATGTACACGTACCACTTGCCGAAAACGTCATTCCATGGGTTACCGTAACAGTGCGGTTGCTCATAAGCTTTTCATCTCCACTCGGAATGCTACTCGTCGTTTAGCATGGTGTGAAGAACATTTATCGTGGGCCGTAGATCAATGGAAACGTGTCCTGTGGACTGGTGAATCCAAATACACGATCCATCAGTCTGATGGCCGTGTGTGGGTATAGCGGCAGCCGGTAGAACGCTATTTACCACAGTGTACTGTTCCTACGGTCAAGTTTGGAGCTGGCAGTGTACTCGTGTCGGGGTGTTTTTCGTGCTATGGTCCCGGCCCATTGGTTATCGTGGACCAACCTGTTAACCAGCATATCTACCTCGATATTCTGGACAATTATGCCCTACCAACTCTGTGGCAATAATATGGAACTGAGACTTGTTGGTACCAGCAGGATAATGCACCGAGCCATGAAACAAGGACTGTTACGGCGTGGTTTGACGATAATTCCGTATCGTATGTGGACTGGCCAGCACGGATCCCTGATCTTAATCCCGTGGAGAACCTATGGGATGAATTAGAGCGCCGCGTAAGAAGTTTGGAACCAAACCCTACTACTAAGCAACAGTTAGCGGCAGCATTATGTACTGAATTGGAAGCTTATACCTATCAGTGTATTCCAAAACCTTGTCGAAAGCATGTCTCGTAGGGTTAGTACATGCGTTAAGGCCAAAGGTGGGCCGACACTGTACTAATGTATGTCAATTAATGTTATGTGGTGTTTCTCTTCTAGGTGTCCTGTGACTTTTGTCAATATAATGTATATACAGTAGAATCCCAATTATGGGCTTTCCATGTTATCCTACATATCTTTTATTTCATTACAATGGTGTTCGCATAAGTAACAATGAGCTCACACAGAAGAATCGATCGTTTTGACTGTCTGTATCCATTATCACAGAACACAATATAAGTAATTTTGCAAAAAATACCCCAAAAAAGGGCAGGTAGGCTCAATTGATTGAGCCGTCAGTTTAGAACTTAAGACTACGACTTGCAGATCGGAGAGTTGAAATGAGCTACTCGAGTATGGTTTCAAAGCGTTTATTTAATTTGTTATAGCCAACACAGGTCTGTGAGATGAATAGCTTACATAATTTTTACAAATAATGCTGGATAATGTTGATTGTACCGGCGTTGCGTACCAGAAGGTTGCGGGTGACATATCCAATTGCCCCCAAACCGTAACGCTAGGCGACGGACCGGTATGGCGATGCATAATGCAGGCGTCATACAGTCTCTCGCCGCGGTGCCGCCACACGCGGATCCGACCATCGTGGTGTTACAGGCAGAAGCGGGATTCGTCGGAGAAGACAATGTCGTACCATTCCGTAATCCAGGTGCGGCGTTCGACGGCCCGCTGCCGCCGCACTCGCCGGTGGTGCAACGTCAATGGTAATCGGAGCAATGGGCGCCGTGCGACAAGTCCCCGATCCTGCAGACGACGTCGAACGGTACTTGCTGACACAGCTTTTTCCACAACACACCCTAATTCTTGAGCTAACGTTCGTGATGTGGCGGTGCGAGCCGTCAATGCCCGCCGCACAACATGCCGGTCCACTCGTTCGGTGGTGTGCCGCGGCTGCGGCACACCACCGAACGAGAACACCGGCATGTTGACGTCGTTCGACGTCGTCTCCACCACCGAACGAGAACACCGGTCCGTCCGTCCCTCCTGCACACACCGAATCCATACTCGCCTCACTGTGGCTGGATGTCGTCCCACACGGGCGCCGACGTCTCGGTACGATAAACCGCCGTCGCTATAAGCCACTATTCGTCCTCTGTCGAACTCCGAAAAGTGCTGGAATGACTGCCGTATTCTGCGACGAGGCATCAGGAAGCTTCCCACGCAGAGGTCCAGCAGCACAACACACTTCCACTACTTACACCTCGCCTTCTGTGCACCCTTCTTATAGTGCTTCTCGGTGGCGTGCCGGGCGCACATGATTTTCATATGCCCTGAAATGCTAATCGTTTGCATGTGCTCTCACGGGCGACACATGCTGCGAATTTCAGGCCAATCGGATGCTTCTTTCTTGGTGTTGCATTTTGAGTGTCCAGCAGTGTATATATGTATAGATCTCGTTGAGAGCTTTAAAACGATACCACGCATAGTCGTTTTGCGCTGACGGTTGTTCAGATAAACCGCGATATTGTCAAAAGTGTTCACCGGTTCACAAGAAAACAATTTTTTAAATGTTCAATTCAAACCACTGCAAAATGTTCTTCGTATATTTGAATAGATCTAAAACTATACCACGCACAGTCGTGTTGAGCTCACGGTTGCCAAGATAGACTGAGTCAAATGCGGCAACAAATCCAGAAATATTGCATCATCTCCCCCGCACATAGGGAGCGAGGACAGCTTTGCGCGCACGATGTATTGCGCAGTACGTGAATTAGACTCCATGCTCCTTGCTAATATGCTAACACGATTAGTGTGCGGCACGAATTTTTAACGCTATAATGATTTCAATTGAAAGTTCTTTTTGTCACAGGCGGTCGGCCGTAAGTCGCCCCATACTATCCGCTGAGTTAGACGTAGTCCTACGTTAAAATGTACTGCCTTGCAGTTATTTAGTTTCCGTCGCTTTGAGAATATGCTTTTTTCTACAAGCTCAGCGCTAACTGAGAGAGAGGGCTTGTAACTTTTCCAAGTTCGATAATTCCTTCCTGGGAATGTGATCACGTGACTTTATCGTCGAGAAAAATCTTTTGAGATTCGCTGATAAATTCGTCGAGAGAAGACTTTGCTCGATTCCAAAAAACACTAAGAAGCAGTTGTTGCCCGTAAGAGAGAAGCTGCATATCTCAAAACAAAAAACAAAAAAGCCGAAGGTGTCTGACTGTGTGACGTAGTGATTGATGCAGAACGGACGTTAATTTTCTAATTAAAACGTTAGTCCTTACCTTTTGTCATAAATATGTTTATTAAAAAGTAGAATGAAAAAAGAACCAGTTGTTGCCACTGGACAAAAATGTGAAGTATTACAGAGGTTACGTAATAAAGGGGAAAAAGAACCAAAAAGTGACGCAAGATTTTGATATTAGGCGTGTTGCTGTTGGCGACTGGAAAAGGAAAAGAAGTGAAATAGAAAAGTAATGTTAATCCAGAGATTGGTAAAAATTAGGGAAAACAGTGAGTACGAACAGCAAAGCGAAGTTTCGTGGTCATAACTCACACAACAAAGATATTTTGCCTATGTGGAACCGCACCTTATTTACAAGAAAAGCGTAAATAAACAACGTTTAATGCATGTTATTTAGATTTTGCAGACAATATTGATTAGTTAATAGATGAAGGAAACACCATGGAGTGATATAGTTGCATCGTCTGCAAAAATGTATTATCTGCTGACTCCCTATCATTGGAAAAATACAAGAAATAAAAAAGTACTTAAATTATAACTTAGAATGAAAGTCTGAAAAACTACAAATCCGTAGCCATGAGTATGAGAGCACCAACATTGGGCATCTGAGGACAGGAAAAAGGTTGCCTGGTAAAATTAATCATATTTTCAATTAATACAATCAGATGGACTGCCAGAATTTGGCATTGACAGCACGAATCGATAAATCCCAGCTGCTTAGCGTTAACTGTACATACTGGTGGAGATGATGTAATGGTTTAGGGTCTGTTTTCATAGCGGAAATTGGGTTCCTTAGCACCTCTGGAATCAGGGGCGAACTAACGCACGTAACTAACGCACCATGTCACATCCCCCTCCCCCTCCCTCCCGTGCAAAATTTACTTTTCAGCGCCCCTAAGCATGGTAATTTTCCCGATATTTCTAACACGAGGGACAATGCATTTTTCGTGGTGTGTGTGTGTGTGTGTGTGTGTGTGTGTGTGTGTGTGTGTGTGTGCGTGCGTGCGTGCGTGCGTGTGTGTGCGGTGGTTGGGGAGGGAGGAGGCTTAGGAAGTCAGAGAGAGTGTCTGCAAAAGTAATGGTGGTACCTAGAGCCCTGTAGTTTAAAATTTTTAAGAATTATATTTGACAATACATGTAATTGCGTCATACAAAACTAAAATAAATCACTTGAAGAAATCACCCTCTTACATATTATAGATCTGCGGCTGCTGTGAATAAATGTTGACGCCTGCCGTGCACGTAATCCTCCGTAACTGACTGTTTTCCCACATGCTCCACGGGGAATCTCACTGTGGCCTCATGCTTTTCCTCGGCTGTGCAGGGAGAGGGCGATTGGAGAGCGATCGTATTTATTACAACCCATTGCAGACCAATCGTATTACAATCCGAAGTGAAAGAGCCGAACACTTTCAATCTGTAGGACATTCAGTCTTTTAAAAGTAAAACTAGGCATTTATTTAGACAAAGCTAAATACACTATATTGACAAAGGTCACCGGACACCTAGAAGAGAAACACAACATAACATTTATTGACATACGTTAGTACGGTGTCGGTCCACCTTTGGCCTTAATACATGCACTGACCCTTCGAGACATGCTTTCGACAAGGTTTTAGAACACAGCGATATGTATGCGCTTCCATTCAGTACATAATGCTGGCGCTAACTGTTGTTAAGTAGTAGGCCTTGGTCCCAAACTTCCTATACGGCGCTCTAATTCATCGCATATGTGCTGTATGGGATTGCGATCAGGGCTCTGTGATGGCCAATCCACACACGATACGGAATTATCCTCAAACCACGCCGTAACAGTCCTTGCTTTATGGCTCGGTGCATTAACCTGCTGGTACTAACATGGCTCGGTTCCATAATATTGCCACAGAGTTGGTAAGGCATAATTGTCCAAAATATCGAGGTAGACATGCTGGTTAACAGATTTGTGCACGATAACCAATGGGCCGGGACCATACCACGAAAAACACCCCCACACGAGTACACTGCCAGCTCCAAACTTGACCATAGGAACAGTACACTGTGGTAAATAGCGTTTCCCACGCGGCTGCCGCCATATTCAGACACTACCATCAGACTGATGGATTGTGTATCTGGTTTCATCAGTCCATAGCACCCGTTTCCATTGATCTACGGTTCACGATAAATGTTCTTTACACCATGCTAAACGACGAGTAGTATTCCGAGTGGAGATGAAAGGCTTATGAGCAACCGCACGACCACGGTAATCCATGGAATGAAGTTTTCTGCGAATGGTACGTTTACATACGGAGGTTTCAGCATTTCTATTCACCTGGACACGGAGGTCTTAGGCAGTACTCCGTCGATTAGATGTAACGACTCTCCTGAGGCTTCGACGTCTTCTATAACTGATTTTCTTTGGTTTGCCTGTACCTTTTGGTGCTTCAGGCACGCCATGTGTCTTCCACTTATTCAGTACATCCAAAACAGTTGACTTGGGTATGTTTAAACGCCTCTCGGTTTCTCTTATGGACAACCCACTAATATAACACCCAACAATCTTCTTTCCTTTCTCAAAGCCAGTTATCTCCCGCAACGATATTTTCTCTCAACCTCGCAGTGCGATATGATCGTGGTCAGCTGCAGGCTTGTTTGTATACCATTAGCAGCTGTACAGCGCATCTTAACAACGCAGCGGATTCGTTCATTTGCTTTTGAAGAGGTGCCCGGTGGCTTTTGTCATTATAGTGTATATCTTATAGAAAAACATCAATCTTTGGGTTAATTATTGTGCGTGTTCGAATTTCTTCATAAAACTGTAACTCTCAACTGCAGTACGTCCCTTCGTTACCTGCGCTCCCCGCAGCGGCGGGGGCTGCGGGGGTGGTAGTTGCGTCACTGTCTGCAATAGCATTTTGATGCCATGGGGTATCTTAGCATCATTACGGAGCAAGCACACCCTTACGTGCGATGCAAGGTTAATACATATATTGTAAATGGTCGACAGTTAGGTTTGCTCCTCCCACCTTCCTCGCAGACGAATACTCGTGACGTCACTGAGTGACATCACCGTCCTAACATGTCAATCGTAGATCCGAAATGTAGCAATGGAGCGAGATGTCTTGAAAAATGTTGTTTTTTATAACTCGAACACATAACAAAAGCTTATGCAAAAACACATTTGCGTTAAATACAGATGAAATACACAGCGATGTGATATTTTAGTAACCGAGATTTCAAAAATTCCTCACGCACATTTTTGTTAGTTAAAAGGCGGGAAAATGGTCATGTTTTCAAATGTTTTTTTTTCTTTTTTTTATTGGAGGTTTAACGACCTCCGTGAGCAACTCAATGGGCTATATAAGCAGCCTTCGGTCCTTAATTTAGGGCTACTGGATCCAGGGAAAGGATACAGCCATCCATGCCTCACAGGGATTCGGACCCGGACCCATCTCGGACGAATTATCAGAACCCTTTGCTTGGAAGCCATCGCTTGGACGAATGATCAGAAGCCATCGCTTGTACCAGTGGCAGCAATGTTAATTTGCAATTTTTGATTTTTTTAAATTTAGAAGAGTCATATAATAAAGAATTTCTTTATGAGGAATAAGAAAAGCATCTCGGCAACATTCCCCATTTTTTAAATTAAAAATTGAAAGCATTATGCATTAAAAAATCTATTAGAATTTATGAAGATTATTCCAGCTGGTTTACGAATAATAATTCCGACATGCTGCTATGGTGCCGATACAAAGAAACGTAACGATTAGGTAGCCTTACGATAGCGATTTGGACAGTTACGTCACAAAGCCATCACCGAAGTTCAGGATGAGCATAACCTGGTCATTTACTAACTTTGATGTGATGGTACCTCCTGATAGAGAAAGCTACTTCAAGCAGGATACTGCGCCATGCTACAAGGCTCAGATCCCCACACAGTGGTTTCAGATGCACGGAACTGACTTTAAAGTGCTGAAATGGTCCTAAAATTCCCCAGATTTTAACCCAATTGAACATCCCGACATGTTATTAAATAGGTGTTCTTAATAATTTTCTACTGCACATAAATGAAGTTAGACTGAAATGAAATATAAGATACGGTACTTCCATCAAAACACTGGCTGCTCTTGACGAAATATCCGCTCCTGTATACAAAAACAGCAAAGAACGAAGAGCAATAAAGAACAATTCTTTTATGTTGCTATGCTGTAGGTAATCGTGAACAAAGATGGAAACGGATCACGGGTCACTGGGTCGACAATTTCTGGCGGGTCAAACGGGTTGGGTCAAGGTGTTCCTGACCCGACTTCGACCCAGTTTTATTTCTGTTTTATTTACCAAAAGGAAACAAATATCTTAAAGAACCCTTCCGAAGTCTTTGAAATAATTCTTCAGAGCTGAAGATTATGATCCAGGAACTTGGTGACAAGAGTAAAAAAATGGGATTAAAAATGAACTTTCGGGAGACAAAGCTGAAATACAATGCTTTTACAAGTAATGAAGATTTACCAATTGATGAGAAAAAGCAGGAGTTAATCAATTCCTACATTTACCTAGGGTAGCAGATATCAAACGAGGGTCACATTGATGGAGAAATTAATCGTCGTATAGAATTTGATACAAACATTTGACGTGGACCAGGAATATCAAACAGAAGTCATCGCTCTTTCCATGTTTATAAGAGAGTAACGGAAAAATTCCCATTGGCCGCCACCGTGAATCGAATCCAGGGTCTTCCAGTTACGCGCCGGACATGCTTCCACTGCACCACAGTGGCCTTGAATTCCTCCAGACTCACATAAACTAACTGCCAAGCCACATGGCAGATTGCTTCTTGGAGCCCCGCACAATGCTGGGGATTCACCAAAGATGGTAAGTAGCAACAGAACAAATAACTGGAAGGCGAATGAAAAATTAATGCAAACATTTGACGTGGATCAATTTAATTATTCATTCGCCTTCTAGCTATTTTTTCTGTTGTTGATTACCATCTTTGGTGAATCCCCAGCATTGTGCGGGGCTCGAAGATGCAATCAGCCATGTGGCTTGGCAGTTAGTGTATGTGAGTCTGGAAGAATTAAAGGCCGCTGTGGTGTAGTGGAAGCATGACTGGCGCGTAACTGGAAGACCCTGGGTTCGATTCCCTGTGGCGGCCAATGATCATTTTTCCGTGACTCACTTGTAAACGTGGAAAGACCGATGACTTCTGTTTGATGTATAAAACATAGTTGGAGAGCTTTTGGAAGAAATAATACAATTTTTAAAAGCAATATGCCATTATGTCTTAAAAGAAAAGTGTTTAATCAATGCATCGTTCGAATGCTTACGTACGAAGCAGAGACATGGACCTTAACTAAAAAAGACGTACAAAGACTGCAGACAACTGAAAGAAGCATGGAGATATGCATGCTTGCTGTAACCAGGAAAGATAAGAAAAGGAAAATGACAAGAGTGGAAGACATTGCGATTAGAGTAAAATCCTTGAAATGGCAATGGCTGGATATATTGCCAGGAGAAAACACCACCGACGAATAACCGAAATGTTACACTGGATTCCAAGGAACAGGAAAATACCCAGAAAAAGACCACGTGGGAGATGGGTGGATGGAGGAGATGGGCCCAAGATAGTTGTAGCAGAAACTTGGGGCGACCTTCATCCAGCAATGGATTGATAATGATTTAAAATGATGATGATGATGAAATTTTCAAGTTTATAGCTCAAAGCAGATTTGTCCGGGTCACGCCAGGGTCGGGTCCAATTACGTGATGGCTTAGTCCGGGTACAGAATTTTTGACCAGTTTCCAACTCTGATCATGACTGTAAACTGCAGTGTATGTAAAAACAGTGTTCCTAAATCTCTCCCAGTTTTTCACGATAGCGAAAAAAATGTCTGAATGAAATATGAAATTTATATAAGAAGAGAACTGTTGTTGTTCTTTTTCAAAATGTGTCCCCTCAGTTGAATGAAAGATCTTGAAAAAAAAGCAGTTTTTATTATTGATAATGTGCCTGCTTATTTTAAGGAACTAGAAAGTTGACAGCAAATGCTTCTATCACCAAATTTTACTTCATTGTGAAGCCATCAACCAAGATGTGTTCTGGAAATATTTACGAAGAAATATCAGCCTGCGCTCCTCACTTCGAGAATTTTCACTTCTTACTTCACTGGTGAAGGTGCACGAAGTCCGGAAAGAGTTGAATCGTTCAAGCTTGAAAGACAGTTCAACAAAAAATATTAATTCTTATGTGTAGAAAATTACCAGATGAAGCAAATCTAAGAGAAAGCTCGAGTACATGGGGGAGCAAATCGCAGAAGAAATGCAAGATTATTTGGATTCTTTATTGCGGCTATCTCAGACAATAAAGAGGTCAATAAATCTGTACATATAAAACGGAAAGCCCTCACTGACTCATCACCGTATCTCAGAAACTACTGAACTTAGAATGTTCTTTTTAGAACATAGAGGCGTACTAAGAAAGGATTTTTTCCTATGATAATTTCAAGTGGGTCGAAATGTTTTTTTTTAAATAACCCAGCTTTGATAATGCTAGGACGCTTTGCAATGATCGAGCCGTTGTTGCCCAGCAACTGAAGCCCCGTTTTAAGTTTTGGATGACTTGAGCTGACCTGCTCAGTATATATTTTCTTCTGAATTTATTTAACAAACAAGAAAGATGACACCGAATTTTCGGGTGTAGTAAGCTCGTCTTTTGAATCCGTTCTGAGGCAAATTAAATTTATCAAAGCTATTCAAAGTCAATGAAACAGGTATGGGAAACAATAGTATCTGACGGAAGAAACAAGTTTTTCAATCGGGTTTTTAATCCCTCAGATATGGCTGTAAACGGAATCGTGAGCTTACGCCCTCTGGTTGCAGACTTATGCGTTAAGAAAAACATGAATTTATGTGAGAAACATTTCGAACCGGAAACGCTCTCCAACTCAGAAATAATTTTTCAAATCGGACTCTTAGAAACAAAGATATCGACAAAAATACGATGTGACTTTACGTCCCCTGGTGCTAAAACCATGGATTATTTTAGGAAGAAAGTATTTTCGAAAGGTTTATCCATAAGAGCGGTATCGGTCCAAGAATAAAAAATTTAGTTGAGTTTTCAGGATCCCAGATTTTGCTACAAATACATCAGAAGCAGATATTAACACTTACGCCCCCTGGTGGTCAAACCATTCTTTACCAAACATTAGAAATTATATGAAAAATATTTTCCATCAAGTCTTGTATGCGATACAGGAAGAATTTTTCACATCGGAGTTTTACGAGCAGAAATAACTCAGAAAACGCACTTTACTTTTGTGCCCCCTAGCGGAAAGTCTATGATTCACTTGAAAATTTTGAATTTATACGAAAAACATTTCACATCGGAAACACTATCCAACAAAAAAGGAATTTTTCAAATCGGACTCCTAGAAGAAGAGATATTGACAAAAATAAAATATACATCTACGCCCCCTGGCGTAGGAACCATGCGTTATTTCAAGAAGAAAATGTTCCTAAAAGGTTTGTCGACATGAGTAGTATCGGTCAACAAACGACTTTTTGCAATCGAGATTTTAGAAGCTGATATTTTGCTGCAAATACATCAGAAGCGGAAATTAAGACTTATGCCACCTGGTGTCCAAACCATTTTTTACAAAAATTAGAAATTACGTGCAAAGGATTTCACATCAGGAGCTGTATCCGGTGCAGAAAGAATTTTTCAAATCGGAGATTTAGAACCAGAACTATATAGGGATGAAAGCAATTTACCTTTACGCCTCCTAGTGGAAAGTCTACGAATTACTTGAAAATTTTGAAATTATATGAGAAACATGCCACACTGAAAACACTATCCAACAAAGAAAGAATTTTTCAAATCTGACTCCTAGAAGTAGAGATATTGACAAAAATAAGATATACATCTACGCCCCCTGGCGGAGAACGTGTGACATATTTTAAGAAGAAAATATTACGAAAAGGTTTATCGATGTAAGAGGCATCAGTCCACGAAAGAATTTTTTCAATCAATATATTAGAAGCTCAGATTTTATGGCAAATACATCAGTAGCAAAAATTAACCCTTACGCCCCCTGGTGGCCAAAGTATTATTTACCAAGAATTTGAAATTATATGCAAAAGAATTTCCATCAGGAGGTGTATCCGCAGAAGAAAAAATGTTTCGAATCGGAGTTTTAGAAGAACAGTTATCGGGGAAAATATAATTTACTTTTACGCCCCCGAGTGGAAAATCTATGCGTAATTTGAAAAAGTAACTATATCTAAAATACTCTTCGACATAAATGGAATCGAAAGATAAAAGAATATAAAAGATTATTTTCAATCGGATGTTTAGAAGCAAATATGTGGAATAAAACATATTTTTGAATTCGACATCATCGGCATTTACGCCCTCTAGCGGCAAAATTGTACATCGTAAAAAAAACGAAGAAAAGGATCATCATTCGCATATTTCAAGCTTCGCAATGTAAAAAGAATTTTTTAAATCGGACTGATAGTTGCGGAGATATCATGGGTACAGACGGACGGACAAACCGGTAACATAAGCACGATCTTTTTTTACAAAAGTCGTGCTAATAAATAGGTGGGTAGATTTTCATAGTAATTGAAACTTGAAAAAAAAAAGTTCCTCCTTGAGATATTAGCGATGGCAACACAATTTTGCTCACGCTTCCAAAAACATCTGACTTTCTTTATTTTAAATGTACAGTTTCGAACAAAATTGTTTATAAGCAAGGCTCTTTTTGCATTAATGCTGAAAGTAACAACGTATTTTATTTTGTTTTCTATTATTGTTTTGTACTGTTGTCTATTAATTAATATTTTAATGATGAAAGTGAAGAGTAACGACGTGTTTTGATTTGTTTCGTGTAGGCTTGAAGTTTTAAATTTACAGTTATGAACAAAATTGCTTATGTGTCGTCCCGCAAAATAAGTCAGGCAGACATGTGTTTCCCAAAAGAGTGAAGAAATATGCAATGTATGGCCATTTCAACTGTATATCATATATCATCTGTGTTTCAACTATATTTTAATATCATCATGTTCGAAGAACGGGTATTTAGCTAGTACAATATAAAAGTATGGGTGCTTCAAGATGAGGAACAAATATTGACTAGGTCTACAAAGTTCGCTCAAATAAGGAATTGAAAGTAAATAATCGTTCATTATCGTAATTTTAAGCTCGGCTGCGGCAGTCAACGACCACATTATTTACTCAACTGACGCAACGTATTTATATGATTTTCACAAAGGATTGATAGATATTGAAATCGCACTTATTTAGGAAAAATTAGATTGTGACGATATAATATTATTCCTCAGGCGTTGGCGAGATTTTGTCACAAAGAATAGGAAACAGAATTTGAAACAATTACACACACTGGCCTCTTAATTAGAAACTTTTATTTGTATATGTACGTAAGCGTCACCAGTAGCTTCACACACACACACACACACTCAAAAAAAGACATAAAGAAGTCATTCGCTTTGTAATCATCTCAAGCTCTTCTACTGCATCTTAAAGATACTTTGGAATATTTCTGAAACTATTTTGGAATTATTCTAAAACATTCCTTAGACTTTCAGAGTCTATAATCATCACAATATAACGCATTTTAAATTGTTTACAATATAAAAAAGTGTAGCAGAATTATGTTTAATACAAAGATAATTCTCTGCCGTTTTGAAATTACGTTTATCAAGCAGAAATGGGAATTATGCACATAAAAATCTTTTGCGTATTGTCAGTAAACCACACTAATGAATTACGTAATTTTTTAAGATAAGTGACAAAGCTGTCTAGTTTTCGAACTATTTCTTATGAAAACAATCATAGCAGTTCTACTTTATTACCATCTCCGAATTCAGTTCAAATTCCTATGCATACGACGCACATGAGAACATAAGAAGATGTATTTCGATTCCAAAAACTGAGGCAGAATCACAGGGAAAAACAAAAGATAAATAGATTTTAGAAGTTTAATTTCAAAGAAAAACACTAAGTTATTAACCGAACGAAATCGGGGAAGATAAATATTTGAGTTATTTTATTAAACAAAATTAAACAACCTTGTTGAAAAGCAGTGTTTCCTATTAGGGTCACTGTGAAGTTGATGACGCAATTCGATTTCGCTCTGCGTCATAATTGGTTGCAGAGAATGTATTGTGTTACTAAATAAATACTAGTTCATATAATGTTTGATGTTATTTTAATACGCTGTTGCAAGCATTTCATTTGCATTTAATTTCAGTCTGAAGTTGCAGTATAAAGTATTTGATAATCTTTCACTTGAGAACTGATGCGAAATAAATCATCGTTGCTTTCCCTAATGCACACCTAGCCAAAATTAAGACAATGAACGATTAGATGACTGCGCATTGAATTTTGCATAAAGAAGCTAAATATGTCAAACACATACAGGTTACATACATGTTAGCATCCACTCATGAGTGGTCTCTGCAAAAGCCAACAAGGTGCTTCCAAACAACCAAACTGCACATATATACACTGAAAGGACACATTATTACGTACACCCCGATGAAAATACGCAAAGCAGCAGGACAGCAGCAAATCGCGGTGTACAGGAAAACCGGTTAAGGCTATAAATAGATTGTGTCAGTATGTACAGGAATAGATTCCTTCAATTGCCAGCATTTGTCGAGGACGAGATTCAAGTGACTTTGATCGAAGTCAAGTCGTGGGAGCCAGGAAGGCCGGATGTTCAATCAGCGCAACGGCAAAATTGCTAGAAATTCCGCCACAAACCGTAGCAAGTATATACCAGGAGTACATGAAATCCGGCAAAACCGCTAACAGTCGGATGAAATTTGGCCTTAAAAGTACATTGGATTATCGAGGGCGCCGACGATTGGCCCGCATCGAGCAGACGAATCGGAAGGCTTGTTTGCCGTAAATCACGTCACACAATTTAATGAAGGAGCATCCACAAGCGTCGACATATGGCACAACTCGGTTGGGGCACTCAGCGACCACATCGTGTCCCGATGCTAATGGCACAGCTAGCATGATTCGGTTTCTGTTTGCAAAGGCCCATCAAAACTGGAGCATGGATGATTGGAAACGCGTCATATGATCTGACGAATCCTGTGTCACACTGTAACTCTTACTCTGGTAGGCAGAGTTTGTGGCGTACTCCACACGAAGCTATGGATCCCGCATGCCAAGTTGGGGTACTACAGGCGGGTGGAGGCGACGTAACTGTTTGAGCACCTTTCACGTAGTCCGGCCTGGGTCCCTTGGTTAGCTCTTGAGTCTTTCGTCCCTAGTTCCAGCTATGAGCAACTCCTGGTTGACCATCTCCACCATTTCATTGCGTGCCTCTGTCCGAACCTAGTTCCGATCTTTCAACAGGACAACGCTCCAACCCATCGGTCCAGTCTAGCGACCGATTGGCTCCAGGAGCATAGCAGTAAATTAAATTAGCAGGTCAAGGTGGACTAGCATATAGCTCTCGGCTCAGGAAAAAGAAAAATAGAGGTGAGCTCAGGAATCTGAAATGAATAAAGTGAGAAAGCATAGAAAACGCTAAAAAAGACTACCTAACGAATTTTGAACGGGTGAAATTTGCCAAAAGAAAGAAAAAGGAATAATTTTGAAAAGTGGCACCATTCACCCTGAAAGGCACAGAAGGTGCAGGTTAAAGAGACGTTTAATGTCTCCTAAAGGAGTACCAATTAGTTTCTTTAACTTGCAAATCGTCCTTCGATCAAGCTCTTCATCCGATGAGCAAGAACATATCTTAGGAAATCTCCTTTGAGGTTCTTTGAAACGTGAACTAGATGAAGATTAAAGGGGGCCTTGCAAATCGCCTTGCCTAGACCGCCTTAATAAATTTCTGAATGATCAAGCAAAGCAGAAATTCGAGGCACCTCAGGGGAGTTTAAATGAAGCATGAAAAATCCCGTGGGTTTATGACTTACAGGGTGTTTCATACGATAATCCTTTTCACAACGGACCCCTTGAGCCGTGAGGGAACGAAGGCATTCCCCCATCAGTTATTGATGGAGGGAGGCCTTCGAGAACGAATTGCTTGTATCTAGATTCAACAGTACCCTTTGAACGGAGGCTGGCCTTAATCTTGTCCTACGACAGTCGGGAAGAGTTCATCAGCAGGTATGATTTTAGGATGCAGTAAGAGGATGCTTCCAAAACAATCCTTGGGTTTTAGTCTAGAGTCAATTATATGAAGCCTGAGATCTGGAGACTTTGAAGAAGGAATCGATGATGAAAAAGGAGATGGTGTGCCAAGCTTCGCAACCGATGATACGGTGGGCCTGGCAACCTCCAAATATAGCCTTGGTTGATATGTCACATGTGAGGATAGTTTGGAAGAACCAGCTGCCGAAGCTGCGTGAACCTGTGACTGGATCAAATGTGACAGCATATATTCAAATTTATACAATGATAGTGTTAAGGCATTAACCGCCAACCTGGTGAAGTTCATATTCACCGTGTGGTGAGAAAGGAAGAGATTTAGCTTATGATCCACTGAGGCCTCAGCGATAAGTTAAGCATGGAATTTGAGGTCAGGAGTTTGACGCTTGTAGACAGCTTGTCCAAGGAGATGCTGGGGTCAACAGCTTCAAGAATCTCCTCAACAGGTGAAAAAGTGAGCAGTACATCCTCCGAAGCAGTAGCTGTTGACGTCCTGTCTTAGTCCTCATCACTAAAATCAGGGTAGTAGTATATGTCCCATACTATGGGACACATCATATACTACAAAAAACCTCAAAATCAGGCGTTTTTTGATTTTTCAGACCTCAATAATCACGAACATTTTAAGGCTTTTTATGAACAAAAACACCATATTTTCATTAAAAATCATTGATTTTTGAGCATAAAATAGTCAAAAACATCAGATTTTTGAAAATTGAAGTTTTTACTCTGTTTTTCATCAAACTAGAGCATCATAAAAACACACATTTTAAGTCATTTTTGTGAACATTTTTGAACAATTGCAATCATTTTGAGCTTTGAATAGCTTTGAAAGTGATGAAATGATGGATTTAGTGATCAATAGAAAAGTTGTAAAACAAACTACTTTGCAAAGTCCTTTTTAAAAATGCATTAAAAAAAGGGGTACCCAAAATGGATACCCCTTATAGGAAGATTAAAAATTTAGGAAGATTAAACAAATTCAAGATTTAATTAAAAATATTACAAAACGAATTCAATAATATAAGGTTTTGTTATGTAGTACTTCATTTCTCTTTAAAGATAATTTTATTTTCTGTTTCGGTAATTCTTCTTTTGAACCTCTCTCGATCAACTGCATATGTTTCCCATATACCTTTTCATTTCCTACATATATGACATTAGGATCGAAGTGAACTTTCATTTTAATAGAATTCGTTTTGTTAAGTTTTTACTAATTCATAATCATAATATAGATCATCAATTTTACCTCTGAATCTGAATATATAATTACCTTTATTAATTTTTTTAATTGCACTGTCAGATAGTTTTCCGTGACATTTTCTAAGATAATATTCTCTTTCTTCATCATTGACTTCTATTTTTGCAATAGTTGCATCTCCGAATTTCGTTTGGATTTTTTCAGTGACATCAATTTATAATCTCCAGGATTCAAATCTTTTAATTTCTGTGTTTCTGTAAATAATCTGATGCTATTGAACTCATCCATTTATAAGATTTTATTTTTTTAAAGGTTTTTGAATACATGTGATGAGAACTGTAAATTACAATAACTTACAAACTCATTTAAAATTTCTAATCCTTTGTTTTTAATTTCCTCGTTTTTTCTTTTTTATCAATTATTCTTTTTACCTTTTTTAAATATTTATAAACTATAGTTAGAATATCTGAAAACTTGTAATTATCTCTATACATATGAATCAAGTCATCACAAAAATGAGCGAATTGAGATATTTCGTTACTATATTTTTATCTGAAGAACAGTATAGAGCTCTAAGGTCACCCATTAAATCCATTTATAAGTTTTCATTTTTTGAAATATAATTCTTATAATGCATACATCTATACATAGAGCATCCGGGGCCTAAAACTCTTGGACATTTAGGTATATCTAAATCAACAGATGGAATATCTTCAAGCATCTCTTTTTCCATTACTCCTCCTTTATATGCAAATGTACCACCATAAATATGGTACAGGTTTTTAATATAGTTCTTTACCTCACAATTATTAATCCATAGTTCTTTGCTATTTGGATATCTTTTAAATCTCAGTCCATGCACATCTAAAACACACTTACGTACGATATTCAATTCTTGTTCATCTAATTTGCAGTCAGGTGTGAACACTGATATTGTTTCACCAATATTCAGTTTTGAGTGTACCCAACTTATCTCTCTTGCTATCTTACGATTTGGGAGCACAAATCCTTGAATATTTATAATCACAATTATATTATTCATTGTTTATATTTACTCACTTTTTTTAAATACATATCCAAAAGGTACAGTATTCAAATCATCTAGAATTCTTCTTTTATCAAATCCAAACATGTATTTCTTGTTCAGTGTATCTACAGCTATATTTCTATCTTTTTGTATCTTAAACTGATTATTTGATATTTCTAAGTAATCTGTTTCACCTGTTATTACTTTCATTCTATCATTGAAATTCAAAATATTTTCATTCTCATAGCTCATTTTAAATCCTTTAACTTTACCTTTACAGTTCCATCATTTAGTATGTATCCATAGTCTTTTGGTGCACCAGCTATCCAGGATTTCATATATTTGTCCTCTCCCAATTCATCTGTCCATTCTCCTAACATGCATCCTGTTTTGATTTTATTAGTTCCATCATCTATATACACAACACTATCTGTGTCTTTATAAATACTTTGCTTTAAGCTTGCTGCTTTAAAGTCTTCCCAGATCTTTTCATTTTTTTGGATTTATATTAATTTTAATATCATTTGATATATTATAATAGTCACAAATTTTTTTTTAATAAAATATACATATTTTAAATTTTTCTCATAGTACATAAAATCCAATAATTTTAAAAATAAATCTTCTGCTTCCTTATTAAATTTAAGGTTATTTTTTCTTTTAAACTGATTAAAATATCTTATTCTACTAACATATCTACTTTTTAAATATTTATTATAATCTATATAATAACAGTCTTCCTCTTCATCATATTTCATTCTTTTTATTTGTTTCATTACTTTTTAAAATTTTCAGGAATTTCAATTTGTTCTTCTTCTGAATAAGAAAAGTAATTCGCTTCTTCAATATCATTTTCCATTTATTAGATATCATTTTATTAAAAACTTTTTAGAACTTAGTTATTCTTTTAATAGCCTCTTTTAAATTATCAATAGTATGATCATTAACAATATTAAGATGATTAAATTTAGTTTCTATGTATGATATATTTTCTTTAACTCTGTTAAATAAATTAATAGAATTAGGATTATATTTTATTTCATATACTGTATTTAAATCTGGATACTTTATTTTTAAATTACCAATAGTTTTATTCATTTTATCTCTTTGACATCTGATTACATAATAAGGATAATCAGAGTTTTCTTTATTTTTCTGTATGATAGTAAACATATGAAGCTTTTTAGAATTAGCAGTTTTAGGTGTTATATCCTCTTCTACTTCTTTATATTTTTCATTTTCAAGTTTTAATTTTTCCATTTTCTTTTTTATCTTATTTAATTTCTTATTTAATTTTTCATTATCATTCTTGTATTTATCATTGAATTTTTTAATGTAATAGTCTTTAACAATCTTGTTAACTTTATCATAAAAATCGTTTGAAACCCAACAAGATATATTTAAAATTAATTCCTGCTTAACATATGTTCCATTAATAATATTCTTACCTGTTCCTTCTCTTATTTCATACATTTGATCATTTTTATGGCGGCCCGAATTCGGGCCACCACAATTTTTATAATATTTTATTAATTCTTGAGATTGTTTATTCTCTAACCATTTTTTAAATTTTTTACCACCTTGTTTGCATAATTTTGTAGCATTAAAGTATCCAGTATTTTTATCTATTATAATTTTAAAATCTCCAAATAGACCATACCAGTAATTATCTTTGATTTGTTCATAACATACATCTTTTAATGAAGCCATTTATTAGATATCATGTTATTAAATACTTTTTCACGTATATCTTATTTTAAATCGTTAATAATTCCTACCTAAGAAATTATATCTTTAAATACTGAAATACAGTTTTTCTTTCACATATAGATGGTAGCACAAGCAATTAAATCTCTTTCTTGCTTAGATGTAGTCATTACTGATAAGCTGCGAGCGAAAATGTTTACATAACCAGAGTTGAACAGCTGCCAAAATACTCTCCACGGCGCGCGATTATGTCCTCGGAAAGAAGCAGTTCTTCGTTACGTAACAACTTTGGATCATCGCCAAGTTTCTCTTGCCGTAAATATATGTTTCAAGCAAGAATTTATCGGCCTGTGTTGGCCGATTGGTAGCGAGTCAGGCATGCATGCAAAAGGTCTCAGGTTCGAATCTCGGTACGGTAGAATGGCTCCCTGTCCCAAACTTTGAAATCAGAGTTTGGGTTCACGGTAGAGCGTTTGAGCATCTAAAAAGTTCTGTGTGTGGTGGAGGGTCTTAAGAGTTAACGCCCACCTGGCTGGCCAGGTACAAATAAATAAAAAAAAATGAAGCATAGACCCTCCACCGAAAGGGCGTTTTGCAAAAAAATTTCAAATTACAACCCAACTGTTAAATTCATCAGGATATCCCAACCATTTAACTAAGTATTTATTTCCTTTCTTTCTAATAATTTTTTCAATCTTATAAACCTCATCTTTCTTATCATATTTAACCAGTTCCTTTTCATAAAATGTTCCTGTAATTTCTTCATTATTTAAATCTTTTATTTTATATGCCGGAGGATCTGTGTTCAATATATCGGAAATTATAAATATTTCTTCTGTAAATGTTGGAAGATAACCTTTCTTAAATTTTCTTTTATATTTTGAAATTCTTATTTTATCTCCTTTTTGATATTTTGGTTTATTTTTCTCTTTTTCTTTTATACAAATTATTATAAACTTTTAATTCATTTTCTTCCTTACTTGCTTCTATAGGTGTCATTTTAATGGATCTATGATAAGAATTATTATAATTCTTAATTAATTTATCTAGTACATTTAACCACTTTCTAGTATTATTTGCTGTGAAATACTTCCACATTTTAGTCTTTAAAGTTCTATTGAATCTTTCAATAACAGCACATTTAATCTCAATATTCTCAGTTGTAAACCAGTGAATATTTTCATCCTTGAATAACTTTTGAGTTTGTTTATTTATAAACTCTGTACCCTTATCTGTTTGAAGTTTTTCTGGTTTTCTTTCTTTAAATATTTTTTTAAATGCTCTAGTTACCTCTTCACCTGTTTTTCTTTTAATCGGAATTGTCCAAGCATATTTACTGAATATATCAATCACTGATAAAATATAATTTGTGTCATTATTAAAGGATTTAAATTCTTGCATATCTATAAGGTCAGCTTGAAATTGGTCATTGACATGAGAAACATAAATTCTTCTTCTTTTAAATCTATGAATAAGTGGTTTATGTTTTGTATATACATCTTGTTGATGTAAAAACTCTTCTATATCTTTCCTGGGTAATTTAGTTTTTCTTTGTAATTCATTAATACCACAATAACCAGTTTCTGGTGTATAATAAATATTTTTAAGGTCTACGTCTTTAAAAAAACACTCTTTTTAGATCCACAGACTGCACATATTCCTTTTGCCATGCGTCTTCCATTTTTAGCTACTGTTTCTTGAATATCTTTAGTTTCAGTTTTCTGTTTGCATTTTAAGCAATACATATAGGATGAAATTCCTAAACCAAATGTTTTCTTTGCTTTTATAATTGGTTTTATAACAGCTCTAGCTTGTTTCTCTCCTAATGGATAGAATCCACTTGTAGTATTTTCAATTGAATCTAAATCGTTCAAGAGTTCTTGATCAGCAATATGTCTCTGTTTAGTATCTTTAGTTTTACTATAAGCTACATCATGTTTTTTACAAGCTTTATCAACTCTGTTAATTCCTGGATCACCTCTTTTTAATCTCTTTTCTAATTTTGTAAATGGACCACAATACTGGTAACCAGGTATATGCATTTCAGGTGGATTTAATTTATCTTGTAACCATCCTACTATATCACCTCCTTGTAATTCCATTTATTTAAGTGTAAATCTATTTTACATATCTATAACCATTTAGTTGCGTTTGTTTTACATATTTCTCTAAAGGAAAATACTTCATATTTTTTATAAAATCCTCTTCTCTAACGTAAGCATCCTGTTCTGAAATTGAATTAGCGTTTATTAAATTTAATATCTGTTTATAAAATTTGTAAGCTTGTTTATATTCTTCTTTTCTCTCTGAAATATTTAGAGTTTTATCAACAACTTCAATGACTCCTGCTCCTAAAGAAAGTGCTGCTAAAGGAATAAATGCAAAAGCTGATAAACCTGAAGCACTAAATATAAATTTGCCTACTGATAATGATATACTAATTTTATTATAGTAATTAAAACTTTTTCTGTATACATACATTTTCTTTTCTAAATATTCTTCCATTTATATAGGATCAAAGTTATGTCTGTATCTCATATGAGGATTTTTCAAATCTAACATGAAGAAATCATAAGGTTTTTTAATACTTTTTTGATAAGGATCTATATTAAAATCACCATCAATTTCTCTAATAATTTGTTTAATTTCTCTGTGCTGAAGTTTAAAAAATATAAAGTAATCACAGTTTTTTCTTATATCAATAGGTGTTGAATAATAGGTCTGTGATAAATAAATAATGGATGCATTTTTCTTCCTTCCTCTTATAAAAAGTTTTTCAATTTCGGTTTGATCTTTTTCTTTTACACAGTCATCAAAGATAACTAGATTTTTTAATGAAGGATCTAAGTCATCTACAGTAATAAATTCATTTATGTCTGAACTAAATAATGTTTCTTTCTTAAACTTTTTAAATAATTTTAATAACTTATTTTTATTCTTTCCCTTTATTTTTAAAATGTCTTCCTCTTCTATATCATCAAACATTGAGTAATTTTCTTTTAATTTAGAGTATTTAGGTTCGTTAATATCTTTTGCACATATGAATAATGCATCAAAATTTAAATGATCATATATTAAATTTAATAGTAAATTTGTTTTTCCACATCCTGAAGATCCTGTTATTAAAAGTTTAAAAGGATGAATAGGTAATATTGGATTTTGATTTGGATCTATAAATTCTTCTGGTTCTGAATAATCTTTTAGTTTAATGCTGTAAGGCTTAATCATATTTATTTAATAGAAATTCAGCATCTTCAATAAACATTTCAGCTTCAAATAATAAGTCTTCAGCTGGTATTCCTTGAGATAAATAACATTCAGCTAGATATAATGCCATTTCAGCAAAAGATAAATATTCTTCAATTTGTTCAAAATCTTCCATTTATATAAGTAAAATAATTTGCTTGGAAGTAAAATAATTTGCTTGGAAGTAAAATAATTTGCTTGGAAGTAAAATAATTTGCTTGGAGAGTAAAATAATTTGCTTGGAAGTAAAATAATTTGCTTGGAAGTAAAATAATTTGCTTGGAAGTAAAATAATTTGCTTGGAAGCAAATTTTCAGTTAAATAAATGAGTAAAGTGATACAAGATTTATTAAAATTAGCAAAAGTAAATGCTGAACTAAGAAAACGAAATAAGGAAAAGCAATTAGAAGATTTAGGATATGAAGAGGCAATCACAAAATTTCATAAACCTATAGTTGAAAAATTAGAATATCAAGATGTATCTAGAAAAGAAAATTTAAAAGCTATTCAAGATGCAATTGAAGAACTTTCATTTCAACCAATTGCAGAATCTTCAAGATTTCCTGCCTTAGAAGATGTTGAAGAACCTATTTCAGATGCTAAAGAAATGTATGAGAGAGAAGCAGGAATTCATAAAATTAACTTAAACAAAAACTTGAATGTATCAGTTATTAAAAAAAAGTTAGGATTTGATTTACCTTCAGAATTAGTTAATAAATCTGATGAAGAGATTGATGAAAAAATAAAACAAGCAAATGAAAAAATCAGTGAAATCGGACGTCTAAAAGGTCCTCAAGTAAAAGCACTTAATAATGCTAAAGATGAAGAAAAAAGAAAAAATTACAGAAAAAAATTGATCGTTTCGATTATAAAATGGTTGAGGTGCGAAAATATATTAGAGCATTAGAAGCTCTCAAAATGGGGAATTACTATATGGGTGAGGGTCTTAATATTTTAGATAAATTAACAGATAAAATATGTAAGGGAACTAAAAATAAGAAAGTATATAACCAAGTAGTTCAAATACTAGATTTATTATTGAAAGAGGGTAAAATGACTAATGAGCAAGTAAAACAATATTATTCAAAGTTTCTATCTTAATAAATGAGTAATTATATTGTATCAAGAATTTATTTGAGTGAAGGTCAGAAAAACAAATTAAAATCAGCAGTTAAGAAAGGTGAAGAAATTACATTGCAAATTGATAAAACTAAAAGTGCTAATCATGATATGTATTTAACAAAAACTCAAATTACTCAAATTAAAAATGGTAAACGAATAACTATAAGTAAGACACAATTAAAGAAAAACGGAGGTATTTTACCCTTTTTGATCCCTATCTTAGCTGCTCTTGGTACTGGTGCTTTATCTGGTGCTGCTAGTTTTGGTGTGAATAAAGCTTTAAGTAAAGTAACTGGATCAGGTTGTAAACCGAAAGGTTCACACCTTAAAAAAACATTCTGGAAAGGGAGTTCTTCAGAATTACGAGGTATATCCAATAAAACGATAGAACAAAATATGAAAGATGTAAAAGGATTCAGAGGTGTATTTACATCAGATTTATTACCTAAAAAGATTAAGAAATTTGAAAGTGGAATTATTAATTTAGATATATCTACAGGACCTGGGACTCATTGGGTCTGTTATTATAATGATCCTAAATATAATTTTGTGGAATATTTTGATCCATTTGGAGAATATAAATATAAAGACATTAAATTGAATAACATTTTCATACCTAAAAATATTGTAAAATATCTTGAAACATCTAATAAAGGAATTAGATATAATTCGAGTTTTTTACAAGAACCAACATCTGTTAAATGTGGTTTTTATTGTATGAAATACATAACTCAAAGGAATAAAGGTAAATCACCTGTTGAAGTTTTATATTCTTTTACCCAAGAACCAAGTGGTTATAATGAAGATTTTGTGCTTAATAAATGTTAATTTTAGATTCAAAAAATTTTGAGAAATCAGAAGATTTTACAATTGAATATGTCCCACCTATTCCTGTTAATGAAAATTCAAAAATAGCTTTAAAATCTATGTCTATGTGGGTTTCATGGAACAATATTGATGAAGAAAATAATACATTTAAGTATTTTGATGGTAGTTTATGGCATGAAATAACTTTAGATAATGGAAATTACACATTAAGGGAATTAAATAACTTTTTAATAAAACGATTTGGAGATGAACCACCAATTAAATTTAAAGCTAATTTCGCTACACAGCGCTTTATAATTGAATTAAAAGATGAATATAAAATTGATCTTAGAGAGAGTAAATTACATGAAATTTTAGGATTTGAATCAGAAATATATGAAGATAATCATCAAGAAGGAAAATATATGGCAAACATTTCTAGAGGAGTTGATGACATACACATTCATTGTGATGTAATTATAGGGACTCTATATAATAATATTAATTCAGATATTTTGTATTCCTTTACGCCATCTAATCCTCCTGGCAGTTTAATAAAAATTGATGAAATAAATCCTTTATTTTTACCCATTAATAGACGAAATTATATTCATAGAATTCGAATGTATATCACGAATCAAGATAATGAACTGATAGACTTGAATAATATGAGAGTTTTATATAGATTAATTTTAGCTTAATAAATGAATTATAACAAACATAGATTATATGCAAAACGATATGGTGGTAATATCTTCACTGAAGGAATTAAAACTTTTGGAAAAAAAATATTAGAAGTTTTAGGTAAATCAGCAAAAACAGCAATTGAAGATAAAGCTAAAAAAGTTATTCAAAATAAACTTGAAAATATATTATCTAAACCTCCTGTAACTGTTAATGATATATTAGCTAAAACGAAAATACAGGATGGATCTGGTTTGAAACGGTATAAATGAGTTTTTTATCCTAATAAATGGAAAAACTTTGGGACTTAAAAGCTATTCCAGATTATTACAGTAATAAAATTGCTAAGTATGAATATATAAAACATAATGAAGATAGTACTAATGTAAAAGAATCTGATCAATATAAGTTTACTATTAAAGATACAAATTCACCTATATTATATAGTAACGGTTATATATGCTTAGAAAGTAAAATAGTAAAAAATAATAATGGAACTATAGGAACTGATAATGTTACATTTGTAAATGGTGGGAATCTGTTTAGATCCACTTCATTAACTATAGGAAAAGAACAAACTGATTCTAATATTGAATGTGCTTCATTAATTCATCAAATTAATGGACTTATAAATTTCACAAAAGATTATTCCACTTCAGAGGCTACAAATATGATGTATTATGTTGATACATCAGAATCAGCTGATAAAGATAAAATAGTAATAGATGATCCTAATAAAGATGTAAAGAAAGGATCAGATATCAAATTAAAAGAAAATGCCTCTTATAATAAAGGATTTAGACAGAGATGGCTTTTAACAAAAAACAGTAATGTAATAAAATTTTGGATTCCTTTAAGACAACTGTTTGGGTTCCTCAACGATTTTAGAAGATTAATTTCTGATATAAAAGTTACATTTGAATTTCAAAGAAATAGTCATAATGATATGTTATACACAGATGTTGCAAATCCTAATTATAAAATTATTATATCTGATTTTCAATTATGGTTACCTTATGTAGAGTTGTACCCATCCATTGAGGCAGAATTTAAAAGTATAGCTTTGAATTCTACACCTATTGAAATTACTTGGTGTTCTGCTTCAATTGAGAAAAGTAATCAGCAAACAACATCAAGTGGTGCATGTCATATAAGAACTACATCTGATGAGGTGTTAAGTGTTCTTGTCATTCCACAGTATGTAGAAAAGAAAGCAATCAAAATCAGAACAATATGGTTTTTGATAATTTAGATCTCCTTGAATGCTGGATATTATGTAATAATAAAAAAGTTCCAGAAGAAATTTATAAAACGAATTTTAAAGATGGGCAGTTAGATTATAATAGATGTTATTCTGAATTATTAGCAGCTGGATTAAATACTCATAATACTGAAAGTGGATGTCTTATAAGTTATGTAAATTATGCGAGATTGTATCCAATCTTTTATTTTAATTTATCTAATCATCCAGAGTATACTAATATTTCGAATTTAAGACTAGAATTTAACTGGAGATTAGGATCAAATCAAAGGTAAACCATATAGATTTTATTTCATCGTGAATGAAACAAAAGAGGATCACTTAATATGGCTAATAAGGAATTTAAAACTTTGAAAACTTTAGATTAAATAAATGAATTGGTACCCTTTTGGTTCGTCTTATGAAGAATTTGGAATTGGACCATCTGGACCTCCTGGAAATGGATTTAAATTAACAGATGATGGTAATTATGATATGGAAGAAAAAATTTAAAAAATTGTAAAGAACCTATAGATGAACATGATGTTACTACAAGAGAATATGTTTTAAAACAAATGAGAGAGAATAATCTGGAAGTTAAAAGTGAAATAGAAAAAAATATTAATGGTAGTTTTTCAGATTTTGTTCAAGAAACTGCTGTAAGAATAAGAGATTTAGATGCTGTACTTAAAGGTGAATTAAGTAATTTGGATCAAAAATATTTACATATTCAAGATGGGAATGTAATTAATGCAAAAGGTAAAAGAATAGGAAATGTTGCTGATCCTACAGCAGATAAGAATGCAGTGAATAAGAGGTATTTAGAAAACAATGTTTTAATTTTAAAAGATGAAAAGTTTGATGTTCAAAATAAAAGACTAGTGAATATTCCATCTCCTCAGGATATGTATGACGCAGTTAATAAAAATTACGTGGATAATCAAAAATGTTATGCAACAATTCAAGAAGATAAAAAAGCATATAATACTCTTGGTGCTATGCGTTACTGGGAAACAGTCGTTTTTATGAAATTTAGTAGCAATCTCCTTGACAGAAATATGAAACTGAGTGAAAATATGGATATGAAAATTACATTTTATTTACGTCCTAATTATACTAATGGGAAATCAGAAGTTTTAATTACACTTGGGGAGAATATATTATTTAATAGTGATGCCTACACAGATAAACCTTTAATACTCTTTGCATCAGGAAAAAAGAATGATGAATTAAGCATACAAGTCATGTCTTATTTAGAATTAAACATTTTTAAACCTTACTTAGAAATTGAAAAAATAACATACTTTTAATTCCATTTGAATTAGAACTTTAATCTTCCTACACTTTTTATCTTCCTAAATTTTTAATCTTCCTATAAGGGGTATCCATTTTGGGTACCCCTTTTTTAATGCATTTTTAAAAAGTAGTTTGTTTTACAACTTTTCTATTGATCACTAAATCCATCATTTCATCACTTTCAAAGCTCAAAATGATTGCAATTGTTCAAAAAAGTCGTCAAATATCATCAAAAATGCGTGTTTTTATGATGTCTGTTTTTATGAAAAAACAGAGTAAAAACTTCAATTTTCAAAAATCTGATGTTTTTGACTATTTTATGCCCAAAAATCAATGATTTTTTAATGAAAATAAGGTGTTTTTGATCATAAAAAGCCTTAAAATGTTCGTGATTATTGAGGTCTGAAAAATCAAAAAATGCCTGATTTTGAGGTTTTTATGTGATTTTGGTGTGTGCCATAGTACCCCCTATATACTACTCAGGGTCAACCCTCGAAGATCCGGAAAAGGATGACGGAGGATCTTGCAGTTTCTCAGCCTTGCTTCCATTATCCTTTGCAAATTCTGCAAATGTAACTTTATTTCTGTTTTTCTTGGATTTTTCGCCCTCTTTTAGTTGTCGGGATACCATGACGGCATCCACAAGCAACTGAGGTGAAAGAGGCTGAGACCGATATTTATGTGATTAAGGTACCTGTTATGGGAACTAGTGGTAATGCGCTATTAGCACCAGCAGAGCCAGGAACCAATGGGGAATTTCATGTCCCTGATTCTCTGATAGCCTACTCCGTAACAAGAGCGACTTGATGAAGACTGCTGGGAAAAGGTGGTGCAGAACAAAGACTGTTATATATAAATTAAGACAACACACTTATGATGTTGATTTAGAATAAATTATCAACAATTGAAAGAAATACGGGATTACGCCATATAATCTAAATTTAGAAGATGACAATCCGATTTTTGGCGTAAATGTGACAAGGATGGTAAGTCAGATAATATCCGAAAACTTGAAATTTTTCATCGTCCTGGAGAGGAACTCGAACCCGAGTCTCCCAGAAAATGCCCGAGTATGCTAACCACTACACCACCCAGAACGACCAAGTTTCAAGTTTCCGATCAATTTGAATTTAACCATCACAGGATTCGCTAGTCGAAGCGACCGGCATTCATGTTTAGCGAATCTGCAGGTTAAGAATGTTATCCCGTGTTTGCCCGGAGAAGCAGATAAAACATGAAAGAAATACGGGATTACGCCATATAATCTAAATTTTGAAGACGACAATCCGATTTTTGGCGTAAATGTGACAAGAATGGTAAGTCAGATAATATCCGAAAATTTGAAAATTTTCATCGTCCTGGAGCGGGACTCGAACCCGAGTCTCCCAGAAAACGCCCGAGTATGCTAACCACTACACCACCCAGAAGGACCAAGTTTCAAGTTTCCGATCAATTTGAATTTAACCTTCACAGGATTCGCTAGTCGAAGCAACCGGCATTCATGTTTAGCGAATCTGCAGGTTAAGAATGTTATCCCGTGTTTGCCCAGAGAAGCAGATAAACCATGAAAGAAATACGGGATTACGCCATATAATCTAAATTTTGAAGACGACAATCCGATTTTTGGCGTAAATGTGACAAGAATGATAAGTCAGATAATATCCGAAAATTTGAAAATTTTCATCGTCCTGGAGCAGGACTCGATCCCGAGTCTCCCAGAAAACGCCCGGGTATGCTAACCACTACACCACCCAGAACGACCAAGTTTCAAGTTTCCGATCAATTTGAATTTAACCATCACAGGATTCGCTAGTCGAAGCAACCGGCATTCATGTTTAGCGAATGTGCAGGTTAAGAATCTTATCCCGTGTTTGCCCGGAGAAGCAGATAAACCATGTAAGAAATACGGGATTACGCCATATAATCTAAATTTTGAAGACGACAATCCGATTTTTGGCGTAAATGTGACAAGGATGGTAAGTCAGATAATATCCGAAAATTTGAAAATTTTCATCGTCCTGGAGCGGGACTCGAACCCGAGTCTCCCAGAAAACGCCCGAGTATGCTAACCACTACACCACCCAGAAGGACCAAGTTTCAAGTTTTCGATCAATTTGAATTTAACCATCACAGGATTCGCTAGTCGAAGCAACCGGCATTCATGTTTAGCGAATCTGCAGGTTAAGAATGTTATCCCGTGTTTGCCCAGAGAAGCAGATAAACCATGAAAGAAATACGGGATTACGCCATATAATCTAAATTTTGAAGACGACAATCCGATTTTTGGCGTAAATGTGACAAGAATGATAAGTCAGATAATATCCGAAAATTTGAAAATTTTCATCGTCCTGGAGCGGGACTCGATCCCGAGTCTCCCAGAAAACGCCCGGGTATGCTAACCACTACACCACCCAGAACGACCAAGTTTCAAGTTTCCGATCAATTTGAATTTAACCATCACAGGATTCGCTAGTCGAAGCAACCGGCATTCATGTTTAGCGAATGTGCAATTTAAGAATCTTATCCCGTGTTTGCCCGGAGAAGTAGCTTCGACTAGCGAATCCTGTGATGGTTAAATTCAAATTGATCGGAAACTTGAAACTTGGTCCTTCTGGGTGGTGTAGTGGTTAGCATACCCGGGCGTTTTCTGGGAGACTCGGGTTCAAGTCCCGCTCCAGGACGATGAAAATTTTAAAGTTTTCGGATATTATCTGACTTACCATTCTTGTCACATTTACGCCAAAAATCGGATTGTCATCTTCAAAATTTATATTATCAACGTTTATTCACAATTAAATGCTTTATTGACATCATCTTTTATTTACATTCGTCCTGATGATGAAGGGACAAACGCTCTGTGAAACTATAGCCGATGTTAATAAAATATTTAATTGTGAATAAACGTTGATAATGTCTTCTAAAACAAAGACTGTACTCAACTTTGTAAACTAGTGAGGATAAGTGGCGCAGAACAGGAACTGCACTCAAATTTGTAGATTGGTGTGAAGACGTGGTACAGAATAAGTACTGCACTCAACAAAACTTGAAGGGAATAAGTTGATTGCTAACCACTACACCACGTAGCTCATCACAATATTTAACAGAATTCAACAGAAAACATATCGGAAAAAAATAAAAAAACATAAAGACTTGAGGCATTTTTATTGGGAATTTTACAGAAAATGCAGGGGGGGAGCTTGAAACGTTGTGAGCAGGGGAAATTATAGGAAATTGCCTTTGTAACCAAGTCATTGGGGAAATCATCTAGTTGTTCATAGAATTTCACAATTAAATAATAAGCTCCTACTGTGAATGATGAAAGAGCCAGTTTTTTTGAGGATTTCAGGACTACGTTTGAGTAGGATGCCCCTGATCAATCTCGCAAAAATTATCTGAAAGTATTTCACGATGAAATTTTTCAGGATGTATCGGATGCAAGACTCCGGATGAGGGAAGCAAACAACAATTCAGTCTATAAATAGGACTTGAAAGTTAGCAGTTTTAGTTTGGGATTCAGTTTGCTTCATTTCCCTATGAGCGCGAGAAGCGTTCCTCTGATCTGTCTGAGCTTGGTGAACGTTTGGTTGATGTGCGCAGACCAGTTCAGATGTTGGTCAAAAATAAAAGCTAAGTACAATACAAATTTGTAAGATGTGAATCCGTTCACTAGTGTTAACATGACATGATGTTAACGCCCGAAAACCTAAAAATTTTGTCGTCCAAGAGCGGAAATCAAATCCGCGTCTTCCGGAGAGCGTCCGAGTATGCTAACCACTACACCACACAGAACGACCAAGTTTCAAGTTTCCGATTAATTTGAATATAAACATACAGGATTCGCTAATCGAAGCAACGTTTTTTATCTGCAGGTGATGTAGTGGGTAGAATACTCGGGTGCTATGCGGGAGACACCAGTTCGATTCCTGTTCCAGGACGACAAAATTTTCAAGTTTTCGGAAATTATCTGACTTAGCATACATGTCATATTTACACCAATAAACGGATTCACATCTTCTAAATTTGTATTGAAATGGTGTAATCCCGTATTCCATTCACTGACATTCTGCACCTCTGGGCAGTCACGGGAATGAATTATGAACCTCCAGATTCGCTATATGTGAAAGCCGATTTCTTCGATTAGTTATATTCAAATTAATCGGAAACTTGAAACTTTGTCGTTCTGAATGGTGTAGTGATTAGCATACTCGGGCGCTATTCGGGAGATGCGGATTCGATTCCCGCTCCAGGACGACCAAATTAACAGGTTTTCGGATATTATCTGACTTAACATACGTGCCACAATAAAGGGATTCACATCCTCCAAATTTGTATTGTACAATGGTGTAAACCCATATTTCATTCATTAATACCTAAGTATTTGGATTCCTTGACCCATGGAAGTGTTTGACGAAAAATATTCAAGGTAGGAAGGGCATTTAATTTCCTTAGGAATCTATGGCGCGATAAAATAATCGCATTTGATTTAGTTGGGTTAATTTTGATTTTCCACTCATGGAAATAAGTTTGCAGCTTAGAGAGCGCAAACTGAAGTTTATTTGCAAGTAAGAGGTTCGTCTTTGATTTTGCTATAATATCTGCGTCATCAGCGTGCAGGGCAACAGAACATTTTTCTTTAATTTCGGGGATGTCACTGAGGTAAATTAAGAATAAAACACGGGCAATAACACTCCCTTGAGGAACACCTGCTTCAATGGGCCTGATGTAGTCTTAATCCGAACACAAAAGCGGCGGTTTGTGAGGAATGATTTCAACAAGTGAATGATCCACCGTGGGAATTTGTGTTGAATTAATTTGAAGAGAAGGCCTTCGAGCCAAACCGTGTTGAAAGCCTTTTGGACATTAAGAAAGATAACCCCGGTCCTCTCAATATTTTTGGAAGCTTCATAAGCGTATTCATTAAATCTCGCAGCTTGATAAATAGTTGAGTGTTGCGAAACAACCCCAAACTGAAACCCGGGAATAATTTTATTCATGGGAATAAAATTGTTTATGTAAACTAGAACTAATTTCTCTGGAATTTTGGCCAAAAAGGACAAAATTGCGATGGGTCTAGTTTTAGGGGAAAATAGGATTACTGCCTGATTTTGATAAAATAACAAAATCAGCAATTCAATTTTTCAATCCTCAGGGAAATAGGAAAAAGCGATTATTGCATTGAAAATATTTTTGAGAGCTATAAGAAAGCAGAAGGGTACTTTGTCAGTAATGCGATCCAGACACGGGGCTCTTTGTTCACTTTCAGGTTTTTCATTTGCACAGAAATCTGTGCTTCCGTGAAGACGGGAATTTCATTGCCAATCGCGTCATCACGATTAGGGGAAAATAAACTGAAAGTTCAGAGCGGACAATTTTTGAATGGGATGATACATCGAGGTCGTAAACTGAACTGTATTTCGAATGCGTCGGGAAATGCGTCACACTTGTCCTCAATTGAGTATACAATCCCTTTAGGCCCGTGAGTGTAAGACATACGATCTCCCTTAGTTCTAAAGGTTTTGACAAGATTCCAAACATTGGGGTTGCTTTTAGCCGTGGAAACATTATGCTGAAGATAATATTCCTAGATTTCAATGCAAAATTTATCAATTTACACATTGCGCAAGGAAGCTCAGATGCCTGAAATTGGACCTGTTGACGGGCGTCCGATTTCTTTGAGGCCGTCGCCTTCCAGAATTACGTTTCCGAACAAGCTCCTTCAGACAGGAGGAAACTTGTAACGATCGGAAAAATCCATTTTTTCCCTGGACTACGTGTTTATGGCATCATGCCTCTTTCCGTTAACACTGAAAAAATCCAAAATTTCTTAATCAGCAATTAACTGTGAAAAAATGTTTCCAATCCACCACAAACCGCCTGGGAAGGTAAAGATTTTGACTGAAAACATTTTCATGACCACGGGATTGAGGTCTGAATTTAAAACAGGGAGAACCTGCAGTTCATAGAAGTGTCTGAGGTGTTCTTGAAAATTACAAAATCAATGATATCATGGAGGGGCATTTCATTTTTAAGAAAAATGCGTGGGTTTGCTGGGACCATCAGCGTACATTTTTTTCTTTCTGAATAAAATCTGCAAGGCGTTTGCCGTATACACTATATTGGCAAAAGTCACCGGAAACCTAGAAGAGAAACACAACATAGCATTTATTGACATACATTAGTACGGTGTCGACCCACATTTGGCCTCAATGCGTGCCCTCACCTTTCGAGACCCGTTTCCGACAAGGGTTTGTGCTTCCATTCAGTACATAATGCTGTCGCTAACTGTTGCTTAGTAGTAGGTCTGGGTTCCAAACTTCTTATGCAGCGCTCTAATTCATCCCATAGGTGCTCTATGGGATTAAGATCAAGCCTCTGTGCTGTGCAGTTCACACACGATACGGCATTATCGTCAAACTACGTGGTAACATTCGTTGCTGTGTGGCTCGGTGCATTATCCTGCTGGTACCAACAAAGCTCGGTGCATTAACCTGCTGGTACGAACATGGCTCGGTTTCATAGTATTGCCACAGAGTTGGTAGGGTATAATTGTCCAAATTATCGAGGTAGACATGCTGGTTAAAAGATTTGTCCACGATAACCAATGGGCCAGGACTATACCACGAAAAAACTCCTACACGAGTACATTGCCAGCTCCAAACTTGACCGTAGGAACAGTGCACTGTGATAAATAGCGTTCCCCCCTGCTACCGCCATACCCACACATGGCCATCAGACTGATGGATCGTGTATCTGGATTCATCAGTCCATACGACCCATTTCCATTGATCTACGGTCCACGATAAATGTTCTTTACACCATGCTAAACGACGAGTAGCATTCCTAGTGGAGATGAAAAGCTTATGAGCTGCCGCACGACCACGGTAACCTATGGAATGAAGTTCTCTGCCAATGGTACGTGTACATACCAAGGTTCCAGCATTTTTACTCACCTGTCCACTGAGGTCTTGTGCAGTACTCCGTCTATTAGCTGTAACGATAGGTCTGCCGGTACGTCTTGCTTCTTCATGCACGCCATGTGTCTTTCACTTATTCAGTACATCCAAAGCAGTTGACTTGGGTATGTTTTAACGCCTCTCGGTTTCTCTTATGGACAACCCACTAATCCAACACCCATCAATCTTTCCTTTCTCAAAGTCAGTTCTCTGCCGCAGCGACATTTTCACTCAACCTCACAGTGGGATATGATCGCGGTCAGCTGCAGGTTTCTTTTTTACCGAGGACAACTGTACCGCAAATTTTAAGAACTCAGCGGATCCGTTCATTTGCTTTTGAAGGGGTGTCCGGTGACTTTTGTCAATATAGTGTATGTCATCGACATTGTAATTCCAAAAATGGTGTTTACAATTCTAATCCTCTGCCGAAATTGTAGAGGTTTGTCAGAAACAATAGACTGAAGGTCTTGAATATCAACGTATGCACGAGATTTATTATAAATTCCCACCAACTTAAGGTCACCTTTGTCGGTGTTTAGAAGCACTCCATGTGCCTCTAACAAAACCAATGGTGAAATTGGTATAGGAGAGTATTTTAAAGCACTTTTGACAAACACAACCATACCACCACTGCGTGCATTTTTATCACAACAATATACTGCGTAGCGTGTTATTGTCAAACAGATATGTGAAGCGAAATCAGTTTCGCAGACAAGGGCAACGTCTATTATTTGTGTGTGCAAAAAATTAGAAAAATATAATTTGTCCGTGGCCAGATAGTAGCTGCGAGGGTGGCCGGTTATTCAATCATCACAACTGCTAAACTGTTAAAATATCCGCGTCAGACCATCGTACGTGTTGAGCAAGACTACGTGAAAGCGGAAGAACTTTCAACAAACAGATGAAATGTGGCCGTAAACGTTCAATAGACCCTTGAGGGAATGATAGACCATCCCGCATCGTTACAAGGAATCATACGACTACCACGGAGTAGATAATCTCGGAATTTAATGAGGGTACGTTCACTAGCTTATGCATAAAAACTATGAGTCGTACTCTGGGGAAAACATCCTACGGCAGTCGACGTCCACATCGTGTTCTCTTCCTCATTGCAAGGCACCGTAAAATTAGGCTACAGTTTGCAAAGTCCCATCACAAATGAAATGTGAAGGACTATAAACACGTAAACTATTCAGATTAATCACGGTTTCAAATCTATCACGGCAATGGGAAGGTGTATGTGTGGCGTGAACCACACGAAGCGATGGACCCATCTTGCCAAGTTGTGGTCATACAGGCAGGAGTAGGAGGCGTAGCAAATGGAGGTGCGTTTACATGGGTTTCCTTATGGCCCCTGGTACCCATGAAGACATCTATCACCGGCACAATGTATTTGAACATCCTTTCCGACCATCTGTAGCCGTTTGTATAGATTCTCTTTTCAATGCATATGTTCTCTTTTCAATGCAGCCGTTTGTATAGATTCTCTTTTCAATGCATATGTTCTCTTTTCAATGCAGCCGTTTGTATAGATTCTCTTTTCAATGCAGCCGTTTGTATAGATTCTCTTTTCAATGCATATGTTCTCTTTTCAATGCAGCCGTTTGTATAGATTCTCTTTTCAATGCATATGTTCTCTTTTCAATGCAGCTGTTTGTATAGATTCTCTTTTCAATGCATATGTTCTCTTTTCAATGCAGCCGTTTGTATAGATTCTCTTTTCAATGCATATGTTCTCTTTTCAATGCAGCCGTTTGTATAGATTCTCTTTCCATAAAATGAGGCTGTCTTTCAACAGGAGAACGCAACGCCGGATACTTCCCGATTGGTGACCAACTGGTTCCAGGAGTATTCAAGTGGGTTTACTACACTTGAATGGCCTCTCCGATCGTCGGACCTCAACCTTATTGAGAATTTGTGCGACGAATTCGGAAGATCTATTCGAGCCCGCGAACGACACCGGCAAGTGTGGATACTTTAGGACAAGTGATCCTCGCTTCATAATAAGCGATACCACATCCTTGTCTTCAACATCTCATTGAGTCCTTGCCAACACGTCTGGCTGCTTCTGTGAGGACAAAAGATGGAGCAACGCGTTATTAGGTAGGTGAATATAATAATCTGACCATTCAATTTAATAGCTGCCTCCATTCAAACTTTCGCAGCTTTATCTGTCGGCAAAATTCACAGGTGCAAAACAATTTCATTGTTTGAGATCCATTGCCTGTTTCTTATTAACTTTGATGTGACAATTTTAAAAATAATGCGCACGTTGTCCGTTGTCACGTACAATTTTTTTACACAAAGTGAACTTTTTAAAGCATGGGGTTAAGCAAAAAAATAAAGTTTCATGTGTTACTGATTCTGTCCGATAGCCTACAAAATAATGTTGCCACAATAACTTGTTGTGCAACACGTCTGATCATGAATCTGGTAACACTTGGGGAAGGGAGGAAGAAGTATTGAGGCATGTAGAGGGTAACGAGACAGCAAAACATGCTTAAGATTGATTCAAACATGTGCGAACTTGTACTTCAGCTCATCTCTACCTCTCTATATGGCTAAAAGCTGCCCGTTGGAGTTCTATATCTGCACTATTAGTTGTCTGTTGTATTTGACTTGCACTTCATCTTTTCATCTCTATACAGATATATGGCTAAAAGCTGCCAATTGGAGTTGTTTCTCTGCACTATTAGTTGTCTGTTGTGTTCAGCCTGCACTTCAGCTCATCTCCATTTCTCTATATGGCTAAAAGCTGCCGTCTGAAGTTGTGTAGCTGTACTATTAGTTGTCAGTTGTATATTTAACTTGAACTTCAGCTCATCTCTTCATCTCTGTATGGATAAATTCTTCCAGGTGGAGTTGTGTCTGTGCACCATTAGTTTTCTGTTGTACTTAACTTGAACTTCAGCTCATCTCTTCATCTCTGTATGGATAAATTCTTCCAGGTGGAGTTGTGTCTGTGCACCATTAGTTTTCTGTTGTACTTAACTTGCACTTTAGTTCATTTTCACCTCCCTAAATGGCTAAAAGCTGCCTTCTATAGTTGTGTCACTGCGCTATTAGTATTAAGTGTACAAATAAGCTTTAAAACGTTTTAAGATAACGCAACATGTAATTTGAAAGAAAACAACAATACCTTTACGAATCAAAATATCCACCGTCATTATCTGTCACCTTCCGCCATCGGTCTGGCAGCTGACGCATTCCAACCATGAAGAATACTTCGTCGTGTGACGCGATGAAGTCGTCAACCCATTTTTGCAATTCGTCACATGTCCGGAACCATACAGCAGACAAACAATGTTGCATCGATCAGAACAAATGATAATCTGAAGGGCTATGTCGGGACTAAACGCCGGGTGCTTCAAAACTTCCCAGCCAAGCGTCAATAACGTTTCCTTGATCGATTTCGCGACATGCGTCCTGGCGTTGTCATGCAGTAATTTCACGGGACGCAATTCTTTGCCGGTGAATGAACTTTCCTACAGATTTCCCCACTAATTTTTGCTTGCAGAGATCAGCAGTAACAGTTTGACCCTGTTCCAATAGTTCATTATAGAGCACACCCTTCATATCCCACCAGATGCACAGCAGAACTTTCTTGGAGTGAATATTGCGTTTCGGTGTCGAATTCGTTGCTTCACCGAGGTTTACCTAGTGTGTATTTTTTGCGTTTGAAAGTGACGTACCATATCCACTTTTCATGACCCGTAACGATTTTACACAGGAAAGACATTCTGTGTTGTTTATTCAACTAATGCAAACACTTCATGACATGCTCATCCTTGTTCCTCTGGCTCAAGTCATGTGGCACCCATTTCCTTCCTTCTGAATCTTTCCCATTGCGCGTAAACGATTAGAAATGGTTCGTTGAGTTACCCCCAGTTGTTCAGCTATTTATTTTTGGGTTTGAGACGAATCTTCATCCAGTAATGCTTGCAGTTCCTCATGTGCAACCTTCTGCGGGGCGCCGCTACGTTCTCGATCGCTAACATCAAAATCACCTGCTTTAAACCGTCTAAACCAAAACTTACACGTGCTTTTCGGTAGAATATTATCCCCCAGGACAGAACAGATCGATGCACATGCTTTTGCAGCACTTTTGCCTTGATGAAACTCGTAACGCATGCAGTGTCGAATAAATACAATATCGCTTGCCATCTTTCACTTACCGATGTGCATTTGACTCTTGGACAAACACTTCTGTGTCATATTTTATACTCGGGACCAGTTATAGTCACATAACAACAACGCGGGGGAATGTGGGATATGTAAATTAGCGGCATACGTCACACAAAAAACGCTTTAAAACCTATTTGTACACCTAATAGTTTGCTGCTTTTAACTTACACTTCAGCTCATCTCCAGGTCTATGGCCAAAAACTGTCAGCTGAAGTTGTATCTCTACGCTATTAGCTGTCTGTTGTATTCAAGGGTCTCTTTCTTCCCATTGCGAACCATTGTACTTTTGGGATGTTGCCTCTGAAACAACATAGGATATTTACAGATCTTATTTTTTAAAAAGCCTATTCTGCATACTTTGATATGAACGTTGGGGAGTAACACAAATAATGGGCTCCATATAAGGATTGTGCACTGAAAAACTGAATCCGCGGACCATTCATTTTGGTGGACCAGAGTTCTGCGGAAGCCAAAAATTTACAATGATGACTGCTACTTTTCCTTTTGTAATTTACAAAGATACAGCGCTGAAAGCAATGATGGACAACTACCTATAGATGCTGCACAGAGGGACACTGAAAGAAGCACATATGTTGAAGTGTAAGGAGTTCAGATCTGAGGGAAGACACAAAAACTTAACAAAACGTTTGATAACCTAATATCTTTTGCATGCTCTGCTCAAAGTTTTAAATCATTTATTGAAAAAAAAGCCCTTGCGTTATAGAGTAAAACCGAAATCGCACTTAAAGTAAAGATCTCAAATATAAGCAACACCTCCCAAAACAACTTAAACAACTTTTTATATCCCTGTGTAAATAGCCTCAACGACAGTGGTAACTCATCGGCGTCTGTATGCTTTACTGAGAGGGATAGATATTAGCAGGGTAGAAGAAAGCTGCCGCTAACGGTGGTTCAAGATGATTGAATGTGACGATAAACACGGTGTTCTACTTGTGGAAATTGTTCTCATAAAAAGTGGTCATTTGTAGAAGAACAAGAAAGATGTACGCCCACTCCCTGTGAATCCCAGGAAGTTGACTATGCCATTGCCCAGAAAGCTCTCGGCAAACACAGGAATAACTAGCGTTCATTCTAGGCGCTTTTCTCTGCAATCGTCTCCATGTATCTAAAAAAATTATATTACTCTACTTTCAAAGGTATGCCTGAACAAAGAAAATGGGCATGCCATGATGATGTCAAAAATCCTACATGCACCAGGGTATGATGAAAATATCATAGTATAGTGTTTCACATACGGGTGTCATTATTTGACGGGAAAAAAACCTCGTGTCGCAGTGGCCATAGTAATCCGCCGATCTGTCTCCACTGAACTATTTAGGTAGCCCTAAAATTGATGAACACACTAAAAATCCGAGTTTGATCAATCGAACACATTTTGATCATTGCTCTTAAAAACTTCCAAGAAAATTACTTCATGAAATGTTTATACTATATACTTGGCCAAAACGCTTTAATCTGTTAAGTGCAAAAGTCTATTGCAAAAATTAGATTTCTTCTTCATAACACTCTGACAGGGTACTCGTCTCCGTGTATTATGAAGTGGGCATAAGAGTTATCGACTTTTTTTGCAATATAAATGAATTCAAAGGGAAACAGGAGATGTGCATGTCCTTTTCTGAAGTTATTGTTTCTCGTAAATCTAGAAAAGTATTCGGTTATATTTCGATAAAATGAATTGAAGGGGAAAAAATTTGTTCCTGACTGCTTCCGCCCAGAAGAAGAGCTAACGTGCTTTTAATGACTGTCTATTCTGCGTCATTACCACTGATTTCTATTTTTAGTTCGGTGAATACAGATACGACTTCTACACTCTCAACGCCCCCACTAATTGCCCGCGGAATAGACCATTAAACTGTTGCAATTTTTCATAAGCACGTTTTTTTTTTCCTGTGATAAATGAAAAAAATGTTAATGGTGCCAGATATTTGCCACATGAGCGAGTATTGATTGCTTAAGGTACTTTGCTCGGAAAATTGCATGCATGCCTGCGTATAAATAATATTGCATCTAGAAAACTTGAAGCTCGTTTTGAGGAGAAATTGTTTTGAAAGGGAAAATGATACGCGCATACCATAATAATTTGATAAATTTCATGCCAAAGAAACAAGAAGAGAAACGGCATAAAGACAAATTAAATGTTAGAAGCGCTTGGTACAGGTCTTGTTATACACTGAAATGCTAAACGTCATGGGACAGCAGTATGCAAATTTCAACTTGCACTACCGTCGTATAAAGGCTTCGACGTACGCCGCAATTTTTATCACTTGCGAGGGTTAATCTCATGAGTCAGGTTGAACAACCGACAGTAGGATTATGGCAAGCCGACGTGAATTATCGGAGTTTGAACGAGGCATGGTAGTGAGAGCCAGACGGATGGGACATTCAATTTCCGAAGTTGTGCGAACATTTAACATTCCTAGATCCACGGTGTCACGTGTGTACCGAGAATATCTCACGGAACGCATTACCACCCACCGTGGACAGACAAGCGACACTGGCTCAAATAACATCCACGTTCAATGCAGCAGGTACCATAGACATATCCATCAGGATCTGTACTCCTGTTTTCTGTTCCCATACCACATCGTGTTCATGTGGTATGGAAGCAGAAGACCCATCAGAGTGCGTTAGTTAACACAACCACATCGGACACATCGACTCACCAGGGCTCGTGAGCACGGTAATTGGACCCTGAAAGACTGGCAACATGTGGCGTGGTCCGATGAGTCATGCTACCAGTTGTTACGAGCTGATGGTAGGGTTCGGGTGTGGCGCAGACCCCATGAGGTCATGGACCCAAGCTGTCAACAAGGCACTGTGCAAGATGGTGGTGGTTCCATATATGTGTGGGATGTCTTTACGTGGCACGGTTTGGGTCCTCTGGTCCTCGTAAAGACGTCATTAACCGGTAATCACTTTGTTGCTCTGCTGGGTGATCATTTGCAGCCTTTCGTGGACTTCAAGTACCCCAACAAGGATGGGATTTTTCAGGCTGATAATGCACCATGTCGTCGGGCCCACGTTGTCCAAAACTGGTTCTAGGAGCATTCTGAAGAGTTCCGACGGATGATGTGGTCACCACGTTCTCCCGACATGAACCCAATTGAGCACTAATGGGACGTGGTGGAAAGGTCCATTCGCACCCAAATTCCTGCACTTAAAAGTACCAGGGACGTGTGGGCGGCTGTTCAGACGGCATGTCTCAACATCTCTTCAGAAGTCTTCTGGCCACTTGTGGAATCGATGCCACGTCGAGTTGCTGCAGTTCGCCGGGCTAGAAGAGGTCTTACACGATACTAGGTACGTATCCCATGACTTTTGGCATTTAAGTGTATTTGCTCTCAGTTTTCTTATTGTAATACTAGATGAATTGCAACCAATGCTTCCCGGGTTTAAGGTTTAAGATGTAATCTATGTTTTATAAGTTTTACTGCAGCGAATTAATATTTGTGATGTTAGAATCACTACCTAAACCTTTTAAAGTCGTTTTATATGCACTCCAAGCTTTTGAATCATGTTAGAAATGCCGTAATGATATCTTTGGAATACATGAATACAGAAATAATCTCCGATAGTTCATAATACCTCTTCTTAAGCTACGATAGCGTCATTCCATTAAATGTTTACAATGCTTTCACTTCGGTTCTTCTAAGTTTCAAGAGCTCTAGCTTCAGCCATGATTATTTTTTTCTTTTAGGAAAAATATGATGAAAATGAGTCTGGCACATACACCCTGTGTAATCCGTAGGTACTAGGGAGGATCGAAAAGTGACGCACAGTAATTTTGTTTTCTTTTTTGCAGGTTGCAGTTTGGCAGACAATGAGTACAGACCAGTTTGGCGGACAATCACCCTACAGACCGGTATGGCTGGATCAGGTGTCGCCGTGGTGGAAGACAGTGTGAACGACGGCACAAAGATGTCGCGTTTGTTAGCGTCGTCTACGAATGAAGAGCAACGCGGAGTGGTCCGATTTTTGTGGGTTAAACGGAAATCTCTGACAGAAATTAACTAAGAAATGGTCGACGTGTATGGTGATGATTTCCTGGACCGCAGCAACATATTCATATGGTGCAGTTTCTTTCCAGAGGGCCGTGGCAACCTTGCCGATTCACCACGTTCCGGTCGACCTGTTACCGCGTCATCACCAGCCACGGTGAGAGGCATTGAACAGGTAATTATGAGTGACCAGCGTATCCATCTGCGCACATTGGCTTATAAAGTTCAACATTTCGTACGGTATAGCGTACGATATTGTGCCTGATAAATTGCAATTACGCAAGGTCAGTGCGCGATTGGTGCCCAAGAAATTGACGGACGACCAGAAGGCACAGAGAATGATGCCAACCTCGGACCACTTGATGCGTTACGCAGAAGGACATGAATTTTTGGCAGATGTAGTGACGGGCGAAGAGTTCTGGGTATACATTCCCGAAACAAAGAAGGATAGCATGGTGTAGAAACATTCCGACTCACCGCCACCAAAAACATTCAGATTAACCCAATCTACAAACAAACGAGACAGTTTCTCTACTGATAGTTTATTTATTACCTTGTATGCTGATGTGTGCTGTAATGAGGATTTTCCTATCAACGTTCCTCTACCTTGGAGATATTGTGTCGAGAACATGGATCCTCCAAACATTATTGAATACTTAGACAACATTATTTCTTTTTGAATTTTTGATTAGTGTCAATTGGTTATCTGGCGTACTACTTACGTCACTACGAACGGTTGCATCTTGGTCTCGTCTACTTGTATTTAATCGCGTCGCGGCTTGTATCGTTTGCATTCTTTGGCTTGAAAATGGGTTTGTAGCAAACCCGAAAGATCTCGCTTCTTTCGTGCTTTTATCTGTATAGTATTTTTAGTTGTAAATAAATTTCGTATTTTGACTATCGCAATTTAAGAGTTTAAAAGTTTAGATACAGCGCTAAGACAGCGTATTTGTTACTACCATTCGATATGTCTTTCTTCTGCTGTAACCCAATCTGCTCAAAACGTCCTCATGACGGTGACATGCATGGCTTTCCCCTGGTGGAGTCCCATCCAACGGAAGCACTATGAATGCAAAAACCTACGCTAAAGCATTGACATAGTTGCGTTGTGCCCTTCGCGCGTGGCAAAAGACCCAACAGGGACGCTACAAATGTTAGATTGCTTTATGACAATGCTCGCCCACATGTTGCACAACACGCTCGTGACAAAATTGCGAAATTTGATGGGGTGGTGTTCCAGCACCACCGTACAGTTCGAACCCAACTCCTTCTTACTTTCATCTGTTTGGTCTTTTGAAAATACACTATCTACCAACAAGTAATTGGACACCCATGCAATCGACGATATCTGCGGTCGTGATACACGTCACGGCCGCCACCGTTAAATATCGTGTGGGAAACGACAACGCAACCAGTCGCATGCAAGATGCCAGGCAGTTCGGAGCTCTCTGATTTCGAGACAGGTGTAATCGTCGGGTATCGCTGAAATGGCCAATCCATACGTGACATATCCAGCAAGTTGAAGTACCAAAATAGACAGTGGCCTACGTGATTGGCAAGTGGAAGATGAGAGGTGACTGTCGGAATGTGCCCCGACCCGGGAGACCCACAAAACTGGGAGTTAAAGATCGACGGGTGCTGCCCAGAGAAATTCGGAACCACCGCACAAAATCGATGGGCCACATCCGCGAGGAGTTTCACCAGGCATCCGGGAGTGTTCTTTCGATGAATACCATCCGTTAGGAAGCCCATCTGCTTGGTTATCATGGACGTGCTGCCGCCCACAAGCCTTTGATCACCAAGTCCAATAGCGCTGCTCGGCTAACGTGGTGCAAAGAACGTCGACCGTGGACCGTTGAACAGTGGAAACAGGTTCTCTGGAGCGACGAATCAAGGTTCACCCTCTACCGTTTGGATGGCAGGGTCTGGGTTTGGCGTCTGCCTGGAGAACGCCTCCTGCCGGAATGTATTGTGCCTACTGTGAAGTTCGGCGGTGGTGAAATTATGCTACGGGGGTGTTTCTCCTGGTATGGCACGGGACCCTTGGTCGCAATTCCTGGTAGAATCATCGCCGAGACCTACTGCACCATTTTGAATGACCATGTGCTTCCTATGTTGTGGCAGTTTTACGGGGTGGACCCATGTTACTCTCAGAATGACAATGCCACCTGTCATGTTGCGAGGTCCACCATGGCTTGGTATTGTGAAAATGGGATAAATCGAATGAACTAGTCTGTGCATAGCCAGGACCTTAACCCTATCGAGCACCTCTGGGACGAGTTGGAGCGTCGACTTAAGGGGTGCCCCCACCGTCCGAAATCGGTGAAGGAACTGACCTGTCTTCTCCAAGCCGAGTGGAAGAAAATACCGCTAGCCGTCGTACAACGCCTAGTTGAGAGTATGCCCCTGAGGGTCGCAGCTGTAATCGCTGTTCGTGGAGGCTCCATCAACTATTGAAGGTGAATAAACTTCGTTTTCCTTTGTTATCACAGGTGTCCAATTACTTGTTGATAGACAGTGTATTTCTGGGGCTCCAATGCTTCGATTCGGCTGAAGAAGTCAAATCGGTAGTCTGTAGGCGGCTATACGCCCAGAAAACGGACTTTGGTAAACAAGGTACACTAAAACTGGTACCACGCTGCGATAAATGTCTCGAGCGTCTCCGTTCTTATGTTGAAAAATAGTTAAGAAATGTAATTTCACTGAATACAGGGTGATTGTAAACTCCTTCAACAAAACAAGAGGGGTGATAGTACACATGAAGACGAACAATATTTGCAATGAAACCTAGGGCCGCATTCCACTCCTAGTGCCAGAAAAGAGTAAAGTTACATATCCACGTTGAGCCTTAAACAGTAAAAGCAAAGAGACATACCTAATTTATGAGTTTCACAGTTCCAATCGCATCAGAGAAAGACTAAAAGAATCTGATCAAACTGGCGTCCAAGGCCGTCGAAATACTGTCCACATACTGTCCACTGCATCGAATGCAACGCTCCATCCCACTTTTTGACTGTCTTCAAGAATTCTGAAATACTGTTGAAACACCCGTGCACAGCTGTAATGAGATGTTGATCAGTCTCAAATAGCCGCCCCAGTAATATCTATTTTACGCTTTCCAACCGTAGGTTGAAGTAGCGTATATGCTCCAGCTTTCTCCAGCTGCCTGTCCGCGTGTAACTCGCGTCAAAATGGTTCGATTTCGATGAACTTTTAGTATGTGGTAGGGAACAACCTGGGGACGAATCCTATTGAAAATGGACAAAATGGGGTCAAAGGTCAGGACATAGGAGCGGGATCCATTCTATCGCCCCTATATGTCATAACTTACGTAAAAATACTTCTATTGCGACAAAACTTTATCATGTTGTTCCGGAGGTATACTGAACCGGTTCTGTTGGATATCATCAAAATGGGGTCAAAGGTCAGGGCACAGTAGTGAGATTTATTCCACAGCCATTACCTTCATTACATGAGAAATAACTTGAGTAATGATTTCTGGTACGTTGGAAAGCGTATCATAATCAATGCATTGCTTGATTTTACTAACTTGTTTTAAATGGGGTACAACTTTAATTCACATGGGGACAAACCTGGACTTACATGCAGTTTGGGTTATCGACTTAATATTCATTTTCTCCAAATAAGAAACGACAGAACTGGTCATGTGCGGCCAATGCAAGGCCGCACATGAAAAGAGATGGTAAACCCAAGTTGAGCAAACTGATTTCATGATCAAATGCTGGATTAAAATTATGTGAATTGATTTTGAAATGTGAACCATATTTCGGTATCTCTAATTGATAGGTGTCTTCCTTCCCGTATAATAACACCTATTGTATTGATGTTTACCTCTGTAACGCTCGCTGAAGGTCTTTCTCCATGCGCGAGGAAAGCCGCCGACTCACGGCCATCCATAAATTCTTTATGCCTTCTGTAAATTGTTGACTTTCCTAGACATTCATCTTCATAAGTCTCTTGCATTAGGCGGAAAGTCTCTCCGACAGACTTCTTAAGTCGACAGCAAAATTTAATGGTGCATCTTTGTTCCTCTTTAACATTCATTCTTTCAAAAAATCACAGCGCGAAAGCACTTGCTAGGGGTTCACAAAACAACGCTTATTAAACTGCGCACTACAGACGAAACATGCGTGATAAACAGGTGTGGCGGGTGGCTATGATTACTACAACGACTACCCTTTTTTTCGAGACTCGTTTCAAGGTCGAACGCAGTATTGCACATTTTTGTATAAAAAACACATTTTCAGTTGTTCTGGGGCAACCTATGTAGATAAAACTCAAAATGTTATCGTTCATGAGTGTATATGAAAGATACGCGACGTACAGAATCGAAAAGATTTTCATCATCATAGTTACATCTGCGAAGGATATGTGATTCTGCAGAGACCAGTGAAAGCTCCGGCAGGAACTAGATTGTAGGAGTAAATTGAAACCACTCGCGCGAGCGCTTGTGTATAAAGAAGTAGGATTGATTCGGAATTTAAATGCAGACAGAGTTCTGCTGATCTCAGGAAATCGATTGTCTCAGAGCTGGTAAACAGACGTGAAAAAGAAAAATTCGTGTATTTATAAGAAGAATTGGTTGTTGTTCTGCCGTCGTGAATCGAGACAAGCCATCGATAAAAATCTTTTTCTGGATGAAATAATTATAAGGAATAGAAGTCTCCAATCCGTACATAACGGATGACTACGTACAACTACAAAAGTACTTTCATCGCCTTTTAAAGAGTACCAAACGCGCTAACTCAAGACGACTCGTTCCGTACATGACAGAAATGAAGCTTCATTTCAGGTCTCGCTTCCCTTTTACTCTTACTTTTCCTTATTTCAAAGATTCCCAGCCTTTTTCACATCACGGTACATATCCGGAATTTCAAATTCATGGTACACCTTTAAATTTTCATATCTACAGATTACCGTGAACAATAATAATTATTTTTTCGTTATGATCTTATTGTATTATTTTACACTACAGTTAGAAACAGCTAATATCTATATTTATTTTAATTGTTTTTGAACAATAGCATGAAAGTATTTCCCTCAAATATTCTAATAGCTTTTTTACCAAATATACAGTTTTTCTTTCAACGTTTTTTTTAATACGAGGGTTGTACCCAAAGTAATGCAAAAGTGGGCATAACTTTTTTATTAACTGACAGAGGTCATTCAAATTGCACATGAGCGACTGTTTCTCTAAACAAAGGTACTACTCAACATAGTCTTAATCACAAGCGATGCATTCGCGCCATCGTTGAACACTCGAATCCTCTTTTAAAATATTCAGGTGTGGACTGTTGTACCCACTTCTTCACAGCCCCTTTCACCTCGTCTATTTCATGAAACCATTGTCCTCTGAGACTGTCCTTCTTTGGATCGAACAGGTGGAAGTCGGAGGACGCCAGATCTGAGCTGCTTAATGTGCTGATCGACGACGTGTGTGATCTCGCATTATCAAGGTGAACGTGGATCCTTTTCAGATTCTTGTTCGGCCAATAACGAAGTAAATTTCTCCGTCATTTTTGGTCTACGCCGGGATTCGAACCCGAGGCCGCTTATTCCGGAACAAGTCGCTCTACCAACTGAGCTACGCAGACGATTATTCTGATTCCTATCTGCCTTTATGTCGTGTGCGTCCTGCTGGCAGGTACGTCACATCTCCCCCCCCCGAAAGAGGGCCGGGGGCATGGCCCACGGGTCAGCCGTGACCATGAATCGTTGCAGGCAGCCATCCACTGTAGAACGTGCACTTGAGAACTCCCAGTCAATCTGCTGTGTGGAATGCAACATCACACATTTTCATTTTTCGAAGCGCTGGAGAAGGAATTCTCTGATTTTTCCTGTCTCGCGGTGTAGAAATAACATCACACCAATGCGAGATTTTGAACGGCCGGGTCATCCGGATAGTTCGGGCGCCATTATAACGAAGTAAATTTCTCCGTCATTTTTGGTCTACGCCGGGATTCGAACCCGAGGCCGCTTATTCCGGAACAAGTCGCTCTACTAACTGAGCTACGCAGACGATTATTCTGATTCCTATCTGCCTTTATGTCGTGTGCGTCCTGCTGGCAGGTACGTCACAGGCCTCTTTCGCCTTATCGCTTCTCTAAGCTTCTTGATTGTCACAATGTGCAACTCGCTGGTCACGGCACTGCCACGTTCCACAAAATCAAGGAGAATGACACCCCTGTCATCCCTAAAAACAGTCACCATGACTTTCTGTGTTGATCGCTGTCTCTTGAACTTCTTAGTCCTTGATGAAGAGGTGTGATGCCATTCCATGGATTGATTCTTCGTTTCCAGATCGTAAAGATACGTTCACGTTTCATCCCCTGTCACCAGATTGGAAACAAACGTGTCTTCATTAATTTCAAACGCTTCTAACAGATCAGAGCAGACATCCACCCTTCTCTCCTTCAAATCGGGTGTCAGCTGGAGAGGTACCCACTTTACACACACTTTCCGATACCCTAAGCCCTCTACCATCTTCTTTATGGCACTGTGACCACAGTCCATTTGTGCAGCAAGCACACGGATTGTGAGTTGTCTCTCCACGCGAATTAATTCATCCACTCGCTGACGTTCCGTGTCAGTTGTCGCAGATGATGATCTCCCACTGAGTGGTTTGTCTTCAATGCTGGTTTCCCCTTCTTAAAACTTCTTCATCTAACTGTGCACATGTCAATGGTGTCATCTCTGTAAGCGTTCTGTAGCCTTCTGTAGATGTCGGACTGCACTCTTCCTTCGTCAAGAACTCAATGACGGCACGTTGCTTTTGATTGGAATCCATTATTTGCCTGGAATGAAGAAGAAGGGTTACAATAGAAGAAGAGTTACTCTACCAACAGTGCAATTTAAACGACCTCTGTCGGTTAATAAAAACGTTATGCCAACTTTTGCATTGCTTTCGGTTCAACATTTGTATCTCCTTTCCAATGTACTTATTTTACTCGTACTTAGGAATGTGATCCTAACATGTATCATTTCGGCCATTCCACAGTTCTTCATTCACACTCTTCTTATATGATAAAATTCTATCGTTTTTTTCGACATAACTTTTGATGGCCTATGCATTTCTATGAGTTATTTGAACTTGCATCCTTCAACAGCCTTTTGTACATAGATGCCAGTTTATTAGGTGCGCCAACATAGAAACTTGTTTTGCCGCCTTTGGCCTGCAGAACAGCTTGAATTGGTCGAGGCGTGGAACATTCCAGATGCTGGAAGTGTCGAGCAGGTCTCTTGTACAATACACAATTGACTGAGTCTTAAAGTTGTTACAAATTGGACGGCCGCATAGACTAGCAATTAAATATCCTTTCCACCTCATCCCGGAGATGATATACGGGGTTTAGGTCTGGGGAATGTGCAGGCCAATAAAGCAAAGAAAACTCGTCGACGTTTTTCTGGAACAATTTGGTAACGCTACCTCATGATCTGCTGCGATACCTTGCTGGAGGTGTCCATCTATTTAAGGATAAATAGTAGCCGTTAAGGAATGAGTTTTGTAGGCAACGATGTTTAGATATGCCGTTGATATCAGATGTCCTTCGATGGATATCAGAGGGCGTAATGCGTTCCATGAAAACATTCTCCAGACCAGCACACCGCCGCCACCAGGCTGTACTGTTGGCACCTGAGTATATAGCTCCATGTCCTCATGATGCTTGCACCAAATTTGGATCCCACTGACTGAGATTGAGACCTACTCTTGTAGGGTTTACTCCAACGGAGAAGGTTCTAGTTTTAGCTATGCCTATAACTGGCTGTTGAGTAGAGTACGAGAAACGGAGGTAATTAAGCTGAATCAAAAAGTCAGAAGCCAGCGTTTAGACCACTGCGCCACTGGAAGCCTATAGTATTCCTCATTTGCTTCTAGAACTTCCAGTCTGGGTTACTGATTTTGACTGCTGAATCTGATGATTCTTCAGATCTTCTTGAAATTTGACTCCTGAATCGGATGGCTCTTCAGCTTTCCTTAAAATTTGACTCCTGAATCGCGTGACTCTTCAGCTCTTTAAAACCTTTTCCAGATATCACCACAGAAACTAATAATGTAAGTTTTTTTCAGATATCATCACAGAAACTAATGGAAGTACATGTGCTTTTTTCAGATATTATCACAAAAACTAATGAAAGTACGTAGTTCTTTTTTCCCAGATATCATCACAGAAACTGAAGTTCTTTTTGTCCAGATAACATCACAGAAACTAATGGAAGTACATGGAAGTTCTTTCTTTCTCAGATATCATCACAAAACGAATGAAAATATATATATACATGGAAAATACTCCATACATGAGCATATTATGTTTGGCACTGAGCAGTCTTCGTTTCATTGTTTTTCGTGCAATACTTTGTTCTGAAAACTTGAAAATCACGAGATAGGCTACACAGAAAAGTAGGGGTGAAGTATACATGAAAAACAGGGAAATGAAAAGCAACTCAATGTCTAAAAGAGAAGCGAGTGAGTTACGAAAATAATATTTTTTTCTTTGATTCTGGGTTATTTGATTATTTGACTCCTATTCGATCCATATGAATTATTCAAGCTGAAGAGGAGATACGTGGTGCGTTTGCCTGAGCCATCTAACAAACAATACATCAATGCTTCATCCGGAACTGCAAGTTGAGTCTATCTCGACCGAATGGGCCGAATATCACTCGGCAGATGAGAAAGCGCCGAAAATAATATAATAATACAGTTCTTCCCTTACAGTGGTCACACATTGCTGATTGTATCTTAAATATGTTTGAATCCTAGACCTAATCTCATGGCTTAGTCCTGCCCCAGGAGTAGTTTGTCTCTGCAGAAATTATTTATTCTTTTCTGTAGTATTTTGGTGAAGACATTGGCAAAGAGCAATTCCACCCAAGAGATACTGGAGACACAGCTCCAACCAAGTGACAGTCCAGAGATCAGCCAACTATTGCTACCCATGGAGCCACCGCTGCACTACTTTTGCCAGAAACCCGTCTGAAAAAGTGTTGTAAAACTTAAGTGGGAGGGCCGAAGAAGAACAGCTAGAAGATTTGCTATTACACGAACAATCCTTTTTCTTGGACGGATAAGGTCCTTTATTTCTCTAAAACGAACAAAACCATTATAAATAATTATTTTGGCATGCATCTTAGTAGGTATTTTCATTTTAAATTTCTATGTGACAAAGATGAGTGTGAGTATAGTCGTAATTATTACAAAATGATTATGGCTATGTTGCAATAAAAATGTCAGTTGGCATTACGGCGAAGATCCAGGGAGTCGAAGTACCCGTTGTCAACTTCCTGTGTATCTTTGCCTTGACTTGTCCTATCCTCTTTCTCTATCTTCTTGAGATATCATGACCTTCTGGGCCCTCTTGATCACTCCTTCCCTGCCCTTCGGCATATTGATCGGGAGGGCTATGTCCTTTGTCTTCTCGACTTCTTGAATGAGGATCCTTTTTCTAGCTGAAAGAAAATCCCATTTGAGTATCAAGTGAGCCAATTCTGGAGTATCAAGTGTGCCCCGCAACGACATGCACTTTCTTTTATGGCAAATCTGCCAAAGTACTCCTGGGAGATGGCATGCCCCTTGAGTGGTTGATTAAGGGATGTATTAGTTTTATTCCTGCTTCTGGATACCCTGGGGAAGATCCTATAAGTTATCTTCCTGGTATATCCCGCATCCCATGTGTTCTGCCAATCCATACAAATGACATCGCCCATTTTGGCTCGCACATTTTGCGGTAGCAATGTCAGCCTGCCTTTTCTTGTGGATTCTTTAGCCAAACTGATCCGCTGTTTCATTTCCACTGGTTCCGACAAGTTTTCGAACCCAGTGAAAGCTAACTCTCCCTTCTCTTGTGATCTTGTTCTAATTTCAATTACCTGAGAGTTTCTATTTCTGAACTTACCTAATGCTTTCAGGGCAGCTTGGCTGCCCGAGAATACCCTTACTTCATCAGCACTCTTGCTTGAAGTGGCCCAAACAGATGTTGAAAAATGTTATTTTACATGCATTGAAACGATTTAAACTAACTTGATCACCTTTCTCTGCTCTATCATCACCATTCATTTGATAAAAATTTCGATATATTACTTTTTGTGAAAAAAGTAAACACCGTTTCCGAAGCGAAATAAAAGTATGAAATAGGCCAAGTGGATAATGCAATAATCTGAGCAGGCGCGTAAAATCAAAGACACCACTAAGATGTGAATATTTTCTGCTACGATCAAATGAAATGAGGTATTCGGTATAAGCTTTTTGAGGCAACCCCGTCAGCGTAGAAGTCAGACTGAATTCGAAACCAAGCCGGCATTCTAACCGTATTAAACCTATATTAAACATAATCAATTTAGCAGAATAATGTAGAAACCTGCATATTATCTCCACCCTTCAGAAGTACATAGTCTCAAACAGTTTTTCAATTTTCGCTTTTGGTTCTCTAAAGAAACATTGGGGTTTTACTTGCATTAAAGTATAAATTACTTTAGGAACGAAACAAAATGGAAAATTCGCCTCTGCGAATGTTCTTCGTCTTTGATGCAACAAAACCAAAATTATCATACCCTGAATGGCATTTATCTCGTTATGTGACACGTAAAGGTGGTAGACAAAATAAAGGAAACACTGTCAGAAGAGCTATATGTATGGTTTAATAGGGTATTGATCTACCCATTACTTTTACAACAGCTTGTATTCGACGTTCAGTAGATTCAAACGAATAGTGAACTAGTTTTTATAGGAATACTGGACCATTCTCCTCGTAGAAAAGTCTCACACTACTTAAGTGATGTGTGTGATAGGGGGAAAGTCTTATTCTCACTCTTCAATTCTGCCCGCAATGATGGTTAAGTTTGGTAATAGTGCAGGACATGGGAGATGTTAAACTTCAGTTTAATGCTCTTCAAACCAAGAATGAACGCATCTGCCTTTGTGTATTGAAACATTATCATCTTCAAAGATCGTATCGTTTGTGAAGAACAGTGTTTACCCAATGGGAAGAACCTGGTTTAACAGAGTGTTGAGATGTGCAATGGCTGTAACTCCTCTATTTAATGTGATGATAGAACTTAAAGAACACAAAGAGTTCGCTTACCAACCAAACCATTACTGATACTCAACCATGGTTGACAGTAGGCAAAAAAAATCAGGATTATGTGTATGCCAAGGCTTTCACGAGGCATCAATTCTCCTCGAAGTTGGAAGAAGTGCGAATTATGGTTCGTTAGATCAAATCACAGGTTTCCTGTCATCCAATGTCAAGGTTTAGTGGTCGTGATACCATTTCATCCTTCATTAAGCTCTAGCATGGGTACCGAGCAGATTTACAATTGCAGCTAGGCAATAACTTTACACCAAGTTCAAAACTAGTTTTACACAATAATATATTAATACTAAGTTCCCGGCGAAGTGTTCTGATAGCTACCTGCTGCTAAAACTCGCATTAATTTCTGCAGTTATTTTTGCCGCAGTGGTTTTATGTGCTCAGAATATAATCTGTTACATTGGGCGGATATTTCTTTTAATAAGATTCGATTTTCTGCCACAGTTTGTGACATCTGACACTGTTTTTTCTAGACTTGGTGAATGCCATAATAACTTCCTATACAGTTGCTCTGAATACATTCAACAAATCCGCAGTTTCAGTCAACCATGTCCTAGATAAACGTCAATTTGCCCTCTTTTGAATTATGACAGATCAGTCACTTTGTCTCATGTACTGCCTTCTTTGGAACTTTTTGTTTCTTGTAAGATTGGTTATCACCTATAAAGAAGCTATGGATTTGTAATCACGTCTAAAGAAGCTACGGATTTGTTATCACCTCTTAAGAATCTTTGATTTATTTGCTCAGCGTACAATCCGTTTCTTTCTCTGACATTTCTTCCAGTCAGATTCGATTTTCTAGTTCATCATATCTGATGCTGTTTTTCTAGACTTGGTGAACGCAGTAATAACTTTCTATACAGTTGCTCTGAATATTTTCAACAAATCTGCAGTTTCAGTCATCCATGTTCTGGTTAAACGTCAATTTGCTCTTTTTCGAATTCAGACAGATCGGTTATTTTGTCTCATGTAATGCTTTCTTTGGAACTGTTTGTCTGGTTTTTATGACCTCTAAAGAAGCTACAGATTTGTTACCACCCCTAAAGAAGCAACCTACGGATTTGTTACCACCCCTAAAGAAGCAACCTACGGATTTGTTATCACCTCTAAAGGAGTTATGACTTATGTGTTCAGAGTGCAACCCGTTTCTTTGCCGAGATATTTCTATCAGTTAAATTCTATTTTCTGATACAGTTCATCATATCTGATATACAGCTGCTCTGAATACATTCAGATTATTAGTTGCTCTGAATACATTCTGGTCCACGTTAAATGTCTGTATTAATCATATCTGACCCTGTTTTTCCAGACTTGATGAACGCAATAATAACTTCGTATACAGTTATTCTGAATACGCTCAACAAATCCGCAGTTTCCTGGCTAAATGTGTTTCAACCATTTGCCCACTTTCGAATCCAGACAGATAGGTATTTTTGTCTCATGTAGTGCATTTTTCGGAACTTTTCGTTTCATGTAGGATTTTTTTCACGTCTAAAGAAGCTATAATTTGTATCCTAGGTCCTTTATAGTAGTACTACCTGCAAAAAACCGAAAAAATAATTCATTGATTCATGCCCATAAATAAGTGAGTGAGACATTGCAAAAGACGTATGCCGGTTTTCCCATTATTTTATCTAGACGACATATGATATGCAAGTGCTCGGTAAAATAATATAGTTCAATAACTCATCTGTGTTCATTAGCATGTGATCGATCATTCGGCAGTATTCACTTCATATAAAAGAATCTAAAACATACTTTCTAAAAACGAAAATATTTTATCTGTAGTATCGGTGCTACATTCTCTATTTTGTTTTCCTGAAATATTTGTGAAACTGTTTCTTTAGCAGTTTAATTGTTTTATTTTCATAGATACAAATGGAAAGTGAAAACCCTACGGTAAGAAATTATTCTTGGCAAACATTTGAAAGGCATATGCGTATAATTTTCAGCACATATACGCCGTACGTTTTTGTTGTTACCCACGTAGCCATCTTTCTGAAAAATTCAAAATTACATCGTTCTGTAAATGGTATCGAGCCTACATCTACCGATTTTCGTTCGAGCATGCTACCGTTACACTACCCTGTACAACGAAGTTCCAAACAACTGAAACGAAGGAGAGAAACTACTTCGGGTCGGGTACATTCGGAGAGTTGTTCGGATTCCTAAGCTACTATGTTTAGCCAAAGAATATAAAGCTGCGCGTGAAGAACGTCAACTTCCGTCCAGATAACGTATAACCAAGGAGGTTATATTACTGGACTGCCGCTATAGGTCACAGCTAATCTGTGGTGTGACGTCACAAGCAGGCAAAAATGAACTAAATTATACCGTTGATGAAAAAGTAAGCTTGTGTATTATTGATAAAAATTATTGAATTACTCATTTTATCTGTTTATACGCTTAGAAGCTTTTGTTCCATTGGTTTCCAAGCAGCTTCTCTTCTGCAGCTGCGTCGTGCCTGCGCATGACGTCATTTGCAGCACAGACGGTGACTTATGGCGGCCAATGCTGCGTGGATAGGAGTGGTGTCTCCAGTAATATAACCTCCTTGCGTAAAACAGGTGATAACAGCACCCCACATCCTGGTAGATTATGAGCTCTGTCGGAAAGCAGACATTCAGGAACAAAAGGCGTTAGGTTACTACGGCAGCGGATCTTTTTTTTTTGATCCACGATTGTTTCCTTCGATCTCATGACTATTTTCTTAGAGCAGTTTTGCTGTTGTTGTGGTTTTCTGATATCCCGCCCGTCTCGTATTTTGGTGAAACAAATATGCAATAGCAATTAATATTACCATTTAAATTAAATTTTAGCAAACATTATACTTAGTCTTAAGAATCCGTACAAGTGCAGAAAAACCATAGTATATGGCATTTCTGAAAATGTTTCTGAAAAACTGAAGAGCCTTAACTAACGCGATTGGCGCAACAAAACTAACATATCCGATTCGCAAAGCGATTATGCTACCGAGAAGGCAGTGACCACGTGCTGTGAGTAGCTCTGCTGGCTTCCTGCAGCGCATAGCCTGTAACACGGAACTAGAGGAATTGAAGTCAACAAAACAACATATACACGCATACTCAGTCTGCTCCGGCATCAGCAGGCATGTTGGTTTCTGTGCACTGCATCTTGTAATCCAGGATATGTCGGCGCTAGTTACGTCTCGCCGAGCCTTAACTTCTTCTCAGTTAGATATTCTTTGGTTTAGCTTCCCTTTCTGGAACTTCGTTGCCCTGGGTAGTGTAACCGTAGCTTGCTCGAACGTGATGCGGATTCGATTCACATACCAGGTCGATGTAATTTCCAAGTTTTTCTGAAGGATGTCTACTTGAGAAATAGTCAGAATGTACGGTATCTATATGACTACAATTATTATACGCTTTCTTTTGAATACAACGTGGCTCTCCAAAATCCGTCAAATTTGTTGCGTATTGTTTTTTCTTTAAGAATTAGCAAACCTGGTAGCAAACAATACACCATTGTCCCAATCTTACGTTTCAGTCATTTATACCGGTAAATAATGGAAGATAAGGAGTACTTAAGGTAGACGCCCAGTGAATTTGCTCTATACTTGCAATGGAAAAAATTTCGACCCTACTTTCTCAGTAAAGAAAGATTTCCCATACATCAAAACTGGTCCCATGATAAAAAAAAATCCGAACTTAGATAGTATGCAAACAGTGTTTTTGCAAAAAAACTTTCCTGAACAATATTAAAAATCAATAACTTTAATTCGATGTAGTTGTGATACAGGTTGCGCCACTCTTCCTTACCCCTACGTCGAAGTAAAGTTATTGATCTTTAATACAGATCAGGAAAGTTTTATTCTTAAAGCCACCTATAGTTAGGATATTTTTTTATCACTGAACCAATTTTGATGTATGAGAAATCTTTCTTCGCTGAGGAAGTAGGGTCCAAGTTTTTTCCATTGGAAGTACATAGAGCAAAAGCACTAGACGTCCACCTTAACAAATGAATGCGGTAACGGTATAGTTTAAATATTTGACCGCTTCCTTATAGAAAAACCTTGATTCCAAGATAACCTTGTCTATTCTCGTCTGTAAAATCATACTCATCGGGTTGGATAGTGCTGATTTATAGATCTCGTATAACAAGTTCGCGAAATTAGATCTTCAGGGAAATTGATGCTTCATTATAATAATAATTGCTTTCGGAATCAATGTTTGTTTTAAATTACCAATAGTAATGAGGACCTAGGATACCTATGTTCCACTGCTGCAGACAAGGGGCAAATGGTTCTGTGCTCATGAAGGTGCACATCAAAAAATTTCATTTTCTCAAGGATCTCAAGTCGGCAAGACACGATATAATGAAAAGCGCTTAGCTCCCACTTTCACTTACGAGAAGACAGATCCAATATCGTTCAGAATTTTCCGTAGCTCGATAAAGATTCAATAAGCCTCGTGCGATATTCGATGGTATCTTAATATTAGGCTTTATTCCAATAGTTAGTCCCTGCAACGTACCTCCTTCGTTCATTTTCTTTTAGCGTCACACTTTCTACAATATAAAAAACACTTATTTTTTTACATAATGTACTGAGTGGCCACTTTATTAAACACACCGACATGATAGATAATAGCTGCTCCTTTTTGGTATTTCCATTTTCTTGAATTTCCTTTTTTGCGAGCCAATGTAATGGCGACAAGCAGTCACCCATTCCTAATTAAGGGCCTTTGGTTCTAGAGAAGGCAGAGAGCTAGTGCCGAAAGGCAAACATGCCACCCGTGCCTCAATCGGAACTCAAACCTCTCCGAAGAATGGTCAGAAGCTTGAGAACTAGTGTGCCATGGGGCGGCTTTTATCGTAGGATTACTCTGAATTCAGCGTTTTTAGCTCATTCTAAGGACGTTCGCATTTCTATTGATGCTATCGGTAGGAATGTTTTTAATCTTAATCTTCGACGTTAGGTATTATTTCCACTTAATGTTTCAGAGAGGGTTAAAAGCCATGTCTCTTTTTCCGTCTCACTTTAGCACATGGAATGACACCATTTTCATCGTTTCATAATGAGGATACTGTATTTTTCAAGTGGTACTGAATACGTATCAGTCAAATTTTCGAGTAGTAACCCTACCTTTCCTCGGGATTCCAACAGGTGTTTCCGTTCAAGACACAAATTCCAACCTTTTAAATGCTTCAATGTTGTATCTCTTTTCCTCTATTTCCAGTACTTCTGCTAATTTTATTTTGAAAAAATTGCTATTGATGTGTCGGAACTTCTACAGAGTCCGAATCAACTTATGTTCCGTATTTTGTTCATGTCTGTTGAAACCTGTTCTGTTTGTCATATTTATAATTAGAGCTTTATGTTCTGCCGATGAAGTTTTAAGCTGTCTGTATGTCATTCCTACATAACAATTTTATTGAGTGAGCTCATTTTAGGATATTTCACTTCCCTTATCATGGCCCTTACGAATCATGATTTCCCAATGGGGGAAAATATATGTTGTGCTAATCACGTGACCAGCGAAATTTTCCTATTACCGTGTGAATAGCTTCATACTGGATGCAAACTAACTCAGATGATAACTTCTAAATGAAATGCAAACAGATGTGAGAAATGCGCGGAGCATGCTTTGCTTTCTTTTTTTTTTTTTTTTTTGATTGGATGTTTAACGACCACCGTGAGCAACTCAATGGGCTCTGTTACAGTGAACGACTATCAAACTCCGATAAATCGGCAATTTTTCCCATTCTGACCCAGAATACTCTACTAACCGAAAGCCGGTCCTCGAGTTGTGTATATCTACTGTTTTGTGAACTTCACCTGCACCACCGTTCGGTCTCCAGACGCGTTCATTTCTTTAGGCTGGGAATGGTCATAATTTAATGGCTCATCTGTATATACATATATATAAAGTATTTCATTTTTAGTGTAAATACGTTCTAAGAAAGGTGAAAGGTTATTTGTGTTTCCAGGGCCTTTTCAGCTACCTGCGTTTTAAAACCAAGGACTTCGAAATTACAATGACAAAACCTTGAAACCTGGAGGGGTGCTTTCAAAACTTCTTCTAGGTATGACATTCATTATTGAGCGTACCTTAATATAACTGTGCTCTTAAAAATCATTTCTCCTGTCATTCTTGAATTTTCCAATTAGTTTGTAAATTTCCTTCGGGGGTGTTGAAATTTTCTAACATTTTGTAAAGGATTGATCCGACTTATTGTTCAACGTCTGACCCAGCAACTACTTTAGTAATCATATTTCTGATTTCATGAAGAAATATGCATTTCCTTAATTTGATTTTAAAACATATTCACTGAAATATCTCTAAAGCTTCTTCTCATTCATAAATTTCCCGTCCGAAGCTTAAATTATGACGCCTTCTGTAAAACTTGCGTTTCGGTACGTTGCTTTCATAGATGTCCCTGTGGCGTTTATTGGCCAATTTAATTTCCTGCTTTTCTGAAGTGCTGTCGAAGTTACAGACAGTTGTTTAACTTCCTAACTTCCAATACAAATTAAATTAATTCCTTACTTGGCTCATAAAAGGGCAGTGTAACCACAAAAGATCGATGAATATACTACGAGAACCTTAGGGTGGAGCGAACTGCCCACGGTCTTCTGCTTTGTTTTCTTTTTCCAGATGGTAAACAAAGGAACAGTAACTTTAAAATATTTTTACGTTAAGCTGAGTTGGATATATCCAACACGTCAAAAAATAATTATATTTCTGTCATACATTTAAATATACGATATATAAAACTGTTAATATCACGTACGAATAAAAAGTAAGTGTAGAGAAACCTGAAATTTGACTCCTGAAACGTTAGTTTTTTAATCAATAAAGATTGTGGGTGATGTTCGTTCCGACAAGCTTCCTGGAGTAACATGCGTTTCCCAAACGTCAATTGGTTATAAAGAGATTAATGCTTTAAAGAATTCCGTTCTACTAAGGCGCGCGAACGTACAGAAATTAATCAGAGGCAAGACAGCGGCTGTGGGGCTACTTTCTCCGGTGCAGCGTTTCTCTAATCGGGTGTTCAGGATATTTTCTGATATCGCCTGATATACTGTACCGTGGTTTTTTTTTCAACATTTAATTTTTATTTATTTACATAGAAATGAGTGATAAATAGTGGTAACAGTGGAGATAAAGTGAAAAAAACTGTGGGATAATAAGATTTGACAGGAACAAAAAACAAATTACTTCTACCTCACTGCAGCTGAGAAATCAAGCTAATACCTATTATGAAACATTTTCTAATTTTTATGTGGCTTTATTCAGCCAATAGAACACTTTTATATTTTTTATTCACTGTTACATAGCTTTATCATTACGTAAAGACATTATCACACCATTGTGAAGAAGGAAAATAACAATAAATAATAATAATTATTATATTTTATTTTATTTTTTCATCTACAGCAATGGCATCTATAGCATGGTCCACTTGTCAGTACGGACATAAAGTCAAGTAAAGACATAGTCACTCATGGTTTAAAAATCGTCGTACGATGTGGCACGTATCAAGAATTACTGCTTCTTGAATTTTGGGCCTTAGGTGTTTTAGACATAAAGCATCCAGCTGAGTTATAATAGTCTGAGGAATTATACCAGTTGCAGAGATAATCAGTGGACATATGTGAACTGTTTAAAGCTTCCACATTTGTTTAATCTCTGCAGCCGGTTGCGCATACTTGTTCATTTTTGCTGCATAGATATTCTGAATATTACTGTACAACGGTACATATATATCGATAATGACTGCTACCTTCTGTCTTTTGTCATGTCTTAACAACTGGCAAAGATGGTTACGTCTGTTTTTATCTCACGGTCCCAATATAATTTGTATTGTTTATTATCTAGTACTTCAGTGAGTTAATATTTATAGCATGGTACTTCTGACACTGGTAGTCCGTGTATCGTGAGCTAATTTGCGCTAATTGTTGTATCGTACGCTAATTGTTGATGAATCATCTTAGCAAAATTATTGTCACTTCATATAATCGACGTTTGCTAGCGTGGTGCATCCCCCGCAGATGTGTTCAATGGTCTCACTGCACATCCGCATCTTCCACATTTGTCAGTTTGCAGATCCTCCTTCAAAATGTATTTTCTATAATTTTTGGTTGCAATCACACTGTCTTGAACAGACATCATAAACCCAATAGTCTTCAATATAATTTGTATCGCTTCAGACACTCATTTTGAGGCTTTCTTATCACCTTCTGGCCTGTCTAACTGGTTTGGATGTGCCCCATGAAGCTCCTTTTGCTTCCATTTTCGAATCTGGTCTTCCGTAGACGACTGTTCTTTTAGTATCTGGTTTACTTAACATTAGTGGCGTGCTCTCTTTTTCTGCAGCACATATGACATCAAGCACATTATTTTCATTGCATTTGGAGTGAAAGTATTTCCACGGTGAGAAAATTTGCACATCGTGAATGCGTTTTGTATCAATAATGCCTAATCCTCCTTCTTCTTGAGGGAGCATGATGCGCTCTACGGCTGCCTTTGGATGTCTCATTTGATGTTGGGTCATATTTGATTTTACAGTCCTGTTAAATTGCCCAAGATCTGTTTTCGACTATCTGATAATACCAAAAGAATAATTTAGAACCGGGACAACAAAGGTATTAATTGTTTCCACCTTATTAGCTGTGCTGAGGTACGTCTTCAGGATCATTTTAAGGCGATGCTGGAAATTCATTCACACCAGCATTCTAACCTATGGATCAGAATCAAACGCCTCAGTTGTGCATCATTCGTTTTTCTCATCATTCGTTTTTCTGATTACAGCATTTCTTCAGAAAATCTGAGGATGTGCCAACAGCTAATGAGAAAAACATTAACTGTTTATACAGACCGCTGTTTTTCTGGAAAAGAAGGAAAAATCTGTACATTTTTTCTACGAGAATATTTCTAAAGTATATAGACATCAGTGAAGTCTACTATGCACCAAAAAAACTGAACTAACTCTTCATTTATATTAAGGATATATTAAGGTAATACGAGTACAACGTTTGTCACAAATGTTTTATTTTTTCAAGTCGACCAAAGTTTCGCTGGGTATTGAACTAGCTTCATCAGGACGAATGACACGCAAATATTCAAATTATGCATGATATCATAAATGGTGTTTACAGTCACGGGTTTTGGTTAGTTGCTTCCACGTGCTTGATTGAAATGGTGTGGATGCCATGTCATTAACAAGTTGCGAAGAATTCCGTTATATTTTTATAGGGAAAGCTTCCAAAATATTAATTTTGATGGTTGAATCTGGCTTGTCAATTAGTTTTGCTTCTTCAAAGAGAAATTTATGGTCCTTTTCGTAACAGTGTTTAGCCATCGATGACTTCATTAGGTCACAGTTCCGAATATAGGTCTTGCGCTCCTTCAATCAAAAACGCAAGGCTCTACAGATCTGTCAGATATAAGAAGCACCACATTCACGTGGAATTTGATAAATTCCACACGATTTTCTATCTTAAATGTAGTCCTTAAAAAGTTCATTTTGCTTATAGGTTTAAGAATCACTTTAAAATTAAAAGTTTTGGAATTTTTCAAATTACGAAGGCAATGCCACGGGAAAATGGAATAATGGCAAAGTTCTCTCGTACTGGACACATCACAGGAGTTAACGTGGAGATAGGCTTCGGTTTCCGGAATTTTGTTAGAGCCTTATTTATAATGGAAGGGTTGTTGCCTCGCTGTACTGCAACACGTCTAAGAGAATTTTGCGATTATTCCGTTTTCCCGTGACATTGCCTTCAAAATTTCAAAAATACTCAAAATCTTTCATTTTAAAGTGATTCTTAAACCCATATGCAAAATTAACTTTTTAGGATCAAAGGACTATGTTGAAGACAAAACCTCGTGGAAAATATATCAAATTCCATGTGTATGTGGCGCTTCTTCGTGTATAGGGCAGACCCGCAGAACCTTGCGTTTTCGATTGAAGGAGCACAAGAGCTATATTCGGAACTGTGACCTAATAAAGTCATCGATGGCTAAACACTGTTACGAAAAGGACCATAAATTTCTCCTTGAAGAAGCAAAACTAATTTTGAAACCTGATTCAACTGCCAAATTGGATATTTTGGAAGCTTTCCATGTACAGTATATCATAATTCTTTTAACTTGTTAATTACATGGCATCCACACCATTTCTATAAAGCGCGTGGAAACAACTAACCGAAACCCGTGACTGTAATCACCATTTATGATATCATGCACAATTTGAATATTTACGTACCATTCGTCCTGATGAAGCTATGCCAGGACCCAGAGAAACCTTGGTCGACACTCAAGAGACGCACATAGAGTATCAAATCCGTTTATTGCTATGACGTAGTAAGCACAAAGATTCGCCAAGCTTTCGCACTCCACTCGGAGGCTTTTTCAAGGCAATGGTAGACATAAAAACGCAGGGGATTGGAACACTTAAGAAACAAAGATGATTGAAAATAACGTGGGTGACATCACGAGCATATTACACGAATTTTTATCACGCAACTATACGGTGTGTCGCGATGTATTTTCATCTTTTAATAACGCATTCCAAGTTCTTCGTAGTTCAGTAAAAACTATATCATTGCAAGCTAGTTTCCTGGATAGGATTTCGACTGTTTCCCTGATGACAGTCTCTTTAAAGTTTTAAAGTTCGTGTATGGGGCAATTCTGATACTATTCCATAGAGGAGCAGTAGATGAATGCACGACTTCTCTGCTGATGGCTGTATTCTGCATGTCCTGGTTGACACTTCGCACGTGCCATCTGGTGTCCAAGGATCGCTTTGTCATTCCGATATATAGCTTTTCCGTGCTGTCCGGATATACCAACGGTATACCATTCACACCTGCCTTTTCTTTCTCACACTGTCTCTCCTTGCTATTTGATATTGTATGTGATAACGGGGTTCGGGACTTCATTGCTATCAATATCTTGTATTTACGTAATAAATTATGTAACCAATATGTAAAGTCTAGAACATATGTGATGGATCTTGCGCATCTCATCGGCCTGCTAAGTAATTTCGTTATTGCTGACATTACACGATTTCTTACAATTCTATGTATTATGTCTATGTCATTTTTCTTAAATCCAGCCTTTGGACTTTTGCTATAAATATTATCAATTTCCTTATTATTTAGGTAGGCGGGTTTGCATACGTTATATGCTCTATATAACCGTGCTCTAAACACAGAGAGTTTGTACTATTTTGGGTAGTGCGAATTAGGAGGTACAAGGTTCGGTACTGCGGTCGGTTTATAATAAACGTCATCGTCAAAACATATTTCATCTGAGTGAGACGTCAAGATAATTTAACGCCCCATCTACTTCAAGTTCCATGGTGAACTTTCTCGTATTGTGTAATTTGTTTATCTTGTGCATGAAATCATTTAATTCGTCTACTCCGTATTCCCATATGAAGAATATATCGTCACCGTAGCGGATCCACACTCGGGGTTTATTAATTAATTACTCGGATAAATCGTGTAATGTGAGCAATAACGAAATCACCTAGTAGGACGATGAGATACGCACGATCCATCACATATGTTCTAGGCTTTACATATTGGTTAAAGAATTTATTACGCAAATACAACACATTGATAGCAATAAAGTCCCCGATGCCGTTATCACATATAATATCAAGTAGCAAGGAGAGACAGTATGAGAAAGAAAAGACAGGTGTGTACGCTATACCGTTGGTATATCCTGACAACACGGAAAAGATATACATATCGGAATGACAAAGCGATCTTTGAACACTAGATGTAAAGAGCACGTACGAAGTGACAACCAGGATATGCATAATACAGCCCTCGCCAGGAAAGTCATGCATTCATCGGCCGCTCCTGTATCGAATAATATTAGAAGAATTGCCCTTTACACGAACTTTTAAGAGACTGCCATCAGGAAAACTGTCGAAATCCTATCCAGTAAACTAGCGTGCAATTATATAGTTTCTACTGAACTTGGCGTGCATTATTAAAAGATGGAAACACATCGCGACACACCGTGTAATTGCATGATAAAAATTCTTGCAATATGTTCGTGATGTCACCCACGTTATTTTCAAAAATCATCTTTGTTCCTTACGTGTTCTAATGCCCTGCATTTAATGTCCACCATTGCTTTGAAAAGGCCTCCAACTGGAGTGCGAAAGCTTGACGAATCTACGCCACAAAACTAAACGGATTTAATACGCTATATGCGTCTCCTCTTGAGTGTTCACAGTGTGGCGTATTTATAATTACCTTGGTCGACTTGAAAAAGTAAAACATTCGTGACAAACGTTGTATTATCTTAATATATATATTCGCCACAAGACTGTAGTCTCTGATTTCGAGAAACTAATCTTTCATTGTCGTAAATGTCTTTTTCCGAGTGAAATGCATCGCATTTATTTTTTGTGTGTGCTTCCGTTCGATTTTCCTGTTTTGGACAACACATAATTCGTAGAATCTGCTAGTGAGCTAATTTTCACCCAACGTACGCATGTGCTCTAACTAAAATTTTCTACAGACATACATATCTCTTCAAGAATCAAAGCTCAAAACATTTCTAACCGTAGATGCATTTTCCTAAATTACAAAAATGTTTACGGTTTCTCTCAGATTGCAGAAAACCATAATTTACGAGCTTCAACTGAGAGCAAAATACACGTGTATATAACAAATCCCGATCATTTACTGGCTGTTCACGGAACTTTTGTATTGTTTTAGTTTTATCCATTTATCTAACGGAACGGTGAATCCGTTATGTATCGATCTGGGAAGAAAAGCGTCCTGTACTTTCATGTGCACAGAAAGAAAGGAATTCCGAAGAATATTTCAAAACCACATGTCGTATACTTTTGGTTACGATAAAAAAACTTGCTCATAAATTTCATACGTGATATAACAAGGACCCCGATTCCATTCCCCCTTCCTATATTGAACTGAAATCACGAAAATAACACGCTTTATAACTTTATTTATAAGGGGTCAATAACATATTTCACATAAATATCCAGTCAACTTTATTGGCGTAAAAGTGAAAACATCAAAACTACGACGTTTTCTCAAAGCAAACCTCTGGGTGGGTCGTAGAGAACCGGGTCATAAAAAGAGAAAAGCGTTTAAACATACAAAAAAAGCAAGAATGGCACCAAAGTCTCGATAATAAGCACGTTTCTTCACAAAGGTCATGTATCTAGTATCATAAAGGCATTTCAAAACTTTTCTTTCTTAAATATACAATCAGTAACATCCTAACAAAAGTAGAACTTTGCGCTGCACACCGGGGAATGCGATGTTTAAGTGGTCTGAGTCACTGGATTCTTACTAATCATCTGAGATCGACATGAGTACTATGTATGTCACATGACCCCTTTCTGGAACGAGTGGCTCTAAATTGGAGACGGGTGACGAGTTATAGAGCTTATATTTGCTCGTGGTGGTCGTTTACACCTAGATTTTTTTGGCATGGAAAAAGCTGGAAAATCAATGTGAAATCATGATGGCAGAATGAGATGCAAAAATAATTTTTTATATTAGTACTTTAAAAGCGCAGCTGGGGGATCAAATGAAATATGTTGTATTATGCAGGAGCACAGTGCTTCTCGAAAATAAATTTAAAATAGCACGCATTGAAAGTCAGGAAAGTACACATCTCAAAAATAAATTTATAGTAGCGCGTCTCAACAGCAAGAAAAGTGTGTGCATCGAAAGTAAATTTTAAAAAATAGTGCATCTCAGAAACAAAATAATAAATAGTATCTCTTGAAAGTAAGACATGTCTGCATCTCCAAACTAATTTAAGAAATAGTGCTCCTTGAAAATAAATTAAAAAATAGTGTATTTCGAATATAAGGAAGTATGTGTCTAGTACTAGCCTTGGTAAGAATTAACCAGTATCATAAAAATTTTTGAATCCAGTCTGAGTGAAGTCCTAGGCCAAAGATTCGGAATCTTCGCTAATTAGTGAGAAAAGTTTGTATCGAAAAATCTAGAAAATGCGCGAAAAGATGCGATCATGGGTGCACCTAGAAGTCGCAAACGATACATTTTTAATGGAGCTTTCGCATGCGTAGATATTTTTTCAAATGCAAATACACTATGTCACCTTTCTTGAAAAAACCGAGAACATTAATATTATGTAGATTATACTGGTCATAGATGAAGCAATCTGATGTTAAAAAATATTTTACCGAACAATAAGGAGTAAACGTGCTAAAATTCTTAATCTCCTCCAACTAAATGAAATATTTACCAAAGAGAAAGCTGAAAAATCATTAAAAACCTTTAGCTGTAAATTTAGCTATGGAATGCAAAATGAACTTTTCAAAATAGTCCTTCCGTTCATGTCACGAAGATATTTCTTTACGTCACCTGACGGAAAAACTGCTCAAAGTAAGAAATAAATCGAAAGTTTCGTTCACCGTTCCAGCTTCGAGTGCGGAAAGAATTCTTCCAGCCATATTTCTAAAAGTATTTTTAGAAGAGTTTTTGAAAATATTGTTCAAATATAAAAAAAAAAACACGTTTTAAAGACCCAACAGAACAACTGTCTGTTACAGCAATTAGAAATGGAGGAAACTGTATCATCATGGTCAATTAATTGTTTCTGATAAATTGTTCTTACCGGTTGTCTGTCTTCGGGACGGCCACTCAGAACTATTCAAGAGTGTTCTTCTCATCCAGAATTAAGATAGAATCTGAAAATATCTGCAAATGCGACATCGAAGAATATTTCCAGTTAATATAATTTCACCGCTTCGCGAGATCCTAGAGTTGCAGGCTATTTATTATTTATGTGTCGTTTGGATAAAACTATGCCTTGCCAGATTAATTTTTTGCTAATTCCTATTCTTCCTTGTAAGTGAAAAAGGAATAAAAAGTTTCACACGTGTTCACATCTTGTGTCTCTTGTTCTTACACTTGAGTCCTTTTATGATACTTAAAAACGAGTTAGTCTTCTGTTTAAGAACCCAGCTTATTCATTTTGTTCAAATCATTTTGCATAGGAGGGCGGTGGCACGCGATGTTTTCCTTATAAGAGCTGTGATGGAGTTTGCTCTGGAAAGTTGTACTTTTTAATCTCGTAGCAATAAATAAAGCTTCTTCCTATTGTGATGTAGTTTGCTCTGGGAAGCTGTACTTTTCAATCCCGTTGCAGTAAATAAAGCTTCTTCCTATTGTGTTACAGTTTGCTCTGGGAAGCTGTATTTTTCAATCCCGTAGCAATAAATAAAGCTTCTTCCTATTGTGTTGGAGTTTGCTCTGGGAAGCTGTATTTTTCAATCCCGTAGCAATAAATAAAGCTTCTTCCTATTGTGATGGAGTTTGCTCTGGGAAGCTGTATTTTTCAATCCCGTAGCAATAATAAAGCTTCTTCCTATTGTGTTGGAGTTTGCTCTGGAACGCTGTACTTTTCAATCCCGTAGCAATAAATAAAGCTTCTTCCTAAAGCTTCTTCTTATTGTGATGGAGTTTGCTCTGGGAAGCTTTACTTTTAAATCCCGTAGCAATAAATTAAGCTTCTTCCTATTGTGATGGAGTTTGCTCTGGGAAGATGTACTTTTCAATCCTTTAGCAATAAATACAGTTACCCAGCGTTATTACTGTTTTCTAATCATACATCGAAAGAATCACTTCTCATACCATTTTTTACTGCAGTGTCTCAAGAGGTGGATCGCGTTGTAAACATATTTATTCCTTCCAAAACAATCAAGCATTCATGCTCTTTCCCGCAACGTTAAAATCCAGATCTCTATCTTACTTCATTCTTGCCTACAGTACGAAATTTTTGATCTCCCGTCTCCTTCAGCGTGAGACGATTCACCACGTTGACTCATTTTCTCCTAGAGCAGGAGTGCAGAACTTGCGGCCTTTTGAGTGAATCCAAATTTTGCAGAAAAAATCCTTTTATTTTTATTAAAATACATTTTGTTCGTCTTTTATTATATTTATTTTAATCTTGAAAAGATCCGTACTTAAAATACCAAAGAGTAAGAGTAAACGAAGATTCAACGAAATAATGCTCCCCGACTGACAGCCACAATTAAAACATTAGTAAGTCATAACGGCTGTTTTGACGCCTGCTACGCTCATGATTTCGTTCTATGACTCCTAAAGAACTACAGATGAAATAGGTTGAGCTCTCGGAAGATGACATTTTAAAGTCTTTATTTGACGCTAAGAAAGATCCAATTGAAATATGAAAAAATGCAACAGAACACCCACGCTTTCGGCAACGTGCACGAAAAATGCTTTCTTGCTTTTCAATCACTTATCGCTGCGAATTTACATTCTCCTACCTAACGCAAATCAATGCGCCCTTAAGGTCACGAATGACTGATCTGCGTCTAGAGGATAAGCGAAAAGTGCGGACCTCCATGTTGTAACCGAATATTCAAATATTTTCCAACAAAAAGCAGTCACAACAAAGTTATTAAAAGGTTCATTAACTTCAGAATTAACATTTTTTTAATTTAGTTAGTATATAGTACAATTTTTACAAAATAATGTACATTTTGAAGAATATCTAATTTAGGTTTTTTTATTCGGCCTTGTTAGTTTACAGTTAACTTAAATGCTGCCTTCCAACATGAACAGGCTCCTCACCTCTGCTCTAGAACATCAGATGTTGGATATCTATCCTAACACATTCTTCCCTACAATATCAAATGGGTATTTGATCTCTACCCCAACCTCTTATTTCTTACAACATCAAATGTTGACTTTCCATCCCAGCTCATTCTTTCCTGCAACACCAAATGTCAACTCGCGTTTTAAGTTCACCCCTCATGTTTTACTCACTTTATTCCGACACCATGAAATGATAGATATCTATGCCAACTCATTCCTTCCTAAAAATCAAATGCTCAACTCCAAACATCCTATTTTAGAACATATCTCATATTCAATTTCTTTCAGCAACATCAAATGCTGGATATCTAACCCAGTTCGTTTTTTCTTGCAACGTCAAATGTTAAATCGTGATCTAATTGCATGTGTCAGATCATTTCCTAATTATAATTTCCTAAAACGTCTGGTTTGATCAATATTCTAACACATTCTTCCCCGCAGCGTCAAATGTTGATTCGCGTTCTTTCAAAACCTATCCTTGCGATATCATGTGCAAGATCACGTTAATTACTGATTCTTTCCTCTGACCTCAAATCAAATATCAGATCACTGTTCTTTTGAAAACACAAATTTTTCCGTGACAGAATAGTAAGCGCACCTCCTCACTCCGGAGTAAGTTGCTCTCCCAACTAAACAAGCTACACGGACGGAATCTTATGCTGCAGATTTGTCTTCTTGACACGTGCTTTTACCTCTGTAGTACGTCACATCCTAACGTATTCTTTCCTGCAACATCAAATGTGGAATTACATTGAAACTTCACCCTAGCAGCATCACATGTCAGATCACATATTCATTCTTTCCTCAAATCAAAATGTTGTATTACTAACTTAAAGTATTCTTCCTTGCATGATCAAATGCTAGATCATATTGCTAACTCATTTATGGTAATATCAAATGCTATAGGTATTGCTCACGCATTCTTTCCAGAAACATCTGATGTTGGATCTCCATTGTACCTCTTCTTTCCTGAAAATGCATATGTTGGGTCGCGTTGCATAATTCAACTCTGTAACATCTCAAGTTGAATCACCTGCTGCTCTTCTGTTCCGCCAATGCATAACAGCGCAACTGAAACCCAACAGGCCGCCCCGGTGGCGCAGTGGTCTAAGGCGCTGGCCTCTGATCATTCGTCCGTAAGGGGTCCAGGTTCGAATCCCGGTCAGGCATGGATGTTGTGTTTGTCTTACGGCACTGGCTCTCTCCCTTCCCTGGGACCAGTGACCCTAAATTAGGGACGGGCGACTGCTTATAGCCCATTGAGTTGCTCACGGTGGTCGTTAAACCTCCAATCAAAAAAAAAAAAAAGAAAAAAAAAAAGAAACCCAACAGCTTAACATTACTAACTATTATTTTAATCAAGGAAGAAAGATGAACGTGTGAATAATTCAAACTAAAGGTGCTTTCTCTTTTGTGATTCATAAAAGAAGAATAGTTTTTACTCGTTTCGCTAAGATAATAAATTGCAAAAAAAATTTTTTTTTGCTGAAAAAATGAGGCACTCGCGTAATTTTCGATGTTTTGGAAAGACTGAAAACATGCTACCATATGCATTTTTCTTTTGCATCTAGTTAATTATCTAGATTTTTTTCTGTTTTTTTTTGTTTTGTTTTTATTGGAGGTTTAACGACCGGCTATATGCAGTCGCCCGTCCTTATTTCAATGCTACTGGTTCCAGGGAAGGGAGAGAGCCAGTGCCGTAAGACAAACACAACACCCATGCCTCAACGGGATTCGAACACGGATCCTTTCTTTTTTTTTTTTTTTTTTTTTTTTTTTGATTGGAGGTTTAACGACCACCGTGAGCAACTCAATGGGCTATAAGCAGTCGCCCGTCCCTAATTTAGGGTCACTGGTTCCAGGGAAGGGAGAGAGCCAGTTCCGTAAGACAAACACAACATCCATGCCTGACCGGGATTCGAACCCGGACCCCTTACGGACGAATGATCAGAAGCCAGCGCCTTAGACCACTGCGCCACCGGGGCGGCTTAGATTTATTGGCTATAATTAAATAGCTTGTGCCGTTAAACTCCACCGGATGGAGACGTCTCAGTTGTTGAGCTCATCCCTACGGATTTATGAAGTCAGATGCCGACAGATAAACACACATAGCGCCGTGGATTGTTGGCACCGTAGCGTAAGGCGAACGCACTCGGTTAGTTATCGAGCTATCTGGGGTTCGATCCCAGCGATGTCGAAACACAAATTTTCGGTTGCTGTGTGTTAATTAAAGAAACAAAATTCGGAGTAGGTAGCGTCGGGGTCACTACCGCTGATGTTTTTGGAGAAAAACGTTTTACCCAGGCGGTGTTGTGGGGGCTGCGTGTTTGCAGGGTTGGTGAGAAAGAAATGAGCGCAACGAAATTGCACGTCTTTTATTTTATTTATTTCTCACAATGCTGACTAATTTGTAAAATTTTGTTGACGACAGGACAATGGTACGAGTAGTACGATATGTTAGACTTACATGCTACACTTATATCTCTAGAGAACGTTAAGTCTATCGTGGTATTCTTAAGAGTTGTGAAGTCAGTTGGATCCGTGGCCAACACCAATCTGAACTGGTCGTTCAGAAACTGATTTAGACGATCGTTCGACGCCTCAATGTTAACGTCCTCGGTGAGTAGAAGCAGTATGTTAGGATTGCAGGGCCAGTCGCTAACTATTGTTCCGACATGCTCTGTGTAGTAAAGCCTTAGTTGAAAGAGAAACATCTCGATGTAGTTGAGTGATGTCTGTGGATGAATATAGACTGACACTAGAACGGATTTGAATTGGTTGTGTGTCTCAACTTCCACTAGTGCGCCTTCGCCGACATGAATATCCTGTAGACAATTGAATCCAGAATACTGGGGTAGTGGCTGTCGTGGGACGGGTCTAGCGACATGAGCCTTGCACGTTTTCTGATTCTTGAAGGCTGCCGTGTCATCGTAGAGTCCACTACGCTTCTTCTTACCAGGGCCACGAATCGTACTGGGCTGTTGGTCGTCGTCATCGCCGTGTCTATCGTACCCTTGGACTCAATGTGTTTGAAGCCGGGTATGTCGACGGTTTTGTCTTTATCCATCCAACTCTCCGTGAGTGCCAAGTAGTCGGAGCGTGATACGTGAAGCCGTTACTCTTACTCAACGTTGGCACCTTTCCTTGCTTTACTGATGTCCAGCAGTTTCAGCACAACATATACTGTTGAGCGTCTTCATCTGCGAATTCCTGTTGTAAGAATTGCAAAGTAGCTGCATTGTGCCGTTTTAAATCATTTTGGAACCATATGCGATCATTAACTCCACAAACAAAACCCAACTTGTTACCGTAGAACGACTTTTCAAAATGCTTCGTCGCCAGACTCTAATTGGTTATAAACGATAAATCTCGATTCTGAAACGTCTCATCTGCTTGTATTTCATCGCATTCCATCGGTTCTATCTCACTGTCGACATCTATTGCCTGTGAACTGGCGTTAGGCGTTGCGGCGTTTGTGCGACTCTTACTCACCTCAACTTGTCGACGCTGCCTCATCCTCCGCATTCGTTCTACTGCTGTCATAGGGTCTTTACTTATTTATTTATTTTTTTGATTCCTCATTTATTTTTCTTTTACTTTGTAAGTGTTTATAATACGAATTTACCTTCTTGTTCTGACGATATTTCGACATTTTTGAAATTTTAATGAAAATTTGTCCAAGTTCAACAATTTGTCACTGTATATTTTTTCAAGTTCTTTCACTATTGTCACTATGACAATAGCGAAAGAACTTGAAAAATATAGTACTCATCGAGCTCTGTTAAACGACACCTCACACAACGTCCTACGTGTACGCGTCCCGAGCTATACTAATTTTGCCGCGCGGCAAACCGGTAATTTCCCACTCCAATTTGGCAACCATGTTGTGGCGGCGTGTGAAGTCACGCGCTCAAGGCTAATATCACGTGACATTTATTCATCCTTTCTCTTTGAAACCGTGTATTGCTTACTTCGATATGCGTTATAGTTTTAAAGTATTAAGATTTGTCTGGTGTACACAAAATCGTTACATCGACTATCGCATAGTTTCTCCCCATACCGGACCAGCGGTGTAAGACGTTTTCCGTCAAAACGTGAAAAGAGGGACGGCTTTGTCTATGTACATTGTCTCCACGTATTTGGAAGTTTTTCACCTTTTCAACTGAACGGTTAATGAGTTTTAAAAATATTTTGTTTTATAAATGGCTCTCTACTGAAAACTTATTTTTCTACTTAGAAATTCAGAAGACAAAAACTGATATGCATAATTGGTGCAGACAGACTGACAAGACAAGCTGCAAAAACTGGAGGTTATTTACAAATCCCCATGCAGTGCTTGAAAAGCACGCTTTTATTACGTACATTGATTGGCTTATGAACTGTGCACCACCTATTTCCCAATTTTAGTTCTAAGAAAGGTAATTTTCACTTGATAATGATAAATTCCGAATCCTTTAGCTTTTGAATTTCGTTGTTGAAAATGAAGAAAATATCCAGATAACTATTACCTGACGTAATGTTATTTTTTGCTGAACGCGTCCGACTTTGTAATCCATTTTATTTTAAAACGCCGCTCTAAAAACTAATATATTTCAGATTAGACTACCATGAGTAAAATTAAAAACAAAAAATACGGCATTTACGCAGAAATAAATAATCTTTTTTCATGTCATATATAAAGGTATGACCTAATGTGCAAAATCCACTTCAAAAGTTCTAACGACAACTTTTTAAATATTCATACACTGATAAATTTTTGGCAGGGGGTGGGGGGGGGGTATATTTTGCAAGATAAATATCCAATTACTCATTATAGGAAAACAGCTTGGATTGCTTTTTACATTTCGCACATCATAATTGACATAAATATTCATAAAAAGATTCCGGATTTTATTTTCATCAGATTATAAGAGAAATAAAGTAAAACATTCCAATGCCGTAGCTTAAATGTATTACAAATAAGGAAATTCTTTTTTTTTTTCAGAATTAATTTTCTGGTAGTTCAATTATTTTTTTCGTCTGAAGACACACTTTTACAGTAATCATGTGAAGTGAAAAGTAATTTCACTTCATAATATTCATTCCTAAAGCTTCTGAATCTTGCTGTTAATAATGAATAAAATGTCAAACTCACCGTAACTTTCATATAATATCATTGTTGATTTCTTAACAAAGCTAGTAAATTTTTCGCATCTGTTCTAATTCCCTTTCTCTACGCATTTTTAGGTTCTTTTTTCGCAGTTATCACACAAGGAAGAAAACAATTACATCATAATTCTATGAAATTTTATTAACAAGAAAAAAATATTCAACATTTTTCCACTTTCCAAATAGAACTGAAGGAAAGCCTTTTCTTGCCGGAAAAGCTGAACTGGTTGAAGAAATGTATATAAATAACGATTTTAAATAAAATTTCAGTGGCTCCAAGGAATTTTTTTTAATTACAAATTCCATTTGAATTAGAAAAACCTTTCAATATTTTCCTTTTCGTGAAAACAATTCTTTACGTAATTAATAAACAGGAACTGTATACCAACTATGCTCAAAATAGTATAACTATACTAGTAATCCGAATTTCTTGGCGTAGCATAGAAAATCAAAGTCTCCAAGCTTCTGCACATCAACCAGATGGCTTTCTCAAGGAAGGTAGACAGCAAATTGCAAACTGGATAATAGAACACTTCAACAATTTGAACGCGGTGACTTGACTAGACCATGAATGAATAGATGCGAATGTAATTATTCATTCGCAGAAATGAGGCGTCATGTTAGTTGGGCAAGCAGTATCGCGGGAGAAAAGGCAACATTATTTGACAAACTGGTTCCAAACTCGTGGCAGTTCTAGAGAGACGGTATCATTGCAAGCCTCAAGTTGGTAATGATCTGTAAGATTTCGTGAAAATGGCAGTACATTTAGGCGTGGAGTAGGAAGCTAATTTCTTGATATCATCCCACATGGGATCAGCGGACTTCACTTCTCTGGTCAGGGCAGTGGTTACTTTTCCGTCTTTTGTGTCTCTTTTATTTTCGTTGAGTCTAATTCTAAACAAACGCTTGGTCATTCCAATGTAGTATCTCTTGGAGCCGTCCGGATATTGTAGTGGGATGGCATAAGCACCTGCCTCGTTGAGAAGCAGGGGCTTTCTCTTTAGCATGGTATATAAAGATGCCGGAGAACTTATGCCGACACCGATGTTCATCCTCCTGAGGGCGTTTTTGAATTGATAGGAAACATTTGGTATGTAGAGAATACAGGGTAATTTCATGGCATAGGTAAATTCGTAATAGAGCGTAAACGGCTGTTAGTAGAGCAACTAACGTCTTAATTAGCTTCAACTTTTTATCATAAATGGCAGCAGATGTTCAGTTTCTAAAATCAGAAGGAGATCGTCAGTAAGCTCTTTTGTTCGTATCACAGAAAGAGTAGTTAATCAGCATATGGCAGGAATCGAATAGTCTTTTGTGCTGGTGTTTAGTACACAAGATAGAAGAGAGGATTTCAAGAGGGAAAATAGAGGTAAGCGAATAATATTTAACCCAGTTATTGATTAGATTCCCGCCCTTTTTAAAAATGAACTTGCAAGTCATTTATCAGCATTCTGTAGCATGTAGAGGCTTAACCACGGACGCATGATCCTTACTTTGGGGAGTTAATTTTTTCAGGCATTAATATTGATTTAAGAAATAACTTCTTTTCCATAATTTAAACTACAATAACAGATTTTTTGCATCATAATCATGATAGCTAGGGTTCAAATAGGCAATACAGTTACGGATTTTAATTAATTTTTGGCAATCATAGTGTAACCAACGTTTCACGAATTTACCACCTACAGGTGGTAACTACGTGATACGTAATAGTTGATTTAACTGAAATGTAACAAAATGTAGCTCATATATGCAGTTTTAATCAACAGGCCCATGAATACTATAACTGGGGTGACGAATTTTGTGGACTAAACTACACTGCTGGACAATTGCTAAGAACGGATCATAAACGGCTATATAGCGCATAAAAAAGTAAGTGTGGTTGGATGCCAAGTGAAATAAAATAATGTCAGAATGCCAGGACATTACAAGAAAGACAATTTATTGTGCTCTGAAATCCAGAAGGCTTTGGAACGTGTTCAAGAGACAAACAGGCCATTTTGTGCAGAATACGTAAACGTGAAAAAAATGCAATTACCGTCCGCAGGCGTTCCGGCGTAAGATGTCAATACGGGATATGGCCACCATGGAGGGCGATGCAAGATTCCACACGTCGTGTCATGCTTTGCACAACATTATCAAGCAGCTGTTGGGGTAATTTATCCCATTCCTCTGTCAGTGCACGGATGAGGGTGTCCTTGTTTATTGGAGGGCAATGGCGACCAGCAAGACTCCTCCTCAAAGCATCCCACACATTTTCAATGGGATTCAGATCTGTATAACGTGCTGGCCATACGAGGCGTTGAATATCCTCGCTCTCAAGACACTCCTGGACAGCGACTGTTCGATGACATGTTGCGTTGTCGTCCATGAAAATGAATCTATCACCGTAAGCACCACGGAACATGCGAACATGAGGTAGCAGAACATCATTAATGTATCGTTGGCCAGTCATAGTCCCAGTTGGAAGCATATAGAGGGACGTACGGCCATTGATCATGAAGCCAGCCCATACCATGACCCTACATGTCGGATATCGGTCCCTTTCCTGTATGTTTGCTGGACAATATGCAGTACCACTATCACGCCAGATCAGTTGTCGTCGACAATCAGACGATAGACTGTATCTACTCTCATCTGAGAAGAGGACAGCAGACCAGTCGTTATCAGTCCAATTGCGGTGTTGATGGCACCATTGCAAACGGGCGGTACGGTGACGTCTGGACAATGGGATGCACACAACAGGACGGTGGGCGTATAGTCCTCCTTAATGCAAACGTCTGGCGACAGTGTTTCGGGAGATCCGCTTGCTAGTAGCAGCCATAAACTGATTTGCTACCTCACTAGCTGTGCTGCGTCGGTGTCTTTTTGTTGATAGCACTATGTACCGATCTTCTGCAGGTGTCGTACTGCGAACACGACCTCCTCCGTGACGTTTGCTACACTCTCCATTTGTTTGAAATGATTTCCAAAACCTTGAAACAACACTATGGCTGACGTCGAACTCCCTGGCAACATCTGTTATTTTTCGCCCTTCTTCAATCTTGCCAATAATATGGCCACGCGTAAAATCATCTAGGTGATGTCGGGAAGACATACTGAAAATTGCAAGTTCGTCAATTGATTCTTTCTCTTTCAACTTTGCGTTTGAACAACAACGATCAATACACGTCAAATCCTTTATATCTCTTATCAGCGCTATGACGTCACGAACAAGTTTGGCAATCCAAAATTTGCATACGCACAACACGTCTTACTGTATCATGCACTTATGCTAATTTCCACATTTTCCTGCCTTCCATTTTATGGTTGCTATCGTTGCTATTGTCATACGTCCTTAGCAATTGTCCGGCAGTGTATAACGAAGGTATAAAAAAAATGAGCTCAGTGGGTTCAATGTAGCTTTGGTATGATACGGTGCTACATCAAGTGCCAAAACTCTTACAATGAAAATAAAGCAATTGTCCGGCAGTGTATAACGAAGGTATAAAAAAAATGAGCTCAGTGGGTTCAATGTAGCTTTGGTATGATACGGTGCGACATCAAGTGCCAAAACTCTTACAATGAAAATAAAGATGCGCTCATGTGACGCCTGTGAAAGCTGGTGATAATGACTGAAATTATAATGTGAAAATGGCACTTTATGGAAAAGGAGAGCGTTTTATTGATAAAAATATGTGTTCCTTCCCTAGAATCATCATCATCATCACCATTGTCAACCATTATCAATCCACTGCTGAACGAAGGTCTCTCCAGGTTTCCTCCACAACGGTCTGTCTTGTGCCAGTCTACTCCATGTCACTCCCGCATACTTTCGAATTTCATCCACCCATCTCCCATGTGGTTTTCTTCTGGGTCTTTTCCTGTCCCTTGGAATCCAATCTAAAATTTCGGCTGTCCATCGATGGTCTGTCCTTCTGGCAGTGTGACCAGCCCGTTGTCATTTCAGGGATTTAACTCTGATCATGATGTCTTACACTCTTGTCATTTTTCGGATCCACGAGTTCCTCTTCTTATCTCTCCTGGTTACACCAAGCATGCACCTCTCCATACTGATTTGAGTTGTCTACAGCCTTTGTATGTCTCTTTTAATTAAGGTCCACTTCTCTGCACCATACGTAAGCACTGGAAGGATGCATTGATCAAACACTTTTCTTTTAAGACATAATGGCATATTGCTCTTGAAAATTATGCTGTTTCTTCCAAAAGCTCTCCAGGCAAGTTTTGTACGCCGATTAACTTCTTCATCAATGTGACCCTCACTTGATATCTGCTGTCCAAGATAAACGTACATGTCTGTTATCTCCAGCTTTCCTCCATCAATCGATAAATCTTCATTTCTCGTAAAAGCATTGAACATCACTATTGTCTTCTGAAAGTTCATTTTTAATCCCACTTCTTTACTCTTGTCAGCAAGTTCCTGGATCATACTCTGCAGCTCTGATGGGGTAGTTGCAAAAATGCATACGTCATCAGCAAAACGAAGGAGGGTTAGATAATCTCCATTAACCTTTATCCCTTTGTTTTCCCAGTTCAGTGATTAAAAGATATTTCCCAATGTGGCATTAAAGTGCTTCGGAGATATGGTGTCACCTTGTCTCACTCTCTTTTCAATTTTAATGTGTGTTGTATTTTCAAACAGCCGAATCTTTGCACTTGCATTTTCGTAGATGTTATTAATAATATTAATGAATGCATCTTCAATACCGCAGGGTTTCAGAGCCATTGTGACTGCTGATGGTTTCACCGAATCAAAGGCTTTTTCATAATCGATAAAAGCCATGTACGCAATGGAAGTTCATATTCCCTTGATCTTTCAATTAGTTCTCTCAATACGTGGAAATGATCTACTGTGTTGTAGCCACTCCTGAATCCAGCTTGTTCTCTCGGTTGAGCCATGTCCAGTGTTACCTTCAAACGGTGTGAAAGAACTTTAGTGAAGATTTTATAAACCACTGATAGGAGGCTGATAGGTCTGTAGTTCCTGAGATCCTCAATGTCCCCTTTTAATGTAGCAGGATCATTGTAGCGTTGTTCCAATCCTCATGAATCTTCCCTTCATTAAGGCATCGAGTGAAAATTTGGGTGAATACTGTTTCGATTTCTCCACTTGCTTCTTGTATGATGTCTACAGTAATCCCATCTTCTCCTGGAGCTTTTCCCCGCTTCACGTTCTTGATTGCATGTGCAACTTCTGCTGGGAGGACTGGAAGAACTCTGGTACTGGTACCTTTCATGATGTCTGGAGTACGTGTGTCATCCCTTTCATATAATTTGGAGTAGAAATCTTTCACTCTTGTCAAAATTTCGGCTTTATTTCTTGTTACAGAACCATCATCTTTTCTCAGTGCCATAATCTGTTTTCTTCCCTTACTGAGATGTCCCTTTGCTATTTTTAGGCTTTGGTTGTTTTCAATTGCTTTCCTCACAATTCACAGTTGAATTTCCTTACCTCTTCAGTGATACTTTTTCGTACTGTCTTGAATAGCTCTATATATTCCACTTTGGATGTCACATCCTCTCTTCTTTTTTGCATCAACATTTTGGTTTTTCCAATAATTTGGTCACATGCAACTTGTTCTTAGACGCAGCTAATTTTGTTGCTGTTTCCATAAGATCTTTGGTTACTTTTCTGTTAACTTCAGAAATATCCACTTCTTCCGATGTTAGGCTTTCTAAAGCAGAGAATTTGTTCTTCAGTTCCAACTTGAAGGCATTATGGTGTTTTTAAGGTTGGTTATGTCAATACATTTTGTTTGTCTTATGAGCTTGCCACATTCGAGTTTAGTGTTGAGGTGCATCTTACATCTCACCAATCTATGGTCACTACCTGTGTTGAACTTGTTTAGCACACTGCAGTCTTCTATGACGAATTTTTTGTTACACATAATAAAATCAATTTCACTTGTCGTCCCATTTGAATGTCTCCATGACCATTTCCTGTGTGGCCTTTTTGTTGAAAAAGGAGTTCAAGATGAAAAACCCTTCTGTCTCTGCAAACTTAAGGAGAGTATTTCCACGCTGGTTTCTGTTGCCGTGACCGAATTTACCTACTGAAGTTTCATTCTGTTGCCGTTGCCTTTTTTTTGCATTGAAATCTCCCATAATTATATTCAAGTGCTGCTTACCTTTAGTATTTAGATGACGAATTTCCTCATAAAATTATTGTGTGGGTAGTTCAACAAAATTTTTAAGATGTTCATGCAGGTAGTTCAACGCCGAAACAAATAAAAAGGTTCCCGCCTCCCTCGAAATAGAGATAGCACCTTGGTGCTCTTTGTAGATAATTCATACTATGCATCCTTCCAATGCCAAGATCTTTGTGAGTGTGAAATAGAACGAGTGTTTCGAGAGTATACGCTTATTTACCTACAACACATTACATTTTTTTGTTTTTTGCGTTACTCATGACCACACCGAGCAACAGTCCGGTACATACTAAGTGGAATTAAATCACAACAACAAACAGTAAGGTTTACTAATTCGTGACATTGACAATCACCATAGCTTTGTATGTGGATTAATAAATGTTATTGTCGTAAAATCAATGACAATAGACAGAGCGGTTGAACAGAATAATGCATAAGAGTATTTTACCAGAGTTAGTGGCTGCCACCGGACGACTTATGACCTCAGTGTACAGGTGAGTAAAAATGCTGGAACCTTGGTATGTACACGTACCATTCGCACAGAACTTCATTCCATGGGTTACCGTGGTCGTGCGGCTGCTCATAAGCCTTTGATCTCCACTCGGAATGCTACTCGTCATTTAGCATGTTGTAAAGAACATTTATCGTGGCCCGTAGGAAACGGGTCATATGGACAGATGGATCCATCAGTCTGATGGCCGTGTGTGGGTATGGCGGCAGCTCTGGGAACGCTATTTATCACAGTGCACTGCTCCTACGGTCAAGTTTGGAGCTGGGAGTGTACTCGTGTAGGAGTGTTTTTCGTGGTATAGTCCTGGCCCATTGGTTATCGTGGACAAACCTGGTAACTAGCACGTCTATCTCGATATTCTGGACAATTATGCCCTACTAATTCTGTGGCAATATTATGGAACCGAGTCTTGTTGGTACCAGCAGGATAATGCACCGAGGCATAAAGCAAGGACTGTTACGGCGTGGTTTGACGATAATTCCGTATCGTGTGTGGACTGTCCAGCACAGATACCTGATCTTAATACCATAGAGCACCTATGGGATGAATTAGAGCCCCGCATAAGAAGTTTGGAACCAAGGCCTACTACTAAGCAACAGTTAGCGGCAGCATTATGCACGGAATGGAAGCGTATACCTAACTATTTCTGTGTTCCAAAACCTTGTCGAAAGCATGTCTCGAAGTGTCAGTGCATGCATTAAGGCCAAAGGTGGACCGACACCATACTAATGTATGTCAATAAATGCTATGTCGTGTTTCTCTTCTCGGTGTCCCGTGACTTTTGACAATATAGTGTAATATATATATATATATATATTATATATAGTATGTGTTATATAAATGTTAAAGGTATTTTTGTCGGTAGTGTTTTATATCGAGTTTTTATATATTTATATAAAAATGCTGTACAGAAAATTTGCACAATATTGTTTTAAATATTGTACAAAGAACTTTTTTAATTTTACATTACTACTGATCCCGCCGTGTCCGCTTTTTTTACAGAAGTTTTCGTAACAGATAGTACACATCTCCTTCAACCGTATCCCCTTTGTTTACAAATTGTTTTGCAAAAATTGTAGACATCTTGTACAACTGCATCAGATGCTTCCTCAATCAAATCATTTTCTTCCCATGGTTTCAAAGCAACGGACTTCGGCACATTATTCGGTTCGTCTTCGATACACAGATCTTCATCGACCGTAATAAAATCTTTCGTATTTCCTTGTTTAGATATATATTTATTTCGAAAATGGCGTCTAAATCCTTTCTTGTGGAATGACTACGAATATTCCATTTTGTTTGAAATAAGCTGGTTTTCCCACTTCTGAGAAAAGATCGTCACATTTTGAATCCACAGAGAGTGAGGATCTGGAAGACAAAGAGTACGGTGTTTCCGTCCAAAGAAGCTAAACAAAATCTTTGCTAAAAATATTCGCCGATGTTTTTCCCTTGAAGATTCATGCTTTTAACCGTCTTATGAATAAAACCACTGTCCGTTATTCAGAGCGTTCACTATTTTAGGTAAATATCATAATTTTATCATCATCGTTGTTAACCATTACCAATCCATTTCTGGATGAAAGTCTCCCCAAGTGTTTTTTCCACAACAGTCTGTCTTGGACCAGTCTTCTCCATGTCACTCCAGCTTTCTTTCGAATTTCATCCATCCATCTCCCACGTTGTTTTCTTTTGGGTCTTTTCTTGTACCTTGGAATTCAGTCTAAACTTTTGGCTGTCTTATTGATGGTCTGTTTTTCTGGCAACATATCCAGCCCATTGCCATTTCAGGGATTTTACTGTGATCATGATATTTTCCACTCTTGTCATTTTCCTCATCCATGAGTTCCTCTTCTTATCTTTCCCGGTTACTCCAAGCATGCATCTCGCCCTGCTTCTTTCAGTTGGCTGCAGTCTATGCATGTCTTCTTAGTTAAAGTCCTTGTCTCCGCTCCATATGAAAGAACTGGAAGGATTCATTGATTAAACACTTTTCTTTTAAGACATAATTTTATATTGCTCTTTAAAAGTTTGTGCTGTTTCTTCCGAAAGCTCTACAACCAAGTTTTATACGCCGATTAATTTCTTCACCAATGTGATCCTCGCTTGATATCTACGGTCCAAGGTAAATGCAGGGATCGGCTGTGGTGATGTGGAGTGACATAACAAAAAAATAGAGAGAAAAAAGAGGGCTGCCTGTAGTTACAGAAAAATCAGTGGTAATGCTGGAAGAAAAAAAAAACAATAACGATAAAACGGGAGAAATTTCTGAACTTGGGTAATGGGGCGCCATTATATCAAGAAGAACGAAAGGAGGGAGAAACAGCCGCCATTTTTGTGACAAGGCACAAGAGTCGCATGGAAGTTGCAACTTGCTAGGAATTTTGGGCAGTAGAATTCCCAGAGACCAGAGCAGCTACAATAGGGGATGTTAGAGTACGTCGTGGAAAAGCTACAGAACTCTTGAGAGCGAGATGCCTCAGGACTCGGGGTCAAAATGAAAGCCTATGATTGGTTGTGCGCGGTCCAGTGTCAGGGGAGAAAGTTCGGAAAGGCAGGAGAAGGGTTTTGGCGGGGACTTCTCGTTCAGCTAACAAGAGGAGCGGATGATAGGTCATCTCTCGGGATGAAGTTTGAAATCTAAAAAGTCTGAGCGTTCAGCTGCGGTTGGGTCGCCAGTATTCTTTATCACTAACCGAGGTTAGTGGTCGATTTTTTTTAATTACTGAGGTATAGGCTGTGGCTAAAAAAAATCTAAAATAGTAGAGAAAAATGTACCTCCAGTAGAGAACTCTCCGTGTTTTCAGTTGCTGATATGCTGTATAGTATAGATTGTGTGGTTCTGATCAAGAACTGTCTATTGTAATATCAACTTGACATATAACTGACTGTGAACATTATGTACGTTCGGCTGGGTGTGTTACTTGGATTGTCGAAAAGTTACCTCAACAAATCCTCCTGGAATTGTAATGATATTCTCAATCAACTTTGTACATATTGCCGCAACTATAGTGGAATGTATATAGATAAAAATGTATTGTTTTTGTGAACAAAAACAATACATTTCAGTCAGCTTTGCGTCGTCAATGCTTGATCCTTCGCTACGCCTCTGAGGTGAGTAATGGTGTGTAAAATAAGTCGTCCGGTGGCAGCCACTAACTCTGGTAAAAATACTATCAAAACGAGTTAAAAATTCTACTGGAGTGCAAACCAATAAAGAAAGAACGTAACAGTTAACGAACCATATAACATCGATTATCTCCAGACTTTCCCCATCTATTGATAAATCTTCATTTCTTTCCTTTTTTTTTTTTTTTTTTTTTGAGGTTTAACGACCACCGTGAGCAACTCAATGGGCTACAAGCAGTCGCCGGTCCCTAATTTAGAGCCACTGGTTCCAGGAAAGAACGAGAGCCAGTGCCGTAAGAAAAGAACAACATCCATGCCTCACCGGGATTCGAACACGGACCCCTTTCTGAAGAATGATCAGAAGCCATCGCTTAGACCACTGCGCCACCGGGACGGCCAAATAGCACATTAAGGACCAGTACCGTAAAACGAACACAACATCCATGCCTCACCGGAATTCGAACCCGGACCCCTTTCGGACGAATGATCAGAAACCATCGCTTAGACCACTGCGCAACCAGGGCGGCCATCAATCTTCATTTTCGTGTAAAAGCATTGTACATCAGTTTTGTCTTCCGAAAGTTTATTTTTAATCCCACTTCTTTACTCTTGTCAGCAAGTTCCTGGATCATACTTTGCAGCTTTGAAGGGGTAGTTGCAAAAATGACGACGTCGTCAGCAAAACGAAGATGAGTTAAATAGCCTACAGAACAGTGTATACTTGGGTTCTGAGAATCACAAAATTATCCGCTAAATGGTGGTGGCAGCCCCGGTGGCGCAGTGGTCTAAGCGATGGTTTATGACTATTCGCCCCAGTTGGGTCTGGGTTTGAATCCCGGTGAGGCATGGATATTGTGTTTGTCTTACGGTGCTGGCTATTTTGCGTCCCTGGAACCAGTGTCCCTAAATTAGGGACGGGTGACTGCTTATAGCACGTTGAGTTGCTCACGGTGGTCGTTAAACCCACAATCAAAGAAAAAAATGGAGGTGCCCGCGATTCAAGAGTGCCAGTTAATGTTTTAATGTACACTGAAGAGCAGTTGAATTAGATATACCTGTCTAGTAACGTTTAGCACCACCTTTCACCCTGATGACAGGGGCGATTCGTCTCGGCATGACACGACAAGACACCGGAAGCGTTGGGAAGCCATACCACGACCCCTGAAGAAGCTCCCACAGTTCACGAAGATTTGATGAAGGAGGGATCAGAGCCTCGAACATCTCGATGGCATTCCAGATGTGCTCGATGGGATTGAGGTCAGGTGACCTCGCTTTCCAAGGAAGCGAGGTCACGTCGGAGGAGTGTTCATCCAACCATTCAGATACAATTCGGGAGCGATGGCACAGTGCATTGTCTTGTTACAGGATGAGGTCCCCAGTGGGATGTTGAAGACGCACAAACGGGAGTAAATGGTCGTCCAGGATATCCCGGTAACGTTGACCTGTGAGGGACGATGACACACGTACCAGGGGTCCCATTTCAGTCCACGTAAACAGCCCGCAGACGAGAAAGCCACCCCCACCAGCTTGAAGAGTACCCTGCTGGCAAGAAGGATCCATCGCTTCATGTGGTTTGCGCCGTACTCGTATCTTGCCGTCCGCATGTACCAATGTGAATCTCGACTCATCTGTCCAGGCAACATTTTCCCCACATGTCTAGGGTTCAGTGGCGATGTTCCCGCGCCCATGCTAATCTTTGCACCCTGTGATGTGCGGTCAGCAGCGGTACCCTCGTGGGACGATGGCTTCTGTACCCCATAGCGAGGAGATGGTTCTGGATGGTGTGGCTGCTTACACGTTTTTGTGCACCAGCGTTAAATTGCCGAGTGATATCTTGCACTGTGGCCCGTCTATCCGGTGTTACAATGCGAGCTAGCCGACGATGACCCCGCTCATCCACACGCTGTTGTCCACGGCAGTTGGCCCTTGCAGGGATGGTTTTACCGGATTCGATGTACTCACGGTGCACCCGTGACACAGTGGTTCGTGAAAATCCCAGTGCCCGCACGATTTCCGAGGCGGAGTGACCCATTCGTCGGGCCCCGACAATTTGCCCACGATAAAATGCGCTTAGATCCTTCGTCTTACCCATACTGTGTCCGACTCTTACTGATTCTCGTCGCATCACTCCTTATATTGTCGGATCGCTGCATACGTCATGTCGTTTCCGTTTACAGGGCCGCCCACAGCGCCACATTTGCATAACGCCAGCTGTCTCTAATTCAATTGTTCTTCAGTGTATTTTGACTCAAAAAAGGATCGCGCAACCCATCTGAAAAGAGACAGTTTTTAGATGAGAGATTCGTCCCATAATCTGGTATGCAGTAGTGGACTACCCTGACTTAGCCTTCTGTTGCAGTATTCCTTAGAATCGAATTCAGTCAACGCACAGGCGTAATTGCATTTTTAAGAGTTAGAACACAAATCTTACTGTTGAAGAATTACTTCCCATGTATTTCAGTTCTCATGTTTCTATAATTTTATTAATTAACGTTAAAGTTGTGAGCTTCAAAATGATTTCATCCTTTTTGGGAGCATTTTTTTTTTTTTTATGAATGTATCATACATAGTTTTCTGTTTTGCTCTTCCCGATGCACGGCATAAATGTCCCGCTCAACCTGCGCCAAATAACGCAAATTTGTTAATCTCTTAAAAGTGCGTAAAGGTTGAAAATACATGTAATGCATACTTGCAATTTTCTGCATAATTTTTAGCAAATGGATGGAAGTTATATGAAAAACCATGGGTATACTAAAGCAAAAAATAAAAGGCAAATCGAAAAGTTAAAGATAATTAATGAATGCGTTAAACTTGCATGAATTCGCTGGGTACGACCTTTCGCCACTTCCCCCGTTTTTCCGCTTTCATGCATACAATAACCACATGTCCTTGCGCACAATGTATTGTCGAAAAGAGAAATTTACTCAGGGGTCTTTCAATGACTGTTCACGCAAAAGGAAGAGAAAAAATTCTGCGCGAATGCGAATCAGCAGCTGATAACGCATGAATAATGGTTGGTCACTCAGTCACAAAAGTCTTCTAAGCTTTTTTCAGAAGCAAAATGGCAGTGGAGATCATGCCAGATATTTACGGAATGTCACTGTGTGGCTTAGTTGCGTGACGGTGTTTTCGTCTTAGCTTTCCGCACGAAATGCGATTACTTTCATCTTTAATAATAATTTGTATTACGTATGAATTTCCTTCGTTGTAATATTTCCTGTTAGAACAAGATCTGATTTAATTTCTGATGAAAGCAGAACAACATTTCCAGCACGGTTATGTATACATGTTACACATTCTAAATGGTGTATGTCCCTTGCGTTTCTCATCAGTACTGGAGTTGAAACACATGTTTCTCAAGAACCATATTCCATTATTTGACAACTAGGCTGTAGCCCGTCCTCGGAGGGTTGTTTTTAAGCTGTAAATGAATATTAATATGTACCGGATGTTTCTCGTCCTAAGACGGCGTGAACTTTTTAATTGAAGCAGATTAAAAACAAATCAAATAGACGCCGGCTTTTTTAAGGAAATATGGTAAAAACTTATACAGTAAAAACTCATTCAGGTTAAAATTGAAAATTATAAGCTACTTATTTCCGTTTTTTTTTTTAAAGACCTCGCGATAAACAAACATTCCGGGCAAAATATTTGTTGTTTAACAATTCTTTTGTAGTCCAGTTGTTTTTGTGTAAACTTATCTTAATAACTTTTACTTTGATTTTTCGCGTTAAATTACTTTATCTCCGGCACACTTGTTATTATTCCCTTCACGGCTTGTTTTAGACTGTCCTATTCGACGGTTAGTTTGAAACTACATAACAAAGCTTTTTCGACAAAATAATGCGACATCTGGTATTACGAATTGGAACTATCTGAATTATCGACAATGTGCTGCTGGGGCAACATCTGTTTTTAGATGCAATTTTGCTCACTGTGACATTTCAAGATTTCAGTTTTAATTGTAGGTCAGATCGTTTAGATAGATCGATTATTTTGCAAAATGTATAATATTATCAGCACTAAACTCGGAAAGTTAGTTAAATTAAAAAAGTAAAAAATAATTAAAGCTTGCAAATTAATATTCGAATTGTGTTAAATTAAATTAATACAAGAGCTCAACTTGCTGTGATATTAAGATTTCATTTTGAATTTTGTAAATCGGATACAGAACTCGAGTAATTGATAATCCAATGTTTTTAAATTAGCACGCGATCACATTACCATCTCAAAGTGATTGCGTGCTATTCGATACATGATGGCGCAGCAATGCAGACCTTGCTGTGATGTCAAGCGTTTCCAGACAGATCTGGCTGTTTATATTATTAATAAGCCACTTTTTACAGAACAGTGTTATTTACTGATCTTCACGAGACACAAACTTATAACAATATATCTTAATTCTTTACACAAGTACATTTTAATGTATTTCAGCTTTAGAAAACATGATGTTCAGTTTTGAATTTTAAACATTAAAACACTTTTCAGTTTAAATTGTTGAGAGCAGATGGCGTCTGTAAACTCAGCTTTTGAAGTTTCGCTACTTGTCACGAAAGCATAGTTAACTTACGGTGAGTGCATTGAGTCTCAAAAGCAATGTCTAACTCCTCACAAAAGTAAATTTCAGGTTTTGATGATACATCAGTCTTCATAAAAATGTATTTCTGTTACTGATGCTCTTCAAAAAAGTATATTTTATTCTTAACGTTCTTTAGTTATCAAATTTCAGAGATAATTCTTCATTTTCACTTTCAAACACAAAGCACATTATAGCTTTTGATTATACATAACCCTTTACAAAGGTGCAAGGACGAATACGAATTCGTTGTGCACCCGACGGGAGAAAAAACAAAGCCCCTATCACTAATACGCTAAATAATAAAAGATTCGGCTCATCAGCTGTGGCGTATACCTCTAATTTGACTTTTGGCTTGAGTTTCTGTGTTTTTATGTATATTTGGCTTTTTCTGGTTAAACTTTTTCTGATTTAACGACACATATTTTGCCCGACGATTTTTCTAAGTTGGCATCACTGGTAGTGAATCAGAGGTCAATAAAGAGTGGGGATGAAATATAAAAAGTGTGCGTGTTCTTTAAATGTTGCTGTTTTAACGACCACCTATGAGCAACTATAACGGCTCTTAGCAACCACCTCGTCTTAATTAAGGGCCACTAGTTCCAGAGAGGAGAGAGAGCTGGCGTCATAAGGCAGGCGGCACATAACCCATGCTTCATCTGGGACCCAAGAATGGGCCCAATCGGAGGAACGGTCTGAAGCCAACTCTTAGAACTCTGCGCCATCGGGCTGCATAGATACATTATTATGTTCCGAAGCTCACCTGACAACGTCTGTATGATGGCCAGCTTTAATCAATAAATAAGAATAAATTGCAAAAATCTCGCTTTTGGAATAGCATCATTTACAACATACTAAGATAAATGTTAGCTGATCGACAAGTATCACATACGGTATCGAATCTGCTGAATAAAATAATACTACAGTTTTTCAGCGACAACTGCTGCCAGCCCTTTCATTCCTACAATTTGTATGAATTGTTGACAAATAGTTGGAGAAAAACATGATGGGAACCTCTTCCTTTAATTACCATACTTCTTGATGTGTTCACATAAGAATAAATCAAACTGACTAACTGGTTCAATGATAACCAAGTAATTTCCGTTCTTTACTGAGTGAATTGTTTGTTTGCCTTCCATTATTAGGTAAAGGACTCTAGTTGTTAAAAATTTAACGTTAGCAATGATTCTGTTCGGAATTTCTTTCCAGCGGTGCTGCGAAGTACTACACTCACACAGCACAGAATATTTCGTATATGTTACAAGTACGTAGCACTGAAACGCTGAGACTTTTCAGATACGTTGCGCAATGTAACAGTAATGTTTCAGAAACATAACCGATACGTTACAGTGAAAGGGTCTTTGTAACTTCAACATACCAACTTCATGTTACCGTTACGTATTTGAAAGATATTTGTGACATCATCATATTACTGTTACGTATTTACTACGTTGAACATTATAGTTTTAATAAACTTTGTAAAATCACAATAAAAAATATTACACTCGACAGCTGTTTCAAAAGCAACAACAGTCGTTTTACGAGTTATTTACGTTTTCACAGGTTCAACGCAGACAGCTGTCCATCGGGAACAGTGGCGGCGATTATATATTGATAACAAAAGAAATAAAAATCGGTCCCAAATGAGGGTGTCGAATTTCTATTTACATGTGACTCTATTTCAGCGAAAAAAAGAAGAAAAATCAAATTCGTCATTTCTCTAAATACCTACCAATAAGAAATTTCTCACCTTCAAGTAAAAAAAGCATGCTGGTATATAGTATACTAATACAACAACACAGCCATCTACTAACATTTTATAAAATGCTTTTAGAATTAAAAAAATTATAATAATTAAAACAATTACTTTCAGATGATCTTGAATCACAAAAAAAAAAAGAATGAAATATTAAATCAACTAACTAGCTAACTCTAGTACGACAGTGTCACTAAAGGATATCGCAGTAGCACAATGGAAATACGATTACGAGAGTGCTTCGGTGAAATAGCATAAATGCGCATGCGCATCCATTCCGTTGTCAAACCAAAAATCTTAAATATCGCCAGAATGTAACATCAAGGCAGCAATTATGTACAATGGAAAGTGTAAAACATTAGTATCGGTGATGCTATTTTTAGCGTAACTGTAATGTACAAAGAGTTATGTTTCAAAATAAATATTGCTGAAACGTAATTGTAAGATATCTGTGAAAGTGTAACGAAAATGAGATTGTAACATTATTGATACATATCTGAAACGTTTTGTGCTGTATGGGCAGAATGAAACACATGTCAAGACGGCAAAGTTGCAGTGATAAATTCCGTCGGTGTATCTTAATTGAAATAGCATTCGGCTCAGGAGCAAAAGAATGCGAATTCGATCCTTGTCACTGGCAAATATTTGTTTACGCTAGTATTAAAAGAAATCCGTCTTGTTGCACGATGATATTTATTCAGCTAAAAAACGAAATCTATATACAGTTTAAAAAACATGAGCACTTTCGGTGTCACATTGACACCTTCATCAGATGTGATTTCACCATGTGGTTACATGCTGGTCTTAAGTACGTGGAGTAGATGCATCATGAGAAAGGTAATGTCAATGTCACATGATATACCAGATAACAAGAAAGTAAAAAAAGCATAATTAGCCAATGAAAATTACTTAACAGGAACAATTGCTATTGTGCCGTCCTTCCCAACAAGATTGCTCCAAGGTTCAAGTAAAACATAAGAATAATAGTCATTACAGCAACGTGTATTATAAGCTGAAATATAGAGGCTTTCTGTAAATAACAAGGAATAAACAGAGTTAGGTGTGTTTATGATCTTAGCGTTGTCCCAGTCTGGGATGGAATTTCCAGCACTTATGGTTCTTGCAAAAGAGGTGATTTGGTGATTCATTTTTTAAATCATATCTGTGTTCATTTAATCTCAAATCCAAATTTCTTTTGGTAGAACCCACATAATGATTATTTAGTTCACCAGAGATAGTGTCGAGCATAGAAATAACATACACACCCCATTTTTTCCCTTTGTTAATTTTGTCACGATCGTTGCGGATAATGATATATAGATTGCATGATCGTATTCCAAATTGTATTTTATGACGAGAACATATGTTGGTAAGAAGGTTTACAATATGTGGATTCAAATCAACAGATCCAACATAATTTTTAGGCACTTGTTCACTAATTAAAGCAGTTGACATAGAAAACCGTACTTTATTGTGCACCCCCTTAACAACGTTGTCCGGGTAACCATGATTTTTAGCGAGGGATGATATCCATTGTAGTTCTTAAGCTCTGGCAAAATGGCTAGAAGAATGTGAATATGCTCTTCTAAATAGGAAGTGCAGAGCAGAAATTTTAGGCTGAAAAATGTGAGCAGAATTGTACGGAATTAATGTGAGTGTGGAAGTAGGTTTTCGATAAACGGCAAAAGACATGGAATTGTCAGAAGGGTTACGAGTAATTTGAAAATCAAGATAAGGTAAGACAAAATTATTTTCAAGTTCTATCGTGAGTTTGATGGAGGGGTATTGAGCAGACATAGCGTTGACAAACTGATGTAACTGATTTATGGTATATGGCCAAATTACCAAGATGTCATCATTGTTTACGCATTGATGCCCGGACGTAAAAATAAATTTGTTGGTCGTTAGTTTCTTCGAAAAATGTTTGATGCTTTTTCCACACATCGTCCGGAATGAGATTGAATTCCTTCTTCCAGAAACCTGCGCTTCCATGCTCCTGCCTTTCTCAAGGGAGGAGGGGGGGTGAGATAAATATGACTTACCTACCTCAGAAGGGACTCAGATGTCAAGAAGGCAAAGTTGCAGTGACTAATGTCGTCAGTGTCAGTGTAGCTTAATTGCTAAAGCATTCGGCTCCGAAGCAGAAGGATGCGAATTCGATCTTCGTCACATGCAAATTTGAATCAGCTGCAGTAAGTCATCATGCTTTTTTGTGATATGAGGTGCCGTCGACTCATGTTTTTCATCCCGCCCATACTGAATGGAAACTGAAAAAAAGAAACAATTGACGTATAAAAATATGTACTTCTCTTTATGTTGGAGAAGAAGTAAACCACTCACAATCTGTAACTTTTCACTTTGGAAATTTTTCGCGAAAATATTGCTTTAGTGAAAAATCTTGTTTCGGTGTTTACATCACCGAATTGTATTCACAGCAAGAATGAAAAAAACTGTATGCGTATTTTGTTTCTGCAATCCAGTTGTCCTGTAAAATGTTGTTAGTGGTGGATGGCCAGATTTCCGGATCTGAATTAGAGTAGTGTTTATCATTTTCAGTAGCATTTGAATTTATTGGGTATCATTCAAATAAAACTCTGAATATCGTTTGCATTAACTAAAAGAAATGCTTTAAAACTTTATGCGCATTGAAAGTCAGGAGTACTCAGTATCAGTTCGGAGACGGTTCCATGTCACACCAAAGTGAGAACTAGTTAAAAAAATGTACTCACTTGAAACCATGTGCGACGTGGAGGTCTTCGTACGTGGCATTTCACGTCCAAAGTGTGAACTGTTCACTGAGGTACGGATAAAAAAGGTGGCTAGTTGAAATTTGCTAGTACGCCAAAACTGTCAAATGGTGGGATTGCTAGAAGTCTAGAGACGATTTACAATTCCCGTGAGGCTTAATTTCACGTAATTTATAGCAAACTGCGCCACATCAGGTTGAGAGTGAAAATGATCAAATTTGGGTTAAAAACAATCACTGGAAACTATGAAAGGATTCAATGTATAATAAAATATTGAAGAATGTAGACATTCAGAGCTGGAGAGAAGTTAAGCCTCGTTGGAATTGTAAATCGTCTGAAGACTTCTAGCACTCCCACCATGTGACAGTTTTGGTAAGCCAGCAAATTTCAATTAGCCACCATTTTCACCCGTGCCTCAGTGAATAGTTCGTTCTTTACACGTTAAATGCCACCTACGAAGACTGCCACATCGCATATGGTTTCAAGTGAGTACATTTTTTAAACTAGTGCTTTCATGACTTTTGCTTTTACTTTGGATGTGACATGAGACTATTTCCGAACTCATACTGAATACTCCTGCCTTTCAGCGTGCATAGAGTTTTTAAAGCATTTCTTTCAGTTCATGCAAACGATATTTGCGTTTCAGCACGTTTTTATTCGCGGAATATCATAGGATATTCCGCAACAATTGTTTTGAAAATTCTGAATATTGGTCTGTTTCAACTGCTTGAAGTGGAATTTGCGGTTGCTTCACTTAAATTATCGTCACTGATCGAGTTCGAAACGCTCTAAAGCACAACTTGTATCATTTTCATTTTCTTGTTCACTGTTATTTGGCACTGAAATGTTTGGAACTGAATTCGAAGGACTCTTTGTGTACTCCAGTCCACTGAAGTGGAGGATGATGGACCCGTAGTTTCAATACGTGTTCCACTAAATAAATAAACAGACATCGCTCTTTCCACGTTTTAGCAACACAAAGCAACTGAAAAATTGTTATTCGGCCACCGCTAGGGAATCAAACTCCAGATCTCTCGATATCTAGTTTCAATTCCCCAGCGGTGGCCGAATAACAATTTTTCAGTTGCTGTGTGCTGCTAAAACGTGGAAAGAGCGATGTCTTTGTTTATTCACAGACGCTACGTATTTGGAGGATTTTCACGCGTTCCACTACTTTTAACAAGGCTGCTCCGTTGCTCGAGTGATCAGAAGCGCTGGTTTATGTCTAACCGTCCGAGTTGGCATTGAGTTCGAGTCCCAGATGAGGTATGGGTGCTGCTTTGTTCTTATCTAAGAATCACTGTCCCCAAATTAGGGACGGGCGACAGTTCATAGCCCTCAGAGTTATTCATGGAGGTCGTTAAACCAACAAAAAATATATTTTTAAACAGGTTGTTAAATTTTGATAAATATTTGATGCTTTCTTCAGTTTTTTATGACTTAGAACAACCACTTCCAAAAGGACTTACACTGTTTCAGGTATTATATCTGTTGTGCGTTTATGTAATTGAAAGTTTAATTAAGATAATTGACCGTGATAGTGAATAATACAGAGTGATTCACTCGGAACTGAACACTTATTATGTGGAATGTATGGGGTGGGAAATACACTATCTACCAACAAGTAATTGGACACCTGTTATAGCAAAGGAAAACGAAGTTTATTCACCTTCAATAGTTGGTGGAGCCTCCACGAGCGGCGATTACAGCTGCGACCCTCCGGAGCATACTCTCAACCAAGCGTTGTACGACAGCTAGCGGTATTTTCTTCCACTCGGCTTGAAGAAGACAGGTCAGTTACTTCGCCGATTTCGGACGGTTGGGGCACCCCTTAAGTCGACGCTCCAACTCGTCCCAGAGGTGCTCGATAGGATTAAGGTCCGGGCTCTGCGCAGGCCAGACTACTCGATTAACCCCATTGTCACCATACCAAGCCATCGTGGACCTCGCAACATGACGGATGCCATTGTCATCCTGAAAGTAACATGGGTCCATCCCGTAAAACTGCCACAACGTAGGAAGCGCATGGTCATCCAAAATGGTGCAGTAGGTCTCGGCGTTGAGTCTACCAGGAATTGCGACCAAGGGTCCCGTGCCATACAAGGAGAAACACCCCCATAGCATAATTCCACCGCCGCCGAACTTCACAGTTGGCACAATACATTCCGGCAGGAGGCGTTCTCCAGGCAGACGCCAAACCCAGACCCTGCCATCCGAACGGTAGAGGGTGAACCTTGATCCATCGCTCCAGAGAAACTGTTTCCACTGTTCAACGGTCCACTGTCGACGTTCTTTGCAACACGTTAGACGAGCAGCGCTATTGGACTTGGTGATCAAAGGCTTGTGGGCGGCAGCACGTCCATGATAACCGAGCAGATGGGCTTCCTTACGGATGGTATTCATCGAAAGAACACTCCCAGATGCCTGTTAAAACTCCTCGCGGATGTGGTCCATCTATTTGGTGCGGTTCTTACGAATTTCTCTGGCCAGCACCCGTCGGTCTCTAACTCCCAGTTTTGTGGGTCTGTCGGGTCGGGGCACATTCCGACAGTCACCTCTCATCTTCCACTTGCAAATCACGTAGGCCACTGTCGATTTTGGGTATTTCAACTCGCTGGACATGTATAGATCGGCCATTTCTGTGATACCCGACGGTTACACCTTTCTCGAAATCAGAGAACTCCGAACTGCGTGGCATCTTGCATGCGACTGGTTGTGTTGTTGTTTCCCACACGAAATTTAACGGCAGCGGTGGCAGCCGTGACGTGTATCAGGACCGCAGATATCGTCGATTGCAGGAGTGTCGAATTACTTGTTTGTAGATAGTGTATATGATGAGCGTAAAACCCGAACGGAGCGGTTCTTTATTCCCTGACAAAGCAGTCGACATGCATTATCTGTGAATAAAATGTCTCCCCGGCAGCTGGGTGGCGCCGCACTGAGGCGCCATCTGTCTAGTAGTGGTGGGGAATACGGTGTCTCCACAGACAGTATAAGCGAGAAGTCGAACGAAGATGGCGAACTCAATTGAAGAGTGTGTGTGTATTGTGCGTCAGTACTGGGTAACCAGTTTCTTCAAACCATGTAAGAAGGAGTCCCTGAAGAAATTTGGTGGTCGTAAACCATACACCAGAGCCACCATTTCGAAACTGGCGAAGAAGCTGGAGAGAACGGGAAGGTTGGTGGATCCGCATACGGGCAGATGACCCCAGATGGCGGAGAACACAATAGGGGATGTGAAGCAGTGGTAATTGGCATCCCCCAAAAAATCTGTTCGGCGGCTATCCCAAGAGACTACACGATCGTGTTCGACATGTCAAAGGGCAGCCAACCAGGCGAAGATTAAGCCGTGCCGTATCACGGCTGTGAACGAGTTACAGCCACCGGATTTTGCAAAGCGATTGGCATATTGTCAATGGTTTGCCAAATTTTTCGCCAAAAACCCCGCCCTGTTGGACATAACATGGTTTACTGAAGAAGCATGGTTCCATTTATCCGGCTACGTAAACTCTCAAAATACACGGATGTGAACCATTGGGCCAAAAAGATTGGCATTAAAGATTTTCAAGTAACGGTGAATACCGACCGATACTTGAAAATCTTTAATGAGTTTGTAAACCAGCTGGATGATCACGGACTTGAAGATGGTTACTTTCAACAGGATGGTGCAACGTGCCACATATCCAATAAAGGCATGACAGAAATTCGCAGCTTTTCTAGGACAGAATAATCTCCAAAGACCTGTGGCTGCCTAGTTCCCCCTTTCTGACACCCCCAGATTTCTTTCTCTGGGGTCTTTTACAAAGCAAGGTTTATGCCAACAAGCCAAGGTCGATTGAGGGACTGAAAGACAACATAACACGTGAAATTGCTGCCATCGACGTTGCTGCGCTACATCGCACATTCATTCGCCAATATGGAGCGTCGATTGAATATGTGCCTGAACGATGAAGGTATGTTTTACATTAATTTTATTTAAATGTACCCTTGCAATCGTGAGTTAATTAAAAAAATAAATGTTCAGTCCCGAGTGAATCAACCTGTATGAACAGCATGTAGATTGGAATTTACGAACGGAAGTTGTGAGTACTAAGCTCGATGTAACGTATGGTGTTCATTGTAACGTAAAGTAAAATAAGTGTGTTATCCTAGCTATAGTCAACTCTTTTGGAGCACATCACGCAATCTCGTAGGATCACCTCTGATCACCAGTTCTGACACACACACACACACATGTTCAACACTGCATGGGATTCCGTCAAGTGGTTGACTATCGTTTTGGGAGATGTGAGTCATTCTAGTTGTCCGTTCAGGAGAAAAGGTGGTACACAAGTTACAAATCCTGTCCAGAATTTAATCTAAAGGATGTCCACTGTAGGAAACACAGAATCTATCGATATTACTCGGGGTACCACGTGGAGGTCATACTAGGAACATTTTGAATGGGGTTTTTTTTTCATGCCAATGCCATTATAGGTAAAAGAAAATAGAAGGCACATTTTTGAGCGCCTGTGGAACCAAGAACTATTCCCTTATCCGTTCGCTTGTATGTCTCTCCTTTCTCAGATACATAAGAACAGAGTGATCGAAAAGTTCCCGAACCCTAATTTGAACAATTTTTATTCACATTATACAGATACATAAAGTTTGCTGACAGCTGTGATATATACATAAAGTTTGCTGACAGCTGTGATAGTTTGCTGACAGCTGTGATACATCTTACACCGACTTTTGAGCAACCGATGTTGACTAAAGAAGGTGCTATACATGACCTCCGTGTTGCGAAGGCAAATATCCACGCGGCAGCACATGTTTTTCGTAAGGCGTTTCAGCATAGATGGCGTGATTTCCGCTGTAGACTGAATAATATTTGTTTTCAAGGACTGCAGGTATGCGGGTTGTTTGCGTAAACCCCGTTCTTTAAATATCCCCACAGGAAAAAAACATTATTCCGAAAACAAAACATTGTCCAATAAGCCCTTGTTGAATCGAGTAAATTTACGACACCAACTGCAATATAGCAGGCGCTTATGCGTATCAGGTGCCTAAAGTTCTTGGACAACTTTTACTTTGTATGCTTGAAGCTGCAATCTTTTAATCGCTTTCTGTACTGAGCCGTAAAAAAGTTTCACTTGCTGAGATAGACGACGAAGCGTTTTTGTAGGCGACTGTTGCAAACGTGTTTCAACATCGTTTATCACTTTCGGCGTTAACGCACTTTAGGCGTATCATCAACACTTCCAGTTTTCCGAAATGGTACGAGTAAACTGTGTATCGTTGATTTACTTACCATAGTATGATGCGGAAATTTTTTCCTGAACTTTTCTATATACTGTTTGTAAGACTGCGTTTGCAAATAAGCTTCAAGTAAACGAATTCTGTGCTCCCTCGTCAAACCCATGCAACTGTGCAAATGGCGACGCTAAAGTGGGCAAACTGCGTAGCACACATGGAACCCGTTATTCATTTCTGTCACTTTCCTTCAGGCATTCGACAAGCGCAGTATTTGATCTCGACGAGTTGCTGGCTCCTGTCGCCACATCAATTAGTTTACAGCATACGCAATATTTGTTTTTAATTAAGGTTCCGGAACTTTACGATCACTATGTAATATGTCGAGCTAACAGAACTAGTATAATCGTATTTTTCACCCAGTCTTTCTATGAGTCACCCATTATTATTTTATTTTCGAAATCAACAGGTGGATGAAGTAATTTCTGCATTAATATCACTAAGTTCAGTAAATTAGCAGAACATTGTAATTTCAAAACTTCCTTTGATGTTATGTTGCGTGATTGAAAGATGAAAATTTCAACATAATTTGAGATCTGAAACGTCTCCAACTTTAGCTCAAGCTCCAGCTCTTGCAACCGAAATAGCTAGTTTTCGAGTGAAAGGAATAAGAAGATCACGGAATATACTCGTTAAGCTTCTCTTCCGCGAAAACCGTAGAGGCTACATACAAAGCGAACTTAAATAAACAATCAAGGGACATGGAAATCCGGCAAACAGCCACCATGGGCAGAATGTGGAGGTTTTCCTCTAAGATGTTATAGTAAGTTTAAAGGAGCTGAATGTTACACTTGTGAAAAGAAAGTGCAAACTGAAAGGATTTGCCGTGCCAAAGAAAAGGCACAGAAGAAAGGTTTAGTGGCCAAACGCTTAATAAGGAAAAAAACATGTTCAAAATACGGTAAAACAACCACATGCTACACAGACAATTACGGTAAAACAACCACATGCTTGCTTTTTATAGAATCTCTGTATATTCACAGGTGACATCTGTGGTTTCAAAAGAACTGTCATCATGAGTGGATCGCCTTGTATCATGCAAGCATATTCAGAGGAAACGACAAGCGAACTCTTTCCTGGTGGACCTTTACTACTGACAAAAATCTTTATGGCTCAGTGTCAAGTCAAGGTTGAATGTAGTGCATTCAGTGGGGAACTGTCACTACTGATTTCAAGAGAAGAGCGCGAAGGTCTTACATTCATATTTTTGATACGAATCCATCATGTGTTGTTCTCTGTACTCTCTCTGCCGTAATATTCTCTACTTTTTTGCAGTAGTGAATTCAAATCCCATGATTTATGTACAAATGTCACCAGGTAAGGAATTCGAAAGTTTTAACGGAAGTAGAAGAAAAGGTTGCCAAAGCCATTACTGTTAGATGCTTAATGAATTTGCCACAAAATGATTGTTTGGAGATCTTGTTTCCGAAAAAACTGCAGAATAAGTGACAATACTAATTATCATTGAGTCCTTGATAGTAGCATTGAAAGATACACACAGATTATTTCCTTAGTTTGATACGCAACACAACATAATGATTCCACCGCCTGCGAGAAAATGGCAGAAAAGAATTGTGGAATTTCCTGAATGAGGTTTCGATGAATTGTTCTTTTCTGCGTATCATCAAGTAATATCCGAATGTTTTGGAGACAATGAGAAATGCGGAAATAGTGTTCCAGTTCGGACGGATTTTTAAACGCCAAGTGTAAAGAGGTTTTAAAGTCCAGTTCAGTTCGAAATAGAAAACATGTACCTTTGGACTTTTCTTTGAGCCTTGAAAACTCAAAAGTAAACTGCAGTGCCAAAAATCCTGGGATAGCGGTATGCAAATTTTAACTGCTGCTGTCGTATAAAGGCTTCGACGAACGCCACAATTTTTATCAGTTGCGAGGAGTAATCACATGAGTCAGGTTGAACAACCGCCAGTAAGATTATGGCAAGCCAACGTGAATTATCGGAGTTTGAACGAGGCATGGTAGTGGGAGCCAGACGGATGGGACATTCAGTTTCCTAAGTTCTGCGAATATTCAACATTCCTCGATCCATGGCGTCACGTGTGTACCGAGAATACCTTATGGAAGCCACCCACACCACCCACCGTGGACAGCGTGGTGGCCGACCACCGTTGCTGAATGACCGTGAACATCGGTGTCTGACCAGGATTGTCCATGCTAACAGACAAGAAACACTGGCTCCATCTTCAATTCAGGAGGTACCAGAGACCTATCCATCAGGTCAGTGCAGCGTTATTTAGCGTCTATGGGGTATCGGAACAGAAGACCCGGCAGAGTACTTTTGTTAACACCACGCCATCGGACAGAGCGCCTCACCTGGGCTCGTGAACACAGTAGTTGGACCCTGGAAGACTGGCAATATATGGCGTGGTCAGATGAGTCGCACTACCAGTTGTTACGAGCTGATAAGGTAGGGTTCGGGTGTGGCACAGACCCCATGAGGCCATGGACCCAAGCTGTCAACAAGGCACTGTGCAAGCTGGTGGTGGTTCCATACATGTGTGGGGTGTCTTTACGTAGGACGGTTTGGGTCCTCTGGTCCTCGTAAATACGTCATTGACCGGTAATCGCTTTGGTGCTCTGCTGGATGATCATTTGCAGTCCTTCATGGACTGCATGTACCCCAACAACGATGGGATTTTCCAGACGGATTATGCACCATGTCATCAGGCCTAAAGTTGCCCAAAATTGATTCGTGGACCATTCTGGACAGTTCCGACGGATGGTGTGGCCAGCACGTCCGCCGAACATGAACCCAATAGAGCACTTATGGGACGTGGTGGAAAGGTTCATTCGCCCCCAAATCCTGCATCTACAAATACCTTGGAACTGTGGGTGGCTATTCAGATGGCATGACTCAACATCTCTGCAGAAGTCTTCCTGCCACTTGTGGAATCGATGCCACGTCGAGTTGCTGCTGTTCTCCGGGCAAGAGGAGGTCCTATACGAAAGTAGGAAGGTATCCCATGACTTTTGACACTTCAGTGAAGGTTTCTGAGAGCAACGGAAAGTTGTAGACTATACTGTTCAGTATAAATGAGAAACACTATATTATCAAAAGTATCTAGACACCTCTTTTGAACAGTGGGTTTTGCCACGTACGCCACAACCATGGCCCATACAGGTTTACAAACACGCACGTTTCCTGGAAAACATCATGGACAAACATGAACAGTAAAATAGATGGGTAGAACTCAATGACTCTTAGCAATAAATCAATACTGGAAATTACTATCCTGTTGCAGTTGTCCCGATCAACTATAAGTGATGTTATTGTAAAGTCGAAACGCCTAGAAGCCAGCAACAGCGTAATCGCGATATGGTAGGACACATAAAATGACAAAACCGGATCTCTAAATGTGAAGCGGGCGGTGAGGCAAAATCACCTGTTCTGGGTTGCCAGACTAACCCCCGAGTTCCAAAATGCATCTGGAGGCGACGCGAGCACCGTAACAGTTCGTCAAGAGCTGAAGGTAATGGGTTTCCATTGCCGATTAGCCGCATATACCAAACATCAGCAATATCAATGGCAAGCGTCGGTTGGAATGGTGAAAATCCAGGTGTCAGTGAAATCTGAAGGGGTTGAAATGCGTTATCTGGAGCGATGGTTCATGCATTACCCTCTGGAAGTCCGAAGGACGAGTCTGGGTGTGTACGATGCCAGTTGAAAGCTACCTGCCTGATATGTTGTTCCAACTGTGAAGTTTGGTGGAGGAGGCATTATGCTGTGGGACTGTTGTTCATGGCTTAGGCTCATTCCCCTAGTTACAATGCAAGGGAATCTTAACGCTGCGACCTATAATGACATTATTGTCAATTCAATGCCCCCAGAATTATGGCAACAGTTCAGTGGAGGCCCTATCTGGTACCAACAAGACAATCCACAAAGCAAGATCCGTGCAAGAATGGTTCCATAAGATGGGTGTGGAAGAATGAGACTACTGGCCTGCATTGAGCCCCGAACTCAACTCCATGGAACACCTTTGCGATGAATTGGAAAGCCGACTGCGAGCAAGGACGAACCGCCCGACAGGTTACCGACCTGACTATTGCTCTTGTGGCTGAATGGAGGCATTTCCCGCAGCAACGTATCAAAATCCAGTTGAAAACCTTTTCAGAATAGTGGAGGCTGTGAGAGTATCAAAGGATGGGCAAACTCGATATTAATTCCTTTTCTATCACAGGGAATTTGTGAATAGGCAAGTGCCAGGGTACTCCTCACCAGATAGTGTATATGTAAATGATGGCGTTTGATACACTCACGGACAAAGAAATTTGCGCACCAAGAAGGAAGCATCGGATTGAACTGAAATTTTATGGACGTAATTATACAGGTGAATGATAAACATGTTGGCAAAAACAGAGCTGCAGGATAACTACAGACGGATCTGTGGCACGCAGTCCGGTCATCTTCAATAGCGGGTCGCACCGCCTCGTGCGGCGGTACATGCTGCAATACGTTCCGGCATGGAACGTATGGCAGCATGATGTTGTCCTGCGGCAGACTGGCCCACACGTGTTGGACGGTGTGCTCCAAATCCCGGATAGTGCGGCACGACGGCAGCCGGTGTTTCAACTGGTCTCATACATGCTCAATAGGGGACATGACCGGGGTGCGGGCAGGCCATAGAAGTGTCTGGACATGACGTAGGCAGTGCTGGGCACCCCGGGTGGGGCGTGTGCGGGTGGGCATTATCCTGCTGGTATAGCGCACCTGGAATCTCGGCCAGGAATGAGAGCACATGGGGCCGTAGGATCTCATCCACATACCGCTGGCCCGTCAATGAACCACATACCACTACTAGAGCTGATCGGCCAGCGTAGGCAATGGCTCCCCAGACCATAATGCCTCCAGTACGGGAGGTGTGGCGCTCGTTAGCGAGGTTGGGATTGTGCCGTTGACCCAGGAAAATCCATACCCGGATACGATAATCATTCATTTGCAAAACGAAGCGGCACTCATCGCTAAACACTACATGTCGCCAGTCTGTGGCGTTCCACGTCGCTCTGGCCTGGCACCCGTGCAAGCGGAGCTGGTGATGTTCCGATGTTAATGGCAGCACACGTAAGGGGGGCTGAGATCGCAGATTCGCTTCTGTAAGGTGTCGGGAAATGGTTCGTGGGAACACAAGAGCCGTTACATCTGCCTGTATAGTGAACCGGGTCCCCGTTGGATACGTTTTTGCCTGGCGTACGATCCGTCGATCCTCTCTACCGGTGGTCCTCCTGGTCCTTCCGAAGCCGCTCCGCCGTGTGGCAGTGCCATCACATGTCCACTGCTCTCAACACAGTCGGACGGTATGGTCAGAACGATCCACGTGGCGGGTTATACGGCGCGCCGACCTCCCTGCGGTTTTCAGCCCGTTGATCAGGCCTCTCTCAAAGTTTGTACGTTGCGTAAATCGACGTCTCTGGCATCTACCCGGAATTCTTGTCACTCTGTACTCTTGCTTGCGTTGTTCAGTTCCTTTCGCTTTCATGGGGCGTGGACTACACGCCGGTTTATAAGGCTGCCGGGTCGTGCTTGCTGCGCCACCACAGGGTGTGCGGTCATGCGTACTCGCACCAAACGTGGATCATTTGCATACTAGCTATTTGCAAAGTTTCGCGGTTGTAGCATATTTTCTTCTAGGTGCGCAAATTTCATTGTCCGTGAGTGTACGTCAGCAGTAAGTAACATCCAACACCATCAATCGCTTTGTTTTAGCAGATGAGTTTGGTTTGAGGAGATAATCTTTGTAATTAAGAGAACAGCTTAGTGATGTCGCCGCTATATGCTTTCGAAGCAGATTCAGGCGAAGAAAGGCTGGAGGAGTTATTCAGTCGAGGAACAAACGGATACGTCTTCCTCGTCAGGGATCAATTTCACAGGAGCAGAAGTATTGATTTGATCGTACAGCCTTTTTTAGCGAGTACTAATCTCCACAAGGTAGTCGCCACCACAAGCTGGGTAAAAGATCTCAACATGATTTTGCAGAACGAAGACAGCAATGGGAATCATCCTACATTTATGTAAATGTGTTTTTAAAAAAATACAACTCTTCACTTTGTTCTTAGAACTTTTATCAAATGTTTGTTTTTTTATTTCACTAATAGAAGCCAGCTAATCGTACAATTTCTGCGTGATAAATGATTTTTTCTGGCCATTGGGAAACTCGAACTACAAATTATGCAGCCAAAGTCTTCTAACTCGAAACATTATCGCTCTCATTCAAACGAGTTGTTTCCAAGTAACTAAAATTAACAGCTCCCTCACATTGAGGCTGCCGTTGTTGACTGCTTCAGCGGCATGATAATGAACGCAGAAATCAATATTCCTTTAAGGAATCAGGTCGTAATGAGTTTTGCGGCGACACGTGTTTCGATACTGCGTTAATCAACTACGACTCGGAAATTATTTGGCAAGATCTCTGGAAACCCGATACGGTCTGGAGAAGAACGTGATGAGCAATTTAATACCTTTACAAAATAAGCAAATTTATCTAATCAACTTTAAATGCAAGCATTTGTAACGAAATTAGCGTCAGTTCAACGAAAAGTTACTACTTATTCGGAAAGAATGTTTTAGTCGATGATGCGAAACAGCTTCTCCGGATAATACCCACTGAGCTCACGAAGCTCGAAGGTTTCACTTCTCAGGGCATGATCAATACTAAAGTCCTAAATGTATTTTGATAACTTGGGTTTCGCTCGAAATTTTGTAAACTGCTCACGAGATACTAAGTTGAACTACACTTGCGGGGATGTGTAATTATACCCCAGCTGTTGGAAATGTCAATATCCGACACTTTTTCCAGTTATCTGATAAACTCTAGGATTTGTCATTTTACACAGAAGCTCGAGGGGAATGAGTGCGAATTTCACAACGAAGTTTAATTAAGTTATTTGATCCTTTAGTTGAGAAGCACTTCAGAGAGAGCGAATGAATTGCGCGCATACATGAATTAAAATTCACTGTGAAATCTGAAGCTGAATCATTTAAACGTGAAAGTGTCCTGATGTTTCTAAAGAGCCATTTAGAAACAAATAAGAAAGATCAGCGAAGACGAGAAAGAGATATTCTGTCCGCTGTCGTAAAATAAATTGCCGATTAGTAACCACAATGCCCCAAGTGGATATTTGATCTCAAAATGAGATTTTTGAAACGCTGCAACGTGAAACTAGAATAGCTAGGTCTAAATTTATGGCAATGAAAAATATTAAAGAGGATGAGTCGAAAGTTTTGCCATATTTGCATAAACGCATGTGCTGCGCCAGGTATGTCACGTGTTTAAACTATTTCAAGTCACGCACCGCAGTCAGTCGAAAGGGATATAAAGTGGTAGTTGTTGCTGTGAACAACAGTATCCATGTCGTCGTTCTGTCTATAGTTGGGACGCCTAAAAGATGAACAGCCACAACCGGCTAATTAGGGAACTTTTGCTTTACGAGTTTGAACTCTGCCATAACGCTGCTCAAACATCACGAATCATCTGCCATGCGAAAGGGGAAGGTTTTGTGGACCACAGCACCGCAACCAGATGGTTCAAGAAATTTCTTTCAAGTGACAGAAACCTCGACAATCTGCCAAGGTCAGGTAGGGAGCGAACCGTGGATTCGGAGGCCGTGCGCTAGCACTTAGAGGCAAATCCGCCAACCAGCACTCGGAGATTATCAGGAGAGCTGGGCATATCACAGACCACCGTGGTTTGTCACCTTCAGGACCTCCGCAAGGTCTACAGGAGCTGCGGAGGTCTGAAGCTTGTCCCTCACGAACTGATGCCAGCTGAAGCAAACCGCCGAGTGGAAGTGTGCACGAAACTCATAGAAACCCGCGCAATGTACGTTTGATTAAGAGAATTTTTACGTGCGATGAAAAGTGGGTCTACTTCCGTAATCCTAACAAACAACGGCAGTGGTTGAGCCCGGGACAGGTTTCTGAACCAGTTGTCAAACGTGGACGCTTCGAGCAAAAGGTGATGCTAAGCGTCTGGTGGAATTTTAAGGGGATAATCCATTACGAATTTGTTCCACACGGTCGGACCACTACTCTGAACAGCTGGAGCTGATGTATGCCGTTTTGGAGGAAAAGCACCCGGCACTGATGAACAGAAAGCGCGCTCTCCTACAGCAGGACAACGCTCGGCCTCATACCGCGCGAACGACCCGAGCAAAACTCCAGAAACTTGAGGGCATCGAATTGATGCCACAACCAGCATATAGTTTGGACCTTGCCCCGTAGGATTATTACTTGTTCCGGTTCACGGCCCACTTCCTTCGCGGGTGGCACTTCAACAACCAGGAGGTGGTGGCAGCTGGGGTGAAGGAGTTCTTCGTCTCGAAGGACAAAAACTGGTACCGCCGCGGAATAGAAGTACTGGCAGACAGATGGCTATAGACGGTGCAACACGATGGCCTATACTTTGAACGCTAGTCAGCTTTCGTCGTAAATGTACGTATGAAGACATAAAGTGATCGAAATATTGCAAAACTTTCGACTCGCCCTCTGTATTTTAAAGCATTGCGGTCTGAATGACTTGGTGTCCAAAATTAAGATGACAAATTAAAATTCAAGAATATGTCCAAAACCAGATAACCGATTGTTAAGTTCAGAGACATATGCAAGGGGAAACACTAAGTCGACGTACCCAAACAACATTGTGGTAGCTCCTATGGAAATACACAGATGACGACCTACGTCATCTAGCTGGCAGGCACGTGACTTTGATAAACGTTGTTTGGAGAAGGATGCGGCAATTGAAGCTTGAGTTGGACTGTTATTGGAGGAATTGTTATGCACCGTCGCTTAGAAGACACTTTACGGTGCAGAGCGATTTGTAGATTGGATGCAGGGCAATCGCAGACTGAGGACGCGAGATGACCGAATTTGTCGAGGCAAATGGTCTCGTCTCTGGAGACAGCTCCAGGAAACCGGAACAATGGAAGATTTTTTAGGTTCACACCTATTAATATGAATATAGGAAAGAACACCAATAATATCTCTATTCTATTTTTAAAAAAGTAACTGCCGCCGCCGCTGTTTTAGAAATTTCGAGACACTCGCGCTTTCCTAGCTCGCAGCGCAAAAAGTATTGAACACAAAAATATGAAATTTACATCGTTTGTAGAAAAATTTTTGTTTGGAGAACAAGCTAAAATAAACCGTTTTTCGATTTTTGCGATACGTCAAGAGCTATTGTATTTCAGAGTTAAGGTAAGCAAAAAAGGTGCTATCAGTTCGCTTTCAGGAAACACTAACAGCAACAGAACCACGAAACTACTTTGTAGGCATGTAGGGCCATTGCCAAATTTTTGCACTTGGTCGCCTTTTTTTCGAATTTCGATTTGGTTTACGAGAAATTAAATTTTTAAATTTCACAAAATTCTCTATTTCGCGATGGGATACATTTTAAGAAACGGATATATGGCAAACTATAAATCATAACACATTGCAATTTTTACAGCATAAACTCACAACTATCATCCCTCTTTTAAGAACAAAAAAAAATTAAGAAAACAACATTTTCTGATTCTTAAAATTTGTTTTAAAGATGCAAAGGAAAGGAACGAACGGCTTACTTTGTCTTCAACGGTAACCACACTGGAAAACTCTGGTCCCGTGACCTGCTGCCATGGTGACGTATCTATTTTTAGCACTCTCTTCTCATTGGGTGAAAGGACAGGCTACAATCAAACTGGTAATGACGCAATGCTTAATGACGTAGCAACGTTTTTAAAGTTTGGCGTTTTCCACCGGCATAAAATGAAATAAAATAAAAATAAAAATAAAAATAGTGGCTATGGAATATATCTCTACTTGAAATTTTCGCGCATTGTTCGACCACTTCTACATGACCTGGAAAATTGTCATGTTAATAGGTCTTAAGGTCCGAATACTTAATAGAGCCCGAAAACAAAAACCAAATTAAAATTGCCGCTTTGGAACTTTGTCTGATAGAATTTTTCGCGAATACTTTGGCCACTTCTAAATGACCTAAAGTTTTGAAAATTGTCATGCTGATACGTCTTAAGGTCCAAATGGCTAATAAAGTTTGAAAACCAAAATAAAAATAAAAATGGCGGCTTTGGAACATTATCTGCTTGAATTTTTCACGAATTGTTCGACCACTTCTCAATAACCTTGAGATCTGAAAATTGGCATGCTGACAGTCCTTAAGGTCCGGATACCTAAAAAAGTCTAAAAACCAAACAGTTCAAAAAGGAAGCTTAGCTTTACTGTTCAAAATGCTGATAGGCTTAAAGATAATTATGCCAGAAGCGTTGAAATGCTGTAAAAATTCCATGAAATTTTGATTTAAAATTAAGGAGCGCCAAAGCCTGATCCGTTTTACGTCAAACCGTATCCGTCATGATCTTGTTCTAAATCGTGAAACAGTTACGGATCCTAAATTACTTTTCTTTCTCTTAATTACTTTTCATTTCTTTAGTTTTATGTTCAAAAAATTATAGATTCACCGTTCGGAGAACGGGCATTGCTAGTATGTTAAAAAGTATGAAAAACGTTTTCCATAGCCCAGCACTGTTGCGAAAATAATTACCAATTTCTGTTTGATTACCCAAAACTGTTAGATAGGCCTAAATCAATATTTAAACTAGACTTTTTATTCACATTTTCCAAAACCGTAACAACCTGGTAAATGATTTATCTTCATCTCCAAACCTATCGAACCCATGGAAAGCACTCACCAAGACCGATGGCCGCACGAGACGTTTGACACATGAAACTGGCAACACCGTCACAAGCGAGAAATGAAAACGCTTAGTCCTGATGAAGTTAGACCATAGTTTCCAGCGAAACTGTAGTTGACTTCATGTACATTTCCTAAATTAAATTAAATATAATTTAGAAAACCGTATATAGTTCAACCACTTCAATATAACTGTAATATCAGGTATGTTGGGCTTAACAGTTCTTTTAGTAAAGATAGTTTTATCAACATAGATCTGCCGCCCCGGGGGCGCAGTGGTCTAAGGCGTTGGCCTCTGATCATTCGTCGGAAGGGGTCCGGGTTCGAATCCCGGTGAGGCATGGATGTTGTGTTTGTCTTACGGCACTGGCTCTCTCCCTTCCCTGGAACCAGTGACTCTAAATTAGGGACGGGCGACTGCTTATAGCCCATTGAGTTGCTCACGGTGGTCGTTAAATCTCAAAAAAAAAACCAAAAAAAAGAAAAAAACATAGATCTTTACGTTCTCATTCTCCAGTGCTGCCTTAAAAATTCCTATTTTATACTTTTCCTTCTTTTACAGAAATCGCAATTGTCTCTAAGTCCTTCTGCCAGCATGCTTTTCAATACTGTATAACTTAAAATAGTTAAAAGCATTTTCTTTGGGGTGCTTTGGAATTCAGTCTCGTTCAGCGGAAAATCAAATCAAGATCCAAAGGTTTTCATCATCGTCCTAGTCATATAATGAAATATACTGTTAAAAGTCATTTTTGAAGTTATGAATAGGAAAACACACAATTCCAATACTCGCCGAAATAAAATTAACACTTTTACAAAAGTTTGTACAGCGTGGCACATTTTGTTCTCTTCACCATAGTAAAACAACTTACCTGGGTGTGATAAAGAAGCGTCTAACTAGCTACAGCTTAATGCTTAATATGTGCGCATTCAAAGCTCCTTCGCAATTTTATGTGAATCGCTAGAGCTAGACGTATGGAACAAAGACAAAGAACAGGAAACATGGATACAACAAATATGTTTCGTATAATTATTATTCCTCCACTACACTCCATTAACCAAACAATCTAGCTCCATGGTGTTTAGAAGTCACAAATGGTTGCCGTCACATCAACACAAAACGAGTGAAATGTTATTAAAAGATCCCTGTCGTTAAACGCAATGTTATGTATCCTGTGTATCGAGAGGTAAGGAAGGACATCTGCCCGTCTGAATGTACTCCTTCTGAACCATCCTGCAGAACTTGTTATCGAAGTTTTATGGCCACCTTGAGCAATTTACAGGGCTATAAACAGTCACTGTTCCTAATTAAGGGCCAATGGTTCCAGGGCAGAGAAAGGGCCAACTCCGAAGGGCGGTGTCAACACACTGTCCTTCGGAGTCGGTCCGGCATCGTCTGACCATTCAGAGTTTGCCATGCATCGTTATGACCATTCGGCCTGTCTCGGCCAAATGGTCATAACCCAACGCCTCTGACCACTCACTTATCAGATAGGGTACCAGTGGTTGAAGAACAGTGATCTAACGTTTGCTTGCGTACCTGCAATTTTTGTATTTATGTATTTCTACGCTATATTATGGAAGAATATAATTCCTATTGTGCACCTAGAGTCACCGCCAAATATTCCTAAATTTCAGCCCACAATCCCCTTTTTCGACCACTTCGATTAATGTTTTTCTTCACTGGAATTACCACGAAGAGCACGATAATGATGATCAAGGAGGAGTTCAGAGATGCATCGCGTCCTTTTCTTTCCCTTTCGACTGTCATCAGTTTTTTCTGGGTTTGGAAGTGTAATTCTAGTTACTGTACTCACTCAGCGCGTAATGTTCAATACATTTCCTGAGGCAGAACCGCATGGCTGCAATTAATCAAACATTGTGTCATAATTATTATACGTTGATGAATTTGACTGACTACAACACTGAGAAAATAAAATTACTCCTCTTAAGTACAATAACCTTTATTTATCGTTAAATGCCGCTGCATTGTGTTATGTGGCAGCTTCAGCACGCCAGATGGTGTATCCAGTTGGGAAGTGACAGTCTTAGCCTTATTTTTTGTGCCTAGCACTCTATAGCCAAATGTGGCTCTTTCACAATTAAAATTCCCATAATCAGCAACAAATTCTTTTATCTCTTATGACGACATTAGCATCGCTCACTCTCCTTGTCTTGATGAAGCTGGGCCATACTTACAAAGAAAAGAAGTTGGCATAAGCAAGATGATTGCGCCTGAAACATTACTATGTATGTATACTCTAATCCAATTATTAGCACTGTTGCTGCTTTTGCTATTTTTACAAAAATGCATTTTGTTTCGTTGCAACTCTCACATTCTTACAATTATACATATAAACACCCAGATCTCTATCTCTCTCGAACGCTTGATGTCACGGCAACGTGTGCATTGTTGCGCAATCACGTATCTATCATTTCGCGTGTGCTCTCGAGATGTCAAAGTGATTGCCTGCTATAGAATAGCACGCGATTACTTTTAGATGTCAAGGTGATCGCCTGCTATTTTAAAAACACTAGATTATCAATGACTCAAGTTCTATTTATTAGATCTACAAAATTCGAACTAAATTCTTAATATCACGGAAAGTTGAGTTTGTATATCAATTTGATTTAGCACAGTTCGAATATTAATTAAATGGGTTCCAAAACACCTGACAGAGGGTCCAGAAACTTATCGACCGATGGGACATCGGCCTAAATATTAGAGGTGCCTATTTCTAGCACTATCAGCACCCGTGTATTATGTATGTATTTTTACCTGTGTGCATATTCTCTTGCTGTAATACAGTACAGTTAACTGCAACAGCCGGTCTATGTTTAATTTGAACGACCCTTATAATAACACAATGTTAGTACATAGTTAAAACTTTTGTGGTAGGTTGCACCAAAAATTTTCAGCAGGCTCCCTGTGGTTGGGGACGCGAATTCGTAGATGATTTTCTATGAAGTCGGCCCCGGACGCATTTTGACCCTTATCCGTACGCAGCAGAGGAATGACAAGCCCCCTGCATTAACTTGCCAGTAATCCTCAAGGGCACGTAGTCGTCTTTGCGGGACTCAGTCCGCCATGGGTGGGCGAGATAGATGGATAGATGCACCAAAAAGTGCTGCTACACCAGCTGCACCATTTTCTTAGAAAAGATACACTGTTTTGTGGTGTAAAATAAACCCAACAATGTAGTGCAACGACATTGTTGGGTGAAAAGTTAAACCACGTTGTTGTTGTTGTTGTTTTGCAAAACACGATGGTGTATCTTTTCTCAGAAAGTGGTGCAGCTGGTGTAGCAACACTTTTTGGTGCACCTGGCAGGTTGAGTCCTGCAAAAACGACTATGCTCCCTTGAGGGTTACTGGAAAATGTATGCAGCCGGCTTGTCATTCCTCTGCTTATAAGGGTCAAAATGAGTCCGGGGCCGACTTCACAGGGAACCATCTATGAATTCGCGTCCCCAACCACAGTGAGTCTACGAAAACTTTTTGGTGCAACCTATTACAAAATTTTTAACGGTGTGGTTAATGATTTCCACTAAAATTAGCCCTAGAGTGCTGTCAAAATAAACTTATCATACATGGATCATACAATCGCATGTAAAATGTGATGCCCTATTTTTTTTTCCTTTGCACCGTTTTCCTTTATTTCTTCATGTGAAGTAAGGTATGATATTCGGTGCTTAAAAACATTTTATTTTACATTGTGTTTAAAATGTGAAAACACAGGTCGTGCCCAACAAATTCAGATTTATCGGCTGATAACAGCTGCATTAAAATTCTAGTTCGAACATAAAAAAATCTGATCTCTTTAGAGCATTTATTACGAACAACTCTCTGACGAATTGTACGGAAGGATAATGATGAGCAACTTTTTTTCACCACGTTGGAAAGCATATGATGATATGCGACTCGCGTGTTTTGGGTTACTTAATTTGCTGCACAGTGGTGGATGTTGCAATGTATTTGTGATTAAGCTGGTATCATAATTCAGGGCTCAACTGAACGCTAGCATGTTTTCGTGATAGAAAATTATTTTCATTAGTTTTTGCATTTCTTGTGAAAAAATTACTTCCTGATCAATGAAAGCTATTCCTTCCGTTCCTAAAGCTCAGCAGAACATGTATCGTTAAGCACATTAATTTGACCTTTAATACACTGCTGGACAATTGCTAAGGACGGATCATAAACGGCTACATAGCGCATAAAAAAGTAAGTGTGGTTGGATGCCAAGTGAAATAAAATAATGTCAGAATGCCAGGACTTTACAAGAAAGACAATTTATTGTGCTCTGAAATCCAGAAGGCTTTGGAACGTGTTCAAGGGACAAACAGGCCATTTTGTGCAGAATACGTAAACGTGAAAAAAATGCAATTACCGTCCGCAGGCGTTCCGGCGTAAGATGTCAATACGGGATATGGCCACCATGGAGGGCGATGCAAGATTCCACACGTCGTGTCATGCTTTGCACAACATTATAAAGCAGCTGTTGGGGTAATTTATCCCATTCCTCTGTCAGTGCACGGATGAGGGTGTCCTTGTTTATTGGAGGGCATTGGCGACCAGCAAGACTCCTCCTCAAAGCATCCCACACATTTTCAATGGGATTCATATCTGGAGAACGTGCTGGCCATACGAGGCGTTGAATATCCTTGCTCTCAAGACACTCCTGGACAGCGACTGTTCGAAGACATGTTGCGTTGTCGTCCATGAAAATGAATCTATCACCGACAGCACCACGGAACATGCAAACATGAGGTAGCAGAACATGATTAATGTATCGTTGGCCAATCATAGTCCCAGTTGGAAGCACATAGAGGGACGTACGGCCATTGATCATGAAGCCAGCCCATACCATGACCCTACATGTCGGATATCGGTCCCTTTCCTGTATGTTTGCTAAACAATATGCAGTACCACTATCACGCCAGATCAGTTGTCGTCGACAATCAGACGATAGACTGTATCTACTCTCATCTGAGAAGAGGACAGCAGACCAGTCGTTATCAGTCCAATTGCGATGTTGATGGTACCCTTGCAAACGGGCGGTACGGTAACGTCTGGACAATGGGATGCACACAACAGGACGGCGGGCGAATAGTCCTCCTTCATGCAAACGTCTGGCGACAGTTTTTCGGGAGATCCGCTTGACAGTAGCAGCCATAAACTGATTTGCTACCTCACTAGCTGTGCTGCGCCGGTGTCTTTTTGTTGATAGCACTATGTACCGATCTTCTGCAGGTGTCGTACTGCGAACACGACCTCCTCCGTGACGTTTGCTACACTCTCCATTTGTTTGAAATGATTTCCAAAGCCTTGAAACAACACTGTGGCTGACGTCGAACTGCCTGTCAACATCTGTTATTTTTCGCCCTTCTTCAATCTTGCCAATAATACGGCCACGCGTAAAATCATCTAGGTGATGTCGGGAAGACATACTGAAAATCGTCAATTGATTCGTTCCCTTTCAACTTTGCGTTTGAACAACAACAGACAATACGCGTCAAATCCTTTATATCTCTTATCAGCGCTAGGACGTCACGAACAAGTTCGGCAATCCAAAATTTGCATACGCACAATACGACTTACTGTATCCCGCACTTATGCTAATTTCCACATTTTCCTGCCTTCCATTTTATATTTGCTATCGTTGCTATTGTCATCCGTCCTTAGCAAATTGTCCGGCAGTGTATGTCTAGAACCGATTGATAAATAAACTTCAAATTTTGTGTACGAGGTGTACTATTTGGTATTTGCAAAAGTTCTACCCGTATTTCATGATGCAAAGTCAAAGAATCATCATCATCATCATCATCATCATTGTCAACCATTATCGATCCACTGCTGGACGAAGGTCTCCCCAAGTTTACTCCACAACGGTCTGTCTTGTGCCAGTCTCCTCCATGTCATTCCCGCATACTTTCGAATTTCATCCACCCATCGCCCATGTGGTCTTCTTCTGGGTCTTTTCCTGTCCCTTGGAATCCAATCTAAAATTCCGGCTGTACATCGATGGTCAGTCCTTCTGGCAGTATGTCCAGCCCATAGCCATTTCAGGCATTTAACTCTGATCATGATGTCTTCCACTCTTGTCATTTTTCGGATCCACGAGTTCCTCTTCTTATCTCTCCTGGTTACACCAAGCATACACCTCTCCATGTGTCTTTGAGTTCTCTGCAGCCTTTGTATGTCTCTTTTAGTTAAGGTCCACGTCTCTCCCCAATACGTAAGCACTGGAAGGATGCATTGATCAAACACTTTTCTTTTAAGACATAGTGGCATATTGCTCTTGAAAATTGTGCTGTTTCTTGCAAAAGCTCTCCAGGCAAGTTCTGCACGCCGATTAATTTCTTCATCAATGTGACCCTCACTTGATATCTGCTGTCCAAGATAAACGTACGTGTCTGTTATCTCCAGCTTTTCTCCATCAATCGATAAATCTTCATTTCTTGTAAAAGCATTGAACAACACTTTTGTTTTCTGAAAGTTCATTTTTAATCCCACTTCTTTACTCTTGTCAGCAAGTTCCTGGATCATACTCTGCAGCCCTGATGGGGTAGTTACAAAAATGACTACGTCATCAGCAAAAGAATAAAGTGTACAAATAAGTTTTAAAGCGTTTTAAGACAACGCAACTGGAAGTCGAGAGAAAACAACAATATTTTTACGAATCAAAATACGCGCCGTCATTATCTATCGTCTTCTGCCATCGGTAGGGCAGCTGACGGATTCCAGCCATGAAGAATACTTCGTCGTGTGACGCGATGAAGTCGTTAACACATTTTTGCACTTTGTCACATGTCCGGAACCATACAGCAGACAAACCATGTTGCATCGATCGGAAAAAATGATAACCTGAAGGGGCTATGTCGGGACTATACGTCGGGTGCTTCGAAACTTCCCAGCTAAGCGTCAAGAACTTCCCAGCTAAGCGTCAATAACTTCCCAGCTAAGCGTCAATAACTTCCCAGACCGATTCCGCGACATGCGGCCCAGCGTTGTCATGCAATAATTTCACGGGACGTAATCCTTTACCTATGAATGGACGTTTCCGACAGATTTTCTGGTTCAATCGCAGAAATTGTTGCTTGTAACGATCAGCAGTAACAGTTTGACCCTTTTCGAATAGTTCTTAATAGGGCACACCCTTTACATCCCACCAGATGCACAACATAACTTCCTTGGAGTGAATATTGCGTTTCGGTATCGAGGTTGTTGCTTTACCGAGGTCAACTCAGTGTTTTTTTGCATTTGAACCATATCCACTTTTCATCACCCGTAACGATTTTCCACAGGAAATACTTTATTTTTCATGACACGCTAATCCTTGTTTCTATGGCTCTGGTCTGGTGTCACCCATTTTCTTTCCTTCTGAATCTTTTCAATTGCGCGTAAACGATTGGAAATGGTTTGTTGAGGGACCCCCAATTGTTCAGCTAGTTCTTTTTGCATTTGAGACGAATCTTCGTCCACCAATGCTTGCAGTTCCTCATGTGCAAACTTCTGCGGGACTCCGCTACGTCCCCGATCGCTAACATCAAAATCCCTGCTTTAAACCGTCTAAACCAAAACTCACACGTGCTTTTCGATACAATATTCTCCCCCAAAACAGAACAGATCGATGCATATGCTTTTGCAGCACTGTTTCCTTGATAAAATTCGTAACGAATGCAGCGTCGAATAAATGCAGTATCGCTTGCCATCTTTCACCAACCGACGTGCAAGTGCGTTGAATGTTGGGCAAATTTCTGTGTCACATTTTATACTCTGGACAAGTTACGATCACATGACAACAACTCGGGGGAATGTCGGATATGTAAATTAGCGGTATACGTCACACAAAAAACGCCTTAAAACTTATTTGTACACCAAATATAAATTTTAAGTAACAAGAGCAACAACCACAATCGCAATGGGGCGTGTGGTGGCCAAAATTCTTCTAGAAATAGGCTTTAAAATGGCACCAAGTATACAAATGCATTGCATTCATAAATAAGTCACACAGGGATTAACATGTCAAGCAATAAAGTTAAATCTTGAAGATGAGATTCTGATTTTTGGTGTAAATATGACAAGGATGGTAAGTTAGATAATATCCAAAAACTTGGAAATTTCGTCGTCCTGGAGCGGAAATCAAACATACGTCTCCTGGACAGCGCCCGAGTATCTAACCACTTCACCACCCAGAACAACCCCGTCTCAAGTTTTGTGATGGTTATATTCAAATAAATCAAAAACTTAAGACTTAATCGTTTTGGGTGGTGTAGTGGTTAGCATACTCGGACGCTATCGGGGAGACGCGGATTCGATTCCTGCTCCAGGACGACGGAATTTCCACGTTTTCGGATATTATGTGATTTAGCATCCATGTCACATCTGCAACAGTTACCGGATTCTCATCTCCAAAATTCGTATTGTATGGTGTAATCCCGTATTCCATTCATAATAAAGATAAAATTAAGCATTGCCTGCTCTATGAGTTTAGCCTGGCAACATTTGTGAGGTACATGGCGAGGATGCTGTAAACGTAAGCACATGTCGCCGCTGGTTCCGGAAATTCCGTAAAGGAGGCAGAAGCTGCAGAAATCAACCTCGTTCTGGAAGTCCATCAGATGTGTCTGAAGAGGATTTCAATCAAGCCATATCAAATGACCAACATCTAACCATTGAAGAATTTACAGAAAGGTTATCTGTACAAAGAACAACAGTAGAAAGTGTTAATGATTTAATACTCTACAATGTGTACTCCATAACGCTTTGCGCATTGATCTCAAATGTCGACTAACGAAAGAACTAGAATTTTCCAACTCACTAAACGGAAGACTGAAAAGAGAGAGTACTTACCACCATTCAATAATTAATCCAAATTTATCCACATTAAGTTAATTCACAACACCATAATCGTTCACTGATAACTGCAGGTTGATTTAACACCCACATAAGTTGATATTGTTTTTACAATGAGACAAGCACCCACACCGCCATTTTAATCGTTTCATTGCTGACGAGAGAAGAACAACAGCAGCTTCACTTCGCCTGTAGGAGTGAGCGAGAGAGTTTTGCGCAGTGCGGCAGCGCCATCTATCGTCCTCTTGAACTGCGAGAGACACACACTGGTAATTCTTCTAACGGAAAGAAGGATGTATGGTCTTGGGTTTATCACAAAGTTCGGCCAGTGGATACCATATGACCTATCCGCAAGAAATCAATCTGACAGAATGACCACCTGTCTTTCTTTGCTGGCGCGTCACAGTTATGAACCTTCCTTAGAACGATTAGTTACGGGTGATGAAAAGTGGGTTCTTTACAGAAATTTGAATCGTCAAAGGACTGCATGCCGAGTTGGAGAGCCTGCTCCGTGGACTTCAAGAGGAGGACTGCCTCCGAGAAAGGTCTTGTTAAGTGTATGGTCGGATGTCAAGGGGGTAATCCATCTGTAACTGCTTGTACCTAATCAAGCAATAAATGCTGACCTGTACTGCCAAAATTTGGAAAGATTAAAAGAAAATTTGAATTCTAAACGTCCAGCACCGGTTAATCGCAAAGGCGTCATCTTGCACCATGACAGCGTAAGAGACACCATATAGATTTCGCCACTCAGAGAAAATTACTGGGCATTGGATTGAGAGTGTTACCTCCCCCCCCCCCCGTGTTCTCCATATCTTGCACCTGCGAACTACCAGACTAACACCACAACTTTTTCTATCTCTCTGCAAAACAACTTCACTGGAAAAACCTTCGATGAAACTGAAGATGTCGCAACTGCATTACAAGAGTGGTTTGACGCCAAAACGGAAGAGTTCTATTGAAGGGGAATTCACTCACTACCAGGAAGATTAAAAAGGGTCATCGATAATGCTTGTAATGGCAGCTATGTAAAAGAATAAAAATGTAATAAACTGTTTTTCTTCTCTACCAAAAAACTGGTAGAACACACACATAACACTATGTTTTAGTTATTCTGCAAAATTTCCTTTGAGACCCAATAGTAGATTCTGAGACGCAAACATCCGTTTTATCATTTTTTTTGTGAAAGAAGACAAAACATAGAATAGAGGGGACTGGAGACAAAAGCACAGAGGGAGAACCAGACAAGTTACAGAAAATGAAGGCTCATGTAAAGGGCCTGGTTGAGTTTTTGAAAATCTGAAGCCAAAAATTAACAAGAAATGTGACTCCAAATTATCGGGTGTAATGAGCACGTCTTTTCAATTATTTTCGACTCGAGAAAAACACCTCAGAGCAGATTTTCAGAAGAAGAAAACTTCAGCGACGAAGATAACTCATTTTTGCCTTCTAGAGAAAACGCGAGCATAATTTGAAATGCGCAATGAAAGCAGTGTTCTTCATAGTGCGTTGAAGTAGTTACGGGGAAAAAATTAGCCGGATTTCTACACACAATCGGTAAAACATTCACAAATACAGATATTTAATATCGGCCATTAACGCCTGAAGTGTAGGCCACGGAAAATAACAAATTGTGCGCAAAGCATTTTTCTCTGCAGATATCCCAGGCAAATGGGATTTTTCGAATCGGGGTCTTAGAAACGAAGATGCTATTCCAAATATGGTACAAATACGCAGTCGAGTCACATTATTGACGTCAACAGCGCTTAGCCAATGAAAGAAGGCACGTGTCGTGAGCTTGCTTGGAGGCTATATAAGGTGTGCTGTAGGCATTCTGAAAACATATCACTCGTTGCTGTGATGGATAAAAGGAACGATTTATCAGATTTGCAAAAAGGAAGATTATCGGCTTTCGGTACGAGGGTGGCAGTATTTCTGAAACAGCGCAGTTTGTGAACTGTTCGTGTGCTGCTGTGTTAAAGTGCAGTTTGTGAACTGTTCGTGTGCTGCTGTGTTAAAGTGTATCGCGATTGGAGAAATTGCACTATTGCGAATAAGCGACGAGGAGACTGCGGAGAACCACGTGACACTGATATGAGACGTGAACGTCGGCTGCGAAGGTGAGTGAGGGCCGATCGACACGCTACAGCGGATCAACTCACTGGCCGAATGAACCAGGATGCTACCGGAAATGTGTCTAAACGACAGTTCAGCGAACCCTGCTGCGTATTGGGCTCCGATGCAGACGGATGGTCACTGCACCTATGCTAACGAAGGTGCATCGGCAGAAAAGGCTTACATTTGCACGGCGGTATCGGAATTGTGTATCTGGAAGCTTACATGATATCAGGGTTGTGTAACGTCCAACGTTCAAGGCATCGTGGCATACCAAAGTGTGACATTTTAAAACTGCTTAGAATCACGGAAAACAAAAACATAACATCACGCTTCTTCAGTTTCTCAGTGTTTGATCATAATATACATGTATAACGTTTTGGAAAAGAAATAAATGTATTTTTAAGCAATTAAACGAAGTATTTCCTTTAATTTCTTGTATAGCTGAACAGATGAGTGGTTGGGGAGAATAAACACGCACGTTGCATTCGTGTTTTGCGTGATTTTATTGCCTTGAAAGTACAAGTGACGTGTTAATTCCTGAATTGTATTCGTAAACACGATTCCAAACGCACCAACTCAATAGCTTCTTCTGTTCGTTAATTGAATTGTGTATTAATTTGTGAAGAAATAGTCGAAATTCTAAGGCAGGAAAACATCTGCGATCCTATTAAAAAACTGGCGAAACCAGAAAAGACTGTGTACAGCTCAATGAAGTAAGTTGAGATTTACTCGGTGCCATTTCTTATTGGTGCGGCCATCACCAGGGGCTGGGTTTTCTAGAAAATATCACTAGGGATGCACAATCCTCATACACAAAATCATATCTAGGTGTCTCTCAGATTCCAACCAGTCACAAGAAAACAAATGCTGCCACAGCAACGTTTTCCGTGACTCACTTATAAACGTGGAAAGAGCGAAGACCTTTTCTTGATGTTCCTAGTCCACGTTAAATGTCTGTATTAATTATTCATTCGCCTTCTAATTAGTTCTTCAGTTGCTGCTTACCATCTTTGGTGAATCCCCAGCATTGTGCGGGGCTCCAAGAAGCAACCGGCCAACTTGGCTTGGCAATTAGCGTGTGTGAGTCTGGAGGAATTCGAGGCCGCTGTGGTGTAGCGGAAGGATATCCGGCGCGTAACTGGAAGACCCTGGGTTCGTTTCCCGGTGGCGGCCAATGAGAATTTTTCCGTGACTCACTTATAAACGTGGAAAGAGCGAAGACCTTTGTTTGATGTTGATGCTGCCACAACATGAGGTCAACTCGTCCAAAATATCCCACAAAGATAAATGGGCATCTACATCTCAAAACCAACTGCAGCGTTTTAACCACTCCAGCTTCAGGTAAAATTGGCATCGCTCAGTGGCTGGGGGCTCAGTAGATGCCGTGCATGCGATCCCACATCCTCCATGTGGACGGGAATGTCTCATCATGTTGCAGAACAATGGATGACCTATGTCACTGCTCTGCAGATGGAAATTAGCGGTTGGTGCGGGGTATCCTTGTCTCTGTATCAGTTGGATTGTCAGTGGAGTAGTCAGTCTACTTGCGTGCTTGCCTTCTCGCAACCGCTTTTTTTGTGTGGGGGGGGGGGTGATTAAAGTTTTAACGACCACCGTGAGCAACTCAATTGGTTATACGCAGTCGCCCATCTCTAATTTAGGGTCACTGATTCCAGGGAAGGGAGAAAGCCAGTGCCGTAAGACAAACACAACATCCATGCCTCACTGGGATCCGAACCCTGACCGCTTTCGGACGAATGATCAGAGGCCATCGCTTAGACCACTGCGCCACTGGGGCGGCCTCGCAACCGTTGTTTCTGGCATCGTTGATTTGTGGTGTTATCACAAACCGCAAATTCATCTACAGGTCGAATCAGCTACCCACCCTCTAGAGATCCTCCAGCTCTTCATAAGGTACAGTATAACTATTTGCATTATAGCACAATTGTTTCTCTCTTTTATTTTTTTTTCATGATCTTGGTTTTCCACAGGAAGTAAGTTTCTTTAGAGAAGCCACAAATGTCGTGTTATATAGATGAATGGGGCATCTCTTGATTTTGCCTTTAGCAGTTGTAATTATACACCAAGTCAACTTAAAAGTACAGTATAATACATAAATAAATCAAAAAAGTAATGGGCAATTTGAAAATTCTGCGGTAACAGCAACGGATAGAAGCTGACGTAATACAACACGCTCGCAATGGCGTATAGGTAGTTCGAACAAGCACAGCTCAGCTCTCTGCCGTTAGTCTAGTTGAAGCCAAGGTCAAATAAACATGGACGCTCCGCTGCGGGATTGCAACAAGTTAGATTTTTTGGGCAGAGGGAGTGAAACCTGCAGAAATTCACCGAAGGATGTTGGCTTGGTACTGAAGTGAAAACAGCATGGTTCAGCGAAAAGTTTAGGAATGGGTGGAAAGGTTTAAAGCGGGAAGAACAAGTTTAACCGACGAAGCTCGATCTGGTCGGCCATCAACATCGCCCACACAAGACCAAATCCACAGGGCAAATGGCTTGATCAGAGAAGATCGACGGATTACGTTGTCCGCTGTGGCTGCACATTTGGATATCAACTATATATCAGCACATGATGCCATTGCGCATGATGTTTTAGGGTACCGTAAAGTTTGCACGAGATGGGTACCCAAAGAGTGTATTGATCTGCACAAGCAACAGTGCAAGGAGGTCGCGACCCAATTCCTTAAAGGTTATAAAGAAGATCCGAGTGTTTTGGAGCAGATTGTTACCGGCGGCGAAACGTGGGTTCATCACTGTGAACCGGAAAGCAAGAGACAAAGCATGCAGTGAAAACACCCGTCTTATTCAGTACACAAGAATTTCAGACGGCAGCCCTCCGCCAAGGAAATCATGATGTCCTGCTTTTAGCACATGGAGGCTCATATTCTGGCGCATTTTCTGGAACACGGACAAATAGTGACCAGTGCAACGTACTGTGTTTAGAGAGAAAATGAAACCTGCAATTCGCAGCAAAAGAAAAGGAATCTTGTCAAAAACAATTTTGCTGCTCCACGACAATGCATGTTTCCATATAGCGGCCACAATGGCGGAGGCAATGCGACAACTGCGGTTTGAACGTCTTCCACATCCCCCTTGCAGTCCTGATTTGGCGCCATGCGATTATCACGTCTACGATCCAATTGAAGGGGCTCAACGTGGTCGCAGGTTCACGTCTGATGATGAGGTTACGGAATCGGTGTGGACTTGGATTCGGAAACAGCCGAAAAGCTTCTTCTCCCAAGGAATGGAAAAGCTAGTGGAACGATACGAGAATCGATCTGCACGGAGACCCTGTGGAGAAGTGAGGAGATGATCGTTATGTTCATTTGCTCACAGATATCGGTATTAAAGGGCATGTTGTCTTAACTTTTTTATTCTCCCTCGTCTTTTGGAGGGTGCGGAACAGCTACCTTCGCTAGGAAAAGCTGGTGCTAGAGTTTAGAGCGAAAAGACATAAAATTATAGCTCGAAATCATCATTCTCCTTTTTCTTTCGTTTAGAAAATCGGGAAAACTTGCTATTTAAGACTTTTTCGAAATGGCAGGGCCTTTTAGTAATGGAGTTGGCATGAGGATTTCCTCAGTCAAGATCCTTGCACTTGGATCCACATGCTGCTTGGAAATGTAACTTGGACGAAGGGGGGACAGAGTGGAAGGGATAAATGACTTCTAGCATTCGCAACACATAATCAATAAATTGACAATCAGGGAAATGAAAGGGTTTGTACTTAATGTACTTAAGCAAGCATAGGGGAAATATTTCTTCCAAGTACGACCGTAAATGAGGGGTTGGATACAGCAAGGAGTGCGGTTTGGCGCCAAGTGATACCGTTCTTGCATCCCCAAGGCAACGGTGTGAGCCACCTACCCTATCTTCTTCAACGGCACACTCTTAAGTTGACTTGGAGTATAAGAACTGAAAAGATGTGTTGATTTTTTTATCAGTTGTCGATATCTCTGTCATCTGCAACGCACATAATAAAATAGTGCTTTTTCTTTACCGTTCCAAACGGGCCTACATCCTTACTTTAAAGTAAGAACATTATGGAGCTCCTACCCTACAGAAATGCTTCGTGATTATAGTATTCTATTGTTTTTCTTTAGTAACCTCAAAAACATTGATAGCTGTCATTTGCATTTTATTACGAAGGAGTGAAGCATTTTGCAAACAATAAAATAAAAGTATAAATGCATTTATTTGAAACCAGGGAATAAGTCATGCAAGATATAAATTCCTCTATTAAATAACAAATGGTTTACAGCGGAAATTATAGCTAAATTTTTATTTGTAGAAAAGTAAATAAGTAAGCATGTTGTAATAACGCATAAATCGATTCAGTCAGATTTGAGATACTATTTCATTGGCGGCGCCAGATCGGTTAAAGCAACAGCATCGAGCGTCTTTTGCAGTGGACGACGTGTTGACAAGGTTCTATTGGTTTTCGGCATTTGCTCCGTGTTTGCCCTTTCTCTGTGTCAACGCCACCTGCTTCACTAGACACCAGAGGAACGTCCTAAGCATTCTCGTAACTTCCGTACACACACACACACAAGAAAAGATTATCGGCTTCTATACATCGATATACGGAAGTATCTGATACTAATAATGGACAACGACGGCAGTAAGGCTGAAGGAATAACGTCTAAGTCTAGCATCTTGTCTCAAACTATATATCAGAAGTAGCAAAATGCTTACTCACTGCGTAGATCTGACATGGACACACTGCGCTTGTCAGAACCTTTTAAACCCCAAGATTGAATCAAAACGCCTTTGCCAGCGTTTTTTCTTTTAATTAATAACGAGGAATTGTATACCAATTACACTTAAAATAGTAAAACAAAATCCGAATTTATTAGCGTAAAATAGAATTTAAATTTTCCAAACTTTCGCACATCAACCATGTGGCTTTTTCAAGGAAGGTAGACAGAAAATTGTCACTTGGCTTCCAATTACATTTCGTCCTTTATTTTCTGGTTTACGATCTTTGGCACAGTCTGGAGAAGACATTTTTCTTTTTCTCTCGAACCATGATCCGTTTACTGTTGTCTCAGAACTGATTGATCGATTGCAGGTTTAACGACCACCGTGAACAACTCAGTGGGCTATAAGCAGTCGCCCGTCCCAAATTTAGGGCAACTTGTTCCAGGAAAGAGATAGAGCCTGCGCCGTAAGACAAACACAACATCCATACCTCACTGGGATTCGAACCCGGAAACCTTTCGGACGAATGATCAGAAGCCATCGCTTAGACCACTTAGCCACCAGGGCGGTTCACAATTGAGGAACTCTAGGATCATGCCTGAAGCTGCTAAAAAGTCGAGGTGCTGACGTTGTTTCTTCTCCAGTTTGAGCTGTCGGAGAATCTTAAAGGTGTTCCACATTGCTCAGAGAATAGCAAAAACTAATTAATAACCAGAAACTTGGCACCAACTATACTAAAACTGTGCTAATAATCCGAATTTATTGGCGTAAAACAGAAATGAAAGTTTCCAAGCTTTCGCACATCAACCAGGTGGCTTTTTCAAGGAAGGTAGAGAGTCAATAAATTCGGATTGCTAGTATAGTTTCACTTTTTTTCCGGTTTGAGAGTACTGTACTGTTTTGAAAATTTAAGCGTTTTAAAATAAGACAAGAATATTTGATGTCTAAATTATATTTTGCACCCAAATAACAGCCTCCAGAGTACGTACGATAATATACCATGGAGCTTGAAGTGAATTAATTATATTTAAGTAGCGCTCAAAAGAAATGGAGTTTCGATTTCGATTTCGATGAACCAACCGCGGTACCCAACCTGGTCGTCCCTCCTGATTTCCCCTGTCCTAATGAGTACAAAAGGTCCCTGCGTTTAGAGCATGCTTACATCGAGCGTAAAACGAATTTAAGACCGACAGCCTAAACACAAAGGAAATAAAGAATATCTATAGTAAAGTTAAAAATGCTGGATATAATTAAGGTTATGTAGATCGAATACTCCGATTACAAAATCAACTAGAAAGGCAATAAGATACGTAGGACCCATTACATATATCCCAGGCTTTTCATATTGGTTGAAAAATCTAATAGGTAAATATAACATCACTATAACTGTAAAATCACCGACCCCTCTATAATATCTAACTCAAGTAGAGACAATGCCAGTAAGAAAAAGCTGGTGTGTACGCTATGCGGTTGGTATATCTTCACAACACAAAAATGTCATAAATCTGAATGAGAAAACTATCCTTAGCCACTAGATGTAAAGAAAACATGAGTGTCAACCAAGACATGCAGAATACGGTGCTTTGAAGAGAAGTCATACATTGCTAAGCCGCTCCTGCATGGAGTAATATTAGAAAAGTTTCCTCTTACACGAACTTTTAAAAGACTACCATCACGGAAACAGTTGAAACCCTCTCCAACAAGCTGTCGTGCAACGATACCGATTCTACGGAACTTCCAATTATTCGTCATGCAATGATGATATCCTTACGGAACTACCAATGGTTTGTCATGCAGTGATGCTGTCTCTACGGAACTACCAATGGTTTGTCATGCAATGAAACTATCTCTACGAAACTACCAATGGTTTGTGATGCAATGAAGCTGGCTCTACGGAACAACCAATGGTTTGTGATGTAGTGTAGCTGATTCTATAGAACTACCATTGGTTTGTCATGCACTATAAAAAATTGAATTGTCAAATTACGGTAGATACACCGGTAGCTGATTGGCCAGTCAATAAACCGTAATTTTACAGTACCATACGTAATGTTCAGTAACATGTCTAATGACGGGGAAAAAACCTCTATAATGTTCATTAACATGTCTAATGGCAAATAAATAAAAATACATGTTACGTTCATTAACATGTCTAATGACAAATAAATAAAAACACATGTTACGTTCATTAACATGTCTAATGACAAATAAATAAAAACACATGTTACGTTCATTAACATGTCTAATGACAAATAAATAAAAACACATGTTACGTTCATTAACATGTCTAATGACAAATAAATAAAAATACATGTTACGTTCATTAACATGTCTAATGACAAATAAAAACACATGTTACGTTCATTAACATGTCTAATGACAAATAAATGAAAATACATGTTACGTTCATTAACATGTCTAATGACAAATAAATAAAAACACATGTTACGTTCATTAACATGTCTAATGACAAATAAATAAAAACACATGTTACGTTCATTAACATGTATAATGACAAATAAATAAAAACACATGTTACGTTCATTAACATGTCTAATGGGAAATAAAAACGTCTAATACCGTAATGTTCATTAACATGTCTAATGACCGGGAATAAATATTATGTCTACTGACCGAGAAATAAAAACGTGTTGTCCATGGAGGTGTTACCAGTCGACTGATTGTACATGAAAAAACAGGTATATAACCATTTTAAGAAGAACGTTGCCAGATTGTCATGGTTAAAATGCAGTAACAGTTCAAACAGTTTAAACACCATGAACATGTAATTTATCTACCGAAAATTTATGTTTGACCGCAAGGGGGCGTGCTTACGATCTGTAAACCGTCTTAATCCGGGTGAAACACTGATTATTCAAGGCAATTTTTTTTGTAGTGTGCAATCATGCTGTCTCTACAGAACTACCAATGGTTTGTCATGCAATCATCCTGTCCATATGGAACTACCAATTGTTTGTTATGAAATGATGCTGTTTCTACGGAACTAACAATGGTTTGTCATTCAATGAAGCTGTCTCTACGAAACTACCAATGGTTTATCATGCAATGATGCTCTACGGAATTCTATGGAACTACCAATCTTTTATCATAAAATGTTGCTGCCTCTACGGAAATACAAATGGTTTGTCATGCAATGATGCTGTCTCTACAGAACTACCAATGATTTGCCATGCATTATTCAGATATATGTCGTAGCACAGCATATAGTCACGTGATGAATAACTCATGCTACAGCTCCTCATGTCTTCCACACAATAATTCAAAAATCATCTTTGTTTCTTGCTAGTTCTAATTATCTGCATTTTAATTCTGACCACTACCTTAGAAAAGCCTCCCAGTGGAGAGCAAAAGCTTGGCGAATTACAGATACCTTATTATTCCACTGAATAAACGGATTTATACTAAGCTAAATGTTTAGAGCTTGCATAGTTGGCGTACATTTAACTAGTGCTTTGATGTTTTTTTTATAATTTTCCCGACAGCTGAAAAAATTACACATGCTGTTACGTCATTCTGGATATGGTGTCTTGCTTGAGGTGTCCACGCTGGAGTAAAACAGGATTATGAAGTAGGACATAGAGCACCATTCGCCTGTAAATATTACTGCAGTGACACAATATTTTTCAGCTGGTCCACATGAGAAAGACGCCACGTTTTAAGCGATGTGCAGAACTCGCCAGAAAATATTGTTGAAAGAAAATTAAAGATTCATTTCTTCTTTTGTACATCTAGAACTGTTTTTCCTTTCTAGGTGTGCCGGTGATCATCTAATGTATAGTCACCCGTGCCCAGTTTAAGCACGATGGTCCCAGGGGACGTACAAAATCAACATCGCCGGACAAACACATAACTCATGCCTCATCTGAAACTGCTTGAACCGGGAATAATTCGGACGATTAACAAGGAACCTCGGTCTCGGGGATGGAAGCTCTTGGCAACAATGCAATATGCCAAACAAAACAATGTTGACAAAAACTTTGCTTTCCTCTCTTAGCTAAAAACAGCTGCTCGGCAATCTGTCTGGTATATGGAGACCCCAAAGCTAACATACAATTCGATTTCTTAATAAGCGTTGAAAATTTACGTGTTGTTTTGCATACCAGTTACATGTTCGACAGCCTTTCGTATTTGTTAATGTCTCTACTGAATTGTGTGAACAACACATGAGTTAATTAAAAGGTAGACGATTCAAGAAAACCAAAAAGTGGATCGCATTAGCTGACCTAAATTCTGTAACTTCAGGAGAGCAAACATCGTGTGTATTTCTTTTAGCAGATTTATTCGGCTGATAATTCATTTAATATTGGACTAAACAATCCTTCGTACCTGAAAACGAACGTAAAAAAACAAATTTTAGAAAAACAGAGGACTTCAGAAGCATCCACGTGTAAAAAATGGTGAAAAATGCTTTTCTTCGCAGCTTAAAGAAATCCGTCAGACAAGCAAGCATGGCCTTAATTGCGCTACTGTTCACGAATCGTTCACCGCGGACTTCGTTTGCATGCCCATAAAATAGGAATGGTTCAAAAGTTTACAAGCGTAAGGAAGGGGGAGCTCAACACGACAATGCTGCGGTTCCGAGGTTGGAAGTGCGATTTTTTTTAAGTGAATTTAGGGACTAAATAGATTTCTAACTGTATAGTTACAAATAAAGAAAATATTTTCAAACCAAGGCTAAGGAAATTCACAACATGAAAAGTATTTCAGCAAACTCTGTGGTGCAATTGTTTAATTATTGAACGGGTAGCATTACACTAGAGATCACATATGTACATATTACATAACCTATGCCAGTACAGCCTTACCTGATAAGCTGTGTCCATATGTGACATCCCCCTCCATCCTCATTCTTCTTTTCCAATAAAATAACAAATATACAGTGTGGAAGAAATATTCTGCTCACAATACGTGGCCAACACGTCATGATATTTAACACAACAATCAGACCGCTGAATTGACTGTAATTACTGTTTCACACGTAAGCAACCATTCTGATGCAGGCTTTTGGGTAAACTTCCGGGTTGGGACCTGGTTCAAGACCCGGACGGGAAATGGGGGCTGTGTCCTACCTCACTAGCTTTCTCCCTTTATAACGAAGTAAATTTCTCCGTCATTTTTGGTCTACGCCGGGATTCGAACCCGCGGCCGCTTATTCCGGAACAAGTCGCTCTACCAACTGAGCTACGCAGACGATTATTCTGATTCCTATCTGCCTTTATGTCGTGTGCGTCCTGCTGGCAGGTACGTCACATCTCCCCCCCCGAAACAGGGCCGGGGGCATGGCCCACGGGTCAGCCGTGACCATGAATCGTTGAAGGCAGCCATCCACTGTAGAACGTGCACTTGAGAACTCCCAGTCAATCTGCTGTGTGGAATGCAACATCACACATTTTTTATTTTTCGAAGCGCTGGAGAAGGAATTCTCTGATTTTTCCTGTCTCGCGGTGTGGAAATAACATCACACCAATGCGAGATTTTGAACGGCCGGGTCATCCGGATAGTTCGGGCGCCATTATAACGAAGTAAATTTCTCCGTCATTTTTTGTCTACGCCGGGATTCGAACCCGAGGCCGCTTATTCCGGAACAAGTCGCTCTACCAACTGAGCTACGCAGACGATTATTCTGATTCCTATCTGCCTTTATGTCGTGTGCGTCCTGCTGGCAGGTACGTCACACCTTCTCTGGACCTAATGCCCTAAATTAGAGATCCGCGACTGCTCATAGACTTAAACGCTCATGGTGTTCGTTAAACCCAGAAAAAAGATGCATTCTGTAACAATAAAACTTCCGCACCCAGAAGCCTGGCCCCCACCGTCCTGGCGCAGTTGGAAAACTGGATGCCTCGTGTCTGTGTAGGAAGCGAGAGTTGTGGGTTCGATCCCACCTTGCCATCCACCCAATTCGGGACTTTCCCCGAACGAAAAGCGAATGCGTAAATGGGCACCATAAATCGGCCTTGGACGTTTGATACGTTTCCACCGCTTGATCCTGTAATTTTAACTTTTCCCCAGTATTCGGCTGATCACCCAATCTGGTGTATTCAAGGCTTAGATTTTAATGGATGCTGAGGTTTCATTCGGCGGCCAGGAATATTGAAGATCTATCAATGCCATATGAGGAAGAGAAGATACCTGTCCAATTAGTTCGCTCGTGAGTGGCACAACTGTAGAAGCTGGTCGAGATAGATAGCAGTTAATGGACTTCATGCTTGTGATCTTAAAAAAATAATCCAGTTGGTGGTTTTCCATGAGATGGAGTGACTGCTAGTGGGCATCACCACTATGCTAGTGGAAGCTAGCTGTACGTGTGAAGTAGACTTCTTTCGGTGCGCTCGTAGATAGCTCTAGCGTACACCAGCTGCGACTCGACGGTTGTGAGTGCCTTCTCACACTATTGTTTGCAGCATTCTGGACCGTAATATTATTGCAACCCATACCTTCTCTCAGAAAGCAGTTGGCCGTTCCTCTTCCACTCGAAATCGTTTAGGCATTTGCTCTGTTCCTCCTGTATAAACTGCTGTTCCTTTTGGAATGGGTCACTGGAAGCTGGTAGATTGTTACCAGTTATAGAATTGTTATATGTTTATTCGAGAGATCGACGCTTTTGCATATATGCTGCCCACTGGCTCTGCTGTATTGGTTTAACCTTGAAAGATTTCCATATCCCTACATGGTTTTTATACTTGCTGATTTGTTTTTACGATCGATATTCGTCAGATACACGTGAGAAGGTCACTCGGTCAGCGCACAGGTTCAGGATCTATCGTCAAACGGCAGGTATCACTATTTGTGGAGACATGAACTACGGTCTCCTAACATCTCTGGCTTATCTCGCCAGAAGTTTGACAACTCATCGATGTATAAAACAGTAAAACTATTATAGCAATCCGATTTATTGTCGTATGAATATAAATCAACATTTCCAAGCTTTCTCACATCAGCCATTAGCCAGACTCAAGAAAGGACGTCGATGTGTTTCAGACATTTCCAAGCGCGTGTGACATATATTCTATTTTGACTCATTTTTAGTTCCTTTTCCTATGTAAATTTGAGTTGTTCTCGTTTGCACTTTCCAAACTTAACGTGATATCTTCTCCCTCACATGAATGGAGGTTTGGCAACACCTTGAGATCAGTCCGTAAGTGACGTATGCATGTGATAAGAACAAGACGAGAGATATAATGGCTATGCAATAGCTGTGAGAGGGGTATTTTAATGGTGAACGTTAATGCTCCTTTTGGATACGAGACTGCTTAATTGCCGCTTAAGTATTTTTGAAGGCTACTTTAATGACAGTTTTGTGTTTCGTAGTCAAATATTTTTGTGTATATTAACTCAGGTTTCAGTATGGAGCTTCATTCATAGTTAATTGTTATTGTGGATATTAACCCAAGTTTCGTTGATCTCACCTTGTTGAAGTGCAAGTGATCAAGTGACTATTGACAGCAATAAAGGATTTTCTGTAAGTAACAACTTCATGAACTTTATTTGAGTGACTCGTATTTCACTGAAGGTGAAGTTTTTGATCTATGTAGTGTTTTAGTAAGTCAGCCACACACAAACACACACCCGTACTTACCGCTCTCGGAAGAAAAGTCCCTGGCGCCGTGTTTCAGGAATACAGCCCCCATTCACAATACCATCAAAGTTTCCCAAGAATGTTTGTGCGGTGTCAACATACTACTGTGGCCTACCAGGTTCCAAGAGCTTTCGCATGTGGAACATGTGTGCAACATGATTGAAAGTTATGCCCAGCCAGGATCACTCAAATAGAAAGCAGACAACAGTGCCCGTGCATTATTGAGAACTGATTTGGGTGCTATCTCAAACACTAATCCAACGGCGATAGATTCTATTCCTTGGTGCATAGCTGAATGTATCGAAAACAGAAAGTACTTAACGTTGAACTGCTGTTCTCATACAATCATCTCTTTGCAGCTCTGAAAATTTTTAACTTCATAAAATGCCTTGTTTGTTAATTTCCGTTGAATTTCGTTACATGTTCTACTTGTCGCGATTTCAGTGCCACAGAGTGTGACTAGGTTTTACAGATGAAACATGTCCCTAGTGGATCTCTGGACGAAATCTGCTAACTTGGGGCAACTGAAATCCACGTCATGCTTTTCCATTACATGGTTCTACGACTTGGGTCAGGTGATGTTTCTACAAATTAAATAATCCTTCCTTAGACTCACTAAGAATCTAGACATTTTTACGAGAGAAACCCCAGCACATGATTGGACCATTTTCAATGTTCTGATTTTTTAGGTATTTGAAAAAACGCACGCGCTTTTTAGATAGGATATTGTTCAACGGCTTACGCGATGGTGAAATTGAAAATTTTTCAATATGTTAATTGAGGAACATGATTTTCCAAACTCAGTTTCTGGTGCTCAATTCATCTGTTGATAAACACATAAAGACGTGTTTCTGCTGTTTATAATAGGTTGATTGAATGTTGTAGAAAAACATATGTTTTTAAATTTGACAGAGAATCATGGTCCAGATTTTCTATTCATCTGTTTGTCCATAGGCACGACATTTCCGTTATTTTGTGAAATGATGTTTGAAAAACGCTTTAATGAGCCAGATAAAAAAAGTACATGGGTTGGATGGAATACTGTGAACACCTAGGAAAAGAAGGTTTTACGTACCTAATTGGATGTGCGACCACCTTTGGCATTCAAAACCACCTGAATTTTCCTCGGAATGGACGCATACAAATCTCCTGGATGGTGGTTAGTGGAATGTTACACCATTCTTCATGCAGAAACTGCTCGAGGTCCTTGAAAGATGCAGGAGGAGGGTGGGGGGGTAACGGGATCTTACTCTGTTTTTCAACACAGACAACAGTGGTCCGATGATGTTTCTGTCTAATGATTGGGGAAGCCAAGGAAGGTGTGAAAGTTCGTCATCATGTTCCTCAAACCATGATTGGACATTCTGATCTGTGAATTGGGGTGTTATCATCTTGATAGATAGCATTCCCTGCAGGGAACAATGCCTGAGCAATTGGATGGACTTAGTCTGCCAAAATGGTTTCAAACACCCTGCCAGTCAACCATCCTTTCAAGGTGATCATCGGACCTACAGAAAACCACGATATGACCGCACAGAGCATGACAGAACCACCACCATGCTGCGTTGTTGGGAGCTGACAATCTGGGTTGTACGCTGCTTCTGACGGTGTTGTTCACGCGTAAACACGTCCTTAGGTAGGACATTGTGTAAATGTAGATTCATCTGACCACATTACACTCTTACATGTATCGGCAGTCCACGTTGTATGCTCCTGGCACCACTGCCGTCGCCGTTGTGCATTCATCCGAGTCACCAGAAGTTTTCAAATAGCAGCTCTGCCGTGAATATCTTGTTTATGCAGTTCCCTGCGCACTGTTTTCGTTGATACTGGGGTCTAGAGATCCACATTGAGCTTCGCACTAATTCTCGGCGCCGTGGTCTTCTTATTACCGGTAACAATCATCTTTAATGCTCTCCTGTCTCTATCAGTCAGGGTCGTTTTCCGGTCGCTCTCCTGTTTCGCAGACGAGTTTTTGCCACGAACACGGTATGCTGTCATGACGCTAAACACAGTAGCTCTCGACACCCCACTACCCTGGTGACTGTTGTCACGGAGGCAACAACTAGCCGGCCCCCAACAATTAGCTGTCTTTTAAGTCCGTGAGGTCTCTCATTTCATCGACACCCTGAAAGAAATTTTGTAAAAAGACACTTCAAATACCCCTAAACAAGATCCTGAGGTTATGAACAAAGCTATAGCAACCAAACATTGGTGGATACCTTTGCGTATTGCGGTGTACGCAGCTGCATCAAAAGTCATGTCTCTGAGCATGATGTTCACATTATTCTGTCCAACTTCTGGATATCTTCGAAGTTGGAAGTAGGAAGTACGGGTCTCTCTCTCTCTCTCTCTCTCTCTCTCTCTCTCTCTCTCCCTCTTCTTTGCTATATGTGCTCTGCTGCGGACAGACAGATGGACCAACAGATAGAAATCGTAACCGAACGTATGGAACTAAGTTTCTGCCATTTTCTCAAAGAAATTTTTCCAAATTCAATAGCTTTGACTTATATTCGGTGTACTAACACAAAAAGTAAGAATTAGTCAGAACAAATACATTTCCAAACAATGATAAACAAACCTGCAGATCAGCCAAACTATTATAGCCACCTAACTAATATGATATAGGTCCTCCTCTTGCCGCCAAACACCTCTCACCCAATAAGGCATAGATTCAACGAGATGTTGGTAGGTGTCTCTTGATGTTTGGTACCAGGACTGCAAGATAAGATCCCACAGTTCCCGTAAATTACGTGGTTGAAACGATACTACTCATACCCATTTCTCCAACTCAAACCACAAATGCTCGATAGGATTCCTGTTCGGCGAATTTCAAAGCAATGGCAATAAACGAAATTCCTCTTCACGTTCTGGGAACAATTTTCTGAAGCTTCTTCGCAGTTTGGCATGGAGCCATTGCCTTGTTGAAAGACGCCATCACCGCCAGGGAATAGTCGCCATAAAGTGGTGTACCTAATCAGCCACAGTGTTCAGGTGCGTGACAGCTGTCAGAGGTCGCTCTACAGGGATTATGGGACCAAGTGTTCCCCAAGAAAATATTTCACAGGCCCTCTCACTTCCTCCACTAGCCTGGATCCGTCCCACAGTGCATCCAGGTGAGAAGGCTTCCTTGGGTGATCGTCGCACACGAGCTCGTCCGTCGACATGGTGTAACAGAAAACAGGATTCGTCTGATCATGATACTCTCTTCAAGTCTTCTATGGTCCAATGTCGATGATCACGTGTCCACTGCAGGCGTTGACGACGGTGTACGTCTGTAAGTATAGGTACACGAATGAATCTGAGACTGCGGAGACCCATATCAAAGAACGTACGATGAACGTTGTGTTGGAACACTACAACTGAAATTATTGGTAATGTCAGCCACAATAACCCTCCTGTTGCTAAGGACAACGCGAGATAGCGGGTGTCGTTCACTTGATCGAAAGGCCACTTGACCGAAAATCACTTGATCGAAAGGTACATTTTCACCGAAGGGTCACTTGATCAAAAGGTACATTTCACTGAAGGGTCACTTGACCGAAAAGTTCATTTCACCGAAAGGTCACTCCACCTAAAAGTTCATTACATCGAAAGGACATTTGATCGAAAAGTTCATATCACAGAAGGATTACCTTACCTAAAAGTACATTATATCGAAAGATCATTTCATCGAATGGTCAGCTTACCGAAAACTTAGAATTTTGTTGTTAGAGATGTGTTAGAGTGTAGTGCGGGTTTTGAAAAGCTGGCCACGGAAACATTATCGGATTGTATAAAAAATGCACTTTTAATTTCTATGAAGCACCTCCCCATGAGTAGGTTTTTCGAAATATAATATGTTAAATTTTAATCCTCTCAGCTCATATTCATAAGGGTTACATAGTAAATCAAATAAGTAATGTTCAACTTTTACTCAACCACAAAACATTAATTTTTTTATCGTAGGTCTAGACACAGGCCATATTAACAAATTTTAACCCTGCCCATATTCATAAGCATTACATAAAATGTAAAGTAACTTTTTTATATAAACCTTATTAACATGAGCACACACGGTTAAAATTTGCTAGAAAGGCCTAAGCCGAGACCTAGGGCCCTAAAATTGATTTTTTTTTTTGCCTGAAAAAATGTGCAACATTATTACCTTGACTTTTTATGTAAACCTTATGAACGCGAGTTCGTACGATTAAAATTGGGTAAACAGGCCTAACGTGAAGCCTATGGACCTAAAATTGATTCTTTTTGCCTGAAAAAATGTACAACATTACTAATTTTACTTTTTATGTAAACCTTATGAGCATGAGCACTGAACATTACTTTTATGTAAATCTTATGAACATGATTAAAATTTGCTAAAGAGGCCTAAGCTGAGGCCCAGTGACTTAAAATTAATTATTTTTGTCTTAAAACTAAATATTTGCGTTTCTGTGACGCGGAGAAATCAAAAGTGCAATTTGAGTATGATCTCCTAATGTTTCGGTGTGCTATCTGCCGAACTTGCACCATGCTTCAACAGATCCTGTAAGGAAATCCAAAGTTTTCGATAAACTGACCCTTCGGGGAAATAAACTTTCGATGAAATGAACTTTTAGGTAAAGAGACCTTTCGGTTATAACGAAGTAAATTTCTCCGTCATTTTTGGTCTACGCCGGGATTCGAACCCGAGGCCGCTTATTCCGGAACAAGTCGCTCTACCAACTGAGCTACGCAGACATGTATTCTGATTCCTATCTGCCTTTATGTCCTGCTGGCAGGTATGTTACATCCCCCCCCGAAAGAGGGCCGGGGGCATGGCCCACGGGTCAGCCGTGACCATGAATCGCTGCAGGCAGACAACCACTGTAGAACGTGCACTTGAGAACTCCCAGTCAATCTGGTGTGTGGAATGCAACGTCACACACATTTATTTTTCGAAGCACTGGAGAAGGGATTCTCTGATTTTTCCTATCTCGCGGTGTGGAAATAACATCACACCAATGCGAGATTTTGAACGGTCGGGTCATCCGGATAGTTCGGGCACCATTATAACGAAGTAAATTTCTCCGTCATTTTCGGTCTACGCCGGGATTCGAACCCGAGGCCGCTTATTCCGGAACAAGTCGCTCTACCAACTGAGCTACGCAGACATGTACTCTGATTCCTATCTGCCTTTATGTCATGTGCGTCCTGCTGGCAGGTACGTTACACGGTGAAATGAACTTTTCGATCAAGTGACCCTTCGGTGAAATGACCTTTCGATGAAATGAACTTTTAGGTAAAGAGACCTTTCGGTGAAATGAACTTTTCGATCAAGTGACCCTTCGGTGAAATGAACGTTTCGATCAAGTGCTCTTTCGGTGAAGCAAACTTTTCGGTAAAGTGATTTTCGGTCAAGTGACCCTTCGGTGAAGTAAACGTCGTGCAAATGAACCAGACCCCAAGATAGTCTGCGCTGATCTCTGGCATCAATGAAGCGTGGCCTGTCCACACCTTTTTGATGGCTTGACCATTTTTGATAGGTACTAATTACTGCATAGCGAGAGCAGCCTACCAGCGTCGTTGTGTTGGAGATGCACTTCCCAAGGCGTCTTTTTTTCTTTTCTTTGACCCCTGTCTTTAATTTAGGGTCACTGGCTCCAGGGAAGGGAGAGAACCAGAGCCGTAAGACAAACACAACATCCATGCCTCACCGGAATTCGAACCCGGGCCCACCTCGGACGAATGGTCAAGTAGCCATCGCTTAGACCACTGCGTCACCGAGGCGGCAAAGACGTCTTGCCATAACAATCTATCCTTTGTCGAAATCAGATAAATCCTTTGCTTTCCCCATGTTGAAACGAAATTAAATACTGACTGATCGAGCTCCGACCCGGGTATTATATGCATCATTCGCGGCCTTGGCACATGAGGCTGATTTTCTGCACGCGTGCTTATTTGCATAACGCAAAGGCGGTTTTAATGTTTTGACTGATCTGTGTAAATGAAAGAAAACGGGAATACATCCTGAAAATTAACGGTTTTGATTTTTTATTCAAGAGATATGGTGTTGTAATTTTTAGTTTTAAAAAATCGTTAGTTGATTCGTTTTCTTGTGAGAAAATGAAACGGTTCAGTGCAAAAAAAGAAAAACGAACAGTTATCATTTAATATATATCCAGCTTCATTTGTGCATTTCTTATACTGGAGCAAATAAAAACAGACATAAATCAACCTGAGTGTCTTATTTCTAGACCGAGCAACAGCGAGATTTTCTCGGAGATTCCCTTCCGAGATGAGGATATAAAAACCAATCATTCTCATTAAAGTAAAGGTTTGTTTTCCCTTCGCCTAGAGCAAAGCTTAAGGCGTAGACGAAGGAATGCTGAGGGAAGCATATTTTCAAAAAAGATCAAACTGCAGAGGTCTATGCACAAAGAGATGTAGGCGCATTATTAGTACTGCTGGAAACATCGTTTGCACAGAGAGAGACAAAGAGAGAGAGAGAGAGAGACGAGCAGGAAGACTGATGCCACTTACAGAAATGATTCCGGCTGGAGGATGCTGCTGTGGCCCTTTTAAGTTAATGGACTCCTTATTCCCTAATTCGTTTTGTGAGTGTTTGTGTTCCTATAGGTTGACGATGCTCTCGCTGAGCAGAGATCCTGCAATTGCAGAAATGGTTATTTTGTTACATCACCACTAGCCCTCTGTTCAGTGAAATTAAGAATACAGACTGAAAGTGAATAAAAAAGACACTCGCTGAGTTGTTTTTCTATTTGGAATTCCGACCGAAAAAGATTGGTTACTTCTCTTGAGATTCTAATGTTGAAGCTCATTTAGAAGCAATGATTTTCTTCCTTTACTGTAGATCTGCTTATCTGTTGACCCGCATAATTCCTGTGTAGTCTGGGACAAAACGTGGTAATCTGAGAAAAATCGAGTACATGTATCTGAAAGTATATGGGATGTGCTACATGCTGTTTCCACCAGGTAGAGATTTGTATAGTGCAGTCACTTCTCGGATACAAGCAAGCGCTGTATATGGTGCGTTATAAATTTATTGTTTTACGAGTATCGGGTGACAATAAAATAAGTGTCACTATTCTCGGGCGTCTAGGATGGCGAGTAGTGGAGACTCTGCCACGAAATTTGATAAGTGCTGTTGTTGGTTCAAGTAAAGAACAGACAAGAGCGTGAATTTACTGCTTATTGACAACACAAATATTTGGGGACAAAATCTGCTCAATATGCTTGCCTTCACAAGAGATTACCTGTGTTGCGCAACAGAAGCATTATTGCCGAAACGCAAGAAATTTCTTGTCGTTCAAACAAAAAACTTCGTATGCAAATTTGGCATGCTGCATCTGGTATGGCGAAAAACGGCAAGTCTTTCTCCAGCTCGAGAGGACCTTTCTTGGTGAGCTTACCTCTTTGAGATCGAAGCCACTCATCCACGTTGACCTCATCTACGTTTTCAAATCCAAGTGTCTTTGTAGTGTCAACGATGTCACATCTGGAATTCGAAAGCTTAACAGCATCAAATTCGTAAGAATCAGGGACATGAGACCAAATATTTTTCCAAATATTCTTCACACAAGACTGAAAATTCTACCCGTGAATCTCCAGTGTTGTCAATCACTCTTTGATGTCAAAGTTCTTCCAAAACTCTGCCACAGAAGCTGAATCTTCGCTCTCTATGTTCTTAATAAGAGAATAAAAATCGTCTGAAGACAGTAAAGTTTGAAAGTTGCAATAACACCCTGATACGTCGGTTGGATATGCTGCATTTAGTGCGAGGAATGTAACATTGATGTTTTCAACAACAACAATAATTCCTGGGATGTGTCCAGGTGAGTTATCTAGTAGGAAGAGAATTTGAAAGTGTGCGTTTTTATTTTTATTTTTTGAAAGGGCGCTAAAGGTTAAACGCACGTGTCGCAACGTTACCACATTTTCCTCCGTAAACAATTGAAGGATAATTTACAAATTCGTACATAACCCAAAGTATTTATGAGGAAATTCAACGAAATTTGGTACCAAGGTTTACTTATTATTAAATTACTTATGTACCTCAAGCATAATAAAGTCATGAGCGTTTTCCATGTGAGAATACCATAATCTTTGAATTTATGATACATAAAAGAACAGTCCATGGTAAAATATTTTAAAGTCCTTTGCTTAAGACATGTGGTATCTAATATGGAGTATGATCACACCCCCGGCAACTATACGGCCCAAGTAACGGCTCCTCACACTGTTTATGGGGATATGGATGCAATCTTACGGATTAATGACCATTCCTCAACAAGAGCTGCTCTGTGTTCTTGACGTGTTCTCTGCCTAGAGGCTGGCGAGGTCCAATGCGCCTCCCTGGAGCATCCTATTCACTGAAGTGCCAAAAGTCATGGGATAGCAGTATGTAAATTTTTAACTGGTGCTGCCGTCGTATAAAGGCTTCGACGCATGCCACGATTTTTATCAGTTGCGAGGTGTTATGGCAAGTCGACTTGAATTATCGGAGTTTGAACAAAGCATGGTAGTGGGAGCCAGACGGATGGGACATTCAATTTCCGAAATTGTGTGAACATTCAACATTCCTCGATCCACGGTGTCACGTGTGTACCCAGAATACCTCTTGGAGGGCATTACCACCTACCGTGGACAGCGCAGTGGCCGACCATGGGTACTGAATAACAGTGACCAGTGGCGTCTGACCAAGATTGTCCATATTAACAGACAAGCGACACTGGCTCAAATAACATTCACATTCAATGCAGGAGGTACTAGAGACATATCCATCAGGTCAGTGAAGTGTAATTTAGTGTCCATGGGGTATGGGAGCAGAAGACCCTCCAGAGTGCCTTTGTTAACACCACGCCATCGGACACAGCGCCTCACCTGGGCTCGTGAACACAGTAGTTAGACCCTGGAAGACTAGTAATATGTAGCGTGGTCAGATGAGTCGCACTACCAGTTGTTACGAGCTGATGGTAGGGTTAGGGTGGTACTCAGACTCAATGAAGCCATGGACCCAAGCTGTCACCAAGGCACTGTGCAAACTGGTGGTGGTTCCATACATGTGTTGGGTGTCTTCACGTGGCACGGTTTGGGTACTGTGTTCCTTGTAAACACATCATTAACCGGTAATCACTTTGTTGCTCTGCTGGGTGACCATTTGCAGCCCTTCATGGACTTCATGTACTCCAACAACGAAGGGATTTTCCAAGCGGACAATGCACCATGTCATCAGGCCCAAGTTGTCCAAAATTGCTTGAGGAGTATTCTGGACAGTTCTGACGGATGGTGTGGCCACCATATTCGCCCGACATGAACCCAATAGAGCACTTATGGGACGTGGTGGAAAGGCCCATTTGCACCCGAGATCCTGCACCTACATATACCAGGGAACTGTGGGCGGCTGTTCAGATGGCATGGCTCAATATCTCTCCAGACGTTTTCCGGCCATTCGTGGAATCGATGTCACGTCGAATTGTTGCACTTCATCGTGCTAGATGAGGTCCTACAAGATACTAGGCACGTATCCCATGATTTTTGGCACTTTAGTGTATATTCTCTATAGGAATCATGTCAGAGCACCTCAGTGGTCACTCCACTGAGCGAATATCTTCTTCCTCGAGGAAAACGTCGACTGAATCAGCTCGATGACATTGAGCATTATCTGCCACAAGAATAAAAACTGAACATACCATTACTATGAATAGCTTAACATATGGGTTCACGATATCGTCTCCGTATCTCAGAGCGATAAGAGGGCGACTATGAAGGAGAAACAGGTCTGTGCACCCGTTCTTCATTATTTCTACCCTGACCATCAAGTCACAGCCACCAGACTAGTCCCTTTCTCTGATGTAAGAAGGATTGTTGCAGGTCCCTGGTTCTTTCCAAACGAGAACCCATAACGACTCTCCGCTTAAGCTAAACCGCGGTTCATCTGTTAAAACAACATGCGCCTACTGGCCTAGAATCCAAGAGTGATATAAGCTACTCTACGTGAAATGCGTCCGCCGGGAGAAAGAACTTAGAAGGGCACAAACAACGCTTGCCTTTTTGCAAAGAGTCAAGGTTCACCAAGTCTTCTCCGAGCATTACGCCTTGAAGCCCCTGTACCAACTATAAGCTCTAAAAATAGTTACTAAGCGGACATTTCTCTCTTTCGTCTGGTCGCCAGACTCAATAGCGATCGTCTTCAGCAGTTGTGGCTCTGGGATGTCATTCTCCTGGTTGACGATGAACACCTCATGTCTATTGCAACTGTCTCCGGAGTCTTAGCAGGATATTTTGTCGAACATTCAAAGCTGTGGAAATTTCCGTCAAGAACTGATCTCCTTCTATCCTATTAATCGCCCTCCACAGCTGAAATTATAACCCATACGAGGTCTCCGTCACATAATCAGCTCAATTTTCTATTGAACCAAGTGTTGTGTAGAACAGTTACAAGATGCGAGTAAACTCGTGCGTCTTTTTAACGCAATCCTAATTTCAATATTCAGGCTTATCTGCTATTAAAGTAAATCCAGATTTGCATGTTCGCTTATTTTCAGCCCATTATTTTACTCACATCAGCTGCTATATACAGGGGTTGGACAGAATAATGTGAACATTACGCTCAGAGACGTGGCTTTTAATGCAGCTGCGTACATCGCAATACGCAAAGGTATCTACCACTTTTTGGTGGTAACAGCTCTGTTTAGAACCTCAAGATTCTGTTTAAGTGAATTTAAATTACTTGTTGCAAAATTTCTTTCAAGGTGACGACGAAATGAGCTACCTAACGGACTTCGAAAGAGGACTAATTGTTTGTGGCCGGCTAGTTGATGCCTTCGTGATGACAATCGCCAGGTTAGTGGGAGTTGATTGATTGATTGATTGATTGATTGGAGGTTTAACGACCACCGTGAGCAACTCAATGGGCTATAAGCAGTCGCCCGTCCCTAATTTAGGGTCACTGGTTCCAGGGAAGGGAGAGAGCCAGAGCCGTAAGACAAACACAACATCCATGCCTCACCGGGATTCGAACCCGGACCCCTTCGGACGAATGATCAGAGGCCAACGCCTTAGACCACTGCGCCACCGGGGCGGCGTTAGTGGGAGTATCGAGAGCTACTGTGTCTAGCGTCATGGTAGCATACCGTGTTCGTGGCAAAACCTTGCCTGCAAAACACAAGAGCTGCCCGAAAACGGACCTGACTGATAGAGACCGGAGAGCATTAAAAAAGATTACTCGTAATAAGAAGACCACGGCGCCGAAAATTAGTGCGGAGCTCAATCTGCATCTCCAGATCCCAGTAACAACGAAAACAGTGCGCAGAGAACTGCATAAACAAGATATTCACGGCAGAGCTGCTATTTCAAAACCTCTGATGACCTGGGTGAATGCACAACTGCGACGGCAGTGGTGCAGGAGCATACAAGGTCGACTGATGATGCATAGAAGCGTGTAATGTGGTCGGATGAATCCACATTCACACTATTCCCCACCGCAGGACGTGTTTACGTGTGGAGAACCCACCCAAACTGTCTGCTCCCAACAGTGCAGCATGGTGGTGGTTCTGTCATGCTCTGGGTGGTCATATCGTGGTTTTGAGCAGGTCCTTTGATCACCTTGAAAGGACGGATGACTGGCATGGCGTATGAAACCATTTTGGTCGGCCAAGTCCATCCAATTGCTCAGGCATTGTTTCCTGCAGGGAATGCTAGCTATCAAGATGATAACGCCACAATTCACAGAGTTCGGAATGTCTAATCATGGTTTGAGGAACATGAGGACGAACTTTCACACCTTCCCAATCATTAGACATAAACATCATCGGACCACTGTGGTCTGTGTTGGAAAACAGAGTAAGATCCCGTTACCCCCCCCTCCTCCTGCATCTCTCAAGGACCTCGAGCAATTTCTGCATGAAGAATGGTGTAACCCCCACTAACCACCATCCTGGGTTTGTATGCGTCCATTCCAAGGAGAATTCAGGCGGTTTTGATGCCAAAGGTGGTCCCATACCTTATTAGGTAAGTAAAACCTTTTTCTAGGTGTTCACATTATATTGTCCAACCCCTGTACATTGTTGTAGAGAACCAAGAATGTACGTATATAGCAGTCGATATGAGTAAAATCATGAAAATACGCATAAAAGTGTATCATAATTAATTTTTTTAATGAAGGGTTAACGACCACCGTGAGCAATTCAATGGGCTATAAGCAGTCCCCAGTTTCTAATTTAGGGCCACTGGTTCCAGAGAACGGAGAGAACCAATTCCGTAAGACAAACGCAACATCCATGCCTCGCGGGATTCGAACCCCGACCCATGTCCGACGAATAGTCATAAGCCATCGCTTAGACAACAGCGCCAACGGTCGGGGGCTATTACCGTGATTAAGCAAAAGACCGTGCGCGTATGTATGTCTGTTCGAAGACCTAATGCTTGGTGTCACATTAGAAACCTTCAAAATATGTGAGTTCAGGCCAGAATACTTTTTTTAATGAAACCATACCCTGATTGGCAATATTTTTTTACGTGATTACCACCAACGTTTATGTCTCTCCATTTTCTCTCAAAACGTGCGCAGGTTACAGAAAAGGGTGCTAATACTTTCGTGCGAGTTGTTATTTCAAATAATAACATTCAATTCACAGTTCTAGATAAGGGGGGACACACAAAAGTTCGACATCTCGTAAGATTTATTTGTTTTAGTTTTTGTGTCTTCACTTTATAGCTGCGGAAAATAGCTTTTATTCATAGTGTATTTAACTCATCAGAGACTATTTCTCCCCAGATTCGAATTTCATAGGATTTGAAATGGACTTTCATTCATGAAATAAATTTTCTTCTTTTACCTACTGTTATATAATTTAGAGAATGCGTACTGCGAAATAGCCACGATACCAGCTTCGCAGCCAGTAGAAATGTTTGCAGACTTCAATATATAGGAAGGCACCTAGATAAGCAGTAAGAGCTTCGCAGCCAATAGAAATGTTTGCAGACTTCAATATATAGGAAGGCACCTAGATAAGCAGTAAGAGCTTCGCAGCCAATAGAAATGTTTGCAGACTTCAATATATAGGAAGGCACCTAGATAAGCAGTAAGAGCTTCGCAGCCAATAGAAATGTTTGCAGACTTCAATATATAGGAAGGCACCTAGATAAGCAGTAAGAGCTTCGCAGCCAATAGAAATGTTTGCAGACTTCAATATATAGGAAGGCACCTAGATAAGCAGTAAGAGCTGGAAGTAAAAGAGCAGCGGAAAGCAGTAATAGCGAATTATTCGGAGAAATGCAATATTTTGATAGAGTTCAGACAAAGCTACGTTTGAGACTCAGTACTTGCTATTGAAGTAATGTCAAGTGATGACACGAGACTTAAATTCCAGCCGCCCCGGTGGCGCAGTGGTCTAAGACGTTGGCCTCTGATCATTCGTCCGTAAGGGGTCCGGGTTCGAATCCCGGTCAGGCATGGATGTTGTGTTTGTCTTACGGCACTGGCTCTCTCCCTTCCCTGGAACCAGTGACCCTAAATTAGGGACGGGCGACTGCTTATAGCCCATTGAGTTGCTCACGGCGGTCGTTAAACCTCCAATCAAAAAAAAAAAAAAAAAAAAAAACTTAAATTCCAATAACAGATCATACTGACAAGGATCTCATTCGCCAATGTGCTTCATCTTTCTGCTTCGTTTTTAAAAGAAACAAGAAAGATGACACCGCATTCTCGGTTGTAACGAATATTGAATCCTATCAGTCACGAATTAAATATTTTTTTCATTTTTTTCATTTCATTTTATTTATTGATCTTGCTGTTACATATTAAAGTTAATAATTCTGAACAGTTGAACGTAAACATGTAAATAACAGCAGGGAATATCAAGGAAAAGGCCTCTAAGAGACCTGACTCAGCCTTGATCTCCCTAAGTATAAGCCAAGCCAAGAGTTTTAATATAACGGCAAAAAAGTCAGAAAAGAAAACATTGAAATAAGAAGAGAACGAAGAAAGAAAGAAAGAAAGAAAAAAGTAAGATAGAGTAACATTTATAAGAAACAACATGTTAACTATATTAAATATCTAGAATGATATTGAATTGACAGCATATCGAGTTAAATATAATATAATGACAATCATGAATTGTTTCAAAGTTACTCATACTTAGTAGAACCCATTTAAAAAAATACAAAACATCAACCGCATTTCTACAATCGATAAAACATCTAGAAAAAGAAGCGGTTATTTTCCTCTTCTATCAGTTGAAAAGTACAGTATATTATAACATTAACAGTTGTGCTCAGAAAAGTAATCTTAACTGAAGGAGCATATCAGAGACAAAACGATTTTTATATCAAACGGTTAGAAGAGCAAATTTAAAGGGAAACATAAACTTTCTCCCCCTCCCCCACATCGAAAAAATTTTGAATGATGAAAAAGAAGAAAATATGTGAAAGGTATTCTTGACAGCATAAGATATATTAAGGAAAAGCAACTTTCCTAATACGTATCTTGGAAGCAGAGATAGCGAAGAAAAGGTTTTAACATTTATGCTTCCTAGCGGGTAAACAATGAACTATTTTAAAAGATAATATTCTCCATCTTTACTGTAACGAACGGCATACAGTAAAAAACAGGAATTTTTCGAAAGGATTTTTAGAAACGGAGATACAGCATCAAACAAAAATACACACTAACACCTCCTAGCTCCAGAACTGTGAACTACAAACCCACACGAGTAGAGGCAAGGTGTTCCATAAAGTAAATGGTATACGGCATTCAAGGAATTTTTAAATCGGACTTTTTAAAGCCGTGATATTAACAAAAGCCGAAAAGACATTTGAGTCTTTAAAGGGAAATATTGTACCCTACTTCTGGTAATAAATGTACAAAACATATTTTGGCAATTAGTAGTATCTGGCCGCAAAATGATTTTTTCAGTCGGATTTTTACACGTGCATATGTGCTGCTAATATGCTCAAACGGAAACGTGAACTTATACCCTCTTAGTGGTACACTTGTGCGTTAAGAAAAGTTTCAAAGTATATGCAAAACATTTCGCCCTCAAACCGCTCTCCCACAAAGAAAAAAGCTTTCAAATTGGACTGTTAGAAGCTGAGATATCGACAAAAATAATACATACGTACATCTACGCCCCCTGGCGAAAACATTCATGCACCGTTTTCAGCGCAAGGCATTCTCAAGAAGCTTTTATTTTATCGTTCCTACATTTTATTTTTATTTTTTTTGTTGGAGGTTTAACGACCACCGTGAGCAACTCAATAGGCTATAAGCAATCGCCCATCCCTAATGTAGGGTCACTGGCTCCAGGGAAGGAAGAGAGCCAGTGCCGTAAGACAAACACAACATCCATGCTTGACCGGGATTCGAACCCGGACCCCTTTCGGACGAATGATCACAGGCCATCTCTTGGCCCACTGCGCCACCGGTGCGGCCTTCCTACATTTGAGTGGTATCTAAACATTCTTTTTCACATGACTAAATAAATTTCATCTCAAAAAAAATAGACATTAAACTTTCTTATTCTTCCATTGCAACTCTCCAATACATACCTTCTCAAAACTTTGTAAAATGAGTATTTCTACATACAATGTTCCACCTCTGACTTCATTTTTTTCTATGCGAACAGAAAGGAACTTGAACAACCATCTTAGAAAATGCTTAGTTCACATTTCTCCTCCCGAATCGTGCAATCACGTTGCCTTTTCCGGCAACAGTTCTCAAAATTTAATGTATCACGACTTCTTCATGAAGAACATTAAAACCAAGTCAGCTTAATGGAATAACCTTTTCAGCTTTAACATTCCTTCAGTTTATGGGGAAAGCCCATTGGATTCATTCACATCATCACAGTTTCTTATATTTCAATCTCATGTAGGCTCGGTTCATTTTTTTTCAAGATATCACTTCCTTCACATTTATTTTCAACCTCTTCTCGTAGAAACCAACATCTTTTTTCCTTTGACCACAGCCTATGCCTATTAAGAATGAATTTTCCATCAAAACTACTGGAACACATGTCTAAACCAATTTCTCTCATCTCAAAAAAGTAGCCATCAAACATTCTTATTCTTGCATTGCCCCCCTCCGGTCCTGTTGGACGAGCAAAAAGGAGCACTGGGTTCCTGGGGCGTACCTGAAGAACGGGGGGGGGGGCGTGGTATCGTCTATGATGACACAAGTACTACCTGCCACGCCCCACGTCCTACGACTACGCACCAAGAACCTCCTGCTCCTTTTTGCTCGTCCGGCATGACCGGAGGGGGCAATGCAAGAATAAGAAAGTTTCATGGCTACTTCTTTGAGATGAGAGAAATTGGTTTAGACATGTGTTCCAGTAGTTTTGATGGAAAATTCATTCTTAATAGGCATAGGCTGTGGTCAAGGGAAAAATATGTTGGATTCTACCCGGAGGAGGTTGAAAAAAATGAAGGAAGTGATATCTGGAAAAAAATGAACCGAGCCTACTTGAGATTAAAATATAAGAAACTGTAATGATGTCAATGAATCCAATGGGCTTTCCCCATAAACTGAAGGAATGTTAAAGCTGAAAAGGTTATTCCATTAAGCTGAGTTGGTTTTAATGCTCTTCGTGAAGAAGTCGTGATACATCAAATTTTGAAAACTGTTGCCGGGAAAAGGCAACGTGATTGCTCTGGCACGATTCGGGAGGAGAAATGTGAACGAGGCATTTTCTAAGACGGTTGTTCAAGTTCCTTTCTGTTCGCATAGGAAAAATGAAGTTAGAGGGGGAACAGTGTATGTAGAAATACTCATTTTACAAAGTTGTGAGAAGGTATGTATTGGAGAGTTGCAATGGAAGAATAAGAAAGTTTGATGTCTACTTTTTTTATGTGAGAAATTTATTTAGCCATGTGATCTAATTGAACTTTATGAAAAATGGACGTTTCAAACAGTGTTATTTAGAAAAAATGAACGAATCAAATCTTGACATAGAAAAAATGATAGATTCAAATATTAACTTTTAGTAGGAAGGCATTTCCCATATTATTGAATGGGATTTTTGCAATTTTAAGAAAACGAAAATTTAAAAATCGCCCTCTTAGTAAAAACAACAAAACCATTTTTTATCGAATAAAAATGTATACGATTCAGAAACGAGCTTTATGAAAAATGAACTTCTCCAATATTGAATTTATGAAAAATGAACTATTCAAATATTGGCTTTCAGAAAAAAATAAAGGATTCAAATACTGACTTTTAGTTGAAAGGCATTTCCCATGTTATTCTATGATAATTTTGCGCTTTTAAGAAAACGAAACTTTAAAAAAATCGCCCTCTTAGCGAAAACAAATCCATTTTGATTTGTTAAAAATTATACGATTCAAAAACAAACTTTATGAAAAATGAACGTTTCTAATATTGACATTTTGAAAAAATGAATTCAAATATTGACATTTTGAAAAAATTAACTTTTCAAATATTGACATTTTGAAAAAATGAACTTTTCAAATATTGACATTTAGAAAAAGAAGCGTTTCAAATATAGAGTTTTATGAAAACAAAAGTTAAATAACTTCGTAAATGCTTTCTGAAATACTTCTGATAGCTTGCTTTCACAACTTCGAAGTGATGGGAGCGAAAATAACATTTGTATGCATAAACGCATTTTGTTAAGACTGCATGAAGTGATATACGTTGATCACTGGGTTGATGTATCAGGTTTAGCTATTGTTTTCGTGAAAAAGCTTCTAAGAATAGAGAAAAAATGTCTGTATACAAAGTTGAAGCTTTAAGAATATCATTGAAGTGGAACTGTGGAATTTGATGTGAAAAAAGACAAGAAAGCAACGAATTAACAATGTTTGTTTCAGTGCGGGATACTTTTTCAGTCTGTTCCTCTATAAGAATCAAGAGAAAACATAGAATATCATTGACTGTTCTCTATGTTCAAGACTAACATGTTCTTGAAGTAATTAAATAAATAAAGTGTGATCAGGAAAACAGTTGCGATAGCGAGCACCTATTTAAAACGAAAGTAAGTGGAAACGAAAGTCAACGTCTAAAGGGAAATACAGCAAACCCAGAGGTTTTACATGTTGTGTAATGTCTGACACGTTAGAACTGGTCATTGTGTGAATGAAATATACACGAAGTTTTGACGCATCTCGATGTAAAGCGAAATAAATGAGGGAAATGAATGTTGTTAGGTGTGTTCTTACTGCCTTTGGTGAGGCGAGTTAGTAATCAATATTTGCTAATACGTGAAAAAAACTAAACATAACTCCTTAAGAATATGATTTTTGATGAAAATATTATATTTTAGTTGATATGGCATGAGAATAAATGTTGGAGAGACTGTTACATTATTGTTACATTTCTGACGTTAGTAAAATTTTTATGGAAAAGTGAGTAAGATAAAGTCGTTAAAAAATTTGTTTGAAAGAAACAGGAAAAAAACTTATGAAGAAAAAAATAGAAGTAGAACTGGTCTGCAATGATGCTTTGGTAGGTGGTGGACATCATAGTTTCCTGCACTTGAACGACTGGACTGACGGTTTTCCAGCAAAACATATCTGAAAACATTTCACTTCCTCCACCGGTTTGTTTTCGTCCCACGGTGCATCCTGGTACAAATACTTCCCCAGCTAAACGATGCACGCGCACCCGGCCGTCCACATGGTGTAGCAGGAAAAGAGATTTAACCAATCTGACGGTCTTCTTCCAATCGTTCAAGGTCTAGTTTTAATGCTTGTGTGCCCATAGTAGGCACTTTCGACGGTGAACTGAGGTTAACGTGAGCACTCGAAGCGACCACCGGCTACTCAGCGCCATCTTCAGCAGTGTTTAATGTACACTATATTAGCAAAAGTCACCGGACACCCCTTCAAAAGCAAATGAACGGATTCGCTGCGTTGTTAAGATGCGCGGTACAGCTGCAAACGGTACAAAAACAAGCCTACAGCTGACCGCGATCATAAATGTCGCGGCGGGAGAGAACTGACTTTGAGAAAGAAAATATTGTTGTGTGTTATATCAGTGGGTTGTCCATAAGAGAAACCAAGAGGCGTTTAAACATATCCAAGTGAACTGCTTTGGATGTAGTGAATAAGTGGAAGACACGAAGCGCGCCTGAAGCAGCAAAACGTACCGGTAGACCAAGGAAAATAAGTGATAGATGACGTCAAAACCTCAGGAGAGTCATTACAGCTAATCGACGGAGTACTGCACAAGATCTTGGTGTACAGGTAAGTAAAAATGCTGGAACCTCGGTATGTACACGTACTATTCGCAGAGAACTCCATTCCATGGGTTACCGTGGTCGTACTGCTGCTCATAAGCCTTTCGTTTCCACTCGGAATGCTACTCGTCATTTAGCATGATGTAAAGAACATTTATCGTGGACCGTATAGATCAGTGGAAACGGGTCCTATGAACTGATGAATCCACATACACGGTCAATCTGCCTGATGGACGTGTGTGGGTATGGCGGCAGCAAAGGGAACGCTATTTACCACAGTGTACTGTTCTTACGGTCAAGTTTGGAGCTGGCAGCGCACTCGTGTGTGGGTGTTTTTCTTGGTATGGTGCCAGCCAATTGGTTATCGTGAACAAACGTGTTAGCCAGCACGACTACCTCGATATTCTGGACAATTATGCCCTACTAACTCTGTGCCAATACTATGGAACCGAGTTTTGCTTGTACCAGCAGGATAATGCACCGAGCCATGAAGCGAGGACTATTACCGCGTGGTTTTACGATAATTCTGTATCGTGTATGGACTGGACAGCACAGAGCCCTGATCGTAATCCCATAGAGCACCTATGGGATGAATTAGAGCGCCGCATAAGAAGTTTGGAACCAAGGCCTACTACTAAACAACAGTTAGCGGCAGCATTATGTATTGAATGGAAGCGCATACCTATCGCTGTGTTCCAAAATGTCTCAAAGGTTGAGTGCATGCGCTAAGGCCAAAGGTGTACCGACACTGTACTAATGTACGTTAATAAATGCTATGTTGTGTTTCTCTTCTATTGTCCGGTGAGCTTTGTCAATATAGTGTATGTGTGTTATGAAACATTACTCCCGTCACCAACATTCAAATTGCCAGTGCGTTGCGCAACAGTATTCCTTCTGTTGGCTCGTACCATGCGAGGTAGTCTTTGCTCACCTTTAACATCGATGAGCAGTAGTCGGACGACACCTTGGCGGCGGTTCGTGGTTTTTCATTCCTTGGGCCACTTTTTGAAGATACTAACCACGGCTGACCGTCAGCGCCTCAAAAACTTGACCGTCTCAGAAACACTCTGACCCTGTCGTCTGGTCATTACAACTTGGCCGTTTTCTAAGTCAGCTGCTTTTCCCATCTGAAGAACAAGAATAACAACTGTTTAACAGTGCACAGTATTAGATGTTATTTATGTCTTCTCATGAATTTCACACGCGCCGTCGTTTACCTGCAGTTGCTTCGATTTGCATAAAGACGCGTTGGTCATAATGTTTCGAATCTTTGGTTCCTTTCCGGTGTATATTCGTTACTACTTTCTGACGAATATCTGCTTATGTTATCATTACTGTGTTAGTTATTGTTTGTTAACTACTTTTTTGTGAATGTCAATAAATGAAAAACGGAATTACACCATTGTACAATACAAATTTGGAAGATGCGAATCCGTTTATTGGTGTAAATATCACATGGATGTTAAGTCAGTTATATATCCCGTACACCAAACAGAAATCTTCGCTCTTTTCACGTTAATAAGTAAGTCTCGGAAAAATTTCTCATCGGCCGTCACCGGGAAACGAACCCAGGGTCTTCCAGTTACGCGCCGGGCATGCTACCACTGCACCACAGCTGCCTCGAATTCTCCAGACTCACATGTGATTAACTGCCAATCTACATGGCAGGTTGCTTCATGGAGCCCCGCACATTGCTGGGGATTATGGAGCATTCTGATCATAATCACCAGCAAATGCTTCATAATCCGCAGCAAATGCTGGGGATTATGGAGTATTCTTGGAGCAATGCTGGAGATTCATGGAGCCCGCCCAATGCTGGGGATCGAGGCCGCTGTGGTACAGTGGTAGCATGTCCAGCGCGTAACTGGAAGACCCTGAGTTTGATTCCCGGTGGCGGCCGATGAGAATTTTCCCGAGACTCACTTATTAACGTGGAAAGAGCGATGATTTCTGTTTCGTGTTACTGATCTACGTTGAGCGTTTGAATTAATATATCCCGTATTTCACTCTTTGATATTCTGCGCCTCCGGGCAGTCACGGGAGTGAATTAAAACCTCCAGATTCAATACATATGAAGGCCGGTTGCTTCGAGCAGTGAATCCTGTAATTGTTATATTCAAATTTATCAGAAACTTGAAACTTGGTTGTTCTTGGTGGTGTAGTGGTTAGCATACTCGGGCGCTATCCGGGAGACGCGTGTTCGATTCCCGCTCCAGAACGACGAAATTTTCAAGTTTTCGGATACTATCTGACTTAACATCCATGTCATATTTACACCAATAAACGGATTCACATCTTCCAAATTTGTATAGTTTTTTTGTGGTTGCTGCTTTAATTTTTAGCACTACACTGTACAACATTTTCTGAAATTCACGAGCTGCTTTCCGTCATTTCTTTCGTGAAATAAAGAAGCATACAACCTTTTTCATGAAATGACAGAAACAATCCTGAATTTTACGGATTTTTCGTACCACGGGAAAATTCTGAACTTTCAGAAACCTTCCCGCACACTGTTAAAAATTTCACAGTTAGATTACGGGCAATGGCCGGCAACTGGGGGCCCGGCCGTTGCCCATAAAACTACTGACTTGGCCCATTTTTGTGAAAGCCCATGAAATTACGGTCTGAACCCTAAATACTAAGCCCATAATCTGAAGAGCAACGCCCACAAAAAAATAAGTTTGACCGTATTGAGCTACGCCATAATTTGAAGGGCATTGCCCATAAAAAAATAAGTTTGACCGTATTGAGCTACGCCATAATTTGAAGGGCATTGCCCATAAAAAAATAAGTTTGACCGTATTGAGCTACGCCATAATTTGAAGGGCTATACCCGAAAAATAAGTTTGACCGTATTAACTTAAGCTGTAATTTGAAATGCAATCCCTGTAAATATGAAGTTCGGCCATATTCGGTTAAGCCTCACGGCAAGTAGTCACCGACTTTTACATAAATGCATTTTTTGTGGAAGAGTGTGCAAGTAAATGCATGTTTTTTGTGGAAGAGTGTGTGAGTGTGAAATTGTTGGATACTTACATTATAACTGAATCAATTCAGTTCTAAATGTGAGTAATGATATTTTCATATCTTAAAATCAGGTTTATTACAATATGATAAATAATGACATCAGTTACACACAGATTTGTTTAACATTAGGCTTTACGAACTCTGTACACACAGTTGGTTGAACAATACTTACGTTTCTTTTAGACATGTTTTAATTGGAGAATTATTTCTAAAGCACAGTTGGTTGAACAATACTTAGTTTCTTTTAGACATTTTAATTTGCACATACGTACTTATGTAGTATTTGCATGAATGAATACAAAGGGCAGTTATGTAGTAAAGATATGTACAGGCATATTCTTGTATTTATATGTTATATCAATGACAAACAGAACTACGAACTGGCATCCGAGTACATTGCGTCTATAAGGGTATTCAATCCACAATGGTGTCAAAGTTGGTTTTTCATGTAGGTTTTGGCTAGTATTACATTTGACATAGGGTTGAATCATGCTTTTTTTTGTTTTCACATTCACTGCCTTGTGTGCTGGTTCATTTTACATTCTACTGAGCACTGTGTTGTCAGTGTTCCCAGAACTTTTACTGTCTTGTTTCCCATCTCTAATTTTTGGATATTTACCTACTTTTCACATGTTTAGTAAAATTATGTCAAAAACTGGAAGTACTGCTTTTGAAAGATCACATTGCTTCCCCATAATTAAGGTATCAGAAAGAAAAGAAAAAAAATACTTGAATGGAAATGAGAGCTTTTGAACTTGATAGGGCATAATTTCAAATCTCAGACCCCCCACCCAAAAGAAGAAACACTTGTTTAGACCCTGATTCTAACTGAGTCATTGTAGAACATTAATGCATATCAATATTTCTAAAATATTAAATTTTCCTGTTTGGAATGTTTTTAGAAATGACTTCAGTGACTAAACCTGTTCTTTCATTGTTGTGTTGCCACAAGGAAACCATTTTGGAGCACAAATTTTTTTTTTTGGAAAACTATTAAATAGTTGTATTTATAATATCTTGGCAATACCTGAAGATACTGAAACAATTTTTATTGATGTGCAAATCAGGTGTTTAGTGACAAAGGAAAAGAACACGGCAGAATCTTTAAATTTCTCAAAAAACAATTTCATCACATCATTTTGTACCAATTTCAGCACTATCATCTTAAAACATGAAATACATGCTTTGCATATTGAACATTTTGAATAGACCTTTAAAATAGGAATTACAAAATGTGTAAAAAAAATTTCATATTTTTTAACTTAAAAAAAAAAGTGGCTTCTGATTTATCTTAAAATATAAATTTTCCTGGGCATCCAGGTTTTACTACCTGGGTAGGTAAATAATTTATGTATATACCCAGCTGCGCATGTAACATTTCGGATATTTTCCAAGCCCTGCTTAAAGTGACACAGGTGAAAGATTTCACTCGCAGAAATTTAGAATGAAATCAATTCTTTTTTACATTTAACTTTAATTACTACATTTGCAAAGCAAAGAAACTGTTCATGATATATTTTCACTGTCATTTTCTTGGCAAGCATTTACCAGATTCAGTAAAAAAAGAATAACCGTCGAAACTCGTTATAATGAAATTCAAGGGGGACAAAAAAAAAATTGTAGCAACGTATTGTTCTTAAAACATTACAAATTTTTCATTAAAAAGTTAGTATGTACTACAGAAATTTTCATTACGCATAAGATTGCAATGCTGTAAAAGTGAAATAGTGCCCACAGGACAAGCAAAGGTAATTTTTTTTGTAATGGGAAGTTTTTGCTGAAGTAGTAATAATGAAATATATAAGCTTTAATTAATATGTATGTATGAAATTATGTACTGTATATATTTTTACTTATACATATCAGGGTTTGAAAAATACCATGCCTGAGTCGTGTGAATCATTGACCTGGGCAGGTAAATAAATAATCTAGTTGCCCTAGGTGCCAGACTGGGCAATTAAATCTAAAAATGAAGTTCAGAATATAATTTTCTACTACAAGAAAAAAGACAGTCATCGCATGTCATGTTGCTTTTCACTGCTAATCACTGGAAGTTGTATTATTGTTACGCAGTGCCAAGGACAGAAGAATATCACCTTCTTTAATTATTATGCTTTAGGTCCATAAATTGGAAGCATATGTAATTTTGCTCCAAATGTTTAAAGTCAGCGACTGAATGCATGCCTCTGATGGAACTAGCCTCTTGTGTTTATTGACAAAGGGTTAAAACTTCATATTTTTCATATTTTAATGTATTTCATATTTTTTCAGATATTTCATATTTTAAACGTGTTTTAAAGATTTTTATTGTAATATGGACCTGTGAGTCTGACACTGTGAAGAGAAGCTGCGATAGGAATAATGCATCGCTCCAGTGAAGATGTGAAGCTTTGGTCCGTTAAAAGGAAGGTTTGTTGCTGTGTGGAAATGACGGGTACAAGAGAAAGAGGACTTATGTTATTGGCAGAAGAGCAATAAATGTTGTAGTGATACGCTACAGAAAATAGGTCCACAGCAGCCACCCTTTCTTTTGTTGTATCCTGTACGTTGTTGGCAGGAAAAACCGGATAAAACCTTTTCGATTTGCAAAAGATACATATGAGTAAGATAGAAACTCGCGTGCGAACAAGCTATTAACAGAAGAACCAAAAGTGCAGAGACACAGCAAATCTGTTCAAACCAAAACCGAAATTTATAGTTCCCCAGTTTTCTGTACAACATAGAAAAGCATATTAGTACTTTCGGTAAATGTGTACTTCAGCGTCCTAAACTATTTCGTTGGAAAAATTTAACTGTGGGTGAAAAGTTCGATGCACACATTTTTTTAAGCATGCAAAATAATAGGGAAAGGTGAAAAATTATATTTTTAAATAAAAAGGAAATAATTTTTCTGAAGTATTAACCTGCGAGTACGATGGTTTGTAGCAGGTGGTGCGGGAGGCTGAAGCGATGCTAACGGCCACCACGTGAAGGTGCTGTGCGACGGAGCGAAGTACGAGTTGGTAGCAAATGTGTGGAAGAATACGACAGCAGTAGGGTATATTTTTCGGACGAGTATCGTGTAATTGTGCGCAGAAGTAGTTCAAACCTGTTTTATTCATTTTTGAGAAAGATATGTGCAGAATGTCGTTATTAGTGGTTTCACAGTGTCTCCGAATGGAAAGAAATTAAGGAATGTAAAATAATTTATGTACGACAGAAGTTTTGAGGAAGACGTTTTGGTTCCGGTTGAACCCAAAGTTTTAGTTTTGGTTTGGAAGATGTGCACAGGTAGGTGATTTCTTCAAGCACTTCATTTGCAGTTCTGCTGTTATTCAGTACATCGTAGCTCACATTTTTTTCCTCGTGACATGGATATTTTTCAAAATAAGCAATTTTCTTCAATTCATATATCGCACTATGGCAGGGAGACAGCTTCTTGTATTGTGGCGGATAATGAAATTTTAAGCCCTGACGAAATCCGAAATGACTGACGATTTTGTACTTCCGCTTTCTCAAAATTACCCTTAAAAAAAACAAAAAATTTCAATGCTGCACAAATTCAACCTCTTTCTTTCTGCATATGCCTACAAGACTTTTCGATGACTACGTACTGCTAAACCGCTTCCTTCTTAATTCTTCCGCCCGTTACTTGCCCTTCTCAACGAAGCTTCCATTCACCGGACTCCACCTTGATGCCGTTGCCGCTCTCTCGTCCTATGCCTATACCGCACGTACTCTTCCAAACCATCGCACTCTCAGGTAAATACTTTGGAAAACTTATTTCCTTTTATCTAAAAATACTATATTTTTGCACCTTTTCGCATTATTTTGCATGCTTAAAATATTGTATGTCACACTTTTCCCACACAGTTACATTTTTCCGACGAAATAATTTAGACGCTAAAGTACACATTTACCAAACTTTCTATTTCGGATCAGGGAATCATATGCGAAAGAATGAAAAATTTCACGTCTGCTTTAAAAACAATTACAAAACATGAACAAACTATATTGTGTAGCATATGAGTATAAAATGGTTCGCTCTCCTGGCAAGAAGGTACTTGCTTGGACTTGTAGTCATCCGCACGTGAATTGCACGGCGAAGCGAATCTTCATTTCAACAAAGCAAATCTTCACATCGTTGCCGTAGTGATGTGTTAGGCCTACCACAGCGTCGCACTCGCAAGTCAATATTACAAGTTTCCGACAAAATAATTTAGGACGCTAATCTACACATTTACCGAATAATCTGCCAATGATGAAGATTGGAGTGCTATTTCAGGTGGATTCAGTAGTTTTAAAGAGTTTGTAGAAATCAATGAAAATGCATTATTGGGGAATTGAGGGATATTCAAGAAATAGCCAATGAAATTCAGGATGATGATGAAGAGACATAACAAAGAATTAACAAAAGATCCCCAGACTGTCACGAAAGCAGTGTAGAAGCTTTGGAAACACTGTCACTACATACAACTCACCGATACATCTAATTGCCACACATTCCTGTTTAAACAAACTTGAAAAAGCTGTTTTCAATGAGAGGCAACAGCAGAAACAGTCTTCAATTTTACATAACTTTAAAAAGCCATAAATATAAAAAAGGTATGTAATTAAAATTTTGAGATCAAGTAATTTACATTTTTGAGTAATCTAAGCTTTAAAGTGTTAAATTTAACTAAGTAAATTCAATCATTGATATTTTTCTTATTTTGCATGTTATTCTCATGTTAATTACTTTTTAAACTTAATTTTGGCTGGAATTACACTAACTTTTACTTATGCTGCGCTCTTATTTATGCGTGCTTTGGTTTGCGCTGACATATATGTGAAATATTACTGTATACATGTGATGATGAGGTGATTATAGATATAATTAAAAAATATATATTTTTTGGCTCTTCTGGTTTCCAATTAAATTTATGTAATTTATGTGTTGAGTGGTAAAAAAGCTGTTTTCAATGAGAGGCATATGGGGTTTGTATATATGCAGATTTCCATTGTTTGCTTCTTCCTGCTGAAAACTAAGCTAGGGATGCCTATGAGTTAACTGAATATACCATAGTCACAAAATGATTGATAATTATATACTAAGGAATGCGAGTGAAATGGTATTCCTAAAAGCAATCAAAACCATGTAGCAGTCAGGGAGAATCACAAATGTGTTTCCTGAACGAAAATGTGACATTTCATCACATGAAACTTTTTTCCCGCCTCTAAATTGAGGCCACTGGTTCTAGGGAAGGAGAAAGCCAAAGCTGTTATGTTATGTAAAAAACAGGTTTCTTTTTTAAAGGTTTTAACGGCTAATGTGAGGAACTAAATGGGATATAAGCAGTCCCCGTCCCTAATTTAAGAGTCACTGGTTCCAGGGAAGAGAAAACGCCAGTGCTGTAAGACAAACACAACATCCATGCCATACCGGGATTCAAACCCGGACCCACTTGGACAGACAATCATAAGATGGTGCTTAGCCCACTGCACCACCAGGGTGGCAAAACTAATGCCTCATATGGGACTCAAACCATATGTTAAATTGTGACTGCTAGCCCAAAAACCTTGATGTACAACCAACTCTGATACCAGAACGGCTTGAACATCCTCTAGACCAATAGTTCTCAAAGTGGGTTTCACTAAAATAATAGGGGGGGGGCATATGCGGATTTGTTAGCAACCATACCGAGTCACATAGTGAACCAATTTTCAAAACAAAATTAATCTGAATTTATGGCTAGTGCTGGTAGGATGTGTGGTGAAGTTTAGCATATTTAGCTGAAATTTCTAAAAAATGAACTTGTGGAACTTCTCATTACAGGGTGAAAACAATCTGTTCAATGTTGAAAAAACAAAACACAAGCAATGACCAAAAAACTTTATGAGAAAACCAAATTACAGGGAACAGCTCTGACCAATTTTCATAACTGAATTCATTATCATCAGAAAATGAGCAAACAATTGGAAACTTGATGTTAAACAGCTAATAATCGTCCATCTCTGCACTCTCCAAACATTTACAAGGCAGTATTTCCCATTCCCACTGAATGAACTAGTTACTCATTCACATACAATGCAGAAATGTGTAATCTTCTATTGCCAAATAAAAAACTTATGAGACATCTTTTAACTCTGGTTGGTTTGAAAAGCATTTGTTCTTTGAAATCACTGACTAGTTTTTTTTTTGTTTTTTTTTATTGGAGGTTTAACGACCACCGTGAGCAACTCAATGGGCTATAAGCAGTCGCCCGTCCCTAATTTAGGGTCACTGGTTCCAGGGAAGGGAGAGAGCCAGTGCCGTAAGACAAACACAACATCCATGTCGGACCGGGATTCGAACCTGGACCCCTTACGAACGAATGATCAGAGGCCAGCGCCTTAGACCACTGCGCCACCGGGGCGGCGACTAGTTTTTGGATTCCAATGGAAAAAGAATTTCCAACATTGTCGAGCACTGCCTTAAGTATTTGTTGCCTTTTACAACTACATATTTATGTGAAACTAGTGTTTTATCCTTAACCACCATAAAAACTAAATATTGAAATAAGCTGGATGTTGAAGATAACTTGTTTGTACATAAGCAAGAAAACTCAAAATATTGATGAACTTTGCAAGAGTAAATGAGCTCATACATCTTACTGATACTAAACAAATGACTTGACCAGTTTTATTTTATTTTTTTTAGCCATTTGTGCAATTTCTGTGACATCAGTGTATTGTAATTTTAGCAAATATACCTGTGTATTTGTATTTTTTATATATTTTATACCCACATAAACACACTGGAATAAACTTTTCATTAAAGAATATGCCTGTACATATCTGTACTCCATAGCTAATCTTTGTATTCATTGGTGCAAATATAATACTTCACAAGTTCTTAAGTACATGAGCAAATGAAAAGGAGTCTTAAAAAAACCCAAAGTATTGTTCAGCCAGTTTGTGCTTTAGAAATAATTCTGTCTAAATTCAGGAGTTGAACACTATGCCGTAAAAAAAAAAAAAAGCACAAAACGATAAGACAATATTTATGCGTGTTATATTGCAAAATGGAATTCATTTCAGACTACAAACATACGAAGAATGCTGCCCTACGTAATTCCCAAATCAGCATGTACAGATCGAATTTATTCGACATCCTAGTCAACGCTAGGTATATACCTGGCGATAAAGACTTGCACAGAAAGTAAAGCACTGTATCATATTGATGGTAAAACATATATGGATGTGAGAGTTATGCCCCTACCCCAGTCAAATGAAATCTTAGCTACTACATAGATTTTCCTGTGTGACAATGCTTCAGCCACCCTCGTTTGGTGGTGAAACTTTTAAAATTTTATTTATATATATATATATATATATACGTACACAGTTCGTGAGCTTAATATCAAACAAAAATGTGTGTAATTGATTTCGTTACTTTTACATATCATAATAAACTTAATTTTAAAAAATGTCTACTCACATGTTTTCATGGCGTCTTTCTTTCACATGTTCGTGGCTTCGTGTTCGTCAGTTAGGGATGGGCGATATTTATCAATATCTCGAAATATCGATATTTTTGTCCGATATTTCGATATATAGTATTGATATCCAAGTTACGATATATCAGAAAATCACTATATCGGTGCGATATTCAATATATCAGCCCATGGCTGATGTGATTTAATTTGTGGAATGAAATCTGTGTTCTTTCCTCTGGCATGTCACGAAAATTATGTTGCTTGAGGACTATCAAACTGCGATCTCATTATCGAGATTCACATGATATTATGTCACCTTCCGATTTCTAGAACTTTACAAGGAAAAATATCTGCTGTGTTGAAAACCTCGATGGTTGAAAATTTTAACTATTAGTTGACAGTAGGCACCCAGAAAACAAATTTAACGAACGGTTGATAGCAGATTGTTCTTTTGCCTATGAGTATTATGTTTGAAGTAAACTGGCACTTTGACCAAAATTAAATACATACCAATGACACACAATTTGAAGTGAAGCATTTTTTTTTGTTTTTTTTGTTTTTTTTGTTAGTGATAAAGTATGTAGATCTTAACAGCTATGTAAGGAAATGCAAAACAGCTTTTCGAGAGTTTTCTTGATGTCTTACAAGTTATGTAGTATAAAGTTTGTTGTAATTCAGGCTATGTATATATCAGACGTAATTTTTTTTATCATCCTTTGACAATTATCTTGTTAATACATAGTGAAACTTCCTGAAGTAATTATATAATCTGGTAAAAATATGAGCATAACAACTTTCGTCTTGATCTGCTGATTTTCCCACACTTACAGCATGTTATTTCCTCTGATTGTCCATTCGTTTTTTTGTTATCTAGGAGAGACAGGCTTTCATACATTAATTAGTAAATATATACTTGATGAATTTGGATTATGATATTTTTTTATGTTTTTCATACATTAATTAGTATGGCTTTCATTAATTAATTAGTAAATATATATACTTGATTAATTTGGATTACGATATTTTTTATGTTTTTATTTTTATAATCATATTTTAATGGAGGACTAATAATCGTTAGCATTTTTTTAAATATCTTTCTGGAAAAATAATTGCTTTCTATGAAAAGGCCATCACAAATTATTCGTACTCTAATTACTGTTTTTAACAAAAATGTCACTTGTAAACATATTATAAGCACTTTAATTTTTTTGCTTATGCCATGGGAACTATTTTTGCTTACACCATAGAAGTAATTATATCTGTATACTCCATTAACATTGTGTTCTGTCTTAAACGATAAAAAAAATAGCAAACATTGTTCACACCTTCTGAAAAATATAAATGTATACAAAATGCTCTAAAAATTACAATAACAAAGTTTTTTTAAAGATTTTTTTCCATAACATTTCCTTGCAAGCTAATATAATGTTAACTTTGACATTTGCATCCCAACAAAAATAGTTATTCTTTCTATAATTCAGTTATTCCCACGTTAATTGATGGTTAAGATTCCAGTCTGCTGGGATTAATAAGTACTTTTGTTTTTTTGTCATTTATGCCATACTGAAGCTTCAACTTACCTTTTCTCGAAATGTTGGAAATACATATTTCTCGTAATCTCACATTGATGAAAAACTCATGAAAACATTCCTTTGCAACTGGGATTTTTGGAAACTTCTTAGCAGAAACCATATCCCTGCTCGTCGAGCAATGCCCACACATGAAACAAGAAAATCACCTTTTGGGTTTTGGAAAGTATATTCAGCATTTCTGCAGATTACAAGCTCACTTCTGTTGCATGATTTTTTTATTTATTTTTGCATCAAATTTTTCTGCTATATATTTTTTTATTTTAGGATCTGAAAAACAATATTTTATGTGTTTTTCATATCACTAAAAATACAGCTTGAGAGCTGCAATCTTGCATAAAGATAGTTTTAAGCTATAAAATGTAATAATAAAGGACAAATAAAATTGCTCCCTTTTAGCAGGAGAAAGCAGCTCTTGTAAAAAAAAATTTCAGCTGATGTTTCTAAGAAATTATCTGAGAAAACTGGTAGGATATTTATTCCCCACATTCACTGCCAAGCTTGTGTATTATAATTAGTTATTACTTATTACCAAAACAATTTTTTAAGGTAAAGAATATTTTTATGTCTTAAGAGACACATATGGTTGAGTCGTCATTAGACTATGTAAATGCTATCTGTGGAGAGTAGTTACTCAATTATGTTTGCTCATGCTGATGAAACAATCCTGTTGGCAGAGAGCAAAAGTGAGTTGCAGCGTATGTTGTCCCACATGTATGAAGTTTGTATGAATTTCAAACTTAGTATATGAAAGGAAAAACCCAAAGTTATGTTTTTGACAGATGAATTGTTAGTATTAAATCAAACAGATCAGTCTAAATGGCAAAGAGATTGACCAGGTAAATCAATTTACATATTTAGGAAGCATGTTTGACAGAGGAAACAAATTAGGTGGTGAAATTAGTAGGCTAGTAAATTCATCTTTGAAAGTCACAGCTGCTTCAGGAGGATTTTGAATAAATGATGAATGATAGGTTCTCAAAAAAGTCCCTAATAGTTGTGTGTGAAAAAGTACAGTAATTGTTCCTACTCTGATGTGCAGCAGTGAAGGTGGAGTACTGCAGATGAAACATAGGAGTGATTTGTGAGCTGTAGAGATGTGTTACTTATGTGGGTGGGGGCAAGATATGTTTTGATCATGTGAGGAATGAAGATGTTTTGTAGATGAGTAGTGTGAAGCAAAATATTGTTTGTAAGGTGGGGACAAATATTCTATGGTGGTTTGGAGAATGAGTGGTGAGATGATTACTAGGAGAATTTATTCTGCACAAGTGACAGGAAGAAAATGTAGAAGATCAAGGGAAGACCAGATTCAGGAATTCCTGCATGAGAAAAAGAGAATAAATGTGAAGTACAAATGGTCTTGTGTGTGATGGATGTCAGTGAAGCTCAAGTTGTGAGCTGAGATCACTGTAAATGCAGATGTTTGATACATCAAGAGTAAATAAAATGTATTGCCATCAGTTTTAAACTTTAATCCAGCAGATAAGCTCTCATCAAGAAACTAACCTATGATCTTAGAGAACAGCTTAGTGATATATATGCATGTAAAGAGAAAATCCCTCATCTACAGCAAGTTGAATATAACTAGAGGTGAGAAATCAGTACTTATTTTTGTGTTGTTTTGGTGTTAATAAGTGAAACATTAAATGTTATATCCCATTTGAGTTCAAAACTGTAAAAAAAAATTTTAAATCTGCTGACTTCCTTAATTTTAAGGATAGACTCCACCAATGCGCATTTAAAATGTAAAAAAAAAAAAAAATGATATGATATCGAAGATAGCTCCTCAGGCGTTTTAGACTTGATAAAGAATACTTCAGATATTTATTGTGTACAAGTTTTTAATGGAGATGAGAAATCCAAAGAAATGGACTGAGAACTGGAAAAAAATGCGTGAAGTGGTGTGTGTGTGTGTGTGTGTGTGTGTGTGTGTGTGTGTGTGTGTGTGTTGATCTCCATGAGCATCTAAAGTTGTTCCCGAATGTGTAGAAGCTCGATTCACCATAAGCAGACACATGTCCCTAATTTAGGGCGAGTGGTTCCAGGAAAGACAAGACAGGAACAACTTCTTTATGTGTTTTACCACTTGGTAGGCACATTTTCCATGATTATTTAGATACTGAATAGTTTCCATGACATTTAATGAATATTTCATGACTGAATAGATTTTATTCATGACATTTAATAAATAGATTTCTTGACTGAATAGATTTCATGACATTTAATTGCTAAAACCTGGAAAGAGCGACATCTTTGTTTATTCACTGACGCCACATATTTGGAGGATTTTCACATTTAATGAACAGTGCTTCTTATTTTGAAAATTTGACTGTTTTCTAGCAGTTTCTGAGGAAGAAGTAATCTTTTTGTATTAGAATTTTCCTGATATTGATGCTGAATCAGTTGTAGCAGGTATAAAATCACATACAATTTTTGCAAACTTGAACAAATGTAAAACCGATGGGTGCAATGCAAGGTATTCATATAATCTTTAATGGTAGTCTAAGAACTCCCTTCCTACAGCTAGTGTCAAACATTTGGCACAATGTATTGCCTTTTAATCAAACCAAGAACCCATATTTATGAGTACAAATGCAATTTTTACATTGCACATTTATTAGATTTTAGCAGCAAAAGAATTTTGAAAAAAGTAACTTTGTATACTGTAAAGAAACACTAGAGAAATCAAATGAGGAAGAGCACTGCACATTAAAACTTTTCTGGACAACAGAATTTTGTTAATGCCATTCCGTTTAAGAATAACAGTTTTCACAAAAAAAAAAAAAAAATATGTTCACAGTTATTATCAAGAGTGAAATAGACATAATGACAAAATGGATAACACTGGGCAAATTAGGCCGAAACCTGTTAACAAGGTTTGTTGTATTTTCAGTTTGTTTTTTTTTTTGTTTTTTTACAAAAAAAATTATATATGTATCTGCAATGTATATGCACACTAACTTTGAAATAATATATTTTCATGTATGTGTGCAAACTTCTTCAAAATTGCATTAAAAAGCTCTAGCCATTTACCTCTCAACAATATTATGACTTTGCAGAACATTCTGCATTAGAAATTGCAATTATATGCTGTGATTACAGGCTAAGGGGGTAATGTTTCAGACAGAAGTAACCCAGTGATTTTGTTTTAGGCATTTTACTCCGCTTTTGTACTTAAATAAACATTTCGAATAATGGAAAAACCTTAACATGTGTAGAATAATCAAATCAATGAGACTTATTTACCCAATTGCCTGTGGTTTACTGGTCTTCTATGTAGCAAAATATTTCTGCCACAAATTCCATTTCAAGTGTGTTTTTTTATTCATGTATATTCTTTAAAAAGATGTTGAGTGTGCTTAACAGGAAAGTTGACATCTAATTTGTTTACTTTCAAATGATAACCAAAACCTTCAAATATCGTTGGTGACAGTTGATACTATCCACAGCCACAGCCCCCCCCCATTAGTGGAAGGGGAGTGCAGATGTTATATAAACACAAAAGTGCACAACACTTTTATGATTGCTTTTTTGACTAATTTTGTCTCGCTGTATCAACAATCTTGCATAGGTAGCAATGTTAAGTACAGAGAATCATGATAACATGTTTTGGTAAAAAAAAAACAGTTTCCGCATTTATGTTCTGTAAATTTATGTGACAACTTCCTGCCCTTTGGCCACTTCCATCCCATCTGTGCTCTGCCCCTTCATTAAGAAATGCAACAAGGGGCATATATAGATTTTTTCTGAGGGCGTGCCGTGCCAATGAAATGAAAAAAATTAAATCCACCAGGACAAAATAAAAGAATGAGAATAGAAAAAAAAAAAAAAAAAATTTTAACGTAAATTAATGAATTTTTTTATTAAATTAAGCATTTTTGTTTCCAATGTAAGGCACATTTTAACAATAAATAAAACACATTTAAACACTTTTGGGGGGGGGGGGGGGGGGGAGTGGGCATAAATATATGCCACCTTACATTACATAAATGTATAAAATATATAATATAAATACGCCCTTACATTACCATGGCTACGATGTAAACAACCCTGATGTTGGCTTTCCAGCTCAGCATACAAGATATATTTTTAGCGAATTTTTATGAATTATAAAAACGTAAAATGTTAATTCCGCTGTCGAAAATATTTATTTACGTAACAAAACAACGTAAAAGGGCGAAATAATTATAGCACTAAGTTTTTAACGAGTTTTAAAGTCGTAAAACCCATGGCGTCGGTCTTGTAAAAAAACGTTAAATATCAATTCCGCTATCGGAAATAATTATTTACACAACAAAACGACTGAAATGGCAAAATAAACGCACTACGTTTATTTCCAAGTACAGCGACCGTCTTGTAAAAGGTACGAAGTTAGTAATATACATTACTTTTCTGAGATATCACTATTTTAATGGTATTAACAAAACTTGATTGCAGCTATATTTTCAAGCTGCAGGATAATTTAGTACTGGCTGAGATTTGTGCGAACAAGCCAACAGCCAATTAGTCCCAAGTTCCCAATAGCCAATACTTAACACAACATTGGATCGGATTCAGTAATAACCCAAATGCAGTATGCAGTGAATAAACCGAAATATCAGTCTTATTGAGATCAGAAGTATTGAAAAATATCGAAAAATCAATCCGATATATTGATCTTTAAATACAGATATTTTCGATTCAATATATCGGTCTCAGAAATATTTAAAGATATCATACTTTTGAAAATATCGTCCATCCCTTCGTCTTGGTAAAAAGACGAGCAGCCACCGTAAAATCACGTGACGACTCGCTGACCAATAGCAGAAAGCGACGCATGCAGCATTCCTTTTCTGTCATTATCGTTCATTGGCTAGCCCGTGCCTCTTAGCAACGCCCGTAAAATTACGGTTTGGAACAGTTGTCCTACATATCCATGCCCGTTAAAATACGGGCATCGCCTTGAAACTGCAGAAACGAGCCTTGATCGTAAAAATACACGGGCAACAAGACTTTTTTTACGGGAATTTTTAACAGTGCAGCTTCTTTCTTATACTGACAGTAAATTACCGTTTTACAGATTTGTTAACGGAAAATTCTGAATTTTCAGAAACTTTCGCGCAGCTTCTTTCTTATACTGACAGTAAATTACCGCTTTACAGATGTGTTAACGGAAAATTCTGAATTTTCAGAAACCTTCCCGCAGCTTCTTTCTTATACTGACAGTAAATTACCGTTTTGCAGATGTGTTAAAGGAAAATTCTGAATTTTCAGAAACCTTCCTGCAGCTTCTTTCTTATACTCACAGTAAATTACCGTTTTACAGGTGTGTTAACGGAAAATTCTGAATTTTCAGAAACCTTACCGCAGTTTCTTTCTTATATTGACTGTAAATTACCGTTTTATGGATGTGCTAAGGGAAAATTCTGGATTTTTAGAAACTTTTCCGTAATTCCTATCGTATAAAAAAGTAAAAACTCCGTTCTCACTTTTTCCGTATCCGTATGACGAGAATTTACCAGTAATTGGCGCGATTGGGGCAGATACTTGAGGTTCGATTAACGTCTAAATTTCAATCGTCTGTCGAATTTTAAAGTTCCGTAGTGAGATCAGATATTGTGGATAGCATATCGCATGAATTTTGTTTATTATGGCACAAGATATTTCTTTTCCTCTCCACTATTTTGTGCACCAGCTAGTTATTATTATACGAGCATATTGCGTTACCGTAAGAAACCGGGTACTTAACTTATTGTACAGATGGTTATACCATGTCTATATATCAGTCTTTGGACAACTTAAGGCCAAAGCTATTATAGCTATCAAGAGTAAGTTTTGTATTTAAGATTTTTTCTTTGGTTGTGAAATCTGAAGCAGCAAAAACTCTCGAACGCCGAACTGTGGCATCGTGAAATTTGCATAGCTTATTAATACTGGAATTTCTAGGTCAACGCAACTATTTTAAGATCTCTAAGTTGTTCCGTTCGGGAGTTATGAATTAATTAATAATATAAAACACAAAACGTCTGTTTGTCTGAAGCAACAAAAACTCTCGAACGCCGAACTGTGGCATCGTGAAATTTGCGTAGCTTATTAATACTGGAATTTCTAGGTCAACGTAACCATTTTAAAATCTCTAAGTTATTCCGTTCGCAAGTTATGAGTTAATTAATAAGCTAATCAATAAAGTCAGCGTCGTTTGTTACGTCATCGTTATCTGTTCCAAATCAGAAAGCACATGACTGCATTCATCACTGCGGCACATCCATTTTTGTATTCTTTGAGAACTGTGCATAAAAAAATGCAAAAGCGAACTTTGCGAAATCCTAACGAAACGGCCTGATTTTTTTATCAACACCATGAATTGGCAATAAGAGGAGTCCCTCAAAATTTCACCGGAATCCGGTCAAAAAATTTTTAAATCGGCATTGAATTTTTAATTCATCGGTAAACAGAAATATATGCGCAAAAACGGTTAAAAAAATGTTGACGGCTAATTTAAAAAGTTATTTATCGATTCAGGCGAAATTTGGAGGTCATGTCCCTATTAACGATTTATGGTGTTCATTAAAATTTCAGCCAGTTTCATAAAATATTCGCAAAGACACATTTTTAACTTTTTTTTATCCCAGAGATTCGCCCATCAAAGACGTCTGAAACTGAAACCACGTGATGCATTTGATAGTCAATAAAAAATTTTTAACGAATTTTGTTCAGTCAGTGTTCGAATGCTGTGTCTCCTGGAAGCGTGTTAAATAATTCGTAACGCTTTTGGTCCGTTTGATTCTACAGATCCCATACATTCTGTACCGGGCAAAGGCGGGTAGTAAAGCTAGTAATACTACACTATCTACCAACAATAATTGGACACCTGTGATAGCAACGGAAAACGAAGTTTATTCACCTTCAATAGTTGGGGGAGCCCCCACGAGCGGCGATTACAGCTGCGACCCTCCGGGACATACTCTCAACCAGGCATTCTACGATGGCTAGCGGTATTTTCTTCCACTCGGCTTGAAGAAGACAGGTCAGTTCCTTCACCGATTTCGGACGGTGGGGGCACCCCTTAAGTCGACGCTCCAACTCGTCCTAGAGGTGCTCGATAGGGTTAAGGTCCGGGCTCTGAGCAGGCCAGTCCATTCGATTAACCCCATTGTCACCATACCAAGCCATGGTGGACCTCGCAACATGACAGGTGGCATTGTCATCCTGAAAGTAACATGGGTCCACCCCGTAAAACTGCCAGAACGTAGGAAGCGCATGATCATACAAAATGGTGCAGTAGGTCTCGGCGTTGAGTCTACCAGGAATTGCGACCACGGGTCTCGCGCCATACCAGGAGAAACACCCCCATAGCATAATTCCACCGCCGCCGAACTTCACAGTTGGCACAATACTTTCCGGCAGCAGGCGTTCTCCAGGCAGACGCCAAACCCAGACCCTGCCATCCGAACGGTAGAGGGTGAACCTTGATTCGTCGCTCCAGAGAACCTATTTCCACTGTTCAACGGTCCACGTCGACGTTCTTTGCACCACGTTAGCCGAGCAGCGCTATTGGACTTGATGATCAAAGGCTTGTGGGCGGCAGCACGTCCATGATAACCGAGCAGATGGGCTTCCTTACGGATGGTATTCATCGAAAAAACACTCCCGGATGCCTGTTGAAACTCCTCGCGGATGTGGCCCATCGATTTGGTGTGCTTCTTCCGAATTTCTCTGGCCAGCACCCGTCGGTCTCTAACTCCCAGTTCTGTGAGTCTGCCGGGTCACCTCTCGTCTTCCACTTGCCAATCACGTAGGCGGCTGTCGATTTTGGGAACTTCAAGTCGCTGGATATGTCACGTATGGATAGGCCATTTCTGTGATACCCGACGATTACACCTTTCTCGAAATCAGAGAGCTCCGAACTGCGTGGCATCTTGCATGCGACTGGTTGCGTTGTTGTTTCCCACACGGTACTTAACGGCGGCGGCCGTGACATGTATCAGAACCGCAGATATCGTCGATTGTAGGGGTGTCCAATTACTTGTTGATAGACAGTGTATATAAAAAAGTACATTTCACCTTTTTTTAAAATAACTGAAAGTCATTGTCAGTTTGAAAAAAATCAAGTTGCAAAGCAGTTTTTTGCTTCGAAAAGTCACGATCAAAAATACTCAATTTGTGGCATGTCCTCCTACAAAAAAATTATTACAAACCTATTCAGAAAAGAAATAAGCTCCAACAGAAAATAAAATGAGTAAATCTCGCGCATTAATGACAAAAGAAAAATTCATCGACGAGTAATTTGTTTTACGATGTACGTGATTCAGATTCTCGAGCGGTTGTGGCTCAGTGGTTAAAGGGGAGCGTTACCTATTGGACCAACCCAAACGACGGGGGTTTGATCCTGACTGCAGCGGAAGAATTATTTGGGGTAAAGGCTGAAAAATGCAGGTTCGTCGATTTTGCGGTATTTCAGTTTAAATACGGAAAAACCTGAAATGGATTTTTCTGAAATAAACAGAATTTCTGACCACGAAAAATCTATGAAAAGCACGGAAGTTTAAATAAAAGGACACTTTTAAAAACGGAAATTTCTGAAAAAGACGGACACCTACGGGCAACTTTGCTGCACTTCATTGTCAGAAATTTTCCGAAAATTTACCCATTTATGGTTTGCAGTGTAGTGTACATGGTTTATTTATTGAATCTATTTTTTTTTTTTTTTTTTTTTGCTCACTGGTGAAAGCTACGTTTGTTTTCATCACGATTAAATTAACATTATATTTTGAAAACCACCTAATGAGTGTATTACGCCAATTTTCTAGAGCTTGCCCAGTCGAGTTCCCTTCACCGGTAATTTGTTAAGATAAAGAAATACCAGTCCCATCCGACGTTTTGCGAGCGTTAGAAATTCTTGCTCTCTTTGACTGTCTGGAGAATTGTCTTATTTGCGAGAAAACAAATGGCCTTTGAAACCAATAATGGATTGCGATATATTTTGAAAATGCAAAGTGCTTTCTGTCAGCTCCACGGAGTCAACATACCTGATCCGTGAAATGCTCCTAGCGCTAAGTGCATATTAAACGGAAAATCTCATGCTTTCTGCAGCGGATCCATCTTCCTAAATATAGAATACTGCTTCATGCCTCCATAACGGACTTACAGGGCCATAACGAAAGATTTAAATGCCAACAGCTTCAATCGATTAAAAGCGTATAATCAAATTCGGAAAGCCAGCCAGCAATACAGCAGCTCTCAGAAGCTGTCTGGATAATGCGTTCCTCGCCTAACTCTCATCTAACTCTTTTCTGCTGTTTTCCTTATGGTTCTGTTTTTGTTTCTATTTTGCCATATATTGCCGTTTATATCTCAGCTGCTGTCAGACGAACTAATGAAGCGTATTTTAATTCAATGAAGTGTGAACTACCTGGTAAGACAAATCACCGTCAATTTTATCATGTAATTTCAAAAAAAGCTATCTCATGCTATTGCTTTTTCCCTCTGTCCGTCCAATAACAACATATCTTTCTCATGAATATCTCCTTATGTTTTCATTTGACCCTCCGTCTGTCTATGAATACCCGTATCTTGCTCATACAAACTTCTTCATTGCTTATCTGTCTATTCGTGGATACCATCTTTCTCTAAAAAGCGCACTTATATATTATACTGCTCTTCATTTTAAAAACGGTTTTCTGATATTTTTAAAATAATACGAGATTCCTATTTTTTTTTTCTATACATTGATTTCCAAAACATAATCCATTTTTCTGGATGATGTGAGAATTTTTTTACAAACTGGGAAAGAAAATGTTAACACATTTTTCAGTAATTCCGATCACTATTGCAAACAAGTGAACTTAAAATAAAATCGAAAATACGCTACAGTATGCTTACCATATAAAACCTTATGCATACAAAATGTGTTTTGATTAATGTTTGTTAAATGATATGAATAATCACATATACATTCATCATGATTTTTGAAATTTTCTTCTTGAATTCCACGCACAGCCATTTCCGTCACTGGAACCTTCCCTCTGCATCATCCAATAGTAAACCGCTATCATATTCGCATTCCATTCTCTGATATCTCTTTTCTATTTCCTTAAAGCTTTGATGGAATCTTCCTCCTTCCTATTCACTTTCATCACCTAGATTAGATTTTCTAGGAACTAGACAACGTGCGAATTCAAAATATGAATTTTCAAACTCTTGTAGGAGCAAAGTTTTTAAAAAAATTTCAGCATGTCTTTAATAATATTTGTTACGTCACTGGTGGACTTCTTTCCCGAATCTGTCTCGACACACCACGCACAGGATGAAACCGGAATGGTCGAGTTCGACCTCTGGATTAAAGAGAATAAAGAAGAGAGTGAGCACAAAAAAATTTCCTCTAGAGAGAATTGAACTAACAAAAATGGCAGCAATATTTATCAACTAAAGACACAATTTTGAGATTGTAAGATAAATCCAAATTTCGTAAATCAAACATGAATAACTCATATGTAAATCAATATGCCGGACTGTCCCTAGCAGAAGAGTTTATCAAGCAAATAGTTTCCTTGGTACTGCAGGCAATACAATCACGGAAAATGAAATTTGCTCACCTAGAAAAAAACATGCTACAACCGCGAAACTTTGCAGATAGCTAGAGTGCGTGGTGGTATGCAAATGATCCACGTTTGGTGCGATTTCGCATGGCCACACACCCTGTGGTTGCGCTGCAAGCTCGAGCCTTATAAACCGGCGTGTAGTCGATCCCCTTGTAAGGAAAAGCACCGGCCGACGCAAGCAAGAGTATAGTGACAAGAATGCCGGGTAGACGCCAGAGACGTCGATTTATGCAATTTACGGACTTTGAGAGAGGCCTGATCATTGAGCTAAAAACCGCAGGGTGGTCGGCGCTCCGCATTGCCCGCCACGTGGAACGTTCTGACCATACCGTCCGATTGTGTTGGGAGTAATGGACACGTGATGGCACTGCCACACGGCGGAGCGGCTCCGGACGCACCAGGAGGACCACTGATAGAGGGGATCGACGGATCGTACGCCAGGCACGAACGGATCCCACGAGGACCCGGTCCACTGTACAGGCAGGTGTAGCGGCTCCTGTGTGCCCACGAACCATTTCCCGACGCCTCGCGGAAGCGAATGTGCGATCTCAGCGCCACTTACGTGTGCTACCGTTAACACCGGAACATCGCCGTCTCCGTTTGCAGTGGTGCCAGGACACAGCGACGTAGAACGCCACAGACTGCTGACGTGTGGTGTTTAGCGATGAGTGCCGCTTCGTTTTGGGGACAGATGATCATCGTGTTCGGGTGTGGAGCTTCCCGAGTCAACGGCACAATCCCACCCTCGCTAGCGAGCTTCACATCTCCCCCACTGCAGGCATTATGGTCTAAAGAGCCATCGCCTACGATAGCCGATCAGCTTTAGTAGTGGTACGTAGATCATTGATGGCCCTGCGGTATGTGGATGAGATCTTACGACCCCATGTGCTCCCATTCTTGGCCAGGATTCCAGGTACGCTATACCAGCAGGATAATACCCGCCCGCACACTGTTCGAGTTGCCCAGGACTGCCTACGTCATGTCCAGACACTTCTACGGCTTGTCCGGACATGTCCCCTATCGAGCATGTGTCGAACTAGTTGAAACGCCAGCTGCCGCCATACCGCACTATCCGGGATTTGGAGCACACCGTCCAACACGTGTGAGCCAGCCTGCCGTAGGACAACATCACGCGTCTGTTCGCCTCCATGCAGGACCGAACTGCAGCATGCATCGCCGCACGAGGCGGTGCGACGCGCTATTGGTGGAGATGACCGGACTGCGTACCACAGATCCCTCTGTAATTGTCCTGCAGCTCTGTTTTTGCCATCATGTGTATCATTCATCTGCATCATTACGTCCATAAAATTTCAGTTCAATCCGATGCTTCCTACTTGGTGCGCAAATTTCATTGTCCGTGAGTGTAATTTAGGCTCTGCAGATCTTTCCTTTAAATCATTAAACATCTTAGTCGTCTGCATGGGCGCCCATAACTTAGTTTTCAGGTGGGGACAAACAGAAACTATAACTATGAATAACATGTATGTACAAACACCATATGTAAATTTCCACTGTGCCTTCTTATTATCTAACCTTTTTACTAAAGTGTCAACACATAAATTTAACTAGAAAGCAGGAGTCCTAAAAGGTACATAAAAAAGATGGATAAATGAAATTTGACAGCATGTTAGAACAATAAGGATATTTCTTTGTCGTTACTTTGATCCTTTCGACCACTTGGATCTCATGCGACATGAAACCCCAGAGATCACTCAATTGGTCATCAGAATGAATTTTCGCAGAAATTTCAAGACAAATTTCTGGGAAAATTTTCGAAAGATCCAGTTGTGAATAGCTGATGCAGAGTTTTCACGTAATACCAGCGTTAGAATTATTGACTGGCCCACTGATCCCAGTTATTTTTCATGTATTCGCCTTTCATACTCGTACTTTTCGTACAGTACGTATGCATGTATGCTGTTTTCTATCGTACACTGGGAAATTTCATTATTTCCTTCTACTAGAAATTCCCAACGTTTTGTCTATTTTTACAGCATACACACGTATTCGGAAGTTCCATAAAAAATTACAATCAGAAATATAGTGTGAAATCCTCTAAATACGTGGCGTCAGTGACTATACAAAGACATCGATCTTTCCGCGTTTTACCAAAAAAATTGTTATCGGTCACCGCCGAGGAGGAATTGAATCCTGGATCTCTCGATCTCCAGCCGAGCACGTTAGCCTTACACCACGGTGGCCAACAATCCACGGCGCAATTTGTGTTTTTCTGTCAGCTTCTGACATTCAAAAATCCGTAAGATGGGCTCAGCTACTGAGACGTCTCTATCTGGTGGGCATTAACGGCACTGGCTATATACGTGTGTTTTTCTGTCAGAAGCTGACAGAAAAACACACATAGCGCCGTAGATTGTTGGCCACCGTGGCGTAAGGCTAACGCGCTCGGCTAGATATCGAGAGATCCGGGATTCAATTCTCCGGCGGCGGCCGAATAACAATTTTTCGGTTTCTGTGCGTTGCTAAACTTGGAAAGAGCGATGTCTTTGTTTATGAACTGACGCCACGTATTTAGAGGATTTTCACTTTGGATCTCGCCCTTTGGATTCAACTGTTATAATTAATATATAGCCAGTGCCGTTAATGCACACGAGATGGAGACGTCTCAGTAGCTGAGCACATCTTACGGATTTATGTCAGAAGCTGACAGAAAAACAACATAGCGTCGTGGATTGTTGGCCACCGTGGTGTAAAGCTGACGCTCACTGGATATCGAGAGATCTGGGATTCCGATCCGCAGCGGTGACCGAATAACATTTTTTCTGTAGCTATGTGTTGCTAAAACGTGGAAAGAGCGATGTCTTTGTTTTTTCAAGAAATATAATGTTATCACGAAAATATCTGTAGTACCGTAGAAAAACTGAAAGGACATGACATGATTTCCAGGGGAGGGCAAATGCTCCCCTCTTGCTCCCCTACATGGGCGCCGATGGTCGTCTTTGTACGTTTCTGTTCTACAACACAAACACAGGGAGACACTAGTTTCACCCGCACACATGACATCGCACGTCACAAAACACCAGTTACTCTTTCCGCTTCACAAGAACATTTTTTTTTCAACCCGTTGCTTTTTTTTTTTTGGAGTTTTTCAACCCGTTGCTTTTTTTAGGAGTTTTTCAACTCGTTGCTTTTTTTAGGAGTTTTTCAACCCGTTTCTTTCTTTTTTGGAGTTTTCAACCCGTTGCTTTGTTATCGGAGTTTTTTAATCCGTTGCTTTCTTTTCGGATGGACACATGATGTCATCACGTGACTCACGCTTCACATAATGCCTGGCTGTCGACTCCCTATGGACGTGGCTGTTAGAGGCAAATACCGGTCGTCTTGGCCTGTTGTGTCTGGTGGATATCCTTCTCCCGGCCTTCTGGTTATTGTTCCGGTTTTCTGGAACTGTCTCCAGAGATTAGAGACAACTTGCTTCGACGTATTCAGCCATCTTGCTGCCTTAGCTAGCAGTTACCCCGCTTCCAATCTACCAATATATCTCCACCGTAAGGAGTGTTCTAAACGATGGTGCGGAACCATTCTCCCACTAACAGTCCAACTCCAGCTTCAAGTACCGAACCCCTTTCTAAACAACGTTTATCAAGGTGACGTGCCTGGCAGCTCGATGACATATACGGTTGTCATTTTCATATTTCCAAAGGAGCTACCACAGTGTTGCTTGGGTACTTCGACTTAGTGTTTCCCTTTCCACAATCTCGTTTCCTGTTGCACCATGTGGATGGCCGGGAAGGTGTGCGTAGTTTCTCTGTAGAAGTGTGGGTATCAAGGTGCACCGTTGACGAAAAAAAGCCGATGGAGGAAGTGTAAAGCTTTGGGAAAAGTTCTGCTGAGAAACTTTGTGTCCAGTGATCCGTGTGCAGGAAACTATGACGTCTACCACCTACCTAAACATCATTGCAGACCATGTACATCCTTTCATGGCAACGGTGGTCCTCTCCAGTAGTGCCTTCATTCAGAAGGCAAATTCGCACATGCCACACTGCATGGATTGTTCCAGAATAGTTCGCAGGACTTGAAGACTTACAAGTATTGGTTGCCCTGGCCTACAGATTCCCGAGACATCCAATCGAGCATCTCTGGCTTGTGATGCACCAGAAAATACGATCTGCGGTGGCTCAAAACGTTAACTTACAAGGGTTAAAATATCTGCTTTTAACGTGTTACTACGAGATATGCCGAGATACTTTTAGAAATCTTGTAATTTCTATTCCTCGCCGAGTAAGAATTGTTTTGGTGGCACGTGGAGGACTAGCATCATATTGGGCAGGTGGTCTTAATATTTTGCCTATCACTGAAGCCCAATAATTTGCGACATAAATTTGCAACTACTGACGCCAGAGCGTCGAAACTATGGCTCAAAGCTTCGATTTGTCTTACTAACCGGCAAACATTGAATCTCTAAAATAAAATCTTTAACTCTGCATCAACATACATATATGAAATTGTGTAGTTGATGAATTAGGGTGTCCGAAAAGCAACCGTTTCTGCATTCTGTTCTTTTGTGTCGCTCATTTGCATAGTTTTAGGGAATAGATTGTCTATGTTCCAGATCAAGTAAAAACTCGTTGCGTGGAAGAAACGGTTCATGTATGGTATGCAAAGAGAAATACTGAAAAACTGTGAAGAGTGTATTTGCTTTAAAAATAATTTTTCCAGTTGAGTCTTTGCTAAGAGTGATTCCGAAATTAAAGCGCTTTTGGGAAGAATAACTACTCCTTTCAGAAAGAATTTCTTTAAATTTTCTCCTGAACACAGAGATAATATGACATGTACAAAACTGCATTTCTCTCCCTTTGTAGGAAAACAACAAGTTAAGAAAAGCAGGTAGTTATAGAAAACAAAAGTATTAAAAATGGCTCTCACTTGTGTGCTGAGTTCCTTGGAAAACTCGAAAATTAATCCTCCATTTCAAGAATCGAACTCGCACCTCCTGATTTCCGTCAACAATGCTATAGCCGCATCACTTACAAAAATACATTTCCAAGAACCTGGTGAAATAATACATATACAGTCATTTGCAAAAGTTTAAGACCACCTGTCAACTTAGTGAAAATTAAAATTTTCGAAGAAACAACTAATTAATGGTCAGATATATTTGAAGAAATGACACCACAGATGAATACTTACATTCTTTAGAACTCAAAAAAGACCGAAATCAATACTTTGTGTGGACACCTTAGTTTTATTTTTAACGGACAAAATACGATGAGGCATACTTTTCATGAGGGATTTGCAGTAGTCACTTGAATTGCCTTTGCACCACACGTATTTTATCGCGTCAGTGAAAGCATGGGAATTTGATGGCTGTTTTTCTGCTACCTTGTCTTTTAAAATAGTCCACGAATTTTCGATGGGGTTAAGGTGGGGACTGTTTCCGGTCCAGTCAAGCACAGTTATGTTTTCCCTCTGCAGGTAGTCCTTTACTCTCTTTGATCTGTGGCATGGAACGCTATCACACATAAAGATTGTGCATCTGTGCACTTGCATATGAGTAAACAGCTTCTAACGTAACATTTCCTCATAAAAAGTACCAGCATCGTAGGGCCTCGCGGCAAAAAGGATAATGAACAGTACCGAATTCTGGTATAGCACCCCATATCGTCTGACTAGGCGGATGTCTCAAGGTGCTAACGGTGTATTTTTCATCAAACCTTTTGCCTTTCGGTTGTCGAATATGTGATTCAGGTGATTCAAATTGACGCACAGTTCATTCATCGGAAAAAAAGAACTTGGCTCAAGTTTCAGGCAGTCCACGATTGATGACGCTCCGCAAACTGGAATCTCTTCTTTTTCATGACACAAGTTATTCTAGGTTTAAGAGCAGGTTTATAAGACTTTAATCCAATATCTTTGGTAACACGTTGGGAAACAGTGCTGATACTAATATCAGAGACCCTTTTGAATGTAGAAAGTCGTTGATTTTTTGCACGAACTTCTCGGAGGAGGCATAACTATTCGCCGTATGGTATTGTCATCATTTGTGATTATTTCCCTTGGACATCCACTTCTCTTTCGGTGACTAAATTCATCTGTATCTCGATATTTCCTGACCGTATTATGAAAAGCAGTCTTGATCACATTCACCTTTCTGCTTATGTCACGTTCGGAGCATCCTTCATTATATAAAGTCACTATTTGTGCCCTCTGAGTAGCACTTAATGATGCTTTTTTACCCATTTTTCGCTATATGGAAAATACGTACAAAACCTATCAGCATGAAAAATCAGAAGCAAAATGACGCTCGCACGCTTCCCCCAACTCTATCAACAGCTGTCGCTGTAAGATGATGCAGCACCAACAGGAAGTTGAGTAATACAGCCAGTAGCTGACGCAATCGGTAGAAATCTCCTAATACCAACAGGTGGTTTAAAACCTTTGCAAATAACTGTAAAACTGAACAAAATTCCAAACTGCCCTAGCGCAGACGGCTGCATTTTAATAGAAGAGACCTCATCCTTTCTGAAATAAGAATCTAAAACAGAAATCAGCAGCCTTTAGATATGCACACGTTATTTTGTTCACAAAAAAATCAGTGACAAAAATAAGTTAGGCACATGAATGCTATTTGTATTTGTAAACAAATAAGTTGTATATGTTGAATGTTTTTGGTATTTCTGCGGCGTTATAGTTTCCGTATGCTGCTTTGAAGTTTACTTTGTTTCGTTTATTTAAATGAAAAATATAATATTTCTCATACTTGGCGCAATTCGAGGCAAAAAAGGATTTTCCAACATGGCCTCCAATAGCCGACATAGCATGACATAGGAAAAGATTTATGCGACATTACAGGGAAATCTTTCATCGAGAAAAGCAGAAAACAGAAGTAAAAGAAAGACGTCCTCATGGTTCCATCGATGCGATGCTAAAATTTCTTTTTCAATCTGATTTCTAGATGTAGAAACGCGATTTTAAGAAACGCGCAGGACAATGTTATAGCTTCAGCGAATCGTTTGTGTGTGTGTGTTTAATTTCATGTGTATGGCACAACACGATTTAAGTGTTCACATTTAGCAAAAAAGTGAGGTGAAAAATTCAATAAACACGATTTATTTGAAATTATTAATAAAGAGACGGTTAAAATTCTATATAAATATAAATATTGTTAATCATCCTGTATCGTAAGCACTGAAATAGTTCAGATCCAGAGCAGTAATCAAAGGTATGCGACAATATGCGCCCTATAATTATGGTTACCCTTTTCTCTCTTTGCAGTGGAAAAATGTTTTTGTATTTTCAAGAAAAATACGGGTATAGCTTCTTTTAGAGGTCTGCACGGATCTTAATTTGGAAAGACCGGCCCGTTTAATTTTTTTAATTAAAGCCCGGCCCGAATATTTCTCCTGTTTTTAAGGCCCGGGCCGGCCCGTAAATTTTCATCAATTACCAACACGAATTTGACACCTGGTGCACTCGATCGTTCGACTCCTGAAGAGTTTTCGTTTCCGTAATTTCTACACGTATTCTATTACAGTAAACGTTAATTCAGAATATTTATGAGACTCTGTATAAGTCACGTTATAACGAAGTAAATTTCTCCGTCATTTCTATCCGCGCCGGGGTTCGAACCCGGGTCTACTCATTCCGGAATAAGTTGCTCTACCAATTAAGCTACGCGGACGTTTTATTCTGATTCCTATCTGCCTTTATGTCGTGTGCGTCCTTCTGGCAGGTACGTCACATCTCCTGGTACGTTACAACGTGACGTCTACGGATTTCAGATTTTCTGGGTTTTCAAACTATCATTCCCTACCGCCGGACCCGGAAATATCCTTGGGGATAAGGGGTACGAAATATCCAGAATTATAAGTCCGATCGTTCTACTGGGAGAAGATTTTATGGCTTTATAAACTGCACCCATCTCTACTGGCATATCATATCGCTGGAACCCAATATGTCTCTCGTGTGTGGGGGGGCACATTTGTGCCGCTTAAGATGCGATGTTCCAGATTTCGTGCTATCGTAACTCAAAACGTTTTTGCATTTAGTGCACTGCAAAACATTTCCCGGCCGACTAGTTTCAGAACGGGACAGTAATTTAAAATATTTCCAAATATCGCTTTTCCTCTTTACATTGTCTAGAAGCACATATTCTCCGGAAGCGATTATTTCGCGAAAATCTTTCGCTTTCTTAAACTCCATAATAAGTATGGAAGAGTATTTATCGGCAACACTGAACTGAGTATATGTAAGGGAAAACAACGACAGATTGCCCAGCTAACCAGTGTCACATAAGTTTAGAAAAAGGCTGCCTGAGAGTACAAATGGGGAAAATACGGCACAGATTTATACACAGAAGTAAGTTTCTCCCAGCCTATTTCTCCCGTGCCATTTAAGACAACTTAAAAGCTTTTCACACATCTGGAGAACAAAGTGCCACCTACCAAAACAATAAAAAAGATCGTCTACGAGCCGGTGGCTCGGTTTTTAAATGCTGCAGTTAATAGCCTGCCCTGAAGCATGAGAGGAGGGTGGAAGTTGGAGAGAGATAGAGAGAGAATGGACCACATTCACATTGAAAAACTAAGGGAGCTGACCCACTCCAATTGTTTTGTAGGAGGGGAGGATGTCGTAAAATTTCTATTTTTTCCATCAGCGTAAATTATTCAATCTTATCCTGCTGCTGTATGTTGAGAGTTTTCCAAACGAGAAAGGCACCGTACAGCGATTGGTTTGCTCATAAAAAAAACCTTGCTCGGCCCGTGTCTGTCTTACATTTAATATTGAAGGCCCGGCCCGGCCCGTTTTCCCAACTTAGAAATGAGCAAAGGCCCGACCCAGCCCGCGGGCCGGGTCGTCCCGGGCCCATGTAGACCTGTAGCTTCTTTTTTCCAGCCAATTGACAATACAGTGCTTTTTTTAACCCAATTGACAAAATACTGTATAGCGTCTTTTTCCATTCAAATGACAATTACAGCGTCTTTCTGCAATTAACTGACATACACGACTTCTTTTTTCCAGATTATTGACAATATACAGCGTTTTTTTCCGGCCAAATAACAACATACATAATCATTTTCGAGCCAGTTAACGATATACTGCGTCTTTCTCCAACCAATTTACAATACACAACGTCTTTTTTCAGGCAACTGACAGTACACAGCGTCTTTTTTCAGCCAAACAAAAATATATAGCGCCATTTTGTGGGCATTTGACAGTTAATGTATACGATTCTCGTGTTCGCTTATTACTTGCATGCCTGAGTTTAAATAAAGAAAAGCAAAGAACCAAATTTACCGTGCCAGGCTCAGTTGAATATATAATAAATATCAAACCGAGATATATTAAAAATTCTAAAATAATAAAAGACTCGAGATAATTAGTTGTTCGGGCATAGGTACGAGATGACACATCCTACCACCGTGATTTTTTGCATGCGATTGGATATCGTCCATGGTCAGGTTTTGACGCCTTCCGATTCCCTAAATTCCGTGACACTGTAAAATAATCGTCCAAAAAACTTTCATTTTTAGGGGGAGTTTCGGGTTTTGAGAAGGGATCGTTTGTTACCTATCTCCTCCAAAGATCTTCAGCCGATCGTGGTGACACTTGTCACAAAGAAAGGGAAGGACATGGTGAGTGACATGGGATTGGTATAATGGTGATTGGTCATGTCGTATAAAAATAATGACCATTAAAAAACTGACCAATTTTAATAATAATTGAAAAAATCCCCTCTCTATACGAGACTCGGAACAATTAGTTGACACAACCGATCACAGTGATTTTTTGCATGTGATTGGACATCGTTCATGGTCAGGTTTTGACGCTTTCCGATTCCCGAAATTCCGTGTCATTGAGGAATTTCAATTAAACCTAGATGGCCTTTTACTTGCGCCGTTTCACGAAAGTCGGCTCACTAACATTACTTTAAAAAAATCGTTTGAACCGGAAAAAGAAGAAACGGAAAGATTCTGTTTGTTAGCTCAACACTTGCTTAATCTATAATAATAAACGGAAGTTTATGTATGTGTGTGTGTGTCTGTCTGTCTGTCTTTTGCGATACAAAATGAAAAACGTGGCTCCCGATCTGAGTGTGTCTTTCCGCTTTGTTTACATGCAACCTGATCACAACCAGGCGTGAAGGAAAGTAGTTCATGATGAATTTTAGGCATTTCGTTTTTAGAATGTTTCGTACTTTTGTTCTGGAAGTCATAAATTTTACGCGTTCGTTTTTTAGAATATGTTATAATAGACGCCTTAATGAGCTTAGATTTTGCAATCGCTTCTCCCAAAATTTGCCAACTGTACCCGAGTTATCGGTTACCGTTGGCGGCTTGTCCTAGTATAGATATATTCAACTACTTTCGACAATCAACAAGCACTGTAGTTGAATACAGCTCTGTAACCCCTGACGAGATGGTCCATAACGAATTCAATACAACAGCGAAAATGTAAAACTCACTTCCTTCAGAAATCTTTCACCAAATTTAATCGTATTTTCGTTTTCAATTTCTATTTCGGAACTACTGTTCAAAAAAAGTATATACCCTTAAAACAATATGTCTATATTAGTGGCAACCTTTTTCTGTTTTTGCACCACCCTCTATTTCTAGGAAACGAAACGTTGTGAAATGTGTTTTAGGGGAAGGGAGTTTGATTTGCATCCACCTCCTTCAAGTAAGCGAGCGGGGTTGCCTGTAAATCAGGTGATAACCACCCTGGTTCGCAGGTGGGCAAACAACGCAGCAGCACTTTGTAAACTTCAGAAACCTATTCTCTGGAATTGAATGAAATGCATCTTTGTCAGTTTCCCGCTTTCCAAGTGTTGCGCGTCCCCGAATGTTGTGAAAATAAAATGCAGAGACACATGAAATCTCTTTGAGGTCAAGCGATGTTTATTCCACAACCGAAGAAAGTGCATTCTGGCCTAAAAAAAATGGCTTTCCTTCTGCGATCTGCTGATCGCCACCAGCGAATTTCATCTCAGCAGCAAACTATTGGCCCGCATATTTCAGCCGTCCATTCGGAAGCTCCGCATTCACGAAAGCAAATATATCGCGACGACATCTCCAGAAAAGATTGGATACGAGAGGACGTGCTGTATACATTTCCTCGTACTTCACGTTGAATGGGGAATAAATTTTATTCCATCACAGGCTTCTTCCAGCTACGAGCTCCAGAAAAAAAACTTTTCCTTTTGCGAATATTTGATATTTGACTTGTATTCCGTGTCTTTTTAAGAAATCGGTATTTCCATAAATTTCCAATTTATATGTATTGATTTCGAAAGTAAAAATATTTCAGCGAGTTCAGTTATAGTTTATTTTTAAACTAAATTAAGTCAGAAGACATTCCAGTTGCATAAACTCCGTGAAGACAATGACATGTAATAAGTAATTTTAAATGGAAATGCAATAAGTGGCGCTATTACATAACCTACTATCTGAAATTTCCAAGTCGAGATTTTAGCGATTTTGAAGAACTGCTTTCATAATTCTATTGCGAAAAGGACATCAGTACGTGAGAATTTAATTTTGTCGATCCACTTCGTTTTAAAAGACTTCGGATGCTGAAGATGCGCTTCAACAATTGGATTACAATGAGATGGAGTTTCAGAATGTAGAAGACATTCAGGTAAACAATTCGTCGCAGAAATTGCATTTTCTGCAAAGCTTGCTGTACCCGAGATTTTCACGATGCATTATTTGAAACATTCACTTGAAGTGATGCTTTTATTCAATGTAATTGCAATTCTTTTCCGATTTAAGTTATTCAAAGAAAACATAAGAAAAGCAACGGAAATCGTAAGATGAAAATTTGATCTGTGCATCGCACTTCATAAAAAAACGTAATACTTCTAAAACAATAACTCGGTGAAGAAAATAAAAAGTAGGATTACGAATTTCGAACTGGAGCCTCTCCGTTTTGACAAGTCGCTACAGATATCTTAAGGAAAACTGATGAGACGTAATGTTTAAATTACTTTTGTCTGTGCTTACTCAAAGGATTTTTTTTTGTTACGAAATTGTGTTTTTCTACTCTCTCATTGCGCTTCTGTATCATGCTTATTTCTTGCGAACAAATGTTATCAAGATAATTTAATTTGTTTTCAACTGCCAGAGCTCCTTTACAACTCTTTATGTGGTTCCTTAAAAAGAAACAAGATGCAAAACCAATTAACTTTCTTTACGCAAACCTCTAAAATGTGTTATACACATAGGCGTTGAGTTTTCAGTTTAATCAAAGTTTTCTGTTTTACCTCCTGACATGTTCCTAGTTCACGAGATGTTATGAGGCATCACGTCTCCTAATGTAGACGCCGCCGACTTCATAGTAGTCATTTGCAAAAGTTTAAGATCACGTGTCAATTTATTAAAAATTAAGATTTTCAAAGAAACAACTGATTGCTAGTCAGAGATATTTGAAAAAGTGACACCACAGATGAATACTTTTATTCTTCAGAACACAAAAAGATCAAAATCAGTACTTTATGTAGCCACCTTTGTTTCTAATAACGGACAGAATACGATGTGGCATACTCTCAATGAGGGATTTGCAGTAGTCACTTGAAATGTCTTTGCACTACACGTACTTTATCGCGTCAACCAAAGCTTCGAAATTTGATGGCTGTTTTTCTGCTACTTTGTTTTTTAAAATGGTCCACAACTTTTCGATGGGGTTAAGGTCGAGACTATTACCCAGCGAGTCGAGAACAATTACGTTTTTCCTCTGCAGGTAGTTCTTTACTGTCTTTGATCTGTGGCATGAAGCACCATCATACCTAAAGATTGCGCTTCTGCGCAGTTGCATATGAGTTAACAGCTTCTAACGTAACATTTCCACATAAAAAGAACCAGTCATGGTAGTTCTTGTCGGCAAAAAGGATAATGAACAGTACCGAATGCTGACATAGCACCCCATATCGTCTGACTAGGAGGATGTCTCATGGTGTTAATGGTATTTTTTTCATCAAACCTTTTGCATTTTGGTCATCGAACATGTGCTTCACGTGCTTCAAATTGACGCACAGTTGATTCATCGGAAAAAAGAACTTGGCTCCAATTTTCAGCAGTCCACGATTGATGACGCTTCGCAAACTGGAATCTCTTCTTTTTCATGACAGAGGTTAGTCTAAGTTTAAGAGCAGGTTTATGAGACATTAATCCAATATCTTTGCTAAGACGTCGGGGAACAGTGCTGATACTAATACCAGACCCTTTTGAATGTCGAAAGGCCTTGATTTTCTTGCAAGAACTCCTCGGAGAACGCAAAACTATCCGCCTTATGGTGTTCTCATCACTTGGAGTTGTTTTCCTTGGACGTCCACTTCTCTTTCGGTCGCTAAATTCACCTTTATCTCCATATTTCGTGACTGTATTATGAATTGCTAATCATAACAGGTTCATGAATGTTTTATTCACATTCACCTTTCTGCTTATGTCACGTTCGGAGTATCCTTTATGATATAAAGTCACTATTTGTGCCCTCTGAGTAACACTTAATGGCGCTTTTTTGCCCATTTTTCGCTATGTAGAAATTATATACAAAACCTCTCAGCATGAAAACCATTAGCAAACTGACGCTCCCACTCTTCCCCCAACTCTATAAACAGCTGCCGCTGTAGGATGATGCAACACTGACAGGAAGTTCAGTAGTATAGACAGTAGCTGACGCAGTCTACAGAAATCTCCCAATACCAACAGGTGGTCTTAAACTTTTGCAAATGACTGTACATGTCGGTGTTTTACGCAATTACTGTTAAAGTGAGACTTAATGGCAATGAGTCATGAACCATACATGTAGATTTGTGAAAACAGGACCTCATCATAAATTTCCTGGTAGACTTGGTAGTCACATAAAAGATGGGTAGGAATAAATCAGTTCTACAAACATATGCCTAACAGAGAATCAGTTTTCCATGTTAATATGTGGACGACATGGAAAACAGCAGCACTGGGGACCGAATGGTCTCAGGCGCTGGCCTCTGACCACTCATCAGAGACAGACCCGGGTACTAGTGGTTCCAAATCAGGAACGGAAGTATGCTATGCTTGCAGTAAGTTGGTTATGGTAATCGTTAATCCCCGAAATCAAAAAGAAAAAGATTCTTCGTTAGTCACTTCAGCCATAGAGCTTATTTCTGAATGTACATTTTTCCTTTCGTTTCCGATATGGCTTTTGTCCATTCCCAAATACTGCTTTAGCGTTTCACATTTTTATTACGGATTATATTAATCGATACCGAGCCGACTGACGAATTGATGGTGAATTTATTCATTTATTCACTATACAGCAAAACACAAGTAATCGCATGGACGGAAGAAGTGAATATTTCCAGTGTATAGGTATATAAGGGGGGCCAAAAAGTTACGAGGGTGGATTGAAAAGAAATGAACGCAATTTTTTTTCCAACAGCTTAATACATTGGCGCACCCACGGAGCAGTCTTTGGGGGCTTAAGCCCCCTCCAAGGAGATTAAGAACGACGTAAGTCACAAATTAAATATTAAAAAATATTATTTCAAATGTTCAAAAAATTACATAGTGTCTACTTTCCAAAGCCCCAAAGAGATTAAGAGCGACGTACGTCACAACCATTTATGAACTATAGGCGTATACTATATACAGTATATGTACACACATTGCGTAGGTATACTATATACTGTATATGTGCACACATTGTGCACGTATACTATATATATATACAGCCCCCTCCGACAAGAATTCCTGGCTGCGCCACTGGTTTAATACATGTATATAGGCAAAACAAAACATATAAACAGTGAAACTACATTTCTTATATATTTTTCAACATAAGAACCGAGACGCTCGAGACATTTATCCCAGCGTGGTACCAGTTTTAGTATACCTTGTTCATAAAAGTTCGTTTTATGAGCGTACAGCCGCATGCGGACAACCCATTTGACTTCGTCAGCCGAATCGAAGCGTTGGCCGCTCAGAAATCTTTTCAAGAGACCAAACAGGTGAAAGTCCAGAGGAGCCAGGGCAGGACTGTACTGTGGGTGCTGGAGCACCTCCTAGTCAAATTGCGTACTTTTGTCAGGAACGTGTTGTGCAACATGTGTTGTCATGAAGCAGTCTGACATTTTCAGCGTCTCTGTTGGGTCTTCTTTCACGAAGAGCACGGCGCAACTTTGTCAATGTGTCAGCGTAGGTTTTGGCGTTTGCAGTGGTCTCTGTTGGATGAAACTTCACATAATGCCATGCATGTCACAGAACACCGTCATGAGGACTTTTTGTGGAGATTGGGTTACTCTAAACTTTTTTGGTGGCAGACAGTCGAAATGTTTTTACACCATACTGGCCTTCTTTTTTCGGGTGTGTAGTGGTATACCTAGGACTCATCGCTCGTCACTACACCTGCCAGAAATGCATGTCCTTTTTCTTCGCAACGCATCAAGTGGTCCAAGGATAACATTATTCACTCTCCCTTCTGGTCGTCTGTCAAGTTCTTGGGCACCCATCGCACACTGACCTTGCGAAGTTGCAATTTGTCATGCACAATATCGTTCGCTATACCGTACGAAAAGTTGAACTTCTGTGCCAATGTGCGCAGATGGATCCGTCAGTCGCTCAGAATTGCCTGTTCAATGCCTCTCACAGTGGCAGGTGATGACGCGGTTACAAGTCTATCGGAACCTGGCTAATTGGTAAGGTTGCCTCTTCCCTCTGCAAAGAAACTGCACCATCTGGAGATGTTGGTGCGGTCCAAGCAATAATCACACACGTCGACCACTTCTTCGTGAATTTCCGTCGAAGTTTACATTTAGCCCACAGAAATCGGACTACACCACGTTGTTCTTCATTCGTAGACGACGCTAACAAACGCGACATCTTTGTGCCGTCGTTCACACTGTCTTCCACCACGGCGACACCTGATCCAGCCAAACCGCTCTGTAGGGTGATTGTCTGCCAAACTGGTCTGTACTCGTTGTCTGACAAACTGCAACCTGCAAAGAGAAAAAAATTACTGTGCGTCACTTTTCGATCCTCCCTCGTACTTTACCAATTGAACGGGCTCCGGGGATGGATGGAAGGGAAATTCAGATTATAGATGTTATGCAGCATGCGCTCGCGATGCGCAAACGAAAAAGCGTGCAAACTATCACTGTTACGGTTGCGGTTACCAATTTTCGGAATGTTTGAATTGCAACGCCTTAATTTTTAAAGTCACTGTAGCAAGCGCCATCATGAAAAATGGTAAATGGTGTTGAAATGGTATTACTAGACCGAAAAGCGAACGCAGTCTAGTCTAATGAAGGGTCTCCGTCTTGTAACATGTGCATGCGGGGAAACCGATACGGGATCACGTGCAGGACTGATCGGAGAATCTTTGTCACGGTGTTCTTGGGTATGTCCAGCGCCGTGCAACACCTCTTGCACTTGTTTCTGAATCTCCATGGATGGTGTGATGTATTTCAGCTACAGCTTTCACAGAAGTGGCAGATCGTCCAGATCGATATCTGCAACACGTGCATCCTGAATCTTCAAACATGCGGATCAAGTCATAGACAGCATGATTAGAGCACGGATCCCGGCGTGAATGATGATTCCTGCGGAAGTCAAATAACGCAACTGCAGCATTGCAACCATTTAGGTAATTATTTTGCGAGTTCAACCCGCAGCTTTCATGAGAGCGGCATCTCGAGTGTTTCTGGTTGTCGGCAGCACGCTGCTTTTAAACAGTGTTTCAAGTGATATCATCTCATTTGTTTATCGTTGCATAGTGATATCATCTCGTGTGTGCATCCGACCGCAGTGCCGTTTGTCGTGCTAATTACGTGCTTCGCATACCGTCTTTCATTTAACGATATCTTGTTCGCTTTTCGGTCTGGTGATATCATTTCAACGGCATTTACCGTTTTTCATGCCGCTTATTACAGTGACGTTCAAAAATTAGGGCGTTGCAATTCAAACATTCTCAGAATCGGGTAAGCGTGACAGCTTGCACGATTTTTCGTTTGCGCATCGCGAGCGCATGCTGCATAACATCTTTTCGGAATATTTTCCTCTTAAAACATTGCACTGTTTCTCCGCCAGGGGCGTGGATATATCTTATTTGTGTCGATATCTCTGCTTCTAATGATCTGATTTGAAAAATTCCCTGTTTATTGGAGGGAGTTTCCGTTGCGGCAAGTTTTTCATATAATTACAAAATTTTCAACTAGTTCATAGACTTTCCGCTAGGGGGCGTAATGTTAAATTGTGTTTCCCCGATATCTTTGCTTGTAAAACTCCGATTTGAAAAATTCTTTCTGCACCGCATACAGCTCCCGATGGGAAACTTTTGCATATAATTTCTAATATCTGGTAAAGAAAGTTTTCGCCACCGGAGGCATAAGTGTTAATTTCTGTTTCTAATGTATTTGGAGCAAAATCTGAGCACCTGAGAACTCGACTGAAAAAATTCTGTCCTGGACCGATACCGCTTATATCGAAATACCTTTTGTGAATACTTTCTTCTTAAAATAATGCATGTTTTACCCGCCAGGAGACGTAGATGTATATCTTATATTTGTCGATACCTCTGCTTCTAAGAGTCAGATTTGAAAAATTATTTCTTTGTTGGAGAGCGTTTCCGCTGCGAAATGTTTCTCATATAATTTCAAATTCTTCTTAACGCGCAAGTCTGCCACCAGAGGGCGAAAGTCCACGATTTCGTTTGCAGCAATATCTGTGGGATTAATAGCCCGATTGAAAAACTTCTTTCTTCGATCAGATACTAATGTTTTCCATACCGGTTCCATTCACTTTGAATAGCTTTGATAAATTCAATTCATGTCAGAACCGATTCAAAAGACGTGCCCATTAACCCCCGAAAATTCGGTGACGTCTTTCTTGTTAAACGAGAGCAATTAATATCCCCAGAATATTTTGAGGAAGAAATGCGAATTTTAAGTTGTGGGTAACCGAAACTGGCGAAACATTATTATAAGCAAATTTTGTAAAGTGAAAAATGACGAAATATCGCCCGAAAAAAATGCATCAGAAACTGGTGCAAAGGCTTCATTTCCAATTTTAATCAGCTTGTAAGCAATGTGTTCTGTGCCTTCTTTTCAGCTGCTCACGTGGCAGCAGCCTCGCCAGCCTGTCCTAGTTACGTCTGTGTGTGTGTGAAGAGGGGGGAGGGTCTTATAGCCAAAATGCTAATAAGATGACAAGGCAGGCTCTTAACAGTCTTGAAAATGCAATTATAAGATAATACATCATATCTTTTTGGATAAAAATATAAACACTAAATGAATAAGTTGTAGTGCTTTGTAGAGATGAGCTCGGGCAAGGCTCGGAATCACACGTCTTGAATTTCATTACTGTAATTAATTCAACACGTGTAATTCCGAGCCCGGTTGAATTACACGTGTTGAATTTCATTGTGGATTTGTTACCATGGTGGAAGGATTTTCAATTTCCTAAGCTAGCTACCATTACAAGACAAATTTTGCTTAGCAAGACTTGCATTATGCATTGTCCAAAACTATGGCCCAAGCAAGGATTAGTTTAAGGCGGTCTGGTATCGAAAAACTGGGAAAAAAACACATTCCCATTTTTTGTATTTTATTAAAAATCAAGAATCTTATCTTTAAAATGATGCATTAATTTCCAAAATTGTGCAGTTAGAAGTATTGTTATTTATTTTTTTAATTTTCCTCACTCCCGCGATTTTTAGGGTGACGTTGGTTTTTAGTGCAGCAGGTCGAGTTTCAGAGAAAAGTAGATCAAGTTGAAGCGCCGAGGCCTTAGATGCAATTCTCTCTCTTGGTCTCTCTCTCTTTTTTCATGATGAACTTGATCTGGAAACTGCACATACATATGATAATATTGTGATTACTATACTATTAAGCGCGAAGCTTTGCTAATGTTACAAAATGCAGAATAATCTGGTCTGGAATGCTTTTACGTTCTTTTTTTTTTTTATTTTGGAATGTCCCTACATGCTTTTTTATATTCTACTACATCACTCTAAACTACCTTTGCCAATTAGCATATATGTAAATTATATTGGAAAGATTACTTTTCTAGAGTCAAAATTTCAAACACTTGCAACTGTCTGCACGGCGTTGTACGTTTTATAATGCAATTTATTCAAAATAAAAGTAAATTTAGAAATAAAAAAAATAACGAATAGAATTTTTTGTTTTTAAACGATTTAATTTACTTCAGCTTTTACCAAAATTACTGATTCCCCTGATACGGTCGAAGGGCACGTTGATTATTTATTTATTTTCAAATCCACATTTTAGAACATTTGGCTTTATGCGTAGTATTTCAAAAAACATATTAATATTGTGAAGTGGATTAACTGAACTAAACTTTTTAAACTAATGATTTTTAAACTAATCCTTGCTTGGGCCATATCTTTGGTCAGTGTATAATGCATAAATGCAAGCCTTGATAAGCACATTTTTCCAAGAATCCGGGGCTGGGCTGCTAAAATTCAGCCCGAACTCATCTCTAGTGCTTTGTATACCATGTGCATATAGTATATGCAGTTCATAGTAATTTGACAATTGCTGTAACTCTTTGCAGTGTGATTGAAGTCAAGGTAGTTAAAAATAAAAATTCTGTAAAAAAATAGATAACTGAAAACTAGTTTACCAGAACATGAAAAAAACTACATACTACATTGAACGTGGCATAATAACACTAATCACTACGCCATACGTTGCAACAGAATAATATGCTATTATGTAGGGTAGAAACTAGGGTCTCTTTTGGTTTATACGTTTTTTCAGCTACACGTTCATTTTACTTGGACCTTTGAACAACGTATAAACGGGGTTCACTGCAGTTGGGCATGCCGCACCGCTGGCGCAGTAGTCTAAACGCTGGCTTGTAACCCTTCGTCCGAGAAGGGTCCGTGTTCGAATCCCGGTGAGGCGTGGAAAATGCTTTTGTCTTACGGCACTGCCTCTCTCCCCTTCCCTGGAGGTAGTGGCCCTAAATTAGGGAATGGCGGCTGCTTATATCCCATTTCGTTGCTCACGGTGGGCGTTGAGCCCTCAGTAAAATAAATAAAGTGTACGTATACACTTTGTTTTGGACTGGTGGAATTTTAGAGGCATTAATTCATTTTGCATATTATTTTAATATTTTAAAGGAAGTCAAGTATCAAAAATCCAACTGGGATTACACTGCGTTAGAGTTTCACAATCGGCAAAATTAAAAACAAATGTATTTATTGCTTCAGTGATAGCGCGTTGTAGTACAGTAAAAAAATCATACTAAGCGACTTTAATTAAAATTAATGATACATTAATTTTAATGAGATTCAAGGTTGACATGAAAACGAGCCTAGAAAACCTTATCAGTATTCAATGCGTGCACTTCGCGAGTAATTTCCGAGAAAAAAGCGAGGAAGCTATTTTATCGAAATGTCCATTGATCGATGAATATTAAATTAAAATGGTAAAGAACTTTATGAAAAGTGAAATTTCGAAAATTAAATTACTTTGAAAGAAATTCTTACTTCGTGGAATGAAGCGTATCCTGGAAGAGGATATCACACCATTAAAAATTGATTACTTACAGATTCATACAGCAAAATATATTTCCTGTTCAGTGCGTTTTTCCCATCAGCAGAGGCGACTTCAGATCCTTTGGGGCCCTAGGCGCTAAAAGATTCAGGGGGCCGGCGCCCTTCTTCTTATACTTCTTATAGCCTCAGAAATTTTCATCCGACAGATTAGCAAAAAAAAAAAAAAGTCTTTACGTTTTTTTTTAAATTCCATTATCTCTTCCTATTATTAGAACGTTCTGTAAGAAACAGTGCTAGTGTAATCCCTTTGTCTGCCCGCGCACATCGAAGTTTTTGTTTTTAGGGATATTTCAAAAATCATTTTTGCGGCTAAAAGGAAATCTAAGGATGTTAGGTTCGGCACTTTAAATACCGCTAAGGGCTGTCAAGTGGAAAATTAAAAAAAATAATAAAGTTCTGTTGTGAAGAAACTATTCACCTTAAAGGAAAATATGATTTTTATGCCTCTTACATTAGGTTTAACTGTTCCGTTCGTTAACTTCCTGCTAAAGGAGCTGAAGGCCAAAAAATTTGGGTTTCATAGATTTTCCAAAAATTATTTTTGCGAATGATCGGACATAAAAATTCATTAAAATTTTTCCATTTTACTACTAGTTCATAAATTTCCCGCTAGCAGTTCACAAAGTGGAAATTTCGTAAATTTTAGCTTTGCGTTACGAAGAGATTCGGTTACACCAAAAGTTCTTTTTGAGTTTGATATATACGTTAGGCAAAACTGATTACTTGAACACCTTTCCAGTTGCAAGTTTCCCGGCAAATTTATCGCTAAGGGCGCAGAAATTGAAATTTCGTACATCACGTGTAAATTGTCATGAAATTTCATAAAATTGGAATACATTTCGATTATAAAACCTGCTCTTTCTATTGCTTCAGCTTAAAAAAAAAATCACTGCTGCCCCCGGTGGCGCAGTGGTCTAAGCGATGGCTTCTGATCATTCGTCCGGAAAGGGTCCGGGTTCGAATCCCGGTGAGGCATGGATGTTGTGTTTGTCTTACGGCACTGGCTCTTTCCCTTCCCTGGAACCAGTGACCCTAAATTAGGGACGGGCGACTGCTTATAGCTCATTGAGTTGCTCACAGTGGTCGTTAAACCTCCAATCAAAAAAAAAAAATCCCCTTTTTTTTGTTTTTTATTTTTTTACATAGGAAACGGGCATGGTATCAAGCAAAAATAAAATACTTGAAGACATTAGCAACCGGAAAAGTCTTCCACATTGGAAAATATGGATAAAATGCATTTTATCCGTATTTTCACAGTGCTTCACTTGAAAAGGACGGATGACTTTTCGTGGAGGAGTTTTGGCATAGACGAATGCCATGGACCAAGAAAAGTGAATAGTAAGGATTTAATTAGTCACTGCAAGAAAACGAGAATGTGAAGAGTTTCTTGAAAGCATTTCTTCTTATTATTTTCATCGGAAAATTAAGAAGGTCTGCATTTTTTTTTTTTTTGTTTCGGTCCGTGAAAACCAAAACAATACTGGCAATCCAATTATACGTTTTCGGGGCCCCTCACGCTCTGGGGCCCTAGGCGCGCGCCTACTGCGCCTAATTGAAACTCCGCCACTGCCCATTATATTTCGTCCACTATGTCCGATGTTCACTAACCTCTGAGGACTCGCATATTTCGTCCACTATGTCCGATGTTCACTAACCTCTGCGGACTCGCATATTTCGTCCACTATGTCCGATGTTCACTAACCTCTGCGGACTCGCATATTTCGTCCACTATGTCCGATGTTCACTAACCTCTGCGGACTCGCATATTTCGTCCACTATGTCCGATGTTCACTAACCTCTGCGGACTCGCATATTTCGTCCACTATGTCTGATGTTCACTAAAACCGAAGTGTCTTTGCTTAACCTCAATTGAGTGAATGGTAAGCAAGAAAATAAAATATGTAAATATGTATCTAAAAAATATTTTTCTGCACGTACGTACTGTATATTCATTAAATTAAGTAAACAAAATTAATTTTACATTACCTTAACATGAAAAAGTCTTACGTGCCGCTGCTTGCTGCAAACAGTTTAATAAATATTTTCTCTATGTCTTTTTCTAGAGTCTGTGCTTCTGTTACACTCGAATCTACATTTTCCATACATTCTAGGAACTTTAGCACAGTCCTGACACCCTCCAACATCCCTTTCACTGTTGAAATACGTTCTTCATTATCGTCCTCGTCAGCCTCGTTTTCTTCTGTGCTGGAACCGCCTTTCACAGCCTCGACAATAGCTTCATCCGATGGGATTTCATTCGTTATAACTTCACAGTCAGCATTGATAAATCCTTCAGCTTCAGTTGAATTCACACCGACTTGCTGAAACAGGTCCTTGAGAGGCACAACATCCTTCTCTTCGAATGCCACACGTCTAGTAGCCAAAGCAGACCTCCGGAAACAATTCTGTATAGTGACAGCTGACACACTCCTCCACGCTTTGTTTCCAAAACGTACAGCATTCAGAACATTTATTGATGTGTTCTGCTTTGATTCCAAGGCTTGGATTAAATGAAACGTTGCTTCCCTTCTGTAATAGGCTTCAAAGCTGCGAATCACACCTTGATCCATGGGTTGGAGGACAGACGTGGATTTGGCAGGCAGGAACACCAGCTTGATGTTGCTGAGGTTTTTAATCCTACCTTCAATGTACGAGAGTAGTAGGCCTACAATATTGTTCTTAACACATTCTTTCAAGTTTTTACAAGAAAGTTTGTTTTGAAATAAGATACAATTTAATGTTACAAGTGCATTCTTTTCTTTGAAGTTTTATTTTTTAGGTTCAATATAACTGAAGTCGAGGGTTCAATTTAAACGAAAATTTTAGTGTACATTTCCGATGTTGCGGGTCGGGACCAATGATTTAGGTTCATTATAGCCGAACGTTCACTATATCCAGGATTGACTGTATATTTCATTTAATGCAGAAAACAACGTTTATTAATGCACTTTTCACAATTTAAAGTCTACTATAGTTTCGCTGAAAACTATGGTTCAGCTTCGTCAGGACTAAGCGTTTTCATTTCTTGCTTCCGACGATGTTACCAGTTTCACGTGTCAAACACCTCATGCGGTCATCAGATTCCAGGTTGATGAGTGCTTTCCATGCGTGTGATAGGTATGGAGACGAAGATAAATCATTTACCAGGTTAGTACGGTTTTGAAATATATGAAAGGCTTCTAAAATGTCTAGGTCAAATATTGGTTTAGGTCTATCTAACAGTTTGGCTTAATGAAACAGAAATTTATGGTTATTTTCCCAACTGTGCTGGGCTATGGAAAATTTATTGATTTCACACTTTTTAATATATGCTTGTGTTATTTCATTCTGAATTTAAATTCCCCTAAAAACAAGACATTAATATCACTAGATATAGTTTCTTTGTTCTCCAACATTCCAGTAGAAGGAGCAACGGATTGTCTAAAAAGAAGTCTTTTAAGCCCACTATTTCGCATAATCCAAAGTAGGAGAACTCTTAATTCTGGTAGCTACATGCCTTTCTCAAAACTGTTTTGTTTACCAAGGCCAATTTTACAGACAAATTTGTGGTCTAGCCATGGGAAGCCCGCTATCCCCAATTCTTTGCGAAATTTATATGGAACATTTTGAAAACAAACTTTTCAACATGATCTCCTTCAGCCTACGTAGACGACCTTTTCATTCTCTGGGAAGGTGGAATTTCGAAATTTCTCGAACTGCTACCAATGATTAACTCATTGGACCCAAATATCCAATTTACTTATGAATTGAAGTAAGCTGGTTCTCTTCCTTTTCCAGACGTACTAGTTACACTGTGAGAAAATTCATTCATTACCACTGTTTATCGGAAACCATTTGCAGCCTCAGGCAAAATCAAATCATTCGATCCAACATGAAACCAGTGCATTTTATACATATGCCTACCGAGCCTTAAATGTCTGTTCTACAAAGGAGGGTCTCGAGAAAGAACTAAATTACATCAGACATATTGCTATCAACAGAGGTTTCAAACATTTATTAGTGGACTCAGCTATCAGAAAATTTGTTAAACCTCAGTATAAATCCACCTTGATCCCGATCTCTCCAAATTCTCAACGAAACTTGGCAGTTCTTCCATTCATCCCTAAAATTTGTTTCCAAATGTCAAAAAATCCTTGTCATCAAATTTCAAAGTTATCGTCACTCCTGTATCTAAGATGATTTATGCTCTGCAAAAAAGGACCTAATTTGTGACATGCATTCTTGGGGAATCTATCGCATCCAGTATCCATGTGGTCTGTCGTGCATAGGTCAGACACAGAAATCGCCTAAATTCAGATTAAAAGAACACCAATCATATATTAAAAAGTGTGAAATTAAACTATCTTTCATAGCCCAGCACTGTTGGGAAAATAACGATCACTTTCTGTTTAATGATGCCAAACTGTTAGATAGTCGTAAATCAATATTTGAACCTAGACTTTTCAGAAGCCTTTCATATATTTCAAAGCCGTAATAACCTAGTAAATGATTTATCTTCATCTCCATACCTATCAAGCGCATGGAAAGTACTCATCAATCTGCAATGTGATGGCCTCATGAGGCGTTTGACACGTAAAACTGGTAACATCGTTGGAAGCAGGAAGTGAAAACGCCTAGTCCTGACGAAGCTGAACCATAGCTTTCAGCGAAACTATAGTAGACTCTAAGTTGTGAAAATTGCATTAATGAACGTTGCTTTTTTGAATTAAATGAAAAAAATGCTAATTCTTGAAATCAAGTACCCAGTTGGATTTCGAAAAGAAACCGCGTTCTATCTACAACCTTTAACAGCTACGGTCACATTCCAAGAATATACCTTTGAGCTCGACATTTGCATCTGAACTTCACTATCGCTCTTGCTGAAAACCGTTTATGGGAACTGCCGCTGGCACCTCTACATAAAGTAGTCCCATGGTGACGACCTAAACACAATAACAAAAAATGCCACGTGATGAAAGAATGAACGAAATGAGACGAAACTTACCACACAAGTAGGTGGGGGAAAGCAATTTAATTTCTGATGGATTTACATCGACGCGATGGGACAGGAGGCAATATAATGTGGCCTTAGTCAGTAGTTCGTATGACCGACATGTTGGGCTATATACATTTTGGCAATATGGTGTGCAATCGAGTGGAAATGAACCCGGATGGTATTCCAAGGTAACGCTGACCATGCAACGTTGACCTCTGTCGACAACTCATCGGTAATGCTACGAGGTCGTGGAGAGACGTTAAGCCGTCTGCCAACGATGTCCCACACGTTCTCTCTTGGGAGAAGTCTAGGAATAGTGCGAGCCAAAGCAGCAGCTGGACTCCCAGTAGGCATTGTCTTCTGATGTTGGGAGTGTGCGGGCGGGCATTGTCTTGTTGAAACTGCTTATCAAGGACACCACGGAGATACGGCAGCAAAGCTAGCTGCAGAAGTTCAGTGACGTACCGTCTTTCTGCATTGCACCTACTATGTGTACGAGCGATGAACGGCTATTTTTTTTTTTTTTTTGATTGGAGGTTTAACGACCACCATCAGCAACGCAATGGGCTATAAGCAGTCGCCCGTCCCTAATTTAGGGTCACTGGTTCCAGGGAAGGGAGAGAACCAGTGCCGTAAGACAAGCACAACATCCATGCCTCACCGGGATTCGAACCCGTACCCCTTTTGGACGAATGATCAGAGGCCATCGCTTAGACCACTGCGCCACCGGGGCAGCAAACGGCTATTGAAACTACTGTACCATATTCACCATGCATTGCATCATGGAAAAGCTTTTCCATGGCCGCGGACCAACAGTTGTTCGTTTGCATTTGTTTTCCCGTTGCTTAACAAGGCGTTACGTTGCTGCGGTTCAGGAAAATCGCGAGTTTCGTAAATTTAATGATGACATGCCTAACTTTTGATCACCGTATAGTTGTGCTAATAAATCCTGCCGCCTAAAATGTTTAAAGAAAGGAATAACTTTCCATAATTTTTCTCAGTAAAGGCCGAAATTGTTAAAGGAATGGCTGTGTAAAATGAAACACGATGATTTCCATCCCAATGTGTATTCTCGAATGTGTTCTGCCCACTTGAACGAAGATTTTGGATATTATGGAACTGCGATCAAAGGCAGTTGAAGCCTCATAGTGTTCCTTCGAATTGCAAATTAAAAAAAAAATGTAGGAAAAAACTGTTGGCATATTTGAATCTGGTAAGTTACGAATTAAGTTATACGTCTTATTGCAAAAAACAAAACAAACATATCTATAATTTTTCTTTTGTTTAATGTTACGCATTCATTTAATTTTTAAGCAGATTACGTACGATAATGAGAAGTTTTTTGCTGTTTCTTTAACCCAAGTTTGCTTCCACATTACATATTTGTCTAGGCTTCTAAATGCTTTGTTTTGCAAAAAAGAAAAAAAAAAAAAAGGTTCCTTTGGAGTTTGTGTTTCAGATGTTTTGCCCATGTCTGATAATGAGAGCGTGAAAATTTAATATACTGTGCATGAGAAGTGTTTCATTACAAACTTCATCATGAATAATGGCGATGTCGCCCCGGTGACGCAGTGGTCTAAGCGATGGCTTATGATCATTCGTCCGAAATGGGTCCGGGTTCGAATCCCGGTGAGGCATAGATGCTGTGTCTGTCTTACGGCGCTGGCTCTGTCTTTCCCTGGAACCAGTGGCCCTAAATTAGGGACGGAAGACTTCTTATAGCCCATTGAGTTGCTCGTGGTGGTCGTTAAACCTTCAATCAAAAAAAAAAAAAAAAAACTAATGGCGATATTTCCCTGCATCATTTGAAATAAACATAGAACACAAAATTTTCTTGGTATATTTTTGCAACCTTAAGTTGTTCTTCTAAGAAATTAATTTCTTTTTCTTCGCCCTATAGCTCTATTAATTCGTTGGCATACTCCATGACGTCAAGATTGAAAAAATTGGCAAATAAGGGGTAATCAAATAGCGATGACACTGAATTAACAACCATATTGGTCCGCAGAAATCCACTTATGACGTCACATGAATAAGGTCCGTAATGCACCAAACCATGACAACAGGCTGAGAGGCCGTATGACACTCACGGATGGTAAATCGATCATCCTGGTGACCACGTCGTCCCCAGACTCTCAATCGGCGATATTCCAGAAGCGAGACTCGCCGATGAATACGACATGGTTCCATTCGTCTCGCCACGGATATCTGGTGCGGCACCACTGCAACCTTGCGCGGTGATGTGCTGCAGTGAGTGGCAGTCATCTCAGTAGATAGTGAGAGGGCAGACCGGCCTCAGCCAATCTGCGATTCGCAGTCCATGTTGATACGAGGATATCCATAGCTGCCAGTACACCTCGTCCACTGTAGATTGAGTGGCTGTTACAATATGCCGTCGAATGCCGCCGTGTCTTTCGGACGTCTGCACCAGTCCCACTACTGCAACTCACGTCATTTCTCTCCAACCACTATCCCCACATCCGTCTGACAGTTGTTTAAGCCCAAAGCGTTTCTACCGCGAAGCTGTGCATGATCCAACCAGCCGCTCACAGCCCCATGATAAAACCTCTGGTAAAGATGTTTTCTTGTTGGTAGTACTCTCGATTATGTCTCCCAGGGATCCTCACTCTTTACCCGTGCTCTCGCCACCGAGATCATTCCGATTTAGTGGTCCACACAGCCGAATGAGGACTACCAAACTTAGCTACGCAGAGCCGTTTTGCCCTTTTATCTCCCTGACCTATCACGTGATTGGTTCCCAACTTCAATCATTCACATAATTTAACCCATCTATCGACACTTTCCACCATTTTTCATGACGCTTCGACAAATACTTCCGGGTGTGTGTTTCATTTTCTATGTCGAGCTGTTTTTTCGTTATGTAGAAAATTCGCTATACAGGCCTTTTTATTAACATCAATGCAGAATGAACTTTGGCCATAATGACTAACCTTCCAATTATTACGTATACCATTTTAAACTTGTTAAAGTTCTTATTACGCTTAAAATTGGTCTTTTTTTTTTTTTTAATATTGGAGGTTTAACGACCACCGTGAGCAACTCAATGGGCTATAAGCAGTCGCCCGTCCCTAATTCAGGGCCACTGGTTCCAGGAAAGGGAGAGAGCCAGTGCCGTAAGACAAACACAACATCCATGCCTTCAAAATCTTAATTGTTACTTATTTATTAGCTTACTTATGTTCTGTATTTTCTTATAAATCGGAAAAGGGCATTGAACACTGTCACACAACAGTTATGTGTTTTGTATGTATGATCGTGAGGCATTTTAGAGGCTGATAAAAGAATAAAATTTTCATTTATTCTTAAAATTTTCTTCTCTAAAAGAATAAAATTTTCATGATATAAATACTTCGTAGTACTTTGTAATGGTATAAAACTAGGGCAATTATTTTAATCACAACGCGTACATTTGTGTTACAAGAAATAAAGTGCAATAATTTTGGTTTTACGAAAAAATACCTGTAGGTTTCAAAAAATTTGAATTATTTATGCGCCCATAAAACCTAGTTAGTGACATTTTAATTTAAAAATCTCAGTGTTTGAAAGTTAATGATTTTCACGAAAGGGCCGAAGGTATTTTTTGCAGGGGGAAAGGGGTTGCAACTTTGTCCGGTACGCCAATGCTTACCTTCTGTGATATTTCGAAAATGAATCATCAACTTGAATTACATCAAACTAGGTGAAATCCCGTTAATAATAACGGGGGAAAATAAGCTATGTAGAGTAATTTTTTAATAACCAAGTATTCGTTTTGTTTGGGATGTCCAAATGTGGAAGTATTTTTATGAACATTGCAACAATAAAAAAAGTACTAGGCCATAGAGTTGTTACGTCACACGGTGACATAATTCGCAGTTTCCATTCACGGAACACCTGCCCAAAAACACGAAAAGCTATGCGGGACGTCACAAATATTTCTTTCTCAGTTGTTGCTAAGGTGATGACGTCTCATAATTTAATCCGAAAAGCAGTTTCCATTTACTGTGCACCTGCACTAAAACACGAAAAGCTAAACTTGACTCCAGAAATATTTCTTCTCGGTTGTTGCTATGGTGATGGCTCCACTGCGATACAAAAAAGGGACGAACGTTCAGAAAGAGTAGATTACATTGTTTGTGATAAGTTTCATAGTGAACTGTAAAAATCTAAAGTTATGTTCACGAAAGAAGACACTCAGGAGTTGTAACTTCCGAAATTCCATTCACAGAAAAACTGCTATGATTAAATGCAAATTGGTAAAACATGTCTAAAGTTTCCAAACCTCCCCTGTGCATAGAATTGCAGATAAATAAGAGTTTACAGGGAGAACAAAATTGGTTAACTCAAGAAGGAAGGTTATATTAAAACCAACCGCATGAATTAACTCATTTCGGAGAACACGTGAACTGTCCTACAGAATTCATAAGTTTGACCTGGATACTCTCGTAAAATTGGTTGATGATGATCATCATCATCAACAACTATTCTCAATTCACTGCTGGACGAAGGTCCCGCCTCCAAGGTTCTTTCACAACTGTCTGTATTGAGCAATTCCCTGCCGATATTCTTTCGAATTGCATGATTTTTTTTAGGTCTTTCACTGTCCCTTGATATTTAGCAGGCGGGTATTTTGGGATTGTGCCACCCCTTGGGCATCTCTCAATTTTACGCCCCTCTCTTTCTAGTTTACACGCAATAACTTGATCGTATAAATATGTACATGAGATTCTTCCGTGAATTTGCGGAATTCAACTTTTTTTTGTCATCATCTGGGTCGTCCTCGAGATAGATGCAAAACTGAAAAGAAATATTTTTGGAGGTGGGTGTGTTGTTTTCCGTCTGGGTACACTATTTTAAGTTTTAAATCTTTAGGAAACGGAAGATAAACAAAGTGGAAATCTTTTCCATAATCGTATTTTTCCCCTCGCGATGCTATCTCTGTCCAGCGTTGTTGTTAAATATCGTTCCAGTGTATAAATGTTTACATTTCAGCTTGAAACTGTAGGCACCAATTTGCAAAACGGAAATTTCACCCATGTCGAAAATTTCTCTATAATTTTCAGGCACGAGATACTTTCGTGGATTCGAGGAATTCCGCCTTTTCCGTTATCATTGTGGTCAATAACGTGATCGATGCACAACTGAACAGGTTTTTTTCTTTTATTTCCTGCAGTGGTGACAGGATAGTCGGGTACCGTCGGAGGACGGAATTACATCTTTTCGAAACTTTGGAAAACGGAACGTAGACGGAGTGAAGATTTCTCCCGTAGCCGTATTTTTTCTCCTTGCGATATTCCTTTGCCCAATTTTGTTGTTAAATATCCTTTTATTCCATTTCAGCTTGAGAATGAGGGGAGAGTTTTCGAAAACGGAAGTTGGACGGAGGAAAGATTTCTTCCGTAATCGCAATTTTTCTCCCCACAATGTTTTCACTTTCCTTTGTTGTTGTTCAAGTTATTTCCACCAATAAATGTTTGAATTTAAGCTCCATAAGGAAGAAAAAGTTTTCCGAGAACGGGAGTAACGAGGTTAGAAAATGTTTTAAGAATTGATTAATGGTGTTGAAAAGTATTCATATTCTCAAAGTTACACCTTTTATCTAAAATAGTCAATATCATGCATTCACAGTCCCCATGTTGAAAATTGTTTCGGCATGACGGATGAAAATATTGTCAACAGAGCGAAAAAAAAAAAAAAAAAGAAAGAAAGAAAGAAAACGACTGTGAAGAAATGGGAAAAGAAAGATACCTGCAGAAAGACAAATTTAGCAATTGATACTCTGCAGCTACAGAGTCAATACAAGACAAGCAGATGGTAGCCCGGGTTATATTCGCAGTTTCCTCCGCGTGTTTTAATTTCTCACCCAGTTAAAAAGTTCAACTTTTCTTTTCTTTTCTTCGTCGGTCTGATGTATGTAACAAAACGATATTAAGCGCAGTTATTATCTATGTATCCCAAACGGTATTGATAGAAGAATAGACATTTCGGATGGGGATGAAGACAGTCTGATTGGAATCGGGGGGGGGGGAGATAAAGGCCATCTGAGATCAAGGAATCTGAAAAGCACAAGAAGGTTTCCATTTTTTTCGGAAAAGACTTCCCTTCTGGTTATTCCTGTGATTCGATACGTTTTCCAACTTTAATTAGCCTATTTGATATGAAAAATACTCAATATCAATGACACGAAGAATATTTTCTTTAAGTCATGAAGAATATTTTCTTTAAAACCCATTAGTAAGAATTAAAATTCACCAAAACTAACAGCTCGGCTTTGAATGTTTTTCACTAAGTGAACTGTAGATATTCCTCACTTCTCTCTCGCGATGCATTCTCGCCACCCTCCTAACATTTATCATTCCATTATTTATATTACTATTTTTTTTACAATCTACATCTATTGTGAATATTTTCCGTTCTTTCACATCCTACTTTTTCTTCTTTTTTTTTTCAATACTTTTCTTCATCTTCTTTTTGCCGACACCAAACTTATGACCTCCTGCGCTGTAGTCCACCTAAGCCCATTGGTAAATACGGTCTTGGTATTTAGTACAGTATTTCAGTTGTCTAACATTAGTTAGTTCGTTTAGCTATATATATTCAGATCATTGCCACTCGAGGGTCTTTACTTTCAATATGATGTCATTAACTCTTGTTATTTTACTGATTCATGAGTTCCATTTTCTATCTTTTTGGGTTATACGAGGCGTTCTGCCACGGTGGCGCAGTGGTCTAACCACTGGTTTCTGACAATTCATCCTAGATAGGTCTGGGTTCGAATCCCTGTGAAGCATTGAGGCTGTGTTTGTCTTACGGCTATGACTCTCTCCTTTTCCTGGAGCCAGTAAACTTAAATTAGGTCCTATCTAGAGGATTTTATGAAGGAAGTCTCTGAACGCCCAGGTATTTAACTACCCTTAGAAGCAGGAAAATAGGAGATGCCAGAGTGACGGACAGGAAAGTCCCATGGAAGCGAGGTAGAAAGGGACAGGAAGACGTCCTTATTTATAACTGGGCGCAAGTACCCGGGATCCGACGGCTTAACGTGCCCATTGGACGCAGAGCGAATATTTAACGATTCGAGCGTTCGTATCGAATGTATGAAAGAATACCAACGGGGAAAAATGTCCACTTCTAAAAATTAGGCCAACTGTCAACTGATATCTTTTACGTCTGTTAAAAGCATAGTCTTTCTTTTTATTTCATTAAGAAAGGCCTTTATTTCAATTAAGCGGCCGACAAAGCTGGTCAGATCGAGGTTCGGACAACTGGGTACGGAAAAGTGATCACCGGAAAACTGGTCACATGGTAATTTCAGGGCCATAAAATTCTTCTGAATAAAAAAATATGAGACCGAATTTCCGGGTGTAATAAGCACATCCTTTGAATCCGTTCTGACGCAAATTAAATTTATCAAATCTATTCAAAGTCAATGGAACCGGTATGGGAAACAATAGTATCTGAAGGAAGAAAGAAGTTTTTCAGTCGGGTCTTTTATCCCTCAGATATTGCTGTAAACGGAATCGTGAACTTACGAACTCTTACAAACAGAGTTATCGACAAAAATAAGATGTGACTTTACGTCCCTTGGTGGGAAAACCATGCATTATTTTAGGAAGAAAGTATTTACAAAAGGTTTATCCATATGAGCGGTATCGGTCCAAGAAAAAAATTTTTGTTGAGTTTTCAGGAGCCCAGATTTTGCTACAAATACATCAGAAGTAGAAATTAACACTTATGACCCCTGGTGGCCAAACCATTCTTTACCAAACATTAGAAATTACGTGAAAAATATTTTCCGTAAGGTCTTGTATGCGATACAGGAAGAATTTTTCAAATCGGATTTTTAGGAGCAGAAAACGCAATTTACCATTGTGCACCCTAGCGGAAACTATGATTCACTTGAAAATTTTGAATTTATAGGAAAAACATTTCGCATCGGAAACACTATCCAACAAAGAAGGAATTTTTCAAATCGGACTTTTAGAAGTAAAGATATTGACAAAAATAAGATATACATCTACGCCTCTGGCGTAGAAACCATGCATTATTTCAAGAAGAAAATGTTCCTAAAATGTTTGTCGACATGAGTAATATCGGTCCACAAAAGACTTTTTTTCAATCGAGATTTTAGCTCATATTTTGTTGCAAATACATCAGAAGTGGAAATTAAGACTTACGCCACCTGGTGGCCAAACAATTTTTTACAAAAATTTGAAATTACGTGCAAACAATTTCCCAACAGGAGCTGTATCCGGTGCAGCAATAATTTTTCAGATCGGAGATTTAGAAGCAGAGATATAGGTGAAAACGCAATTTACCTTTACGCCCCCTAGCGGAAAGTCTATGAATTACTTGAAATTTTTGAATTTATAGGAACAACATGTCACACTAGAAACACTATCCAACAAAGAAGGAATTTTTTCAATCGGACTCTTAGAAGTCGAGATATTGACAAAAATAAGATATACATCAACGCCCCTGGCGTAGAAACCGTGCACTATTATAAGAAAAAAATGTTTCTAAAAATTTTGTCGGCATGAGTAGTATCAGTCTACAAACGACGCTATTTTCAATCGAGAATTTAGAAGCTCATATTTTGCTGCAAATACATCAGAAGCGGAAATTAAGGTTTACGCCCCCTGGTGGCCAAACCATTTTTTTACAAAAATTAGAAATTATATACAAACGATTTCCCATGAGGAGCTGTATCCGGTGCAGAAAGAATTTTTCAGATCGGAGATTTAGAAGCAGAGCTATAGGGGGAAACGCAATTTACATTTACGCCCCCTAGCGGAAAATCTATGAATTACTTGAAAATTTTGAAATTATATGAAAAACATGTCACACGGAAAACACTATCCAACAAAGAAGGAATTTTTCAAATCGGACTCCTAGAAGTCGAGATATTGACAAAAATAAGATATATATCTACGCCCCCTGGCGGAGAAACTGTGGAATATTTTAGAAAGAAAATATTCCGAAAAGGTTTATCGATGTGATGGCATCAGTCCACGAAATAATTTTTTCTATCGATATTTTAGAAGCTCAGATTTTATGGCAAATACATCAGAAGCGAAAATTAAAACTTACGCCCCCTGGTGGCCAAAGCATTATTTACCAAAAATTCGAAATTATATGCAAAACATTGTGCATCAGGAGATGAATCCGCTGAAAAAAAAAATTTCAAATTGGAGTTTTAGAAGAAGATTTATCGGACAAAATGCAATTTACTTTTACGCCCCTTAGCGGAAAATCTGTGCGTAATTTGAAAAAGAAACTATATCCAAAATATTCTTCGACAGAAATGGAATCGAAAGATAGAAGTTTTTTTTCAATCGGATGTTTAGAAGCAAATATGTGGAATAAAACGTGTTTTTGAATTCGACATCATCTGCATTTACGCCCTCTAGCGGCGAAATTGTACATCGTAAAAAAAACGAAATAAAGGATCATCATTCGCATATTTCAAGCTTTCGAATGCAAAAAGAATTTTTCAAATCGGACTAATAGTTGCAGAGATAGTGTGTGTACAGACGGACGGACGGACAAACCGATAACATAAGCACGATCTTTTTTTACAAAAGACGTGCTAAAAATATCGTTTAGCTATATTTCCCACGATATGAGCAAATATTGTTCAAAAAACATTTTTTTAAATATTTCATTTTCAAAAACAAATTTATACATTTCCTTGATTTTCGGGCCAAAGACAAAGCGGAGAACTGAGCCCCTGAGAATTGACCCCTTAGCCTGGTGTCATATTTTGGGGTACTATCAGGTTCAACAGCAGTTCATCGCTCGTACGCATAATAGATACAATTATAGCACGTCGACTCTTCTATGAGGTGCTGCAACCCGTTTTGTTGCCGTACCTTCGTGGTATCTGTGATGCCCAGTTTCAACAAGATAACGTCCGATTGCACGCTGCCAGCATCAGCAGATGGTGGCGACACGATAGCACGTCGACACGTCGGTGTGGTGCCGTTTTGTTGCCATATCTCCGTGTCAACAAGATAACGTCTGATCGTGCACTGCCGACATCAGCAGACAGTGCCTGCAAGGTGTTCAGATGCTATCCTGGTCAGCGCAATCCCCAGATTTCTGCCCAATAGAGAACGTGTGGGGCGTGATTGACAAACGACTTAACGCCTCTGCACGGCCCGCTTGAAATGTCCTTGAATTAATGACATAGGTCAACGGTGCATGATTAGAGATACCCCATGACACCATCCAGGGACTTTTCTACTCGGTACCGCGCCGTGTTGCCGAATGTATAGCACAGCATGGTGGTCGTAGGATCTACTGATTGGGGCCACACAATTCTGTTTCCTCGCCTAAAACATTCATGTAATTCCTCAGAAATTAAACAACTTCTTTCCCACCTACATCTCATGTATAGCAAGTTTCGTCTCATTTCGTGCATTCCTTCATAGTGTGGCATTTCCGATGTGAAGCAGTGTACAGGGTAACTCGAAATGATTCATCCGATTACAAATGACCGTATTTTATGTGTTTCTAAATACACAGCGACTAAATGTGCATAGGATAAAGAAAAAACTGTCCAAATTTTAAAACAGAAATCACTGCCCTATCCACGTTTTTAAGTGAGTTACGGAAATATTCTCATAACGTGGAGAGAGCGATGACTTCTGTTTGATGATCCTAATCCATGTCAATTGTGTGTATTAATTGTCCAAATTTTATTTTCGTACATATAAATGTTCCATGTGACTTCCGTTGGCCACGCGAACTACATCGAGACGATATTCAAACTCCTGCCACACGTGATCAAGCATGTCTGTTGTCAACGACTGCATGAATGCGAACTTTGAGTTCATCTAGCGTTGTGGGCAAAGGTGGGACTACACATTATTCTTAATATGCCCCCATAAGAAAAAGTCACAAGGGGTCAGGTCCGGAGACGTGGCGGGCCACTTATAGAGTGCCTTGTCGTTGTGTCCACAAAAGAGTCGGAAATGGGTCAAAAATTTGGGGCCCAGACCCGGAGTCACATAATTAGACCTGACGCGGACGCTACCCGGACAAATCTGCTTTGAACTGTAATATACACCGACGAGCCATTACATTATGACCACCACCAGTTTAGAGAAATGGACGTGCTTCGAGACCGAACAGTGGCGCAGATGAAGTTCACCGAGCAGTAATACACACTATCTACCAACAAGTAATTGGACACCCCTGCAATCGACGATATCTGCGGTCCTGATACACGTCACGGCCGCCGCCGTTAAATATCGTGTGGGAAACAACAACGCAACCAGTCGCATGCAAGATGCCACGCAGTTCGGAGCTCTCTGATTTCCAGAAAGGTGTAATCGTCGGGTATCACAGAAATGGCCGATCCATACGTGACATATCCAGCGAGTTGAAGTACCCAAAATCGACAGTGGCCTACGTGATTGGCAAGTGAAAGATGAGAGGTGACTGTCGGAATGTGACCCGACCCGGCAGACCCACAAAACTGGGAGTTAGAGACCGACGGGTGCGGGCCAGAGAAATTCGGAAGAACCGCACCAAATCGAAAGGTTACGTCCGCGAGGAGTTTCAACAGGCATCCGGGATTGTTCTTTCAATGAATACCCTCCGTAAAGAAGCCCATCTGCGCGGTTATCATGGACGCGCCTTTGATCACCAAGTCCAATAGCGCTGCTCGGCTAACGTGGTGCAAAGAATGTCGACAGTGGACCGTTGAACAGTGGAAACAGGTTCTCTGAAGCGACGAACAAGGTTCACCCTCTACCGTTTGGATGGCAGGGTCTGGGTTTTGCGTCTGCCTGGAGAACGCCTCCTGCCGGAATGTATTGTGCGAACTGTGAAGTTCGGCGACAGTGGAATTATGCTATGGGGGTGCTTCTCCTGGTATGGCACGGTACCCTTGGTCACAATTCCTGATAGACTCAACGCCGAGACCTACTGCACCATTTTGGATGACCGTGCGCTTCCTACGTTGTGGCAGTTTTACGGGGTGAACCCATGTTACTTTCAGGATGATAATGCCACCTGTCATTTTACGAGGTCCACTATGGCTTGGTATGGTGACAATGTGGTTAATCGAATGGACTGGCCTGCGCAGAGTCCGGACCTTAACCCTATCGAGCACCTCTGGGACGAGTTGGAGCGTCGACTTAAGGGGTGCCCCTATCGTCCGAAATCGGTGAAGGAACTGACCTGTCTTCTCCAAGCCGAGTGGAAGAAAATACCGCTAGCCGTCGTACAACGCCTGGTTGAGAGTATGTCCCTGAGGGTCGCAGCTGTAATCGCCGCTCGTGGAGGCTCCACCAACTATTGAAGGTGAATAAACTTCGTTTTCCTTTGCTATCACAGGTGTCCAATTACTTGTTGGTAGATAGTGTGCATCCCGAGGACCGGCTTCCGGTTAGTAGAGTGTTCGGAGTCAGAATGGGAAAAGCTGGTTATTCATCGGAGTTTGATGAAGGACAAATTGTGATGGCACGACGCCTCGGAACTACGATCTAGGAAACTGCGAAGCTTGTGGGTTGTTCACGTGCCACTGTAATGAGTACGTATCAAAAGTGGAGCACAGATGGTACGTCTGCAGCTCATTGATGCCAGAGATGGTAGTCTGCAGCTCATTGATGCCAGAGAGGAGAGGAGACTGTCGCGCATTGTTCACAGCAACTGCATGGCCACAGTGCGATAAATAACCCCGCAGCTACAACAGTGGTGATCAGAGTAATGTGTCATAGCACATAGTTCAACGCAGCCTTTTGCGCATGAGCCTGCATAGCCCAAGACCCAGCCAAGTCCCCATGCTCACTGCACGTCATCGCCAACATCGCAATAAATAGGTCCAAGATCATCCAGATTGGACCGTGGATGATTGGAAGAAAGTGGCCTTGTCTGACGAATCAAGATTCCTGGTGCATCACGTAGACGGCCGAGCGCAGATACGGCGATTACCAACGGAGGCTATGGAACCTGGATGCACTGTTGGGCGGAAACAGGCCGGCGGCGGTGGTGTTATGTTGTGGGCGATATTTTCTTGGGAACACTTTAGGTCCCATTATCCCAATAGCACAATCCCTGACAGCTGTCTGGTATATGAACATCATTGCGGACCAAGTTCACCCATTCATGGCAGCTGTGTTCGCTGCTGGTGATCGCCATTACCAACAGGATAATGCGCCATGCCACACTGCCAGAATCGTGAAGGAGGGGTTCGAGGAACATGTTGGTGACTTTCTGTTAATGCCCTGGCCTCCAAATTCACCTGACATAAACCCAATCGAACGTGTGTGGTTCGACTTAGAAAATCGGGTTCGCGCTAAATCACCACCACCCCGAAATGTGCTGGAACTGTAGGACCCGCTGTTGACATTATGGCACCAGATAACCCAGGATACCCGATTTTCTAAGTCACCTTATCGAATCGATGCGTCGCCGAGTGACCGCTGTTTTGCTGGCTAAAGGGGTCTCTTACGGCTTATTAGGTAAGTGCCCATTGGTGTATTATAAGTAATTCAAAAAGTCTCTCCGCAGTGAGTATGTATTATAGGAACGTATTATTACTCACTTACTTACTTAGAGGAAGTATTGAAACTGTCGTCTTTCACTGGCAAAACCTAACCTAACTGTTTTACACATGTTTTCAAACACATCTGCAAGAGTCAAAAAGACCCTCCACAGTAATGTTAGGACTGTTCCACCTAATTATGATGGCGATACAGTCAAATTTTCTGAATTAAGCAACTTGTATGTTTAATTTTAGTTTTTGCTGTTTTCTTGACGACATATCAAGCTTCGGAATACGTCTCAGGGCAACACGAATTTTCACAAGCTTATGATGAGTTGAAAGTTTCCAAAATGTGGATATTGTTTTCATCATAGCTCCTCAGAAGTTTCAAAAAGTTTCCAAAATGTGGATATTGTTTTCATTATAGCTCCTCCACACTTTTCCTTCTGAGGATGCATTTCCTTCATAGTGCATGACAAATCATTTTTCAGTCCGCGGGCACCAGGATCTAGCGCAAACTTTTTTTTTTTTTTTTTTTTTCAAAATTTAAACGGAAATAAAACTGGGTCGAAATTGGGTCAGGAACACCTTGACCTGACCTGTTTGTCCCGCTAGAAATTGTCAATCGGTTGACCCGTGACCCGTTTCCATCTCTGGTCCACAGCAACCAATCCAGCGGTTAGGAAGTTGTTCGTTAAGGCAATGGCCGCTTCCTAACCGCTGTTCGTTAAGGTCGCGGTCAGTTTCTCTTACTGCATGTGGGTTTTCCTGCCCCATATGCAAATGTTGTGACGTTTGCCCTTGCCACTTAAATGGAATGTTGCTTCGTCACTAAACACCAAGCGTGAATCAAATTCGTCGTCCTCCATCACCTCCTGCATGGCATTTTTCACGATGACAGTCTTTCTCCCAGGTGCAGATACGCGGGTTACATTGCGCCATCTAGCGGTTACATTCGTAAACTCGGTGCGTTTCTCTTCATTTTAATGTGTGGTACACTATTATTACCTTGATTTTTAATGGGCTATGATCTAATGAAACCGGATGAATTATTTTTAATTATCCTGTATAATATTTTCATTTTCTTTTCCTTCTTTTATTCTACTAAGTGAAGCACTCACTGGAAGAGTTCCGTCGGATCTAGACCTCCCAAGAATGACCTTGTCCTTCATTTCTCAGATGAAGAAAACAGTTCCTTTTTTTTTTAATGTCTTAATCTGACAACGGCCAAATTAAATTGAGAAAAGAAAAATCTTTCTGAACGTATTAAAATTTATATATATATATTTTTTAATCGGGCAACTGCCATTCCTTCTGTATTTTTGTAAAAGGTAGAAATGAGCTCGCTAAAATGTAATATCCGTCAAAGAACGACATTTTACCTTCTAGATAGTACGTTGGGTCTTGCTGAATGAAAATGGCAAACCTTCGTGGGAGGGGGTCTAGTGAGACCCCCTCAGTGTTTGGGGTACTCTAAGTCCTGCATTTTCCTACCCTCGACCACTTCCTATACCATTTTCTAAAAGTAATGAACGTCGTTGGGTTTGGTTTTAAATAAAGCTTAAAGTGAAATCTTTATCAGCAACCAATTCACCGACTCCTCGGGCGAGTATAGAGCATGAAATTTCTAATGGCACGAATTTACAGTTTGAAAACCAATAGCGGAAGATAATCTTCTTAATTAAATAATAATAATAATAAAAGGAAGTAATGGAATGGAAATTTGAAAAAAAGATGCGCCTGATTTTGTTACTCGCTAAAAAGCAAACACTGAATTACTTTTCATTTATCATATTTTTTGTTGTTAAAGCATAGATTAAAGGAATTTAGTGTGCGCCATTGTTCTACTTTCTTCTATTTTTGCTTGTATGAGGTTTCTTATGAGTTGCGGTTTGTAACTTGAGATAAGTAATGCCAATTACCAACAGCAAAAACAGTGTTACGTACGGGTATTTGTCTAAGTTTCTTGATACTTAAAATCGTTGCATTCAGGGAGTGTTCTAAAGTTTGAGCTCTTTTGTTTTTCTTTTGAACGGGGATGCATGAATGTGGACTAAGCTGGGCTTCTGAGTGTTTCGAGTAAAAATTTGGAACGCATTTGAGTGGTAGTCATGAGCATACGATACAAAATGTATGATACAAAAACAAAAGTCAGCTGTTCTCATTCAATTAAAAAAATTATAACATACAATAGTTAGTTCTCTACGTGGTCTCAAAATAAAATAAATTCTGTTTTGTGTGTGTGCTTCCTAAAAACCTGTTCGTTTAACAAATGAATACATTCATTTTTAGCATCCACATATAAATATGTTTTTGAAGAAAGATCGCATTTTATTAACGTTACCAGATACATAGAAATATTTTAAATATTCAAACTTTCACGACGAATTTGCAAAATAAAAGACAATGGAAGTTAATTTCCTGACAACTTCTAACGAATAAGTTTAACAGGAAATATTTTTTTCGGCCACGAACAACATCGTTGTAATACGCAGGCTACTTTCTACGTGTGTAACCTTAATAAATTGAAATTGCGTAGAACTTCTGTTCTCAACGACAGATGGCAGAACCTGAAAGTGCTTTAACAGTCGCTCAGTTTTATTAATTACTCACAGAAATCTCTCCTCTTTGCATACATACTTCCTAATTCAAAATAAACTGATTCTCTTATATCAATAAAATAGGAAAGAAATCTGATTCCTGCTACACATTCAGACCGAAAGTTCTTATGTTAGTGGAGGAACAGAAACAGCTGATATTCCTCCATTTTTTCACATGGTATTCTGTTAACTTGGTTATAAATCCAGTAGATGGCAGCACAAGCAAAAAGTCAATTATTGAAATATGTTTTATGTATTTTCGGTTTCCTTTTTGGAATACGCTGTTAAACCGAATTTTTGTGCTGGAAATTTTATGTTATTAATTTAACATTGTGCATAAAATAACTGCTTTACATTCTTTAGAAAACAGAAAGTCTGATAGGTTATTACTGCGTAATACAAAAGTAATAATCTTAATTCAGTCGGAGTTAGTGCAGTACCCTAACCACGGGAAGGCAGAGAAGACACATCCTCCCCACCCCCAAAGAACCCATGAGCTACCTTAAATAATATTTCTGTTTGGGTTTTTCTTTTTTTCTTTTCTTTTGAATTTTTTTATTATAAAGCAGCAGGGAGTAATGGTCTAAGCGATGGCTTCTGATCACTCGTCAGAGATGGGTCCGGGTTCGAATTCCGTGAGGCATGGTTGTTGTGTTTGTCTTACGGTACTGGCTCTCTCCCTTCCCTGGAACCAGTGACCCTAAATTAGGGACGGGCGACTGCTTATAGCCCATTGAGTTGCTCACGGTGGTCGTTAAACCTCCAATCAAAAAAAAAAAAAAAACCCCAATCAATTCCAAAAAAGAAAAGTAAAGTAAAAATTTCCACTTCTGTTTTAAACAAAGACGTAACTTAACAGAGAAATTGTTAAAAGAGCTGTTTCCCTTGGATTAAAAATATAATCATCATGAACGTAAACGCACGAGAGGAAGTGCAATTTTCATTACTAGTATTTCATACTACGAGTCAACCTAACAGTGTACCACTATGTACTGTGCGAAACAGCTACCTCCGCTACGAAAACTAGTCCCTAGGGTTTTGCGCGAAAGCCAGTAGAATTATTGCTCAGAATCCATTTTTGTTTGCTGTGCAGTTCATCAGACAAAACTGCCATCTAAAATTACAGAAGTTAGTGCACTTTTGGAAATAAATTTGTTGTGAGAAGATGCTGAATCAAGAGCTTCACACTTTCGGCTGTTTCTGCCCTCTTGGGATACAACTCGGACAGCGGGAAGGGGTAGAAGTCCTCTCCCAACATTAACAACACAGAGACAATAAATCGACAATCGGGAAAACTCGAAGGATACGTTACTTAAACAGGCAGTTAGGGGAAGCAGTTTGGCCTCCCCAGACCCCCACTCACAATCCCCACTGCTTGTGAGATGTGTGGGTGGGTGGTGAGACCAGAAAGGAAACAGTAAAAGAGCACATTAACGCGGATGAATACCGTTCTTGGTTTTCACGACGAGTCGTGATAAGGCTCTCCCGCCTTTACCAACAGTACACTTTTAGGGTGAATTGGAGTACAGTAGCAGCTACTTCAATCGCCCTTGTGTGTTTGCTATTACAAGTGGTCTCCGTCATATTTTATTTTGTTGACTTTAAATGCCTCCATCTTTACGTGCCTGTAACTTGATAATCAGTCGCAATTATTGCAACGAAACAGAGTGAGAAACATGGGATCCCATAACTTAGTTTTCAAGAGAGGACAAACAGAAATTTTAAGGAAGAATATGCAAATTTCCACTGTGCCTTCTTGCTATCTGACTGTTTCTACCATACTCTCAAAACATAAATTTAATTGGAAATCAGAAGAGCCCAAAACTACATAACAAAAGATGGATAAATGAGATTAGGCAGCATGTTAAGATATTAATGAAATTGCTTTGTCGTTCATTTGATTACTTTGGCCACTTGTATCACATGCGGCCCGCGAAGACGCAGAGATCACTCAATTGGTCATCAAGAATGCTGAAATACCAAATTTGTAGGGAAAACTTCGAGGGATCGAGCAGTGAATAGTTGCTGCAGAAGATGGTATAGTTTTCCATGTCTGTACGTATGTACGTTGTTCTTTAACATGCAGTGGGAATTTCATTATTGCTCTCTACTGTAAATTTCCGCTTTCTCAACCGAAAATTCGCAATTTTGTTTTTCAATTTTTACTGCATACACCAGTGGTTCCTAAAGGGTGCGGCGAGAGAGGATGGCAAGTGTGGCGGAAAGATTCAAGGACAATCTGTTGTTATCGCATTTATTTGTAATATTTATGCATATTAAAAACACAGATTGCCGTCTATACACGATTTCAAAAATTCCAGTTAAAAATTTGTATACACGAAGTTAAAACATCAGGACTTTCAAGTCCACTGTGGACCCGTCATCAGATGGTGTGGTTGCGTTACGCCTTGGAAACGTATATGTATATAGTAAGCAGATTGACGAAACATTATTTTTTTGACATACGCATGCTCATTATGAAATCATGTCTTCATAAAATTTCAGTATGTGGTAGGGGACCACCTGGGACGAACCCTATAGAAAATAGGCGAAATGGGGTAAAAGGTCACGACATAGGAGCGGAATCCATTCAATTGCCCTAATGCGTCATGACTTGCGTAAAAATGATTCGAATTCGATTAAATTTTAGTATGTGGTAGGGGACTACCTGGGGACGAGCCATGTTGAAAATGAAAAAAATGGGGTCAAAGGTCAGGACATAGGAGCGGGATCCATTGCATTACCCTTATGCCTCATAACTTGCGTAAAAATGGTTCAATTTCGATGAAATTTCAGTATGTGGTAGGAGACAACCTGGTAACCAACCATGTTAAAAATGGACGAAATGGGGTCAAAGGTCAGGACATAGGAACGGGATCCATTCCATTGCTCTTACGCGTTATAACTTACCTAAAAATGCTTCGATTGCAACAAAACTTTAGTATGTTGTTCCGGAGGTATACTGAGGGGCTTTTGTTTAATATCATTGAAATGGGATCAACGGTCAGGACACAGGAGTGAGATTCATTCCACAGCCATTATCATCATAACTTGAGTAATGATTTCCGGTATGTTGGAAAGCTTATAATAATAATCATTGCATTGCATGATTTTACTTACTTGTTGGATATACAACCAGAAACAATACCCATGCATCTCTTCAACAGCATTAGCTATACATCTGCAGTTCTCCACAACATATTGTTATGAGCAGGGATTTTCAACTCAGAGATCAGAAAATTATAAAGCTTCTTTGGTGTTGATGAGGAGACGAGAGTTTCTTCATCTCAAATTAGACCTGATATAAATGAGATTAACCGACAAAAACAAGCTCACACCTCTCATTGAGTCTGTATACTTCCTTTAAGGTTACATATGTAAGAGGCTCGTATGTAAGTTTCTTTTGGGAATGAATCATGTTTTTATGTAGCTGCATTGCTTTATAATTCATACTTTCTGGATGTCCCACGATCATATTATAAATTAGTTATTTTCTATGTTATGAATCGAGCACTTCTAGGAGGTTTTCTTTTCTTTTGGGTTTTTATTGTATTTCTCATCAATAAAAAATTCAGTGTGGCAGGTACAGATTTTTATTCCGAAAGTGCGGCCCAGTGAAACAAAGTTTGGGAACCACTGGCATGCGCAAACATCAGAAGTACTACAGAAAATTTTGCAATTATAATTAGTGTTATCTTGAAAATCTCTGGAGACCTTACATTTAGAATACGGGCATGGTCCCATTCCCAGGGAAGGGCAAATGCCCCCACCTTGCAACCCTATGGGCGTTCATGTTGAGAAGCAGTAAGCGGATGCTCATCGAAAGGGGTCGGGTACCACGAGTGCGAGAAAAAATGACAGATTCTCTTGGGAAACCGATTCACGTTGCAATTCAGGCAAGATATTTTTTTATTTATTTTTGTATTCTGTACCATTTCTCAAAAAAAATAAAAAATCAGTTCAACTCGGGGACCCCGATAATTTAGCGCCCAGTGCGACGACACCGTTTAGACGTGAACATTGTTATGAACATATCAATGTTCACATCTAAAGCAGGCCCTTTGTAGCATATCAATGTTCACATCGTCATTCAGTTGCGTTCCAATGTCAAATGCATGCGTTTTTAAAGGTCTTGAACAGATGTAAGTTTAACGGGATTTCCGAAAGAATGAAGGTATTTTGGTACGAAATAGCTACACTCACGGACAATGAAATTTGCGCACCAAGAAGGAAACCTCGGATTTTCCTGAAATTTTATGGACGTAATGATAGAGATGAATGATACACATGATGGCAGAAACAGAGCTGCAGGGCAATTTCAGAGGGATCTGTGGCACACAGTCCGGTCATCTTCAATAGCGCGTCGCACCGCATCGTGCGGCGATACATGATGCAATACGGTCCGGCATGAAGGCGAACAGATGCCAGATGTTATCCTGCAACAGACTGGCCCACACGTGTTGGACGGTGTGCTCCAAATCCCGGATAATGCAGCACGGCATCAGCCGGTGTTTCAACTGGTCCCACACATGCTCGATAAAGGACATGTCAGGGGAGGTGTCAGGCATGGAACTGTCTGGACATGACGTAATCAGTCCTGGGCAACCCGAGCAGTGTGCGGGTGGGCTTTATCCTGCTGGTATAGCGCACCTGGAGCCCCGGCAAGGAATGGGAGCACATGGGCCCGTAGGATCTCATCCACATACCGCTGGCCCGACAATAATCCACATACCACTACTAGAGCTGATCGGCCATCGTAGGTAATATCTCCTCAGACCATAACGCCTGCAGTGGGGGCGGTGCGGTGCTCGATAGCGGGGTTGGGATTGGGCCGTTGACTCGGGGACTTCCACACCCTGACACGATGATCATCTGTCCCCAAAGCAAAGCGGCACTCATCGCTAAACACCACACGTCGCCAGTCTGTGGCGTTTCACGTCGCTCTGACCTGGCACCACTGCACACGGAGCCGGCGATGTTTCGGTGTTAATGGCAGCACACATAAGAGGCGCTGGGCTCGCAGATTTGCTTCCTAGAGGCGTCGGGAAACCGTTCGTGGGCACACAGGGGTCTCTACATCTGCCTATATAGTGGACCGGGTCCCGTGGCATCCGTTCGTGCCTAGCGCACAATCCGTCGATCTTCTCCACCGGTGGTCCTCCTGGTCCGTTCGGACCCGCTCCGCCGTGTGGCAGTGCCGTCATGTGTCCACTGCTCCCAACACAGACGTTCGAACGGATAGACGGAGAAACCGATGACATAAGCACGATCATTTTTACAAAAGACGTGCTAAAAAAAATGAAATAATCGTTATCAATGTTTCCTACCGGTAACCATGTGCGTCACTTGTGTAAGACATTAGTGAATGTTAAAAACAACTAACCCCCAGGAAGAAGCTACTCAATGCTACCATAGAGCTCAGCGTGTTAATGTTCTACTTTTGAATATTGGACCTTGAAAACAGACATTTTTTTAGGTCCAGTTATAAATTATCCAAAACACAATGCAAAGGGAAGAACCCTTCAACACCCTGAACTTCTATCAATATTATAAAATTAATTATAATTCCTATCAATTTGCGCTCTTTATAATAGTCTTAGTTGCTTTATCATAAATTCGATGTCTAAGTTGCAGTACTATGGTATTTTTAACTATGAATTAGTAAGCAAAGTCATATTTGCATAGCACCAACTTCCTTATTTCATTAAACTTTGATAACAGAATGGTAACTAAATTTAGGGGTTGTTAGTTAATCACATGGAAACTGCACTTACTTTTTCCATGAACTTTGCAATAGCTATTGCCATTCTTTTCTTGAGTTGTAGCAATTATTTATTGCCTTCCTATTGTTACAATTATACACTGGTATGCAAAAATTAAGGACGAAGAGGAGAAATTAACATAACAGCGGAACGAGCAGGCAGAACGGACCGAAAGACCACTCAGGAGATAAACTAGGGTCTGGTACGGTAGGGCATGCGCATATATGCAGCATGACGTAGGGGGAGTGTCGGAAGGGTATAAAGCACACGAGCGGTGTACGCTAAGCAATTCGGTGAAAGCTATTGCACGGTGTACATCGGTTTGAACGACGTCGATTTGCTGCCACCGTGTGATATGGCCAACAGGCAATCCAGTAGACGACATCTGGATACCCGAGGTCGCGTCATTGGGAAGTTGGAAGAAGGTCGAAGTGTGACTAGTGTGGCCGAGGAGTTCGGGATCGCTCACAGCATCGTTTTACGAGCTTGGAGAGCATTTCAAACGACAGAAACAGCTGTCCGAGAGTTTAGCAGTGGTCGTCCACGAGCAACTAAGGCGGCGGACGACCGGTATATTGTCCTACAGGCGAGAAGAGAAAGACGGCAGACAGCGGGAGAAATCGCAAGGCACATGCAACAGACAACTGGATGTCCGTTATCGCGTTTTACCGTGGCCAGGAGGCTGCACAAAGGTGGTCTATTTGCACGACGACCAGTACGGTGTGTGCCATTAACGCTTGCTCATCGGAGACGGCGGTTTCTGCGGTGCCAGGAACACAAAAACTGGACACATCAGCAATGGGGTCGAGTTCTCTTTACGGATGAGAGCCAATTTAGTCTGACGAGCGATTCTGGTCGTATACACATCTGAAGAGAGCAGGGAACACGCAATCACACCTCCAACATCATCGAAAGAGACCGGTTTGGAGGTGGCGAAGTTCTCGTTTGGGGCGGTATCATGCTTGGTAGCAGTACTGACTTCCACATCTTCTAAGGAGGTTCAGCCTCACGTACGTCTGTTTAGAGGTGCTGTGGGTCCTGAGTTCCTCTTCATGGACGACAACGCTACACCTCATCGTACAGTGGCTGTCGCAGAGCTGTTGGAGAGTGAAGATATTCAATGCATGGATTGGCCCGCAAGGTCCCTGGACTGAAATCCAATCGAACACGTGTGGGACCTTTTCGGGAGCAGGTCACTTGCCGCCAGCAACGATTCCGCAGCTGCGATTGGCGCTACACGAGGAATGGGCAGCGGTGCCTCAACAGCTCCTTGACGACCTCGTCCTCAGCATGGACAGACGTTGTAAATCCTGCAATGCAGTCAAGGGTGATCATCATCATCATCATCATCATTGTCAACCATTATCAATCCACTGCTGGACGAAGGTCTCCCCAAGTTTCCTCCACAACGGTCTGTCTTGTGCCAGTCTCCTCCATGTCACTCCCGCATATTTACGAATTTCATCCACCCATCTCCCATGTGGTCTTTTTCTGGGTCTTTTCCTGTCCCTTGGAATCCAATCTAAAATTTCGGCTGTCCATCTATGGTCTGTCCTTCTGGCAGTATGTCCAGCCCATTGCCATTTCAGGGATTTAACTCTGATCATGATGTCTTCCACTCTCGTCATTTTTCGGATCCACGAGTTCCTCTTCTTATCTCTCCTGGTTACACCAAGCATGCACCTTTCCATGCTGCTTTGAGTTGTCTGCAGCCTTTGTATGTCTCTTTTAGTTAAGGTCCACGTCTCTGCACCATACGTAAGCACTGGAAGGATGCATTGATCAAACACTTTTCTTTTAAGACATAATGGCATATTGCTCTTGAAAATTATGCTGTTTCTTCCAAAAGCTCTCCAGGCAAGTTTTGTACGCCGATTAATTTCTTCATCAATGTGACCCTCACTTGATATCTGCTGTCCAAGATAAACATACGTATCTGTTATCTCCAGTTGTTCTCCATCAATCGATAAATCTTCATTTCTTGTAAAAGCATTGAACATCACTTTTGTCTTCTGAAAGTTCATTTTTAATCCCACTTCTTTACTCTTGTCAGCAAGTTCCTGGATCATACTCTGCAGCTCTGATGGGGTAGTTGCAAAAATGACTACGTCATCAGCAAAACGAAGGTGGGTTAGATAATCTCCATTAATCTTTATCCCTTTGTTTTCCCAGTTCAGTGATTGAAAGACATTTTCCAATGTGGCATTAAAGAGCTTCGGAGATATGGTGTCACCTTGTCTCACTCCCTTTCCAATTTTTATGTGTGTTGTATTTTCAAACAGCCGAATCTTTGCACTTGCATTTTCATAGATGTTATTAATAATATTAATGTATGCATCTTCAATACCGCAGGATTTCAGAGCCGTGGTAACTGCTGATGGTTTCACCGAATCAAAGGCTTTTTCATAATCGATAAAAGCCATGCACAATGGAAGTTCATATTCCCTCGCTCTTTCAATTAGTTCTCTCAGTACGTGGATATGATCTATTGTGCTGTAGCCACTCCTGAATCCAGCTTGTTCTCTCGGTTGAGCCATGTCCAGTGTTACCTTCAAGCGGTGTGAAAGAACTTTAGTGAAGATTTTATAAACCACTGATAGGAGGCTGATAGGTCTGTAGTTCCTGAGATCCTCAATGTCACCTTTTTTATGTAGCAGGATCATTGTAGCATTGTTCCAATCCTCAGGAATCTTCCCTTCATTAAGGCATCGAGTGAAAATTTGGGCGAGTACTGTTTCAATTTCTCCACTTGCTTCTTGTATGATGTCTATAGTAATTCCATCTTCTCCTGGAGCTTTCCCCCGCTTCATGTTCTTGATTGCATGAGCAACTTCTGCTGGGAGGACTGGAAGAACTCTGGTACCTTTCATGATGTCTGGAGTACATGTATCATCCCTTTCATATAATTTGGAGTAGAAATCTTTCACTCTTGTCAAAATTTTGCCTCTATTTCTTGTTACAGAACCATCTTCTTTTCTCAGTGCCATAATCTGTTTTTTCCCCTTACTAAGATGTCCCTTTGCTATCTTTAGGTTTTGGTTGTTTTCAATTGCTTTCCTTACTAGTTCACAGTTGAATTTCCTTACGTCTTCAGTGATACTTTTTCGTACTGTCTTGCATAGCTCTATATATTCCACTTTGGAAGTCACATCTTCTTTAGTTGTCCTCATCTCTCTTCTTTTTTGCATCAACATTTTGGTTTTTTCCTGATAATTTGTTTACATGCAACTTGTTCTTAGACCCAGCTAATTTTGTTGCTGTTTCCATAAGAGCTTTGGTTACTTTTCTGCTAACTTCCGAAATATCCACTTCTTCCGATGTTAGGCCTTCTAAAGCAGAGAATCTGTTCTTCAGTTCCAACTTGAAAGTATTATGGTGTTTTTTAAGGTTGGTTATGTCAATACATTCTGTTTGTCTTATGAGCTTGCCACGTTCCAGTTTAGTGTTGAGGTGCATCTTACATCTCACCAATCTATGGTCACTACCTGTGTTGAACTTGTTCAGCACACTGCAGTCTTCGATGACGAATTTTTTGTTACACATAATAAAATCAATTTCACTTGTCGTCCCAATTGGATGTCTCCATGTCCATTTCCTGTGTGGCTTTTTCTTGAAAAAGGAATTCAAGATGAAAAATCCTTCTGCCTCTGCAAACTCAACGAGAGTATTTCCACGCTGGTTTCTGTTGCCGTGACCGAATTTACCTACTGAAGTTTCATTCTGTTGCCGGTGCCCTATTTTTGCATTGAAATCTCCCATAATTATCTTCAAGTGCTGCTTACCTTTATTATTTAGATGACGAATTTCCTCATAAAATTCTTCAATTTCTTCTTCAGGATGACTAGTGGTGGGTGCATAAGTTTGAATAATCTGAGCCTGGTATCTTCTCGATAGTTGGATAACGAGTCGTGCAGCTCTGTCAGAGGAACTTTCAACTTCTACCACTTTATCCTTCAGTTTCTTGTTTATTATAAATCCAACACCACTAGTTCTGCCAGTATCTGTCCCACGATAATAGAAGAGATGTCCACTTTTCAGTTCAATGAGATCTTCTCCTTTTCTCCTTACCTCACTTAGCCCGACGATGTCCCACTTGATCCTTTGTAGTTCCTCTTCCAATTCAAGAAGCCTTGAATCAGAAGATAGGGAGCGTCCGTTGTAGGTAGCCAAGGTCAGCATCAAATGGCAGCCTAGTCCGGTCCTCCGGGGATTCTTAGCACCCTCTGCCTTCATGTCGCACTGGCCGCTGCCTTGGCCAGGTACATTCCAGCTGCCGGAGACTGAGGGCCAAGATTTAAGTTGTAGAGTCATTTTGGAGGTGTTTGGCCATAACTCACCACGCTGGCCAAGCGGGTTGGTGAGTGTGGGATAGCATTTCCTCTGATCCCGATGGTATAGTTATACCGTTATTTGCGGTCGTCAGAGCCCCTTTAGTGGGAACAGGATGCACCACGAGAAGGCGGGGTTGACATTTGTCAAGGAGAGGCTGTGATGTTACGCATCACCTGACCTTATATCCCCTACTAAAGACTGGATTTTTCTTGGCAGCCGCCTGTCACATGGACGTTTCTGTCTTCTGTCCAGTTGTGCTCGAAGCTGCCTTTTCAATAAAGTGCCTTTGTATCTTTTGGATTCCTTGTTTGGACGGTTTTGCTCACTTGTCCCATATTCTTACATCTTGGGGATCTTATGGTATGATTTGAGTTGATGTGGAGCACATCTGCACGACGTTACATTCGAAAAACCGTCTCGTCCTTAATTTTTGCACGCCAGTGTATATCTTATCTATAGCAATTTTTCTTGTGTTTCTGTACATTGACTTTTATTTTCCTTTCTGCGTTTTGCAATAATTATTATTTTTCCTGTTCACAAACATTGTAGGTAAAATTATCAAACAATAAATTGGGGACAGGGTTGGCTTGGTAAGTCGCGCGCACGCTGCTGGAGCGGTGTTTTTTTTTTTTTTTTTTTTGTTGTTGTTGTTGTTGTTGTTTTGGTGGGGGGGGGCTTTTATTTTAAATCGCAATATTAGAATTTCGTAAGCAGTACGTTAATACGTTTTCTCATAATTTTTCTGGCGCCCGCGCGCGTGTATGTGTGTGTGGTTTCAGACCGTTGGTGAAAGTTTTCCAAGCTGACATCTGTTGAAATTAAATTATGCCAACCAAGGATCTATGTTACTATGAATGTGAGATATTCTTGCACCCCCACATTCCATCGCTGGATTGCTGATGCACGATATGGAGTTTCACCCCTGGCTCTTTCATTCTCATACACTCCGTAACGTTTGTAGTGGAATGCTCTTATGACTAAACGTCTACCTCACATTCCTCCTTTTCTATAAACCAGCGGTGCCCATAATATGTGCAGTCAGGGGCGGCAGTGTCTATATTTACATATAAATATATGGGCCGGTCTTGATCGGATTGCGTGGGCCGATTAGACGTATCCAGTCCAATCCTGATTAGGGAATGTACATTCTTTGTAGGTAGGTGTTTCAAAATATCAGCTTTTCAATAATATACATATTTTAAATCACTTGCATTTTTTTTTCCTGTTGCGTTTGAAAGAAAGTTTTTATAAGAGTCAGTAGTCAAAATTTTTCCTACCGCTTTTTCGGTATCTGATTACTATAGTATAAGCATTAGTGTAGAAACAATTTCAGATTTCGGTCACCTCTCCCCCAACAAATACCAAGCCTTCCCGTTGCTTTCAGCTAGTTATGGGCCTGAATTAATAGAAATATGAAACTTAAAATTCAAATTATAAATCATGATTTATAACATCTAGAAACCTTCCAGTGCTGGTCTAAAAATTTGGCATTGTCTAAATAGGGGCATTTTTTCAGTTTAGTTCTTATTTCTGTTGGAAAATCAACTTTCTGACCATAAGCATACGCAATTAACAGCTTGAACCCACGCTTAGCCCTCACTAAACGACCTTTTTTTTTTAATATAAAAATTACCCTAATAGAGAACATTTTAGGAGAACAAATTTAAATATCATGCACTGGATTTAGTTACTTTCGGGGTGTTTTCTAACAGAAATATTACACATTTCAAGCGCTTAGAAAACTTATTTAAACTGTTGCAGCTTATCTGGATCTGTTGCTTTATAGCGTCGTACGATTTATTTTGATATAATGCTTCTGCTTTAATTTATCTTACTTGATATTTAAACAGGTATGTTCCTATATCCTCTGAGCTGGTGCTTTGTTAAACCGATAGAAACTCCGTAAAAATAACCATGAAAATCGAAAGTTAGACAATGGTCATGTGTTTGGCCTATAACTTCAGCCTCAACTGTTTCCCCGAGTTGATCAGAGGGTCGAGTCCAATATGAGGCATAGGTGGTTCGTTTGTTCCAAGGCGTTAGCCTCTGTTCCTACCCTGGAAACAGTGGCCCCCTTAATTAGGTAGGACGACTCCTTATAGCTCATTCTATTCAGTAAAAAATGGATGAAGTGAATCCATTCGATTAGAAACGCGATTCAGAAAATTAAAAGGATTATCAACCAATATACATTATATTGACAAAAGTCCCCTGACACCATTTAAACAGCAAATGAACGGATCCGCTGCGTTGTTAAGATGCGCGGTACAGCTGATAACGGTATAAAAACAAGCCTGCAGCTAACCGCGATCATATCGCACTGTGAGGTTGAGTGAAAATGTAGCGGCGGGAGAGAGCTGATTTTGAGAAAGGAATGATTCTTGGGTGTAATATTACTAGGTTGTCCATAAGAGAAACAAAAAGGCGTTTAAACATACCCAAGTCAACTATTAGGATGTACTGAATAAGTGAAAGATACATGGCGTGCCTGAAGCAGCAAAACGCACCAGCAGACCAAAGAAAATTAGTGATAGAGGACGTCGAAGCCTCAGGAGAGTTGTTACAGCTAATCGACGGAGTACTACACAAGATCTCAGTGTACAGGTGAGTAAAACTGTTGGAACCTCGGTATGTACACACACCATTCGCAGAGAATTCCATTCCATGATTACCTTGGCCGTGCGGCTGCTCATAAGCCTTTCATCTCCACACGGAATGCTACTCGTCGTTTAGCATGGTGTAAAGGACATTTATCGTGGACCGTAGATCAATGGAAACGGGTCCTATAGACTGCTGAATCCAGATACACGATCCATCAGTCTGACGGGCGTGTGTGGGTATGGTGGCAGCAGGTGGAACGCTATTTACCACAGTGTACTGTTCCTACGGTCAAGTTTGGAGCTGGCAGTGTACTCGTGTAGTGGTGTTTTTTGTGGTAGGGTCCCGGCTCATTGGCTATCGTGGACAAACCTGTTAACCAGCACGTCTACCTCGATATTCTGGACATTATGCCCTACCAACTCTGTGCTAATACTATGGAACAGAGCCTTGTTAGTATCAGTAGGATAATGCACAGAGCCATAAAGCAAGGACTGTTACGGCGTGGTTTGACGATAATTCCATATCGTGTGTGGACTGGGCAGCACAGAGCCCTGATCTTAATCCAATAGAGCACCTATGGGATGAATTAGAGCGTTGCATAAGAAGTTTAGAACCAAGGTCTACTACTAAGCAACAGTTAGCGGCAGCATTATGCACTGAATGGAAGTGCATACCTATCGCTGTGTTCCAAACCCTTGTCGAAAGCATGTCTCGAAGGGTCAGTGCATGCATTAAGGCCAAAGGTGGACCGACACCGTACTAATGTATGTCAATAAATGCTATGTTGTTTTTCTCTTCTAAGTGTCAGGTGACTTTTGTCAATATAGTGCATTTTCAAGGGAAAAGCTAATCCAAAGGTTTTAAAGCTGTGTTCTAAGTGTGAACGGATCACTTTTTTTTTTTAATTTAGAGCAACAAAAAAAAAAAAAAAAACTAATCATTGTTCAACACCTGAAAACAGACCAAAGGATAGGTAGCTCTATGATTAAACATCAAATAAATAATAATTTAAAGTACAAAAATTAAAACAAATGAAAATATACCAAACATGCGTCTTTCTTTTTTCTTTTTGGTTGGGATTTAACGACCAAATTATGCCTTCATTCGGTCATATTGAAATCTGAAACTACCACTTTCCACGAGAAATCAACGCAATTCTGAATCCTCGTTCATAGTTTTTTATTACTGTCTATTGCTACTTGACAATATTTCGAAAGAAGAACTAAGGAACATAAATCCGACTTCCTAGTCTTCCTAAACGGGAAGTATCTTGGGCCGCCACCCAGCGGCGTCGGCTAGACTCACCGGAAAAGAAGACTAGCATTGTGATATCTCCGTTACACTTCATTCACTTGAGTATCTTTTGTTTTCAGATGCAATTCTCAGAGACGATGCAGCTGCTTAGTGCCTTTTTTTTTTTTCATTTTTTATTACCTTTTTTTTTGTTGTTGTTGTTGTTTTGAGAATTATATCTGGTTCTTTGTTCACGACTGGGCACAAGAAGACTGAGTGTAAGTCGGCCAGGGGCGGACAGGGACTATCAGATCGATCCGGTTATTTTGAATTTTCACCAACCCTGGGATTTCTGTTATATAGTGGAATGATGAGACATTGGCGTTAAAATAACCACATATCATTTTATTAAGTAAAATATTTATAAAAAAACACATTAAATATTTAAATCGTAAAATATAAAACACTTTCCTTTGGGTGTGATTAAAAATATTGTTACCAAACCGAGAATTTGACTGAATTTATTACTTAAATAAATAGAGTTGGCCTGGCGACGCTTGTTGCCCTTTGGTAAGGAAAACACAGTTCATTTTTGGGTGTTGTTGGTCGCAATGTTTATTAATGTTCTGCTGGTAATAATATCGGCGCGATATTAATTAATGTTCATTAGACTTATTAATGTTCTTTCGCAAAAGCTCGTGTTTGGGCTTTGCTGGATATTAAAGTGTTTTCTACATTTCACTTATTTAATTTACGTATGTGTACTGTATTGACTTTCTGGTTGAATTTGCTGGTTCTTTCCGACTCTTTTTATAATGATGCGGATTCACTGTAAATCGGATCCTGACACGTAAGTAGGTTTAAATTACTCCCGTAGCGTAGTATTTGGTGTCAGAAAAAGATTTACCAAACAGTTTGGTATCAGCTGAAGGACAGTGGTCTTTGTATAGGTTCTAATGTCTATCAATCCTTTTGGTAAGCAAGGACATGACCTTCGTTTTCCAGAACCAACTTTTATGTGAAATTATACTACACATACTGTAAAATAAGAGCATTTTATTTGATATTATTTAAATGTTTATTGAGGAACTGATTTTCAACCGCTCCTCAATTAGCCCTGCCTGGTGATTCCATAGGACGGTTATGTGACCAGTCTGACTTCGTTGGAACCCTTACTGAAACCCTTAAATCCTCAAGCGGGACACTTTGTGCAACCATCAAAACTTCATTTGCGATATTACTGAAGCCCTGAAAACCTGCAAGTGGGCGTTTCTGAGTCTTGAATTAGTTTTACTGAAAAATTAGGATCGTAACGGGAATCTTGTATTAGTTTTACTGAAAGATTTGGATCGTAACGGGAATCTTGTATTAGTTTTACTCAAAGATTTCCGTAGTGTGTGTGTGTGTGTGTGTGTGTGTTTTAAATAGCATTCAATTCACAATTGGAAACAAACGAGCAGAATGAAGTTAAAGAGCAAAAGTAAGCTTACCAACTATCAGCTGCAGACATGCGATGCTCATTGAATAGAAACGTCTAAAAGTGCAACCCCGTTGAAAGGTGGACACTAACTACTGAATAACGCTTAAGTAGAGACAGAGGCGTTACTAGGTTGCCCCCGGCACAGTTCAAGAGAGGGCGCAAAAATCACTGCTTATAACCTGATTAAAATTAGAACTGGAACTTTTGTGCCAATTTCTTGTAGTTTTTTCCCTTCGTACTTTGTCATTTGTCCATTTAGAGAATTTTCTCATATATGTTTCGTCAGTTTCGGTAGCCTCGGCAGCTCAGAATTCACATTTCTGCCTCAAAATGTTCAAGAGATGTTTACTCCTCACATTTAGAAATGAAGGCGCGGTTTCATTCATAAGCACTTGGAAGAATAAGGAAGTTGTTCACACTGTTCAGAAGCAATTTTATTATTACTGCAGCTGCGATTCACGACTGCCAGCTACTTTTGGTCCCTTTTACGTAATACCAAAGGTCCAAACTCCGAAGTAGTTGGAAAATTTAGGGTGTCATGTGGATGAGGCACGGTTATATATATATAACTTATATACATATCATCGTCATTGTCATCAACCATTATCAATCCACTGCTGAACGAAGGTCTCCCCAAGTTTCTTCCACAACGGTCTGTCTTGTGCCAGTCTCCTCCATGTCACTCCCGCATAATTTCGAATTTCATCCACCCATCTCCCATGTGGTCTTCTTCTGGGTCTTTTTCTGTCCCTTGGAATCCAATCTAAAATTTCGGCTGCCCATCGATGGCCTCTCCTTCTGGCAGTATGCCCAGTCCATTGCCATTTCAGGGATTTAACTCTGATCATGATGTCTTCCACTCTTGGTCATTTTTCGGATCCACGAGTTCCTCTTCTATATATATATATACATATGTATACACTATATTGGCGAAAGTCACCGGACACCTAGAAGAAAAACACAACACAGCATTTATTAATATATATTAGTACGGTGTTGGTCCACCTTTGGCCTTAATGCATGCACTGACCCTTCGAGCAGGCTTTCGACAAGGTTTTGAAACACAGCGATAGGTATGTGCTTCTATTCAGTACATAATGCTGCCGCTAAGTGTTGCTTAGTAGTAGGCCTTGGTTCCAAACTTCTTATGCAGCGCTTTAATTCATCCCATAAGTACTCTATGGGGTTAAGATCAGGGCTCTGTTCTGGTCAGTCCACACACGATATGGAATTATCGTCGTCAAACAACGCAGTAACAGTCCTTGCTTTATGGCTCGGTGCATTATCCTGCTGCTACCAACAAGGCTCGGTTCCATAGTATTGCCACAGAGTTGGTAGGGCATAATTATCCAGAATATCGAGGTATACGTGCTGGTTAACAGGTTTGTTCACGATAACCAATGGGCGGGGATCATACCACGAAAAACACCTCCACACGAGTACACTGCCAGCTCCAAACTTCACCGTAGGAACAGTGCACTGTGGTAAATAGCGTTTCCCCTGCTGCCGCCATACCAACACATGGCCATCAGACTGATGGATCGTGTATGTGGATTCATCAGTCCATAGGACCCGTTTCCATTGATCTGCGGTACATGATAAATGTTCTTTACTCTATGCTAAACGACGAGTAGCATTCCTAGTGGAGATTAAAGGCTTATGAGCAGCCGCTCGACCACGGTAACCGATGGAATGAAGTTCTCTGCGAATGGTACGTGTACATACCGAGGTTCCAACATTTTCGCTCACCTGTACACTGCGGTCTTCTGCAGTACTCCGTCGATTAGCTGTAACGACTCTCCTGAGGCTTCGACGTCTTCTATCACTGATTTTCTTTGGTCTGTCAGTACGTTTTGCTGCTTCAGGCACGCCATGTGTCCACTTGTTCAGTACATCCAAATGTTCGACTTATTCAGTACATCCAAAACAGTTGACTTGGGTATGTTTAAACGCCTCTTGGTTTCTCTTATGGAAAACCCACTAATATAACACCCAACAATCTTTCCTTTCTCAAAGTCAGTTCTCTCCCGCCGCGACATTTTCACCCAGCCTCATAGTGCGATACGATTGCGGTCAACTGCAGGCTTGTTTTTATACCGTTTGCAGCTGTACCACGCATCTTAACAACACAGCGGATCTGATCATTTAATTTTGAAGGTGTGTCCGGGGATTTTTGTCAGTGTAGTGTATGTCTGTGTATGATTGCTATGCAACTGAAACAATATTATGATATGGTTGTTTCAGATGGCATAAAACATTATTCGTGTTATCGACTTATTCTTACTTACCGGTTTCCCAAAGACGAAGGTATGATGCTAAGTAATAGCATTCTTGATACATATTTAATGTTGCGTCCCTATTGATTTTTCGTCAGTATTTAATGATGGGCAGGGCAATATACTGTAGATGCTCTTAAAAGTGACTTTAACATATAACATACCAAATTTGTGTTCGTCATGCGAAAAATCTGTCTAGCCTAAGAAGCGTTCTGTATCTAATCGGTAAAAGTGAATATATTCCAAGAATTTCCCTTTAACAGTGGCAATGACCCTTTAACAGCCAAAGACAGTGAGTTCTCATAAACATGGTATGTGTTTAATGATACTGTCTCCTTCAACATAATCACCATGAGCAGTAACACATCTTCCCAGCCTTTGACTATAAACCGGAAACGGTCTGCATATTTTGGGGCTGGACGGATTTAAGTTTCTTCTTTTCATGGAAGTGTGTTTTGCCCAGACCATTCTTTCTTTTTCTTTCCTTCAGATCAAGATCCAGAGTCGCAAATAGGAACCCATGTCTCAGTTTTTTCATCTACTGTAATGATATCATTTAAGTTATTGTTTCACGGTTTCGCATTTCTACGTGCTTAGTTAAATTCTCGGATGTGCTTTCTTTTTAATGTCTCTCTCTCTCGAAGTCTGTCTTGAGCCAGTCTCCTTCATGCCACACCAGCAGTTGTTCGAATTTCATCTACCCATCTCCCATGCAGTATTTTCTGGGTCTTTTTCTGCTTCTTGGTATCCAGTCTAATATTTCAGCTTTCCACCGACGTTCAGTTCTTCTAGCAATATATCTGGTCCATTGTCATTTCAGGGATTTTGGACTGATCATGATGTCTTCTACCCTTGTCATTTTCGCGATCTGAACTTTTCCTCCTATCTTTCCTGGTTACACCAAGCATGCATCTCCCTATTCTTCTTTCAGCTGTATGTAACCTTTGTATAACCTTTTTAGTTAAGGACCTTGTCTTTGATTCATAAGTAAGAAGTGGAAGGATGCATTGAATAAACACTTTTCTTTTAAGACATAATAATTGATTGTTCTTCAAAATTGTACTCTGTGTTTCAAATGCTCTCCACAGCCGAGAATTATACGCCTATTAATTTTTTCTCTGATAAGGCCCTCGCTTGGCATCTGTTGTCCAAGGTAAGGGTAGGCATCGGATATTTCTAGATTACTTTCTCATTTGATGTGGCCCTCGCTTAATATCTGTTGTCCTAGGTAAGTGTAGGCATCGGTTATTTCTAGATTTGCTCCGTCAACTACGAAATTTCAGTTCTTGTAAAAGCTATTATACATCAGTTTTCTGTAAATTTGTTTTTTAGCCGTTTTTTTTTTACTCACGTCAACAAATTCCTGGGCCATAATCGCTATCTCTGAGGGGGTACTTGCAAAAATGACTATGTAGTCGACAAAACGAAGGTGGGTTATGTAGTCTCCATTCATTTGTATCTCCTTGTTTTGCGATGTGGCATTAAAGAGCTTGGCAGATATGGTGTCACATTGTTTCACTCCCTTGCCAATTTTTATACATGCTGTTTCCTCTAATAGTCGAACCTTTGCACTTGAATTTTTATAGATGTTATTAATAATATTAATGTATGCATCTACAATACCGTAGGATTTCAAAGACATTATAACAGCTGATGATTTCATGGAATGAAAAGCTTTTTCATAATAGATAAAACCAGAATAAGTGAGAATTCATGTGCATTCTCTGTTTCGATTTGTTCTCTCAGTACGCAGATGAGATACAGTATAGTACTGTAGCCACTCCTGAGTCTATTTTTGTGCAATATTCAGTGTTTCCTTTAAGCAATGTGATAGTATTAATATGTATCTCAATGAATATTTTGTAAACAACTGATAGCAGGCTGTAGTTTCTCAGATCATCAAGGTCCCTTTTTTATGCAGGAAAAACAACAGTAACATTGTTCGGAGGGGGGGGGGTAGCATACCTTCTGTTTCTCCTCTGGCTTCTTGTACAGTGTCTTCCCCTGGAGTTCTTCCCCGTTTTTATCTTGATTTCATGTGTTTCACATGCAGCACTTATATGAGGTGATGATCTGCGATATGATAGCTGTAAAAGCAATGGATGCAGAAAAATGGAGAGGTTCTCCCTGATGAGCTAGGCTACATCACTCCTGGTGGCGAATAGTGGAACTGAGCCCCCACCCCCAACCCTAACGGTCTGCACGTAAGCCGACACGGCATTTTCCATGTGCTACCTTGAGCTCGCATCACTGAAAATTCATGAAGTTTTCTAATTTTTTATTTTTAACCCGAGATAACGCAATTGAGGTGGCAAGTCGCACGTTTTGGGAAAAGGACAAACACATTCCCTCTATCGAGATTCTTTCACGGGCTGAATGTGGACCATCAGCCGGAAGCATCCTCCTCTGAATATCTGAACGTAGCAACCTTAATCAGCCTTATTTACCTCGCATTGCATCATGGGAAAGATTTTCCGTGACCGCAGACCAACAATAGTTTGTTCACATGCGTTTTCCCATTGCTTAACATGGCGTTACGTTGCAGAGGTTAAGGAAAAGCGCGATTTTTATAAATTTATTAACGACATGTCTAACTTTTGCTGATCATATGGTTGTGCTAATAAATCCTGCCACCTAAATTGTATAGAAGAAGAAATAACTTTCCATAATTTTCTTCTGAAAAGGATGAAATAATTAAAGTAATAGCTGTGCAAAATGAAATGTAATTATTCCCATCCCAAAGTTCATTCTCCAATATGTTCTGCCTACTTTAACGAAAAAGATTTTGGATTTTATGACACTACGAATCGAAGGCAATTAAAACCTCGTCACCTTCCTTTGAATTTCCATTTAAAAAAAAAAGATAGAAGGGGAAACCTGATGGCATATTTAGATCAGTAAATTACGAATTGAGTTCTACGTTCTTTCCCCAGAAAACGAAATAAACATATCTATAAGTTTTCTTTTATTTAATGTTACACATTCATTTAATTTTTAAACAGATTGACTAGCGTGGGAACCCTAGTTTGTTTCCATAGTACGTATTTGTCTGGGCTTCTAATTGCTCTGTTTTGTAAAAAAGGTTTTCAAGTTTATGTTTCAGATATTTCGCCAATGTCTGACAGTAAGAACATGAAAAATTAATATACCGTGTACAAAAAATGCTCCATTATAAACTTCATGCTGATTAATGGCGATGTTCTCTAGCGTCATGCGAAATAAACGTCGAACACAAAATTGCCTTGGTATATTTTTGCAACCTTGATTTGTTCTTCTTTTTTTGCCCTGTAGCTCAGTTAATTCGTTGGCAGACTTCATGATAAGATTGCAAAATTTAGCCAACAGTACGAGATAATCAACTTGCGACAGCATTGAATTAGCAAACATGTTGGTCCGCAGAAATCCACTTCTGACGTCACATGAATAACGTCCATTAGATAAACACTGAAGATTTCGCCAAGATTCTAATAGCGAAGCCGTCGAGCAGTACATAATCTCTAAATACGCCATAAGAATAGTCGAAATTGTAAAAATAATGGCTTAAAATTCCAACAAATGGTCATCCAGCCATTAGTGATGCTTCAGCTGCTTAATAACAGACGAGCGTTGATGTGCAGAAGCAAAAGCCTCATCGTTATAAGCGGATGCAAAGCCTCATTGCTGATTATGAAAACTGAACAGAAACCGTTTCACCCTGTACTCTTCCTACAGCGACATCGCTAGACTTCCAAATCAGGATGCACACGTGCCCATTCGGACTGCAGCAGGGCACGGGGGTCCCGGAGATGACGAGGTTGTGAGTCTGCACGTCGAACCTGCAGATGCAAATAGTCCCACATGTGCACTATGAGATTGAGGTCGGGCGGGAGAACGACCTCAATCTCATAGTGCACAAGGGAGAACGGAGACATCGCTGTCGTGTTCGTAGCGATGTGGCAGGGAGCATTGTTCTGTTGGTAGACACCATCACCACCAGGGTAAACATCCAGCATGAAGGGATGCATGGATGGACAGGTAGCCATTGTCGTTCAGGGACCCATCCATTGGTGCCAGCGGTCGCAGTTCATACCAGGAAAACATCCTTGACAAGCGTGTCCGGTTGTAGGTTCTCGTGCGTCTGACGCCGTATCCGCCACCGCTTGTCACGTCTGTGGAGTAGAAACCTCGATTTGTCTGAGAAGGCAACCTTTTCCCACTCTTTCACTGTCCAATGACGGTAGTCCCGTGCGAACTGCACGCGTCGTTACCCATGGACTTGGGTTAATGGATAACGACGCCTGCACTGTTATCGACGACACGTACCTGGGTGCCCCAGCGTTCATTTGCGTGGTCAATTGCTGCACTGTTGCGCATCGATTGTCCTTTACCAGTCCAAGGAGGCAACGTTCTCCTCTGAGGTCGATGGGCTTTGGGACTCCACAGTTATGACGGCGAGAGGTAGTCGGTGTGCCAGCAGTCCATTCTTGGTACACCCTTACTACAGCACCTCACGAACAGCCCACGAAATCTGCTGTTTCTGAGATCCTTTCACCCTTGGCGCAGTAGCCGATTATCATTCCTTTTTGAACGTCCGTCAAATCACTACCTCTGCCCATTGTGCTCACGTGGCGCACTACGGCTCATATGTCCTGGCCGGCCGGTTATATCTCCATGTGGTCGACCTCGTCACACGCACTCTGTGACACTCCTGGGCGGGTACACTATGATTCTGGGGTTTGTCATATTATTCTGATACGACCGTGCATGCATATTTATTTGTGCAAACAGGTTACTTTAGAAAAGATTTTCATTAATGAAACTAATGTTAAAAAAATAATAAAAATAAAAAAAATCTGGAGAAATAACTACTCAGTGTGACGAAATCCTAATTCCGTTCATGCTAAATTTTGAAAATTAATTTTTATTATTCATCGTTGTTGTAAGGATTTACCTTTAACAGTTATTCAAATAACGAAAATATGAAAGGAAAAATTTATTTTACAGTGAAATCTCAACGAATTTGAGGGAACTGCGATTTCGATAAAGTGAAAAGTCAATATGGTGGCCTAACGGAACTTAAATCGTTTGAAATCATGAAGCTACTTGTGTTGGACAGATAAACTGATTTGTTGTAAGAATGCGCAATTTTATAAACTAAATAAAAGTAAAATTTTATAGCATTTCTTAACAATGCTGTTGCAAATGAAATTACTTCTGCAACAAATTTAAATAATTTTTACCGGTTTTAAAAAAGTGCAATTGTCCTAACGCATAACTGATGATTCTTCAGCCGATATGTGCTTGCTGAGCATATTCATCAGCACCTTCCAAAATTGTGCCTATATCTCTCTAGTTGGCTCTTTTTCTCTTCAATGCTTCATTCATATTGGTATCCATTGGGTTGTCGGAAAAGTCATGACGTATTTTAGCCATGTTCTGCAAAGGTCATTTATTGATGGAAAGAACAAAGATCAATCAATGATATAATGCGCATTTTGTTCGATGACCTTTCGCCATCTGTCAGTGAGCTGCACAAAGCTTCTCTCATAGAAGGACCTGTCTTTCATGGCGAAAAACTGTACATGGTGCTGATTTACAACCTCATCTGAATTGAAAGTTATACCACGCAAGGACTGTTAAAGAGAGCGAAACAAGTGGAAGTCTGACAGCGCAGGGTCAGGCGAGTATGCTGGGTGTGACAACACATCCCACCCAAGCTCCAATAATTTTTGGCGGGTGATCAAACTTGTGTGTGGTCTCGCGTTGTCGTGATGGAACACAACTTTACGATGAACGAGCTCTGGATGTTTCTGAATGATGGATTCGTCCAAACTGTCCAATTGCCGACAGTACACATTCGAATTGATTGTTTGGTTCCGTGGTAGGAGCTCGAAAAATACGACACCTTTAAAATCCCACCACACTGGAACCAGAACCTTCCGGTGATGAAGTATGCTTTGGATGTCGTTTGAGGCGAAGCAGCACGTCGGGACCAAGACCGTTTGCGCAGCACATTGTTGTACACAATCCACTTTTCGTCACTAGTTATCAGTCGCTTCAAAAAAGGGTCGTTTTCCCCACGTTTAATGAGCATATTGCAGATGTTTATACGCGCCGTCAATTGATCTTCTTTGAGTTCATGAGGAACCCACACATCGAGCTTGCTTACGTATCCCAGCTTCTTCAGGTGGTCGTGAATGCTTGAATGAGGGAGGTGCAATGTGTTTGCAATCTTTCGTGTCGTTTAACGTGGGTTTGACTAGATCAATGCCTTGATTTGGTCGTCATCAGTCTCGGTTGGCCTCCCGACCGAGGAGCATCGTTGAGGTCAGAATCACCAGCACGGAATTTTGCGAACCACCGCTGGCACTGACGTTCTTGTAGAGCAGCATTATCACTGTACACTTTACGCAACTTTTCACAAGCTTGACGCGCGTTCTTCCCTTCACGGAGGTAAAACAGTAAAATATGGCGAAAATGCACAGTTTGGTCTTTCATCTTCAACTTGATGTCAAATCTTCGCAAATCAACCAAATCGCTCCCTATTCCTTTTAGACTGCAGCTAGAACTGGCACCTGTCGAATTCCATAGCGATAACAGAGCTGCGCATGTCTCCAGTACTTCCAAAACCGCCCAACCGCCATCGGGTGCCAAAATACGTCATGACTTTTCCGACAACCCAATAGTTGTCTTCCTTTGCTTTTCTAAATCACCGGCAGTTTCTTTCTGGTCCTCTAGATACCCAAATTTTTATTCTGGTCGTCTCCTTACCATGCGCTATGGTAATAGTACACTCGTTGTAGGCGCTAAACGGTTCGTAGGCCCTAGGCACTATGCCTACTTGGCCTAATGGATAAAGGGGCCCAGAAAGTAAACAACGCACTTCCTAGGGGAAAACACGTAGGTCTACATGACTAAAAAACCGAGATGTGAATTACTTGGCAAAGTCCAGATTATATTTTAAAGATAAAAATATTTAAAAAAAACAAATCTTGAACTGGGTGGGCAAGAAAAATTTTCAGGGTGGGCTAGTCGCACCCCCTTGGCGACGTCCCTGTCTTCCTACCTGTTCAAGAGTACAGTCGTTTCACGCAGAATGACAGTAATAGTCTTACCTGTAGGGGCAGACTATGTGTAAAGAAGGTGTATAAAGCGTGAGCGACGAGTGAATGTGAACAATAATACGTATTTGTTATAAATATTTCCCTTTATGTTTCAATATGTTGAGGTTATGTGCCTGATATGTTTGGCATTTATACGCTCCAAATGCTACATCGTACATCCACCAAGGAAGTTTCTTCGTGTCTGAATTTCATCGGTTACGTTCGTAGAAAATTTTTGGATTACGCATTCAGCGATAGGATGCTACTTAAATAACGGCCATAGTTCAAGCATGATAAGACAGACAGACAGGCCTCATTTTATCATAGAGATATCTCTCAAGGTCGGGTTTAAATCTGATTTTGTAGATTTGAGGAGACCTTCATGTCAGATATGAGAGCGCAACGGATGAAGAGGCGAATTACAGTACCTTGATAGAAAAGTCATAAGACATGTATTGCATCAGGCTAGGGAGAGGGTGTAAGAAGTTGATGCCCTCTTTTTCTTAACGGGCTAATCTTGACTCCAGGTTCTTCGGCTTAGCGCACTCTTCGAGGCGCGGTGGATATCCAGGCCAGAGCTGCCGGTTTTAAACTTGAAATCATCAAGTCGAGAATTCACTACTCTAACCACCAGGCTACCGACAGCCAGAAAGCATTATGACTGCGTGCTCGCACTTTCTGTATGAGCAGTGTTGACTTCGTGTGAGAAGTGCTAACTGACTGGCTATTTTTCCGATGAATGTCCATAGGCTCTTCCTCTCCCCTTACCCACACACATATCAGATGATTTTGTGATTTTGGATCGTCAGCACTCCTGAAAGGACTTGAGAACATGTCGGCGAACAACGTATGGGACATGAAGTTGTATAGACATTACAGGAAATCGGTTAGTCTACCACAACATCGGTGTACGAGAACTAGGTGACTAATGTGAGCTCAATCTTTCTCATGCTCTGTGTATCATGAGCCGGCATAATACCCAGCACATACTGTGCGCTGGTGATCTGGAAAAAAAGAGAAAGACGAAAGAACGGTTGAACTGGTATGCGAACATTTCTGAGTTATCGACAATGGAAGAGATACCATCTTGTTCATTTGGTTTCTGCTTTTCATTTAAAACGTATCCCCAATCAGTCTTCCAAAATATTACACTAGAGTATGCGCGTCTGCACGGGATTTGCCTAACCCATCAAGCCAGCACCTGACCCAGTCCGCAACCCTGGCCGGATTTTGGTTTTATACTCAAGTGTTGATTTCCTCTAAATACGTATAATTCAGGATACATTTCATTTAGAGCTTTTTAGTAGAAATGTAGTCTCTCTCTTCCCCTTAACCACCATCAGGGGCGGATTGGGACGACCTAATCAGGCCAGGAATTTTAGTCTTCGGTTTTACTACAAAAGCACAAGCAGTTACAGGGGAACACCTCATTAATTCCTTGATCAAGAAAAAAGATTGCGTTAGTCTTGAATGAAAGACAACTGTTGAAATACACTATAACCACCCTTGGCCAGCATGACAACGGCGAAACGGCGTGGCATCGACGCAGTGAGGCCCTGGAAGGTTGTTTAAGGCCCACGTGCCCATTCGGGCTACAGCAGAGCACGTAGGCCCCGGAGATAACGCGGTTCTGGGTCGGCACGTCGAACCTGTCGATCTAAATAGTCCCAGAAGTGTTCTATGGGATTGAGGTCGGGCAATTTCGCCGGTCAAGAGAGAACGGAGATATCGCTGTGGTGTTCCTGGAAGCACTCACGCACCACCTTACCAACGTGGTACGGCGCATTGTTCTGTCAGTAGGCACCATCACCACTAGGGTAAACGTCCAACATGAAGGGATGCATGTGTTTTCAGCGAGGATGGGCAGATAGCCATTGGCGTTCAGGGACCCATCTAGTGGTACCAACACTCGCAGGCCATACCAGAAAAATATCCTTTAGATATGCCCACTACCACAGTCGGCTTGTACTAGACCGACAAACGTGTCCGGGTGTTGATTCTCGTAGGTCTGACGCCGTATCCGCCGCCGCCTGTCACTTCTGTAAAGTAGAAACCTCAATTCCTCTCAGAAGGCAACCTTTCCTCACTCTTCCACTGTCCAATGACAGTCGTCTCATGCGAACTGCAGGCATCGTTGCCTATTGACTTGAGTTCACATGGGCGCCTAGATGCAGTGTCGACTCCGGAGACCCATGCGTAACATGGTTCGCTCTACTGTTATCGGAGACACATACCTGGGTGCCCCAGCATTCATTTGCGTGATCAATCGCTGTACTGTTGCGCGTCGATTGCCCTTTACCAGTCGATGGAGGCGACGTTCTCCTCTGGGGTCGATGGCCTTTGGGACTAATCAGTTAGGACGTCGAGAGGTACTTGGTGTACCAGCGGTCCATTCTTGGTACACCCTTACTACAGCACCTCGCCTACAGCCCACGAAGTCTACTGATTCTGAGATGCTTCCACCGTTGGCGCGGTAGCCGATGATCATTCCGTTTTGAACGTCCGTCAAATCACTACCTCTGCCCATTGTGCTCACGTAACGCACTATGGCTCATCTGTCCTGGCCGGACGCTCATATCTCCGTGTGGTCGATCTTGTCACGTGCACTCTGTGATGCGCCTGGGCGGGCACACTGTGATTCCGGGGGTGGTCATATTATTCTGACACGACCCTGTGCATTGTGAAACGAACTCAGTCGTGAACAAATTTTAACAATTTAAAGATGAAAGCATTTTAAAGTTCCGCTTATGACTGAATACAGCATCACACCAGGTTCAAAAAGGGAGTTGTACCAAATAATTTTTTTTTCAAACATTTGGTTTTGACAAAAAACAAAAAAAGAATTATTAATCTCTTGAATGCCCAATTTCCAACTAAATGACCGTGAACATTGTTCTGAAATTTGTAATGTGCACATCGGTTTCCCTACTCAATTAATTTTTATATTTGGTTGGTCGCTGATCACCTTAACGCGCAGTGGTATTGGTATATTTCTCTTGAGTGGACGACTTTTTAATGTCTACCCGTTATTTTGACCATAATTTTGACCGATGAATCATAAATCGCTGTTTCCTTTAAGACAAATGTGGGGTGGAACACCGATTTCGGAATATTTCTGCGGGGGAATCCCTTTGTTCTCTATTAGTCTGCAGATAACGCGGTGGCGATGATGGGCCACTATAATGGGTGCTAGTGTCCCCTTCAAGATTATGCAGAGATCGCGTTAACTCCCGGACAGGCGTATTTCACGCGTCGAAAACAAAAATTCCTACAAAAAAATCGGGACGTGTTTTTACTGTTCCAAGAATTATCCATCCTGATGTAAGAATCAACGTTCAATTTGTTTTCTAATTATTATCGTTACTATTGCTTTTCCCTCGACCGTTGAACACAACAGTTGTGTCATCAATAACGTGATTCTTTACTAGCTCCCCACCCTGAAAAAGGGCTGCAGGGTGCGTGTAAACCCAAACGAAATGGGAGGGCAACATTTTTTTCGAGAGCTCCGAAGGTTTGTGGACAGCCTTGTCGAATATTTCAACACTGAATCAAAGTAAACCCTACTTATGACACTCTGTTTTATCCATTAAAAGAACAATGTGAATATGCCACAGATTTTAATTCTCAGTGTACAGAGAAGTGACTGCTAACTAGCTATTGAACACAACTAAACTTGACAAAGCAGACTGTATTTTTATTAAGAAGACGAGAGACGGAGGTCATTCTGAGTCTTATATTTTTAATGAAAAATACAGTCAGCCTGTTGAAATACTAAATTGCATGCATAGGAAGAATTGTAGAAAAAAGTATTTGCACACCAAGTGTTGTCGTGATGATGTCAAGATAACAAGATAAACAGGGCTAAAAACTGTTGCATTGCAAAGATGAATATGAATGTCAGTTATTTACGTAAAAATATTTCTGTCGAATTCGTTAGAAAAAAGTGTACTGAGCAATTACTAAAACATCGCTACCAAAAAAAGTATTTGCACACTACAGTGACATCACTACGTCACCTCGGAAATTTGCATAAACCGATCTGCAGCGGTATTATAAGTACTGCAAACGTCAAGTGGTTGCTACAATTGTATGTGTGAATTTCAGACTAGCGGCAGTGCTCAGCTAGAGTTGTAGTTCAACGTGACAAGTAAGAAGTCCGAGTTGCCCAAACATATACGGGAAAGAATTTGTTTTTTGCGTACAGAAGGGAAAAGTTATCGAAACATTGGTGAAATTTTGAATTTGAACTTTTCAACGGTCAGATATGTGGCGGAAAAGCACGAAGAAACTGGTAGCACAGATAAAAAGAGGGGAACCGGTCGCCCAAAGATTCTTACTACCAGGGAGCAACGCCTTGTTATGAAAGCTGTGAGGAAAAAACCATTTACTAGTGCTCGAACTCTAGCTGTAGAACTTGCAACACTATCAGGTAAGACTGTTTGTGCTCAAACAAAAAAACCTTCTCAATCGATTTTAATGTTCTCATTTCATTCGAATTTCACCATTTTATACTTGGTTTTGTACTGTTTCATTCACGTTTTACTCAATTGGTCGTTTTTACCGTTCGTTGTGATATACACTATCTACCAACAAGTAATTTGACACCTGTGATAGCAAAGGAAAACGAAGTTTATTCACCTTCAATAGTTGGTGGAGCCTCCACGAGCGGCGATTACAGCTGCGACCCTCCGGGACATACTCTCAACCAGGCGTTGTACGACGGCTAGCGGTATTTTCTTCCACTCGGCTTGGAGAAGACAGGTCAGTTTCTTCACCGATTTCGGACAGTGGGGGCACCCCTTAAGTCGACGCTCCAACTCGTCCCAGAGGTGCTCGATAGGGTTAAGGTCCAGGCTCTGCGCAGGCCAGTCCATTCGATTAACCCCATTGTCACCATGCCAAGCCATGGTGGACTTCGCAACATGACAGGTGGTACTGTCATCCTGAAAGTAACGTGGGTCCACCTCGTAAAACTGCCGCAACGTAGGAAGCGCATGGTCATCCAAAATGGTGCGGTAGGTCTCGGCGTTGAGTCTACCAGGAATTGCGACCAAGGGTCCCGTGCCATACCAGGAAAAACACCCTCATAGCATAATTCCACCGCCGCCGAACTTCACAGTTGGCACAATACATTCCGTCAGGAGGCGTTCTCCAGGCAGACGTCAAATCCAGACCCTGCCATCCGAACGGTAGAGGGTGAACCTTGATTCATCGCTCCAGAGAACCTGTTTCCACTGTTCAACGGTCCACTGTCGATGTTATTTGCACAACGTTAGCCGAGCAGCGCTATTGGACTTGGTGATCAAAGGTTTGTGGGAGGCAGCACGTGCATGATAACCGAACAGATGGGCTTCCTTACGGATGGTATTCATCGAACGAACCCTCCCGGATGCCTGTTGAAACTCCTCGCGGATGTGGTCCATCGATTTGGTGCGGTTCTTCCGAATTTCTCTGGCCAGCAGTTTTGTGGGTCTGCCGGGTAGGGGCACATTCCGACAGTCACCTCTCATCTTCCACTTGCCAATCACGTAGGCCACTGTCGATTTTGGGTACTTCAACTCGCTGGATATGTCACGTATGGATCGGCCATTTCTGTGATACCCGACGATTACACCTTTCTCGAAATCAGAGAGCTCCGAACTGCGTGGCATCTTGCATGCGACTGGTTGCGTTGTTGTTTCCCAGACGATATTTAACGGCGGCGGCCGTGACGTGTATCAGGACCGCAGATATCGTCGATTGCATGGGTATCCAATTACTTGTTGGTAGATAGTGTATGTGTTATCGACTGCTGATATTCGTTCACTAGCAGAGGAAGCCGGACGACAATGGATGTAGGCCTACTTTTCAAAGTTGGGGTATGTCATTTTGATTGTGCTGCTTGTAGTTTGCTTTTTGTTAATATTACCAGGAACATGTTGACTTCTGCTTAAAATTGCTAGCATAAACACGTGAAGAACAGTATTTTGCTACTGTAAATAGTAGTTATAGATTCATTTTCTTTAGCCATTTATTATTCACTATATGTGCATTTATGCACTTAGGATTTTCTAATAAAAAATGTGCTGCATCGTCCGCAGTTACACGGCAGAACGTCAAAGAAAAAAACTTTTTTTAGTGAAAGAAATAGGGAGAAACGTTTGGATTTCGCTAAAACTCACGTCAGTAAACCAATCGAATTCTGAAAGAATGTTATATTTTCTGACGAAACAAAGTTCAATCTTGAATCCTGTGATGGTTAAATTCAAATTGATCGGAAACTTGAAACTTGGTCGTTCTGGGTGGTGTAGTGGTTAGCATACCTAGGCGTTTTCTGGGAGACGCGGGTTCGAGTCCCGCTCCAGGACGATGAAAATTTTCAAGTTTTCGGATAATATCTGACTTACCATCCTTGTCACATTTACGCCAAAAATCGGATTGTCATCTTCAAAATTTGTAAAGTTCAATCTGTTTGGCTCTGACAGTAAAAAATTTGTGTGCGCAGACCAAACACTGAACTCCAGCAACAAAATCTCAAAGCAACTATGAAGCATCGTTGAACATATAATGATATGGAGCTGCATGTGTTACAATGGAGTGGGTAAAATTGTGTTTATTAAGGGTATAATGAATGCAAATAAATATATTGATGTGTTGCGCAGCAATTTAGCAGACAGTGCAGCGAAATTAGGCATAAGTGATTATCTCTTTCAACAGGATAACGATCCGAAACACACTGCACGTATTATAAATAAGTGGTTACTGTATAATGCTCGTGAGAGACTTGATACCCCTCCACACTGTCCAGACATTAACCCTTTCGAGAGTTTGTGATATTTATTGGGTTTATCTTTAAGAAAGAGAAAATTTTCGGGGGAAAAGAGTCTATGCGAAGACGACTGCAAGCCAGTATTACTGCAAAAGGTATATGCGTACTAAATATTAGACAATTATTTTGGACTTTATTTATGATATAGTGATGGTATCACTCGTGTGCAAATACTTTTTTGCCATTCAGAAAATGACTTTTTCGTCTATGTCTCGTCCCGTATTTTTTCAAAATTCTCAACAGAGTATTTTTTTGTTTCATTAGCCTATTTGCTGCTAAATAAATATACTTTTCCCCGTATTATTATTATCTGCGTGAAACGATTGCTGAAAAACAAGTTGTGCAAAAAAAAAAAAAAAATGTCCACTGTATGTCACAGAATTTTCATCTTTGCCGCATACAAAAGGATGCATGTTTTTAACCTTTGGAATTGTTACCCTATTTTAAATTTTGCTATGCTTATTAAAATAACCTCGTGTCCAAAGGACAGATATTTTAATTTAAATGCATATATTTTTAATAGAATTAAAAAAAAAGAGGGGGGGGTTTGGAAGTGAGGATTTTTATGGCAGTCGTTTGCAAATGAGGGGGCGGGGCGGGGGCTACTTCTGGAAATCACAAAATACTTCTTTTATGTGAGGAGAATTTCCACACACTGTCCAAAAACCTACCGCGACCAATGTTGAAGAGTGTCGTATTTTTCATCGCTCCGATTTTGACGAAAGTTCTTTAAGTTTTTCGCTTACCTGAGTAGTTCTTTTTTGTGCGTTCAGTTCCATAAAAGTTTTGGATACACATTTTCATCATCCTCGAAAGTGGTGAGTCATTATTTTATTTATTTTGAGTGTTACAAATTATAACAGCCAGCTTGTTTGCTTTTTAATAATGGCGACTTCCGAAGATGTTGACCCTAACATGACTCTAGTGAAAGCGCGAAGCTATGCAAATTTCTCTGCCATCTGTGTGCGCTCCACGAAGTCTGTGTCTCTTGCTGCTTATGTAAATGAGAACACCTCTTCTTCTACTTCAGGCTCACGGATTCAGTGCTCAACGAAGCCATTGACTGCATCTCACCCACAATACCACCCTAAAGCCTTGCGAGGCGATTCAACGTCAGAGAACGTCGAAAAGGGGATGCCCCCACCCTGAAATTATTTTTGCCCACCCAGTTCAAGATGTGCCATTTTCAATTTTATTTTACAACTTTAAAATATAATCTGGAATTTGCCAAGTAACACTGAGTTTCCTGTTTTTCGCCGGGGAACACCATGTTTTCTCTGCTAGGAAGTGCGTTGTTTACTTCTTTGAGAAAGATTATTAAAATAGTACCATCAAAGCCAGTAAAACGTAATTGTTCTCCACTCCCCAAAATCCTCAATTTAAGCCTTCTTAAAAAAAAATTTCATGTCTGTATGGCCAGGAGTGAATGAGGAGGGTAAATAGGAATTAACTGAGATGGATCATTATGAAATGCTCTGGTGTTTGTTTTACCAAGTAGGGGATTTCAACACGGAAAGTGGAGATATTTTTTGCAGGGGGGTGCTGAATGCCCTCACAACACCTGCAGTGCGGCGGGGGAGGGGGAGGTCTCGTCACTGAGAAAGACTCTAGCCTCAGCAAAAGGATTTCAGAATTTTTTTTTTTTTTTTTTGCCGAAACTTCTTTGAATGAAGTGGTAAAAATAAAATCAATTTTTTCCCCAGTAAATAAATAAAATCTTTAGAAGGCATTTTCGCGGATTTAGTGTATAAAATATGAATGACGGGAAAGCAGCCATTTCAGAAGACTTGTTACTCTTATTTACAGACACTGCAATAGTTCTTACACATGTACATCAACGCGAAAGAAATAATAGTTCCATTAATGAAATATTTATAGGGTAAGATGTAATGTATTGCATCAAACAGAAGTCATCACTATTCCCACGTTTATAAGTGAGTCACGGAAATGTTCTCATTGACCGCCACTGGGAATCGAACACAGGCAGGGTCTTCCAGTTACGCTCCGGACATGCTTCCACTGCACCACGGCGGCCTCGAATTCCTCCATTCTCACATATCACTAACATGCACTACGGTCGGACTGGCACTGGCACCAGCTCTCCGGGCCCCAACTACCTGGCCACGGTCAGACTGGGACTGGCACCATCCCACCTGGCCCCAACTATCTGGCCACGGTCAGACTGGCACTGGCACCAGCCCTCCGGGCCCCAACTATCTGGCCACGGTCAGACTGGCACTGGCACCAGTCCTCCGGGCCCCAAATATCTGGCCACAGTCAGACTGGCACTGGCACCAGCCCTCCGGGTTCCAACTACCAGGCCACGGCCAGACTAGCACTGGCACCAGCCCTCCGGGCCCCAACTATCTGGCCACGGTCAGACTGGCACTGGCACCAGCCCTCCGGGCCCCAACTATCTGGCCACGGTCAGACTGGCACTGGCACCAGTCCTCCGGGTCTCAACTATCTGGCCACGGTCGGACTGGCACTGGCACCAGCCCTCCGGGCCCCAACTATCTGGCCACGGTCAGACTCGCACTGGCACCAGCCCTCCGGGCCCCAACTATCTGGCCACGGTCAGACTTGCACTGGCACCAGCCCTCCGGGCCCCAACTACCTGGCCACGGTCAGACTGGGACTGGCACCATCCCTCCGTGCCTCAGCTATCTGGCCACGGTCAGACTGGCACTGGCAACAGCCTTCCGGGTCCCAACTATCTGATCACTATCAGATTGGCTTAAGTCGCCACGTTTCCCCATTACTTGCAAACGTTTACTGATTGCGTACAGAGGATAGGACTGCACAAAAAATTATATATTAGCCGTACGTGACGTTGATATCACGTGGTACTTTGTTATCGCTCCGAATATGTAAAAAAAGGAAGGGGTGTTCCTAATGCGAACTCAGTGTTTCGCTTATACTTGATATTATCTATGTACTGAATACTGCATGTATAAACGGCAGGAATTTTTTCTAAAGTATTTTCAAAGTTATGATTTTTCGGGGTAGCATTTTGTGACACATTAGGAAATAAATTCCCTGATATATATACAGCAAATTCCACAACAGGGAATTTTCTGTATATATATACAGGGTGATCCATTTAAACCAGTACCATGAAAAAACCTTACATTTTTGCAAGCGATCGCACAAAGAACTTCTTCTTTTTTTCAATAAAAGCAGCAACTCCTGTAGAATGAAAACCGCCACCGTGAAGAAGATTGTTAACCGTAACTGTAACTCAGCTCGTGATTTGTTTGTTGTTGCGTTGTTATTCACTTGCGTGCATTCGGAAACATGCAGTACTCTGTTCCAGAGCATGTTTTTTTCAGTGAAATCGTATTGGGTAACCAATTCTGTCATCAAAACGCAACGGAGTTCGAAAAGTGACAAGCAAGTCAACAATTCTGTCGATGGCAAAAAAACTGGAGCAAACCGGTTCTCTTCTCAGCGGTAGCGGTAGACATCACCCTCCGATGCCCCAAACACGTGTGGACGATGTTAGGCAACGTTTACTTCAATCTCTAACGAAATCGTTGTGCAGATTAAGCCAACAGACAGGATATTCATACGGAACTTGTCAAAGGACAGCAAAAAAAGAGAATATTCGACCATTTAAAGTGCAGGTAATCCATCAGCTGCAGGAACCGGACAAGGGAAAGGGAGTAAGTTACTGCAAATGGTTTCAAAGTTTTTCTTAATTTGCGATCTGATATTCTCTCCATCACATGGTTTACGGTCGAAGCCTGGTTTCATCTGTCAGGCTACGTCAATTCGCAAAACAGCAGATACTGGACTGCCGAAAACCCACACGTTATGTGTGAAACACCGATGCATTCACAAAAGGTTGGTGTATGGTGTGCGGTTTCGTCTACGAAAATTATTGGCCCCATTTTTTTCTCTGAGACTGTCAACACTAACGTTTATTGCCGCATATTCAATGAATTTGTGGAACAACTTGATGACATTGAATTGACAGAGGGCTACTTTCAGCAGGATGGCGCTACGTGTCACACATCGAAAGTCTTAATGGAACTCATAACCAGCTTCTGTGATGACAGATTAATTTCAAAAAGCATATGGCCTCCCCGATCTCCGGACTTAACTTCCCCTGACTTTTTTTATGGGGCTACTTAAAGGATAGAGTTTACAAAACCCATCCAAAAACGTTGGATGCATTGCGTGAAACAATCACGACTGAAATTGGCAATGTTACTGCTCGTACTCTACATGAGACATCACTGAATATGGTGCGGCGTGTTCAACTGTGTTTACAAGAAAATGGAGGACAATTCCAACATTTGCTTTGATAAAATGATTCCCCAATACCACATGTATAATTCTCAACTTACTGTACGATTTTGTTGTTATTTATAAAAAAAAGTTATAAGTAAATCATATGGTACTGGTTTAAGTGGATCACCCTGTGTATACCAACCGTGTGTTTGTTTTTGTTTTCCTTCGATAGGTCATGAAATTTGGAATTAAGTCTCAGTAGACACCTTATTAGAGAAATGCATTACCACTAGCCAGAATCATCCAGGCCCACAAAATTCCGAGAAATTCGACTGATCGTGGGAGTGAACTGCACGTGGGTTGTTGTAAACAGGTGCAGTTCATGGAATCGCGGTTGATGCGCAGATAATGACTGAGGAGTAAGTTTTTTGTTAGGTCGAAGAAAGGGAAAAAGTTCCTTGAGGGTGGAACTTTTTTTTTTTTTTTTTTTTTTTTTTTTTTTTATGTATAGTGCTGTGTCGTGAAGTTTGCATTACACTCGAGGAATGAAAAATTAAGTCTTTAGCGCAACGTTTGCAGCTTAGAGAAATATATGCACTTCTCGCTCCGTGATTATTTGTTGCTGCCGTATTTATAACATGTTTCTCTGTTTGGAAAACTATCGCCATTTTGATGTTATCCATATTTCCCGACAGTAGTAAAGTAAATCTCAAGTAAAAAATTTCGATGTAACGAAAATGGGTAACGGAAGTAGTCATAGCCGTTGTTGAAATCTGATCATGATGTATGTTGTCCCATGAAGTGTCACAACAATGGTTAATTTCATTGTTACTCAAGAATATTTTTTATCATTCTATCGCCAAACATGATTTCATCACGTTTCACATAAACGTTACCTCATCGTAATCTGGGTAAATTACAAGAACCTCGTACTAAATGTAATAAAAGTCATTACAAAAATGAATTTTTCATGAGCTAAAAATGGTACGTCGTAGTAAAATTTGGCTTCCTCTCTACCCCAACCCCCCCCCCTCACCCCAAGGGGTGTTATCTGCTATTGACAAGAGCTTTAAAATTATGTATAATATGATGGGGTGAAATATGTAGATATCCTAGACCAAAAGTTACCAATCTCCCTGACTAACGCACTCTTGCGATTTATCTTTTCTATCTTGAGTTAAAATTTTAACTTGCGCATGCGCAGATGGATTTTTGTAGCTGAATCACATCTCGTCGGTGTCAGGGTCGTTTCTTACGTTCGTCTGAATCTGAATATGATAACAATAATAGTAATAATAATAATAATAATAATAATAATAATAATAATAATAATAATAACAATAATAATAATAATTCAAATACCAACAGCTGGCTGATAGAGGTCCTTGAGATCTACAGAGTAAATCCTGTAATCATCAACTTCCTTAAAGCGGCCATGGCAGGATGAAAGACAACAATCAAGGTCGAGAACATAACGGCCAAGCCTATCCACATAAGGAAAGGCATCTTCCAGGGCGATTAACTTAGCCCATTATGGTTCTGTCTATAACTCACCCCGCTGTCAACCATGCTCAACGAAAGTAAGTATGGGTTTATCATCAAGTGCAACAAACCAACAAGTAAAAACTCTCCCACCTCATGTACATGGATGACCTCAAGCTGTACGCATCATCGCAGAGCCAACTCCAGCAATTAATCCGGATCACCGAGGGCTTCAGCAACGATATCGGGATGGAATTCGGCCTACAGAAATGCAAGACACAAGGTATGTAGCAATGAAAGCATGATGAACGTAGATACCAATTGAAGACCGGAGAACACATCGCAGCTACGGAGGAAGGAGAAGTCTATAAGTACCTTGGTATGCTTCAAACACAACACCTAGAATACAAAGAAATCAAAAACAATCTAGCCGCCAAATACAACCGAAGGCTGAGGAGACCAATTAAGACCAAGCTCAACGCTTGCAACCTCACTCAGGCTATCAACACATAAGCAGTCCCAGTCCTCACATATTCCTTCGGAATCATCAAGTGGACCACAGCAGAGCTGGAGAAAATAATGCGCAATACCAGGACAACCCTCACTAAACATCGCCCAGCACCACCCGAAGTCAGCAATAGAAAAGCTGACCATTGGACGGGCAGAAAGAGAACGGGGAATGATTAATCTCCTGGAACACCGAGACAAAGAAATCAGTAGGCTCAGAAAATATTTCCATCAGAGCAAGGGGCCCCTTCACCAAGCGATAAACCAGAGTGACAAGAACTACATAGCCCTAGACCTCTCTACTCAGAACATCGGGACTGGAACGAGGGAGCCAAAAGAAGCTTGGGGTAAGAAAGTCCTACACGGAAGAAACTACAACGATCTGCAATCGGACCATGTGGATAAGACTGCCTCCAATGCATGGCTAACAAATAGATCACTCTTCCCTGAGACCGAAGGATTCCTGATGGCTATACAAGATCAAGTTGTAAACACCAGAAACTACCGGAAACATATCATGAAGGACACTTCAGTGGAAAGCGACACATGTCGGCAATGCAATCAAGCGCCAGACACCATCCAACATATCACAGCAGGGTGCAGAGCCCTCACGCAAACAGAATACACGTGCAGGCACAATCAAGTCTCCAAGATTGTCCATCAGAAATTGGCAAGAAAGCACCACCTCATTACAACTGAGCCTGTCCCCTACTATAAGTATGAGCCAGCAAAGCTTCTGGAGAACAACACCCACAGGATGTACAGGGACAGATCGATCAGAACTATGTGCGCTACTTATTTGTAAAACGTAAAAAACATTTTTACTGAAGTTATAGCGCGAAAGTGCTGGCGAACAAATGCGGCGCATTCGCACTAGTTCTAAGTGTCGATTTATAATATTTTCAACAGAAACGACCCACTATTGTTCCGAAAGTACATACTAAAATTTCACCGCAATCGAACTATTTTTTCGCAAGTTATCACGCAGAAGGTCAGAGAAGTACCACCGCTCTTGGTTGAGTGGGGTGATCACTGTCCACAGGAAGTGGGAGTTTTCGGGGGTGTCGGAGCCGGGTACCCTGGGCATGGTTTTCGTAGGGTATTCCATGTCATCTACCTGAACATTGATGTAGTTTTTTTACGAAGTCGGCCCTGCACGCATTTCTTCCCCTACCTCATCTCTCGGGCCCGTTTAGCCAAGATTTAGTGAGTCGCAAAGCTTCTACATAGACCTTGTGTCGTCATGATGTTACATACGTATTTATATCCCTAGGAAAACACACATTTCGTTTTGTTCTACTAGGGAAACTCCCACACTTTGACAAGATCTCGGAACGAAACGCAATTTGCCATTTATGCAATATGTATACGACCCCGTAACGTCGCAGACTCTGAAGGATATCAGTCTCTCGGGTATCTATGGTATGAGTAGATTTTCTTGGAAATATGTTTTTTTTTTTTTTTTTTCAAAAAGAGCAGGTATATGAGGTCCAAGGGGAGGAGTTGCAGCTTTTTGTAATGGAGAAGGAAGATGCCTTGGTTTTTCAATTTGCTTATTAGTCGAAGGATTCGGTTAATAGGATCTATGGTGGTGATGACGTGAGAAAATTTGGTGATAGCTGCAAAATTATTTTCATCGTAGTCTTTCTTGTTCAGAATTACAATTTGTAATGTTTTAACAGCCATGATTAATGAAATATTAGGGTCGTTCTTCAATAAAATGAGTTCTAGTTTAACATTCCGGGAGTGTAATGAATTAGTAGGTCCGTGTGGACTGCTGAGCTTCAGTTTGGTAAGAGACCTTGTGATTTTATGTCGTACGTAATCTTGATCATTCGTAGGAAGATTTTTAATTATCTGTTCCATTTGTGGTACGAGGAGTACAGATCGTAGAGAGGTATTTGGAAACGGAAATTTGGGACCTTTTTGCAAGGCTTGAACTAGTTCGTGAGAGAGAATCTCAGTGCTTGAGTTAATGAATTTTATAGGCTGTATTTGGGAATTTGTGTTATCATTACGGACAAAAACATATTGTAATATATCAAAAGTTAATTCAAAAAATTAAACAGGATGTACATCAATAACCAAATACAGATTTTTATTCGCCATCATGTCGTAGCTCGAACTTTTCGGCCAAAAACGAAGACAGTACATGACTCCATCCGCGCAGGGGGTCCGGACACGAGCCCAACTTCATTGACCGACTACGACATGAGTCCACAGGACATCAGCCACTTCCGAAAATGGTCTGATTTTATTGATATTGAATGTTCACATGTGTAAATACGTTCTGTTCATAAAAATTCCTCATGTTGGAAAGGTCCCTAACCGTTTGTAAGAAAAGAAAATTGTTACAAACGAAAGTAGAATATAGAGGAACTCTCCACTGGGTACCATTTTCCAGCCGTAACACTGGGAGTGCATTTTTGAAAACACAGATGAAAATAAAAGGCAGCGCGTTATGCTCTAATGCTTACAAGGCACCTAGGCTAAAGAGTACTTTTGCAAATTAGAAGCTATAAATTTTAAGTTAGACACATTAAGTATGTATTAATTTTAAAATAAATTGAGACAATTGGAAATAAAATGAGACTATAAAAAATAAAATGAGACTATTAAAAATAAAAATGAGACTATTAAAAATAATATGAGACAGAATTAGACAAAACATATTGATTCTGAGATTCAGAACTAAACAAACATATTGATAAGCTTAATAAGACTTAAGCTTATGTCCTTATAAAGGACATAAGCTTAAGTCTTATTTGTAGGTTTTAAGTGATAAGCATAATATTTGTTATGCGCACATAGTACATAATATTTGTAAGAATTTGAGGATATATCAGTTACATTATTATTTTCCTCTCAGGTTACTGAGAACTTACTAGCATCATGATAGTAAAAAACTCGTTAGCGTTGGACTCCTCTTTGTACACAATGCGTCTCTTTTGACTCAACATAAAGCGGTAAAAAGCATTTAAGTCGCCATAAATTAAACTGCGGCTGCCATACTTTGGCTTTTTTAGTGACTTTTGAATTCTGTTATGAGTCTCACAAAAATTTTAGCCATCCACCAACTCTACGAACCAGAGCTGGACAAGTAGCTGGCACATTAGGCTCAGATAATATTAAAGATGTAGAGCCACACTTCACTAACTTCTTTCCCAGATAGTTCTGCACTCTTGGCCTTTGAACCGAAGAGGTAAACAATTATGTTATGGTCTCTTTTGTTTTTACCTCAGCATTTGATGTCTTATACATTAACGCACAAAAATATTTAGTGTTTCGATAAAAAAAAAAAAAAATCACGGGATGTAAAGATGTATCTTTTTTTTTTTAATCACTCCGTCAAAGTTTATGCGAAATAATGTATTAGCATCCCTCCCCCTCCCTTTTTTAAATTATAAATGTTTTGAACAACTTTGTTTTCTACATGGTTTTTCTTTTTTGTTTTTTTCTTTTTTTCGATTAAATAAATAAAACTAGCTTTTTTTTCCACGGGAGAAATTGTCCTTTTTTTAACACACGACAGATCTACTGTTTCGATAAAAAAAAATTCACGGGAGGTAAAGATGTATCTTTTTTTCTAAAATCACTCCGTTAAAACTTAAACGAAATAATGTAATAGCATTTTTTCGCCCCATTAACTTTAGACGTAGGCCAATCAAGAAGTTTGCTCCAGGTGAAAACCTCTCCTCTAGCAGGTGAAAGTTTTAGGGCGAGACAAGAATAGGCGAATCAAGAATTTTTTCCTCGCCTGAAATGGCGGAACCCATTAACTTTAGACGTACGAAGAATAGGCCAAGCAATAATAGGCGAATCAAGAAGTAACCCTCCTCGAGTTTCTCCGATTGTCAATTTATTGTCTCTGTGCTGCGAATGTTGGGAGAGGTCTTCCACAAGCCTTCCCCCTTCTACAAGTTGTTTTCCAACTGGGCAGAAGCAGCCGAAAGTGCGAGGCTCTTGCTTGAGAAATTCTTGCGTCAAATTTATTTCTAAAAGGGCTCTGACTTTTGAAAAATGGACAATTTTGTCAGATGAACTGCTGAGCAAACAAAAAATAAATTATGAGCAATAATTCTGCTGCTTTTCGCTCTAAACGCGTAGGGACTGTTTTTCGTTGCGGAGGTAGAAATTTCATACTCTACATAGTGGTACATTCTTAAGTTGCCTCGCAGTATAGGTTTCTTCAATGATTTCTTCAACCATTGTTTTGAAGTTGATATAAGGCACTCGATTTACAATTAGAAATCTGCTCTTTCTGATTACTGCTTTAGACTTCCAAAGTGTCGCATGTGTCCAAAATGCTGGAGGGTTTGTTTACGCTTCACGCCGCGGCTCTTCGTGTGTTTCTACGCCCTATAAATAGTTCTTTTATTTAAAAAACATTAGTTCCGCTTATCTCCCCAACAGGAAATACATTATACTGACAAAAGTCACCGGACACCACTTCAAAAGAAAATGAACGGATCCGCTGAATTTTTAAGTTTCGGGGTACAGCAGCAAACGATATAAAAACAAGCCTGCAGCTGACCGCGATCACGTCGCACTGTGAGGTTGAGTGAAAATGTCGCGGCAAGAGAGAACTGACTTTGAGAAAGGAAAGATTGTTGGGTGTTATATTAGTAGGCTGTCCATACGAAAACCCGAGAGGCGTTTAAACACACCCATGGCAACTGTTTTGGATGTACTGAATAAGTGGAAGACACATCGCGTGCCTGAAACAGCAAAACGTACCGGCAGACCAAACAAAATCAGTCATAGAGGACGTCGAAGTCCCAGGAGAGTCGTTAGTGCAAATCGACGGAGTACTGCACAAAACCTCAGTGTACAGGTCAGTAAAAATGCTGGAACGTCGGTATGTACACGTACCATTCGCAGAGAACTTCATTCCATGGGTTACCGTGGCGGTGTGGCTGCTCATAGTCCTTTCATCTCCACTCGGAATGCTACTCGTCGTTTAGCATGGTGTAAAGAACATTTATGGTGGACCGTAGATCAATGGAAATGGGGCCTATGGACTGATGAATCAAGATACACCATCCATCAGTCTGATGGCCGTGAGTGGGTATGGCGGCAGCCGGGGAGAACACTATTTACCACAGTGCACTGTTCCTACGGTCAAGTTTGGAACTGGCAGTGTAACTCGTGTAGGGGTGTTTTTCGTGGTATGGTTGCGGCCCATTGGTTATCGTGGACAAACCTGTTAGCCAGCACGTCTGCCTCGATATTCTGGACCATTATGCTCTACCAACTCTGTGGCAATACTATGGAACTGAGCCTTGTCGGTAGGGATAATGCACCGAGCCATAAAGCAAGGACTATTACGGCGTGGTTTGACGATGATTCCGTATAATGTGTGGATTGGCCAGCACAGAGCCCTGATCTTAATCCCATAGAGCACCTATGGGATGAATTAGAGCGCCGCATAAGAAGTTTGGAACCAAGGCCTACTACTAAGCAACAGTCAGCGGCAGCATTATGTACTGAATGGAAGCGCATACCTATCGCTGTGTTTTAAAACCTTGTCGAAAGCATGTCTCGAAAGGTCAGTGCATGCATTAAGGCCAAAGGTGGACCGACACCGTACTAATGCATGCCAATAAATGCTATGTTCTGTTTGTTTCTCTTCTAGGTGTCCGGTGATTTTTGTCAATATAGCGTATATTTCAGTGAAATGCAAATTGAATACAAGAAATGAAATGTGAGAATGATGTGAATTTTTTCGTATTTCATTTCTTCAAAGTATCACATTGTTATTTATCCGTACGCGCATTCTCCTACCTCACCTTGACTAATTATTATTTTTTTCTTAACGAATCCTGAATCTTCCAACGATTTGCAATGGAACACGATGGATACACATAGGAAGCCTGAGAACATGAGAAAGCAGAACGCTTACAATTTTGTATGAGAGAAGAACATTGAACCAAACTGTGACAGAAACATAGGACATAGCAAAATACCATTATTTAATGCGAACCCTAAAATAATAATAAAATATTAATAAAATAAAGGAATCGCTGGGCTCTAGAGGCGGTTTTAATACTTAAAACCCTATCCTTGCTGCGCCCTTGCCCCTCAGAGTTGGTCATGGTGGTCATGAAACCCTGAAACTCAAAGAAAAAAGCTCAGGAGTGTCTTTAAACCTGAAACTAAGGCATAAAGGGAAAGATAACACCGAATTTTTGGGTGTAACCTGCCTTCTGATTGGAAGTTCGACTCAACAGTGCATTCCGATATCATCAGAGCCATTGTACTTTACCAGCGTTCCATTAACTTTGGAATCCAAGCGGCACGCTATTTACTATTATAAATGATATCCCGACCTTGAAATTCTGAGATATTGTAATACGTACCGTTACTTTCGGACTGACATAACTGTTTTATCACTCCGTCGTTTCCCGCATTTTTCCTATAACAGTGACATGTTTTTTTATGTAAACACTTATTTTGGTTTTCTATACAGTTCGTTCTTTTTAAATTTTTTAATAAAGGATTATTGACTCACTTTCTGTCTCTGTATTTGTTTTTCTCTCTCTCTCTCTCTCTCTCTCTCTGACTGTTTAATCCTTTCTAACTCGAAAAAACTATTTCAAACCGATTTTTAGAAAAAAGAATAGTGAAAAAGCGAATGCATGTACTCCTCTTAGAAAAACTGTGCTTAATTTAAAATGAGCACTATAAACAGCGTTTTTCTGAGTGTTTTGAACCAGTTGAACAGAAAAAATATCAACCGAATTTCTGCACAATCATCGGTAAAACGTCCACAAGCAGAAATAGTTATTTTCGTCCACTAGCGGTTGAAATGTGCTTAACGAAAAATAACAAATTGCGCTCAAAACGTTTCTCATAATGGAAGATATCCGAGGAATAGGGCATTTTTCAGTTGGGTTCTCAGAAACAAAGAAACAGCTCCAAGTGTGATTGAAATGGAAATGAACACTTACGGTATATCCCCACACAGTGGCAAAACTTTGCGTTACAAAAATTGGCCAATATATAAAAAATATTCCTCGCCACAAACGCTATAAGTAGCAAAAAGAATTCTTTAAATCGGACTTTTAGAAACAGAGATATCATCCTTACAGAGATTTGAATATTCTTTGCCAAAACACGTTAAAAACACTTACACCCCCTAATTTATACACTTACGCCCTAGTGGCAAAGCATTTTGTCACAGAATATTGTAAAATGCATGCAACATATTCATCCTCGTGACTTCTATTTATCGTAAAAAACACATTTTTGATTCTATTTTAGGAGGCAGAGATTTCGGGGAACATACAGTATACATTTACGCTTCCTAGCGGTGACACCATGCATTAATTGTAATGGAAACTGTGCGTAAAATGGCCCTCGCGGCCAAAGGTATTGAAAGGTAAAAATATTTTTTTGAATAGATTTTTTTAAGCAGTTGAGTAATGTAAAAACATGTTTTTAAATTAATGGTGCATAAATTTTCTCCCGCCAGCTGCGAGGTTATGCAACAGAAAAAGATCAAACCATAAGAATCGTCGTTCTCAGATTTCACCTTACAAAAAAAATGTTTTCTTTTTCAATTGGAGGTCTAACGCCCACCGAGCGCAACACAATGGGCTATAAGCAGTCGCCCGTTCCTAATTTAGGGCTACTGGTTCCAGGGAAGGGAGATAGCCAGTGCCATAAGGTAAACACAACATCCATGCTTCGAACCCGGACCTATGTCTGGCAAGGAGTCACAAGCCAGCGCTTAGACCACTGCACCACAGGGTCAGTTTGTCATATTTGGCAAATAATTGCAGAGATATGGTGTCCACAGGTAGATGGATGGACATGGCGGTACTATAATACATACTTTTTTTTCGAAAAAGTGCTAAAAGCTAGTTCTAGTGTTGTCATTGGCGCCCGTAGCTTAGTTTATAAGAGGGGGAAAATAGAAATTTATGAGCTGGCTTATGTTAGGTGGCACTTTCGTTTTTTATATCAATAAATGTGTTTTTATATTTATAACACAATTGTTATTTTTATATGCCTGTAGATATGAGTATGAGCTATCTAAAATCTTTAAAACTGAATTTCTCAGAACCATGTTGTTATGGTTAAGTCGTGGTTCCTCACCTAGCTCCTGAATTCTAACTACAAACAACGTACGAGAACACGACCCGCAAACTTCAGTGTCCGTTCCTGTTGTCGTCTTGCTGGTTTTTCCACGCATACAACGCATAAATTCAACCGAAAATCAGAAGATACAAACATTTCATAAAATAAGTAGATAAATTAAATTTGACAGCTTGTTGAGAGAATAGTGAAACTGCTTTGCTGTTTTCTGAGTCATGCGCCTTTCGGCTACTTGTGACCCATGCGCCAAGGAACTCCGGTGATCGCTTAATCGGTCATCGTCAACGGGAGGGGAGGGGGGGGGTCAATGAAGAAGTTTTGGAAACATTTTCAGATCTTTGTCACGCAGTGAATGATATATTTTTCATTCCTTCGCCTTTCGTGCGGTACGTATCTATTATAACGAAGTAAATTTCTCCGTCATTTCCGTCCACGCCAGGATTCGAACCCGGATCCCCTCGTTCCGGAATAAGTCATTCTACCAATTGAGCTATGCGGACGTTTTATTCTGATTCCTATCTGCCTTTATGTCGTGTGCGTCCTTCTGGCAGGTACGTCACATCTCCTGGTACGTTACACTATGTTGTTGTCAAATATTCAATACAAAATTTTAATAACATTTTTACTGCACATCAGAGGTGCCGAGTCTATGCCCCCCCCCCCCTCAATAGTTGTAAAACTGTACTGCAATTTTCACAGATCTAGGAGAACGCATATTTCTCTCATAATTTTTTTATTTGCTTAAAATGGGTTTTCCTCCGTGTCTGTTCTTGTTAGGAGAAGTAGTGATCTTTTACGAAAGAGAACTCAGGTCACGTGACTCCACAAGCCAACCAACCAGATGTTTGTGGCTTTAATAGTACGGAAAACCGATTCTCACCTCTCTCACTTATTCATGCTGAAAGGCTGTGTCCATTTCTCATGCCAGCGGCGCGTTGGCGTGCTGTCAAAAGTTAACCAGGCAGAAGTTGCCTTTGCCTAAGCCACAAACCAGTTCTTACCGTCAGTCAGACTATGCTTCACTGTGTCCTGCATGGAATAAGCTGTTCTTCGTACTACAGGAAAAGTCTCACCATCGTTCGTGTTATATTTTTGCATTTACGTATATAGTTTTGATTTTACCTGTATTGTAACTTTTGAGCAAATTTATTTCACTTGCCAGAATGGGTAAATTTATTGCTAAAAGAAAGCGGGAGACAAGGGATTTAGTATCTAGTGAGCCTGATACGTCAACATTATCAAGTTTAAGTGACGAACATAACCAAGTAGGTGCAGGCCATTCTTTGCCAGCATCTAGCTCTATTTCTTCTAATACGACTAAGACTCAAATACCACCAGTACGAGGACGAGCAGCAAACAAACTAAACTTTCAAGCTCATTGGATTACTTCATTTCCATGGCTAAGACGCCAAACGACGACATAAGACGCCAAATATTTGCATTAAAAGTGAAATAAAAACTTTCATGAGGGAGGTATATAAATTTCATACGCTGTTTTTCAATTTATAATACGTAGTGCGATCAAAAATTTCCGAGACTAGGTACGTAGCGCGCCAACAGATGGCAGTACGCGGGTGCGCGAGCAGCCACCGGGGTCAGCGACCTTCATGTGTCATTGTGCCGAGTGGCGTCGTTCTCTGAACGTCGGGAGCTGTGTTACGCAATATTTGGTGACCACGTGCAGAGCACATCGGCGATTTCGGTATGAACTGCAAACCAGAACAGCGAGCAAAAATCAAATTCTGAGTCAAACTGAGCAAATTGGGAACGGGGACGCATGAAATGTTGCGGCAGGCTTATGGCAATGAAGCAATGAGTCGTGCGAGGTGTTTTGAGTCGCACTCGCGCTTTAACAGCGGCAGAACGTCACTGGAAGACGACGAAAGGTCAGGGCGACCGTCCTCGAGCCAAACTCCCGAAAATGCGGACAAAATTAGGGAACTGGTGCATGAGGTTCGTTCGAGAACCATTCAAGATTTTGCTACCATCGTCAATGTGTCATACCGAACAGTGCAAGAAATTCTGACGTCCGTTTTGAACATGCACCGCATTGCTGTAAAGTTCGTCCCAAAGATTCTGAACCCCGAGCAGAAGGTGCTCCCTGTCGAACTCTTGTCGAGATCTTCGTCAGCGAATGGTGAATGATCCAACTTTCCTGTCACGGGTCATCAGAGACTTGCGTCTACGGTTACGACCCGATTACCAAACAACAGTCGTCGCAGTGGAAGATCCCGGCATCTCCACAGCCGAAAAAGGCTCGACAGGTCCGGAGCGCAACCAAAAGCATGCTCATCGTGTTCTTCGACATTCGTGGGGTTGTGCCCCGTGAATTCGTCCCCCAGGACCAGACCGTCATCGCTCTTTTTTACTGCGATGTTCTGCGGAGTCTCAGGGAGGAAATTTGTCGCAAACGACCTGAAATGCGGCGCAGGGGCGATTTCCTGCCCCAATTACGACGATGCAGCAGCTCACAGAGCGTTAACAACACGCCAGTTTTGCAGCCGTAACAGCATGACTACCTTTCCTCACTCGCCTTATTCTCCGGATTTGGCTCCCAGTGACTTCTTTCTGTTCCCGAAGATGAAGCTGAAGTTCAAGAGTCGCCGTTTTGAGACCATGGACGAGGTTCAGTGTGAATCGCAGACGGTGCTTGACACGATTCGCAAACAGGACTTCCAGGGAGCGTGCCAACAGTGACAAAAACACTGGCAGCGGTGTGATTTGAGGGAGATCACAGCCAGACTTAAGTAACGTAAGTACTTTGTGTATATCGGCCTAGTCTCGGAATTTTTTGATCGGACATCGTATAGTACTAGGTTAGGTTTTGAAATAGCATTATAAACATTTTGTTTTCGAGAATTTGATTCAGTTTTGATACTTCAGGTATGAGTATTTCATGGTTTTTTTTTTTTTTTTTGTGTCAAGGTTCCAGTGTTAAATAGTTAAATGTTCAAAATTGTTGTAGCCACCCTAATTAGAATAATAATAAGTTAGCATCAAATAAACAATATTACTTTATTATGGATTAACTGTTGCCCCTATAATGTATCCATTGCACTCCCCCCCCCCCCACAATTTGCGGAATTCGGCGCCTATGCTGTACATTTACAACGTTTTACCTACTTTTATTGCAAACACACGCATTCAGAAGTTCAGCAGAAAAACAAGTAATCAGAAATAATGTCATCGTAAGAATCTTTTTGGTATCTTCCAAAACAGAAGTTGTATTGTCAGATTTCCAGGAGAGGGTAAGTGCACCTTCTTGCCCCTCGCTATAGGCGCCCATGAGCGCTGTCAGCTTTGATAACTCTCTGAAACATGCCGGCAACCAACGTATCCTTATTGTTTCATATTTTATTTTTGTCTAACACTTGTGTGTGTGGGGGGGGAGAATAACGAAACCGCATGTAGCTTCGCTAACAGTAAATTCCAAACCGCTCTTAAACAATAGATGAATGTTCCTGAGCTCAGACTTTACTTTTAAAACGGGGGAAAAACTTTTTTAAATAATAGCAAATAAAAAGGAGTACGTTATCCGCTGAGTCGCCGCCTGTTTTTACTGCTGTTTGAGCGTCCCACATATATACACTGCAGATTAACATTGTTTGCACAAGTCTGGCAGTATGCCAAGAAATCTGCCAATGACGTTAGCATCGATGTCAAAAGTTTGACAGAGACTTATCTTAAAGGTTGCAGTAGAAACACGACTAACGATAAATTTATAGTTAACGTCTGTGACATTTCTTTGTCGCCCACTTTTCAGTCCATCCTTCCTTTCCGCTGTCATCCTTACCTCAACTCTATAAAAATTGACCGGAACTTCTCTGACGGCACCGCCCAGCGAGATAAAATCGTTTACACCACCTACGTAAAATCAGAGTTGCGATTTTTTTTTATTTCACGTTCTCCTCCATACCGCATATTACAATAAAAAAGAACTTGGTAAAGGGAAGCCGCACTTGATAATATTTGCGAAATCGGTTGAACCTGGAGCGCGAAAAAAGACGAAGAATGATTTTAAATTAGCATCTTGTGCCCCCGCAAAGTTTCAAGAGACGCGCCTCTGAATGAACCCATCCTGAACTCCGCTTTCTCCCATTGGTCCGGTGTTTCATTCATAAGATTCCTACGTGTCTTGCGCTTGTAGGGTAGTGCCACCTGGTGAGCACTCTCTCCCTCACCAGCTGTGCGTGACAGCAGGTACAAGCAACAGACAACAAAGAGTCGTGAATGGTGATCAGCTCGACACGGTTGGATATTCACTACTACATGGCCTCCACTACGATGACTGAGACACCATAGCAACTACCGTACGACTTACGCTAGGATACCATACTTCGCATTTCATGGAGTTCAGGTCTTGAGTACTTCACATCCGGATATTATACCGATGGGATTAAAGCTCCAGCGGATTTCAGTTCGCCTGCAGCAGCAACAAGTGGCGGTGTGTGGTCGGTGTCCGAGTCTGGAGAGCTTCTTATCGTGTCTCGGTGCCTTATCCGTTGGTGATTTACTCTGGGAATATTATTGGTTAATCTAGAATTCCACTAACACGGTTCCATTTTCGCTAAAATATCCAGGTATTAGTGGAACACTTAAAAAGGAATATACGCTCTGTACGTATTCCACCGTGCTGTGGTTTGATTCATTCACTTTTCCTTCGAGACCAACTAGGATTACTCCCTCGATATTTGATTGATATTTCGAACTTCGTGCACTTTGATCCGAATAATTTACAGAGGATGAAGCTTCGATGGAATTAAGGTAACTTTCTTTGACTATTCTACTTCTTTCACTAGATTTTTTTATCTGATTAAAAATCTTCATTACGGTAGAAGAGACTTTAAAACATATAGCATTTGTATATGAAATGTTATTTTTTTATAGTATACAAGGTAGAACGAATTACGAAAACGTTGAAGGAAATAAAATCGAAGAATGGAGAATTTTAATATTTTGCTTCAAACATCGTGATTAAATTTCTTTTTCATTCTGTTAATGTTTTCCGAAAATCTAATGAGGTTTCGGTTCGTTTTCTTGGGGAAAAAAAGAGCACAAAAATGAAAATGTATGAAATTGTTTTCGATGACAGTCTGACTTCATGTATGTGTGTTTTTCGATCTTGGATGGAAAAGAAATTGAATTTACTGTTCGTCCTACATAAATATATTCAAAATTAAGTGAAAATATGTGTGGACTATTTGTTTCCAAACTAATTAAAACGAGCATTTATTCGTTTATACTCTTTCCAGTTTGGTAATTTTTTAGTTAAAAATAATTTCTCTTAATATTAGCGATATTAGAATACCAAACGATTTTGTAGTGAATAATTATTAATCTTTTACTGGTTTTATGTTAAATCCTACCACTATATTTATCCAAGCAATATTTCCTGTGAAGTATTGATTTTTCAGTGCGATGCCGAAACCGTATGAAAAACGTTCGCGAATTTCTGAATGAAAAATGCCTTCTTTATGAGATTTCTTGATGTTCGAAAGTAAGCCTCCTTTTTTGTTTCATGAGCGAAGATGAAGAACCTATTGCAGATTTCAAATGGAAACTATTTGAAACAGTAGGTTTCGGCATATTAAGACTGCTGTATTCCGTTGATAAAATATTTCAAATTTGTTCAGTAAACAATTTGTAGAAAATAAGGCTTGCCTTGCAACGGGATTTCCACGTGAACTCTGCCGTGAGAAGTGCATGATCACTGTTTAATGATATAAGCTTCTCATTAATTTTGACTAGTTGTGAACATCCGGAAGCTGTAATGAGCTTATTGCAGTTTGTAGCATTTTTTTTTTTTTTGCCTCGTTTCCGTTGCTTGAGCAGACATTCCTAAGAAATAAACAAAGACGGAAGGACTTTTAAATCATGCAAAATCACACGTCGGTATGGTAAGTCGTTGTTCTTTTAATCAAATTACAACAGGTGATCTTAACATGTAAAACACAGAAAGAATCAAAGACAGATGGTATTAAAAAAATGTATGTTAAAATGTATGCTACGTATATAAAAATAACACTTCAATAAATAATTCTAAAGACATGCGCTGGTTTCCGGCTGGTCGTCCAAGCTTGTTCCGGGTTCGTTCCCAGGATGAGACCTGCTTACACCTGTCCCACGGCGGCGGTTGTCTCCCCTCCCTGGAGCCAATGGCCCCATTTTAATTAACCTCGCTGCACAGATAAAGTATTACGAGTATATTCGAGTTTGCCAAGATTTTTTAAATATGGAGCCATAACAAATTTAAAGTGCTTCCTTTTTTCATTTTGGGTCCCCAGCGAGATAAACTTCTGTTGACTTTTCGGAACAAGATGCCTGTGTTTCAAAATTGTTCTAATTTTTTTCAGGACAATGATTCGATTTGCATCGCGATTCCTTAATGACCCGATTTGCCACATGTTTGAGAAGTGGCGCACCTACGGCATGATCTGGTCGTTTAAGAACAGTATCTTTTGTTGGCACGTTTTACGTGTAGATCTCATTGGCCATGGCTGACGGGCTATTGAACTGGAATGAACCCAATCTTCCACCTGTAGTGTATGTAGTAACAACGCTAATCTCTTGCATAGGGTGGTCAAAGTTCGAATGGGCCGCCCCGGTGGCGCAGTGGTCTAAGGCGTTGGTCTCTGATCATTCGTCCGTAAGGGGTCCGGGTTCGAATCCCGGTGAGGCATGGATGTTGTGTTTGTCTTACGGCACTGGCTCTCTCCCTTCCCTGGAACCAGTGACCCTAAATTAGGGACGGGCGACTGCTTATAGCCCATTGAGTTGCTCACGGTGGTCGTTAAACCTCCAATTAAAAAAAAAAAAAAAAAAGTTCGAATGGCCGCCCCGGTGGCACAGTGGTCTAACCAATGGCTTCTGACCATTCGCCCGAGATGGGTCCGGGTTCGAATCCCGGTGAGACATGGATGCTGTGTTTGTCTTACGGCACTAGCCTTCTCCCTTCCCTGGAACCAGTGGCCCTAAATTAGGGACGGCGACTGCTAATAGCCCATTAAGATGCTCACTGTAGGTCGTTAAACCCCCAATAAAACAAAAAAGTTCGAATGCCATGCGGCCGCACCCGTGGCGCGGTGGTCTAAGGCGCTGGCCTCTGATCATTCGTCCGTAAGGGGTCCGGGTTCGAATCCCGGTCAGGCATGGATGTTGTGTTTGTCTTACGGCACTGGCTCTCTCCCTTCCCTGGAACCAGTGACCCTAAATTAAGGACGGGCGACTGCTTATAGCCCATTGAGTTGCTCACGGTGGTCGTTAAACCTCCAATCAAAAAAAAAATGCCGCGCGAGACGTGTGCTGTGTTTATTCTTCCATTTTGGTTCTTTCCTGTAGCCAGTCAATCTAACTTAACATTACTACCCGTTCTATAGCCATGAGTTAGACTTCAAAAGAAAAAACAAATTTCATCTAGCACATCCGTCTTGTGCCATGTTCTGGTTCCTGATCAGACACACTATTTCAAGTACAAATTTTGCACTTAAAGATGTTAAAAGTGGTTTCTGCCCTCCCTATGGAAATCAATTAAAAATTACAATGTTTGAAGAACAACTTAATAATATACAAACGTGAAAGATTTAAAGAATGTTTAGTCTTCAGAATCGTTTACGTGATGACAGCGAACAACATTATGGCAAACTTATTTCCTCAGTAAAATAGTAAATGTTCATTGAGAAAAGAAACGATAGAATACATTCTGTTTAACAGAGTAGCTTCTGGTGAAAAACTTTGTACGTAACGCAGTTTTGATATCGACGGACCGATTAAACGTTAATAAAACGGCGTAAATCAGTCCCACTGGATGAATAGTCAAATGCGTGGGTTTCTGACAAGTTGGAGCTGGCCCTGAATTCGAGTCTAGGATAAGACATGGGCGATGTGTTTGTCTTACGGCGCCCTTATTAGAAACCAGTCGCCCGAAATTAAGGATGAGACTGTTTATAGACCCTCAAAGTTAGTTGCTCATGGAGGTCGTTAAACCGCAAAAAAACTATAAAAAGCCTGCATCAAAGTTATTTCTTCAAGAAAGTAGCCTTCTAAAATATCCTGATCACTACTAAATACAGAAACATTCCGGAAAAGAAAAATGCTGTGATCTGTGCTTGTGGACGATTAGGTTTATTGAAGCATGAAACAGTTTCACAACGGTATAATTTGCGCTTCTTCAATCTTTACATCATGAAAAATAATGAACCTTGCTCCTGCGTCATTCGCATTTACGTAATGAGTTGTACTGAAAATTAGTACACATTTAATTCGTTGTTTCTTACACTTCGTTTTGGTTCTTGTTTCGTCATCATGATTCTTCCTGGCTTTTAAAACGATATTAACCTGCTATTGCGCAGTTTCTGAATATTGAATTACAAAAGCTATATGGTCTGGAACGAGTTTAATTTAGTTTTCTCATATTTCAGGATGCGAGACCGTCGTCTGGTATAAGCCCAGCTGCAGTGACACCTCTGTTCAAATCAATAAAAAGACCCAGGTGTCGTTCTCAATTACTTTTCGTTTGTGTTTATCTTCCTTCCCTGACGCCTGTTACTCAAAATTGATTAAAGGAGGATCCTCTTATCTATTCTTCAAAGGAATTGGTAAACTAGCAAAAACGTAAGTTAACAATGTTTTGACCAGCAGAAAACGTTAATAAAAATTTAAGAAAGTATTTAGCGCCCCCCCCCTCCCTTTTTTTTTTTTACAGAATGGAAGGTGATGTTAACGCTTACTTTCTCGGTATTTTATACCGTCCAGACGTAACATAATCCAGATTACGAACACGTTTCATATCTTTAAAAAGCCAGAATTGCACAGGCCTGACTAACTTGATTACATAACTACAATGTGTTATTTATTTATTTATTTTTTTGTAATGAGACGCACAATTTTGGTGTGCTATTTCCTTTTAATTTATTCTATTTAGTTTGATTCTCACCATTGACATAATATATCAACTTCTTAGCAAATCAACACTGCATGAGCGTTGACATAGGAATGTCACGTTTGTTTTTTTCCCATGGAATACATATCAAAATCTTGACAAAATACCGCATGCCTTAAAACAATTTGGGTAGATGTCATTCTTTTGCGCTGGTTAGTGTACCTATTAGCCTTCACATTACGGTAGCATAAAGCTCCAAGTTCTCGTGAAGTAGCCAAAGAATTCCTACCACGGAAAATTTTAAATGCGCATATCGCTAATATCTTTCTCACGGAATCGAAATTATGTGGAATAATTGTTCAAAGTGAGTCGTTATATGGAAGAGATGTAATATTGTTCCCGCATTTTTAAAGATTATTTTCCTGTCTTCCACACATTTTCCATGCAACAGTTTTATACTTAAGTTCCTGGTGTGGAACACATCGACGTTTTATCAGTGACACGCCCAAGATACCGAAGATAGGGGGATTAAAACCTCCATTTTTTTTTTTTTTTTTGTATTCAAAACCACTTTTAGCGTATCCATAAAAGTATTGCTAAAGATAACAAGTATTTCCATTTATTTGCATGATATTCATTAGATATGAAGAAATGATTTTTGATAGAATTGAAATTTAACGTTGAAGTTGCAAGTTTATGGAGCAGAGCTTGACGACTGTCGAGTGAGGATGTACTTGGGTTATTGCTGCTGACGTCTGATTATTGTTCTCAGAGTGAATTACATGCTTTGGCCTCTGATTTATCATCCATAGTTCCTGGTATAAAGTTCACTATAGAAATAGAAAAAGAAGGGGCACTGACCTTCCTTGACTTCTTGGTTTCACACTCCCCTAACCATACAAACTTTGAGTTCTCTGTATATCGTAAGCCTACCTCTATCACGGTTCTAATCCCCTTCAATTCTTGTACACCACAACCCCCTATAAGTATTCAGCACTTCGATTCCTAGTTAATAGAGCCTTTACCCATTCTTCAAATCCCTATTATTGTAATCAGGGATTGAAGATTAAAGAGATTGCAAAAGTACATGGGTACCCCACGGATTGTGTTAAAAAACTTATGCAACAATATAAACGGAAGACTTCTATAACATTCACCAGAAGTGTACCCACAACTACCTACGTGGGAAGTAAAACCTATTTGAAACCAGTTGTTACTTTGCTAAGAAACACCTGCAAAAACATTCTTTAGGTTTTGGTGTTAAGACCCAAAACCTTTTTTCTGTGATTAGGCATGATAGAGACACAGTACCAACTCTATCCCATTTTAGTGTTAACAGTATCCCACTGTTGGACATTAATGGACAAACTGCAAATCTCTGCTATGTGAGTTCGACCTACAGAAGCTTGGGAATCAGATGGGCTGAACATAAATATGCAATTCGTAAAGGAATAGTTACTTCGACTTTGTCAAGAACTGTCATTGAGGGAGACCTAAAACCGGATTGGGACAATGCAAACTTGCTATCAACAGCCTCTACAAAAAGTTCTATGTTGTTTACTGTGAGTCTTCACATTATAAAACTGGGACCTCTACAATGAGGATATGCCTGCTTATGTTCCTAGTGCCTGGAGAAATCTCATGTTGGAATATCCAAGCGAGGAACCCTCAAAATAATTTAGGTAATTTTGTAAATAATTTGTAGTGATTGACATTTAATATCTTTTAATCATCTCATTTACATATTTCTAATCTTGTGCTCATCTCTGTTACTATATAAGTCATGTACCGCTTCATAGTGATTTCACTCCTTAGCCTGATAATGCGACCATAGTGGTTCGCGAAAGTGCTCGCTATAGCTTTTAAACTCACAACTTTTAATTGTAAATAAAGACGTTTTTTAACCTACTCTTAGCCTGATGATGCGACCATGGTGGTTCGCGAATGTGCTCGCTATAGCTTTTAAACTCACTACTTTTAATTGTAAAAAAAGAAGTTTTTTAACCTACGCTTTTAGATAGTGATTGGGAGGCGTGGTGTTTGCGCTCTATATTAAGACGAATCTGATCGTGCTTTGACAGCCTTAATTACCCTTTGACTTGTTGCACGAAAGTACAACCTCTGTTTTTTTAAATATTGTTCTCATGTTATGTGAAGAGTTCTCAAAACAAAATGCGTATGAGTCTTTTGATGAGTTGCAACCTCCCAAGACAAAGTAAAGTGATTGTGTAATTCATTATAAATCATGCGATTACAGCTGACTTCTCCAAGGGAATGCGAGGGTGGGCTTGAGCCCACCCTGAAATTTGTCTCGCCACCCAGTTCAAAATGGCCTATTTCGCAATATATTTAATTTTAAAATATAATCTGGACGACAAGCAATAAGCCTTGTGCTATATTTCATGTAGCCCTACGTATTTACCCCAAGGATGTGTGTGCTTTTACGTCCCCAAAAAAGATTATCAAAATAGCATCCGCTGGGCCATGAAAATTCAATGACTGTTCTTCACTCTTCCATTTCCTTAGTTAAGGTCTCTTTTTATGTTTGTATGGCCCGGGGGCTAATGAGGAGTGTGGGTAGGAATTCACTGAAGGGGTTACTACTTATTGCTCTGCTGTTTGTTTTCTTTACAAAACAGAGGATCCCAACACGGAAACTAATGTCTAAAGCTACCCTAGCGCCCTTAAGACTGCCCTGAAACAGTGAACGTATAGGAAGTGGCTGACGACTGCTTTGTACCAGAGAAGCGCAAAGTCTCTGGCTTGAAGGAAGAAAGTTAAGGAGGGGAGGGAAGGTATTGTGTATGCGTGGTACGACGTAAAAATTCATTGTAGATAAACACATTTTCCTTTAAATAAAATTGTTCAAGTACAGTACTAGTTTCCGTAAGCTGAAATGCAAAATTTTGAAAAGCAATTTCAGACAATGCAGTCAGAGCAAGAAAAAAGTTGAAGGCGACATTCTACTAACACTTTTATCTTACACTAGTGATGTAACTAGTCAGATCTGTGTATGTATGTGTGTGTCCAGGTGGAGGGGGTGGGGAATGCACGAATTCCTTTGTAGTCGGTAGTGAAAAGCATTCAAAATTCGTTCTTTCGGTGTTTCGTAAAAAAAAATTGCTATCAAACTTGCCCCACCAAAAATAATGCTCCCCCACCCGCCGCCCATCCTGATTTCGAAATCCAGCGACAGAAGAATATACGCAATCTCAGTACAGTGTTTCTCAGAGGACTGATCAGAACTATTTGTACACGGTAGTATAAATTCTCCCACGGAGTGAATTGAGCGTTTGTTCGAAGCTCTCACTCGTGGATTTATGAAAAATTTCAGCAAATGGGCCATTTCTTTCAAATGTTCTTTTGTATTATGCAACAAATTTAGTGCCGTATGGTTACTGAATGGTCAGAAGCGTGGGCTTCTGCCTAATCGTGCAAGATGGGCCCGAGTCATGGGCGGTGTGTTTATCCTACGGTCCCACTACCAGGGCCCGATTAAGGTTACATAGCCTTGGGGTCCACGATTACCTAGGGTCCAGAAAGCATGCCTGGGAAAATAATAGATAGATATATAGAGAGAGGTTTATAAAATAGTTTTACTTTTGTCTCGTATGATTTCCACTTGATCAGAAACAGAGGCTGGAAGATGAACAGATTTCAAGACAGTGATTCACCTATCAGATGTCTTAGTCTAAGGCAGAGACGTCGCTAGACTTCGAAATCAGAATGGGCGACGGGTGGACAAGTATTAATTTTGCTGGGGCAAGTTTGATAACAAATTTATTTATAAAACACTGAAAGGAAGATTTTTTTTTTCGTTTTCTACAGGCTGCAAAGGTATTGGCACCCCCTTCTCCTGGATACATACTTATTAATTTTGGAACGGTCTTGAAGTTTTTGCATTTTTTGGAATTCAAAAGAATCTAAAGCTTGGAGTCATTTTTTTTTTTTTTGCTAATGTTCCTTGCATGCATTTTTAATAAAATTAGTAAAACCGGATGAGTTACATACCGGCATAATAAACATGACACACTGCCACCAGCACCTGTAACACGCCCTGGTTTTAAAAAAAATGTCATGCCTAGGAGAAAGGTCTTAAAGCAAATGTTTTCGTGGATTAGGGTTGACGGGAAATGTTCAAGTTAGTATGATTACAACACGCAGACAATACCTTTCTCCTCTTTAACTACTTTCCTTCAAGCCATCAACCTTGTCTAGCACTCATCTCTTCCAAAGTAGTCGTCAGCTGCGACCTTGCTCGCTCATTACGCTAGGGAAGGCTTAAGAACGCTGATATAGCTTTAGACTTAACTTTCCGTGTTGGAATCCCTGCTTAGGAGCACAAAGAACTGAGCAATTACTAATGACCTCAGTGAATTCCTACTCACCCTCTTCATTCGTCCCTAATCACACTAACTTAAAAATAGACTTAAATTTAGGATTTGCACGAGTGGTGAACAACTGAACTTTCATGGTTGATAACCTTTCTACAAAGAAGAAAAAACGCACTTTCTAGGGGGAAATACGTAGGGCTACACAACGAAAAACACAGGAGTCATTATTCCTTGCCAAATTCCAGATTATATTTTAAAATTAAAAAAATTTAAATATGACACATCTTGAACTGAGTTGGAAAGATAATTTTCAGAGTGGGCTAAAGCCCACCGTCGCACCCCTGGGCGACGTCCTTGGCCTAGGGGTTCACTAAGGCCTTAATCCGGCGGTGCCTAGTACGTCCCTTCCCTGCAACCACTGACCCTAAACCAGGGACTAGCGATTGCTTATATATAGTCTCAGATGCTTATATATAGTCTTAAATGCTTTTATAACGTCTCAGATGCTCACAATGGTCGTTAAATCCCCAAACAAGAAAATTAAAAATGTGATCATAAATTTTGGATTTTGATACAATAAGCTTTGGGTCTCACTGGCTGGCGCATCATCTCTTCATTCAGTAAAGAGGCAGAAGTCGGTCAGAATTGAGTATTCGAATAAGCACTCAACTGTGGAATATTTGATATCAGGACCTGTTTGTAACGGAACCGAGGCGCATTATGCCAGATAACTGAGTATAAATGTTTTTGATGTGTTCAAAACAGACTCAGGTCTGAAGATAAATGAAGGAAAAAACGAAGTTTATGGAAAACTAATACTCTACAGCTGAAGTAATTACCCAGCATGCAAAAGCTGTAGTAGTGTTCGTTTACTACTCGAATATTTGAATGCCGGAAAATTTTCCTAGAAAGGAGAGTTTAGCAATGTTGATTTGTTTGTGGGAAATTAAGTAGTGTGTTCAAGGGAAAATATCCCCGTTTCTGTCATAAGGAAACACTCAATTCTTACTTCCTATCGTAATATATAGCCTCCAGTGGCGTATCTTGGGTCCGAGACCTGGGCTAATCCACGCCCACCCCCTTCGCAATACTATTTTTTGTAATTGCAAACTTTAATTTTTTAATAGAAGTAATTTTTTCTAAAATTAAGGTACATGCTGTTATTACTAACATGATACCAAATAATTATGAGGATTAGGATTTGAACACTAAATTGTACATGAACTCCATTCTTCTTCTGAATACTTTATTTGTATGTGAACTCCATTCTTCTTTCCTTTTTTATCAACTTCAGTGTTACGTTTTCATAAAAAGTTTCTTCCGAGTACTTTTTCATATTTAAAAAAAAGGGGTTTTCTCTGTTGACAAAACAGCCACGTTGCTCGAATATACATGTCCTTGTGTGGCTCTAAGATATATCTTGATTCTTTTTAATGCATATAAACTTCTTTCGGCTGTAGCAGTTGTTGATGTAAACTTTAATATTATGTCTGCTAGTTTATTAGTACACCTCACTAAACATTATGTCCAATTTATTAAACTTTATGTAACAACCCAAGTAGCAGTGAATATCGGCTAGATATCGGGCCGATATTGGTTATGTTGGCCGAATGTCGTTAATATCAGGCGACATTGAGCCGATATCGGCTTTGTCGACATATCCAACATTGTCTTGCCGTTCTTCAGCCGATATGGGCATTGTCGACATATCCGACATTGTCTTGCCGTTCTTCAGCCGATATCGGCATTGTCGAAATATTCGACATTGTCTTGCCGTTCTTCAGCCAATATCGGCATTGTCGACATATCCGACATTGTCTTGCCGTTCTTCAGCCGATATCGGCCCGATATTGGCATTGCTTATATATACGATATCGTCTTGCTGTTTGTTGTTCGCCCGATATTGACATTGCCGAAATCATGATGTCGGCAATGCGCATCTTTCCGTTCTTCACCTTTTATGCAGATAGGTAAATTAAATAATCTAAAGTACACCGCTACCAATTTTTATATCACGTAAACTAAAAATAGTATGTATACTGTACAGCCGAGTAGAAATAACAAAATACTATTATGCTTCTCGTATCAGTGCAATGTCGAACTAAGCCAAGAACTGCCGCCCCGGTTCCGCAGTGGTCTAAGGCGCTGGGTTATGACCATTCACTCGGGACGGGTCCGGGTTCGATGTTGTGTTTTTTTGTTGTTGTTTTTTTTTGGTTGGAAGTTTAACGACCACCGTGAGCAACTCAGTGGGCTATAAGCAGTCGCCCGTCCCTAATTTAGGGCCACTGGTTCCAGGGAAGGGAGACAGCTAGTGCCGTAAGACAAATACAACATCCATGCCTCACGGGATTCGAACCAGGACCCATCTCGGACGAATGATCAGAGGCCATCGCTTAGACCACTGCCCCACTGGGGCGGCGGATGTTGTGTTTGTCTTACCGCACTGGCTCTCTCTCTTCTCTGGAACCAGTGTCTTTAAATTAGGGACGGGTGACTGCTTATAGCCCATTGAGTTGCTCACGGTCTTAGTTAAACCTCCAACCAAAAAAAAAATAAATAATAATACTAAGCCAAGAACGTAAGCAGAGAGTTCTTGTCACCTGACGCTGAAGTTTTAGATAATGAACGGTTATTGTTTACCAAACGGGATTAGACCCGTTTGGTAAACAATAACCGTAACCTTTAGATACCAGCACATCGTGGTCGGTGCAAATCACACACGAGCTGTTTACTGATTGTACTTCGCTTCGGTGCCTAATTCCTTTGCAACATTTTTTTTATATCAGCTGGTATGTATAAAAGTAAACCTACCAAATCTCGTTTTGTGCAAAAACGTGTCGCAGCTGACATGCTTACGGTTTTTTGTGGTGGAGCATCTGATAATCGCCATAATATTTTGAACGGTAACGGAGTTCCTTGTAAAATGTCGGCTACAGATATTGGACCGATATCGGCTACAGATATTGATTGACCGATATCGACTATAGATATTGGACCCATATCGGCTACAGATATCGGACCGATATTGCAAAAAGTTATCCTCCCTGATATTTAGCCGATATCGGTTATATCGGCTACCTACATGGAGCCGATATCGGTTATATCGGCTACCGACATGGAGCCGATATCGGACCGACATTAATTGCTACTTGGGAAGTAATGTCTCTTATTGATTTGTTTTAGTATTCATCAAGGGAATAAAACACCTTCACTTCATTTTTTGTCTAGCTGTACCAAAATTTGAAGCATAAAGTTATTTAAGTTCTGACAGTGGATGTTCGGGGAAGCTTACACAAAATTTATAAAAACAGTTCGAATCCAACAAAGCCACGGATTTAAGATATAATGTCACTGATTTTAATTCATTGACACTTCACACAAACTGAAACAACTCTTGTAAAACACGTGCTATTACTGCCGGGAGTATGCGAGTGAATGAGGTAGTCGAAGTCTTCTCTTTTCTGAGCAAACCGTTGTCCAAAGCAATGGCCCATTCCCCTCTACCCGCTCAGTCATGTTGTCATTAAACCGCTAGCAGGCGATCGTATGGAAGGTGTCAGAAATGCGAAGAACTCCGGAAGAGCTGCTTGCGTTACGCCGTTGGTCTTCGCTTGCCAGACTGAATCAAAGAAGCTAATCCGCTCGTGTTTTTTTCGCAGCGAAAGCATCGACATATCTTAATACCGTTGATAATTGACTTTTATTTGTGCATTCTCTGCGCTTCGCAGCAAGCCTAGCTTCGAATATACGCCACTGATAGCCTCCCCTGTGGCCCAGCGGTCCAAGCGATGGCTTCTATCTGATTGTTCGAGTCCCTTATGAAGTATGGGCGGTGTGTTTGTCATATAGCACTGGTTCTCTCCCTTCTTTGGAACCAGAGGCCGTAAATTAGTGACGAGCGACTGCTTTACAGCCGGTAGAGTTGCTCTAGATGGTCGTTGAACCTCCAAACAAAGGCTTAATATATGCTTATTACAGATACCCAATGCAAAGACGTCCAAGAAGAAAGAGAGAGAAATATGAATTGCACTGAGACATGGAAGAGGAAATGATAGGTATTGTTTTGAAGGACAGAAAACTAAGCACTTAGATAAGACAACAAATTGTGACAAAAGATGCATTAATTACATCAGGTTAATGAAATGAACATGGAAAGGTTACATAAAGCAAAGGAAAGATTTCTTAGAAGAATTATTGTGTGGAACACGGACAGACGTCATAAAAGAAGACCCATTAGAGATGGTTTGATGCGACAAAGCGTACCGCGTGAAGAGTTAGGTCGAGACCAAAACCATACAAGTGGAGAGAGACAGGGGTGGCCTTCCTGTAGCAGTTATATGAAACCAAGCTGGCAAGACCTGGTTTAAAGAGTTGTACAGTGTACAAAAATAAGTGGTGTTAATTCAGGAGAAATTTCTGAAAATAACTTGCAGCAAAGTTGCCGGTAGCTGTGTCCGCCTTTGGACGGAATCTCCGTTTTTAAAAGGGCCCGTTTTTTAACCCGTATTTTCACAGATTTTCCGTAGTCACTAATTCCTTTTATTTGAGAAAAGTCCGTTTGAAGTTTTTTTCCGACAGAAATTTCGCAAATCCAACACGCTGAATGCTTCAGCCCTTACTCGATTCGCGCCGGTAGTGAGGATCAAACCCGGGTCTTTTAGGTTGAAGCCGTGCGTCTTAACCACTGAGCCAGAATGCCACAGGAACCGGGATCACTTTCCGGTAAAACTTAACTTTTTTTTTTCTTTTTTTTTTTTTTCGTTGGATTTTTTTTTCTCAGTAATGCGAGTGATTTAGTCATTTTATTTTTTATTGGAGATTGATATTTTTTTAATACGTTTCTAACAATTTTATTTTTTCTGTACGAAGTCTTATTACAAATTACGTATTTTTTCATCGTGATGTTTGGAACCAACAGAATGATTTGGAGTTAGAGATTTTTTTTTTCAAATGACAATAACTTTCAATTATCTTTAAGAGAAAGTGCAATGTACTGTTTTATAATATAATTTTAGAAAACTTCTAGATATAAAATTTACTCTAGATAGCTGTATAGCTTTTGTCTTAAGGACACCACAAATTGATACATAGACATCGTACATTCACTTGTGCAATAAATTAATTACCCGGTTTCTTACGGTAGCACAATATATAACAGCTGGTACACAAAATGGGAGAGAGGAGAAATATCCTGTGACCCAGTAGCAAAAATTCATGCGATATACTATCCACAGTTTCTGATCTCGCTACAGAATTTCAAAATCAAATATTCAGTGGACTATGGAAATTTAACAGTTAATCAAACCCCCAAGTATTCCCATGAATCACCCTTATTATCGGAAATTTTCGTCATATGGATACGGAAAAAGTTAGAACGGAGTTTTCCCGTTAATATAACAAAGGAGTTGCGGAAAGGTTTCTGAAAATTCAAAATTTTACGAGAAATCCATGAAATTCAGTTTTTTCCGTCATTTCACGGAAAAAGTTGTATCATAAACGTGCTTCGTTAACTCACGAAGGAAATCACGGGTGGTCTAAGCGATGGCTTATGATCATTCGTATAGAAGGGGTCCGGGTTCGAATCCCGGTGAGGCATGGATGTTGTGTTGGTCTTACGGCACTAGCTCTCTCCCTTCCCTGGAACCATTGCCTCTAAATTAGGGACGGGCGATTGCTTATAGCCCATTGAGTTGCTCACGGTGGTCGTTAAACCTCCAACCAAAAAAAAAAAAAAATCCCGGAAAGTGGCCCCTGAATTTTAGAAACTTTTTTAAGTGTATGTCTTTCTATTTATATGTGATCCTGGTGAATACTGGAATTAGTTTTTTTTTCGAATATAACCTGATAGGTTTTTATTAGTTAAATCTTATTGAAGTTATAAATATTCAGGACGTTTGCTCATGTGTAAAACCTGTAATTATAGAATAAAGAAAAAGATGTTCCCCAGCTTTTGAAGCTTTCGCAGTAGAAAAGTTTTCCGTGAAGGCAAAATTCCCTTATTTGGTTTGACTATTATCTGTTATTACGCAGCATTGGTGCATAATCCAACTATGCAGTGGATTGCTCAGCATGCCTAAAACCGGGACAGGTGAGAATATATCAGGCCACAGTACGAAATTTACGGTAATACAGAGCCTCTGGTTGAATAATATATAGTACTGTACAAAACTTGAGTGTACTTACCCACAATAAGTGAAACTGTAGTCCATGGCGGTGGAAACGTGAGTTATTAGAACGTACTACATATGTACACAGAAAGGTAGCATAAGAGATTCGGAAGGTCATGTATGGGGGAATCAGAGGCACGGCAGACTTATTTCTTTTCTTCTTCGATGTTGTTGTACTGCGTAGCTGTCTGTAGCCTAAGTGATAAGATTGGAAATACGCATTGATTTTCTGTTGGGAAAACGAGACTGATAATATCTGTATGCAGGGCCGTCGCTCCAATTTCGGGGGCGTGTTCGACTGATATCCGCGGGGAAGCCCCCATATGAAAGATGGATATTAATACAGCCCCCCACCCCGTGTGTAAGGTCAGAAGAAAATTTAAGCATCTAACAAGACGTAAAACAAAAAAATGGATAGAATTAAAAGCAATGAAACTATTAAACGGAAGGACGTATGTGCCCGATGGTGTAGTGGTCTAACCGCGGGCCTATGACAGCCCGAGTTGATCCGGGCTCAAGTTCCAGATGAAGCGTGGGTGATGGGCTTGTTTTAAGGCACTGTCCTTTCCCCTTCCACAAACAATTACTCCAAATAAGGAACGGACTACTGTTTATAACCCTTAGAATTGCTCACGGTGCAGGTTAAAACCCGAAACACAGACACACACGCATATGAAACTTTATGTTGAAAATTGTGTGAATAAAGCTTCGAGAATAAGATTTTTACCAATTTTAAATTTGGATTTCATTCCACATGCAGAATATAATTAACCCTTTACGCGGCTCATGCGCCTGAACCAAATTGTGTCCAAAGATTTCTGCGCTCCTCAAACAGAAATGTTCATATAAGTGCCTGGTTTTAAGAAAGCCCCGGCAAAATAATTATTTTCCTGTTCTTATCTCAGCAGTACAGACCATGCAAATTTGTCACTGGTGATAAGAGCTTGCTTCTGTGTATAGTTCTGTATTCTCTGCTGCATGACCCTAGGCATGATGAGGAAGAGCTAGTCCTCCTGACACGGAAATCATGCCACTGAGCAGAAAAGAGTGACACAAAAAATCTTCTTTTTGCTTAGGTTCGCGACATTGTTATAAACCTTTTAGCAGGTGATCAGTCAGAAAGGATTAGTATCAGTCTTCCCCTTATAAATGACAATTTTGAATAAGAAAGTGAAGGGGAGAAAGCACGGCTTTCTGATGCGCAGATTCACTCGTTCATCTTTCGATCTGATTTCACCTCTTTTTGTTAACCTCGTGTTAAATCGTTCCAGCCGTTAAGGTGGTTAATATACTTCATGTTAACTAGCAAACTGACAGAGAATATCCGAAGTGTTCGGAAGAAAGTTTTTGCGAATGAAGCTTCCTATGCATTTTTCCCTTTTAAGCTATCTGATTGGCCAGCCCTTTTGATCGGTGGAATAATTTTACACCCAGTGCCTCCGCTCTCCCCGCTGTAGCTGCCGCAGTGTGAGTGAATTTAAACATGAATTATATAATTTAAGACTTGTTAATAAAAACCAATGTTAGGTGGTAACATCATTTGTGTGACATGAAACAAATATGTGAAACTACACAATTCCGGATTATAAATGTTCCCCAAATCAAGTGTACCTTTTGCTTTAAGTGACAAAATCATCAAGGAGCTCATCATACTTCAGTTTTTCAACGATTTCTCCTTTTGAAATTTGTTATATTTGTACTGGTAAAAAGCGCGAGCCCAATTCACACAGCTACCCCCCCCCCCCCACTCGAAATTCGAAAGATCTAATTCTTTTCTCAGAAATTAAGTCATTGTGCACGAATAAAACTACCCCGTCCCATTTTTTTGTTGCCATAATTCGCATATTTTTCATCTTTCCGAGCTGCGAAGGTTGCTGAAAAGCCCTCTTAGGTTTGCGTATGCAGCCCACTGTTAAATGGCAGAAGCAACTTAGAAAATATCTCATGAAGTTCGTCTTGAAACTGTTAGGAATAACTGCAAGTGAATCTGTAGGCGCAAGTTTGGTGAGTGTTAGATAAGCTCAATCCCGTTTTCTCAGTAGCATAGCTTAATGTTTTTTCACTATGAAATATAGTAAACCGGAGAAGTGCAAACGATTAGCAAACCAGTTTTGAAGCATGTTAAACCGAAGAAGTGCGACGTGTATAGGAGCTAAAGCAAACTGGTTTTGGAAGCACGGTAAACTGGAGAAGTGCAACTGGCATAACAGCTAAAGCAAACTGGTTTTTGAAGCATCGTAAACCGGAAAAGTGCGACTTGTATAAGAGCTAAAGTAAACTGTTTTTTGAAGCATGGTAAACGGGTTTTTAAAACGTGGTAAACCGGTTTTTGAAGCATGGTAAACCGAAGAAGTGCGACTTGTATAAGAGCTAAAGCAAACTGGTTTTTGAAGCATGATAAACGGGTTTTTAAAACATGGTAAACCGGTTTTTGAAGCATGGTAAACCGAAGAAGTGCGACTTGTATAAGAGCTAAAGCAAACTGATTTTTGAAGCATGGTAAACTGGAGAAGTGCGACTGGTATAAGAGCTGAAGCAAACTGGTTTTTAAAGCATGGTAAACCGGTTTTTTCAGCATGATGAACTGAAGAAGTGCAACTAGTATAAGAGCTGAAGCAAATTGGTCTTTGAAGCATGGTAAATCGGAGATGTGCAACTGGTATAAGAGCTAAAGCAAACTGGTTTTTGAAGCAGGGTGCATATCTGAACAGGAAAAAAAAAATGATTCTGATATTCACCGTGTAAACTTAAAACTTTTGAGCCATTCAAAATTTTCAGTAGGGAGGGGCGGACGGAGGTTCTGATGAGCAATCGAAAAAAGAGGAGGTGGAGGTTGTGTGCACATACATGGGCGGCCATATGGGGGAAGGGGGCAAGAGGGAGCATTTGCCCTCTCCTGGAAATCGGAACATACTGTTTCTATTCTCGGAAGGTCCTACAGAAATTTTCGCGATAACACTAATTTTGTTTGCTAATTTTTATGAAGAACGTGTGAATAAGTATGTATGGCGTAAAAATAGGAGAAACATTGAGAATTTTCAGTAGAAAAAGAACTTTTCGGTAGAAAGTAATGATTTTTTCTATGTCATATTGGAGAACAGTGTACATGCTGTACGTACTGTATGGAAAAGTATGAAAGGCGAAGAAATGAGAAATATATCATCTTCTGCAACAGCCATTCACTGCTGGACGAAGATCTTTAAAAAAATTTCTCAGATATTTATCTTAAGGGTAATTCTTCGTTCTTGATTACCAATTGAGTGATCTCTGCGGCTTCCTGGCGCATGCTGCCCAACTGGTCAAAGGGATCAAAAGAACAACAAAGACATTTTCTTTTTGTCCTAACATGTTTAATTTCATTTGTTCATCTTTTTCATGCAGTTTTTGAGTCATCTGGACTCAAATTAAATTAAGGGTTGAGAATGTAATTAAAACGGTTAGGTCACAAGAAGACACAGTGAAACTTTGCATATAGTGTTTGTGTATGTCATTCTTAGTTACACTTTCTGTTTGCCTCCTCCTGAAAATTAAGTTATGGGCGCCCATGTTCACGTATCTGTACAAGATTGCACAAATTTCCTGCCTTCCCATGGGGAATAAGAAACATCAGTAGTTTCCATCAAGATTTCAAATATGTTAAACACTTCTGAAAATAATGTCGTATTGCTAAACTGATCCTGGAGGGAAGGAAAAAAACAAAAGTGCTGCTGAGAGTTCGTACATGTTGCTCATAAAATGGGGAAAAAGCGCTACTGACACTTCTTTCTAGCTGGTTATAAAGACTTGTTGATATAAACTTCCTACCAGATAAGAGAACCATTTACTAGCCCTCAGAGTAAGTGCATTACGAAGCTCGGGAAAATGTAGGATTTGAAGAACGAAAGACCAGGACCCATCTTGGCTGTTCACACAGCGGCTGTTTAAATACTGCTTTGGCACCTGAGAACATGCATGCGATCACTCTGCACCTGTTTCACTCTAAATTTAAGAAAATTGGTTTGTAGCGAATTCGGAGCAGTGAGGAGTAAGTAACTAGTGAGTGTGTTGAAGTGGTGGTTGTACGTATTGCTATGTGTGCAGCGCAGCGTAGCAGTTGGAATAATTTAACCATCGTTGATGACCGTTGCAAGCTGATTTTTCGGACTTTGCGTTGACATCTGGCATTGTGACGTCTTACCTTTAACGGTGGTACTTTGCAACCTGTCGATAAAGTTGTTCGTGTGAGAATAGACGATCCTCTGATTTGCAATGTTTTAATGAAGGTGGATCTATTATGAGACTGATAATACGGTAAAACGTACCTATCGCGGCGTCCCTTAAGACCAGAACTCATGTTGTGGAGCACTGCTTGAAGTAAGAAGTTCTCAGCTGCTTGTAGTTGGGAAGTTTTCAAGCAAAGATTTCGTACATCGGAAATGCTAGGTGTGCCGAGAGTATACAAACTGAGATGCGAAGCAATTACTTGTTCTTCAACACCACGTGAGTAAAGGACTTTGTAATGAAGGACTGCCACCACCCAATGGCTAGAATATAGCTGTTTCGTTTGCTGACCAAAAACAAAAATCTGTGGCTGTGAATTATATGAAAGAAAAATCAGGCACTGTGAAAGTTTCAACGAATCGTCAGCTGGTTCTGTTCGGGTGGACGCTAACTCCTGTTCCATTTAACCTGAAACGCACATTGCTAGGAAATTGTTTCCGACGGCAGTCGATGCTGAACATTATGATGATAGGTGGAGAGTTGGTTCCGAGATCCGACACTTTTGGTACCTAAAGGCAAACATTGGGTTTTCAGCTGGGACTGGTTAGCTTAGTATAAAGAGATTCCGGACTATCAGTGCAACACAAAATGACATTCGACTATAGATTTTGTTGTAATGCATCGGGTGCTCTACGTATGAACAATGCTGTCAATGTTGAAACGGCACAGGTCAGTAGTTTCTTCAGTTGATTGGGCTAGTCCCGGTCGCCAATTTGTATGAGACGATGGATTCTGACCACTCGTCCGAGCTGTACCTGGGTTAAAATCCAAAATGAGGCTTTGGTGGTGTGTTTGTCCTATGACGTTGGCTCACTCTCTTTCCTGGAACCAGTGGCCCTAAATTAGGGATGCGTGACTGCTTATAGCCCTTTAGATTGATATTGGTGAAAGTTTACCCGCTGAAATTAACTGCTAAATTGGGGTTCTCACGGCCCTATTTGTATATGACCATTGTTTCGCCGCTCTTTGACTAAATATAGCTATTTCCCCGGATTTTTTAATAACCATACAAAATTCTGTCCTTAGGTTTTTTTTTTGGGGGGGGGTCAAGCCGTGGGATGCCAGTACTGAAACTTTTAGGGAAGGTCCCCCTTTTTGTGTAGTACAAGGACAAAATAACGAGGAATGACTTTAATGAATGATTGGAGATAAAACATGGGTGCAACATTTTAGGCAGGAGAGAAGTCAACAAACCCTATGTATGAAACTTACTGTGCACGGAAAAAAAGGCGTCACTGAATGTGGGCTTTCAAGGAATGAAGGCTTGTCAGTCGTTGACTCTCACTGTCAAAAATGTTGGGGGGGGTTTTTTTGGGGGGGACATTGGAGGTTAAACGACCACCATGAGCAACTCAGTGGGCTATAAGCAGTCGTCCCTCCCTAATTTAGGCTTACTAGTTCCAGGGAAGGGAGAGAGCCATTGCCGTAAGACACACTACATCCATGCCTAACCGGGATTCGAACCCGGACCCATGTTGAACGAATGTCACAAGCCAGCACACTTATACCCCTGCGCCAATGGGACTGCAAAATGCCTTTTTCCAGGCGGCAAATTCGTTTTTCCAGATAAAGTGTAGCGCACGTACCTTCAGAGATCTCGTATACACAGATTTCAATAACATTCGGTACGACGATATCATTTAGGTTTGAAAACTAGTTTTCATAACTAAATGTCGCATGATGCTGTGTTTGTGAGTTAGTGCCATTCATGGAATTCCCGCCAGTGGAGCTAAGGAAAGCAGGCGGCGGCTTCCTAAATTACGCGAAAAAGTAGCTCTTCACAGATCTATCTTAGAGCAATTGTATAAATTTTAAAGCAAAATGTGGATTTTAAAGTATCAGATTTATGTAATTTATATTTCATATTTTGTTCTAAACAGTAATTTATTAATGGAATTTATGGAATTTATTTTATATTTTGTTCTAAACAATATTTATGTACAGTAATTTATGTATGGAACAGTATCATACGTATGGAATTCAGTCCTGTTATTCTAATTTATGAACGTGGGAAAACGTGTGTAAACACTTTCTAATGTCTCCAGTGTCTTCCAGTACTTTAAGACATCTGTTAATTCTTTCGTCCAACTTGACAGGGTTTTTTTTCTCTTCTTAGTTTCTAATTAAAGAAAGTTCTTCGGTATAGGAAGTTACTGTTTTTTGCCTCCTTATTCAAAACAGTGGCCAACTTCCAGATCGTACCGTACCTAGCTTTCTCTGTTCCACTAGTGGGACGATTCCTCCCTCCCCCTTGTTCTGCTCCTGGGAATTCCACTCGTGGGAAGCTCCCTGTATTTGTGCGTAGCTTTGTATGAATTCCGCCTTAGCTTTTGTGGAAATTGGAGGAAAGTTTCAGCCAGGATATTCAAGCACATCAAAGCCAGCCTACCGGCAGAAGACATTTCTGATGCCGTCGTTTCTTCCTGCCACGTGTGGATGAGGGTAGTTTATCTTTATAAACCGTTTGGTTGCAGTGTACTGTCGCTCCTTTGATCTTCTGCCGAACTTAGAAGTAAATTTTGGCTATTGCTTGCTCTTCCAGATATTGGGGGCCGCCCCGGTGGCGCAGTGGTCTAAGCGATGGCCTCTGATCATTCGTCCGAAAGGGGTCCGGGTTCGAATCCCGGTGAGGCATGGATGTTGTGTTTGTCTTACGGCACTGGCTCTCTCCCTTCCCTGGAACCAGTGACCCTAAATTAAGGACGGGCGACTGCTTATAGCCCATTGAGTTGCTCACGGTGGTCGTTAAACCTTCAATCAAAAAAAAAAAAAAGATATTGGGGGATTAATGCCAGCTTTTTAAAGTAAACTTGTAGAGTAAGCGTATATTAAACGATCAAATGAACTATAAAATTGTGTTACTTGAATGTGCATGTGTACTCTTAATTTGCACGTTTTATGCATTGTGACGAATACCTCTAATTTACTTAAAAGTAAAACTATGTTAGTAATCTGAATTTGGAGCCGCGGATGGACAACGATCGTGACTGCCGCAGAAAAGTCTCGAGGATCGATCTCAGGAAGGTACGAACGCTTTGGATCGATCCTGAGACTCCGTCGCGCGTCGGATGGGCACTTTAAGCCGTCGGATTCCGTGTACACCCCACCCCCACCCCTCCGGTTATAAATAAGGGCGTCTTCCTGCCCCTTTGTACCTCGCTTCCGTGTGACTTTCCTGTTGGGTGCCCTAGCCCAAATCGCCTAGCTCCCTACTTCTGAGACTTCTTCAAGATCTGAGGTCAGACACTCCTTTCCTAAAATCTTGTACATAAATCTAGTAATCCAAATTTATTGTAGTAAAACAGAAGTAAAAGTTCCTAAGCTTTCCCAGCCGACCCGGTGGCGCAGTGGTCTAAGCGATGGCCTCTGATCATTCGTCCGAACGGGGTCCGGGTTCGAATCCCGGTGAGGCATGGATGTTGTGTTTGTCTTACGGCACTGGTTCTCACTCCTTCCCTGGAACCCGTGACCCTAAATTAGGGACGGGCGACTGCTTATAGCCCATTGAGTTGCTCACGGTGGTCGTTAAAAATCCAATCCAAAAAAAAAAAAAGCTTTCCCAGATCAACCAGATGGCTTTTTCCAGGAAGGTAGACATCTGACTGCAAACTTGTACAACAGTGACTTACCTAACCAATAAACGATTAGATGTGAATTCAATTATCATTCAAAGACACGAGATGTTATGTTGCATTCACATCTAATAGTTTATTGTTTAGTCAATTCACCGCGTTCAAATTGTCAAAGCGTTCTATTATTCAGTTGTTGTTTTTTTGTTGTTTTTTTATTGAAGGTTTAACGACTATTATTCAGTTTGCTGTCTGCGTTTCTTGAAAAAGCTGTTTGGTTGTTGTACGAGAGCTTGGAACCTTTAATTTTCTATTTTACGCCAATAAATTTGGATTACCTGTATAGTTTTACTCTTAAGAATAATTACTCTAATTTAGCCTTCCTTTTAGTTTGTGCTCTTATGTAAATTTGATTTTTCTTCTTTAAAAATTTTCTAACTTAACGCCACAAAGTTTCTCCGACGAATTTGAACTTGCGTCCTGACAGCAGGTCAAAACGCGATCAACGTAAATATGGTGTTCTGATATACGCGGTCGTATCAGAATAATATGACCACCCCCAGAATCACAGTGTACATTCCCAGGCGCGTCACAGAGTGCATGTGACAAGGTCGATCACACGGAGATATAAGCGGCCGGCCAGAACAGGTGAGCCATAGGGCATAAGGTGAGCACAATTGGCACATGTAGGGATTCGACGGACGTTCAAAATGGAATGATCATCTGCTACTGTGCCAAGGGTGGAAGCATCTCAGAAACAGCAGACTTCGTGGGCTGTTCGCGAGGTGCTGTAGTAAGGGTGTACCAAGAAAGGACCGCTGGCACACCGAGTACCTCCCGACGTCATAAGTGGAGCCCCAAAGACCATCGACCCCAGAGGAGAACGTCGCTTCCGTCGACTGGGAAAAGGCAATCGACGCGCAACAGTGCAGTAATTGACCATGCAAATGAAAGCTGGGACACCCAGGTATGTGTCCCAGATAACAGTAGAATGAACCCTGTTACGCATGTCTCTGGAGTCGACGCTGCGTTAAGGCGCCCATGTCAATTCAGGTCCATCGGCAACGAGGCCTTCAGTTCGCATGGGACTACCGTCATTGGATAGTGGAAGAGTTGGAAAAGGTTGCCTTCTCCAACGAATCGAGGTTTCGACTCCACGGAAGTGATGGGCAGTGGTGGATACGGCGTCAGACACACAAGAACCAACATCCGGATATATATGCTTGTCTGTCAAGTACAGGCCGGATGTGGAAGTGTACATGTATAGGAGATGTTTTCCTGGTATGACCTGGGACCGCTGGTACCACTGGATGGGGTCCCTAAACGCCAATGGCTACCTATCCATCCTCGCTGACCACATGCATCCCTTCATGTCGGACGTTTACCCTGGTGGTAATGGTGTCCACCAGCAGAACAATGATCCCTGTCACGTCGCTAAGGGGTTGCGTGAATGGTTCCAGAAACAAGACAGCGATGTCTCCGTCCTCCCTTGGACGGCGAAATCGCCCGATATCAATGCCGTACAGCACTTGTGGGACTATTTGAATCGACAGGTTCGACGCGCAGACCCACAACCACGTCATCTCCGGGACCTCCGTGCTCTGCTGCAGTCCGAATGGGCACGTGTGCCTCGGGCAACCTTCCAGGGCCTCATTGCGTCCATGCCACTCTGTCTCTCCGCTGTTATCCGGGCCAAGGATGGTTATTCCCATTATTTGGTAGGTGGTCAAATTATTCTGATACGACCGTGTATTTCTCTGAGCTGTTGATCAACGGTCTGAAGAGAACTAGTTGAATGCACAATACCTAAGGACTGTAGGGTATACATTATGGAATATGGATTGAAGGCAAAGGAGTACAGTAATTGTAATCCGTATGGAGAATTTGCTTGGCAACTCGTAAAATCACGCGTTGTCTGAATAGCTCTCCAGAGTTTTGATGTGTTTGATAGATTGACACAGGGCCGGCCTTACTACTTCGGCAGCCCTAGGCAAAGATTTACTTCGGCGGCCCCTAACAGTATTTTTAACTGAAAAACGTGCATGATGCTTAATTGTTAAAATATAAGTTTTCAATCATATTTGAGTAACGTATTTTTCCCTCAATGTCAGGAAACTCAAATTTAAAAAAATGCACAGAATTGTTTTTGGATATGCGAACTTAAGGCTTATCCGAAAATTTCTGAACTTCTCCGAATGCTGCCTATACAGTATATGCTTATTTGTAAATGTCATTGTTTCGTAATTGTTGCAGAAAACTCAAACGAGAAAAAAAAATGCTTTCTTAGAATGTTATAATTTTTGTAATGTGCTAAAATTACATTATTCAAACGATCTACTGTAATCAAAAGTGTAGGAATCGTAATCCGGTTAAGTTCGAAAATCTCAGTCGTTCTGCTTTTCACTCTACCCCGGAAACTTGTGTCTGGCGTTTTGTTTACTGCCAACACACTCCTCCTTTGTCACTATTGTTTTATATGTAAAGCCGGCGGAAAAGAAACTAAATTTCACTGCAAAGCATAAAGAAGGGGAACAGCTGTCTTTATATACCGTATTTCCTCGGAAGTAAGACCTAACCAGAAAATAAGCCCTAGCATGATTTTTCCGGATGCTCGTAATTCAAGCCCTACCCCGAAAATAAGCCCCAGTTACGATACGTAGTACCGTAGTCAGCCAGCCTATCACTGTTAAGAAAACTGAAGCGCGTGCCAAAATCACTGGAGGATACCCTGTTCATGAGTTTAATTTGCCTTAAATATCTATAGTAAGAAAGAAAGCCGATTGACTTTGAACTCAGCCGAGGATATGGTTATTGTAATTATGGCGCATGCATTCAACTCGGTTCAGAGAGCTAGCGGGAGATGAAAAGAAGCCGTCTTTTGTTCGGCAGCTGTAACATCCAGTTCCGAAAAGGGAATCCGACGTGGGAAACTTTACCGGTGAACGCTGTCTTTGGCAGAAAATGTTATTCATTGAAAAACTTCCTTGCAGAGAGAAGAATAGATCAAATAATGTTTCCAGCAGGAATGACTGCCTATCTCCAGACTCTTGATATTGTAATAAACAAGCCATTCAAGGATCATTTGCGCATGGAAATCAATGACTACATTGAAAACAGAATGTAGAGAAATCAGCGTGGAAACTTTGTGAAGCCTAGCCTGCAAGAGGTCGTGACTTGGGTGAAGAATTCATGGGATAAAATCACTGACAGCTGTGTTGCCAATGCACTACGAGAAGGCTACATGGACAAGAAGTGCTCATTTAAGGAGAGCTTTATTGCTGGACATGAGAGATTGGGGTCAATGGTTCTACAGGAAATGGAGTCGCAAGAAATTCAGGCCGGAATTCGGGGTATGGAGAGTTATGACGATGTTCCAGAAGAAGAGGACGTGGCTGTATTTGAATAAATGTGGATTTTTGTTCATGAATAAATGTAGATGAAAACAAAAAAGTTGGTAGTACACGAAAAAATAAGACATCCCCTGAAAAATTAATATAAGACCCGGTCTTATTTTCGGGGAAACACGGTAGATTTACTTAGCGGCATCCCCCCAATAAACTAGTGGGACGAAAGAAAAGGCGTAGTTCGACAGTTTTTTAAATCATATCTTAATATCAAATATCTTTTTAATGAATTTATTTATTATTTTTACTATTTATACTGTTTTTTAAATCATATCTTAATATCAAATATATTTTTATGGTTTTTAAATCATATCTTAATATCAAATATCTTTTTAATGATTTTATTTTTTTTAAAGATAATATATATTAAAAATTGCATGATAGAAAATCAATATGTGATTAAAATCCGCGGCCCTAGACAGCCGCCTTGCTCGCCATTGCCAAAGGCCGGCCCTCGATTGACTGTATCGTGTTCTTTATCTTATTGGGTCGTTTTGTAATTATTGGCCGATACGGACACAAAGAAACAAAGAGCAGTAACAGACGACGAAATGCATTTTATTCCAAAAAATATCTGCCCTCGGCAGCAATACACTATGCCCAACGTATTTTCAGTGCAAAAGTGCCACGGTAGCAGAAACTGCCATCATGGTGGTCCAAGAAATCGCTAACGGCATGAATCACAGCATCCTCGTTAGTGAACCGTTTGCCCCTCAAGAAGTGGTCCAGATGGCGAAACATGTGAAAGTCTGAGGGGGCCAAGTCAGGTGAATAAGCAGAGTGAGAGAGGACGTCGTACCCCAAGGCGTTGATTTTTCGCATGCTTCCAATAGACACATGCGGTTGTGTGTCGTCCTGAAACTCTATGGGACCCAAACGATAGACGAGCGGTGGTTGTTTGCTGCATAATTTCTGGTGACATTCGTCCAGCTGATGGTAGTACATGTCCGTTGTGCTTGTTCGACCTCGCGGTAAAAACTCACAATGAACCACAGTCTTGGCAGTCCATCACACAGAGATCAGAACCTTCTATGGGTGCAACTCTGGTTAGTACATGTGTTTGGGTGGTTCCCCTTTACTGAGCCACGGCGCTGTTCGCTTCCTTTTGTCATAAAGCACCCATTTTTCATCAACCGCAAGGATCCGATGCAGAAAGGGAGCGCTATATATACATATAGTCTCATGTTTTTGGAGGGCAATGTATGTTTCCAGTCGCCGTATCTGCTGCTGTTCGGGGAGTTCATGTGGAACCCAGGTGTCCAGATTTTTAGCCTTGCCCATAGACCCCAGGTGTCTGGAAACTGTCGCTGATGATACGACAAGTTCGGCATTGAGTTCACGTACTGTGGACGTTGGGTTTTTTTTCCACTTTCCGCCTTAACTGTACCGTGTCACACGCAACTGGACGACCGGCTCCTGGCGTATGGTCGAAGGCAACATCACTGGCATGGAACTTGGAAAACAGTCTACCGATAGTTCTGTCACTCGTAGTGCAGACACCCCACGCTCTATTAACATTTGCGACCGTTTCGGACACATTCCCGCCAAATTTGAATTCGTGCAAAATCACTAATCTCACGTCGCGTTGCTTCATCATGTCCCCAACTGCTGAGATCTGTCTGAAATACCGTTTTATACACGTGGACTGAACCGATTCCCTTTGCAGGGGAGTTCGGTAGTTCCTACTATGAGGCGTCCCTTGCAACCGGCTATGCAAATTCGCCTTGCCGGCATCGGCCAATAATTATGCAACAACCCAATAGATGATTCTAAACGATCACACTAGATTCCAAAAAATACACTGAAGAGCAACTGAATTAGAGACAGCTGGCGTTATGCAAATGTGGCGCTGTGGGCGGCCATGTAGACGGAAACGACATGACATATGCAGCGATCCGACAATATAAGGAGTGATGCGACGGGAATCAGTAAGTGTCGGACGCTGTATATCTAAGACGAAGGATCTAAGCGCATTTTCATGGGCAAATTGTCGGGGCCCGACGAATAGGTCACTCCATCTCGAAAGTCGTGCAGGCACTGGGATTTTCACGAGCCACTGTGTCACGGGTGCACCGTGAGTACATCGAATCCGGTAAAACCATCCCTGCAAGGGCCAACTGCCGTGGACAACAGCGTGTGGATGAGCGGGGGTCATGGTCGGCTAGCTCGCATTGTAACAGCGGATAGACGGGCCACAGTGGAAGAAATCACTCGGCAATTTAACGCTGGTGCACAAAAACGTGTAAGCAGCCACACCATCCAGAACCATCTCCTTGCTATGGGGTACAGAAGCGATCGTCCCACGAGGGTACCGCAGCTGACCGCACATCACAGGGTGCAAAGATTAGCATGGGCGCGGGAACATCGCAACTAAACCCTAGACATATGGGAAAATGTTGCCTGGACTGATGAGTCGAGATTCACGTTGGTACATGCGGATGGCAGGATATGAGTACGGCGCAAACCACATGAAGCGATGGGTCATTCTTGCCAGCAGGGTGCTCTTCAAGCTGGTGGGGGTAGCATTCTCGTATGGGGACTGTTTACGTGGACTGAAATGGGACCACTGGTACGTGTGACATCGTCCCTCACAGGTCAACGTTACCGGGATATCCTGGACGACAATTTGCTCTCTTTTGTGCGTCTTCAACATCCCACTGGGGACCTCATCCTGCAACAAGACAATGCAGCTCCCGAATTGTAGCTGAATGGCTGGATGAACACTCCACCGATGTGACCTCGCTTCCTTGGCCAGCTAGGTCACCTGACCTCAATCCCATCGAACACATCTGGGATGCCATCGAGAGAGATGTTCGAGGCTCTAACCCCCTCCATCAAATCTTCGTGAACTGTGAGAGCTTGTTCATGGGTCGTGGATCCGTATGGCTTCCCAACGCTTCCGGTGTCTTATCGAGTCCATGCCGAGACGAATCGCCGCCGTCATCAGGGCAAAAGGTGGTGCTACACGTTACTAGACAGGTATCTCCAATTCAATTGCTCTTCAGTGTATTAAAAGTAACAAACAGCAAGGTAAACAATCTTTACCAGGAAAGAAATCTTAATTTTATTAAGTTGATGCAGCTCAATTTGTTTACCGGTTGCTGATTTGCTGACGTTAAAACGTTTCTTTTTTCTTTTTTCGAAACAATTGAAGTTTGTATGGGTAAAAAACACGTTTACTCAGAATTATTTATACTGTTAGCTATAGTAAATGAAAGACTAGCATATTGCACTGATAACTTTTTGAACCACGGGAACACAATTTCTGAATATGTTCAGCGGTTTGTGCACTTGTAGCCCGCCGGCCATCCCAAACTTTATATTTCCTGCTTCTGTAAATCCTTTCACCATTTGTAGAAAGACAGGCCTGTTAGTGTTTTTCTCACGTCCTTCTGAATTTCAGTTGAACGGCCATTAGTGATCGCATTCCTTGACTCGCAAAGTACAGCGCACTTTTTTTACGCTTTCCAACCGTGGGTAGAAGGAACGTATATGTTTCAGCTTTGTCCGTCTGTCCGCACGATAACGCGTAAAAATGGTTCGATTTCGACGAAATTTTAGTATGTGGTAGGGGACCACTGGGGACGAACCCTATTGAAAATGGAAGAAATTGGGGTCAAAGGTCAACGACTTGGGAGCGGGATGCATTCCATTTCCCTTATGCGTCATAACTTGCGTAAAAATAGTTCGATTTCGATGAAATTTTAATGTGCGGTAGGGGACCATCAGGGGTCAAACCCTATTGAAAATAGACGAAATGTGGTCGAAGGTCAGGACATAGGATCCATTCATTCCATTGCCCTTATGCGTCATAACTTGCTTAAAAATGGTTCGATTTCGATGAAATTTTAGTATGTAGTAGGGGACCACCTGGGGACGAACCCTATTGAAAATGGGTGAAATGAGGTCAAAGGTCAGGACATACGAGCGGGATCTATTCCATCGCCCTTATGCGTTATAACTTACGTAAAAATGCTTCGATTGAGACAAAATTTCATGTTGTTCCGGAAATATACTTTAACCGGTTCTGTTGAATATCATCAAAATGGGGTCAAAGGTCAGGGCACACGAGAGAGATTTATTCTACAGCCATTATTCTCATAACTTGAGTAATGATTACTGGTATGTTTGAAAGCGTATCATAATCAATGCATTGCATGATTTTACTAACTTGTTTAGCTTCTGAAGACATTTCGAACTGTCGGACATCTTGACAGTTATGATCTGAACCGATATTGTCATTCCTAATCTAAAACAATAACTTGAATTTTGATTTATCTGTGTTTTTTTCTCCTTGGTGCTATTTTTTGCTAAGTCTGTAATCTTTAAAGTGAAGCCGATGTACATTCACTAAGAGAACAAAGTGCTCTAAATTTGTTGCCGTGATCCTTTCCCCTCACCTAACGCTCTTACGAGTCTCACATCCAGTTCCTTTTCTGGCATATTATTCAGATTACTTGTGATTATGAGTCATCATTCAAACTCAGCAGTCAGAAAAGATTCTTCCTTATCAGTGGAGGGGGAAGGCAACTGGGCCGTTAACTTCAATTTATCATATTAGGTTATATGAATCTCCATCCGAAATGCTTGCTGTAGCAGAAGTGAGATATTATCGTTTTGCCTGGAGCAAAGTTCAAGCAAGCTTGCATGAAACTTGAGTTTGATACTGTAACGCAGGAAAGTGTTAATAGGAAATCCTTTGATCAATTCAACTCAAGCTGTGAGGCATTGGCTTAATTAATGCCGCCGTTGAACACTGATATGTTGTTGGAAAGTTCGTATTAACTAGGGTATTGTGCTGCAATTACTCCACCGCTTCGACTCGTGAACAGTAGCTTCATGCGAGAGTCAGATCCTGAATATCTTTGCTGTGAGTAGATTTTATAGGGAAATAAATTACACCTTGTGAGTAGATTTTATAGGGAAATAAATTACACCTAAGGTCACAAAACTGTAATTTATTTCCCCAGTATCACAACTCAGCCTGCCATTATTCCTCAAACCTGTTCCTTTTTTAACTAATAACAATGAAACGCAAATCAGGGTGACGAAAAGCACAACGTATGTTAGAAATGATAATGTACACCGATAATCGCCAACAATTCTCAATGCACTGCTAGATGAAGGTCTCCCAAAATCTTCCACAACTGGCTTGAGCAATCCTCTTCCATGTCACACCGGCATGCCTTCGAATTTTATCCACCCATCTTCCACGTGATCGTCCGGGCCTTTTACTATCCCATGCTATAACTGGTGCCCAAAATTAATGTGATAAATACAAAATCATGAATAACGCAAAATCCCCAAGACAGTTTAATGGCAGTTCCTACAGACTGTCATTAAACTCTGAGTTTAATGACAGTCTTATGAGAATAATATGACCACCTACCTAAATATGGGAATAACCGCAGTTGGCTCGGACGACAGCGGCGAGACGGTGTTACATGGACGCAATGAGAACCTGGAAGGTTGCCCGAGGCATACGTGCACTTCGGACTGCAGCAGAGCACGGAGGTATCAGGGATGACGTGGTTGTGGGTCGGCACGTAGAACCTGACGATCCAAATAGTCCCACAAGTGCTCTATGGGATTGTGGTCGGGTGATTTCGCCGGCCAAGTGGGAACGACATCGCTGTCGTGTTCCTGGAACCAGCCACGCACCCACTAGAGACGTAGCAGGGCGCATTGTTCTGTTGGTAGATGACATCACCACCAGAGTAAACGTCCAACATGACAGATGACAGAAGGCATGTGGTCAGCGAGGATGGACAGGAAGCCATTGGCATTCAGGAACTCATCCGGTGGTACCAACGGTCCCAGGTCATACCAGGAACACATACCCCATACATGTACACAGCCACCGCGGACCTGAACTTCACCGACAAGCGTGTTCGGGTATTGGTTCTCGTGTGTCTGATGTCGTATCCATCACCGCCGTCACTTCTGTGGAGTAGAAACCTCTGTTCGTCGGAGAAGGCAAACTTTTTCCACTCTTCCACTGTCCCATTCGAACTGCAGGCGGTCCCATGCGGTTGCCGGTGGACCTGGATTAACCTGGGCGCCTTGACACACGTCGACTTCGGAGATCTGCGTTAGGCGCCAATCGGCAATGACGCCTGCAACAGGGTTTGCTGTGCTGTTATCGTGCACACGTACCTTGGTGCCCCGGCGTCCATTTCCGTGGTCAATTGCTGCACTGTTGCGCGTCGATTGCCCTTTGCCAGTCTATGTAGGCAACTTCCTCCTCTGGGGTCGATGGCGTTTGGGGCTCCACAGTTATGACGTCGTGTGGTACTCGGTGTGCCAGCGGTCCATTCTTGGTGCACCCTTACTACAGCACCTCGCGAACAGCCTACGAAGTCTGCTACTTCTGAGATGCTTCCTCCTTGCCGCGGTAGCCGATGTTCATTGCTTTTTGAACGTCCGTCAAACCACCAGCTCTACCCACTGTGTTCACGTTACGCACTATGGCTCATCTGTCGTGGCCGGCATCTTATATCTCCGTGTGGTCGACTTTGTCGCGTGCGCTCTGTAACGCTCCTGGTCGGGTACACTGTGATTCCGAGGGTGGGCATATTTTTCTGATAAGACCGTGTATCTATAACTCAGCAATACAAAACAAAAAAAGGAATGCCATCACCACATGAGGTGGAAGCATGCGCATGACAGCATGGCAGTCCAAAAGGGATACAGCAAGTGGCGCGGATTTCGAGGAGTTAATAGAAAGTGTGATTACCTCGAACAGCGATATAGCTCACACGACGAGCCCTCATGCTGTTTACAAGGCTATGAAAGAGAGTTTGGGGCAATAAGTGCTACCACGTCAGTGCCCCTGGAAGGTTTTGGGAAGGGGCTTCCTGCTTGCAAATGCTCTTCCCAGTACATCCCAGACATGCTCTATCGGGTTCAGGCACGGATATCCTCATTCTCCAGGTATTCATCTACTACCCGAGCCCAGTGGGGACGGGTGTTATCGTCCATAAAAAGGAACTGTAGGCCAACGCTCCCCAGAAAAGCCGTACGTAGGGGTCTTAGATGTCATCCTGGTAGCGTGCAGCAGACGGGGAGAGCCTATTGGAAACACGTGCAGCAGACGGGGAGAGCCTATTGGAAACACGTGCAGCTACATGCGTCCATTCAAAATGATGCCAGCCCAAACCAAGAGTCCTCCACCACCGTAGCGGTCAAATTCCCGAAATGTTGAAGGAAATATTTTGGCTTCTCACCTCGCTCCCAAACGTATACACGTCGACAATCCGTGTTTATGCTGTACAACGACTCTTCACTGAAGAGAACACATGCCCGTTTGTCAGGCGTGCAGAGGTGAGGTTGTCGGGCTCAATTCAGACTGACCCTTCTGTGCGATGTGAGAATGATGATGTTGTAAGAACAATGGTCAGTGCCCGACAATTGTTCTTACAACTAACTGGTACTGACCATTGTTCTTACAAACAGGCCTCTCCTTTGTGGAGTCTTCTGTAAACTGTTTCCTTGGGTATCGCGGTTCCCGTTGTGTAGAAGAGATCCTGCGAGGGTTGCCTAGTTGTCGACTCCCTATAGCGGCGAGCTGTTACAGGCATACCAGTCGTCTTGACTTATTGTGGCTTGTGAGCAGGGCCGGATCTATAGGGGCTATAGCCTTGAGGCTCACCGTGACCAAGGACCCAGAAAGCATGCTTGGGCAAATAGATAGATAGATAGGTAGAGAGTTTCACTTTTGTCTCGTATAATTTCCGCTTGGTCAGAAACAGACGCTGGAAGACGAACATATTTCAAGAGAGTGACTCACCAAGCGCACCACGCGAAAAGATTCCATGTCACTGTATACAGTGGGGTCAGGCGAGACAGCTTCAGCTTTTTTACTACCATCCACCCACACCTCTCATTGTGCACTTGGAGCCGTTAATGGGCGAAGCCCCATGTAGCTTCACATTGCATCACAAAAGAGATGCACTAAGAAAAGTATACAATGCTAAATCATTAGAAAATCCAAGACAAAATCTAGGAATCTTAAGCTTTTGAACTAACGTTCTTGTAAGAACAATGAAAAATACAGTGACTTAATACTTATTATGAAAACTCTGCAGATAATTTAGTAGTTACGGTTTCGTGTTTTAACGGATAGTACGGACTTATAATAATTCCCCGTCATAAGTTCTTTGGAGGCCCACTCAGATATCTTAGCCTTGGGGCCAACTCAAATTTCTTAGCCTAGGGGCCCACTAAGGTCTTAATCCGGCCCTGCTTGTGAGCGTTCTTGTTCCGGCTTTGTGGTTATTTTTCTGGTTTCCTGGAACTGCACCGTCCCTGTGGCGCAGTAGTCAAAGCACTGGCCTCTGTCCATTCTTCCGAGATGGGTTCGGGTTCGAATCCCGGTGAGGCATGGATGTTGTGATTGTCATACGACACTGGTGTTCTCCCTTCCTAGAACGTGTAGCCCGATTAGGAACGGGGAACTGCTTATAGCCCATTGAGTTGCTCACGGTGTTCGTTAAAGCCCCAAACTAAATAAAACAAGCGGAATAAAGCCTGGCACTGATTCCTACAGAGTCTGGAAACACCTTGCCTCGACACATTCAGCCATCTTGTTACCTCAGCTTGTGATTGTCCTACTTTTGATCTACCGATCGCTCTCCATTGCAAAGAGTCTCTTAACGATGGTGCTAGGCTATTCTTTCACTAACAGTCCAACTCAAGCTTCAAATGCCCATCCCGCTGAGAATAACGTTTATTACGGTAGCGTGGCTACCAGCTCGATGATGTACGATCGTCATTCTCATAGGATCTAGCACCGTGTTGCTTAGGTACGTCGTCTTAGTGTTTCCCCTTGCACATGTCCCTGAAAAATCTTTGATTTGTCGCCCCGTTTTGAACTTTCTCGAACTTATATTCGTCACGTGATTCATTTATTTATTTTTTTGACTGAAAAGGTCTTACCCCGCGGGTCCGGTATGGGGGGAAACTATGCGAAAGTCGAAAGCTTGGCGAATCTTTGTACTTACCACGCCACAAAAATAAACTGATTTAATACGCTATATGCGTCTCTTGAGTGTTATGCGAAAGTCGATGTTACGATTTTGTGTATACCAGACAAATCTTAATAACTTTAAAACTATAAACGCATATCGAAATAAGCAATACACGGTTTAAAAGAGCAAGGAAGAAAGAATGTCACGCGGCATTAGCCTTTAGCGCGTGACGTCACACGCCGCCACAAGATGGTTGCCAAGTTGGGGTGGAAAATGACCGGTTCGCCGCGCGGCAAAATTAGTATAGCTGGGGAACGCGTACGCATAGGACGTTGTGTGATATGTCGTTTAACAGAACTCGACGTGTACTATAAAATAAAACACTCATAGTGACAATAGTGAAAGAACTTGAAAAATATATCGTTAAAATTTCAAAAATGTCGAAATATCTTCAAAAGAAGAAGGCAAATGCCTATCGTAAACGCTTACAAAGTGAAAGAAGAATGAATGAGGAATCCAAAAAGGCCCCTATGACAGCAGCAGAACGAATGCGGAGGATGAAGAAGCGTCGACAAGTGGAGGCGAGTACCAGTCGCGCAGACGCCGCAACGCCTAACGCCAGTTCACAGGCAATGGATGTCGACAGTGAGATAGAACCGATGAAATGCGATAAAATAGAAGCAGATGAGACGTTTCAGAATCGAGATTTATCGTTTATAACCAATTAGCGTCTGGCGACGAAGCATTTTGAAAAGTCGTCCTATGGTAACAAGTTGGGTTTTGTTTGTAGAGTTTATGATCGCATATGGTTCCAAAATGATTTAAAACTGCACAATGCATCCACGTTGCAATTCTTACAACAGGAATTCGCAGATGAAGACGTTCAACAGAGTATATTGTGCTGAAACTGCTGGATATCAGTAAAGCAAAGAAAGGTGCCAATGTTGAGTAAGAGCAACGGCTTCACGTATCAAGCCCCGACTACTTGGCACTCGCGGAGACTTGGATGGATAAAGACAAAGCCGTCGACATACCCGGCTTCAAACACATTGAGTCCAAAGAGTGCGACAGATACGGCGATGACGACCAATAGCCCAGTACGAGTCGTGGCACTAGCAAGAAGAAGCGTAGTGGACTCTACGGTGGCACGGAAGTCTTCAAGAATCAGAAAACGTGCAGAGCTCATGTCGCTAGACCCGTTCCACGACGGTCAATACCCAAGTATTCTGGATTCAAAGTTCTACAGGATATTCATGTCGTCGAAGGCGTACTAGTGGAAGTTGAGATATCCAATCAATTTAAATTCGTTCTAGTGTCAGTCTATATTCATCCACAGACACCACTCAACTACATCGAGATGTTTTTCTTTCAACTAATGCTGTACTACACAGAGCATGTCATAACAATAGTTAGCGACTGGCCCTGCGATGCCAACATACCGCTTCTGTTCACCGGGGACTTTAACATTGAGGTGTCGAACGATCGTCTGAAACAGTTTCTGAACGACAAGTTCAGATTAGTCTTTGCCACGGATCCAACTGACTTCACAACTTTTAAGAATACCACGATAAACTTAACGTTCTCATGCGATATAAGTGTAGCGTGTAAGTCTTACACATCGTACTACTCGTACCATTGTCCTGTCTTCAATAAATTTTTACAAATTAGTCAGCATTGTGAGAAATGAATAAAATAAAAGACATGCAAGTTCGTTGCGCTCATTTCTTTCTTACCAACCCTTCAAACACCCCGCGCCGACAACACCGCCTGGATAATACGTTTTCTGCCAAAAACCTCAGCGGTAGTGACCCCGACACTAACTACCCCGAATTGTTTTTATTGGAGGTTTAACGACTACCGTGAGCAACTCAATGGGCTATAAGCAGTCGCCCGTCCCTAATTTATGGTCACTGGTTCCAGGGAAAGGAGAAAGCCTGTTCAGTAAGACAAACACAGCATCCATGCCTCACCGGGATTCGAACCCGGACCACTTTTAGACGAATGATCAGAGGCCATCGATAAGACCACTGCGCCACTGTGACGACCACGTGAATTTTGGACAGCGTTGTATTTCTGTCGTTCAACGGTAGTCAATTCTTTTAATATTACGTCCAGCCCTTGAGGGTTTTGATCATATTTTCCAACTCTTGACATTTCCTAATATTGAGTTTTTTTTTCCTATCTTTCTGAACAGAACAAGCATGCTTCTCCATTCTTCTTTCAGTTGCTCGCTGCCTATGTATGCCTTTCTTGGGCATGTCCATGTTTCTTCCCCATAAATAAGAACTGGAAAGATGCATTGATTAACCCTTTAACCGGCTGGAGCGAGTTAACTCGGGGTAAGCAAGAAGGACTGAAATCATGTCGAACGAATATGTTTGCTGTCTAAGAAGTGGGCTGAACACAGCTGGAACGAGTGAACCTGACCATCAGAAATCGTTGCTTTCCCCTAGCTTTGGTATTTAAAGTTGTCATTTAGGGAAATGATTTACACCGACATTTTCTGACTAACTGATTACTGAAAGTGTTGTAACAATGGAGTAGAACCTAAGAGAGAAGATGTTTGTCAGGGGGACTTGACACCATTGCACAAATTTACGTTGGTGCCGCTGAGATGAGAGGGAGAAGGAATTGTTTTTCAGTAGCTTACGTAAAATTCTGCCGCTACGTAAACATATCTCTTTGGGCAGAGCAGAAAATTTTGAACACCCTTTTGCTCAGGTACATCGGCCGCTTAAAGGGTTAAACACTTTTCTGTTAAGACGCAACAGTGAACTTCTCTTCGAAATTTCCAAATGCACTCCAGCGAAGTTTTATACATCTATTAATTTCTTCGATGTCCAATATAAATGTGGGCATCAGTTACTTTTAAATTTGCTTGATCATCCTCTTAATTCTTCAGTTCTTGTAAAAACATTGTACATAAATTTTGTTTTCTGTACGCTCATCTAAAAATTTCACTTCAGTACCCTTTTTACAAAGTTCTTGGATGATACTCTACTACTTTGAAGGGGATGCTTGCAAAAGTTACCGTCTTGGGCAAAACGGAGGTGACTTTTCCATTAAGTTAAATTTCTTTAAACATGCAGGTTAATCCAGTTTGATGTGACCTAAAAGCTAGATATGGGTTTTAAAAAACACTAGCAAAAACTTGCTGATTACAATACATTTATTAAATTATATAACTGCTTTACTTCGTTTTGCTATATGTTGCAGGGTTTTTTTTATTCTCCCAAGAATGAAGGAGCAATCTTAATGAAACGTTCTGCTCAAAATAGAAGCAGACTCGCACCGTTCCTGTAGCTGCAGCAAGGGCGGAAGATCGCAGCTGTTTCAGGGGTAGCCATGCTGTTCCTCCCAGGATTGCCATATTGGCTTTTCAGGGGTAGCCATGCTGTTTCAGCGGTAGCCATGCTGTACCTCCCAGGATTGCCATATTGGCTTTTTTGACGCCAAATTCCCGAAATTTGACATTTTTTCAGTTTACTTAGTTGAGTTGGCGTCAGAGAATTGATTTAGCTTGTTTTTCCTGGCTTTTTACAGTATCTGCACGACAATTACATGCCATCCTCTTTTGAAATAAGTTTCCTTTAAAAAAGTTATTTTTGCTCCAAAATGGCAACACTTCAACGACAGACTTGCCAGATATCCTAATCTACGCAGTTTTTAACTTTGATTGACAGTTGACTCGAAGTTCAAGGTTCTGTTTAATAATATTTTAATGAATTGGGAAGAGCTAAAGACTTGTTTCAGTTGTGCTGAATTAGGCCAATCAAAGTTTTCTACAAAACTGAAAGCTAGTCTGTTAAAGGAAATAATGTTAGATTACAAAATTTACCTGTGCTTTGTGTTTGCGAGACCTGTTGTACAGGAATTTGAAAAACTGAACAGCCTTTTTTCAGCAAACCAAAGCTGATCGTCATGAATTGTACCAAGAATTATTCTTACACCCAAAAGTCTTCATAGCAGGCAGTGTGATGTCAATCAGCAGAAAATAATATTCACCAGGTTGATTTTGTTATCAAATGTTTAGCAGAATGTATTATGTTCGTACAGAAGAACAATAGTATTGAGGCTTATCTCTAGAAATAAAAAATGTCAATAAAAGATGTATGTGTAGGCTAGAAAAAGCTCTCAGTCAAGTTACATGCACAATGCCTCGGCGAAAGATATATTTCAAAATATCAAAATTGAGCCCTAAGGTAATTTTAAATCAAGTTTCAAGGACCATGTTTTCAGAATTACCCTTTATACACCTCGCAGAGAAGACAACATCGGCACTATTGTCGATCTATCCAGCAAAATGCTTTTTGTCGTTTGGAAAGAAGTAGCTCCATTTAGGAATGATGGACTCCCTACAGACAGCAGTGAACAGTTTTGGATTGGCGTGCTTTAATTTAACACCACGCAATTAAAGAGCTCGTTACTTTTTGACCTCGTCTAATAACCCAATTAATAATGCCGTTGTTGAGAGCATATTCTCTTATAACCCCAGTTAAAACAAAGGCAAGGGGGAAATGGAACTGAATTCTTCTGATGCTATTCAGAGTCTGGCAGGAATGCATTACAAAGTAATGGAGGTACAGATTACAATTAACGTGTAATGCAGGAACAGGTAATGCTTTACAAGGTAATCCCAAGTATGGTTTGCACAAGGTAATGGAATTAATCTGTAATGCATTACAATAAACAGGATATAATTCAATTATTTAATAATGCCATTCAAACAAAATGGAATTATTTGGTAATGAAATTACACAATTTGCAAATAACAATTACATACTAATAGTTTATAGAAATGTACGTGTGCCAAAAGCTATGTCTAGAAAAGTCGGCCATGTAACATAGCAGACAGAGACCGAAGTGTAGTGTAGAATGTTCTAGAAGCGGCAAGAATGGGTTAAACGCTTGTAGAATGTTCCAGAATGATCGCACAGTGGGAAGTTGGAGAGCTTTGTGTAAATCAAGAATATTCCAGAAGGCTCAGGTCCTGTCGTGAAGTATATTTAAAGGAGTCAGTCGCTTGCTATACCAGTTTTCATATCGGACTAGTAATAGACAACAACACTTGAGAAGTACGGCAAAAATGCCAAAAGTTCGCAAATTTCTGTAATATTCTGCAGTGCACCCTGAGTTGCTGAACTGTGAGTATAGTGCTAATATGTGCTTGTTGCTATAGTGGGGTAATCATTTTGGACAGTGAAACGTATGTAATGGACGAGAAAACTGTGCTGGAGATGGACGAAATGAGTATCTCTAATCGAAATAAACATCCCATTTGTACTGACTTCATATGGTATTATTTCTTTCAAATCACTTTACTTGCGGCGAAAACGGGGCAACTACTCATGTCATGCACGTACAATCTCCAATACCTACATACACGCATTTGAGGTCCGAGGGGTGGAACAATTGTCAAATAACCTACACATCCTGTAAGGGTGTACTGGTTGCTGGTTTATTCACGTTGTATTGTTACCCATAAGTTATTGGTTAATTACCAACATATAGTTAACTATTGCGATTATAATGGGTAACTGCTACATGTTATTACAATTACCATGTAATTCTAATGACCAGTTCATCATTACCATGTAATGGTATAGCTCAGTTCTTGTTCCCATTACCATTACGCTGTAATGCGTTACCGTTTAATTCAATTACGATTTTGCCCGACTCTGATGCTATTGTGAAAACCAAAGCAGAACTATTGCTTTCAAACAAATGTTGTAAAGACTTCATTGACTCCATCTGCAGAAATGCTGAAACATTTTATATTTGACAAGGTTTATGCTGTAGATTCCATTTGTTGCAGTGAGGATGACTGACAAACCGGATCTAGAGCTTTTCATGTAGTGTGAATAAAAAAAATGTATTTGAATAATGTTTGGCTTTTTCTAGTGTTGTTTGGCTTTAAATCAAAATGTTTATCTGACAACCCTGATTCCTCTGCGCAGTTAATCGAAGATATCGGCCATCCACGGCTGCTGTAGCCCTAAATTTTCCTTCGCTGTACCTTCGGGAAGCTGATTGTTTATTTCGAAATTGGCTTGTCTGTGAAGCGCAGAAGGACCCACATGCAGCATTTTTCACCTGACTTAGGTCTGTCTTAGTTTACCGATTGCTCTCCACCTCAGTTCATGTCTAAAATGATGTCTCGCAGCCATTCAACAAATCTGCTATCTCAAAATCCTTTCTTTACACTCCGCAAACGATATGACGCACACCTCCGCAACAACCCTTTCTTGCTGCGATTCATTTATGCATATACGATGCCATCACCACTCATTTGCATACGATACCTTGACTTCGCGTTAGATTTCACGCATTTCGAACACTTATCACAAATCAGGATGTTTGTTTTTTTCCTTAATTTATGGAAACCAGCATACAAATTCACTGCAGTTAGATTTCATTACTTACTGAGTTATCTTGATTTGATCGTGAACTGGTGGCTTTTGTTAAAAGCCTGCATCATCATCATTGTCAACCATTTTCAATCCACTGCTGGATGAAGGGCTCTCCAAGTTTCTTCCACAACGGTCTGTCTTGTGCCAGTCTCCTCCACGTTACTCCCACATACTTTCGAATTTCATCAACCCATCTCCCATGTGGTCTTCTTCTGGGTCTTTTCCTGTCCCTTGGAATCCAGTCTAAAATTTCAGCTGTCCATCGATATTCTGTCCTTCTGGCAATATGTCCAGCCTATTGCCATTTCAGGGATTTTACTCTGATCATGATGTCATCCACTCTTGTCATTTTTCTGATCCACGAGTTCCTCTTCTCATCTCTTCTGGTTACACCAAGCATGCATCTCTCCATGTTGCTTTGAGTTGTCTGCAGTCTTTGTATGTCTCCTTTAGTTAAGGTCCACGTCTCTGCACCATATGTAAGCACTGGAAGGATGCATTGATCAAACACTTTTTTTTAAGACATAATGGCATATTGCTCTTGAAAATTATACTGTTTCTTCCAAAATCTCTCCAGGCAAGTTTTATACGCCGCTTAATTTCTTCATCAATGTGACCTTCATTTGATATCTGCTGTCCAAGATAAATGTAGGTATTGGTTATCTTCAGCTTTTCTCCATTAATCGATAAATCTTCATTACTTTTAAAAGCATTGTACATCACTTTTGTCTTCTGAAAGTTCATTTTCAATCCCATTTCTTTACTCTTGTCGGCAAGTTCCTGGATCATACTCTACAGTTCTGATGGGGAAGTTGCAAGAATCACTACGTCATCAGCAAAGCGAAGGTGAGTTAGATATATATATATATATATATATATATCAAAATAGCCCTTACCCTGGTGATGTGGCCTATTTTGATATACGTACACGTATGAGCCATTACATTATGACCACCTACGTAATAAGTCGTAGGACTCCCTTTAGCCCGTAAAACAGCGGCCCACTCGGGTAGGCATCGATTGGATGAAGTGGCGATAGGTATTCTGTGGTATCTGGTACCATAATGTCAACAGCATGTCTTCCAGTTCTCGTACATTTCGGGGTGGTGGTGATTTAGCGCAAACCCGCTTTTCCAAGTCTAACCACAAATGTTCCATTGGGTTCATGTCAGGTGAATTTAGAAGCCAGGACATTAACAGAAATTCACCAGCATGTTCCTCGAATCACTCCTTGACGATTCTGGTACTGTGGTATGGCGCATTATCCTGTTGGTAATGACCATCACGGAACACAATTGCCATGAATGGGTGAACTTAGTACGCAACGATGTTCAGATACCTGACAGCTGTCAGGGATTGTGCCATTGGGATAATGGGGCCTAAAGTGTCCCTAGAAAACATCGCCTAAAGCACAATACCGTCGACGCCGGCCTGTTTCCGCCCAACAGTGTATCCAAGTGTTATAGCCTTCGCTGGTAATCGGCGTATTCGTGCTCGGTCGTCTACGTGATGCAACAGGAGTCTTGATTCTTCAGACCAGGCCACTTTCTTCCAATCATCCGTAGTCCAATTTCGATTATCTTGGGCACATTTATTGCGTTGTTGGCGATGACGTGCAGTGAGCATGAGGATCCGGCTGGATCATCGGTTATGCAGGCCCATGCGCAGAAGGGTGAGATGAACTGTGTGCTGTGACACGTTGCCCTGATTACCACTGTTGTAGCTTCATGTGATTTGTCGCACTGGGGTTGTGCGTTCGCTGTGAACAATGCGCGACAGTCCACGCTTCCGTCTGCCATCAACGAGCTGCGGACGACACACTGCAGGACGACGGTTCGTCGTTTGACCATCTGTGCTCCACTTTTGATACGTACCACTACAGCCGCACGTGAACAAGCCGCGCCGTTCCAGAGATCGTAGTTCCGAGGAGCCGTGTCATCACAATTTGTCCTTTATCAAACTCCGATTAATCGGCAGCTTTTCCCATTCCGACTCCGAACACTCTACTAACCGAAAGCGGGTCCTCGGGTTTTATATATATATATATATATATATATATATATATATAAACAGCCCTTACCCGGCGACGCACGGACGCTACAGGATTCCTAAAGGTGCCTTGGGGTATGTGGTACCAAGACGTCAACAGCAGATCCTTGAACTCTTGTAAGTTACGTGGTTGAGCCGCCACAGATTAGATTTGCTGTTCCAACACAAACCACAGATGCATGGATTGATGCCTGTGGAATTTGGAGGCCTGAGCAATACCTGGAAGTCTTCCTCATGTTTGGTAATCCATTGTTAAACAATAAGGGCCATGTGGCATGGCGCATTATCCTACTGAATGAAGGCATTTATAGAGGAAAATACAGTTGCCATGAAAGGATGTACATAGTCTGCAATTATGCTTGGACCCAGGGTTTCCCGGCAGAACATTGCCCAAAGCATTACACTTCCTCCACTGGATTGTTTTGGTCCTACGTTTCATACTGGTACCAACACTTCTACAGGCAAGTGACGCAGACGTACCCTGCCATTCACATGATGCAAGGGGAAATGAAATTCATCGGACTAGACGATCTTCTTACAATCCTTCAAGGTCCAGTTTTAATACTCACATGCCCATTGTAGGTGCTTTTGACGGTGTACCGATGTTAGCATGGACACTCGGAGCGACCTGTGGCTACACAACCCCATTTTCATCAGGGTTCGATGTACTGTCTGTTATGACACATTACGCACGTCACCAGCATTCAAATTTCAGGATAATTTGTGACATACAATCTTATTTAACTTTCCTTTTTAGTTTCTTTCTCTATGTAAATTTGAGTTCGTTCTCCTTAGCATTTCTCAAACTTAATGTGATACCTTCTCTCTCTGTAGAGTATGGTTGGCAACACCCTGAGGTCAAAACGAATGACGTGTGAATGTCTGAGATGAGAACTGAACGATATATACACGGTCGAGTCACATTATTGTGACCACCAGCTAATATCCAGAATAACTCCCGTGTGCAGCGCGGAGAGCTGCTAGGCGGGCTGGGAGTGATTCAGTCAAGTGTTGATAGGTGTTCACACGTATGTGGAGCCATGTTGACTTCAGTACATCTGACAGCTGCTAGAGAGTGCGTGGTGGAGGGTCCATGGAGCGAGCAACACGATCGAGGTGGTCCCACAGATGCTCAATTGGCTTTAAATCTGGTGAATTAGGGGGCCAGGGAAGTACTTTGAAGTTTTCATCGTGCTCTTCCAACCACTCTCGGACATTTCTAGCCGTGTGACATCTCGCATTGTTGCTCTGGAAGATCCCATCCGCCTCAAGGAAGACAATCAGCATGTATTGGTGTACGTAGTCTGCAAGGATGGATTCATAACGAATTCGGTCCATAGTGCCTTCCACAGGTGTGAGTGGACCCAGGGAATGCCACGCAAACATTCCCCAGGGCATAATGCTGCCCTCATTAGGCCAAGCAGCTTAGGTCCAATTTCGATACTGCCGTGCAAATGTAAGCCGTTTCTGCCGATGAACTTTCGTTAGCATGGGTGCAGTGACCTGACCTGACCTTCCGTCTGTATCGGAGCCCCATACGCAGCAGGGTTCGCTGAACTGTCGTTTTAGACACACTTCCGGTACACACTTCCTGGTTCATTCGGCCAGTGAGTTACTCCACTGTAGCGTGTCGATCGGCCCTCACGCAGCTTCGAAGCCGACATTCACCTCTCACATCAATGTCACGTGGTGCTCTGCAGTTTGCAAGTCGCTTATTCTCCATGGTTCCATTCTAATCACAATGCTCTTTAACCACGGCAGCATGCGAAAAGTTCACAAACTGCGCTGTTTCAGAAATACTGCCACCCTTGGCCCGAAAGCCGATCTTTTTGCAAATCTGATAAATCGCTCCTTTTATCCATGACAACAACGAGTGATATGTTTTCAGATTGCCTACAGCACACCTTATAAACCCTCCAAACCAGCTCACACGTGTTTTCTTTCATTGGCTATACGAGCTATTGACGTCAAAAGTAGGAGGTGGTCACAATAATGTGATTTGACTGGGTATAATGTTTGAGCAACAGTAGTGTGTGGACATGGTGGAAGCTATAATACTAATTGTGGATACGATATTATAAATTTAAGATATTTAAAGGCTTCGTGTTCTACTTTAATGTTAGTATTGTCTTTCTTAGTCAAGTGTTATTGTTGATACCAACTGACGTTCGTTGGATCTCACCTTGTTGAAGTGCCAAAGGCACTTCTAATTTGTCTTAGAATAAAGACAAATAGTAAGGAACCTTTTCTGAAGTTATTTGAGTGACTCCTGATTCGCTTTAAAGTGAAGTTATTGAACTGATTTGTGTAGTGTTCCGACAGATTTATTTCACGAACATTGCAAATTGTGCCATAGTATCCCTTCTGTTGGGTCGTTTCATTCAAGATAGCGATGAGCCAGGATAGGCCAACACTTGGTTTTTACCCTTCGGACCACTTTCAAAGTGTCGTACAGGGAAAATCCATGAACCTCCAGCACAAACCTGCAGACCACGAGAACCCCACAAGCCTTTACGGTCTTGGAAATGCTCTGACCCAATGGTATGGCCATTACGATTTGGCCTTTGTCAAACTCAATTTAGTCTGTTGCCTTCTCATCTTAAGAACAAGAATAACGCTGATTAACAGAGCTCAGTATTAAGTGTTATACCTTTTCATGACGCGCCGTCGTTTTCTATTTAGTTGCATCGATTTGCATAAAGCCGTGCTGGTCAATGTTTTGGCTGTTTAGCATATAAGTTAAACTGTTTTTTTTTTATTTTCCCCAGCTCGTTCACATTGCAAAGTCTCATTTTCTTGCGAAAATAATTTCTAAGTTAATGAAACAAGACAAACAACGTTTTGTCGAAAGCCTTCAATGATTTTCTGGTGTTTTCAAGTAAGATTGTTATGCTCCCACTGATCTTCCCAGTCTCCTCCCAGTACGACTCCCTTCTGACACCTTTTGAATATCCATTTTTTCCAAAAATTGGCGAACCGTTGTTCAAAGGCGTTGCTTCTTCGGCAGATAGAGACAGTTGGTTGACCAGTCTGTGGGGCCGCTGAAAATGTTGCAGTGATGTTGCTGCTAAAGTTGAAAATGCTGCAAGTAATTTCACAGTATGTTAACAGTAAGTTTTCAGATGGAGAAAATTAGAAAATTTACTTGCAACTCAATGCTCACCTTTTTTACGCTTTCCAACCGTAGGTTGAAGAAGCGTATATGCTCCAGCTTTTTTCGTCCGCACGATAACTCGCGTAAAATTCATTCGATCTCTATGAAATTTTAGGATGTGGTAGGGAAACACCTGGGAACGAACCCTATTGAAAATCGGGTTAATGGGGTCAAAGGTCACGACATAGGAACGGGATTCATTCCATTGCCCTTATGCGTAATTACTTGCGTAAATATGGTTCGATTTCAGTGAAATTTTGGTATGTGGTAAGGGACCACATAAGGACGAACCCTATTTAAAATGGGCGAACTGAGTTGAAAGCTAACGACATGGGAGCGGGATCCATTCCATTGCCCTTATGCGTCATAACTTGCGTAAATATGGTTCGATTTCGGTGAAATTTCAGTATATGATAGCGGATCGCATGGGAACGAACCCTGTTGAAAATGGGTCAAACGGGGTCAAAGGTAAGGACATCGGAGCGGGATCCATTCCGTTGCCCTTATGCGCCATAACTTGTAAAAATGGTTCGATTTCGATGAAATTTCAATATATGATAGCGGATCACCTGGGAACCAACCCTATTGAAAATGTGTGAAATAGGGTCAAAGGTCAGGACATCGGAGCGGGATCCTTTCCTTTGCCCTTATGCGCCATAACTTGTAAAAATGGTTCGATTTCAATGAAATTTCAATATATGATAGGAGATCACCTTGGGACGAACCCTATTGAAAATGGGTGAAATAGGGTCAAAGGTCAGGACATCGGAGCGGGATCCATTCCGTTGCCCTTATGCGCCATAACTTGTAAAAATGGTTCGATTTCGATGAAATTTCAGTTTCTGATAGGGAATCACCTGGGGACGAACCCATTTGAAAATGGGTGAAATAGGGTCAAAGGTCGTTCAGGACAGTGGAGCGGAATCCATTCCATCGCCCTGCGCCAAAACTTGAGAAAAATGCTTCGATTTCGATGAAATGTCAGTATATGAAAGGGGATCAACTGGGGACGAACCCAATTGAAAATGGGTGAAATGGGGTCAAAGGTCAGGACATCGGAGCTGGATCCATTCCAATGCCCTTATGCGCCATAACTCGAGTAAAAATGTTTCGATTTCGACGAAATGTCAGTATATGATAGATCAACCGGGGACGAACCCAATTGAAAATGGGTGAAATGGGGTCAAAATTCAGGACATCGGAGCTGGATCCATTCCAATGCCCTTATGCGCCATAACTCGAGTAAAACTGTTTCGATTTCGATGAAATGTCAGTATATGATAGGGGATCAACTGGGGACGAACCCTATTGAAAATGAGTGAAATGGGGTAAAAGGTCAGGACATTGGAGAGGGATCCATTCCGTTGCCCCTATGCGTAATAACTTTAATAAAAAATGGTTCGATTTCGATGAAACTTTAGTATGTGCTAGGGGACCTTCCGGGGACGAGCCGTACTGAAAATGGGAGAACTGGGGTCAAAGGTCTGCACATAGGAGCGGGATTCATTCCATTGTGCCGCCCCGGTGGCGCAGTGGTCTAAGGCGCTGGCCTCTGATCATTCGTCCGTAAGGGGTCCGGGTTCGAATCCCGGTCTGGCATGGGTGTTGTGTTTGTCTTACGGCACTGGCTCTCTCCCTTCCCTGGAACCAGTGACCCTAAATTAGGGACGGGCGACTGCTTATAGCCCATTGAGTTGCTCACGGTGGTCGTTAAACCTCCAATAAAAAACAAAACAAAACATTCCATTGTCCTTGTGCGTCATAACTTACGTAAAGATGCTTCGATTACGACAAAACGTTTTCGTGTTGTTCCGGAATTATACTGAACCAATTCTGTTTAATATCATCGAAATTGAATCAAAGGTCAGGGCACAGGATAGAGATTTATTCCACAGCCATTATCCTCATAACTTGTGTAATGATTTCTGGTATGTTGGCAAGCGTATCATAATCAATGCATTGCATGATTTTACTAACTTGTTTTTTCTTTCTTTGGAGTTTCACTAACGTAGTGAACAAGGTAGTCTGCCGTCCCTAATTTAAGAACACTGGTTCCAGGGAGAGAAAAGAACCTGTGACATCAGACAGGTACGTTACTCATTCCTTATTCGGGACGCGAATCCTGGCTCATCACAGTGCATACCAGAACAACTTGGGATCCTCCAGCAAAATATATCTTCGAGGCCATTTTGCGAGCATCTGTTAGCTTTTAATTACTGGAATTCGTACGTAAATTATAAATTGTTAATTAGTTTTTATGGTGGTTTAAATAATTCAAATTCTTTGGGAACTACAGGTATTTCGTAAAACCAAAATCTTTACTGTGGAGGATTGGAAACGGGTAATTTGGTCTGGTGAGTCCCGTTTTTCTTTGTACTCCAATTATGGGTGGCGGCGAGTGCATCGCAAGTCTTTAATTCTGATTGTGTGGAAGGTGTTGTTCAAGCTGGAGGGGGTTCTGTTATGTTTTGGGGATGTTTTTCGTACCCCAAAATGAGCCCCCACTCGTTGGAGTGACGATGAATTTGAACCAGCATGCGTACCTCGGCATTCTGAATGACGAAGTGTTGCCCTTTGCCCTACATCTCCAGGAGCAGCATCACATTGCCACTCCTGTCTTCCAAGACGACAATTGCGTCTGCACAGAGCTAAAACTGTGAGTGGCACCACGAACAATCAGCAACCTTGTCTGTCCTCGACTGGACCGCCAAATCCCCAGATTGAAATCCTATAGAAAATCTGTGGGAGCATTTGGAACAGAAGGTGAAACGCCGGAATAGACACCCACGTACTCTCTGGCTGAGCTTCGGGAACAATTGGCTCACTAGTGGCTGCAAATCGATGCTCAATTCATCAACAACCTCGTGGAGTATCTGTCGCACCGGATTGATGCTGTTATCAAGGCAAGAGCCGCCGTCATCCCTTATTTGGTAAGTTCTACCAGGGGTGACTAATTTTTTGTCCGGTGTGTTTATATAAAAAAAAAACCCTGAACATAATGCTAGAGTGTTTTGCACATTGTAAGTTTTTTTCTCTCTTAGCATTGTTTCTTCTTTGAGTCGAACACCTTTCAGCTTATTATTTTCTGAAGGATGTTTAGTTATGTGCATACAATTGTAATACATAACTTATCTTCATTGGTATAAAACTTCCATTAATTGAGCTGATATTTGTTTTACATTCCTTTGTTAATATACATGTATAGGGGCTAGTGCTGTGGCTGTGGAGAGGGGCCTCATGTCGTCTGGAATTGGTACTTCCCAGTCATCCACTTTTTATAAACTAAAGCCGCGAAAATGATTTCCAAACATTATATTTATTTAGTGAGAAAAATGTCCCAAATCCTTTTTCTTTATAACACTTCATTCAAAGCTTAAAAAATTCCTGAATGTTTCTTTAACCAGCTTCAGTTACACTTTCCGTAAAAAATATTGTATAATCCTTTTCCTGAGGTTAGAGGCCCTCTTAGTCGTGAGGCCCCCCGTAATACAGGGGTTGCGGGGGCTACCAGTACACCCCCGGCTGATCTCAAACGAATTGTTAGACTCCTGTACCTCCGACCGCTTAGCCACCGGGGTGGCGATGAATTTGATATTTTTGATTAACAACAAAGAATTGTACTCGTACATTCGCATCTGTTCGTTTATTGCCAAGTCAAGTCACCGCGTTCAAATTGTTGAAGCGTTCTATTATTCAGTTTGCCTTCCTTGAAAAAGCCATCTGGTTGATGTGCGGAAGCTTGGAAACTTTGATTTATATTCTACGCCAAGAAATTCGGATTGCTGGTATAGTTATACTATTTCAAGTACTGATATTTTTGTTTTTGATTTGCTATTTTGTTCGCTATTAAGCGTTTTTGATACACTTTCAATCGGCCCCGGCTCTGGTTCATTTACACATGCTCTCTTTTCGCTGACTGATCTAGGTTTATGTTTTCAAGCTCATTATCATACGAAATTTAATTTGCATTGAATAAATTCTCAGAATATATCCAAAATAGAAATAGAACAAAATTTTGGGGGGAATTTACTACTCAAGTCCCTTCCTGAATCCCCATCTGCCATCGGTGTTGTTTTCCAACGGTGCGTCAATTTCATATTCTCTCCTCCCCCGCACCAATCACCTTTGCTACTCCACGGGAGTTATCTGAAAGCTGCCATTAACAAGATGTTGCTAGCGAATTCGTATTAAAAAGTTTCATCTTTCGAAATGAGACTTCCACTGTTCTTTACGAAATTTTATGCTAACATTTCGTGAGAGCGTATATCTTCAGCCACGCACATTTTTGGAATGCTATATTCTGAAATTTCTTTTTTATTCTGTTATTTTAGTAACACCAAGTAAGAGTTGCTTTTGTACCATCCCCATCAGCAGTAACTGTGCATCATAAGAACCAGCCGTTATTCCGAAAGTAGTAGTAGCTCCAATGATTTATCAATGGAGACAAACAAGCCTAATGGCGATGGGTCAGGCAGCAGTTTGAAGAGTAGTCCCTGAACTCCCCCACCCCTTCCTCCTCCTCTTTCCCCATCCCAGTAATGCTAATGCAGGAACATAATGGCATCTGACAAGTTCCTGGAACGGGGAGCGGAGACCTTGCTCCTGTAGGGTTCACACGCAGTTGAGCGCGTCTTTTGCTAAGATATATGCTATGCCATTTTAGAGATGGGAATCAGTTTGTGTTTAAGTGTTCGCATTTGAATATTGACGACTTAACATTGTAAATACAAAACTACGAAATAAATTGAAAGATAGTTTTGTGTATATTTCAGAAACAGTCATTACCAAGATTTTCTATAAGTCGTAACAAATGGAAATATCAGTCTCTTGAGAAATCATGGGAATAATTTTTTCCTCCACATAGTTTGTCCTATTTTCCAATCACAGCTGAATAACAGTGCTTTAAAATATTTGAAATAAAGGTTTCAATCTTTTTTTTTTATAAAAGAAATTAAAAATTCGGAAACACAGACACGACGATATGAATGTTTTAATAGCGTCAGTTTTTGTGGCTCTATCTCCCTGCGTGCTTGGTGTCCGACCTGCAATACCTTTAGCGCCCAATTAGTTTGTTCTTCCTAAAACATCTAAATTTCAGCCATGAATCAGTATTTAATATTCCAGAAGTCATCTTGACTTTGTTTCGTTTCATTATCATATAAAGAGTTACTTTGAATAATATTCTGAACACATGGCAGAGCCGAGACATGAAAATAAATCATTGCGATGCATTTGCAGCACTATCTGCGCTTCGGGAAACTCAATTGAAAAAAATTACTTTGCTGTCAGATATCGCTATCGGTCAGATACCGTTATCAACGGTAAACCTTTTGCTCTTATTTTCTGTTTAAAATAATGCAGTTTTTCCGCCAGGGGCGCAGATTTATTTTATTTTTCTCGTTATCTCTGCTTTTAACAGTCGGATCTGATTTTTTTTTTTTTTGTTGTTGGCTAGCTTACTTTTTATATAAGTTATGAAATTTTTCTTTAAGTACAAGTTTGCCTCTAGAGGGCATAAGCACTTTTCCGTTTACAGCTTTTTTAGGAGAAATATCTACGCGTCTAAAAACCCGATTGAAAAAGTTCGTTTCCCAGCCCAAAATAATACACAATTTTCCCGCTAAGGGGGCGCAGATGTTTAGTTTTTATTGTTACCCCTGCTTCTAAAAGTAGGATTCAAAACTTTTCGAACTCGTTGGTAGGTGCAGTGTACAGTTTTGTCGTTTGGTGAGGGTAATGTGTGTTTTATGTTAGCCGCTGTATCTCCGCTTCTAAAAATCTTACCGAAGAATGTTTGCAGCTGTATCTCCGCTTCTAGAAATCATACCGAAGAATGTTTCCAACTGTATCTCTGCTTCTAAAAATCTTATCGAAGAATATTTGTAACTGTATCTCTGCTTCTAAAAATCTTACTGAAGAATGTTTGCAACTATGTCTCTACTTCTAAGAATCTTACTAAAGAATGTTTGCAACTGTGTATCTCTGCTGCTAAGAATCTTACCGAAGAATGTTTGTAGCTGTATCTCCGTTTCTAAGAATCGTACCGAAGAATGTTTGCAACTGTATCTCCGCTTCTAAGAATTTTACCGAAGAATGTTTGCAACTGTATCTCCGCTTCTAAGAATTTTACCGAAGTATGTATGCAACTATATCTATGCTTCTAAGGATCTTACCGAAGAATGTTTGCTGCTGTATCTCTGCTTCTAAGAATCTTACCGAATAATTTCCTTTTTTCAGTGTATGCCATTCGCTGCAGTAAATATTGGAAATATTATTTTCCGTAAAGACGTGCAGTTTTCCCGCTAGGCGGTGTAAATGTCAACTTTTTTGTCGCCTTCTCGCTCTGAGATATATTTCAAGATTGTTTTTTCCCTTAGCATAGCTTTTGCTATGAATAATATATATATTTTTTTTTTTTTTTTGCTTTTCCATTATTCAAAATTCTGCTGCCAGGGGAATTCAGCTTGTATTTCTATTTGAAAGACTTGATTTGATTCTAAAAATCCCTTAGAATATTTTTTTTGGACGCTCCTCATTACGAAGACTATTTCATATCCATTTTCTTCTTTAAGTAACGCACAACATTTCCGCTATAGCGCTTAAAGTTATATCACGCTGTACTCTAATCTCTTCTAATTGTCCAATTTCAAAATCCTTTCTGCCTCTGATATCTTCTGCTATGAGAAACATTTTGTGTAGAATTTTTCAGTTTTGATAACACGCGTTTCAGTTGCTAGTGGGGGTAAGTAGTTATTTCTGTTTGTGGATGTGTGAGCTTTTACCCTGTAGAAATGTGGTTAACTTTTTTTTAAACGATTCCATTCGCCATTAATAACCGTGCCCTCACTGCGTATTTTAAATAATTATTTGTGTTTATCCCTAGGTGGTGTAAGCTTATTCTTTTTTTTTAGCTGCCTCGTTTGTTTACTGTATGTATAGGGGACCTCCTCTTAACTAGGAACTATTATTGGAGCTTTCAGTGTAACAGTCATGTGTGTGAAACGCATTCATAGGCCGTGTTTTGTAGGACGTGTCATATCTAGAACGCGCTGTAATGTTCTCCGATTTCTTCACTTGACTGCTGCTTTACCGTCTCCTAACATTACCCCCTTTTTTTTTTTTCGGACTTTCACTCGAGTGGACCTGAACTCAAGAGAAAAAGCAAATAATTGTAAGGGGTAGAGCAACTACTGATCAGTTCCTTCAAAGACCAATAAAAATAACGGGGAAGAGATTGCCAGATCAGCTTGCGAAGCTCCAAAGGATGTCGGATATGGTCATAAAATGCCACATGCCTCCTAAAGAATTTTGTTTCACTATCAGCCTAATGCACAAAAGTGCGACGGATTTCAGGCTGAAATATAATTCAGTGGTTCTGAAGCTGACGAACCAATTTTGTCATCGTTGTTTTTCCTCCCGAAGTAGGCGATTATCATCAATCACGAATCGAAAATTCGAAATTTCGAAACAAACGTTTCTATAATTCCGAAAAACCTCTTAGATTGCTGGTTACCTAAAAGGTATAGTCACCTGAATGCTAGCTCAACTGAGCAGTATGAAACGGGAATGCCGTGACGCCTTAGATCCAACCCACATTGAAAGTAGGAGTGAACAGGTGTTCAGACAGGAAAGTAAAAAGCAAAAGGGGATGAAGAAATTTAGAGTTGTAGATAATATAATTTATCATGCTAAGAAGGGAAGTAAGCTAACTGTCGCACACCCTGATAGAAATTTGTTTAAATTAATTAGATGTCAGGCTGGCAGTTTTTTGGCAAGGGACATTTCCATTCACCAGATAGATTTTACTTTCATTTTAAATTATATGTTTTTATGTTATATGTTGACGAGGAGTCAAGGTTTACTTAACTGGATGGCTTTGGAAGTTTTTGCTTGTTCCTGTCAATTTGTATAGCTTTCATTTTGTACACCTTTTAAGGGCCAAGCAGTTATATTTATTATTTTAACTCTATTAAAATAATTTTAATGCTATTATATTTTTTAGGTTAATTTTAATGTCAGTATTTGTGAAATATTCTTTTAATTAAATTAGATGACCGTTTGGTTTATTTTATGTGCATACTCCATTCTCGTTTCTAAGGTAGTTTGTATACTCATCTATTGGTGGAAAAAACTGCCCATGCTCTTAGCCAATTTTTCTTTCGCTTTATTGGTTTCAACCCTGAAAAGGGCCGTTTTCCTTCCATTTTTTACGCTTTCCAACCGTAGGTTGAAGAAGCGTATATGCTCCAGCTTTGATCGTCCGTCCATCCGTCTGTCCGCACGATAACTGGCGTAAAAATGGTTCGATTTCGATGAAATTTTAGTATGTGGTAGGGGACCACCTCGGGACGAACCCTATTGAAAATGGGACAAATAGGGTCAAAGGTCACGACGTAGGAGCAGGATCCTTCCATTGCCCTTATGCGTCATAACTTGCGTAAATATGGTTCGATTTCGATGAAATTTTAGTATGTGGTAGGGGACCACCTGGGGACGAACCCTATTGAAAATGGGACAAATGGGGTCAAAGGTCACGACGTAGGAGCTGGATCATTCCATTACCCTTATGCGTCATAACTTGCGAAAATATGGTTCGATTTCAATGAAATTTTAGTATGTGGTAGGGGACCGCCTGTGGACGAATCTTATTAAAAATGGATGAAGTGGGGTCAAAGGTTAGGACATAAGAGCAGGATGCATTCCATTGCCCTTATGCGTCATAACGTAAGTAAAAATGGTTCGATTTCGATGAAATTTCAGTATGTGGTAGGGGACCACCTGCGGACGAACACTATTGAATGTCGACGAAATGGGGTCAAAGGTCAGGACATAGGAATGCGACCCATTCCATCGCTCTTATCCCATATTATTAAGGTGGACGTCAAGTAATTTTGCTTCTTATACTTCCAATGGAAAAACTTTTGTACACATTTCTTTCACAATTAATGTGTTCCCAAGGATGAAAATTTGAACATCGATTAAAATAACTTTATTACAACTTGGAATACTTAATATTTTCTAAAACATAACCATAATTACATTAAAAATCAATAACTTTTCCTTTGGTGGTGTTGAAACCAGAAAAAGGATGGCGTGACCTGTACTTTGATGACGTCAGTAGAAAAACAAATGTTGGATTGCATAATTATGGTTATGTTTTAGAAAATATTAAGTATTCCAAGTTATAAAATGAAGCTATTTTAATCGATGTTCAAATTTTCATCCTTGTGAACGCATTAATTGTCCAGAAAAAAGATGGCGCGACCTGTATTTTCATGACGTCAGCAGACAAAAAAATGTTGGATTGCATAATTATGGTTATGTTTTAGAAAATATTAAGTATTCCAAGTAATAAAATGAAGATATGTTAATCGATGTTCAAATTTTCATCCTTGGGAACGCATTACTTGGGAAGAAAATGTGTACAAATATTTTTTCCATTCGAAGTACAGGAAGCAAAATTACTTGACGTTCACGTTAAAGAAGCAATTCTTGTATGTATGTAAATTTTATTTTGAAAACGGCTCTGAGGGTTTTGATGAAAGTCGTTAACCTACCGTTTTCCGGTACTAGAAATCGATTTAGCTTGATGTCGACTTTAAGAAAATTTGTTTAGTGGGTTAAATAACCACCCCGAATTAGCAAGTTTGTAGTGTGGTGTCATGGCGTCGCCCCATTAGATGTTGGCGCGCGGTCATGCCATCTATCTCATTACGTCACGCATTGTTTGTAGATCCCATTAAAGTTTTATGACGTCACACCTTGCTAGCAGATGGTCGCGATTCCCATCTGCCTCATTACGTCACGCGTTGTGTGCGTATGTTCGTCCGCACGATAACTTGCGTAAAAATTGTTCGATTTCGATGAAATTTTAGTATGTGGTAGGGAACGAACCCTATTGAAAGTGAACGAAATGGGGTCAAAGGTCAGGACATAAGAGCGGGATCCATTCCGCTGCCGTTATGCGTCATAACTAACGTAAAAAAGATTCGATTTCAATTAAATTTTAGTATGTAGTAGTAGACCACCTGGAGACAAACCCTATTGAAAATTGGCGAAATGGGGGTCAAAGGTAAGGAACATAGGAGCAGAATCACTTCCATCGCCATTATGAGTCATAACGTAACGTAAAATTGTTTCGGGCCGCCCCGGTGGCGCAGTGGTCTAAGCGATGGCCTCTGATCATTCGTCCGTAAGGGGTCCGGGTTCGAATCCCGGTGAGGCATGGATGTTGTGTTTGTCTTACGGCACTGGCTCTTTCCCTTCCCTGGAACCAGTGACCCTAAATTAGGGACGGGCGACTGCTTATAGCCCATTGAGTTGCTCACGGTGGTCGTTAAACCTCCAATCAAAAAAAAAAAAAAAATCAAAAAAAAATGTTTCGATTTGGATGAAATGTTGGTATGTTGTAGGGACCTTCCTGTGGACGAATCCTATTGAAAATGGGCGAAATGGGGTGAAAGGTTAGGACACAGGAGGGGTATCTATTCCATAGCGCTTATGCATCATAACTTACGCAAAATTGTTTGGATTGCGACAAAACTTTATCAAGTTATTTCGGAGATATACCGAACCAGTTCTGTTGAATATCATCCAAATGGATCAAAGGTCAGGGCACAGAGGTGAGATTTATTCCACAGTAATTTTCCTCATAACTTGAGTAATAGCTTGAGTAACGATTTCTAGTATTTTGGAAAGCGTATCATAATCAATGCATTGCATGATTTTACTAACTTGTTTATTTATATTTCCTTTTTTACGCTTTCCAACCGTAGGTTGATGAAGCGTATATGCTCCAGCTTTGTCCGTCCGTCTGTCCGCACGATAACTCGCGTAAAAATGGTTCGATTTCGATGAAATTTTAGTATGTGGGAGGGGACCACCTGGGTACGTACCCTATTGAAATTGGACAAATTGGGGTCAAAGGTCACGGCATATGTGCGGGATTCATTCCATAGCCCTTATCCGTCATAACTTGCGTAAATATGGTTTGATGTCGATGAAATTTTTGTATGTGGTAGGGGACCACCTGGAGACGAACCCTATTGAAAATGGAGGAAATGGGGTCAAAGGTCAGGGCATAGGATCGGGATCCGTTCCATCGCCCTTATCCCATACTATTAAGGGAGCAATTCTTGTATGTATGTAAATTTTATTTTGAAAACGGCTTTAAGGATTTTGATGAAAGTCATTAACCTACCGTTTTCTGGTGCTAGAAATCGATTTAGTTTGATCTCGACTTTAGGGAAATTCGTTTAGTGCGTTAAATAACCACCCCGAATTACCATGTTTTTAGAGTCATGGCATCCTCCCATTAATGTCACCCATGCTGATAAATCTTATGACGTCACAATCTCGCGTTTGAGAAGTTGGGGCGCGGTTACGTCATTATGCCATCTGTCTCATTAGGTCACGCGTTGTGTGTGGATCCTATTAAAGTTTTATGACTTCACACTCTTGCGAGCAGGCGGTCGCGATTCCCATCTGCCTCAATACGTCACACATTGTGTGCGTATGTCCGTCCGCCAGATAACTCGCGTAAAAATCGTTCGATTTCGATGAAATTTAAGTGTGGAGTAGGGGAACACCTGGGAAGGAACCCTATTGAAAGTGAACGAAATGGGGTCAAAGGTCAGGACATAGGAGCGGGATCCATTCCACTTCTCTTATGCGTCATAACTAACGGAAAAATGCTTCGATTTGGATGAAATGTTAGTATGTTGTAGGGGCCTACCTGGGGATGAATCCTATTGAAAATGGGGGAAATGTGGTTAAAGGTTAGGACAGCTGAGCGGGATCTATTCCATAGCCCTTATGCATCATAACTTACGTAAAAATGCTTCGATTGCGACAAAACTTTTTCATGTTATTTCGGAGGTGTACTGAACCGGTTCTGTTGAATATAATCGAAATGAAATCAAAGGTCAGGGCACAGGATCGAGATTTATCCCACAGCCATTATCCTCATAACTTGAGTAATTATTTCTGGTATCTTGGAAAGCGTATTATAATAAATGCATTGCATGACTTTACTAACTTGTTGATGAATATGCGTGCACTCTGAAAAAAGCCGTTTTTATTTTAATTTCACTAAATCTCATCCAGTGATTAAATACTGGAATAAAAAAGGAAAGCAGTAAATAGTAATTAAACACTGCCAGAATCTCTGTCATTAAATACTGCGACAGTAAATCTGGTGATTAAATAAATAGGAGCTAAAAAACAAGGTGTCAGTTATTATGTACTGAGACAAGGAAACCTGTTGTTAAATATTGGCCGAAAAACTCTAAATATAGAGTTGAAGAAGCAAACCTTAATTCTTAAATACAGAGGTAGAAAATAGTGGATACTTAACTAAATCCCTGTAGCACAGAGATATCGTTGCAATCTCCGTGATTAATTACTGAGATTGTTATCTAGTGATTAAATACTGAACCCCGGTACATACTGAGGACGAAGAGGAAATCATGCATTGCTTGGTTCTCTTACGCCTCAAAGATGCGCTTTGCCAAGCAAAAACTTAGCAGAACTGGCAACTACCTGAATGCAGAGCTCCGGTCACGGCCAAGGCGTAACACGGACACAGGAACTGAGGGCGAAGCCCCGATGACCATAGTTGGACCCGGACCTGACCCGGACAAATCTGCTTTGAGCTATGAACTCCAGTATCTCATCATTGACAATCATTATCAATCCACTGCTGGATGAAGGTCTTCCCAAGTTTCTTCCATAACGGGCTGCCTTGGTACAGTCTCATCCAGCCACCAATCTCTTGCGTGGTCTTCTTCTGGGTCTTTTCCTATCCCGCGAAATTCAGTCTAAAATTTTCCTTGTTCATCGGTGGTCCGTTCTTTTGGCAATATATCTAGCCCATTGCCATTTCAGGGATTTTACTTTGATCATGATGTCTTCTACTCTTGTTAATTTCCTTATCCACGAGTTCCTCTTTTTACCTTTCTTGGTTACACCAAGCATGCATTTCTCTATGCTCCTTTCAGTTGCTGCAGCCTTTGCGTCTCTTTGTTAGTTAAGGTCCACGTCGTTGCTCCGTACGTAAGCACTGGAAGGATGCATTGATTAAACTCTTTTCTTTTAAGATAAGGGCATATTGCTTTTAAAATTGTACTGCTTCTTCTAAAAACTCTTCAACCATGTTTTATGCACCAGTTAATTTTGTTCATCAATGTGACCTTCGCTTGATATCTGCTGCCCAAGGTAAATGTAGGAATTGGTTATCTTCAGCTTTTCCCAATCAATTGATAAATCTTCATTCTTTGTAAAATAATCTCACATCAGTTTTGTCTTCAGAAAGTTCATTTTTTATCCCCGTTTCTTTACCCTTCTTAGCAAGTTCCTGTATCATACTCTGCAGCTCTGAAGTATTATTTCAGGGTTCTTTGAAATATTTTTTTCTATTCAAAAATTAAACGGAAATAAAACCGGGTCGAAATCGGGTCAGGAACACCTTGACCCGCAAGGAATGGTGGACCCGATGACCCATGACCCGTTTCCTTCTCTGCCGATGATCAAGGATGGTGAACAGTAATTCCACCATCGTTGCTAGAAAGGTGGATAGGATCCTCTCCGCTCTCCGCATTGCCGAGTCAGGAAAGAAACGATGAAAATAGTGGGTTATGGGGGCGAGTATCCATACGGCATAGCACTGTTTATATAGCTCGTCATCTGAGCAAGGATTCTGTAAACAGCATTAAACTCAAACTGTGCAAGGTATGAGCAAACTGTAGTCTCAATTCTGAGCGAAGAGAATGTGGACAGCTAAATATCCGGGAATATTAATGTTTTTTTGTTTAGAGAACTCTTACGAAGAGTATAGGAAAGAGAACTCTTTTACGCGTAGAGTTCTCAGATTTCTCTCTTCTCTTAGGTATGGTGGGTAGATTCCAATGGAGAAAAGGGTCCCAGAGAAAGAAATTGGTAGAGGAAAATTAAATTTACTAATAAAAAATGTTTGACCAAATTTTGCATACAACAGTTTCCTGTAAAATTTGTTGACAAAGATTTGGAGTTTCTGTCGTTAGAATGTTAAAGAATTTTTCTGTGAAAGCCAGAATTTATGATAAAACCTACAAAAAAAATGAAACTTACTAGAGCAGCAACTGGGGAACGCCTTTTTTAACAGCAGAGTTGACACAAAATTTTCATTAAAACAATAATATCCTTTGTTTTACAGTACCGTATTTCTGAAAGTAATGGTCGCTGGAAATTGCCTCTTAAAGAATTAGTTTTATTTTACTTTTTCAAAGTATACAAGTTACGCTGTGTGGAGCGCACTAAGGCCTAAGCACGTAGCGTGTACCCCATATAACAACTCATCACATGCTTGAACTAAACAGGGAGTAAATTAAGTTTAGTTTTATAGACTGAGCGTATCGTGCAAAGTAAGATTTTAAAGATTTAAGTGTCTATCGAGAAAAAAAATTCTAATTCGGATTTTTCTGACGAAAAAGTCTTCATGAAAATGAAGACAAGCAAAAGAGATTTAGAAATTTTGTCCTGAAAGTTTATTAAGGATAGCTTTATTTTCCGTGTTTCTTAACGTTTAGCAATAATTAGCAACAAAGTTTATTTTTGATTAATGTTTAAATAGGTAATTATGGACGGCTTTGATGTATAAACCTCAATTTTTAATGTCACTGAAATGTCTGTTAAAGCTGAAGTACCACTTTTTTAGTTTCGATATGTACAGCGCACCTAGTGTAAAATTAGAAAAATGTCAACAAGACATTAAAGCAGTGTTCCTCAAAAATTTGTCAACCGTGGAATTACATTTCGTCGATCTGCATATACCAACCCTTCAGCAATAATGTAAATTAAAATTAAAAAATTATATACACCGAAGAGACAAAATATTATGACCACCTGGTTAATTTGGTGTTGACCCCTGTACGGCTCGACAAAACAGCTTTTACCTCGTGAGGCGTGGGCGCCACAATATTTCTAAAGATTTCTTGTGGTATTTGGTACCAACACGTACTCAGCAGATCCTTTAACTCTTGTAAGTTACGTGATTGATCCGCTGCAAATCGGATTTGCTGTTCCAGCTCTCCATTCGATTGTTTATGGAGAATTTGGAGGCCAGGGAATACCTGGAAGTCTTCATGTTCCAAGGTAAGATTTTAAAGATTTCAGTGTCTATCGACAAAACAATTTTCTTTTTTAATTTGGATTTTTCCGACAAAAAAAATCTTGATGAAGGTAAGCGAAAGAGATTTGCGTCGATTAAAAAATATCACGTGACGTAAAAATTTTTGTCGTGAAAGTTTATTAAGGACAGCTTTATTTTTCCGTGTTTCCTGACATTCAACAATAATATTAACCCTTTAAACGGCCAATGTGACCGAATCAAAATTTGCCCAAATTGTCCTACGCTGCTCAAAAATAAGTTTTCTCTTAGTGACCGGGTTATACGAACGCTACGGCAAAACAATTTCTTTCCCTCTTCCACCTTAAGAGTGTCGACTATAAGTCTATCTTTGATTGTAAGTGCTCCCTTACAGTCCTTAGTGTTACAGGGTGTAATCTGATTCCCTTATATTCCTGTATTTTCTGTTCCATCACCCAAGAAGTGATTCGGAAGGAGTAGTCCTCCAGACATGGAAATCATGCCAGAGGGTAGGGAAAAGTTACTCAAACATCTTTTCTCTTCTTTCTTGGGTTCGTATCCCTTTCTATAACATTCTTAGCGGAAAAGATAACCAGACAGATAGGATTAATGACAATCATACCCCCAAATGACCACTTAGAATGACACACCTAAGGTAAAGGCAACGCTTTCTGATGTGCAGGTTCACTCCTTCCAGCCGCATTCGGCCCACTTCTTAGACAGCGAATACATTCGTTTGAGCTGATTTTAGCCTATTTTGTTAACCCCGAGTTAATTTGTTCCAGCCGGTTAAAGGGCTAATAGAACCATTCTCGAACATTCCGGGCAGTGTGGAAGGGCTTATTGTCCTGCTGAAAGAAAGCACTGATAGAGGGAAAATACCATTGCCATGAACGGATGTACCTGGTCTGTAATGATGTTTAGGTAGGTGGTAGATGTCATAAGTTTTCTTCACATGAATGACTGTAACCAGGGTTTTCCAGCAGAACATTTCCCAAAGCATAACACTTCCTCCACCGTTTTGTTTCCATCCCGCGGTACATCCTAGTGCCAGCACTTCTCCAGACATACGACGCGCTCGTCCACATGGCACAACAGGAAACGAGATCCATCAGACCATAAGACCTTTCTATCATTCAAGGTCCAGTTTTGGTGATAGCGTGCCCATTGTAGGCGCTTTCGACGGTTAATAGACGTTTGATGAGCAGGCGAAGCTGACTGTGACTACACAGCCCCATTTTGATGAGCAATCGTAGCTGACCGCGACTACACAGCCCCATTTTGATGAGTAGGCGAAGCTGACTGCGACTACACAGCCCCATTTTGATGAGCAGGCGGAGCTGACTGCGACTACACAGCCCCATTTGAATGAGCAGGCAGAGCTGACTGCGACTACACAGCCCCATTTTGATGAGCAGGCGGAGCTGACTGCGACTACACAGTCCCATTTTGATGAGCAGGCGGAGCTGACCGCGACTACACAGCCCCATTTTGATGAGCAGGCGGAGCTGACCTCGACTACACAGCCCCATTTTAAGTAGGGTTTAGTGCACTGTGTTGTGATACATTACTTCCGTAAAAAGCATTCAAATTACCGGCGAGTTACACCACCGTATCCCTTCTGCTGGCTCGTACCCTACGGGATAGCCTTCGCTCACCTCCAGCTACATGGTCTGTACCTTCCAGTGGTGTACATTCGAGGCTAGCTGCGAAGCCCAGAGAATGCACAAATAAAAGTTAATTAAACATACACAAATAAAAGTCAATTATCAACGGTATTAAGATATGTCAATGCTTTCGGTGCGAAAAAAACACGACCGGATTCGCTGCTTTCGATTATGAGAATCAGTCTGGTGAGCGAATGATGAGCGGCATCAACGTAACGCAAATAGGTCTTCGAGAGACTTCGCTGTTCTGATGCGAAGAGCTTCAATACTATCTCCTGCTAGCGTTTCCATGACAATATGGATGAGCTACGGAGCTCGTGAGTGGCCATTGCTTTGCCCAAGGGTTCGCTCCGAAAAAACGCAATGAATTAAAATCAGTGATATTATATCTTAAATTCCTGACTTTGTTGGATTCGAACTGTTTTGATAAATTTTGTGAAAGCTTCCCTGAATATCTACTTTCAGAACTTAAAGAACTCAATGCTCCAAATTTAGATACAGCTCGATTAAAAAATGAACTGAAGGTGTTTAATTCCCTTGATGAATACAAAACAAATCAGTAAGAGACATTACTTGTTACATAATAATTGGACATGATGTTTATTGAGGTGTTCAAATTGACAGATCTAATATTGAACTGTTCATCAACAACTGCAACTGCCGAAAGAAGTTTTTCCGTATTAAAAATAATCAAGATATATCTTAGAGCCACACAAGGACATGCACATTCGAGCAACTTGGCTGATTTGTTAGTAGAGATAAACGTTATTTTTAAATATGAAAAAGTACTCGGAAGAAACATTTTTGTAAAAACGTAACACTCAAGTTTACACAAAAGGAAAGAAGAATGGATTTCGTGTGCAAATAAGTGTTCAAATCGTAATCCTCATAATTATTAGGTATCATGTTAGCAATTAGCATGTACCTAAAATTTAGAAAAAAATGTTACTTCTATTACTTAACAATTAAAAAATAAACTTCGGAATTTTTAGTAAATATCCCACAAGCCTTGCCTTCTCGGAAATGTTCTGACCCAGTCGTCTGGTAATTACATTATACTTTGACCTAGTTGTTAAACTCTTTAAAGTCCGCTGCTTCCCCTATTTGAGAAACAAGAATAATACTGCTTAATACAGCTCAGAATCAGGTATTATTTATATCATTTCGTGACTCATGAATCATGAATGAATACGGGATTGCCGCCCCGGTGGCGCAGTGGTCTAAGCGATGGCCTCTGATCACTCGTCCGAACGGGGTCCGGGTTCGAATCCCGGTGAGGCATGGATGTTGTGTTTGTCTTACGGCACTGGTTCTCCCCCTTCCCTGGAACCAGTGGCCCTAAATTAGGGACGGGCGACTGCTTATAGCCCATTGAGTTGCTCACGGTGGTCGTTAAACCTTCAATCAAAAAAAAAAAAAAAAAATACGGGATTATCCCATACAATACAAATTTTGAAGATGACAATCCGTTTTTTGGTGTAAGTATGACAACGATGGTAAGTCAGATAATATGCGTAAACTGGAAAATTTCGTTGTCCTGGAGCGGGAATCGAACCCGCGTCTCCCAGATAGCTGGAGACGCGGGTTCTTACTTTGCGCGCTCCTGTGATGGTTATATTCAAATTAATCGGAAACTTGAGACTTGGTCGTTCTGGGTGGTGATGTATTTAGCATACCCGGGCGCTATCTGGGAGATGCGGGTTCGATTCCCGCTCCAGGACGACGGAATTTTCAAGTTTTCGGATATTATCTAACTTACCATCCTTGTCATATTTACACCAAAAAACGGATTGTCATCTTCATTTCGTGACTTTTACACGTGCCGTCATTTACCTACAGTTGCTTCAATTTGCATAAATACGCGCGTGTCATAATGTAGCGTCTCCGGTGTACATCTCTCAAGCGCAACACGGTCGCTTTTCAGAACAAGAAAAAGTTCGAACTCTTCTTTCTTGTAGTGAGTGAATTGACATGTTATTCTTACTGCAGTGCTACCAATCTGGTGGCCAGCGGAACGAATATCTGTAGCCCCCAAATGAAATATAGACCAAACTTTATTTGTGGCCACGAAGATGTTCACTCATCTTTAGAACGTCTTTGATAAGAAATTACAGAAAACAAAAGTTCAAAGAATCGAAACTGACAGCGTGTTAGATGAACATGAAGGAGACATCTGCTACAGATAAATATCATCTGTTAGGAAAATGGGGTACGTAAACAAGCTGTGAATACGTTATGTTTTTTCTCTTTACGAAGAGAAATTTTCGTATTCTGTAATTAAAAAACGCTGTAAAAATCATGGAATTATCCTTTCTAAATGAAAAATAAGCAATATTATTAGTAATAGAGGGTAAAATCATCAAAACATGATTTTACCTCTATTACTAGTAATATTGCATGAATTTTACTTTTTCCTGTGTTCTTGACAGGAAAAAGAACACCAAAGGAATATCCAAAGGAGGTACATACTTTTACGACTATTCCAAAAGGTGTATGGTCTTAAAAGGAAATCCACCAACCCAAAGACCAATCGTTAAAAAGCTTTGTATCAACAGTAAGAAAGGCAATAAACAAATATTTGAATCCGAAAAAAACATAAAAGCAATGTTAACCGCCTTTTGCCTAGGCGCGTTGCTGAGCACAGAACACTGCGTAGACTTCTTTATGAAAATCACTTAACCGGAGACAGATGGAAATTCATTGTGACTATTAATGAAGCACGGATCTACCTAAACGACTGTAACAAAAAAGGTGGATTTACTATCGCAAGGGAGCAGAAAAAGGCTTTCAAACTTGGTTCCAAGAATCCAAAGAAAGTTTCAGTAAGGAATTCATAATTACGCTGGTTTCTCGTAAAATGGGAAATCAAAGTTAAAAAAAGTTGAAAAGAATGTTAAAATCAATTCTACATATTAACGAAATAATGTTTACCTCTTATATTGAAAAAGAAAATATACTATTCCTTTATCCACAGAGCATTCAAAGATTAGAACTCCATTAGGATAATGCTAGCCGTCATACATACAAATCTGCCACTTTATTTCTTGAAAAAAAATATTAAAAAAGAGACGTCTATACATCTTACTCATGTTTCTTCAAAGTCGCCTGATGTGTTACCAATGGACTACTTGTGCCTTCGAATTGTTAAAAACAGCGCTTTTAAAAGAGTGACAATGATTGGATTGGAAAGATTGTGGAAAGCAGTGGAAGAAGAGTGGAACAAAATACCACTACCAATTTTAAGGAATGTCCTTTCATCTTGGAAATCTAGATATAGATTTATATCCAGACAAAGGGCTATCAGATAGAACATTTAAGAAAGAAATAATTTTATTTTAAACATTAATTATATTGCAAAAAAATCGTTCTAAAAATCTGGAAACATCCTCTGTGAAAAGAGATGAGGCCAAATCTGAAATGTTACAATGCATTATACACCAACAAGCATTATATGGGTCTTCGCTGGGACTATCCAATATTCAGAATGGTCAAAGTAGTAAAAATAACGAATTTAATTAGTGGCTTAAGAATTGTTTAATTTTATTTTATTTTTTATCAAGAAACATCCAAACATAAGAGATCTGGGTTTATAAGTTACTTCAGTGTTGGGAATTGAAATACTTTTGCACAATGTCATTTTCTGACATGAAATTCTCGTGTGTTGTCAAAATACAGGAGCAGTCTTGAATGATCAGATGAGATCATATGTAGAGGATTTTAGGAAGGGAGTGTCTGACCCCAGGTCTTGAACAACCCTTAGAAAACTAGGAGATTTGGGCTAGAGTGCCCGATAGGAAAGTAACACGGAAGCGAGGTAGAAAGGGACGGAAGACGCCCTTATTTATTACCGGGGGCCAGCACCCGGTGTCCGTCGGCTTAACGTGCTCATCCGACGCACGACAGGTATTTAGTGGTTCGAGCGTTCGTACTTGCCCAGGATCGAACCTGAGGCTATCTCCATGGCAGTCACGAACGCTGACCACTAGGCCACCCGCTGCCCACGGTCTCGAATGACTCTACTCTTGAATGGTTAATCCGACTTTTAAAGACAAGCATCGAAGTGGACATACAACAATTTTTAGTGGAGTCCACAGTGCTGACATTATATACAAATTATTATTTTTTTCAAATTTTAAATTTAAACAGTTCAAACATTAAAGGAGCTTAAAGTTTTAATAAATTAAGCAGCGCATCTTTATATTTACATCATCTTCCACCAGTGAGCCATTACATTATGACCACCTACCTAAGCTGTGGGATCCCTTTAGCCCACAAAATAGCGGCCATTGGGCGAGGCATCGATTCGATGAGGTGGTGATAGGTATCCTGGGATCTCTGGTACCATAATGTCAACACTAAGTCCTCCAGTTCACGTACATTTCGGGGCGGTGGTGATTTAGCGCGAACCCGCTTTTCCAAGTCGAACCACAAATGTGGCGCAGTGGTCTAAGCGATTTCCTCTGATCATTCGTCCGAAAGGGGTCCGGGTTCGAATCCCAGTGAGGCATGGATGTTGTGTTTTCCTTACGGCACTGGTTCTCTCCCTTCCTTGGAACCAGTGACCTTAAATTAAGAACGGGAGATTGCTTACAGCCCATTGAGTTGCTCACGGTGGTCGTTAAACCTCCAATAAAAAAAAAACAAAAAAAAACACCACAAATGTTTGATTGGGTTCATGTCAGGTGAAAATGGAGGCCAGGGCATTGATAGGAAGTCACCAGCATGTTCCTCGAACCACTTCTTGACGATTTTGGAAGTGTGGCTTGACGCATTATCCTGTTCGTAATGGCCATCGCCAGCAGGGGACACAGTTGCCGTGAATGGGTGAACTTGGTCCGTAAGAATGTTCAGATACACGACAGCTGTCAGGTATTGTGCTACTGGGATAACGGGGTCTAAAGTGTCCCAAGAAAACGTCACCCACAGCCTAACACCGCCGCCTGCGACCTATGTCCGCCCATCAGTGCATCCTCCGTTGGGAATCGGCGTATCCGCGATCGGTCTTCTACGGAATGCACCTGGAATCTTGATTCGTCAGACCAGGCCACTCTTTTCTCAATCATCCACGTTTCAATGGCTAAACGACGGTTTGTCGTTTAGCCATCTGTGCACCATTTTTGATACGTAATCACTACAGCGGCACGTGAACATCCCACAAGCCGCGCAGTTTCCGAGATCGTAGTTCCGAAGCGCCGTGCTATCACAATTTTTCCTTCATCAAACTCCGACAAATCGGCAGCTTTTCCCATTCTGACTCTGAACACTGCTAATCGAAAGCCGATCCTCGGTTGTCGATTCCCTGGCCACCACAAAGGCCGGATGTGAACCCCGCTGAGAATGTATGGGACATGTTAGAAAAACAGATCCCAAAGCATAGTTCTCTTCCGTCAAATATGAAACAGTTAAAGCCGATCCGGTGGAGCAGTGGTCTAAGCAATGGCTTCAGTCCATGGGTCCAGGTTCGAATCCCGGTGAGGCATGCATGTTGTGCCTGTCTTACGGCGCTGGCTGTCTCCCTTCCCTGAAAGCAGTGGCCCTAAATTAGGGACGGGCGACTGCTTATAACCCACTGAGTTGCTCATGGTGGCCGTTAAACTTCCAATAAGAAAAACAAGTTAGTAAAATCATGCAATGCATTGATTATGATACGTTTTCCAACATACCCGAAATCATTACTCAAGTAATTAGGATAATTGCTGTGCAATAAATCTCGCTCCTGTGCCCGGACCTTTGACCCCATTTCGATGACATTAAAAATAATTAGTTCAGTTTATCTCCGGAACAGCATACTAAAGTTTTGTCGCAATCGAAGCATTTTTACATAAGTTATGACGCATAAGAGTGATGGAATGGATCCCGCTCCTTTGTCCTGACCTTTGAACCCATTTCTTCCATTTTCAATAGGGTTCTTTCTCAGGTTTTCCCCTACCACATACTAAAATTTGATTAAACTCCAACCATTTTTACGCGAGTTATCGTGCTGACAGACAGACGGACGGACAAAGCTGGAACATATGCGCTTCTTTAACCAACGGTTGGAAAGCGTAAAAATAGAAACCAGTTATAGGACAGCCTGGGGAACGCCTGGTATGCTGTAAACGTAAATTCACTCCAACACAGTGATCTACACTGCTGGCCACCCAAAATGCAACACCAAGAAGGTAGCATCCGATTGCCCTGAAATTCGCAGCATGTATCGTCCGCGAGAGGAAATGCAAACGATTAGCATTGCAGGGCATATGCAAATCATGTGCGCCCGGCACGCCACCGAGAAGCACTATAAGAAGTTAGCACAGAAGGCGGGGTGTAAGTAGTGGAAGTGTGTTGTGCTGCCGGACCTGTGCGTAGGAAACTTCCTGATGCCTCGTCGCAGAATACGGCAGTCATTCCAGCACGTTTCAGAGTTCGACAGAGGACGAATAGTGGCTTATCGCGAAAGCGGCTTATCGTACCGAGACATCGGCGCCCGTGTGGGACGACATCCAGCCACAGTGAGGCGAGTATGGATTCGGTGGGTGCAGGAGGGACGGACGGACCGACGTGAGCGATTGCCGCAGCCACGGCACACCACCGAACGAGAAGACCGGCATGTTGTGCGGCGGTCATTGACGGATCGCACCGCCACATCACGAACGTTAGGGCAAAAATTAGGATGTGTTGCGCAACAACCTGTGTCAGCACGTACCGTTGGACGTCGTCTGCAGGAGCGGAGACTTGTCGCACGGCGCCCATTGCTCCGATTACCATTGACGATACATCACCGGCGAGTGCGGTGGCTGTGGGCCGTTGAACGCCGCACCTGGACTACGGAATGGCACGACATTGTCTTCTCCGACGAATCCCGCTTCTGCCTGCAACACCACGATGGTCGGATCCGCGTGTGGCGACACCGCGGCGAGAGACTGTATGACGCCTGCATTATGCATCGCCATACCGGTCCGTCGCCTGGCGTTGTGGATTTGGGGAGCAATTGGATATGACACACGCACCCCTGTGGTACGCATCGCCGGTACACTTAACAACCACCGCACCATCTCCGAACGTTTTGGAGCCTGTAGTCCTCCCTTACCTGCAGGACCTGCCAGCGGCCACGTTTCAACAGGACAATGCGTGCCCACACGTGGCACACATCGTGCAACAATTTTTCACGGCCCACCAGGTGTCACTGCTGCCGCGGCCCGCCTGTTCTCCCGATATATCGCCCATCGAACACGTCTGGTCGCTGATCGGCAACCGAGTGGCCCAGCAAGCACCACCCGCGGCTACGCCTGATGAACTGTGGCAACGTGTGGAAGCAGCCTGGACCGACAGACCCCAAGCTCACATCCAAAGCCTCTTTCGTTCGATGCCGCTTCGTGTAGCGGCCGTTATTGCCAGCCATGGGGGCCACACGAACTATTGATGCCTGAGTGTTCCGCAAGTCACACGGGCCTGTAATCTCAATCGTTTCATCTTTGTATCTGTTGTTATGTGTCCAGTAAATCTGACTGTGCTATCTCGTGTCCTTCTTGGTGTTCCATTTTGGGTGGCCAGCAGTGTATGTCAAACCTCATACATGCTTTATCGGACTCTGAAAGATCCTTTGTTTTTTCCACTATGATTAACTGTACTGACGAACAGTAGTCTTAAATAGTTTCCTAGATCGCTTTGTGGCGTACGTGACCACGTATTTAGCATATACGCTTCGTAAACGATGTTTACATATATCTGCATAAAGGTTCCTAATTTAGTGGCCAGTGTATGTACATTGGATGGTATAGTTGACAAGCTACCCGATATCTCGGTCCCAGTGTGTAGCGTGAGGTCATTTAACGATGTTGATATTCCTGATACGATTGGAGTCACCTGTTTAGATTCTTAAGGAACTGTACAGGAATAAATGCAGAGTATGTTTGAGAAGTTCAGATATCACATATAGCAGTTACTATAGGGAAATTCCTGAATGTGAACTAAGTGACTTTGAAAAATCGCAGTATCCTTCTGAAGAAATGAAATGAAACGCTGGGTGTATAACACAAGTGATTTGTTCCTTGCGAAGACATGTGGTTTAGCTTTTCTTTTCTTTAGCGGTAGAAATATGATTAGCACAGTACACTGTAAAAAAATAAGTAGTGTGAATGGGCTATTCCTAAAAATAAATTGCAGAAAAGTAGCTGGTAGGTGTCAGTCTTTTAATGAAATTTCAGTTTTTAAACCAACCCCCCCCTTTTTTTTTTTCTTACTTTCGTATTTTCACAGATTTTATGTAGTCAGTAATTCCATTTCAGGAAAGTCCGTTTAGGGTTTTTTCTGTATTTATGCAGAAATTTATTTTTCAGCCCTTATACCAGAGGATACTTTGGGTTGGCTCAGAAGAAACCACGCGTCTTAAGAAGTCCAAGGTAAAACTCTTTTTGTCATTTATTCGAGTGTGAATTAGTCATTTTATTTTCTGTTATAGCCTATTATTATTTTTAATAGGTTTGTAATCATTTTTTTTGTAAGAGGATTTATCACATATTAAGTATTTTTTCCACTGTCATTTTTCGAAGCACCTGAACTTAAGATATTTTTAAACTGACAGTGATTTTCAATTATCTTTAAGAAAAGTTGAAATGTACTGTTTTATAGTATTACTTCCCGAAATCCCTTTCGTATATTAACAACAACAAAAAAAAAAATTACGTTCTCACTTTTTCCGCACCCATATGACGAAAAACTTCCAGTTAATAAATTCCAGCGAAAAAGATTCGCTGGAATACTTGTTTTTATTCCAGCGAAAAAGATTCGCTGGAATACTTGTTTTTATTAACTGTTAAACTTCAATCGTTTGTCGAAGGATCTTATTTAAAATTTCTGTGAACAGCATATCGCTTGAAATTTTGGTTATTGTGGCACCGGTTGTTCCTTTCTTTCCCCTCTCCACCATTTAGCGATCCGGCTATTGTGTATTGTGTTACCGTAATAAACCGGGTACTTAAATTGTTATACAGATGATTGTACGATGTCTATGTGTCAGTCTGTGGAGTCCTTAAGACAGAAAAAACTATTTTAGCTGCCAAGAGAAAACTTTTTAACACATCTTAAAAACGGCAGTTTACCGTCAGTATAAGAAAGGAATTGCCGAAAGGTTTCTGCAAATTCAAATTTTCCTGTCGTACAAAAAATCCATGAAATTCAGGCTTATTTCCATCATTTCACCGAAAAGCTCGTTTCAAACATATGCTTCTTCGATAATTCACGAAATGAATCACGGAAAGTGGAACCTGAATTTCTGAAAAAATTTACAGTTTAGTTTTTGGTCGAAGCTATTTTTTATCGCCAACGCAAATCTTTTTTCTTTTGGTTAATAATTTTCCAGTGAAAACTTTTTTTTTAGGTGCCCCACGTTGGGAAACTAAAGCTTTCTCCGACAAGTAGTTTGGAAACCTAGTTGTTCCCCAATTTACCAAAGGATACAATGTTGATTTTTTAAAGTATATGGAAACAGAATGCAGATTTGTAGCTTGCTGTCCTTGATTGAAAGCTATTGGATTTGAGCAACTTTTATATGGTAACCGAAGATTTTTTTATCACAAAAGATCTCATAATAAGTGTAGCGTCAGGAATCGTTGTTAATTCTTATGGAAGGCTTTATTGCTTTTCGATGTCTTCTTTTCAGTCTCCTAGTTCTGATATTTTAAGTTGTTTGGACAATAAAATCCCAGTAGTGGAAGAACCAAATATTGAATTTTTGTTTTCTCTTTCAGAGAATATTAAACTATCATGAGACGGTTAAACATTGTCTTTTACGATCAATTTATGTTAAAGACGCGGATGAAAGAGTAAGAGAAATGCGCTCTAGATTTTCTGTAAACACTGGTAAAGTGGGGTTTTTTTCTTTTTTGGTTCGAGGTTAAACGACCACCGTGAGCAACTCAGTGGGCCATAAAAAGCAGTCACCTTTCCCAAATTTAGGGTCACTGGTTCCAGAGAAAGGAGAGAACCACTGCCGTAAGACAAACACAACATCCGTGTCTCAATGGGATTCGAACCCGGACCCGTCTCGGACTATTGGTCAGAAGCCAGCGCTTAGACCACTGCGCCACATTCGCTTTCTAACAAAACTGTTTCAAGAAATTCCCAACAATTTAAAAACACAGCAATCAGCTCCCAAATCTGCCACTGAAGTTTTCATATCTGAACAACAGCAATCAGCTGGTGTTCACATATGAAAACTTCAGTGGCAGATTTGGGAGCGATGTATTTCGTTGTTTGCAAAAACAAGTAATAATTCATCCTAATTCGCGTTTCCGAGATAACTGCGTAGCGTTTTTTTTTTAATGAACACTCTAAAGATAAGATTTAAAGCAGTAGAAGCAAAGCTCGTATGTTTGTGCGAAAATTAAACAATTGGCATTGCAAAACGTAAGCAGGAAACGTATTAACGAAGATATTGTAGTGATTCCGTGACAGATGAATGTAACACCTCACTTTTTAAGGATACGAAGTTTGGGACTGGTACCAGGGTGCGTTCGTCTCCGGAAATAGCGTTCTGCTCTCTGAACGAACGTGCATGTCAAATTGCATATCGAACTACCTTCAGCTTTGGGAACGTTCTGCTGTTAATTGTCGTGTAAGACATTTACTGCATAAGTAATTTTATTGTAGCTATTATCATACCGCATTAATCTACCTGACATCCCAGTCCTTTAAGTAAGAAACATAATTAGACTGAGCTATTGAATTCCGGAGAGAAGCTATTCTACTATACGCCGAAGGCAACTAAGTGTCTGCCTGTTGTGCTGTTGTGAGAGCCAATTAGTTACGTTAAGTGAGATCTTTGTTAAACTCCTAAGCACATTCCGGGTGGGCAATTACTTCAAAACAATTGCTTGTTTTTTAACATGGTGTTTACGAATGTGCTTTGTGATATTTACTGGAGGGGAACTTGAAGGGAAAGAAAGTGATAATTTGACACTAAGTGACAATCGGACAGTCTTTTATAGCAAATAATAGTTTCTTATACCAAAACTAAATCGCTCCTGCAGGCTAGTATGAAAGCCGAAACATCAGTTTTGATTAAAAGGGAAGCCGGCTGGAACTCTGAATATTGAAGAACCCTGTTACTAATGAAGTCGAGATGGGCAAACCGATTCTTTTGAAAGAATCGATTCGACTCCTAAAAAGATTCGTTCGAACCGATTTGTACGTTTCGGTCGTTTAATTCTTCCGGTTTAAAGAACGATTTGTGTCGTGAGAATCGATTCTGAGTCGGTTCGTTGATAGTTTCCGGTTTAGTGGCCGATTAAGTTTAAATTTGTTTTTAAATCTTACGGAAAATTTGTTCTCGGGTTTCTTGTAAGTTCGTTTCGAAACGTTCACGTGACATTTGTACTCTTCTGAACAAGGTACGTTTTTCTGACCAGAACATGAATCTCACCGAGACACGAACGGGAAATTTTGTTGTATTTCAGTAAAAAGTAATTCTAATTTATTCATTCAGGAATCGGCTCTTTGCGGAATCGATTCTTCTCAGGAAAGATTAGTTCGCCAATGACAGAGTTTGTTGATTCGGTCTCTTCGATCGTTCGCAAACGACATGAGGTGATAATTCTTAAAGTTACGGCAAAATGTTTGATTACGGCGATTATTTCATTTGTCCACAATATTGATCAGAGTTTTATAAAGCCGTCAGTACATTTGGGAAGGTTCATTCCCCTTACGCCTTTACACACTGTGCCTTATATTGCAAACTGGGGAGACGAAATTTCAGTCGAGGACAAACTCCCGCGTTGCTTTTCCCGCTACGCCTTTTATTTCGACCATAAAACCTACTCGAAAGGATAAATATACCTTTAAGAGGGAGTTCGTCGTTTCTTTGAGAGCAGTAGTTAGCGTCGTGGAAATCTGTGTTAGAATTAATATTCCTCACGCTCTCTGAGTATTAATCCGATTTCAGCCATTTTCAACATATTCCTTCGATGTGGACCGTTTTTTCCCATTCATTCTATGGAATTGAAGGGTTTAGTACTCGGGAAGTAGTGAAGTTCTCGTCTTTAAAGGTACCGTGATTTTCGGGATAAGAACTACGCTGCTTTTAAGGTAAAAAAAAATGGGGGGGTTGCCTGCTCTGCTGCTCGTATACCGATGCCGCGCTTACCACAAAACTTTTTTTGTAAATAACTGCTCTGCAAACAGCAAGCGTAAGTGTGATATCACTCTGACAGTAAATAACCATGAATTTCCCTCTGTAAGCACCCCCTCCCCCCTCACACACACACCCGGTGATGCAAGTGCTGGCCTCTGTCCATTCGTCTAGGAGTGGTGCGGGTTCGAATCCCGGTGAGGCATTGATGCTGTGTTTGACTTACGGCACTGGCTCTCTCCCATCCCTGGAACCAGTGACCCTTAATTAGGGACGGTGACGTCCCATCGAGGCAAGGTTATTGAGAACGAGAGGAAGTTTCATCGCCGCTATTTTTCTCCAGCGATTTGTCTTTTCCACGTTTTTGCAAAAATCGCACTGAGCAAAATTTTTGAACCCAGCGAAATTCATCAAAAAATACCGAAATCCAACATTGTTATATCACTAAATTTAATATTAATGCGAAAGGAAGTGTTTATCAAGCAGGAGCGTTGCTAGACTTCCAAAACAGGGTGGGCGAGAGTATCATTTTTGCTGGAGCTAGTTTGACAGCATCTTTATTTAAGAAATAATGAAAGAAAGGTTTCCTAATTCTTTTTACACCAGGCTGCAAAGGAAATCCCCCTCCCCCTTCCGGATACGTACTAATTAATTTTGAAACTGTCTTAATGTTTTTACATTTTTTGGAATACAAAAGAAACCAGCGTTGGGGTCCTTTTTTGTTAATGTTCCGCGACACCCCTTTTAATAAAGTTAGTAAAAACTGAAGAGTTGCATACCCGTGTAACAAAATAACACACTGCCACCAGCACCACACGTATTGATTAAAAGAAAATGTTATGTCTAAGAGAAGGGCCTGAAAGCTAATTTTCACCTTTCCTCCCCTTTCCTTAAGTCCCTTCCTACAACGTCATTAACCTTGTCTTGCACTCATCTCCTCCAAAGCAGTCGTCAGCCACATTCTGCTGACTTACTGCCCGGAGGCAAGCTTAGAGCGCTGGTATAACTTTAGATTCCACTTTTTTGTGTTGGAATCTCCTACTTATATTAGTTGCGCAAACAAGCAAACAGCAGAGCAATTAGTAATAACCTCTCTCAATGAATTCCTGTTCACCCTCTTCTTTTGCGCCTGGCCATACTAACATGAAGAAAGGCTTAAACTTAAGGATTTGGAAGAGTAGATAGGTAACAATGGAATTTTCACGGCCCTGTGAATTCTATTTTAAGAACCTTAAAATGGAGAAGTAAACAACGCGCACTGGGGCTGTGAGGGGGGGGGGACGAACAGCTGCCCGACGAAAAACACGAGACACCTTATTAATTGGCGAAGTACACATTGTAATTTAAAGTTAAAAATAATTGAAAAAGGGCACATCTTTAACTGGTTTGGCGACATCTCTGTTATCAAACCTTGAACGTATTAGCATTTTTTCGTTAATGCAACTCGTATTTTTTCTCACTTATTGTCTGCAAAAGTATTTAGTTTAAAATAATATAAATATTTCTATTTCACGACAGCAGCTTGCAAACATTTTGGCACTCTAGAGTCGGCTCCTGGGCGCGTGAACGTTGTGTCGTCATGTCTTCGATTTACGCCATAGTTTATGCCTCCGCTTTTTCTCTTATCCTCTTTTCTTCCTCTGGGTGTGACAGGCTGAATTCATCTCTCTGTTTTTATGGGTACTTTCTCTCTTGTTGTCCACTAACACACAACGTTTCTGATTCTCCGTAAGCAAACTCACCGGTAGCTGCGGCGTAAGGATGCACGCAACATTTTGGAAGTCTAACAGAGTGAACAACAAAATCAAATTTAAATTGTAAATCGTGCACGTTCCGTCGAATTAGAAATAAAGATTGAAGAAATCTAGTCAAAATCTTCCCGTCGAAATAACTTGGCTATAGTAACACACGGAGAGCCATGTTCCGAAAAGTAAACAAACCCGCAAGCAACCGGGATGGAAGGATATACGTAATGTTTTGAAAGCCTAACGCAGTAAACAAAAATAATCAAATTTCTAATTATAAATAGCGAGTGTTTTGTCAGATTCGAAATAGTGATTGAAGAAACCTAATCAGAATCTTCGCGTAAAAATAGCTGGAACTACATATAGAGCGTAGTAGCCCAATGGGGAAACCACAGTCTGAAACGTAAACAAAGCGCGAGAAATTGCGGAAGAAGGACACACTTTGGAAGCCTAGCAGAGTCAAGAGCAAGGTCAAATTCCTTATTTTAAAGCGCGCGTAATATCAAATTCGGAACATTGTTTGAAGAAACTTAGTGGAAATCTTTCTGCAGAAATGGCTTGGAATGTATTATAGTGCGTGATAACACACTGAGAGCCGCGGTCTAAAACTTAATCCAGCCTGCAATTTGCTGTAAAAGTCATGCACTCCAGACTTGGGAAGTACATTCAGAAAATTTCTGTGCAACCTATTAATATCGTCGCTTCTATTCTCCTGTAGGTGTTCTCCCGCATAGGTGTATAGTATTAGTTTGCCTCATAAAGCCACCCGTAAATGTGTGAAAGTTTGGCACATGTAAGTAAGTATCTACGCCAATGAAAAACGCGTGCCGCCCCGGTGGCGCAGTGGTGGTGAAGCTGTTTTTTCTCGCTCCCGTCTTTGGATCGAGCTTGTGTGTTATTTGCCGTTTCTACTTTCGTTATTTTTGTTATTTTGTGTATCTGAATGGTTAGTGCACCAGTTTCTCCTGGCGAGTTGCCTTGTAAGTACTTCTTTTACGTTTTGTGACAGTTTTATTTTTTGTCTCGACGACACGCTGTCGTTGACCAACGCCTGTGTTGGACTTTTGCGTTTCAGCTCATCAAGTGTTTCTTTTTGCAACCTTGCCGAGTTGGTAATCGTTGCGTGTGTTGTGTCCTGCTTTCGTTTTGCGATAAGCGTCTTTGCTTTCGCTTAAGTTCATCCCTCCGCGTTGGGTTTGTTTACCTTTCGTGCGAGGCCTAAAGCTTGCAGATGTTCGCCGATGATGATGATGATGATGCCGCTACTCTAGCGGGTTCTTGCTCGCCGTCCGCTCGTCCTGCCAAGTTCCACCGATTGTCTTCCCCGTCTCGCTCTGCTGTTGGTGACGTCATTGACGGTACTACGCCTGCACCTTTGACTTCAATGGAGAGCTCTCAGAGCGCCGCTAAACTGGATTACGCTGCTGTGGCTTCGGGCTTCTCTTCGACTTCGACTGCATCACGTGTTCCCCTTGCTATTAGTTCTGGTGTCTCGTGTGTCAGAGTGCAAGATGTTCTTCGCATCACAGTTCCAGACTCTTCCGCAGAAGGTAAGGATTTACTTTCTCGCCAGCAACTTGGCCTCGTTTTCGAGGCCCTGCCTGACACTCCTTTAAAGCTGTATTCGACAACCCTGCGTCGCATTCTCCCTACCGGTGCTGTGACACATATGGCTCGTAAGCCACGTTCTGTGGTGGTTTACTTTTCGACCATGACTCACGTTGATCTAGTGCAAACGACCGGGATTGTCGTTCGCCGCCGAACTTTGTTTGGTGTCCCGGTTTCTCAGCCTTCGGTGCTCTTGACGCTTTTCCCGGTTGCACCAGAGCTTTCTGACGTCTTGCTACGCCATGCGCTATCTCAGTGCGGGAGGGTAATCGGTCCGATCCGATCACTTTCCGCGGCTCCGAACGATCCAGAGGATAAATCTATCCTCGGTCTCCGTCGCCAAGTGCGGATGGTTTTTGCTAATGATCATGATGCTGCTTCCTGTCCTTCGGTGCTTGAATATGTAATTGGTAGTCAACGTTTTCGTGTGGAAGTGTTCCAAGATCTCCGTTGCTTCCAATGTAAGGGTACTGGGCACGTCCGTTCCCAGTGCCCTCATCTCGTCCCTCTACGCAAACCTGCTTCTGCGTCGGCTGATGTTCCTAGATCGTCTTCTGTGACCCAACGTGCTCCACCATCTTCGGAACCCTCCCTTATTACCGCTTTGCCTGTTTCGTCGGAACCTCCTGCCTCTTCCCTTCCTTCCTTGGAAGTGTCTTCTGCTTCATCTCCTACTGCAGTTCGCCCGGTATCAAATGTTGCTGACCCCCTTTCTTCTAGCACCGGATCTTACTCGACGATTATCTCGGCTTCCCCGCCTCCCTCGTCTCTTCTTACAGCGCCAGTTACTACTGCTTCTGTTGTTTTTCTAGGTTCCGGTTCAGTCTTACCACCATCTCCACTGCATGATCCTACTCCCCCATCTGGGCGGACCAGGTTGAACAAGTTGGTTCGGTTCTTTCTGATGCGCCCGCTACTGTGTCTGATGATGGTTCTTCTACGGACCCCATGGAAGCTGTTTCCTCCCCAGAGTCTCCTGCTTCTGACCCCGTCCCCCCGTTTTGTCCCTCTGTTCCACTTACCTCCGAGATGGTTCCCCATCTTGCCAACTCAGACTACAATTGGACGCCGTTCATTTCTCGACAGGTTTTACCATCTGCTGAAGCGTTGGGCACCTTAGCCCTGGTGGATCTGACGATCGCCCCTTCCGGCTTCCCAGCGCTCCCTGATACCAGCGAGATTCCTCCCTTAGCGGTTGAAATTGCCACTCCGGATTTTATTCTTCTTCTCTGTGCGGTTTTTCGACTCAGCTGGAAGGATCTTCGTCTTTGGTTTCCCTTCTGTGCGAATCCTGCTGATCATGTGAACATCTGGCGCCACTTTGCTACGTTTTTTCAATGGCGAGTGTCCCCGCGTCCTCGTCAGCCATGCCCGGAATTGCCTGATTTCACTTTCCGCTACACTACAAAGGTGTTCCTCGATTATTGTAACAACGTGTTCCTGCTCGATAGACAAGAATGTTGGGTTTTTCCTGACCCAGGGCTTGATCGTAGCACTGCATGTAAGGACCTTTGGACTTTCCTGTACGACTTTCGTCGCCTACGCTCCTAAACTGTTTATTGTTACTTGCCTGACTGCACCCCTGTGGTGACTTTTTGTGATGTTTCTATGCCGTTGTTTGTCGGTTTCCTGGCCTACTGCCCAGTGTTGCGTTTGTATCTTTTCTCTGTATCTTTGTCAGCTTTGCTTGTTTTACCCTGTTTTCACCTGAATTAATGCGTTTTTGTACGTTTCGTATGTTTGTTGTTTATGCTCCCGACTTGTGTTTCGTGCTGTGTGATATTTTTTTGTGTGTTTTTCCCCCATTGTTTTGGTGTTTGTATTCATGTACTGTGCGTGGTCAATTTTTATTTTTTGGTGTTTTTTTTGTCCCTTCGGGGTCTTTTAGTTTTGTGTGCAGCTAAGTCTGTCGCTGTATTCTTTTTGTGTTTTACGTCGACCGCAAGCCGTTGGTCAACGCATTTCTCTTCTTTTCTTTTTTGCCTTTTCCTATGTCTATGTGTTGGTTTTTCTTCTATGTTACTTGATCTTTGTTAGTTACGTCTTGGAATGCTGCGATGTAGTTGCTTTTTGTTTGCGCTGCGGTGTTATGTTGCCGGTGTGCCTTGGCGCACCTTCTGTTCCCCGTGATTTGTTGTATGTTGTGTTTAGCTTTTAATAATAAAGATTTATTTGAAGGCAGTGGTCTAAGCGCCGGCTTCTAATCATTCGTCCGAGAAGGGTCCGGGTTCGAATCCCAGTCAGGCATGGATGTTGTGTTTGTCTTACGGCACTGGTTTTCTCCCTACCCTGGAACCAGTGACCCTAAATTAGGGACGGGCGACAGCTTATAGCCCACTGAGTTACTCACGGTGGTCGTTAAACCCCCAACAAAAAAAAAACTGGTTTTTATAATGGTTTTTACTTCATTTATTGTATTTTAGTTGTTACAACAGTAATAAACATGATACATAAGAAGTAATATATAGTGGTAACAACAGGGAATGAGGAGGGAAAAGACCATATAGGCCTGACTTGTCCCTCTTCTTCCAAAGTAACAAGAGTAACTTGAACAAACAAGACGACAAGCTGGCATGCTATTGAAGAGCTGATGGAAGTATAACAAGGATTGCAACATTATTATTGCACTATATAGCTTTAGTTAATAAATAACACTTGAGTTTTTTTTTCTTCAATAACGTAATATTATTAAGGGATGTAAGATCACAGGGTAACGAATTCCACAATGTAGAACCTGCGTCATTGATATGTGTTCTAAAACTCTGTTGTAGGGAACATAGGAAGCAATGATTTTTTTTTTCCTGGTATAATGAGAATAACTGACTATGTGTGTTGAGTAGGATTAAATCTTGATATAAAGTATTCTTAATTCTCTTGAACATTAGTTTTCCTAAGTTGTATCACGTTTAGCATCAAGTTCTCGTTATTTACGCAAGATTGCAATAACATATTGTTACGTTTATGTAAAACGTGATGGAACTACTTTTAAAGTCGACATCAAGTAATTTTGCTTCCTATACTTCCAATGGAAAAACTTCTGCACACATTTTCTTCAAAATTAATGAGTTCCCAAAAATGAAAATTTGAACTACACTGGCGGCAAGTGAAAAAAGAACACCAAGAAGGAGACATCTGATACCAACAAAATTTATACCGCATAATAACGGAATACAGAGGATAACGTGATCAAAGCATTATGGCAAAATACAGCTGTATTTGCTGGTAAACTGAAAAATAACATTTCCATGTAACGTGATTAGTACGAGGTTGAACCGCCATGAACTGCGTCACACTGTGCAATTCTGGCATGGAGTCTGTCGTACAGATGTTGGATGTAAGTTTGGGGTATTGAGTTCCAAGCATCCTCAACCTGGACGCGTAAATTGGGGATGGTCGTGGCTAGCCGTGGAGACCGGATAAGTCTTTGTCCCATAAAATCCCACACGTGCTCAATGGGGACAAATCCGGTGAACGTACAGGCCATGGAAGTTGTCTCACACCCTGAAGTGCATGTTGCGTTGCACGTGCCGTGTGTGGGCGTGCGTTATCTTGCTAGAAAACACCACGATGGACCGACATTACAAATGGCACAACAACGGGCTGAATGACGTTGTTGATGTAGGAGGTGCTGTTTAAAGTACCCGGTACAAACACTAGCTCTGTACGCTTGGCGGATGCAAGAAGGGTGGAGACGCTGCCCTGTGCGTCTGCGAACACGCATACGGCCATCGGAGGCTCCCAAGCACAATCTGCTTTCATCGCTGAACACGACAGATCGCCATTGCGTTCTCCAGTGCAGACGTGGGCGACACCACTGCAGCCGTACCTGACGGTGGGTTGGAGTCCGAAGTACACATGCCAGAGGCACACGTGCACGTAGTCCTGCATCCAGTAGACGGTTGCGGATTGTTCGCAGTCCCCTCAGGTGCAACGGTAGCTCGGATTTGCGTCGCAGTGGATGTTCTGCTTGGCAACGCCGCTCTTCTTATGCGTCGATCGGTCCGCTCATCAGTCCGTCTGTGACTCCCGGTTCCACGTCTTCTCGTGTGGGAATGTTCCTCGGACCATCTACGCCACCATCGTACCACCACTGATACTTCCCGTCCAATTCGCTCCGCAATACGACGATACGACCACCCGGCCTCGCGGAATCCGACTAGACGACCTCCCTCAAAGTCCGATAACTGCTGAAATCGTACACGTCTTCCATGTCCAGGCTTTGTAGCTTCTTCAGGGTCTTCGCACGTGTCCCTACGCCGACGACTGATTAATTCACTTCGTCGTACTCCTTAAATACCACCGACGATGATTTGCATATTATGCCGTGCTGTGGCGTAAGCGCTCACCGGTTGGTTCCGAAATTAACATCACACCTACGTAAACTCGACTCCATTAACATATGTAAATTTCATGATCGTCCGCCAATTCCTTCTTGGTGTTCTTTTTTCGCTTTCCGCCAGTGTATTTCGGATAAAATAGCTTCATTTTATAACTTGGAATACTTAATATTTTCTAAAACATAACTATAATTATGCAATCCAAAATTTGTTTCTCAACTGACGTCCTCAAAGTACAAGTCGCGCCTTCGTTTTTCTGGTTTCAACACCACCAAATGAAAAGTTATTGAATTTTAATATAATTATGATTATGGTTTAGAAAATATTAAGTATTCCAAGTTATAATATGAAGTTATTTTAATCGATGTTCAAATGTTATTCCTTGGGAACACACTAATTGTGAAGGAAATGTGTACAAAAGTTTTTCCATTGGAAGTCTAGGAATACATATTAATTGACGTCCACCTTAAGTGATAGTATAAAAAAATATGTTTTTGTGTAACAATGAAATGAACTATACTTGCGTCACTTCACGGAGCAACATACACCACACGATCAGATTTCAGTAATGGTTAAATGCTTTAAAAACTAATAAATTAATTAAAAATCAACAAATTGGAATTAAAAAAAATCCCTATGAGATGCAATTATGCCTTTTTGACCGCTATGTGCATACCAAATTTCAAGTCTCTACGTTAGGTGGTTTCCTCTGAAGGCGACAGACAGACACGGCAATTTTATTAATGTAGATGGAAAACGGATTTCGGGGATTTTTATTTTCTTTTAGACTATCCAAATAAAGAATTACGTGTCTGGTTTTTGTTCCGCATGGTTATTAATTCTTCCCTTGACTGCCTATATAATTGTTTTCATCACCAGTAATGTACATTGTTTTAATAGCTATTTTTGTGTAATAGTACCAGTGCATCATTTTGTGCTTCTATTTTTGTGTACTCGTATAAAGAACGGGAAAAAATTCTAATTCTATAAAACAAGAACTGGAATTTTTCTTCTTTTACGACCATATAAAAATAGTAGCAGGAAGTGATGCTATTACACAAATAATAGCGATTAAAACAATGTCCATTATTAGTGATTAAAACGAACATTATATATATATAATATATTGCCCAAATTGCTGTTTTAGTAAATGACGATGTGTGATACCATTGGAACCTAGGCAATGATAGACCATCAGTGTAATCTTATATATAAAACACAAAGTGTCTGTTTGTCTGAAGCAGCAAAAACTCTCGAACGCCAAACTGTGGCATCGTGAAATTTGCATAGCTTATTAATACTGGAATTTCTAAGTCAACGCAATTATTTTAAGATCTCTACGTTGCTCCGTTCGCGAGTTATGAATTAATTAATAACTTAATCAATAAAGTCAGCGTTGTTAGCTACGTCATCATTATCCTGGTCCAAATCTGAAAGCACGTGACTGCATTCATCGGCGCGGCACATCACCAGGTGTTTCTATTATTTGAGAACTGTGCATAAAAAATGCAAAAACGAACTTTGCGAAATCTCAACGAAACGGGCTGAAATTTTTATCAACTCCATGAATTGGTAATAAGAGGAGCCCTTCAAAATTTCACCGGAATCCGGTCAAAACTTTTGAAATAGGCATGGCATTTTTAATTCATCGGTAAACAGAAATATATACGCAGAAACGTTTAATAAAATTTTGACGGCTAATTTAAAAAGTTATTCACCGATTCAGGCGAAATTTGGAGGTCATGTTTCTATTAACGATTTATGGTGTTCATTAAAATTTCAGTCAGTTTCATAACATATTCGCAAAGATACGTTTTTAACTTTTTTATCCCAGAGATTCGCCCCTCAAAGACGTCTGAAACTGAAGGCATGTGATGCATTTGATCGTCGATAACAAATTGTTAACGAATTTTTTTCAGTCAGTGTTCTAATGCTGTCTCCTGGAAGCGTGAATAATAATTCGTAACGCTTTTGGTCCGTTTCATTCTACAGATTCCATACATTATGTACATTTCGTTGCTTTAATTCTCGACAAATATTTGTGACAGCAATGTACGGCCAAGTGCTGAAATAATCACACTATGAACAAATAATTTGTAATGACCTAATTTGTGAAATCAGCTTTTTCCTTTCTTGCAAGCATCATTTTTTTCCCCGGCCGCCCCGGTGGCGTAGTGGTCTAAGCGATGGCCTCTGATCATTCGTCCGAAAGGGGTCCGGGTTTGAATCCCAGTAAGGCATGGATGTTGTGTTTGTCTTGCGGTACTGGCTCTCTCCCTTCCCTGGAACCAGTGACCCTAAATTAGGGACGGGTGACTGCTTATAGCCCATTGAGCTGTTCACGGTGGTCGTTAAACCTCCAACCAAAAAAAAAAGAAATTCCCCGATTTTCTTAGTGATATATAAGGGAATATAAAATTAATAAGCCTAAATACCGGGCAAATCCGGGTAGTAAAGCTATACCTTATATTTTTCTGATCACTTGAGTAAAGATAAGTTTCTAACATTCTGCTGTGTTTTCGATAAAATGTTATATAGATTAAAGCTAAATCAAGCTGTTAAATAAATGCGTCAAAACTTTATACTCACAGAACATGAAAGCAATTTTTATTCCTTGATTTATGAGCTTCACCCTGGGACCATATGTGCACGTAACACTGAATGAAGGAACCCATCAAAGAAAAGACTCTTTCTCATTCTTCCTAACTGTTTAAGCTTAATTGCAAATCAGGTACATCCTTTCATGGCAACTGTGTTTCCCTCTAATATTGCCTTCTTCCAGCGCCATCCCAAACTCCCCAGATTGTTCGTGAATGGTCCGCGGAAGATGAGGAACTAACTTCCTGGTATTGCCATGGCCTTCAAATTTCCCAATCATTAATCCAGTCGAGCATATCTGGTTTGTGTTGGAACAGCCAATCCGATCTGCGGCGGCCCAAGCACGTAACTTACGAGAGGTAAAAGATCTGCTGCTAACGTATTGGTACCAGATACCACAAGTCACCTTTAGAAATCTTGTAGCCTCTGTACCTCGCCGGGTAAGAGCTGTTTTGACGGCACGCGGGAAACCAACATCATATTAGGCAGATGGTCATAATGTTTTGGGTCTTCTGTGTATGTTGTTTGCAGTAATACATCGTGTGGCAGTTCTGTTGCCAGATAACAATGAAAAACAATCAAATCCACAGCAATGGAACTTGGAAGAGCGAGAAAGAAAGAATAAAAATAGCTACGTTTCTCATAGTAAAATGTTTATTATACATCGACTATAATTTCGCAGAGCGTTTGGCTCGGCATCATCAAGACGAATGAAGCGTAAACATTCAAATCATTGTGACATCATCAAAGTTCTGACGGTCACGGATTTTGGTGAGTTGTTTCCACACGGCTGAAAGAAATGGAGTTGTCGTCATGCCTTTGACAAGTGGTGAAGAGTTTCGGTCTATGTAGAAAGCTTCTAATACATTAGACTTGATAGTCGAATCAGGAATGTCAATAAGCGTATCGTTTCCAAACAAAAATATATGGTTATTTTCCTGACAATGTTAGGCTATATCTTCTTCAGTTCATAGTTCCGTACATATGTCTTGTGTTCCTTCACACGAAAACTTAAAAGCCCTGCAGTTCTATCCTATACATGAATGTCCATATTCAGAAGGTTTCTGATAAATTCCCCAGGAATTTATGTCTTCGACGTTGCCTTTTGATCCGTAAAAATTCATCTTGTGTATGGGTTTGAAAATAACTTTTAAATTAAAACTTTTCTTTCGCATTGGGAGGTCTGTTCTATTATTAGGTCTTTCGTAGTATCCCCCAGTTCTTTCGTATCGGGAGGTCTGTTCTGTTATTAGGTCCTTCGTATTATCGCCCAGTTCTTTCGTATTGGGAGGTCTGTTCTGTTATTAGGTTTTTCGTATTATCGCCCAGTTATTTCGTATTGGGAGGTATGTTCTGTTATTAGGTCTTTCGTATTGGGAGGTCTGTTCTATTATTAGGTCTTTGCGTATTGTCGCCCAGTTCTTTCGTATTGGGAGGTGTGTTCTATTATTAGGTCTTTCGTATTGGGAGGTGTGTTCTATTATTAGGTCTTACGTATTATCGCCCAGTTCTTTCGTATTGGGAGGTCTGTTCTGTTATTAGGTCTTTCGTATTTCGCTCAGTTCTTTCGTATTGGGAGGTCTGTTCTATTATTAGGTCTTTCGTATTATCGTCCAGTTCTTTCGTATTGGGAGGTCTGTTCTATTATTAGGTCTTTCGTATTGTCGCCCAGTTCTTTCGTATTGGGAGGTCTGTTCTATTATTAGGTCTTTCGTATTATCGTCCAGTTCTTTCGTATTGGGAGGTCTGTTCTATTATTAGGTCTTTCGTATTGTCGCCCAGTTCTTTCGTATTGGGAGGTCTGTTCTATTATTAGGTCTTTCTTATTGTCGCCCAGTTCTTTCGTATTGGGAGGTCTGTTGGCGCGAGCGAGCAGACAGGCTTCGGAGATGTGACGTGCCTGTCCCGCAGGACGAACATGAGATAAAGACAGATAGCAATGAGAGCACATGCCAGTGTAGCATAGTGGATAACACTCGGAGCTCCGGAATCGAGAGTTGGGGGTTCGAATCTCTCCCCTCATATAAAAATGGAGAAATATACTTCGTCGTAGTTTCCTAAATATTTTGACAGCTGTGTCTATAACGGAAGGGCTATATCCTCTGTGTACTGCAATTCGTTTAAGAAAATCAAATTCTTTCTGTAAGGAATCCTTGCTTGAGCATATATGTATTGCGCGGTATTCGTATTATGTGTAGAAGGCAGAGATCTTTTGTTTCCATGAGTGATTTGTTTTTGCATGTGGGGATAAGAAAACAGCAAATGGTTTTCGATAAAGTGTTTTACTGAAGGATCCTTCCGAGCGTGACACAAGGACATCAAGAAATTGTAAGCAGCCATTAAATCAGTCTCACACATGATTGTATATGAGGATCAATTGAATTGATCCTCGTATACAAAAAATTTCATTTGCATAAAAATTGTATATTGTATTTTTTTTTCTTTTACCACTATGAGTAACTTTAAAGACTATGAGCAGTCGCCTGGCCCCAATTTACAGTCACTGGACATTTAAAAATCTGTGTAACGTTTGTGATTTTCTGAATAAGTTCGCACGATTGTTTTGAGAAGTTCCGTGGAACTTGAAAAAACTCAAGCCTTTGCGGAATTGTTGGCTTGACATTACTGAATAGCCGCAGTTTGTTCAATGCACATGCGCAACTTCTACTGAAAGTTTGAAGCGTTTCCGGTTGTGAAAGGCGCATGAGTAGCGTTCTTCAAAATTTGCGTGACGTTTCTAAGTTGAGAGTAACTTTTCACAGTACATTTGACGAAGAGCTAATTTTCAGCCTTTTAGTAAAATATTTCACAGTTCAGTGCGACTTTTAAGAATTTTAGCAATTCACTAGATTCCGGTTAATAAGGTAACATCGGGGCTTAAAACACTTTGGCCCAATAAAGCTGCTGCTCCAATTATGCGAAGCTTTATCCCAAAGAGGTAATTTGGAATGTTCTCCAAGAATTGTTCCAAATAAACGGCTGTCCTGGTTAACCAATGGCCCAGTTAACAGAAATCTGCTGTGTCGTTTATTTGTTTGTTTTTACTAAGAAACATGGAAGAGTTTACTGTAAATTCGCTGAGTGCTTTCGAATTTTGTTATACTTTTCAGAATCTTGTTTGTCAGTTTCTTCGATGTGAAGTGCATCTTGTTTACCTATCCTTCGGAAGCTTTCCGTGTGTATTGTGGAACGTTCCATAAAATCAGCCAGGCACAATATTTCATAGTTCTCAGAAGCGTGTGGAGCATTTCTTGAGATTGCTTGCATAACGTTTTCACAAATGTTGAGGCAGCTAAGCCACCCCCCTCCCCTCCTTTTTATGTGTAACCTACTACAGATTATTTTTGCAGTGTGGTTCCAAGGAAGGGAAAAATCCAGTGCCACCGTAAGGGACACACTGCCCATGTCTAATTCGGGACTCTAACCCCTCACCCCTACCCCCACCCCCACCCCCGACCCAACTGTGACAACTACCTGGAAACCTACTCTGACCACTCAGGCAGCGGGACGGCATTTTTTTACTATTACGTTCTTCTTTTACTAGATTTAAGAAACAACCATTGCATGTGATTTCAGTAGCTTCGACATTCTTTTTGGAGTTCATTTTTTAATGTTTTACTGCGAGTGATTTTAATGGAACAGGAACTGTTACCTTGTTCTTCCGGACTATGGCAAAAAAAGTGTGTGGGAGGTGGGGAAGTATAGATTAACTTAAAATATTAACACAAATTAACTTAAAATATTTGAGTTAATCTTGTTAGAAATTACAACATTGAAGTCTCAGCTGATGTGTATTAATTTCTGCTTCTGTCATTGACCCTGTATTTGCAGTTTCCATGAAAGGGGAAACTCAAAAACAGGATAGAAAAACAGAACAATGGACCATCTTCACTGTATTTACAAGAAGCATCCTGTTTATTGACTTCTATCATCTCATGCATGTATATTGACGTCAAATGTTTAATCCAATCTCATTTCTGTAATGACAGGAAAGTTTCTTCCATTTGGAAGTGAGTATCGGTGCATTAGTGGAAGTGAGATATAGGTTAGTAGTGCGGAAAATATAGTCCCCTCCTTGTTGACTGCCAACCACGCCTTGACTGGCGCTGCCCGCTCTCACCAAGCTGGGTTCTGGCGACAGAATTTAAGCGGTGTAACTACAGTGGACGGCGCTTAATGTAATTTCTTCGGGTTGAAGATATTTTCATCAAAATAACTGGATGAGTAATACTGCCATAAAAATTCTGTATTTCCAATAATTTTTAATGCTGAGTGGCAGGCATATTAACTACAGGTTTGAAAGTTAAGTTAATGCATTTATTGATATACTTTAGACTAGGGGCATTCAACCCCAGGGCCCGTCGAGCCATTTCATGTCAGTTAGGCAAACATTCTATCAGGAGCTGTGACGTACTACAGAGGTAAAGCACGTGTCAAGACGACAAATCTGCAACGATACATTCTGTTAGTGTTGCTTAGTTGGCCGAGCAACTTACTCTGGAGTGAGGAGGGGAGGGTCGCGGATTCGATCTTCACCGCGGACAAATTTGTGTTTTCGCATAGCGGTATCTCGTTTGGGGTGGAGTGAGATTTGTATGTGCCGAAATCTACAATAGAGAATAAATGCAATGTTTGTGTGATGGGTTGGAGGAGATTGAGTTTAAAAACATAACAATGATTGCGAACATAATATTAGTAATTTCGTGATTTTCACTCAAAACATAATTTACCCTAAAATTTCGCGTTGCGTAATTTAACAAAATATAATCACCATCTATTGGAGTCGGTAACGCCCGCTGCCAGTTTTTTAAAGAAGTGAAAAGTTCCTGCCAGTGTTCACCCCCTTTTTGCCGCCTATTCCTTTTATTCCTAAGAATTGCCACTATCCTATTAAGAGGAATGGATGCTACGAGAAGAATGTTAGTGCGGAAAGGAAAACGTTAGTGCTTTGGCGTCACCCTGTGGTTGAGAAGAGAGCTGGTGAATATATAAAGCTTGTGATTGGTTGGTGATAAGAAGGGCGCCGAGTGGTTGATCTGAGCCGGATGAAACACTTCAGTCATCAGATGCGTTTGGTCTTTGAATGCCTGCACAATGGCGAGCTATGATAGCAAAATGAGAAAGTTTGAGACAAAGTGCGATTTTTTTTTCAAGAAAAGTAATCGTCCCATTCCTTTTTTGTTCAGCATAAGAATATGGCAATTTGCCTTATTTGCAATGAGAGCGTTGCGGAAATGAAAGAGTACAGCATCAAGATGCATTATTATACGAAGCACAGTGCGGATTAGTCTAGATTGGAGGGACATTTTCGGTGCGGAAAAGTTAATGAATTAAAAGACAAGCTCAATTGTCAGCAGTCGTTATTCTCCAACGTAAATAAACAGTCTGAGAACAGTGTTCGCGTTAGTTACATGATAGTAGAAGAAATTGCGAAACGGGGAAAACCCTTTATTGACGTCGGAGTTATGAAAGAACGTCTTTAATGTGGAGTTGATGTGCTTTGCACGTCACAGGCTCTAGTTGTTTCAAACATTAGCTTGTTTGGTGTGACAGTAAGGAATAGCGAGAAAGATGTGGCAGCAAATGTATTCAACGATTTCAAATGCAAGTGCAAGGAGTTTGTGTTTTGTTCTGTAGCAATGGATGAATACACAGATACAACCGATAAGGCACAAGTATCCGTTTTAATTCGTGGCGTTGACAGAAATTTAACGATTGTAGAGGAATCAGCCGCTTAGTTGTTCTTAAAGACACGACAGGGGCTTCAGGTTTGTATTCAAGTCTAAGAGATACCTTGGCTAAGTGTAAGTTAGACTTGAGCAACATATCTGCCATAACCACATATGGTATGCCTGCTATGTGTACAACTGTAATGAAATCTGACACGAAGGAGTACGTCAATACTACGATGATGGCTTTCCATTGTATCATCCACTAAGAAAATTTGTGTTCAGAGTCTTTTCCAAACTTTTAAAATGTTATTACTGTTGTTGTGAAAGTGGTGAATTTTATCCGATCGAAAGGTCTCAACCACTGGCAATTTCAAAAGTTCTTTAGTGGCAGCACCTTTTCGACCAGGTGATAGAAAATGTATTAATTAGCTGCCCCTTCCTTAGGGAAGTCGAGAAGCATGTAAGTGTACCTTCGTTAGCTCGTAGAAGTGCCTCACTTATCGCTTCTGGAAAGATCTATCAGAGCTGTGGTTCTTCGTTAGTTGGACGCAAATCAACGTCTGAGTGTTCAGAAAGAGATCAAAAGATTAATTTTGAACTTTTGAATTTGGTAGTTAGTCAATGACGTCAAGAAAACCATAACGATAACCGAAGCTTTGATTACATTTCTCTTATAAGTTTTTTTTTCTGGTGTGGACTTATGATTCAGGCAACATTATAAATGATCACTGTAACGGCCCTCGCTACCCTTACGTCTCATTAAGAAAATAGTTGTAATCCAGCGAGAGTCATCACATATTTATTTGGTTCGATCAATTGAAGACCTGATACTGTCAGTTTCTCTTTGTTCCGTTACGCCTCTGAGGAGACTGCTTTGGTTAATAATCCCTCTGACCCACATGTGGAAAGAAGAGTCCAGTCTTTCTTGAACAGTAGAAAAACTTGAGTTTAATGTACTTTACTCTGGCTTTGGCATATCTCATGGATGTTTGAATGGAAGGCTCACTTATTCCAGCGTTTATCGTTCTACCGACTTCCGTAACACGCATTATGTCTCAATAAGAGTGAAAAAAACCCGAGGCTTCTAAAACCTTTCGCTTTCTATCACTCTTCAAGACCATCTGTTTTCTTTCCAGCCAAAAACCATCTGCCTCATAAACCACGTGTTTCTCCTCCTTAACTCAAGAATTTCTCCACTCTTCTGCTAAACGTGTCTCGGAATTATTTCCTAACTAGTTTTGCTACATGAAAACCAGCCCATGACCGCACACCTCCATTCAGCACCCTGAAGAGTTAATCCCTGCCACACAGGTACACTACTTTTGACATTCTTATCTCGACGACTCCGCCAAATTGTGTAAACGAAGGAATTCCATGTGGGTATGACCATATTAACGTACATTTATAATTATAATTTCTGAACCAGGGTTAGAGAATCTTACAATCGCAGTAATATACATCCATCATATGACGTCATGATTTGAGTAAGTGCTGTCCCTAAATCACAACAGGTTGACAATCCAGTCCTTATCTAGCTCGTCCTCGTCAGGGACAGAACTGACAATTTCAAGAGCATTCGGTTGCAAAGTCTTGCGGAGAAGAGAAAAAGTGATCCAATAAAAAACGCAAAATTCTGGGCGTCGTCCATGAGCGACGCGCAGGTGAAACTCTCGACCTCAGCGACAAATTTACTGTACCAAGGCTGCCTCACAAAAAGCAGCTAGGTTAGGTAACAAGAATCAAAGTGGCAGAGATGATATCTGAAAACAGGATTTGATGAAGGAGAAGGTGCAAGTAAATTGATGGAAAGCAAGAAGATTTAGATTTTCTTCCTGCAAGGAACAAAACTGAATAAATCCTGCAATTGCTTAATGCTTGATCTAAGCTTTTATATTGTGCAAATGGTTAAGGAGGAAATGGAGTATGGATTTTCTGCCAGGAGAGAACACAAAGATAACATTTTGAAAACGAGGGGAAGTTGTAGATTTACACTGCCGACGAAGTGTGAAGCAAGGAATGTTGATGCTCTGTTTTCCGTCATGTTCAGTACATTGTCTTTAGAAACTACTCGTATTTGGATAAACATTGCTCAGCAAGTCCCAGAAGATCAGTATCTAGGTCCCATAGCCGGGGAGGGGACTAGAAAGACATCTGGGAGAGTCGCTCTGTGCTCAACTACAAACTATATTTTTCCACAAATGCAAAACGAATTTTTTCTTTGTTTTATCGCTTCTTTTGTTAATTTACTTTACTAGCGAACTATTTCTCCACGTCAAAACAATAAAATAGAATCCAAAAAACGAAAGAAAAACTTCTCTCTTGAAATATAAAATTATAAATCACATTTACTTAATTTGCTTGGTGGTAATTTAGTTCCAAATTCCTTATCGCCGCAAGGAAAATAAATCCCAACTAAAATGCGGAAAACTATTTAGTATTTTGATATAATATTCTGGTCGTTTTCATCCACGAAATGTCATCGAAGAGTCATCTTGTATTTCGACTCTTTCCACCCTCATCTTAGAGTTCAACTTTTTTCTTTATCTTTAATCGCGCATTCTCTTTCGCTGGTAGTTGAAGGTAGCTTGTTGCCGCCTCGGAAGCGCAGTGATCTAAGAGCTGGCATATGACCATTCGTCCGAGAAGGGTCTGGGTTCGAATCCCGATGAGGCATGGATGTTGTTTGTCTTACGGCACTGTCTCTCTCCCTTCCCTGTAACCAGTAGCCCTGAATTAGGGACCAGCGACCGCTTAGAGCTCATTGAGTTATGGTGGTAGTTAAACCTTCAATAATAAAAGCAAGTTAGTAAAATCATGCAATGCATTGATTATGATACGCTTTCCAACATACCAGAAATCATTACTCAATTTATGAGGATAATGGCTGTGGAATAAATCTCGCTCCTGTGCCCTGACCTTTGACCCCATTTCGATGATATTAAACAGAATTGGTTCAGTATACCTCCGGAACAACCCGAAAACGTTTTGTCGTAATCGAAGCATCTTTACGTAAGTTATGACGCACAAGGACAATGGAATGAATCCCGCTCCTATGTCCAGACCTTTGACCCCAGTTCACCCATTTTCAGTAGGGCTCGTCCCCGAAAGGTCCCCTAGCACATACTAAATTTTCATCGAAATCGAACCATTTTTTATTAAAGTCATTACGCATAAGGGAAACGGAATGGATCCCTCTCCAATGTCCTGACCTTTTACCCCATTTCACTCATTTTCAATAGGGTTCGTCCCCAGTTGATCTCCTATCATATACTGACATTTCATCGAAATCGAAACATTTTTACTTAAGTTATGGCGCATAAGGGTAATGGAATGGATCCAGCTCCGATGTCCTGACTTTTGACCCCATTTCACCCATTTTCAATTGGGTTCGTCCCCAGTTGACCCCCTATCATATACTGACATTTCATCGAAATCGAAGCAATTTTTCTCAAGTTATGGTGCAGGGCAATGGAATGGATCCCGCTCCACTCTCCTGAACGACTTTGACCCTATTTCATCCATTTTCAAAGGGGTTCGTCCCCAGGTGATCCCCTATCATAAACTGAAATTTCATCGAAATCGAACCATTTTTACAAGTTATGTCGCATAAGGGCAACGGAATAGATCCCGCTCCGATATCCTGACCTTTGACCCTATTTTACCCATTTTCAACAGGGTTCGTCCCCAGGTGATCCCCTATCATATACTGAAATTTCATCGAAATCGAACCACTTTTACAAGTTATGGCGCATAAGGGCAGCGGAATAGATCCCGCTCCGATATCCTGACCTTTGACCCTATTTCACCCATTTTCAACAGGGTTCGTCCTTATCTGGTCCCTTATCACATACCAAACTTTCACTGAAATCGAACCATATTTACGTAAGTAATGACGCATAAGGGCAATGGAATGAATCCCGTTCTTATGTCGTGACCTTTGACCCCATTAACCCCATTTACAATAGGGTTCGTCCCCAGTGTTTCCCTACCACATACTAAAATTTCATAGAAATCGAATGATTTTCACGCGAGTTATCGTGCGGACGGACGGATGGACGAAGCTGGAGCATATACGCTTCTTCAACCTACGGTTGGAAAGCGTAAAAAAAGGTAGCTTCTTCTTACCGTGGTCAACATCCAAACCCCTCTCCACTCAAATATGAAAAGACCTTTTATTCTTCCCGACAAACCCCTTTTCCGCGACGAAAAAAGATTACAAAGTCGCTCGTACTTACAGCGAATCAATGAACGGGAAAAAGTTGAAAGGTCTTCCTCTCTCTTACACAAAGATTTCCTTCCGGTACTATTTTCTAAAGCTAGAAGGATACATTTGACTAAAACCTCCCCACCACCTTTTTTATAGGTAATTAGCTGCAAAGTTGTTTAACGCAGCTTAGCATTTTGCAACCCCTTACCCAGTGACGGTGTTTTAGTCTTCAACGCAATTACGACTCCACCTTCGCCTCTTTGCATTTTAATAATCTTCCAAATTTTATGTTTCTTCTTAGAAACAGGCATTTCTCTCCTCTTATCAAACTCTTGACATTAACAAGCCTATGTGGTAGAGAATTATTGGCACTGCTGTTTCTACTGATTCACATCAAGAATTCGTTCCGTTTGAGTTATTTACGCTTTCCAACCGTAGGTTGAAGAAGCGCATATGCTCCTGCTTTGTCCGTCTGTCTGTCTGCACAATAACTCGCTAAAAATGGTTCGATTGCGATGAACTTTTAGTATGTGGTAGCATACTAAAAGTTCATCGCAATCGAAATGGGGTCAAAGGTCATACATAGGAGTCGGATCCATTCCATCGCTTTTATGCGTTATAACTTACGTAAAAATGCTTCGATTCGACAAACCTTTATCATATTGTTCCGGAGGTATACTGAACCGGTTCTGTTGAATATCATCGAAATGGGGTCGAAGGTCAGTGTACGGGAGCGAGATTTATTCCACATCCATTATCCTCATAACTCGAGTAAAAACTTGAGTAAAAAGGCTTTTATTGCGACAAAACTTTAGTATATTGTTCCAGAGAGGTATACTGAATGAATCAATAGTCAGGGTAGGGAGGAGGGTTAGTCTGCGCCCGATTTCTGGTATGTTGGAAAGCGTCTCATGATCAATCCATTGCATGATTTTACTAACTTGTCAATCGTAGCATCTAAATTTTGCTTTTTACGCTTTCCAACCAAAGGTTGAAGAAGCGTATATGCTCTAGCTTTATCCGTCTGTCTGTATATCCGTCAGCACGATAACTCGCGTAAAAATGGTTCGATTTCGACGAAATTTTAGTATGTGGTAGGGGACCATCTGGGGACGAATCCTGTTGGAAATGGATGAAATGGTGTCAAAGGCCAGGACATAGGAGCGAGATCTATTCCATTGCCCTTATGCGTTATAATACATAAAAATGGTTCGATTTCGATGAAATTTTGTGTGGTAGGGGACCACCTGGGGACGAACCTATTGACAATGGGAGAAATGGGATCAATGGAGCGGAATCCATTCTATTGCCCTTATGCGTCATAACTTACCTAAAAATGCTTCGATTGCGACAAAACTTTATCATGTTGTTCCGGAGGTATACTGAACCAATTCTGTTGAATATCATCAAAATTGGATCAAAGGTCGGGCACAGGTGCGAGGTTTATTCCAAAGCCATTATCCTCATAACTTGACTAAAAATTCTTCTATTGCGACAAAACTTTAGTATGTTGGTCCGGAGGATGCTGAACCAATTCTGTTGAATATCATCGAAATGGGATCAAAGGTCAGGACACAGGAGTGAGATTTATTCCACAGCCATTATCCTCATAACTTGAGTAATAACTTGAGTAATGATTTCTGGTATGTAGGAAAGCTTAAAATAATCAATCCATTGCATGATTTTACTAACTTGTTTCTAAAATGAAAGTGCAATACGCGAATAACAAACAAAGTATGTGTATGTAAGCTTATAATGGATTACGAGTGCAAAAAGACCGTTTCATAAATCACAGATAAAGTATTTACAACAACTTCCAGTTTCCAGGGGAGGCTGAGCTCCCTCTTAGTCTACTGCTAGCTATGACTCTGAGATGTGTGGGTGTGCGCTTTTTAAAAACTTGAATGACAGTGCTCAAGCGAATGAAGATGGGAATTACCTGGTGACAGAGGTTTCTGGGGTAGGAATCCCGATGGGGACAGAATAAGACTATATAAACCTCTCCTCCTTCTGTTGAAAGAAATGGGATCTTATGGCATTTAAGATAAAAATGAAGATTACGTGCCTGGAAATAATGGAAGAAATTGGGAAAAAACAGAAATTTAATTAGTGAAAGAGGTGAGCAGGTGAATGTAGAGAGCATGGAATGAAACAAGGAAAACTGTGGAAAAAACCTTTCCACTGTGGCTCAAAAGCAGTTTTGTAGCCTCTCAGGAAACCAAGAATGTTGTCATTAGCGAAATACGGGCAATGTGCAAGTAATAACGTTGCATAAGTGAAAAACTGTGACGTCGATGAGCGATATTCCTAGAAGAAAAAGAATAATTATGAACGCGGAATGGAGGCGTGACAGAAGATTATGCTGGTAAGAAAATGTATGGAGAACGGGTAAAGAATATGTGAGACGAAGAGTTGCAAACATACTGCTGGGAAAGTAGGTAACAGGCATACCTAAGATATCAACTTTGTAGGTCTATGTAATTGCAACATAGACAAAAATTTGCGTTGTGATGTGGCACAAGGCAGAAAGGTTTTTCCAACAGCCACCATGCCTAACCGTACTGTAACGTGCCCATCACCTTATTCATTTCCCATATGCAAATTTACATATTAAGTCTGGTTTTAAAATTTAATTTTCATGTATCGGAATAGGAATTAGAACAAACAAAATATGCTTAGCCGTCCCGGTCACAGAGTAGTCAGAGCCGTCTAGTCGTCCGAGATGAGCCTTGGTTAGAATCTCTGATGAGCCATGGGTGGTGTGCTTGCTTGTCTTTCATCTGGTACAGAACTATCATCTGGTACACGATGTTGTAGACTGACTATGTGCGTTTGATGATTCCACTACGGGGTCCATCTGAGGACGGCTTTGAAAAAGTAGAAAAGCTTTAAGGAGAGTTTGGTGGGAGTTTGATAGTGAAATAGTGGTGATCCTGAGCATGGCGTGATTTCAAACATTTTATTGGATTTTAATGGTGAAGTGTTTTTAAATTTCGTATTTAACTGGTTGTGCAACAATTGAAGATGCATATTAATAACATCTATGAAAATGCAAGTGCAAAGATTCGACTGTTAGGTCTCCCCAAGTTTCTTCCACGACGGTCTGGCTTGTGTCAGTCTCCATGTTAGTCCCGCATACTTGCGAGGCTCATCCACCCATCTCCCATGGGGTCTTTTTCTGGGTCTTTTCCTGTCCCTTGGAATCTAGTCTAAAATTTCGGCTGTCCATGGATGGTCCGTCCTTCTGGTAATATGTCCAGCACATTGCCATTTCAGGAATTTTATTCTGATCATGATGTTTTCCACTCTTTTCATTTTTCTGATCCACGAGTTCCTCTTCTTATCTCTCCTGGCTACACCAAGCATGCATCTCTCTATGCTACTTTGAGTTGTCTGTAGTCTTTGTATGTCTTTTTTAGTTAAGGTCCACGTCTCTGCACATACGTAAGCACTGGAAGGATGCACTGATCAAACACTTTTATTTTAAGACATAATGGCATATTGCTCTTGAAAATTATACTGTTTCTTCCAAAAGCTTTCTTTAATATGTTACCTAATGGATTTTACTTACCACCATTAGGTAACATATTAAGGAAAGAACGTGTTTCGAATGAAATAAATCTTGCAGAAACCATCATTGATAATGGCTCATTACTAACTTCTGGTAATAACAAAAAAATCCATCCTAGATCGAGCAGAAATATATGCCATTCCAACCAAGACAGACAACAAGATTCCATTTATATCGGAAGTACAAAAAAGGCGTATGATTGCGATATTGAAAGAAAATATTCAAGATTGGCAAAAGAAAAGGCCAAGAACGGCTCTGATACAACACTGCATAGAAAATGGAAGCCTGACTGGGAGAATATTAGACATTTGACATCACACAAGACTCATAGACAGATCATAACATCGGAAGCGGTGGTCATTGAGAAATTTGGAAATAGATGCTGCAACACTAATTCACCAATTGAATTACCTCATGCCTGGCGATATCTGACCGAACAGGAAAACAATCGATTTCAAAAGGCTAATAAACATAGGTTCAAAGATCACAGGTGCGGAATGGCAAAAGCAGACCAAGAAGAACACAATGCCATAGATGCCGCCACTAACAGCTTGCGCAGTGATACGCAGTTGTCCATGGTCTGCGATAACGAAGGCTGAAGCAGAGCGATACAAGACATTACAGCAGTCTTTCGAGGATCGTCGACGAGGACTTGGTGCCCACGTACACCTTAATGTTTCCACTGAGGAAGGCAAAATTCTTGTCAAAACATGTTTGGAAGTGTGTTACGGTGGTGAATTAAGTTTGGGTCCATCTTTTATTCTTTTGTGTCGTTTTTATTCATTTGGGTTTTTTAACTTTCACGTTTTTAATCATCATTCCTTGCAAAGACCTGTACAAAGGTATAGAATTTTAACTCGAAATAGTGTTTTTTAATCCGTGAATCCTCCGTTCCGGCAGAACTTGGATCTCGTCTAAATAAGCGAATGTCTGTTCTATCGGGCAGAAGCTTTGCCACAGTGACTAAAAATTCCGAAATTATTATGAGTAAGTAAACATTTTTTACTATTAATATTAGTTTTGTATTTTCATATAGTTATATGGACCTAACTACTCCACCCTGCATACTTAAACAAAATATACGTGACGAACAGTATTGTCGCTACTTTTAATAGCAGTTCTATATTGATATTTTCTTGCTGTTTGGCTGGAGCCCCACTCATGGTGGAATTCGCTCAGAAAACGGATTAAACTAAAAGAAATTTCCCCCTCCTTAGTCCTTAATTAAAGTTTTTAGCTACTTTTGACATTCAAAATTGGAAATTATCCCTTAGTATTAACTGCTTCATTTGGAATCACTGAGAATCATTACATTTATTTATTATTGGTGTGGTTCAAAGAATCAAGGGATGGCACTGAATGCCTGGTGCCAACAAAATTTTCCACCCCTGGCATAGGTCATTTAGTATTTCTTGAACTTCCTGAATTATCTTGTTGCCAAATTCCGTAATCTATTAGCGATCTCCATCTGAGAAAGATGTGTGTTTTGCGTAAATTATAAGTTTCACTTTTGCGCGCAGTGGTCTAATTGTTGGGCTCTGACCAATCGTCCGAGATGGGTCAGTTTTCGAATCGCGGTCATAATGGATGTTGTGCTTGTCTTGCGGCACTGGCTCTTTACTTTCCCTAGAACCATTTACCCTAAATTAGGGACGGGAGACAGGCTTATTATAGTCTATAGAGTTGCTCACGATGGTCGTTAACCCCTAAACAAAAAATGACCTAAACTTTTTCTTCTTTTGGGAACAACTGCGGTTACTAGCTAAATATTCTTTTTTTTTCTTCGTATCCATCTTTCATTTCACATCGTTGTACAATACTTCATGATAAATGAACAATGAAATTAGTACTGAATCCCCAAGGCCTCCCATTTACATTAACTGCAGCTGTTCGTGAGTAAGTGTCTACTTGCTCAGAGTTCAATTTCACAAAAGATCGTTCAGCCACTGTGGAAACAATTTGCAGGAACCAGTGTGTCGCATCTAGTATTCAAATCAAACCGTAAGCTAGCACTCGCACAAGGTCACTCTTAAGTGCGGAATGCCGTAAACCAATATAGTCTGACCTACAAACAGTGCCGCAGATGGACTAATAGTCAGCATTCCTAACTGCTTCGGAAAATTCCCTGGATCGATCCTGTGCAGGTAGGAACGTTCGAACCATTAATTATCCCCAGTGCGTTGGTTATACATGTTAAGCTGTCGGACCCCGGGTATTTGACCGGTTAAAAATAAGGGTTTTTTTTTCTCACCTCGCCTCATTCTCTGTCCCGTATTGCTGGTGTGTACTTTGACATCCCGTGACGTTAGTCGCTCCTACTGCGCACCAAGGACGCCGTCAAGCGGGTGTGAAAGCCCACCCTGAAAATTGTGTAACCCACCCTGCCGCCCATCCAGTTCAAGATGTGCCATATTTCAATTTTTTTGAACTTTAAAATATAGTCTGGAATTTGTCAAGGAATAATGACTCCGGTGTTTTTCGTCGTGTAGCCGTACGTATTTCCCACTACAAAATGCGTTTTTCCTTCTCCATAGAAATGTAATAAACAGAGCATCCACAGGGCCATGAAAACTCAGTTGTTCTCCAATCGTCCACATCCTGAATTTAAGCCTTTTCTTCAAGTTAGTATGATTAGGGGGAATGAAGTGGATGAATAGGAATTCACTAAGGTTATTAGTAATTGCTCTGCTAATAAAGAGACTAAACGAACAGAAATCAGTTTATTGTCGTAGAAACAGCAATAGAGAATACAATTCTGTTAGTTAGCTTACACCACCTACGGGCGGCTTCATCAGGCAGCTGTTTAGTAAACGATAAACAGAAATGTGAAAGTTAATCATACTAACTTGAACGTTTCCTCTCACCCCTAATCCGCGAAAACATTTGCTTTAAGATCTTTCTCGTAGGCATGAAATTTTCTTTTAATCAGGGCATTTTACTGCTGATGGAGGCAGTGCGTCATGTTTATCATACGGGTATGTAACTTTTAAGGTTTTACTAATTTTATTAAAAATGGATGGACGGAACATTAGCAAAAAATGACTCCAAATTTAGACTTCCTCTTTTGTATTACAAAAAAAGTACAAAAACTTCAACAGTTCCAAAATTAATGAGTATGTATGTGTCCAGGAGGGGGAAGGTGTATTGCGAATACTTTTGCACCCTGTAGAAAAAGGTAAACAAATTCTTTCTTTCAGTTTTTTGTAAATAAAGTTGCTATTAAACTTTCCCCAGCAAAAATAATACCCGTCGCCTATCCTGATTTCGAAGTCTAGCGCCGTCCCTGCTGTGCACACCATTAGCTGTATCTACTGACTTCTCTCCGTCTACCAACTTTCTTATCGTGAACCTTCTAGGTTCCACTTTATGTTCCTCCTTGTCCTTACTCAGTTGAAATGCTCGTAATAGGAGTAGTTAGTCGAGCCTAAACCTTTTCTGTAGGCGGAAGCCCTACAAGGCTATTGTTGAAATGTATCCGGTGGAGGGATCTTGCCTCAAAAAATGCTACACTACTGGGAGTGGTAGATGACAGACCTGTCGGAAGCAAAATATAGTTATTTACAAATAATAAAAGCGCGCTAGGCTCGTGGATTTAACGTTTCGGAGAAAGGCATCCATGATGTATAACACAGCAAATAAATTTTGCGAAGTGGAAACGTCCCGTTTGACTTTGTGCACGTGTATTGTAATTTGATTACTTGAACTGCGATCACTTATTTTCTTGGAAACATCCCGACAGTGTGTACGTCTTTGTTCATGTTTTTGTTACTATTTCAAACCACAGGCTTAGCGCTCTTGGCCAACGTATTTCTTACTATTTTAAATCATTGGCTTAGCGCTCTTTGGAAAATTGAGGCCCTCACACCAATAAAGGTAAACCACCACCACCAACTAACGTCCCGTTTGCTACGGAACAGCTGAAACTAAGATCCAACACAAGTCATTCTACGGCTGTCATCCAGAAAGTGAAGATAGATGTTGGTGACGGAACCAGACACAGCACATCATTTCTGCTAAGGCGTGAGTGCCCGTAGGAACCGTTAGCACCGTAATCCACTGAGATTTAAATCTTCCTAAACGTCACAAGAGCAGAGTTTACAAGCTTTTCCTAAGGCACATTTCGGAAAGAAGGACCGCCTTGCGGAAATCTCTATGAAAAACACATGACCGGTGGAAGCGTGCGGTTACATTTGACGAAGCCTACGTTTACCTATCAGAGTGCAACAAAGCCCATGCAATTTGCTCTTTGCCTGACGGAGCCCGCGCCTTTCCAAAATGGCATCGAGAAAACAAACTTTTCCGCAAGGCTTTGGTTGTCGTTGAATTCTTGTACGGGATCGAGTTGTAGGTTCGTCGGGTGGCTAAAAATATCAGTTAACGTGGCGTGTAACAGTGGCCAACACGATTTTTGGCACATGGCAAAATGAAGGTGATTCTAACATAACTTTTCGCGCTGAATTCAAATACGCAATCAGAATTTTTCTGTCACCCAGTTTTTCTATGATGAAGCATTTTGCTAATAAATATATTGAAAGATTGTGCCTGTTTTGTCTTAATTGGTTATGTAATTTTTCCCCAGGCAGGCGGTAGGCAGAAGAGTTGTGTCGCGAAATAAACGTCTCTAGTCTGAGCATCCGATGCCAGTAGTGAGCAGACACTCACTGTGTACACACTGAGGGTATTTGAGCTCTCTCTTGTCTAATGATATGATTACTGTGTTGAGGTTAATGCTGTGTCATACCATGGAAGTGTTTAAATCTTCCACAAATCTTCTGTTATGTATGTCGCGAATTGACATTTAAAGCATAACGGCGAAATTTCACTCGACTCGTGAAAAAATGTTATGAGTTATATTTTGGCTGTAAAGTAGGTGACCGAAATAAGAACTGGGTCCCTCATATCTGCTGCTCGACCTGTGTGAAGCGTCTGGCAGAATGGGTAAAGGGTTCCTAGCATATGTGCTTTGCAATTCCCATGGTGTATAGGGAATCCAAAGGTCATTCATCAGACTGTTATTTTTATTTAACAAAAATGAAAGATATAAGAATATCCAAACACAATGATATACCCAAATTTGCCATCTGCTATCAAGCCAGTTCCTCATAGTGGAACGTTTATTGGAGATTTTGATAGGTAATTGTAGAAGATGAAGACTCGCAAAACAATTCAGCTGGCCTAATTCAACATGAGGAGCAACACGACTACTTCTGAAGAAAAGTACCTCTTCTTTTCAGCCACATCTGTTACCACAAGGTGATTTAACCCTTAACAACACACATGAAGACAAGTGAGCACTTAAAAATATTTTTCATAGGGTCCGCCTGGATACCACGTGTGTGGTTGAGGGTTGAATGACCTTGTTCGGGATTTGAATTTGCCCAAAACACAGGCTGAACTTTTGGGGTCTATGCTAAAACGCAGGAATCTACTTCAAGTGAGTTTTTTCGTAAACACCAGGATGAATTCAAAAAATTTTATTCTCAAGAAAAGGATTCAGTTTATTGTAACAATATTTGCTCTGTTATTGGCCATGAACATAAAACAACAAAGTGACATCTGTTTATTGACTCCTATAAAAGCAGTTTGAAAGGTGTCCTTTTGCACAATGGAAACAAATTTCCTTATGTGTCGTTAGATCATGCTGCTAATACGAACGAATCTGTGAAATTCCCTTTGGAAAAAATTCAGTATGACAAGTACAGTTGGAACACCTGTGGCGATTTAAAAGTCATTGCGGTGTTACTTGGTTTGCAGTTCCGCTATACTAAATTTTGTTGTTTCTTGTGCGAGTGTTACATTCGAGACAAGAATAGTCATTACATCGAGAAGGAATGATCAAAGCGTGAATCACTTACTCCTGAACAGAAAAATGTTGTACATTCTCCAATGGTCATCCCTGAAAATATTTTTGCCGCCCGATGGCGCAGTGGTCTAAGCGATGGCCTCTGATCATTCGTCCGAACGGGGTCCGGGTTCGAATCCCGGTGAAACATGGATGTTGTGTTGGTCTTACGGCACTGGCTCTCTCTTCCCTGGAACCAGTGACCCTAAATTGGGGACGGGCGACTGCTTATAGCCCATTGAGTTGCTCACGGTGGTCGTTAAACCTCCAATAAAAAAAAAAAATTTTTTACTCCACTTTATGTAAAATTACGACTTTTTGAAAAAAATTCTTAAGGCTGTAGATAAAAAAAATGGTGCTGAGTTTGCTTATTTGAAGGAAAAGTTTCCCCGAATAAGTGATGCTAAAATTAAAGGGGTTTTGTTGGTCTTCAAATAAGTGCAGGTGGAAAATTCAAAGATCTATTAAGCCAAGTTGTAAAGACAGCATGGAGATCGTTCAAAAGTGCCATGGAAAAATTTTAGGAACATTTTAAAGCATAGAACTACCGTGACATTGTTAGTGAACTCTTACATCCATTCAAAGATATTGGGTGTAATGTCCCTTGAAATTTATTTTTTAGACTCTCACACTGTAAAAAAAAATTCTGAAATTCACGGGTAACTTTCAGTCATTTTTTTCGTGAATTAACGAAGAATATTTCTGATACCTTTTCCATGAAATGACGGAAAAAAACCCGAATTTCATGGATTTCTCGTACCACGGGAAAATCCTGAATTTTCAGAAACCTTTCCTCAATTCCTTTCGTATATAAAGGAAAACTTCCGTTCTTCTTTTTTACGTAGACGTATGATGAGAAATTATCGATAATAGAAGCGATAGGTGATAATACTCGAGGTTTGATTAAACTTTTAAATTTCAATCGTCTGTCAAATTTTTTAAGTTCCGTAGCGAGATCGAATATTGTGGATAGCATATCTCATGAATTTTGTTTATTGTGGCAAAGGATATTTCTTCTCCCTCCCCTATTTTGTGCACCAGCTATTTATTATATATTGTGTTACTGTAAGAAACCGGGTACTTAACTTATTGTACAGATGATTATACGATGTCTGTGTATCAGTCTTTGGACAACTTAAGACAAAAGCTATTATAGCTTTCAAGACTAAATCTTATGTTTAGTTTTGTGTGTGTGTGTGTGTGTGTGTGTGTGTGTGTGTGTGTGTGTGTGTGAAATAATACTATAAAAAAGTGCGTTTCACCTTTTTTAAAGATAACTGAAAGTCATTGTTAGTTAAAAAATCAAGTTGCAAAGCATTTTGTTTCAAAATATCAGGACGAAAAATGCTTAATTTGTAAACAGTCATGCTACAGAAAAAGAAAACATTACAAAACTATTCAGAAAAATAAGCTCCAACAGAAAACAAAATGACTAAATCACTCGCATTAATGACAAAATAAAAAAAAATTCATCGTCGCGAAATTCACGAGTCTGACTGTCGAGCGTTCGTGGCTTAGTGGTTAAAGGTTAAAGGCACGGTTTACGTGTCCAGCCACCTCAAACGTCGGAGGTTCGATCCTGATCTCAGAGCAAGGATTATCTGGGGCAAGGGCTGGAAAGCACACGCTCGTCGATTTTGCGGAATTTCAGTTTAAATACGGAAAAACCTAAAGTGGACTTTTCTGAAATAAACGGAATTACTGTCTGCGGAAAATCTAAGAAAATACGGAAGTTAAAATAAACAGGCACTTTTAAAAACGGAAATTTCTGAAAAAGGCGGATACCTACCGGCAACTTTGCTTCACATTATTTTCAGAATTTTTTGTGAATTCACACCACTTAGTTTTTACAGTGCACTTAGATTTCTTCCATGAGAATCTTGGTGCTGTCAGCGAAGAACATGGCTAACGATTTCACAATGACTTCTCAGTCAGGCAAAGTGGAGTTCTAGCATGCTTGCTAACTATTGTTGCACACTGACGAGGGATGTTTCAGATGCTAAATACAGAAGAAAATCGTCAACTATCACTTTTTAAGTAATATGAATAGTGTTACAAATGTACGTAAATATACAGTTTTTCCAGATTTAACCTGTTTCCGTCAGCGATAAAGAAAAACTAGTAATATATTTGAATTCGGTATAAATAGTGCTATTAGAATCACAGTTTTTCTTGTATCCCAGAAATTTAGTTTTATTTTGTAAACCAGTACAGACAAAGATTTTGATACCAATTTACGAGCAGGAAACAATATTGCTGAACGGTAGTGACTAAACTCTGTTACACATCTACCTAGAAAGCTTCCAGCCACACATCGAAGTCAGCCCAAATTTGCGAAGCAGGAAACAGTATTGCTGAATGGTAGTGACGAAACTCTGCTACACATCTACCTAGAAAGCTTCCAGCCACACATCGAAGTCAGCCCAAATTTACGAGCAGGAAACAGCATTGCTGAATGGTAGTGACGAAACTCTGCTACACATCTACCAAGAAAGCTTCCAGCCACACATCGAAGTAGGCTCAAAATTTCTTATGGTGAACCAGAAGACTGAGATTCAGGCAATAAATACCATGTGAAGATATTCCAGCTAAAGCCTCTCCGATGGATTTCTGCACCTTTGGATTAGTGAAACGTGCTCTTCAGCGGACATGACCACGTGCAGTAGGTCTTTCGAAAGCGTGCCAGGAGGACTGGAACAATATCAGAAAGTCTACTTCAAAACAGCCTTTTACAGTGGAAATCGCGTTGCAGAGCTATAGTGGTAATGTAAAGCCCTCAGGCTGAACACCTGGGGTAGTGGAGAAAGGACACTCCCTGTCGTCTGAAAATAACTATCATAGATCTTAAACGACCTTCATGTAATAGGTTGCAGACCTTCGTAAAGAATTCGGGAAAATTCGTGTGACAAGTATGTTTACCATCCTGGTCCAGTGAAGAGATTTTGTTCCAAAGATGTTTCCAAATGCCAACGAGAGCTGAGGATTGTTTCACTTCTTCCGCGAATGATGCTTGAGTAAACAAACGCTTTTGTCCATCCGCCAGCGGATTTGAGGAAGAATTTGTGCTCAGAATTTCCGCAAGTGTCTGACAATACTTCCTTAACAAAAGCTTAATTGATCGAACATTTGTGTGCCATGTAACCATTGTTGCTGGATAGTATCGTCAAAAAAGAAGTAGGAGCTTTTTGAATGGATTATCGCAGAAATGGGTGAAACAAGTTTGTTGCAGGCAAGCCGTTAGAACAATGAGTTCAATTTTTTTTTCTTATTATTTTAGGGGTTAACTGTTGTATAAATGTGTGTAATTACTTTATACTATTTCTACGTGATCTTCGGCAAGTTTTAAATACAGCCTGTCCCAATGGATAATTATTTGTAATAATTTCGAAATGTGCGCAAGGAAGAAGATTTGACTCACATTGAGTTAGGTAATCCTATAAACTGTTTAAACATTTTAGGACTCACAAATATACCTGTTGCTACATAATATAAAACACACAAAAATGAGATGGGGATACTTCTTGAATATAACACTAAAACAAACGCAGCAACACCAACGAACACTGCTAGCGAATAAACCGCAGCGTGAGAAGAGACTAACTCCTTCATTTGCGCAAGTTGCGGAGCTAAAATCACGTGGCCCCGTGTCCGCTCTCATCGCAGAATCCAAAGTGAAAAAACAACCTTTTTCTCCACTTCAGAACAATGTGTGCGAATGATCTGTGTCATGTAATATTCTACATGAAGCTACCTAAATATTTTTCAAATTTTTTGTACTTATAAGTATTCAATGCTTGATAAAGTTTAGTCTTTTCTGTATCACCGGCACCGCATGATAACTTTACATACAAATTCTTTTCAACGAATGGTATCGTTTAATATAATCTGAGAGGTGTGGTTCGAATATTATGTGTTCCGTCACCCCACCCCCTCCCCTTAGGCCATGCGTTATATACCACCATTGCAGAAAACAGTTTCTCATTTGAAACATTTGTTTGGTAAACAAGAGATCTTCTTCTAGACATATGCAACAGACGCTACTCGATGCCGCTGTGGTCCAGTGGTAGCATGTCCGGCGCGTAACTGGAAGACCCTGGGTTAGATTCCGGGTGGCGGCCGATGAGAATTTTTCCGAGACTCACTTATTAATGTGGAAAGAGCGATGATTTCTGTTTGGTGTTTGAGGAAAGTGTTGTAACGATGATGCCCCTATTACCATACCGTTATCGTGGAAATTGCTTTGCAACTACTATGGTGGGATTGGGGGGGGGGGGGCAACTCAGATAACGACCCGATCTCCGATGTGTAACAACATGGCTATGTAATGAGCATGCGCATGGACCATACTGATACATCGGTGTGCTTCCTGCATATAAACCTCTTCAAAGGCAAATCATAACTACATCATCCTATGACGGGGTCCAGAGGGGACTTGAAAGTGCTAATGTTTTTTGCCTTGTATATATTTTAAGTGTTCTTTTAGAATCGTGTACAGACGGCAATATTTATTTTACTATGCTTCGTTTATTCACGAAACGGATCTTGGAAAGTGATCCCTGTGAATTTCTGCAAATGTTTTTAGTGTAGAACTACTATGAGTGATCCACTGAGCAATTTTCAAGTTTAGATTGGAACTCCTTTGTCGCACGGAGTGTTAGAGAAAAGTTTTAAACAAAAGGCAGTGAAGTTATGAATAATGCATCATTCGATCATGTCTTCGTTAAGCCGGGAATATTTTTATTACTCATGAGCAAAGGCAGGCAGGCAGGCTGTTTCGCTCAGGAAGCAACGTTTGAATGACGGCATCAAACGTTGCTTTGCGTGAGAAGAGGTTTTGAGATGCCTTTTGCAAGCCCGAGCAAAAACTTTTAATTAACATAATCCTTGTCAGCCTCATATTACATCGAATAAAAAATTGGGTTAACAAGAAAAACGACGCTCATAAAAACACCATCCTTGTGCGAAACTGTTGCAATGGAAAGCGGAGAAGCCTGATGAATGGAGCTCTCACAGCGTCCTCCTTCTCAAAAGAGACCTTAGAATATTTTTTCTTTGCTATTTTAGATTCGTAGATAAAAAGAGATTTCCCAAGGCGGCAAAAAGTGCAAGTTTTGTCCAACATCAAAAGAAACTAAGCGTTCCGTTTTCTAAATGTTTTGTACGTTTGTGTGGTGACCCATGAAGAAAGTAACTTGTCCCGTGTGCGTAACGATTTTTAAGTGATTAGTACGTCAAAGCACAAAGAATGTAACTAAATGAATTGGAATTAAAAAAAATAATAATAATCTACCTCAAACAGTAAAATCTCAGGGATATGTGAAATATCCCAACTTAAAACGTGAATTGAAATTACTATCGTGTAATTGTTTAAACAATATTTACGTTAGAGGTGCTGTACTTAACTCCTGTTGCTGTTGGGAGAATTTATTATTATTGTTGTAAATAATAAAAATTTTCATATTATTGACTTTGTTGCTAAGACAAGTTTTATTTAAGTTATGAATAATATAACAACCTTAAATATGTGCCGCATGTTTGAGAAGTTCTCGGCGCAGTATATTTACTATCTATTGTTCACGTCTTTTGTAAAAAAGATCGTGCTTATATCACCTTGTCTGTCAGTCTGTGGACACCATATCTCAACTTTTAGTCCGATTTGAAAAATTATTTTTGCATTGGGAAGCGTGAAATATGCGAATGATGATCCTTCATTTCGCTTTCTTTTACGATTCACAATTTTGTTGCTAGAGGGCGTAAATGCAGATGATATTGAATTCAAAATAAATTTTATTCCGTAATTTGCTTCTAAAATCCGATTGAATTTTTTTTTACCCTTCGCTTCCGTTTATATTAGACTATTTTAAGCATAATCACTTTCAAGTTCCGCTAGGGGGCGTAAAAGTAAATTGCGTTTACACCGGTATCTCTGCTTCTGAAGCTCCAATATGACAAATTCTTTCTGCAGCAGATACAGTTCTTGATGGGGAAATCTTTTGCATATAATTCTAGTTTTTGGTTTAGCCACCAGGGAGCGTCAGTGTTGATTTCTGCTCCTGATGTATTTGCAGCAAAATTTGAGCTTCTGAAATCTCGATTGAAGAATATCTTTGGACTGATACCACTCACGTCCATAAACCTTTCGGAATATTTTCTTAAAATAATGCATGGTTTCTCCGCCAGGGGCCGTAGATGTATATCTTATTTTTTGTCAATATCTCTGCTTCTGAGTCCGATTTGAAAATTTGTTTCTTTGTTAATATAAATAAATATATATTAAATGTTTCTTTGTTGGAGAGAGTTTCCGCTGCGAAATGTTTCTCATATAATTTAAAAATGTTCTTAACGCGCAAGCCTGTGACCAGAGGGCGTAAGTGCATGCTCCGTTTACAGCAATATCTGCGGGATTAAAAACCAGATTGAAAAACTTCTTTCTTCGGGCTAATACTATCGTTTTCCATACCGGTTCCAATGACTTTGAATAGCTTTGATAAATTTAATTCGTGTCAGAATGGACTCAAAGGACGTGCTCATTACAACCGAAAATTTGATGTCATCTTTCTTGTTTTCGTTCCGTTTTTGTTGAAAAAGTTCGGTTTTCTCAGATGGATACGTATACTTGAGGTATTATTCAGTAGATGATGATTTTTCATTCTATTAAATAGTGTAATAGCCACTGTATTTTTATTATTTAGTAGTTACACAAGAAAGCAGCAGTTTTAACGCTTTGCTCTTTCGTGTGACAACAAAACAATGAGAATACAGTTACTGGATGCACAATACAGTCTCTCCATAAGAAATTTGCCCCATACTTGGTAATCTGCTCCATATTGGATATATCCCCCACGTAAGTTTCCCAACTTTTCGAATGAAGGACCGTGTACAAATTGCTTTTTACACAAATTATCTGTTGTAGGAGATCTTTGGCGCCATCGTTTCCATTTTTGTCCCAATTTCTAACGTGAAGCTATTTTGCAAGTAGCAGAAGGATGTTGGGGAGATTTCTGGGGTCATCACTTTAATTTTTGTCTGAATTTTTCTTTTCTGTGCAGGGTTCGCCGTAGAAAAAAATGTTGAGGTTTTTCCAATGTGGAGGTGTTAGAACTATTGTACGAAATCCCACAGGTAACGAGCCCGCTGAAACTAGTGCACAATAATTGCAGTCGCGTTCGTTACAATATTTCAGTAATTTACGCATCACCTGCTCCGATATTCGAGAAAAATCATGTTCCCAGTGGACAGGGAGCAGTTAGTTACCAACCTGACGAATTCTTCTTTGGTACTAAATTTGGATTTCCGAAAGTGGTTGTAGGTTTTTGATTAAAATATATATTAAATATATCTAAAATGGTTTTTGATTACTTGAGGATGACCTTGTAATCCAATATATTGCCTTTAACCTAAAAATGGAAGCTCACACATAAACATTTTTTCTTGATTTCTTCGTCTTAACCTGTTGACACCCACTGCAGGGTATAGGCCTCTCCAATCTCTTCCAAGTCCCTCGATCCTTAGCTTCAGTCCACCATTCAGCATCTCTGATTTTCTGAAGATCATCTCTCCATTTTTTTCTCTGGCGCCCTCTTTCCATCTCTTGGTTGGCATTCCATTATTGCTTCTGGTAACACCTTGAAGAGAAGCAAGAGTCGTAATGTCGTTGTTGATAACGGTAGTTTAATACGTCAGTATATTTAGCTGACAATGTAGAAAACTAACGGTTTCTTGGCAGTCAACGTAGAAAACATGTAACAATGTAATAATAGGTCAGTGCCGGATCCAGGCCTGTGAAAAATATGCGACACACAGAGACCCACTATCCTTAAGATCCAGAAGGTTTAAATCTGTGGGCCTCGGGGGCCATTGGATGGTTCCAAAACTCATACGAAAGTTGTTGCAGCCCGGTGGGGTGGCGCATTGTCATGTAAAACAGACCATCGGGCACGAAGGTCATGAAAGCATGTAGGTGATCAGCCAGCACATGCTAGTATTGCGCAGCGGTTAAGGACTGTCCCTTAAAAAAGTCCTTCAGAGCCAGCGATTAAGAACCTTTTTAAGAACATCTCTAAACATTAAGGGACCTAATGTGTCCCACGAAGAGGCTTCCTAAACCATCACAGAGCCTACCTGGCAAGACAGGACCCATGACCTCATGCTGTCGACGCCACATCCGCACCCTCCCGTCAGCTCTGTACATTTGAAAATGGGATTCGTCTGACCACACGATGCGGTGCCACTCTGCAGACGCCCAGTTTTGACGTTCCAGGCACCAGGCGAGGCGTAATGCCCGGTAACTAGTAGGGCGTCGGCTTCCGTAGCCTAAGTCGTACAGCGCGTGCAGTTTGCTCGCTGACGCTGCTTGGCCCTCTGACATTTAACCCGGATGTGATTTGGCCCGCCGTTGCCAAACGGTAGTTCTGTACGTTCTCGGATAGTCTCTATCGACACCGATCATGAATGGCTTGGGATTGGTCACGGCTTGTTCTCTGGGTGTTGGTACGACCGTCGATGATATACCCGCTGTCATAGGCGCCGACTTCGTGGGTTCGACACTTTTTGAACCTCCAATGATTTTATTGGGGGTTCCACGAACCCCTAACATTTCTGCGCGCATTTCGTGGGAAAAATACACGTACGCATGCACCGATGATCCGTTACACCAGACTACCCCCAGCCTAGAGAAATGAGCGCGCCTGGAGACCAAACGGTGGTGCTGGTGAAGTTCACAGAGCAGTATACATACAACACGAGGACCTGCTTTCGGTTAGTAGAGTGTTCGGGGTCAGAATGGGAAAAGCTGCCGGTTTATCGGAGTCTAATAAAAGACAAATTGTGATGGCATGGTGCTTCGGAATTACAATCTCGGAAACGGCGCGGCTTGTGAGTTGTTCGCGTGTCGCTGTACTAAGTACGAATCAAAAGTGGTGTACAGGTGGCCAAACGACGAACCATCGTCCAGCCGTGTGTCGTCCGCAGCTCATTGATGCCAGAGGGAAGCGGAGACTGTCGCGCATTGTTCACAGCGACCGCAAAGCCACAGTGCGACAAATCACCCGCTGCTACAACAGTGGTGATCAGGGCAATGTATCACAGCACACAGTTCATCGCAGCTTTCTGCGCATGGGCCTGCGTAGCCGAAGACCCAGCCGGGTCCCCATGCTCACTGGACGTCATCGACAACAACGCATCATTTGGGTTCAAGATCATAAAGATTGGGCCGTGGATGATTGGAAGAAAGTGGCCTGATCTGACGAAACAATATTTCTGGTGCATCACGTAGACGGCCGAGCGCGGATACTCCGATTCCCAACTGAGGCATTGTTGGGCGGAAACAGGCCGGTGGTGGTATGCTGTGGGCGTTGTTTTCTTGGGACACTTGACCCCATTATATCCCAATAGCACAATTCCTGACAGTTGTCAAGTATCTGAACATCGTTGCGGACCAAGTTTACCCATTCATGGCAACTGTGTTCCCTGCTGGTGATGGCCATTACCAACAGGATAATGCGCCATGCCACACTGGCAAAATCTTCAAGGAGTGGTTCGAGAAACATGCTGGTGACTTTCTGTTAATGTCCTGGCCTCCAAATTCACCTGACATGAACCCAATCGAACATTTGTGGTTCGACTTGGAAAAGCGGGTTCGCGCTAAATCACTACCACCGCGAAATGTACGGGAACTGGAGGATCTGCTGTTGACTTTATGGTGCCAGATATCCCAGAATGCCTATCGATCGCCACCTCATCGAATCGATGTCTGGCCCAGTGGCCGCTGTCTTGTGAGCTAAAGGGGGTCATACAGCTTATTTAGTAGGTGGTCATAATGTAATGGTTCGTCGGTGTATGATAATGTTGCGCCTACAAAAGCAAAACAAATAAAATAAATAATTACCTAGAGAAAAAAATATTTTTCTCTAATTAACTATAATTTGATTCGTTTTAGCATTTCAGGCTTCTTATTGGTCCAGATAGCCTGACTGAATGAAATTTAAATTAGACTTAAATCCTTTGAAAAATGTATGGATCATTCGATTTAAAATTTCCAGAACCTCCAATAAATTTCTAAGTCGGCGCCTATGCCCGCGGTACACTCTTCACATCGTTAACCTCGGGAACCCTACGGTTCTTACCACTTGGGCTGTAGAATGACCCATCTGTCTGCGCCGACAATGCGTCCACGATCAAAGTCGCTCAGATCACCACGTTTGTCTATGTTCATCGATTGCGATACACTGTTGATAAGCTCTGCTGTCCCCTATTTGTCGCCTGCGTTCGGTTTGGGCCTGTACTACTCTGCGCGGAAAATGCCCATGTAAAACTACACATAAACCCTATCTGTAATGTTTTGTCTATTGAGTGTATTTCCCATGGTATGCAACCGTCGAACCATGATAAACTGGTTCACTACTAACTGTATTGATAGCTTTGTGGTCAATGGGACTGCATCTTGCACCAGAACTTGAAAATCTGCGCTCTACATCTCTTTTGACCGTCCTCCAGTTGGATTGAACTGAGCTGAGGGAACACCAGTAGAGCCCTCCGATCAGGGACGCGCTAAACTAGGATGCAAGATAAACGATATTAATGATTGCAGCGAATGGCAATATTTGTCAAGTAATGCAGGGAGACAGGAAAATAGTGCACATTTCAAAAGTTTCAAATCTTGAGTTGATGTAAAGAAATCAATAAAAATGAAACAGAAATAAAACATTAATATCGTTAATTAAAGTTTAACAAAAGAGAAAAAAAAACAGGTGGATGTCTGCCATCGGAGAAAAATTGCACACGTAATTCAGTATTTAATAGGACTAAATTTTGTGTTGGGAGGCCGCTATAACAAACTGTACCAACACTTCAAAGGGAATTTTTAAATATTCGTAACAGAAATCTAAATAGTAAAATGGTATTAACGAAAGCGCCTTGTTTCTTTATTGACGGCTCTTTTTCCACTGTTCAGTTCCCGGAACCATTCTCTACGCTGCAGTCACCATTTCCGAACTTCACAAATCACTCATCAAACGTGCTTGAAACGTATAACTAATTTTCTCTCTGTATGTCGAACAAATCCACTCTCGTGCTTCTGTATCGGCTTTCGCCAGATTCGACAGGTATAACAGAGAATGATAAATATGCACCTTGGTGGTCGCCCTGTCCTATATCAACTAATAGTGTACAAATCTGTAGTACTGTCATCAGAAAGTTTTTCAATATCGTGCACTTTCAGGAATTTGTTATCACACTTCCTTTTTAGTTTGTTTTAAATTGGCGATCACCAAGCTGTCGTCTGAGTCGACATCCGCCCCTTGAAAGATTTTGCATTGTTGGACTGATGTTATCCATCTTTTATTGATTAGGATCAAGTCTATCATATTTTTAATTTTACCTTCAGGGGAACGCAATGTCCGTTTGCGGCAGTCTTTTTGTTGGAACCTGATGTTATAGATCATTAATTCATTTTTCATGGCAAATTCCAGCAATCTTTCTCACCGCAGATTTCTACTGCCATATCCGAATTTTCCCATAACAAATTCTCAACCTACATTATCGGTTCCGATCTTTGCATTCCAATCTCCAGTTATAATGAGAATGCCTTGTTTTGGCGTTTGGTCAATTTCTAATTGAACAGTTTCATAGAATTTTTCAACTTGCTCTTCGGAACTAGAACTTGTTGGTTCATACACCTGGATGACAGTTAAGTTGAACTGTTGGGCATTGAATCTTGCAGTAATGACGCTTTCATTCACAGGTCTATATCCTAAAAGAGCATCTCGTGCTTTATTGCTTAAAAGGAATCCTACCCCTGCCTCATGTCTATACTGCTTGTATCTTTATATGTAAATGTAGAAAAAAAATAAAAACCTAAATTTGGCTTGTGTGCATAACATTTTACTACAACTTTTGCTTACCAAATAGCAAAATTGCTACAAGAAAAACAAAAACTCCAGCTTAGACACAGGATATACAGCACGTACAAAATGGGCATAGACGTGAACTGTTGTCTTCAATGACGTGATTAGGATATATCAACCTGAGGCGGATTGACCCAGCGGGACATTTTCCGGTGGACCACTCCAGAAATGGCCCACTTTCTTTCCCCTTATTTCTTGATTTTTTCGTAATTATTTTGGTATTTTATGAATAAATATCGTTAACAGCATTTCGGCTTTGTATCTGAATGGTTATTTCCCTGAAAAGAGAGAGAGAGAGAGAGAGAGAGAGAGAGAGAGAGAGAGAGAGAGGTGTTTCCTTCTATTTAATGTTGGGCGTTTGCTCTGAAACTACTAAGCAAAATTTCCAGTACTTATGCGAGAAAAGTGCTTCCGGACCAATCACACTGTTAGAAAATTAAGCTCGTTAGTCTTGGAGCCTAGGGTCATTGGTATCCCTATCCTCCTGTTGTATACATGGATACAATAGTGATCCCCTCCCCCACCACCACATATTGACACAGGGTACAAAGCAATTCTTCCGTAGAGATATTCCGAAACCCGTGTCCCACAAACAATTTAACTTAAAAAGAAACAACGATTTACCAGCACTAATTCATTGGTCAAAACAACCAACAGCATTGCTCAGTAAGCAATTAGTGACTAAATAAGTATAAAAATTAATTGCGCAGGAAATATATGGCACATTTCAACTTTCAGAAAGATACTCATGGTGATTTAGTTGGAAACGGTGTCTTCAAAAGGCTCGTTTTTTTATTTTTATTTTTCCAAAACCAAATGTTTCTAGGAAAAGTAATTATCTGGAATTTTAAAAATCCGCTTTTGATTATAATGTAGCTTAGTTTAATGCTATATTCAATCGTGAGCAGATTTTTAAAATTCTTTCACAGTTAAATTGTTCAAATTTGTTCACGACTGAATCCGTTTCGCAACGCGTACTTTAATAGTTCTATCTCATCCATGATTTAACAGATTTTTTTTTTCATTAGGAAATTTTGTGACGTGATTCCCTACATGGTATTTGTCATTTTCTTGTAGCGTCCACAGTGAGTAGAGTTTAGGTCCCAGCCACCTACAGCAAGATCGCCTTTTGGGCAGGACGCAGAAACAGAAGGAATGAGAGCAAGTCTACGACTTTGACAGAACAGTTTGTAGTGAGATTAGAGTATAGTAGATGGCGCCACCATACAAGTACGAGAGTGAGAGAATTTCAGGGGTGACATAGGAAAGGATACCCATTTAACCAGTGGGTCCAGCCTGGTAGCCGTCACTTAACGTGCTCGTCCGATGCACGGCGGATATTCAGCGATTGTTAGTAAATCACACAATCTCCGAAAGATCAGCTCAGGCTTGAACCTGGGGACCTTGCATCGATAGTCTGAATCGCTAACCACTAAGCCATCCGCGGCTCGTGACGTGATTCCCTGCAGGTACGATTGTTTTTGTACTGACATTCCCGGCCTGCTTTGGATATCCAAATCCGCCCCTTAGATCAGTTTAGGACCTCGTAGTACCAGAGCAAAATCATTGAAATTGATAACTAGAACTGAATAGGTTCCCAATCCAGTGGAAACACATGATTTCCCAAAAACCGAAACAGGTAACGACGTGTAAATTATCAAATATTATAGCAAACATACCTAGAGTTCATGTGCTCGGTGTACTGATGTTCAGTTGGTTCTTTTCCTGTGTGCTTTGGAACGACCGGACTGAGAGACCTTACGAAAAACTCCACAAAGGAAAAATCCCCAACACCGCTTTATTATTAGGTCCTTCGGGAAGTAAGTGAACACTCAAATTACCGCAAACCGCAACTCCTCTAATAACAAAACAACGATCACAATATTTGAGGGTAATTATTATTATTAGCATGTGTATATCAGTAGCACGTTCCCAAACTATGGGCAGTTCACGAACACCATTAAAAGCGCCAGTGCTATCATCGAGTCTGTGGAAATGTTTGCAGTTCGGACATGCAAATCCTGTTTGTTATTGTTATCACTGCCTCAAACGGGAGTATTATGTCACAACACACAGTATGTCCAACCATGCTGGAAATAGGGCTGCGTAGTCTCTGACTATTCCGAACTCCTACTCTAACTTCGGTTCACCATCGAAAGCGCCTACAATGGGCAGCCGAGCATTAAAACTGTACCTTTTAATGTTTGCAAGGAGTTCTGGTCTGATGAATCTAGTTTCCTGTTGCACCATGTGGATAGTTTATCTGGAGAAGTGTTTGCACCAGGATGCACCGTAGGAACGAAACAAGCCGGTGGAGGAGTTGCAATACTTTGGGAAATGTTCTTCTGGGAAACCGTGGGTCTTGTCATCAATGTGCAAGAAACTATGACGTCTACCACCTACCTAAACATCATTGTAGACCAGGTACATCCTTTTATGGCAAAGGTATTCCCTTTTAGTAGTGCCTTCTTTCAGCAGGATAATGGGATGTGCCACACTACCCGGATTGTCCGAGAATGATTCGCGAAACATGAGGAAGACTTCCAGGTACTACCCTAGTCTCCAAATTCCCCACACATCAATCCAATCGAGCATCTGTGGTTTGTGTTGAAACGGAAAATCCTAAAACTAACAGGAGATAAAGGATTTGCTGGGAATGTGGTTTCCAGATGCCATAAGACACCTTTAGAAATCATGTAGTGTCTATGCCTCGCCGGGTAAGAGCTTCTTTGGCGGCACGTGGATAATCAACATCATATTAAGTAGGTGGTCATTATGTTTTGGGTCTTCGATGTATGATAAATTTTATTGTTATATCTTAGACTTTGTTCACGTGTTTTTGTTTTCTGTTAAAGCTCCAAATAATGCATAAATTATGTTCTCAAAACTCCATTAAGATGGTGTACTAATGCCCTCCAAGTTTTTGTTCCCCTGCATCAGAATGGGTCTGTTTTAAGTCTATTTGAGCAGCCTTGGAGGTGCAGCGGACAAAGCACTTGCTGGCTTCTGTCCGAGTGGGCCCTAGTTCGAGTTCCGATGAGGCATAGGTAGTGTGTTTGTCTTACGGCACTAGCTCCTGGGCCGGATTAAGGCCTCAGGGGACGCCTAGGCTAAGACGTTTTAGTAGGCCCCCAAAAGATCGGATGATGAAGAATCATTACGAAGTCCAACAAAATACGAAACTCGCAAAATATGTGTTGGATTTGTGGTAATTAATACTTGTGCATTCTTCAAGCTAGTAAATTATGTACATAGTTTTCATACAAGCAAGCCGCTGTATTTTTCACTTCTCTCATGAGAACGTTAGTTAAAAGCTTAACATTTCTAGGATTTGTCTTGGATATTTTATTTAACATTGTATACTTTGTGACGTATACTCTAATTTAACTTTCCTTTTTAGTTTCTTTCTCTATGTAAATTTGAGTTCGTTCTCCTTAGCATTTCTCAAACTTAACGTGATATCTCCTCTCTCGCTAGAGTATGGTTGGCAACACCCTGAGATGAGAACCAATGCTATATAATGCTTGAGCAGCAGTAGCGTGTGGAGATAGAAGTTAACACTAATTGTGAATACGATATTGTTAAATTGAAGTTATTTGAAGGCTGCGTGTTCTTTAATGCCAGTGTTATTGTTGATATTATTTAACTCACGTTCAAATTGATAATGAGGAACAATACACCAGTTATGTAGGAAATAGTAATACTATACTAGTGATCCGATTTATTGGCATATAGGAGATAGACAGATAAGCATTTCGAAGCTTTCGCACATCAACCAGATGTCGTTTTCAAAGAAATTAGACAAACTTTCGCACATCAATCAGATTCCTTGAAAAATGCATCTGGTTTATGTGCGAAAGCTTAGAAACGCTTGTCTATTTCCTACACCAATAAATCGAATCACTAGTATAGCATTACTATTAACTCACGTTCATTTGATCTCACCTTGTTGAAGTGCCAATAGCTTAGTGGCCGAATAAAGACTAATAGTAAGTAACCTTTTCTGAAATTATTTGAGTGATTCGCTTGGAAGGGAAGTTATTAAGAACTGATTTGTACAGTGTTCCGACAGTGCTATACTGCTACGAACCCTAAGAAAGATACAGTAACGTTCGTTTACAGTGCGATATAAGTTATTAAGAACAGAGTTGTAGTGTTCTATACTGCTACGAACATTACAACTTTTCTTAATGCATATTTTGTGTCATGCAAATTACGAAAATTCCTGCTGCTGATTCATTTACGTGATCGTTTAAATCTGTAATGAAAAATTATTTCAGTATGAGGTAAGAAATAGAACTCGTTTGTAAGTATAACAACATCTATTCTGTCAATGTCAAAATGCATTTTTCTTGATTTCCTTTGCGCAAAATCGCCTATTGCGTCGTAGAAATCCATAGATATTACAAAATACCTTTTAATGACCTTGACCAAATATGTGACCAATATCGAGCACACTTTCCCAGGGGTGGACTAGGACAAAAACGCCCGGGGTGCTGGGTGCTACTTGCTGCTAAGAGCCGGTGCTATATATACACTGTATTGATAAGTCACCGGACACCCCTTCAAAAGCAAATGAACGGATCCGCTGCATTTTTAAGATGCGCGGTACAGCTGCAAACGTTATAAAAACAACCCTGCAGCTGACCGCGATCATATCGCAATGTGAGGTTGAGTGAAAATGTCGCGGCGGGAGAGAACTGACTTTGAAAAGGAAATATTGTTGTATGTTATATTAGTGAGTTGTCCATAAGAGAAACCGAGAGGCGTTTGAACATACCCAAGTCTACTGTTTTGGATGTACTGAATACGTGGAAGACACATGACGTGCCTGAAGTAGCAAAACGTACCGGCAGACCAAAGAAAATCAGTGATAGAGAATGCCGAAGCCTCAGGAAAGTCGTTACAGCTAATCGACGGGGTACTGCACACGGCCTCAGTGTACAGGTGAGTAAACATGCTGGAACCTCGGTATGTACATGTACCATTATCAGATAACTTCATTCCATGGGTTACCGTTGTCGTGCGGCTGCTCATAAGCCTTTCACCACCACTCGGAATGCTACTCGTCGTTTAGCATGGTGTAAAGAACATTTATCGTGTACCGTAGATCAATGAAAACGGGTTCAATGCACTGATGAATCCAGATACACGATCCATTAGTTTTATGGCCGTGTGTAGGTATGGCGGCAGCCGGGAGAACTGTATTAACCACAGTGTACTGTTTCTGCGGTCAAGTTTGGAGCTGGCAGTGTACTCTTGTTGCGGTGTTTTTCGTGGTATGCTCTCGGCCCATTTTTTATCGTGGACAAACTTGTTCACCAGCACATCTACCTCGATATTCTAGACAATTTTGCCCTACCAACTCTGTGGCAATGCTATGGAACTGAGCCTTGTTGGTACCAGCAGGATAATGCACCGAGCCATAACGCAAGGACCGTTACGGCATGGTTTGACGATAATTTCGTATCGTGTGTGGACTGGCCAGCACAGATCCCTGATCTGAATCCCATAGAGCACCTATGGGATGAATTAGAGCGCTGCATAAGAAGTTTGGGACCAAGGCCTACTGCTAAGCAGCAGTTAGCTGCAGCATTATGTACTGAATGGAAGCTCATACCTATAGCTGTGTTCCAAGACCTTGTCGAAAGCATGTCTCGAAGGGTCAGTTCATGCATTGAGGCCAAAGATGGACCGACACCGTACTAATGTATGTCAATAAATGCTATGTTGGGTTTCTCTTCTAGGTGCCCGGTGACTTTTGTCAATATAGTGTACATATGTGTGCGTGTGTTTGCCAAACTGCGAAAGGTTAGAAATATACGTGAATACGAAGGTTTCCTTTGAAGTCTGCGCTGTACGTATCCTTTCCCCCAATCGCTTAGAAATAAGTCCCGGCTTTAAGCTTTAATTGGGCAAAAGCATGGCCAGTTGGGTTTCAACACCAACACCACATGTCGTGAAAAATATTAAAGACAAATATATTATGGTGGACACAGAAAAATATAGAGCTCACCTCTACGGTTGATCTTCTCGGCAAAATATTATCTTTCCATCGTACTTCAGGGTCTGGATATTAAATAGTCACAATATCAAAATATTTTACTAATTGCCCACCACTAAAATTACCATTATTCATCATTTTATTCAGCACGAAAATAAATGCAATCAATTACTTGAAATACTGAACATCAAGCAGTCTACAGTTTGTAGCGCCATGCCATCGATTCATATTTTTATTATTTGTATTATTTTGGGGAATTGTTATTCCCTTAGAATGTATTTTGAAGAAGTTGAGGCAAAAGGAAGTAGAACTTCCGGCGAATGCGTCAATTATTTTTTCTGTATCTGGTAGTCACTTTCTATGCTGAGAAGGAGTATTACTTCCAGAAGACCTTACTCCATAACTGATCGTAGTCAGTTTTTAACGAGTTTCAGTTTGAAAATGTTTTTTTACAGTTTGTTTGAGTAAACGCTAGCTAGTGTTTGGACAAATTTGTAAATCGTATACAAGTTTGAGTAGGCGACAGAGTGTAAATTATACTTCTGCAAAAATTTGAAAATGCACTATATGCAGCCCTCACATTTTTTCCTTTTTTCTCTTGTAGTAGACATTGGCCACATATATTCGTCGTCATCGTCAGATTGATCAATATCAGATTCACTTGTCTTTTTGCTTTGTGGAGAGGCCGAAGAATGAGTTAGTTTTTTTACAATTTCATATAAACGTGCAAAATGGCGAAGCTCTTCCTGTGGCTTCACATTAATTTACGTGAGCTTTTTCAGCCAAATATGAAAGTCTTATTATCAATCTGTAATTTCGAAGGAATTTCGTCAAAACGTTGTAAATCTGAATAAGCAAGAGAATTATTAATCAACTTTTTCGTTTTGAATAAATCTTTCGTTCATTGCCGTTTGCGTTACATCAGACTCTACGAAACACGTTTACTCGAAAGCTTTGATCAGTTGATAAATTTGCAGCTGAGTCAGAAACACATTCGCCAGACATTTTCTTAACTGTCTTAATTCTTTAGTTACTCGAAAATCTTCAATAAAGATATTTTCAATTTTTTCGGTTTTCTCAATCATGCCTGTGATGAAAGCAGGAACTCTCACTTTAAGAGCAACATAGTGTTTTTCTTCGGAAAGTTCCTTCAATTTGTCCACCAGATCAGTTAATCCAGTATAATGCAGTCGCTTTGTTTGAAGGTATTTTGACAAAGGAGTTATTTCATTGAGCGCCTGAAGGAAAATAAGAGCTGTACATATGGTTTCATACGAGGTCCAATTTGTAATTCGTCCCCCTTGCCTCAGTTGCTGTTTTAGAGTCCGTTTCTTCAACATAAGCGATTGTATGAAGTGCGTCTACTGCATAATGATAATAATTTCGGGAAATTTAATCTTTTTTATCGAACCACGAGATACTTCTTAACAGCACTGTTCCATCTAGTATCGCCATTTTTATTTTTTTTTCAGTTTTCGCCCTTTATTCTCAGTTGTTTAAAAACAACTGAGAATCACTGACAATAGTTGACCAAATATTTGCTCGTTTGTAAGATTCCAAAAAAAAAAAAAAAAAAAAAAGGATTTTTGAATCAGGCCGAAAAGGTTCTGGGCGTTTACAGAACACTGCACGCAATCCTGAATTACTAACTTTAACACATGCGCGTGACAATGAGTAAAAATAGAATTGGGTACATCTCTTTTATTTAAATTTTGCAGACCTTTTTGTCTGATAGAAACAACATCCGCGGTAATGGATTTTTGTATAACATTTCCCATTAAAATAATGATCTTACGGAACAGTCGTTTTCGATAAGAAAGTGATTAATGCACCTCGTCCGTGTTTACGAGTCGGACCATCTTCTGCTTTATTTATCAAGAGCGTTTTGGTTTGAGTTTGTCAACATGAACTTGCATTTACAGGATCATATAAACACAGGGATGTAAGGTCAGGTGATGCGTAACATCACAGCCTCTCCTTGACAAATGTCAACCCCGCCTTCTCGTGGTGCATCCTGTTCCCACTAAAGGGGCTCTGACGACCGCCAATAGCGGTATAACTATACCATCGGGATCAGAGGAAATTCTATCCCACACTCACCAACCCGCTTGGCCAGCGTGGTGAGTTATGGCCAAACCCCTCCAAAATGACTCCACAACTTAAATCTTGGCCCTCAGTCTCCGGCAGCTGGAATGTACCTGGCCAAGGCAGCGGCCAGTGCGACATGAAGGCAGAGGGTGCTAAGAATCCCCGGAGGACCGGACTAGGCTGCCATCTGATGCTGACCTTGGCAACGTACAATGGACGCTCCCTCTCTTCTGATTCAAGGCTTCTTGAATTGGAAGAGGAACTACAAAGGATCAAGTGGGACATCGTGGGGCTAAGTGAGGTAAGGAGAAAAGGAGAAGATCTCATCGAACTGAAAAGTGGACATCTCTTCTACTATCGTGGGACAGATACTGGCAGAACTAGTGGTGTTGGATTTATAATAAACAAGAAACTGAAGGATAAAGTGGTAGAAGTTGAAAGTTCCTCTGACAGAGCTGCACGACTCGTTATCCAACTCTCGAGAAGATACCAGGCTCAGATTATTCAAACTTATGCACCCACCACAAGTCATCCTGAAGAAGAAATTGAAGAATTTTATGAGGAAATTTGTCATCTAAATAATAAAGGTAAGCAGCACTTGAAAATAATTATGGGAGATTTCAATGCAAAAATAGGGCAACGGCAACAGAATGAAACTTCAGTAATTAAATTCGGTCACGGCAACAGAAACCAGCGTGGAAATACTCTCGTTGAGTTTGCAGAGGCAGAAGGGTTTTTCATCTTGAACTCCTTTTTCAAGAAAAAGCCACACAGGAAATGGACATGGAGACATCCAAATGGGACGACAAGTGAAATTGATTTTATTATGTGTAACAAAAAATTCGTCATAGAAGACTGCAGTGTGCTAAACAAGTTCAACACAGGTAGTGACCATAGATTGGTGAGATGTAAGATGCACCTCAACACTAAACTAGAACGTGGCAAACTCATAAGACAAACAAAATCTATTGACATAACCAACCTTAAAAAACACCATAATACCTTCAAGTTGGAACTGAAGAACAGGTTCTCTGCTTTAGAAGGCCTAACATCGGAAGAAGTGGACATCTCTGAAGTTAACAGAAAAGTAACCAAAGCTCTTATGGAAACAGCAACAAAATTAGCTGGGTCTAAGAACAAGTTGCATGTAAATAAAGTATCAGGAAAAACGAAAATGTTGATGCAAAAAAGAAGAGAGATGAGGACAACTAAAGAAGATGTGACTTCCAAAGTGGAATATATAGAGCTATGCAAGACAGTACGAAAAAGTATCACTGAAGACGTAAGAAAATTCAACTGTGAACTAGTGAGGAAAGCAATTTAAAACAACCAAAGCCTAAAGATAGCAAAGGGACATCTCAGTAAGGGAAGAAAACAGATTATGGCACTGAGAAAAGAAGATGGTTCTGTAACAAGAAATAGAGGCGAAATTGTGACAAGAGTGAAAGATTTCTACTCCAAATTATATGAAAGGGATGATATATGCACTCCAGACATCATGAAAGATACCAGTACCAGAGTTCCTCCAGTCCTTCCAGCAGAAGTTGCACATGCAATCAAGAACATGAAGCGGGGAAAAGCTCCAGGAGAAGATGGAATTACTGTAGACATCATACAAGAAGCAAGTGGAGAAATTGAAACAGTACTCGCCCAAATTTTCACTCGATGCCTTAATGAAGGAAAGATTCCTGAGGATTGGAACACCGCTACAATGATCCTGCTACATAAGAAAGGTGACATTGAGGATCTCGGAAACTACAGACCTATCAGCCTCCTATCAGTAGTTTATAAAATCTTCACTAAAGTTCTTTCACACCGCTTGAAGGTAACACTGGACATGGCTCAACCGAGAGAACAAGCTGGATTCAGGAGTGGCTACAGCACAATAGATCATATCCATGTGCTGAGAGAACTAATTGAAAGAGCGAGGGAATATGAACTTCCATTGTGCATGGCTTTTATCGATTATGAAAAAGCCTTTGATTCGGTGAAACCATCAGCAGTTACAATGGCTCTGAAAACCTGCGGTATTGAAGATGCATACATTAATATTATTAATAACATCTATGAAAATGCAAGTGCAAAGATTAGGCTGTTTGAAAAATACAACACACGTAAAAATTGGAAAGGGAGTGAGACAAGGTGACACCATATCTCCGAAGCTCTTTAATGCCACATTGGAGGGTGTTTTTCAGTCACTGAGCTGGGAAAACAAGGGGATAAAGATTAATGGAGATTATCTAACTCACCTTCGTTTTGCTGATGACGTAGTCATTTTTGCAACTAGCCCATCAGAGCTGCAGAGTATGATCCAGGAACTTGCTGACAAGAGTAAAGAAGTGGGATTAAAAATGAACTTTCAGAAGACAAAAGTGATGTTCAATGCTTTTACAAGAAATGAAGATTTATCGATTGATGGAGAAAAGCTGGAGATAACAGATACGTACGTTTATCTTGGACAGCAGATATCAAGTGAGGGTCACATTGATGAAGAAATTAATCGGCGTACAAAACTTGCCTGGAGAGCTTTTGGAAGAAACAGCATAATTTTCAAGAGCAATATGCCATTATGTCTTAAAAGAAAAGTGTTTGATCAATGCATCCTTCCAGTGCTTACGTATGGTGCAGAGACGTGGACCTTAACTAAAAGAGACATACAAAGGCTGCAGACAACTCAAAGTAGCATGGAGAGGTGCATACTTGGTGTAACCAGGAAAGATAAGAAGAGGAACTCGTGGATCCGAAAAATGACAAGAGTGGAAGACATCATGATCAGAGTTAAATCCCTGAAATGGCAATGGGCTGGACATACTGCCAGAAGGACAGATCATCGATGGACAGCCGAAATTTTAGATTGGATTCCAAGGGACAGGAAAAGACCCAGAAGAAGACCACATGGGAGATGGGTGGATGAAATTCGAAAGTATGCAGGGGTGACATGGAGGAGACTGGCACAAGACAGACCGTTGTGGAGGAAACTTGGGGAGACCTTCGTCCAGCAGTGGATTGATAATGGTTGACAATGATGATGATGATGATAAACACAAAGTTTACAGCCTCCAAAAAATTGCCATGATTTTTTTTTTTCGTAAATTTGTTAAATTATAAGCAGCTTCCTTTCGCTTAAATTCTAGGCAGCGTTTGTTTCGCGAGCATAAACATGATATTAATTACCCGACGTAGTATTTCGCGGTTATTTTTAACGACTTTTTCAACCTCTGTTGAGGAGATGCTCAACGTTAACATGAAAAGGATTTTTTTGTAAATAACAGAAAGTTGCGTTCACATGATTTGCCGACTTCTCATGCTTTCGGAGTCTTTCATAACATTTTTTAATGTTAATAGTTGAACCTGTGGAAAATGATCTTCTGGAAACAACATATGTTGCAGAGGACATTCAAATTTTCCATACAATATGATGACCACTTCCGTTGAATAATTTTGCCTGAAGGTAATACACAAAAATAAGCTTTACCCTGATCAAAAGGAGCAAATTTTAATTCAGACGGCTGTATTGGAGGATGCTTTACAAAATCTACCTTAACGCCTATGGAAGAACACTGATACGGTGCGGGAGTAAATAAGTTCAAATTTCCTGCATTGACACAAATCTCTTTATTTAAATTGGAAACCACATCACTCGGTTTGTCTTGATAATTCGTTTCTACATTTGAAGCTTAGTATTAGAGTATTAGAGACTTGCCTGGAGAGCTTCTGGAAGAAACAGCATAATTTTCAAGAGCAATATGCCATTATGTCTTAAAAGAAAAGTGTTTGATCAATGCATCCTTCCAGTGCTTACGTATGGTGCAGAGACGTGGACCTTAACTAAAAGAGACATACAAAGGCTGCAGACAACTCAAAGAAGCATGGAGAGGTGCATGCTTGGTATAACCAGGAGAGATAAGAAGAGAAACTCGTGGATCCGAAAAATGACAAGAGTGGAAGACATCATGATCAGGGTTAAATCCCTGAAATGGCAATGGGCTGGACATACTGCCAGAAGGACAGACCATAGATGGACAGCCGAAATTTTAGATTGGATTCCAAGGGACAGGAAAAGACCCAGAAAAAAACCACATGGGAGATGGGTGGATGAAATTCGTAAATATGCGGGAGTGACATGGAGGAGACTGGCACAAGACAGACCGTTGTGGAGGAAACTTGGGGAGACCTTCGTCCAGCAGTGGATTGATAATGGTTGACAATGATGATGATGATGATTAGAGTTTTCACCAAAGGAAGTTGATCGACTGGGTCTGTAAATCTGTTAGAATTGGAATTTTATTATTGCCAGCATCAGTTTCAGCAGGATGACTAATTTCTCTCTTCTGAAAACAAGTAACTGCCGCCGCCGCCGTTGTTTTAGAAATTTCGCGACACTCGCCCGTTCTTACCTCGCAGCACAAAAAATGTTGAATACAAAAATATGAAATGTACACCGTTTGTAGAGAATTGTTTGGAGAACACGCTGAAATAAACTGTTTTTCGATTCTGGCGATACTTCAAAAGCTATTGTATTTCAAAATTAAGGTAAGCAAAAAAAGTGCTCTTAGTTCCGGACTCACTAACAGCAACAGAACCACGAAACTTTGTAGGCATGTAAGGCCATGGCCGTATTTTTGCACCTTGTTTCCGGAAAAAAAAAAAAACCTTTTTCGTCTCTGTTTCGGATCACTACATACTGCCAGTCTTTTTTTTTTTTTTTTTTGTATTTGAATGTTAAGCTTTTCTGCCCCACGTACTTGACTTTTCCTTACAGTAGCGATCGATAACTAACCGTCCTTAAGACACTCAATGCTCCAGTCAATTTACTCACCTTACAGCTCTCTCGAACAGCAAATTAGTTTACAACACGACCGCTATAACCCTTCCCTTTTCCTGAGAATATAAGTCAGAACACAGAAACAAGGTGCGACAAATCACCAGGAGCCTTGGCGTCGGCTCGCGGTGTAACTTGAGATAAGAGTTTTAATGGGCTGTCGCTTGCGGTGTTATTGTTTTATGCCCCATGCGGCAATCGCAGAGTCATTTCATCTGCTCCTGGTATATTTGTTGTTTAGTTTTATTTCGGGATTTTTCCATTAATTCGTCTCCGATACTGCATCGGGGATAACTTGATCTACTGAGCTATGGTAGGAATGTTATCTCGGCGGGCTTTTCCCTTTTTGGGGCATATTGTGCTGTATTCTTTGAGGATACGGAGGTAAGGATAGGGGGGAAATAAGGAGAAAGGAAGGTCGTTGAGGTTGAGAGGAGTTACATTTCACGCAAGAGATGCAAGTGAGATAGATGGACAGACACAAAATGACAGGAAGATGGACTCACACATATACGCACCTAGCAGGGGAGAAGACAAAAATAGACCAATTATTTTTGGTAATTTGAGTCGCGGTATGTTTTATCTTTTACAGAATTTTTTTTTATGTGTATGAACTTACCGAATACGTATTCTTATTTTTGGTGCATTTTGGGAGGATTTTTTGTTTTCTAGGCCTAGTGGACGTAAAGGCCCGGGGTGCAATGGCACCCTAGCACCTCAGTCCAGTCCGCCTTTGCTGTTTCCTTTCTTGATATCTGTTTCTGCGTTTTGTGCCGGAAGACATACTGTAGCAGGCAAATGTTATGGCCCCACTATGTTAATTGGACATAGATTAAACGTAATCTGACGCACTAAAAACTGCTGACGAATGACAGCAATTAACTGACTTTAACAAGAATTTGGGGATGGGCGGAATAATCTCTTTTTTCACACGCTGATCAGTCAGCACACCTAAAGTACTGCGCAGTGAGAAATCTGAAACAGTCTCGCTCTAACTTAGTCACTGCCTTTGAAGGCTGTTTGTTTTATAGTCTGTTTGCGATCGATTGAAAAGCATACGAGTAAATTCAAGGGTCTTGACGGCAAAACAATGTAATCTACAAATATCAAATAAAATCGGACAACTAAGTAGGAATTTATACATAATATAAGCTGTGTATAGTGGCATGACACCTAAGCGTCGATATTGGTGGGCCTCTGGGCATATCCCTACTTAATACGGCTCTGACTAGCTCTCTCCCTTCCCTAGAATCAGTGGCCACATTGAGTTGCTCACGGTGGTTAAATCCCCAAAAAAATCGATTTGAGAGAAGTTCATTTAAATATGTGCTGCAGGTAGTGCAGGTCCCAGAGCTTCTTGAGCCTCCGTGCATTTCTCTCCCCGCCACCTACCTCCATTTTGTTTTTTGTTCCCATATAAAGTGCCATTCTGCATTAAGTCAACTGAGGCCTGAGCGGGTGTTTACAGAGACTTGAAAATTGCGATTAATTTTATGAATTAAAAAGTATTCTTAATCCTTAACGTTATTTTTTATTATTTATTTTATGCTGCCTTGATTAACATGGGTTTTGAGAGCGCTTTTTACGGCTTCGGTTGTGGACATATCAAAATTAAATCTTACTACGAATATTTGTTAAATTAAATCTCAAGAAGGTAAAAAAAAAAAAAACGCGCAAATCTTACATAGGTGCTGTAGTTAATTAGAAAGTGAGCAAGATTCAGCCTAGCACTTGCATCCTTTTTTTTTTTTTCTGAAAAAGTCTTCATAAATTTCATTAACATCCTTAGAAACGGCAATATCATCATATTCGATGGACAAAACAGCTAATCCCGAAAGTCTTTCTTGGATCATTGTAGGTAGAAGGTAGGTTTTTAACAATTTCAGCTTTGGAAAGCTCCACTCGGACTAAAACTGGAACCTACAGAATCAGTGCAATTCTTAAAACCATGCATATATTCGGATAAGTTACATTTAAACGTGTTTAGCATGTAATATTTCCAGCATAACCATGGGATTACTTTCGAACTCAGAAAGGGAAAAGTGCGTCAGCGATTTTATTTTTTCATTGACCAAGTGGGTCCCCTAAAAGCTCTGGTCCCCTAACGATCAGGTCATACGTAGAGGATTTTAGGAAGGAAATGTCTGACCTCAGCCAGGTCTTAAACAACCCTTAGAAATAGGAAGCTAAGAGATTTGGGCTAGAGTGTCCGATAGGAAAGTGACAGGGAAACGACGTGGAAAGGGGGAGGAAGGCGCCCTTATTTATTACCGGTAGGGGTCAGTACCCGGGGTCCGACGGCTTAACACGCCCATCCGACGCACGGCGGATATTTAATGGTTCGAGCGTTCGTACCTGCCTGGGATCGAACCCGAAGGCTTCTCTGTGGCAGTCACGAACGTTGACCACTAGGCCACCCGCGGCCCTGGTCCGGTAACAGCTGTAGACAATAGCAAGTCTTGTTTGCACTAGTTTCTGTTCCATTATATCCCAGTCGGTGTGATCAGTCACATAAGTTTCTGTTTTTAAGTCTGTTTGAAACAATTTCATCTGAAAATAAGTTACGGATAACCAGAGGTGAAAGTAGATGGTTTGTTTTGAACAGCGCAATATTTAGTGTTTAAAGTCTGGGCGGACCCCCCCCCCTCTCTTTCTCTCTCTCTCTCACACACACACGCGCACACACATTTTATACACCTGTGTTCTTTTATATGCACATAAATAAAAAATATTACAATGAATAAAATAATTATAATTAAATTTAATAATCATGATAATTACAATTATTAAAAAAATACAATTCAGCTACAAATGTCTATATCACAAAAAGCACGTCACGCGTCAGCTGAAGGAGTTTCGTTTTTTCTTTACCGCACAGCTGAAAAATAGTGAAAACAATTGGAATTCACTAATTGTTTTCTTATCTAATTTTACATAGTACTTATCGTAATGAATGAGAATATTCAGTTCATCGACGTTATGCAGTATCATATGAACAAAACTACACACGCCGGTAATTTAAACTTAGAGAGGAACACCTCAGAGTTTTAATTTCTAAATTTAAATTATTCAAGAAACCGCTCTGCTGTTAGACACCACTTCAAACAATTAGAAGATGCAGTCTTTTCCTGAAGATATTGCGGTCTTGGTTAGTTACTACATAGCGAATTGTTACTGAGAATGAATTTGAGTTTGCTATTCTAAAGCCAAGGTTAGTAGATTCCTACATATTAACCTTGTTCTAAATCAACCCTACAACATTGTTGCTAGTTCAACATTTCGCCCTGCGAGATAATTTCTTACTAAATGATACCAAAGCAAAACAGTAGAATACCAGCATTCCCTCTTTCTACGGGCGTTTAGCTAAGAGTCCAAAGGACAAATATTATTCTCTCGGATCAAACTCTCTGGGAACTGCGAATTCAGAGACAAAATTTTCAAACATAAAAGTCTTAAACAAATTACGAATAGAATTCATCGATATAAATAAACGGCAGGCCAAAAGTTCCTCTGTGTAGTTCTGCAGAACATTTTCTTTTCAAATCTTGTTTTATGGGCCGGAACGGTAGTAGGGAAAGGGTACGACTTTCCCTACTACCATTCCGGCCCATTTTCATTATGGTGGAGAAAAAATATTTTATTTGATACAAATTTTGAAGATGACAATCCGTTTTTTGGTGTAAATATGGCAAGGATGGTAAGTCAGATGGCAATTCAGTAAGTCAATCTATATGACTCACCATCCTTGTCATATTTACACCAAAAAACGGATTGTCATCTTCAAAATTTGTATTCTATGGTGTGATCCCGTATTTCATTCATGATTTTATTTGATGTCGAAATTTTTGTATTAATTTTGGCTTCGGAGACGAGAGTTTATTATAGTTTCAAAATGTTTAAAGAAAAAAGCAGTACACGGTTTTAAAACTCATTGAAAGAGAATCGCCTTTTTCTTGGTTACTGTTTTTAGAAATCATTCGATCTCCTTATTTATCTGTACCGTAGTCAGAAAGACTCAGTTTCTAAATGTTCTAGCATCTTTAGCTGTTTCACATACATGTATACGATTTTCCAAAAACAAAACTGATTTCCCGGTAGTACTAAAAGATAACTTGATTTTCAGTTTTTGTTTTGAATTTTCAAGTAGGTACTTTTGCTGTCGTCCTTTGTTTGCACTGGCATGCCCTGTTGCTTAATAAGCTTGCCCCCGCAGAAATCAGGGCATGCTAATTTCTGCAAAGGCAACCAAATTATCCTTCGGGAACAATATATATAATGTAATTAGAACTTACGGAACAAGATGGTTATGTCAGTTAACATCAGCAATAAATTACGAAAATTCAAAACTGATATATTCAAGGACGCTTTTAAAATGTATACTGATTATATTATTTCAGTATAAAGAAATTCTGTAATATGTTATAACATTATGCTGAATTCAATTCAACAAACTTTTGAGATCTATTGAAAAGTGAATCAGTTATTAAGAGAAATATGAAGGAAAACACGGAGTGGCAAAATGATACGAGGCGCAGGCTACCAATCGTCAGAGTAGCAGAATGTAGACGTACGCTGTACGCCGACAGTTCCCAAATTATTAGCAGATTTTGCAGATAGTTTTGGCTTGTAGATTACAAAAATATAAGATTGTTATTTACGGCAATTAGAACACTTACACAAGGATTTGCTCAGATTAATATACTTAATTTCAGCGTGATTCGTAATTATTGTCGGAGTTTCTGTGGCCTCCCATGGTCAAAACCCTAACCGACCAAATAAAACTGCCTACAGCATAAACAAGTTCACCGCGGAAAGTTTTATGTGGCAACACAGCACCCGCTGAATTGGCGTCATGCTTCAAAATGGCGACTGTACAAGAAAAATCAATGTGCGTACTCTGTTTCTTCCAAAGAAAGTCAATTATCACTACGCAACGTCGTTACAGAAAGCAGTATGGCGGAGTTCCACTTTTCGATAATGCTATCCGACGCTGGTTAAAGAAGTTTTAATAGACTGGTAGGGTGCAGCATCAAAAAGGAACAGAAAGACCGAGCACTTCGCAGGACATTGTTGATCGCGTCCAGTAAGCCTTTTCTCAAAGCCCACAAAAGTCAACGAGACGAGCTGCGTCGCAGTTAGGTATGCCACAAACGACTGTTTGGAGGAGGGTTATGCATAACCGCCTACAACTCCGTGCGTGCAAACTGCAGATTGTATTGGCTTTACTGTGGGACGATAAACCACGCAGTTTCCAATTTGCCCAAGACATTTTGTCCAAAGTTGAAGCTGATGAACATTACCTGCGGACATGAATATTTAGTGTGAAGCAACGTTTTTCGTCTCAGGGAAGGTACATCGGCATCACTGCAGAATATATGGGGCTCCGAAAACCCTCACGCCATTCGAGAAGCAGAACGAGATGGTCAAACGGTGAACGTCTCTTAGTGGTGAAAACAGTGACATCGGTGACCTATCTGGACATGCTACAGCTCTACTTACCTCAGTTGGAAGATCGGCAGTCCAATGTGGTGTTCCAGCACGATGGCGCACCGCCGCATTGGGCTGTTATTGTCCGAGAATTTCTTGACCTGCGTTTTTCTCCGCGCTGGGTTGGGCGTTGTGGACCCATTCCGTAGCCTCCGCGCTTACTCGGTATTACGCCACTGAATTTCTTCCTGTAAAGATATGTGAAAAACGTGGTTTACCATACCCCTGTGAGCTCCCTCGATGACCGGAAGACCAGAATTGGTGCTGCGATAGCAGCAGTAACACCGCAAATGCTGGCGAACACTTGGCGGGAAATTGTTATCGCTTGAATATCTTACGTGCTACGAAAGGCGTGCATGTCGAAGTGGTTTAGCAATCTGATGTGTCGATTCTACAGGTAATAAAACTTTTAGTTGTTATCTGTCATATTCTGTTTGCGGTTTTAGTTTGTTGTTTCCCATTTTCTGATTATATATGAGACTGAAACCCCTACACTAATTATCAATCGCCAACAAATGGAGAATAAACTGCACCGTATAAAAGCTTTCCTTGGAGTTTGGAAATCATCGTGTCGCCGGAACCGTAGGGAAGAAGTTGTTCTTGCGTGTCTCCGCATTGGGCATTGTCGCTTCACGCATAGCTATTTGCTGTGTGGCGACACTGCCCCAATGTGTGAGGCGTGCGACTGTTTACTCACCATCTCTCATGTTTTATGTAGTTGTGTTCGTTTTCGTAATCATCGGTTTGACTATTTTCAGTCTCATCTACTGGATGACTGCGCAGCTACACTGCAGAAGCTTTTGGGCCACCACTGCGACACTTTCGCAGTATTTTCGTTCTTAAAGCAGATTGACTTTTTAAAACTTATTTAAAAAAAAAAAAAAAAAAAAGATTATAACAGTGAATTAATAAATTTATATATAAACCTAATTAACTAACTAGTCTGCACAGCTTTCATCATTCTCTTTTCTAACTTTTACCAAGCCTGTCTGCTCCTAATCATTTCACCCCGCTTTTAAAAATCTTTAACTGATAGTTCTGTGTCTGGCGCTCTTTGGCCAAACCTGGCCCTTGCGCCACTAAAATCAATTAACTAACTAACTTTTTTTTTAACTTGAAGAACTTTCAATTATTTTTCGCATTTTCTTTGTTCTTTTGTTTTTACAGACTTTTCTAGCCTCTTGTTTTTTATCAAGGCCTGTTCTCGATGTAAAGATAAGAAGTGCATCAAAAGTTTTCATTTACAAAGAAAGAATTTAAATTTCATTGCCGGTTTCCTCTTGCAGTTGCCAGTAATTAAATTAAAACCTTTTCTTTGTGTTTTGTAAGTCTGTTTGTGAATTAAGTTGTTGAAAATGCTATTTATAAATTTTGAAGGTTCATAAATGGAACAGTTTTTCTGGATTTAAAAACTTTCTTTAGTCTCTTGTTTTTGTGGCATTCATAGTCCAATATTTTAATGTTTCGCCATAAAGGTCCATTTCACACATTGCTGCGCATTCAATTTTAATGTACTTATTTTGTCCTTATTGGAATCTGTAATGTTCTAATAATTATGTTTTATTATTTCTATCATCATTAGTGTTCTGTCTCTTGACAGGTCCAACGGTAGCTGAGCAAGTTCTTTCTCCAGTTTCCTGTGCCTCTTGCTTCCTTCTTCGATTCCTGATAGCTTCTTGTGCCTATTATATCAACAAGCATCATTAGTAGTATCCTTCCTATTGGAACCTTTCCTTCAATTTTCCCTTCTATCCAGTTATATATATTCTTTAATTTTTCAATAAATTTTCTTAATCTGTTGTTACCGTGGTTCGTTTTGCAGCAAGTTTTCTGTTAAAATGGAAGTGTACGTAGATTCATTTTATTTTTATTTTATACAACTCAGCCAATCGTTCATCCGACATGGGTCCGCGTCTGAATCTCGGGTGAGGCATGGATAGTACACTTGTCTAACAGTACTGTCCCTGTATCTTCCCTGGAATCAGTGGCCTCAAATTAGGGATGGGCGACTGCTTATACATGTATATCCCAATGTATTGCTCGCGATAGTAGTTAAACCTCCTTACCCCGAAAAAGGAACACTTTTTGCTCGTAATACACTCATGTTCATAAAACACCGAAAAGGAGTCGAGCTACGAGTTTGATTTTTACAGGATATGTTCATTAGGCAATACAGAACGATTAGCATCTCGGTGGCATACGTACCAGGTGCGCCGATGTAGCTAATAATCGATGTGGCCACCTCTGGTTTGTATCACATGCTGTATATGTTCATTAGGCAATACAGTACAAACTATTAGCATCTCGGTGTCATACGTACCAGGTGCGTCGATGTAGCAAATAATCGATGTGGCCACCTCTGGTTTGTATCACATGCTGTATATGTTCATTAGGCAATACAGTACAAACTATTAGCATCTCGGTGTCATACGTACCAGGTGCATCGATGAAGCTAATATTCAGTGTGGCCACCTCTGGTTTGTATCACATGCTGTATATGTTCATTAGGCAATACAGTACAAACTATTAGCATCTCGGTGTCATACTTACCAGGTGCATCGATGTAGCAAATAATCGATGTGGCCACCTCTGATTTGTATCACATGCTGTATATGTTTATTAGGCAATACAGTACAAACTATTAGCATCTCGGTGTCATACGTACCAGGTGCATCGATGTAGCAAATAATCGATGTGGCCACCTGGTTAGTATCACATGCTGTATATGTTCATTAGGCAATACAGTACAAACTATTAGCATCTCGGGGTCATACGTACCAGGTGCATCGATGTAGCAAATAATCGATGTGGCCACCTCTGGTTTGTATCACATGCTGTATATTTTCATTAGGCAATACAGTACAAACTATTAGCATCTCGGTGTCATACGTACCAGGTGCATCGATGTAGCTAATATTCAGTGTGGCCACCTCTAGCTTGTATCATCTGCTGTACTTGCTGAGGCGTCGAATAAATAATTTCCGAATGGTGTCCTGTTTAATAGCCATCCAGGTTTATTGACCTACGTCCAAAGTTCATCAAGAGTTGCTGGTAAACTGTCGTACCGCTGCACTTGTCGTTTGATCATGTCCCAGAGATTTTCTGTGGGTGATAAATCCGGTGATGTAGCCGGCCACGGCAGCAGTGGAAAGTTGCTATTCGTAAAGAAGGCTCTTTTTGTCGTTGCAACATGTGGAATGGCATTGTCCAGCTGAAATATGGTTCCCGGGGTCTCCTGCAGGCGCGGAAGGGTGACAGGCCGTAGAGTGTCTTTGACGCAATAGGCCCTCGTTATGGTGGTACAGATTCTCTTTAGATGTGATCTGCTTTCGTACCCGATAGCACCCCAGGCCATAATGCCTCATGTTGATGCGGTAGGCCTGGTACGATTACTCTTCCCGACGCCTCTTACCCTGTCGTCGACGGACACTAATGCGGTCATCATTTTTTCATAAACAGAAGTGCGTTTCGTCCGAGAACACTATATTGTGCCATTCGTCGCTTCACTCCCACCGTGCTATGCAGCATTGCAGCCTGGCAGTCCGTTACTGCCTTAGCAAAGGTAGCCTGCGGAAGGGCCGACGAGCTTGCAGTTAGAGATGTAATAAGGGACGTAATGTTACAGCTGACATGGAGGATGCGTCACAGTTCGCCCCTGCTGCAACGCCGCTGATGATGCAGAAAAGTCAGTCATCCTCATGAGGTGATGGTTGTCCGCCGGTGTTGTCTGTGCTTGACGTCCAGAATAATCTCTTTGTGTCCTACACCCTTCTTCGCACTATTCTCTGCACACATTATGCCCCACACGACCGAAATTCAAATTTATCATGCCTGTAATGCGAACTTTGTCGAACTCGCTGATGTGACTGTACGACTATATTACACGACGATGAGGCATTCTGATCCACTGCTGACGAAACACTGACACACCGACCGAGACACGCAGCGCTTATAACAGAAAAAAGGGTGGTTTCGGGGCTGTGACGATGTGCGATCTGATTGGCCCAGACGCGGTACACATGCACCTATGACACCGAAATGCTAATTATTTTTGCGATATTGCCTGATTAGCATATCCTATAACACTGGCTCTTAATTACTTTTCACCAGGGTCACATTTTTTCCTTTTTCTTTTCATGGTACCGGGCCAGAAGGTGTCAACACTTAATTTGATAAAACAGAGTTACATATCATACTGATACTCATGTAAACATTTTTATTTTAAGGTTTATTAAAGATAATGTAAAAATTACAAAATAACGCATTTTCTCTGTGAGAAAATAAATAAATACTTCTCTGTCCAGTCACTGTTAAACTTACTATTTTCACTGTCAAATTTTCTCTTCTTTAGCGTTGAGAACACCATTTTGAATTATCACAATAATTACAGCTGTTGTGCTCGGCACTTCACGAAACACAATACGGAATAAACCACGGGAAGAGTTAGTTCCAAACGCTGCCTTCCAGAATTCATAGATGTCGCGTTGAGTGGAGAACCGAGCACAGAGATATGAGTCCTCTTTCCTCTCTTCCGTGACAAGGGGCCCCGGGTGGCCTAGTGGTCAACGTTCGTGACTGCCACGGAGAAGACCTCGGTTTCGATCCCACGCAGGTACGAACGTTCGAACCACTAAATACCCGCCGTGCGTCGTATGGGCACGTTAAGCCGTCTGGCCCCGGGTACTGGCCCCCGCTCGGTAATAAGGACGTCTTCCTCCCCCTTTCTACCTCGCTTCCGTGTCACTTTTCTATCGAGCACACTAGCCCAAATCCCCTAGCTTCCTATTTCTAAATGTTGCTTAAGACCTGTGGTCAGACACTCCCTTCCTAAAATCCTCCAGATATGATATGATCTTCCCTAACGACTAGCAGAGGGCTGGATAAGAGCGTCAGAGAATCCCGCAGAACACTACCGAATTAGTCTTATTGAGAGAGTGATTTATTGTTTACAGTCAGCGTCCGAAACACTTAGTTGTTGACACTCGTGTGATGAGAGGTGCGGAGGTTGGCTCTGATCATTACTTGGTAGTGTCACGAGTGAAACCAAATGTTGGTTTGAGTAAAATGAATACGAAGAGGCCTACGATGGAAAGGATAAAGGTTAAAAGGCTCCCTGAAGATCAGCAGAGTTACTCTTACTCAGAGAATGACTGAAGGTGCTGAAGTCATGTGAGAGGGGTGTAGAAAAGAAGTGGGAATGTTTTAAGAATAGTGTTGTTACTGCTGCTGAAGAGGTCTGTGGCACCACAATAGTGAGTAACAGGAGGTGATGCTTGATGAAATGTTGAGATTGAAGAGGCAGTAAAGAGAAAGGAGGAAGCCTATTTGGGATGTTGCAAGGTAGAGTTTCTGTAGATGAATTTCGGGGTGGCGGAAAACTCGTACACCTGAAAACTCGTACACCTGAAAACTGGTACACCGGAAAACTCGTACACTTTCTCGTGCAGCTGAGTAAAGTGCGAATGGCGGAAAATTCCGTACACCTTCTCAAGTAAGGGGATGTACACAAATCGCGTTTCGTTCCGAGATCCTGTCAAAGTGTAAGAGTTTCCCTAGCTGAACAAAACGAAATGTACCAGTTTTCCTAGGGATCTTAATGGGTATGTTAGATCAAAATGACACAAGGTTTATGTAGAACATTTGACTCCTTAAATCTTGAGTTATGACTTTAATATTTCCCATGTGATAACAAGCAATAAAGGCTAATTAACAAGGGCTGAACGAATCGATCTTCAGGTGCTGATCTTTTTAGATTTTAAATTATAACCTTGATATTCCGTGTTTCTAAACATTTTATAAAACTTAAGAAAAAAACACTCAACAGATTCTTTCTCACCTATTTACAAGACACTTAGGCCGCCGGCATTTTTAGAAGATTTTTAGTTACAATCTTGATATGCCGCATTTGTAAACGTTTTATAAAACCTAATAAAAGGCATTCATCGGATTATTTCTCACCTATTTGCAAGCCACCTAGGTCGCGGGCCTTTTTAGAAGATTTTGAGTTACAACCTAGATATTTTGTATTTATATGCATTTTGTAAATCCAAATAAAAGGCATTCAACGGATTATTCTTCTGCTCTTTACAAGTCACCTAGGCAGCGGGCCTTTTGGCAGTTTTCCCGTGTGGTGGATTTCCGGCAACCAGATCTGAAACGTCTCTCACAAAATGCCAAACTTACCAGAAATTTTTTTTTTCCTGAAATGTATATTGTGGTTTCGTAAGAAGGGTCGGAACTGTTTCTTTTTCATTAAGGTACAATAAAATAATTCTTTCACTAAAAAAGAAAATAAAGGGGAAGGAAGGAATGAAGTGTTTTTACACGTGCATTGTTTGATGCATAATCTTGGAGCTACGGTTTTAATGGATTTCATACTAATCCAGACATGTCAAAATCAATACCGTTTGACATTGTTTAATTTACAAATACGAAATATCTAGGTTGTAACTTAAAAACTTCTCAAAAGGCCCGCGGCCTAGGTGGCTTGTAAATAGGTAAGGAATAATCCGTTGTGTGCCTTTTATTAGGTTTTATAAAATGTTTAGAAATACGGAATATCAAGATTGTAATTAAAAATCTTTTAAAAAGATAAGCACCTGAAGATCGATTCGTTGAGCCCCTGTTAGTCTTTATTGCTTGTTATCACATGGGAAATGTGAAAATCATAACTCAAGATTTAAAGAGTCAGAAAGGTTCTTCATAAACCTGGTGCCATTTTTATCTTACATACCTATTGAGATCCCTAGGAAATTTGGTACATTTCGTTTTGTTCAGCTAGGAAAACTCGTACACTTTGACAAGATCTCGGAACGAAACGCAATTTGTGTACATCTCCTTACTTGAGAAGGTGTACGAGTTTTCCTGGATCCTGAATATCGCTCTAAGAAGCGTGTAGCAGTTAAGCTAGTTCACCAGAGTAAGGCAAAAGATGGGAAGGAGAAGGTGGAAAGGCATGAATTGGCTTTTTGGAAAGATAGAAAAACTTTCTGGAAGTACACGAGATTCAGGAAAAATAGAAGAAAAGTTGTACGTTGTGTGAAGAATAGGATCAGGGAAATGAAATGGGAGCCCAATGAGTTAAATGAAAGATAGGGTGAATACTTCTGTGAGTTATTAGATCAAGAAAGCAAAGGTGATTCTGAAGCAGATGTCACAGTGAAGGATGAAAGCACAGGAGGGATCTCAAGAGAAGTGTGTAAACCTCAAAAATCTCTTCAGAATGGTAAGACTCTGGGAGTAGATGGCATAACTGCTCAGATGTTGAAATATGGTAGTGACTCTGTAATTGACTGGTTAACTGAAATTTGCCAGTTGTGCTGAGAGTTAGAAATCGTCCCTCGGGATTGGAAGGATGCGATAATTGTTTTCTTGTATCAGAGAAAGGGTGATCAGACTGACTGCAAGAACTATCGTGGTAGTAGCCTACTGAGTCTGCCAACGAAAGTGTTTGGTAAGGTCATTATTGAAAAAAGTACGAGGACTTACATCAGAGAAAGTGTGGGATGTTCAGAGTGGTTTTATGCCTATTAAAGGTTGCACTAACCAAATTTTTGCATTACTCGTGATGACTGAAAAGTATGTGGTTGTTGGCAAGAAAGTTTTTGCTGCCTTCATAGATTTAGAAAAAGCTTACGATCGAGCAAATAGGACACTTTGTGGAAGGTATTGAATGCATATGGTGTTACTGGGAATCTACTTAATAATGTGAAAGCCATGTATGCTGGCAGTAAAGCTTGTGTACGAGTGAATGGTGTTTTATCAAAATGGTTTTCTATTGATGCAGGAGTTAGACAAGGTAGCGTAATGTCACCATGGCGGTTTAATATACACTGACGGAAAAAAAAATCCCAACACCACGAAAAAATAGTTGTAGGGGAATGAAATGGCGGCAATACATTTGTATAGGTAACATATTTAATCGATTAAGGTTTCAAGATCACAGCTTAATGTAAGCGCGAGAAGAGCTATTTTAAATGTGAAATGCTGGTACATTAATAACCGGTGTAACCGCCAGAATGTTGAATGCAAGCACGCAAACGTTCATGCATTCTGTCGTACAGGTGCTGGATGTCAGTTTGTGGGATGCAGTTCCATGCCTGTTGCACTTGGTCGGTCAATACAGGGACTGTTAATGCTGGTTGGGGGTGACGCTGGAGTTGTCGTCCAATGATTTCCCATACGTGCTCGATTGGTGAAAGATCTGGTGATCTAGCAGGCCACGGCAACATGTCGACACTCTGTAGAGCATGTTGGGTTGCAACAGCGGTATGCGGGCGTGCTTTATCCTATTGGAAAACACCCTCTTGAATGCTGTTCATGAATGGCAGCACAACAGGTTGAATCACCAGACCGACGTACAACTGTGCCGTCAGGTAGCGTGGGATAACCACGAGAGTGCTCCTGCTGTCATAGGAAATTGCTCCCCAGACCATAACTCCAGGTGTAGGTCCAGTGTGTCTCGGCCGCAGACAGGTTGGTTGCAGGCGCTCACCTGGCCTCCTTCTAACCAACACACGGCCATCACTGGCACCCAGGCAGAACCGGCTGACTTCGCAAACGGCAGTGGTTTGGAGTAAGTGGAATGCACGCTACAGGGCGTCTGGCTCGGAGCTGTCCTTCAAGTAACCGATTTGTAACAGTTCGTTGTGTCACTGTGGTGGCAACTGCAGCTGGAATTGCTGCCGCAGACGCGGTACGACGCGCCACGGCCATACGCCGTACACGGCGGTCTTCCCTCTCAGTAGTGCCACGTGGCCGGCCGGAACCCGGTATTCTTGAGGCAGTACCTTCCCTTGTCCACCGCTGCCAACAATCATGCACAGTGGCTACATTCTTGCCAAGTCGTTCTGCAATATTGCGGAAAGAAAATCCACCTTCTCGTAGCCCTATTACACGACCTCGTTCAAACTCCGTGACCTATTGATAATGGCTTCTTCGTCTTCTTAAAGGCATTTTTGACTAATATCAACACACTACGTCGAATCCCAACGATAACTAACGCTCACGAACGTTACAGCGCGTACTTACAGCAAACCTGCTTTGCATGTTCCGAGGGGCGCTGCTAGCGCCACGCGTATGCGCCGAGCGCGAAATTTGCATAGACGTCATCTTACAGATGTACTCTCACCGCCTACCAACTGTCGTTTATCTAACACAACCACTTCTTGGTGTTGGGATTTTTTTTCCGTCAGTGTATTTATGGATGCGTGCATGCGTGATGCCAAGATGGACAATACTGCTTTATGTTTTGGTAAAATCCGTGTTTGCAGAATGCTGTATGCTGATGACACTGTCCTGTTGGCAGAGAGCTAAAGTGAGTTACAGAGTATGTTGTCGCGGATGCAAGAAGTTTACATGAAATTCAAACTGAGTACAAATAAAGGAAAACCCAAAGTTATGGTTTTTGAGCGAGGAACTGTTAGTACTGAATGTAATATAAGTCTAAATGGCACAGTGATTGACCAGGTGAATTAGTTCGTGTATTTAGGAAGCATGTTTGACAGATAGAACAAATTCGTTTGTAAAATTAGTAGGCGAGTGAATTCTTCATTGAAAGTCATAGCTGTTTTGTGAGGTTTGCACAGGAATGATGGGTTCTCAAGAGAGTCCCGTATGCTTATGTATGAAAGTGCAATTGTTCCTACTCTGATGTATGGCAGTGAAACCTGGGTACTACAAAAGAAACATAGGAGTCGTTTGTGTGCTGGAGAAATGCGTTACTTAAAGGGGGTTGTGGCAAGACCCATCCTGATCGTGTGAGGAATGAAGATGTGTTGCAGTTGTGTAATGTGAAGCAAAATGTTGTTAGCAAGGCGGAGACTAATATGCTTCGGTGATTTGGCCATGTTGAAAGAATGAGTGATGAGATTATGACGAAGTAAATTTCTCCGTCATTTTTGTCCGCGCCGGGCATCGAATCCAGGTCCCCTGACTCCGGAGTAAGTCGCTCTCCCAACTGAGCTTACGCGGACGTATGCTCCCGCTGCTATCTGCCTTTATCTCATGTACGTCCTGCGGGGCTACGTCATATCCCCCCTCCTTGAATGAGGGCTGGGCGCATGGCCCACGTGTTAGCCGGGATCATGTGTCGCTGTAGGCAATCATCCCATGAAGAACGTGCATTTGAGAAATTCCTAGTCAATTTGGTGTATGGAACGTAACATCACACATAAAAATAATTAGTGGAGGCTTGACTCCGTCACCTTACAATCAAGTTGAAAACACAAGGAATAATTAATACGGGCATAAATCAAGCTGTTCTTCCATGTAACGTAACCGCAGAAATTTGAAAATTTTATCGTTCTGGAACGAGAATCGAACCCGCATCTTCCGGTTTTGCGCTGGAGTATTCATTGTTCTGGGTGGTGTAATGGTTAGCATACTCGGGCGTAAATCGGGAGATGCGGATTAGATTCCCGTTCCAGGACAATAAACTTTTCAAATTTCTGCTTTTACGTTATATGGAAGCACAGCTTGATTTATGCCCGTATTAATTATCCCTTTTGTTTCCAACTTGATTGTAAGGTGACGGAGTCAAGCCTCCATTAATTATCTTCATGTAGCAACGTTTTCTGTAACAATTTCTCATTTTAAATGCAATGTAATGTGTAAATTCTAACGCACGTGTAAGACCCGTGGCGCATTTCTTTTGTATGCCGGATTAGGGAGAGCCGAGCAAGGCATGTGCCTAGCGGCATCCGTTGACCCTGACCTGGACGACTAGGTGTGATGTATCGGTCAAAGATCACCACTTCCAGAGAGCGGCGAACTCCACGAAAACAGGATTCCAGAAGAGCGGAAGGAAAGGGGGGGGGGATAAGGATGTAAAAGGGAGTGAAACGTTCGTTCGGGGCGCTTTTGGGGCACGTCAAGCCGTCGGACTTCGGGTACTGGCCCCCCGATAATAAATAAGGGCGTCTTCGTCCCCCTTTCTATCACACTTCCCTGTCACTTTCCTATCGGGCACTCTAGCCCAAATCTCCTAGCTTCCTATTTCTAAGGGCTGTTTAAGACTTGGGGTCAGCCACTCCCTTCCTAAAATCCTCTACATATGGTCTGATTTGCTCGGGACGCTTTTAGTGTTTCGCCTTCGACGTGGTCGGACAGCGGTTCCAGCAGAGAGTGTCGGTTAGACCTCTCGGGGATTTACGTTTTCGCTGACTGAATGGTCAGGGTTTTTCGGCGATAAGAGATCGGCCAGGTTTTAGACGGAACGACTCAAGTCAACGTGGCGGAGGGTCTTCCGGGATATCGGAGAGTTAACAAAGTGTTCGTCATCTGGAAACCTGTTGGCACGTGAAGATACCAAGCAGAAACAGTCTTGCTGGCCCAGCACTATGTTGCCGCTGCCGAACCGTCAATAAAATGTCCGGGCGGCCAACAGAAGGGCCAGCAGTTCAGGCCAACAGCTGGCACCCCATTAGTTGTCATATGCCACAACAGGGCCATCAGTGGTCCATCACAGGCAGTAGCTGCCCCTTCAGTGGCCCTGCGAGCACTTGCCAGAAATGATGGCTAGCATAATGTGGTCCGCTAGTGGCAGCCGGCAACCACGTGACGTAACTGGTGGCTTGCCGAATCTTGTCCGCCAATTTCCCAGTAGTAGCCATAATAATAATAAGGCAAAGATAACCGCAGTTTCCCATAGCTACAATTTTTTTTTTCTACCCTTACGAAGCTTGTGATTTAACTCACTGAGCGGGGGAAATTTTCTCAGCAGATCAGAAAAACACCCGTTTATATCTGAGTAGACTTGAACCTGGGCCGTTGGCGTGCCAGCTGAGCTCTCTACCGACCGGACTAATTTGCCACGTTCGAGCATATGCTTAAAGCTGTCTGTTTGGTATGCAATGTGTAATCGAATGCTTCCTTCTTTCATTTTACAATATTGCGAGGTATATTTTTCATATAAGTCAGTTTCATATAATTGATAAATTAATTTTTTTAACGTAACGATAGTTTTTTTTTTTTGTTTTGTTTTTTACCTTCAGGGAATTTCACTCATTTTCAAGGCGTGTACATACTTAGAGTCGCTTTCCAAAGTTTTGTACTGTCCTTGCCGTCTTGAAAAGAGATTGTTGAATAAATATATATTTACCCGGGTTCATGTCACATTCTGTTACATTTTTAACTTTGTGTCTTTCCTTTCCGTTGTCCGAAGCTACATTTGTTTTAAAGAGTAAAAGATATTTTATTTTACTTCTCGTTATTTTTAGAAGCGAATTCCTCCCAGTCTTGTGTATTCAACCCATGGATGAGTACACCACATAGCGTTGCTTTTTATTTCTTTCAAATAATTAATAAATTTTGTACGCGTATAATTCTTTTTTTTTTCCCCCAACAAACGTTGTTTTAATGGTTTTCCAAGATATTTGTTTCAAGCGGTTTCAAATTTTTTCTTGTTATTCATCCACTCCATTCCATGAATTGTTATTCATGGGAATGGAGTGGGTGTATTTCATGGCTGTAATCTTGTATTTCACGGCTTAATCTGATATCTTCGTCGACGTAAAATTTCATTAGGAAATTAATTCGCCTCTCCACATATGGATTTTTTTCTTAACATCCACTAAAATAACACGATGGCGATAGCGTCTTATTCAACTAACTGGTACCATGAGAGAGACAGCAAGTGTTGCTTCCACCTGCTGTTGGGGGGGTTGCATTGGTTGCCAGCAACGGGCCACTAGTGGCACTTGCTTGGAGGCCCACAATTCACGGCGATGTTGCAGGGCCATCAATGGCTCGCCAACTGATAGCGCTACCACCAACGGACCACTACCGGGCCGTGAGCGGCAGATTTCAGCCAGCAGTGACCCATCACTGCCAGCTGGTGGCCAGCAATTTCCCAGCACTTGTGTTTTTGCTCGGTAGCTAATCGAGCGGAGTTTGTTTCTTGTCTATTAAATTTTGTCACGTCTAACAAAGGACTTGTTATTGGAGTTACTCATTGTCTTAGATATTAAGTAATTGCTGACTACACGTTCCAGTATTTTAGCGATCGGGTTCAGCTCGACGGCACTCACAAGAATCTACGTCAGGCCCGTTTGAGAGATTCGGAATCAGCAAGGCGTAGTGGCGGATTGAACTCATCGGGGCCTGACATTGATATTCTTCGGTTTGTTTTTCCGCCTGTGTATTTTATACATTTCTTTTCGGTTTAAGGTGGTTCCACCTAAAATCTCTGCCTTATGTTTCCAATGGTAAAACTTCTTTACATATTTTCTTCGCAATTAATGTGTTTCCAAGGATGAAAATTTGCACATCGAAAAAACTAACTTTAAGTTATAGCATGGGATACTTAATACTTGCTAAAACATAACCATAATTAAGCAGTACAGCATCAGTTTGTCGACTGACGTCAGCAATGTACAGGTCGCGCCATCTATTAACAGGTCTGAACATTATACTCAAAGAAAAATTTTTTTAATATAATTATGGTTGTTTCAGCAAGTATTAAGTATCCCACGCTATAACTTGAAGTTAGTTTTATCGATGTGCAAAGTTTCATCCTTGGGAACACATTAATTGCGAAGAAAATATGTAAAGAAGTTTTGCCATTGGAAACATAAGGCAGAGATTTTAGAAGCCACCTTAAATTTTTATCGCGGGCCAGACTGACACTCTTCGCGGGCTGTTATTTCATAACTAGTGTCCTATAAAAATCAAAGTAGTAGTAGTAGCTCGACACCTTTCAGGTATCCTGTTTTTTTTTATGAAAATGAATGTATATTCAAATTTTCTCAGTCATGAGGAATGAATGAAAAACGGACACAATTTCAAAAATGTTTTAAACCTTACAACTGGGTAACGATTAAATATAATACATTTTCATTATCTTATTTATTTAAAAGAAATTTAGTGCATAAACGATATTTTTTGAGATTTTCATAATTTTACAAGCATTCCCTGAGATTTTCATAAGTTTACGCCTATGATTCTTCGCAAAGTTCAGGCATTTGTGCGCGGTAAAGTGAGATCATTGTTTGCCATGCAGAAATGAAAAATAATTCTTCCTTTCAGTGGTAGGAGCGTTTTTTTTTCTTTTCTCGGTTTCTTAAGAGACTTTTTTAGCTCTTCATTACGGAAACAACCTAATACTATTTCGGAAGAAAAACGCCGACAAGTGTAACAAAAATTCTAACAACCCAGGCCAAATCAATAAAATCAATCCATGCTCCATGGGGTTTCCGCTTTCTACGGCCGACCTTTTCTTAACCCCGGGTCTTCAGAAAGGAGGCCCCTACCTACAGGGTGGGTGTGTATGCCTGGGGAGTTGAAGACGTTCCAGGAACTGCGGGGGAAACGGGTACTTGTTGCTGGAACTGCCCTGAGTATGGAATGCAAGGGAGATCCGACAATATCCATTGACGGGCGATGTTTCCCCTCCCTGGCTTGAGCTTTAGCTGTTCTCTTGTCTTGAAAACGTGCTGCTCTCCCTTCAAGAAACTTGCAGCTAGTTAAATAGGGGACAGAGTAGGTCATTTCCGCCGCATCGCATGAACTGCAAGATTCCCTTTTAACATCAAGCGTGAGAAATTTTTGCTTCCTTATGTGTTTAAAAAATTCCAATCTCGTTTTTTTTTTTTTTTTTTTTGGTAGAGAGAGCACTCAAGAGCAGTTAACCCGATCCTTCTAGTCGCAATGCATCACAACTACAGCGTTGTAAAGCAAGTATAATCCCAAAATTTCAGCTACATAAAAAATCGGCTCATTTTCTTCAGCTGTTTTTTAATTACCCTTCTTCATGAGCTCCTAGGCCATTCAGCAGGGACTAAAGCCCTTTCAATCATATGTGGAGTCCGCCCCCCGCCCCTCCAATAATCCCCAAATAATAAATGCTTCGGTTAAGTTAAAGTATATATCTAAACTTTTATTATGTCCGGAATATGCAAAGGCCGTTCCATAAAAACTGAGAGTAATTTTTTTTTAGTTGGCAACAGTGCGAAAGGGAAAACTAACCACGCAGACGATTAACTGAATTAAGTATCTATGGCAACAGTTATTAGCGGTAAACGGTAAAAATACCCCCGGAAAAAAATACCCCCGGAAAAAATACCCGTGGAAAAAATACCCCCGAAAACTGAAAAGCGGAAAAAATGCCCCCGGTAGAAATACCCCCAGAACAAACGGTTCACTGTAAACTGCCACACAGGAACACTGATGTGTGGCAGTGTTCCGGTGTGGCAATTTACCGGCAACCCTGCCACACGTCTTTCAACAACTTGGCTACAAAACTTTAAAGGGGGGGAAGGGATAAAGAATGCCGTTTTTGGGCCTACATTGATAACTGAATTGGGAAACGAATTTCGCAAAAACTTTCCATGTAAGCGAAGCGAGAATTGTACTTTAATTTGAAGAAATAAATTGCCGAGGATCCGAGGTACACTTCGGGGGGGGTGCTCAACCCCAACTTCCGTAATATTAGATTCTGGGCCGCTGGAGTCTGTTAGTGTATTCAGGCTGTTCCCCTTGAAGCGCCCGCGAGGTCCTTGAGCTTAGAAACGGCGGGGGGGGGGGGGGGGTTACCCCACCCTCCTGAAAATTCGTGGTCGTGTACAGAATCATTATATAAAACATGGTACTAATGTTTACCGCTCCACGTGCATTTTAACACTTTGGGGGAAAGCCCCCCTCCCTCCCAAGCTCATGGACCTCGCGGACATTTCAAGGGGAACTTCCTGGATACACTGACAGACTCCAGCGGCCCAGAATATAATATTACGGAAGTTCGGGGTAGAGCCCCCCCCTACCCCCACGTGTACCTCGGATCCTTGGCAATTTATTTCTTCAAATTAAAGTACAATTCTCGCTTGGCTTACATGGCTGTTTTCGCAAAATTAGTTTCCCAATTCAGTCATCAATGTAGGCCCAGAAACGGCAATCTTTATAGCCCCCCCCCTTTTGAACTTTTGTAGCCAAGTTGCTGAAAGATGTGTGGCAGGGTTGCCGGTAAATTGCCACACCGGAACACTGCCACACATCAGTGTTCCTGTGTGGAAGTTTACAGTGAACCGTTTGTTCTGGGGGCATTTTTTCCGCTTTTCAATTTTCGGGGGTATTTTCTCCGGGGGTATTTTTTTCTGGGGGTGTTTTTACCTACATCCGTTATTAGCCGTGGCAGACTGATTTTGTAATTGCTCAGTTGTTTAAGGTACGTCTGCATTTCGCCATACAGCTATGGACGTCCATAGCTGTATCAGGTGAGTGATTTAGAGTTAAAAAGTGAAATGCGTTGTGCGATAAAAATTTTGCTATCGTTTGGTCCAGAAACAATTAATTTAATGAAAAAAGCTTGCAAAGACAAATTGGGTTAGTCAACGATTTTTAGATGGCACCATGATTTCAAAAAAAAAAAGGGCATTTGTCGGCAGAACGCGCGCCTAGGCCTGGTCGACCTGAAAGTGTTGTTACGGAGCGTATTGTTAACACTGGGCAACCCTGCAAGAAGATCGACAAATGACCTGTGAAGACATAGCGGCGTCAACTAACATTTCAAAAACGTCGGCATTCCGCATTCTACGCGACAATTTACAGCGGTTCACTGTAAACAGCCATACAGGAAAATTTCCACACATCTTTCAGCAACTTAGAAAACTGCCACACATTCTGACAGGAAAACCGCCACATGTTTTTCATTAAGGGGCTGGGCAGTGTTTCTTTCAGGCCTTTTTGCCCGGTGGGGCAAATGGAACCTTAGAGGGGGCAAGTTTTCAATTTGCTATACACACACACACACACACACACACACACACACACATTGTATATGTATATATTCTAAATACATCCTGAATTTTAACTACTAGATTTATATCATCATCATTGTCAACCATTATCAATCCACTGCTGGACGAGTTTCTTCCACAACGGTCTGTCTTGTGCCAGTCTCCTCCATGTCACTCCCGCATACTTTCGAATTTCATCCACCCATCTCCCATGTGGTCTTCTTCTGGGTCTTTTCCTGTCCCTTGGAATCCAATCTAAAATTTCGGCTGTCCATCGATGGTCTGTTCTTCTGGCAGTATGTCCAGCCCATTGCCATTTCAGGGATTTAACTCTGATCATGATGTCTTCCACTCTTGTCATTTTTCGGATCCACGAGTTCCTCTTCTTATCTCTCCTGGTTACACCAAGCATGCACCTCTCCATGCCTCTTTGAGTTGTATATATATAGAAGTAATTACTATTTTATATATCTAGCACAGGGGCGCAATAAAAGGGTGCCTCCCCCAGGAAAATGTTTCATTTTTTTTGTTTTTGGTTAAAATGCGACTTACATTAGAAAAAGAATGCCTTAATTTAATAAAAATGTTTCAACTTACATTAGAAAAAATGTCTCAATTTTTCCTCAATTTTTCATTAACTTTAGTTTTGTTCCAGATGGTGGATTTCAAAAAGTTCCTTTTTTCGCCCCCCCCCCACCGAAGAAAATTCTATATACATCCTGATATAGTAATCACTTCTTCAAACATTCAAAAACAAAAATAACAAACTTTCTTCAGCTAAAGGAGGAAGGGGAGGGGGTCCGCAGGCTTGAAATTTGTATCTATTAAAATGCATTCAACGCACTCTTGTTTCTGAATCACGATTCCCAGACAATTAGGTATAATTTGTCTACTTATTATATTGTGAAGAATACCATGCGTCGTAATGCACTTTTTAAAAACTATAACTAGTACCATTTGAACAAATATTTTAAAAAATATAATTGTAGAAATATTTGTAGCATAAAAAGAAACTAAACTTCCTTTTTCATCATAGCCTGAATTTATTAAAATTTAACTCTGTAACCTAATGTGTCCGGGGGAAGGGAATGGTCGTTTCCGGGTGGGCGTCGCCCTCCTGGATGTATGCTTGAAAGAAACACTGGGGCCGGGCACAAATTGCTGTTCTTCCAAGGAACACTTTAATTGTGTAGCGGTTTTTCATGTTTCCGAATTATGTGTGGCAGTTTTCCAAGGTGCCTAACGACGGGAAGGAACTTTTTCGTTTGTCTGAATTTTCATGCCGGTTAACACGAGTTTCGGGTAACTGGCCACAAAAGTTTAAGAGGGTGCGGGGTTGGGAGCATTACAAAGATTGGTAAACGGTAAAATAACTGGCCACAAAAGTTCAAGAGGGTGAGGGGTTGGGAGGGGTACAAAGATTGGTAAACGGTAAAAATACCCCTGAAAATGAAAAGCGGTAAAAACACCCCCGGAGGAAATATCCCCAGAACAAACTGTTCACTTTAAACTTCCACACAGGAACACTGATGTGTGGCAGTGTTCCGATGTGGTAATTTACCAGCAACCCTGCCACACATCTTTCAGCAACTTGGAAAATTGCCACCTTTTTTTCGTTAAGGGGCCGGGCGCAAATTACTGTTCCTCCGAAGAACACTTTGAATGTGTTACAATTTTTGCAGTGGAGCAGTTTTCCAAATTTTCGAATTATGTGTGGCAGTTTTCCAAGGTGCCTAACGAGGAGAAGGAACTCTATTGTTTGTCTGAATTTTCATGCCGGTTCATATGAGTTTAGGGCAACTGGCCACTAAAGTTCAAGAGGGGAGGGGGGGGGGCTGTACAGATTGCCGTTTCTGGGCCGATACCGTAACTTCTAAAACTCCGATTTATAAAAAAATCTTTCAGCGGGTACAGCTTCTGATGGGAATCTTTTGCATATCTGTTCTAATTTTTGGTAAAAAAGGTTTGGCCACCAGGGGCGTAAGAGTTAAATTCTGCTTTTGATGTATTTGCTCCAAAATCTGAGCTTCTAAAATCTCCATTGAAGAACTTATTTCGTGAATCAATACCATTCATTACGGTAAACGTTCTCGGAATACTTTCTTCTTAAAATAAAGCAGGGTTTCTTCGCCAGGGGGCGCAGATGTATATCTTTTTTTTTTTTTAATATCTCTGCTTTTTGGAGTCCGATTTGAAATTTTTTTTTCTTTTGGATAGAGTTCCCGGTGGAAAATGTTTTTCATATAGTATCAAAATTTTGAAGTAATTCATAGGCTTTCCGTTAGGAAGCGTTAAGGTAAATTGCATTTTCTCCGATATCGCTGCTTCTAAAACACCGATTTGCCACCCCGGTAGCGCAGTGGTCTAAGCGATGGCCTGTGATCATTCGTCCGAAAGGGGTCCGGGTTCGAATCCCGGTGGGGCATGGATGTTGTGTTTGTCTTATGGCACTGGCTCTCTCCCTTCCCTGGAACCAGTGACCCTAAATTAGGGACGGGCGACTGCTTATAGCCCATTGAGTTGCTCACGGTGGTCGCTAAAACTCCAATAATAAAGAAATAAAAAAAAAACCCCACCGATTTGAAAAATTCTTTTTTCAACGGATACAGCTCCTGGTGGGAAATGTAGAGGGCATTTTTTCCCTAATAAAGTAGAACTTATCTGAATGGACAAAACCCGGTTAATGAATTGAGACCAAAAGAAATTCGAATTTACAGGGCTTTTTAATAACTCCATATGTTTTAATAATAATAATATATAAAACAATCCTTTTCAAAATTTCTGCAGGACCTGGCATACTAGCAGCTGGGACTCCACAATTAGGCTCATATTTCTAAATTCCTTATATTTCATATTTTTTAATCAAGCCCGCCCCCCTCTCAGACAGGTTTGCACGTGTCTCAGATAATTTGTTTAGTTGTAATTTGCAAACTTTGATAATATAATCTGCTACCAATATGACCAGATATTGATATATAATTTTTTTTCTTGGTCCCCCCCCCCCCCCCCACCGACGACTTGTTATAGATTATGAACATTTCCTAAAAGGAATTACATTAAATATCGCAATTAAGAAAATACGAAATTACGGAAACTTTACGTGACTCAGATAACCAACCTCTGAAGACGTGGCAGTTAAGAACGCAATTTTTTATACGGACCCTTAATTTTTTTGTGGCTAGTTCTCCGCTTTGTCTTTTGCCCGAAAATCATAGAAATCTCTAAATTCCTTAATGAAAGTGAAAAATTAAAAAAAAAATGTTTTGGGAGCAATATGTGCTCAAGTAGTGGGGAATATGGCTACACGGCATTTGTTTCTTCAAAACAAAATTATGGCACTGAAATTGCAATGTGGCCGTATAAAAAGTGGGTTCTTAACCGAACCGGTGGCCGTATAAAAATTGCGTTCTTAACTGGTGGCCAGTTCTCCGTACCAGATGTTCTGCGGTTTGGCATTCTTTAACTCCGCCATTGCACATGATTTCCAGCCGTGGTATTGGTTGAGAGGTTGAACCAAATTTTGGCGCCTTAATCGCAACCTTCGACCGAATATCGCAACCTAATACGGTTCTACGTAATATTGGTTCAAGTGCTTGCTTCCTTAATTTTGAAATATTGCTGCAAAAATGTATTCCATTAGAATGATTTACTGTTCATTCTGTTTCACCGCATGCAGTGTATGCGTGTAGACTGTTATTAACAAACGGAGGAAGCGTCGAAGGTAACTGCAGGAAATGCATGATATTGGGAGATATGAGTGTTTGAGCTGATGGGGGTATTTTTTACCGCTTTTCAGTTTTCAGGGGTATTTTCTCCGGGGGTATTTTTTCCGGTGATTTTTACCTACATCCACAAAGATTACTGTTTCTTGGCATGCATATAGTGAGAATTGAATTGGGAACTCCAAACAAATTTCGTGAAAACGTTCTATGTAAGACAAGCGAGAACTGTACTTTAATTTGAAGAAATAAATTGCCGTGACTTAGTACATTTCTTAAAACTACAGTATTCGGCGAAACAACGGAATTACAGCATGACTTATGATGTGTTCAGAAAAGGACGATAAGGTGGGATTTTTTAATATCGCTACAATTTTACTGAGGCACTAAATATTTATACACCGAGTGGCCACTTTATTATGACCACCTGACAGTTTTAAGCAAATGAGCTATGACTGCACGCTGTTGCCGTCAGAGGGCGAGGCTAGCATAAAAAGGGAAAGCTTAGTGCTTGCGACAGTAGTAAAGTGATTTTCGGGTGACGAGATGGGTAAAACATGCGATTTGACGCAGAGGCGACTTTAGATCTTTTGGGGCCCTAGGCGCTAAAAGATTCATGGGGCCCCACTACCTTTCTTATCATCTCAGAAATTTTCATCCGTCAGATTAACACAAAAAAAAAAGTCAAGAAAAAGGTTTTTACGTTTTTTAAAATGCCATTCTATCTTCCTATTATTAGAACGTTTTGTAACAAAGAGTGCTAGTGTAATCACTTTGTCTTTCCGAGCACATCGAACTTTTTGTTTTTAAAGATGCGTATATCAAAAATTACTTTTTTGGCTAATAGGAAATCAAAGGATATTTAGTCTGGCACTTTAAATATCCCATATGCTTCATGAATTTACCGCTGGGGCTGTCAAAGTTTAAAAATTCAAGTTCTATTGTGAAGAAACTATTCAACTTAGAGGGAAAAAAATTTTTGTACCTCACATATTAGGTTTAATTGTTCCTTCTCAAATATTTAAATTTTCCAATTAGTTCGTTAATTTCATGCTAGAGGTGCGAAATCCAAAGAATTTGGTTTTCACAGGTTTTTGGAAAAATGATTTTTGGCAATGATAGGATATACGCATTCATTAAATTTCACTACCAGTTCATAAATTTTCCGCTAGGAGTTCTCAAAGTAAAAATTTGTAAATTTTAGTTTACGCTACGAAGAGACCATTTCAGTCACAGCAAAAGTTCTTTTTGAGTTTGATACGTTGCGCAAAATTGATTACCTTAGCACCTTTTCAGTTGCAAGTTACTTGGCAAATTTAACGCTAAGGGCACTGAAAATGGAGTTTCTCTAAATTTATCCCTACATGGCATATGAATTGTCATAAAATTGGATTGCGTTTCAATTTCAAAACGTGCTCTTTCCATTGCTTCAGCTTTGGAAAATCATCTTGTTTTTACGTTATGATCAAATTAGTAGGAAACGAGCATGGTATCAAGCAAAAATAAAATATTGGAAGACATTGGTAACCGGAAAAGTCCTCCACATTAGAAAATTAGGGGGAAATGCAATTTGTGCACAGTAATTCACTTGAAAAGGGTGGATGACTTTTCGTGAGAAGTTTTCCTGTTTCAAACAATTCCCTAAATCAAAGAGATTAAGCCGTCCATGGCATGGATAAATGCATGGACCAAGAAAGTTGGTCATCAGTCAGTGCAGGAAAGTGAGAATGTGTTTCTTAAAAGCATTGTTTCTTATTTCCATCGAAAAGTTGAGAAAGTCTGCATTTTTTTTTATTCTGTCAAAAAGATGCGTGAGATTTTTTTATACCTGCATTGCACTTATCAGAAACAGAAGCATAAGAATTAAATGCAGAAGATCCGGTTTGAAAATGGAAAAGTAGGAACCACAGTTTTTTGAGTAAGAATATCATTGAAACTTTTTTATGGCTTTTTCAAAAGTTAGTTTCATGCCGATTAAAGGAATAGAAAAAGTGAGAATACTTGATAATTATCAGTATTAAACCAGGGGAGGAGAAAGTAATAAGGAAGGGTACAATACAAATTTCTTTTAACACTATTAAATAAGAAAAAGATATATATATAATTTATGACTACTAAGCTTGCGGTGTTAAGATAGAATAGATAATATTATAGATAGATGATATTTTATGGTGAGAAACGTTTTTATTCTAAGGAAAAGATAGTGTAATATTCTCGAATTTCTTTATTTTTCAACCTAAATATTAATTCTTTTGGTTTAGGCTGGTTTAGAGGGATTAGGGCTGAGAAAGAACTTGATTACCCTTCCCCAAATGGAAAAAACAATTAACAGCAAACTCTCCCGATCATCAGGAAGTATCTACTAGCCCTCCTCATTGAAATTTAGGGAGGGGGGGTTCCAACACAGTTGTTTTCCTTTGGGTGGAAGGTAGCATGAAAGTAATTTATATAACAGGCTAGTTAAAATTAAGTACGTATTCGCCTAAAAATAATGAAAAGTGTGGGAAGTGGGAATCCTTCCTTCACCTATACCACTAAACAGAAGGCTAAATTATTTTAACTGTTCCATTCAAAACAAGTACATCGATAAGAACTCGAAAATTTGGAGTGTCAACAAAGCAAGAAAAATATATCTTACTAATATGAGAAAGTAAAATATCAATTGACGATACAAACAAAGTGGTTACTTTAAGAATTGAGTTGTTTCGGTCCGTGAAAACCAAAACAAAACTGGCAATCCAGTTATACGTCTTCGGGGCCCCTCAAGCTCTGGGGCGCGCCTCGCCGGAAATCCGCCCCTGATTTGACGGACTTTCAACGTGGGATGATTGTAGGAGCTCGAAGCCATGGATCGAGTATCACCGAAACCGCCGCATTCGTGAAATTTTCCATAGCAGCTGTTGTTAAAGTGTTTAAAGACTGGACTGTCAGCCAAAAAACTGGGTCTCTACGTGCAACGTGTGGTCGTCATCGACTAGTGACTGCTCGGGCGGAACGGAGAGTGTACAGACTGGTAACAGACAACAGAAGGGCAACACTTAGGCCAATTACAGACCATCTTAATCAAGGATCCCCTCAAATGATCCCTGCACGCACTGTTCGTCGTACACTGCATCGGATGGGATATGGCAGCCGAAGGCCTGTTCGAACACCTATGCTATCTGCAGTTAACAAGAGAAAACGTCTCCAGTTTGCACAGGAGCGCAAGGATTGGGCAGTCGATAATTGGAAACAAATTATGTGGTCCGATGAATCACGTTTTCAATTGCACCATGCCGATGACCGAGTGAGAATTTGGCGGAAACAGCACGAAAGCATGGACCCCAAATGCTTTGCTACAACCCTTCCAGCAGGTGAAGGCAACATTATGGTTTGGGGAATGTTTTCCTGGCATGCTTTGGGCTCTTTACTTCGTGTTGATCAACGTCTGACTGGCACATCATATCTAAACATCGTTGCTGACCAAGTGCATCCTGTCATGTGGATGGTTTATCCCAATGGCGATGGCTACTTTCAACAAGATAATGCGTCCTGCCATAGTGCTTGTATTGTACAGGATTGGTTTCAGGAACATGCCGGTTAGTTTACTTTGCTTAGGTGGCCCCCACCATCTACAGATCTCAACCCCATTGAGAATTTGTGGGATGAAGTTGAACGAGCCATCAGACAGCTGGATCCACAACCCTGCAATCTCACACTCCTGGAAAGTGCTATTCATCAAGCATGGTCTCAGATTCCACAAACCACCTATCTACATCTCGTGGAGTCCATGCCACGAAGAATCTACGCAGTATTTAAGGCAAAAGGTGGCCCAATGAAGTACTGACGGGTTGGTAATAATAAAGTGGCCACTCAGTGTGTAACATGTCAGGTTTGTAATATTTTTATTTTACTTAATTTATTCCTTGGCATCTTTAACAGCTTTAAAAGAATTCGAATTGTCTCAACTGGAGGGAGGGGCGGGGGATAGATCCCAAAATAAAGCACGCCGCATGCAAATCGAAAACGACACACCAGATCTCTACGGGAAACGGCAAATTTGTTTCCGGGATATTGGTACCCTTCAAACGACACACCAGATCTCTACGGAAAACGGCAAATTTGTTTCCGGGATATTGGTACCCTTCAAACGACACACCAGATCTCTACGGAAAACGGCAAATTTGTTTCCGGGATATTGGTACCCTTCAAACGACACACCAGATCTCTACGGAAAACGGCAAATTTGTTTCCGAGATATTGGTACCCTTCAAACGACACACCAGATCTCTACGGAAAACGGCAAATTTGTTTCCGGGATATTGGTACCCTTCAAACGACACACCAGATCTCTACGGAAAACGGCAAATTTGTTTCCGGGATATTGGTACCTTTCAAACGACACACCAGATCTCTACGGAAAACGGCAAATTTGTTTCCGGGATATTGGTACCCTTCAAACGACACACCAGATCTCTACGGAAAACGGCAAATTTGTTTCCGGGATATTGGTACCCTTCAAACGACACACCAGATCTCTACGGGAAACGGCAAATTTGTTTCCGGGATATTGGTACCCTTCAAACGACACACCAGATCTCTACGGAAAACGGCAAATTTGTTTCCGGGATATTGGTACCCTTCAGAGTTGGCGACGTTACGGGGTCTAATACAAACTGCGTTTCGTTTCGAAATCTTGTCCAAGTGTGAGTTTTCCTAATAGAACAAAACTAAATGTATGAGTTTTCCTAGGGATATAAATGCGTATGTAAGATCATAACGACACAAGGCTTATGTAGAAGCTTTGCGACTCACTAAATCTTGAGTTATGATTTTAATATTTCGCATGTCATGCAATAAAGGCTAATTAATCTGCAGGTACTCAACGAATCGAGCTTCAGGTGTTGGCGAGATACCCACGCTACGGGCCTTTTTAGAAGATTTTAAATTACAACATTGATGTTTGGTATTTATAAACATTTCATAAAACATAATGAAAGGCACTCATCGGAATATTTCTCAGCTCTTTACAAGGCTTCTAGGCCGTGGGCCGCTTTAGAAGATTTTAAGTTACAATATAGATGTTTGGTATTTGCAAACATTTTGTAAAACCTGATAGAAGGCACTCAACTGATTATTTCTTAGCTCTTTACAAAGCACCTAGGCCGCGGGCCTTTTTCAGATTTTAAGTTACAACCTAGATATTTGGTATTTGTAAGCATGTTATAAAACCTAGTAAAAGGCACTCAACAGATTATTTCGCTGCTCTTTACAAAGCACCTAGGCCACGGGCCTTTTTAGATTTCAATTTACAACCTAAATGTTTCGCTTTGTCTCAGACTTCAAGTTACAAGTTAGCTATTGATAGTGTTGTCTTATTATTTAAGTTTCAGCTTTTTAAAGCCCATTGAAGGATTATATATGTTAGTTTACATTTGAGGAGTTAACACCTCCTAAATTTAAACTTTTCCAAATTGTCAAGTGCGTTGTTCGTCTATTGATAGCGTTGTCTAATGATTTATGTTTAACCTTTTTGAACCCATAAAGAAGGTGATATATAGTTTATTAGGTTTGGGGTAACCCCTTTAAATTTCAATTATTCTGAAACAAAGTGCAATTTTTATACGGTCCATAAATATTTATGTGATCAGTTTTCCTACGCTAGATTGGAAACGCGCGCGTCCTCCGATGTTACCGTATTATGTACAAATCATCCATAGGGGGACAAGTGTCCGGTAGGCTTTAGTCCGGACCCCCTCTCTTTTAAACCAGTTGCCGGAAAACTCATACACCGGAAAAGGAAAACTACCACACCTTCTCATATAAGGAAATGCACAGAAACTGCATTTCGTAGTTTTTCCTAGTAACATAAAAGGGTATGTAAGATCCTACATACCCAGCCCCCGGCGCGGCATTTTCAAGGGGTCCTAGAATTATGCAAGACGCTTGACAAAGTTCTACAGTTGTTGTTTTTTTTGTTGTTTTTTTTTGCGGGTAGCTCTGCAAAAACTATAAGAAACTACCTTGCGAAAAAAAAATTCTATTTCTTTCCGCTTTTTTAGGAGGAGCCCGCAAAAAATAGTCTCCCCCAGTCCATCGTCAAATCTTTCGAAAGCAATACAGAAGTTTTTTTGTACACAACTATAATTGGGAGGTTATAAAGCAGAACTGAACTAGTATACATTTTTCAACCATGCATTTTTACATTTTCTTGCTACCACTGATTCGTCCATGAATTATGGGTTACACAGACTTTAATACGGCAGACTTCAATATATTTTCATGGCTTCATCACATTTTGAGTGTTTTCTCCCGGGTATTTTTATTCATCTACCCAATTTGAAATCCTTGATGTACCACTAATACTGGAGCCCCAAAAATACTGTCCGATGTCCTCTGATCATTCGTCCGAAAGGGGTCAGAGTTCGAATCCTGGTGAGGCATGGATGTTGTGTTTGTCTTACGGCACTGGCTCGCTCTTCCCTGGAACCAGTGACCCTAAATTAGGGACGGGCGACTGCTCATGGTCCATTGAGTTTCTCACGATGGTCGTTAAACCTCCAATCAAAAAAAAGAAAAAAAAATTGTCCAATCCCTGGCCCCTCTGTCTCCTTAAATGTGTTCTATGCATGGGTTTTTGTAATAGACCTCGAGACTAAATTTCCCGGTCTGGTTTGCTTCTTCCAATCCTCCCCTGCTAAAAAGCGTTCTGGTTGGTACAATCTGAAAGACTTTGTGCGTTTCATTACATCAATTTTGCGCGGTATATTCAAGGACACGTCGCTGGATAAATGGTAAAACTACGCAGGTTTGGGTGACTAACACTGCCATTAGTTACTCACGCATGAAAACATGAAGCTTGTCTCAAAGAAGTGTGCGAGTTCCTGAGAGAAGAGAGCAGCGAAAATGTTAAACGTTTACATGGTAGAATTCGTAACGATTTTTGTGACTAGACAACTTCGTTTCTTGTCGACATCTTCACAGTTCAGCGTATCGTCTAACTTTGTTGTCGTGGGTGGCGTAATGGTAGCAGGCTCGAGCATAAATCGAAAGATGCGGGTTCGAATCCCGTTCCATGGCGATGTGATGTTCAAGTTTTCCTAAGGGTGGCTACATGAGAAACAGTAAAAATGTGCACTGTCTATATGCCGACAAATCATACATCCTGATTTCACTGTTTTCATGCCCAGGTAGTTCGTTTAACTCCATTCGCTGACCTAAGTAGCGTTTTAAAATTAGACCAAACTAAAGGCATCTGCAAGGTGAGGATAAATACCGTCTCGAGGTACGTTGACACTGTAAGTTCATCCTTAACTGTAAGTTTGTTCTGGCGTCTGTGTATGTTATGTTGTCTTTCAAGTAGACGTATCGTCTGTCTCTAACATGTCGTGTGGTTTTAACTTAGAAACATCATGTAGCTTTTAACCACCTTATTTTTACACCTGATGAGGGGAACAAGTTGAGTTTCCGGAAAGTACTTGTGTGTTTTAATGTTTTTTACGAATAAATGTGTCAACGTGCCTCGACTGTATTTATAGTCACCTTGTAAACTTTTTTGGTGTGTAGTTGAAACATGCCAAGGTCACCCTTAATCTTAACTAAAGACATCTGTTTTGTGATTGATAATCGATATTTCGTTGTCGATATTGCATCGACCGATACGAGGATTAAACCTCCACAATACCTGAGTAACATTTGATATCCGTTCGCTTCCTTGAATCAAAATAATAGAGAGTATGTTGACACATTTTAAAACAATTTTCTAGCAATAAAATTAACGTTTAAAATCAAATTATTTCTTTCTTATATGCTCTACCTGATAGTCTTTTCTCTGGATTATGAACCTACATCTAGATTTCCAAGAAAACAGGGCATTTCTTTAAATTGGTAGTGGTATTTTATTCCACTCCACTTCCATTGCTTTCCATAGTCCAATCATTGTTTTTAGGTCTGCGTTTAGAAAGCGTTGTTTCTAAAAAAACAAATTATTAAATAATTAAATAAATCAAATTTAGGTCTGCGTTTAGAAAGTGCTGTTTTTAGCAGATCGAAGGCACAACAGTCCATCGGTGACACATAAGGGGACTTTGAAGGAATATGAGCAAACGGTATAGACTTGATACCCGTCTCTGCATCTTCCACTGCTTTCCATGGTCCAATCATTGTTTTAGGTCTGAGCGCTCTTTTTAGCAGTCCGAAGGCACAATAGTCCATTGGTGACACATCAGGGGACTTTGAAGGAATATGAGCAAAAGGTATAGACTTGATACCCGTCTCTGCATCTTCCACTGCTTTCCATGGTCCAATCATTGTTTTAGGTCTGAGCGCTCTTTTTAGCAGTCCGAAGGCACAATAGACCAATGGTGACACATCTGGGAACTTTGAAGGAATATGAGCAAAAGTTATAGATTTTAATACCAGTCTCTTTTTTCATATTTTCAAGAAATAGAGCAGTAGATTATGATGTATTGACTATAGTAGCCTTATCATGATGTAGTCCTACTCTTTGAAGTCTCCGTGGATAAAGGAATGGTGTTTCCTCTTAAAATATAGGAGTTAAAACATTATTTTGGTAATATGTAGAATTGATTTTAACATGCTTTTCAACTTTTCTTAAATTTAATTTCTCATTGAACCAGAGACCACGCAGACCAGAAATATTCATGAATGCTTTACTAAAACTTTCTTTGGATCTCTGGAACCAAGTTTGTAAGTCTTTTTCTTCTCTTTTGCGATAGTAAATACTCTTTTTTTTTCTTGTTACAGTCGTTCAGGTAGATCCATGCTTCATCAATCGTCACAGTAAATTTTCATCCGACTCCGACTAAATGATTTTCATAAAGAAGTCTACACCGTGTTCGGCGCTCAGCCATGTGCCTGGGCAAAAGGCGGTGAACATTTTTTTTTTCAGATTCAAATCTTTGCTTATTACTTTGTTTACAGTTGATACAAAGTTTTTTAACGACTTAACGATTGTTCTTTGGGTCAGTGGATTTTCTTTTAAGACCAGAGACCTTATTTTTGAAATAGTCCTAAAAGTATGTACCTTTTTTGGATATTAGTTTGTTGTTCTTTTTTCTATTAAAAGCAGTGCTTGACGATTTTTCCCTATATTGTTAATCTTCATCATTGTCAATCATTAACAATCCACTGCTGGACGAAGGTATCTCCAAGCCTCTTCCACAACGGTCTGTCTTGTGCAAGTCTCCTTCGTGTTACTCCCGCACGCTTTCGAATTTCATCCACCCATCTCCCATGGGGTTTTCTTCTGGGTCTTTTCCTGTCCCTTGGAATCCAGTCTAAAATTTCGGCTGTACACCGATGGTCTGTCCTTCTGGCAGTATGTCCAGCCCATTGCCATTTCAGGGATTTTACTCTCATCATGATGTCTTCCACTCTTGTCATTTTTCGGATCCAGAAGTTCCTCTTCTTATCTCTCTTGGTTACACCAAGCATGTTTCTTTGAGTTGTCTTTGTTTCTTTCCACGTTTCTTTGAGTTGTCTGCAGCCTTTGTATGTCTCTTTTAGTTAAGGTCCACGTTTCTGCACCATACGTAAGCACTGGAAGGATGCATTGATCAAACACTTTTCTTTTAAGACATAATGGCATATTGCTCTTGAAAATTATGCTGTTTCTTCCAAAAGCTCTCCAGGCAAGTTTTATACGCCGATTAATGTCTTCATCAATGTGACACCCCACTTGATATCTGCTGTCCAAGATAAACTTTATCATTGAGTTTAATAGATTTTTTAAATTAAACTTTAATTGAGTCTGTAAGGGCCGTATGACACCGTGTTATCACCAATGGACAACTAGAGAAGCTCATTAGTTCCATGCCAAGAAGGTGCACTTTGTTACTAAGAAACCGAAGTTGTCCAATTAAATATTAAAGCGTATTTTGCTTGTTGTTAAGTTATTTCAAGTGTCCTGCAAGTGTCAATGTACTGTACAGTAATTTTACGTTAAATGCATTGTACACTAATTTCACAAATTCCACTATTTGTTGCTTTTTATGACTAAACGCTGTACTTTTGCTTGTAACTTCTATTACTGGAATAACATTCTGTAAAAATATTTGAATGCACCATAAAATTTCCTTTAAAATGATGTATAAAATGTATTCCTGACTTTACCATTACGCTGAATAAGTTGACTTCAAACATGAAAATAATTGACTTTCGGTCAACTGGTGCAGGACTTTTGGCCACGATTGTACAATTCCTGCAGGATGCGGTAGTTAACCAAAACAGAAGGAAAGCTTATCTGATTGTTATCGTGCTCTCAAGAAATTTGCGCGATCAATCAGTTAAATTCTTTATGTGCGCTTTTATTTTTTGTTCTTTGTTGTGAAATTTTCGTAATCTTTTTTAGTTTTTTGAATGGCGACTGCAATAATTTAGTGGATTCTTTCTTGAAAGGATCGTTTTCTTCAAGAACTTTAGAGGGGAAAATTGAAATAAAATCCATAGGATCCAAAGTAAAAATAAATCCTAAGAAAAAATCCTTACGATTCGTGTTTTTTGGGGAGGGCTTAAAGATGAAGCATGATCCATGTGCAATTATTTATACATTTTTGCATTTCATAAACTTTTTAGTAGTGTAATACGTACAGCAATTTAGTTAATTCATGCATAATTAATTGATATTTAAGCTCTTCAGAAGTGCATTGAAAATCACAAATAAGATTACAATGTTGATCGTACATTGAACAAAGACACCGCAAAAATATTTCCCATTAAAAATACGGAATCTTTTTTTTTCAAAAAAGCTTTGGTAAATAATTGTTTTTTTATGATCCGTAGCTGAATGTTTTCTCGGCAACTAAGGTCGTCGCAGATTAATAAATCCGTATATTCTGCAAAATTTAGGCTTAATATTTTATCGAATGTATGGTTATAAATTTAACCACTAACTGTAAGAAGACTATTAATGTAATTACTGATGCCAAAAAGGTGAAGAAACAATAAATTAACAATTCATATAAATGTGTATATAATTGCAGAAAGCATCTGGAGTTGCTTTTAATTTTCCTTTATTATTATTGTTATTATTATTATTATTTTATGGCCGGTGGAGATGCTAAGTCTGTTGAATACCAATTCCGAATTCTTTGCTGGAAAGGGGAGGGAAGGTAAGTTGTAGCACCAACATTTTCAGCGGCATGAGCCGCTCCTCCGTCTTAGTATGTTTTACACGCCTAACAAATGAAAATGTGTTCTGGGTAAAATGCCTCTCTCATTCAATGTGGTGCGCGTTTCAGTTACTAGATGGCACTACTGTCTTTCAAAATGTGAGCATTGCTTGATGTCTGATTCAGTGTTCAGTTTGATTTCTGACTCTGGCAATGTCATGCGCATTGGTTTTGTCTAACACTGGGCCATAACAAAAAAAAAAAAAAAAAAAAAAGTCAGCCACGCAAGGGGAGGGGGAATATTACGTTAAACGCAATATTCAGTTTGAGACTGCGGCAAGCATTTAATTATTACTGAAAAGCTGCCCTAACAAATTATATATACATCATCATCAGTATAACAGCGGCCGTCATCAGGTCACGAGAGAGGTAGGTAGGTAGGTAGGAGGTGCCATTTTTCTTTTTCTTTCTTTTTCACTGTAACATCATTTACTGGGAATGAAATACCTCTTGAATATTCCCAATATCAGCTTTGAGAGGAAAATCCAGGTCGTTATCAGGGATGTGCAAGATGAAAGAAGGTTGAGATCGGGTGATTTTCAGGTTTTCTTAACTTTAGTTTCCCATTGCAGGAGAAACCAGCAATAAACATGAATCCTTTACTGAAACTTTCTTTGGATTCTTGGAACTTGTAAGTCTTTTTCTGCTCTTTTGAGATAGCGAATGCACTTTTTTGCTTGTTACAACCGTTTAGGTAGAAGCTCCATGCTTCATCAATCGTCACAATAATTTCAGTCTGTCTCCGACTAAGTGATTTACCTAGAGAAGTCTACACCGTGTTCTGCGCTCAGCCACGTGCCTCAAAAGGCGGTATTTTTTTTTCAGATTCAAATCTTTGTTTATTACCTTGTTTACAATTGATACAAAGATTTTTAACGAATTAGCGATTGCTCTTTGGGCCAGTGGGTTTTTTTTTTTTTCCTTTTTTAAAGACCGGATACCTTACCTTTTGAAATAGTCGTAAAAGTATGTACCTTCTTTCAATATTTTTTGTTGCTATTTTCCCTGTTAAAAGCGATGGTTGACGATTTATTCCCTCTATTATTAATAATATTGTTTATTTTAAATTCAGAAATGCTAATTCCGTGATTTTTCACAGCGTTTTTTGATTACAGAATACGAATATTTCTCTTCGTAAAGAGCAAAAATATAACCTTCTATCCACAGCTTGTTTATATGCGCCATTTTCTTAGGAGACTATATTTAACTGCAGCAGATATTTCTTGTGTGTTCATCTAACACACTGTTGCCAGTTTCAGTTCTTTGAACTTTCATTTTCGGTAATTTCTTATCAAAAACGTTCTAAAAATGTGTGAACATCCTCTGTACATAACAATGCTATCACTGTTCTTCAACAGGAAAGTACAATGTGTCTCATAAAGTGGTAACCAATTTCAAATAATCATAGCAGTTTTAATGTAAATGGTCTCAACACACAACTTGTGTTAATTGACAGAACAGATGATGAAGTTTTATACACATTCGACTTGGGCGCCATTTGTCACCCGAACTATGTCTAAACGGTATTCCAGTTCCAACCAGGTTCGTTCGAGAATGTTCGTATTAACTTTCTGCAGAGCTTGTACATGTAACCCATCTCTTTAGGTCAGCAATGTCTACAACAGGAGTGCTGTAAACTTCACCCTTGATGAATCCCCATAAAATAAAAAAGTCACAGGGTGTTAAGTCCGGCGAACTTAGGTCAGGGGGCCGTGCAAATATTACCACCATGCCCAGTCCATCAATTGGAAAATTTGGTATCCAGAAACCTCTTCACAATCAAAGCCCAATGAGGTGGCACCCCATCTTGTTGAAAAATGACCGGAGTTGCAAGTTTATCCAACTGGGGATGCACAAACTGCTCAATCATGCCCAGGTAATTATCAGCTCTCACGGACGCTTCCTGAAAAGGAAAAGGGTCCAGGTCGACCATTATGCCACACCAAACATTCAATTTTGGGTTAGCATGCCCATGTTCAATTGTGCAGTGCCGGTGTTCAGTTCTCCAAATTCTCACATTCTGTTTATTAACCTTTCCAGAAACATGCACTCATCCGAGAAACAGATTTGTCTCTGGTAATATTCAGCAATTGCAATGTTCTCTAACATCTCTTCAGCAAACTGTTTACGTTTTACATAATCATCTGGGATTATGTGTTGGGTTATCTGCAGTTTACGCGGATGCATTTCCAATCTCTGACGTAACATTCTGTGCAGTGACGAATTGGAGATGACCAGCTGTCGTGCTGCTTGATTGAATGACTTTCGAGGGTACGAGTAAATGCTCGTCTCACAACCTCTTCTTTCTGGAACCAGCGATGGTCGTCCAGGGCTTTTCTTTGTAAGGACGCTACCAGTTTCCTTGAATGACTTGTACCACTTTCTGATGTTGTTACGTGTGGGCGGTTTGCTCCCATTTTTTGTTTGAAATTCCGCTGAACCTGCGTTTCGGATCGGGTTGCAATAAACCACTCCACAATCTGTGCTTTCGTCTCAAAATCCATTGGGTACACTTCTAGAAAACTTGAGGGTATTCCTTACCACCTGCAGCAAACAGGATGCTGATATTAGTTTTGTATCCAAAGTTTATCAGCGTTTGAAATTGGTCACAACTTTTTGGGACACCTTTTATATTGGCATTCGCATATGCCGATGCAACCACATGTGTATTCTGGTGCTTCTTTAGCGTTATGTCTTGCTCGGTTTAGGCAAATTTCATATGTCCAGTTGTTACGGTCATGGGTGTGCTGACAAAGACGCATTAGCTTATCACCTTAGTCATTCGTGTATGTACGCTGAGCTAGATACAGCTCCAAAATGACAATACTTTGTGAAAGTGTCAAAATGTGTAGGTGGCTTTATTATCGTTCCATGTGCATGGTATTTTGCTTATGACAATAACTTCTAAGATTTTATTTATTTACACACACATCTTGCACATACTCTAGTTTAAAGATTTGCATAGCACTGTAGAGAGGGGGAAGGAAGAACACTTTTTCGAAGAAGATTTTTAGCAAAAGAGAAATAAATCAGCGAAAGAGTATACATTCGCGTCCCCAAATACAAAAACTATGCCAATATTGTTTAACCCTTGATGCGGCCAACATAGCTCAACCAAATGGTGTCCAAAATGTTTTGCGCTCCCCGAACAGAAAGTTCAGAGGGTCCGGATTCTGCAGAAGCTACTGCAAAACAATTTCTTCCCCTCTCTCACCTCAGCAGTACCGACAGTCAACCTATCTCACTGGTGGTAAGGCATCTCTTCTAGTTCTTTAAGGTGCCCGCACACACACACACACACTCTTGAGTGTTACGAAAGGGCAGGGGGGAGATTAAGTGCTGACCACACACACCTGGAGTCTCTGTTTTCGCAGACATTCGTCACTCTTGAGGGACACGTCTGAGCAACACGTCTCATTTGCGTGTCCTTTAAAGCGTGAAAATTCCTTATTTCTCATAAAAGAAAACTTCAAGTTTCATCTGTGACTATTTTGATAAATGAAAAGCTCAAAACAGAAAGAAAAAGCTCAGAACTGCAGTTCTGTCCCTCTCAAGTTCAAGATTTTTAAGCAGGCGCTGAAGAGCTTCACTTCACGCTACACTTCGTCTCGGGTACCAAACGTACCACAATTTCTTGCGTGACATTCAAGCGTGACACTCAAGTGTGTGTGTGTGTGTGTGTGTGTGTGTGTGTGTGTGTGTGTGTGTGTACGTTAACTCTGCTACATGACCTAAAGACGACCACAGACACACACGTTTAATGACACGTTTGAATGACACAGGGATGGGTGGGATATCAGAAAACAGCAACAACAAAAAACTGCTCTAAGCAAATAGTCATCAGATCGAAGGAAACCATCGTGAATCAAAGAAAAGCTTCACTGCCGTAGCTCCCCCCCCCACGTGTTTTGTTCCTGAATGTTAACTTTCCCGCAGAGCATATTATCTCGTAAGATGTCGTTGCGCTGTTGCCGCCTGTTTTACGTTATCACTACGAGAGTTGACCTTCTGTAAGCGTTAGATATTCTTTGAGTAGGCAGTAAAATTCGTTGCGTGATTGGTAAACGGAAGGATTTATCGGACTTTGAGAAAGGACAAATTGTGGGAGCTCGGAGAGCATGTGCCTCGATTTCCCAAACCGCTGAACTGGTGGGTTGTTCACAAGCCGCCATAGTTAAAGTACATCAGGAGTGGCGTGAAAATGGTCAAACAACGACCTAGAAGCCAAACTACACAGGACAGCGAAAGGTTGATGTGAGAACAGAGCGCGGGGTCCGCCGACTCGTATGGGCCAACAGACGCAAGCACTGTTCCACAGTTGACTACGCAATACAACATAGTTCAACCTGAAACGGTATCTGTCATTACCACGCTATCCGCGGTCATGGGCGCAAAAGGCTCGCCTGATACGATAATCATGCAAGTTGAACGTCGGATAATTGGAAATAAGTGCACAGTTAAAAAAAATCTACTTAAAAATCAGAACCTGAACCTACTCATTTTTTAAAAGTACAATCGTATCGTAAACGAGTATATGACATGCTCAAATATAAGTAACCATACGTACTTACAAATAACTGCGTCAATAAATATAAATATAATAGCCTATTACTTCATTTTAGATATTATAGATTTCAAGAGAAATTGTTTAATAAATGTGTAAAGTGACACACATAAATAATTAGTACAACAAAGTCACTGATCACAAGTAATTTAATTATGCATTAAGTATCTTTGTGTACGTTTTTACGTTAACTATATTTGTGTCAATCTCATAAATCATATATTGTCGCTTCATCACTATATTTGTCATAAAATTGTGCTGTCCATTTGCCCATGCCGACCCGGTGGCGCAGTGGTCTAAGCGATGGCCTCTGATCATTCGTCCGAACGGGGTCCGGGTTCGAATCCCGGTGAGGCATGGATGTTGTTTGTCTTACGGCACTGGTTCTCTCCCTTCCCTGGAACCAGTGACCCTAAATTAGGGACGGGCGACTGCTTATAGCCCATTGAGTTGCTCACGGTGGTCGTTAAACCTCCAAATAATCAATAATCAACCATTTGCCCATCATGTGACAACGAATATATCTATTATCCCAGATGTGCCATCGAATAATATACTTCGAGTTGATTCTATGAATATATGAGTATCTATAGTGTACACGTATTCCAAATTTGAAGTCGAGCCGCGGATGACTTAGTGGTTAGAGATTCAGACTACTGATGGAGGGACCCCAGGTTCAAACCTAGCCTGGTAGTGTGAATTTTTAAAAATCGCTGAGTATCCGCCGTGCATCGGACGAGCACGTTAAGTAACGGCCTCCGGGTAGGAAACCTCCGGTTAAAGTTCCTAAGCTCCCCTAATTGTCCTCTGCCTCCTATGTGCTTGTACAGTGGCGCCATCTTGTGTGCTTTCTTTCACTTAAACTATCCTGTCAGAATCGCTAGATTCGCTTTAACTTCCTTCAGTTTCTGTGCCCTGCCCAAAAGGGCACAGAAACTGAATCAAGTTAGAGCACATATTTGAAATATATGGATTTTTTTGAGTATCATCATCATCATTTCATCATTGTCAACCATTATCAATCCACTGCTGGACGAAGGTCTCCCCAAGTTTCCTCCACAACGGTCTGTCTTGTGCCAGTCTCCTCCAGGTCACTCCCTGCATACTTTCGAATTTCATCCACCCATCTTCCATGTGGTCTTCTTCTGGGTCTTTTCCTGTCCCTTGGAATCCAATCTAAAATTTCGGCTGTCCATCGATGGTCTGTTCTTCTGGCAGTATGTCCAGCCCATTGCCATTTCAGGGATTTAACTCTGATCATGATGTCTTCCACTCTTGTCATTTTTCGGATCCACGTGTTCCTCTTCTTATCTCTCCTGGTTACACCAAGCATGCACCTCTCCATGCACCTTTGAGTTGTCTGCAGCCTTTGTATGTCTCTTTTAGCTAAGGTCCACGTCTCTGCACCATACGTAAGCACTGGAAGGATGCATTGATCAAACACTTTTCTTTTAAGACATAATGGCATATTGCTCTTGAAAATTATGCTGTTTCTTCCAAAAGCTCTCCAGGCAAGTTTTGTACGCCGATTAATTTTTTCACTAATGTGACCCTCACTACTTGATATCTGCTGTCCAAGATAAACGTACGTGTCTGTTATCTCCAGCTTTTCTCCATCAATCGATAAATCTTCATTTCTTGTAAAAGCATTGAACATCACTTTTGTCTTCAGAAAGTTCATTTTTAATCCCACTTCTTTACTTTTGTCAGCAAGTTCCTGCATCATACTCTGTAGCTCCGATGGGGTAGTTGCAAAAATGACTATGTCATCAGCAAAACGAAGGTGGATTAGATAATCTCCATTAATCTTTATCCCTTTGTTTTCCCAGTTCAGTGATTTAAAGACATTTTCCAATGTGGCATTAAAGAGCTTCGGAGATATGGTGTCACCTTGTCTCACTCCCTTTCCAATTTTTATGTGTGTTGTATTTTCAAACAGCCGAATCTTTGCACTCGCATTTTCATAGATGTTATTAATAATATTAATGTATGCATCTTCAATACCGCAGGATTTCAGAGCCATTGCAACTGCTGATGGTTTCACTGAATCAAAGGCTTTTTCATAATCGATAAAAAGCCATGCACAATGGAAGTTCATATTCCCTTGCTCTTTCAATTAGTTCTCTCAGCACGTGGATATGATCTATTGTGCTGTAGCCACTCCTGAATCCAGCTTGTTCTCTCGGTTGAGCCATGTCCAGTGTTACCTTTCCAAGCGGTGTGAAAGAACTTTAGTGAAGATTTTATAAACCACTGATAGGAGGCTGATAGGTCTGTAGTTCCTGAGATCCTCAATGTCACCTTTTTTATGTAGCAAGATCATTGTAGCGTTGTTCCAATCCTCAGGAATTTTCCCTTCATTAAGGCATCGAGTGAAAATTTGGGCGAGTACTGTTTCGATTTCTCCACTTGCTTCTTGTATGATGTCTACAGTAATTCCATCTTCTCCTGGAGCTTTTCCCTGCTTCATGTTCTTGATTGCATGTGCAACTTCTGCTGGAAGGACTGGAAGAACTCTGGTACTGGTACCTTTCATGATGTCTGGAGTACATGTATCATCCCTTTCATATAATTTGGAGTAGAAATCTTTCACTCTTGTCAAAATTTCGCCTCTATTTCTTGTTACAGAACCATCTTCTTTTCTCAGTGCCATAATCTGTTTTCTTCCCTTACTGAGATGTCCCTTTGCTATCTTTAGGCTTTGGTTGTTTTCAATTGCTTTCCTTACTAAGTTCACAGTTGAATTTCCTTACGTCTTCAGTGATATTTTTTCGTACTGTCTTGCATAGCTCTATATATTCCACTTTGGAAGTCACATCTTCTTTAGTTGTCCTCATCTCTCTTCTTTTTGCATCAACATTTTGGTTTTTCCTGATAATTTGTTCACATGCAATTTGTTCTTAGACCCAGCTAATTTTGTTGCTGTTTCCATAAGAGCTTTGGTTACTTTTCTGTTAACTTCAGAAATATCCACTTCTTCCGATGTTAGGCCTTCCAAAGCAGAGAATCTGTTCTTCAGTTCCAATTTGAAGGTATTATGGTGTTTTTTAAGGTTGGTTATGTCAATACATTTTGTTTGTCTTATGAGCTTGCTACATGTTCGAGTTTTGTGTTGAGGTGCATCTTACATCTGACCAATCTATGGTCACTGCCTGTGTTGAACTTGTTTAGTACACTGCAGTCTTCTATGACGAATTTTTTGTTACACATAATAAAATCAATTTCACTTGTCGTCCCATTTGGATGTCTCCATGTCCATTTCCTGTGTGGCTTTTTCTTGAAAAAGGAGTTCAAGATGAAAAACCCTTCTTGCCTCTGCAAACTCAACGAGAGTATTTCCACGCTGGTTTCTGTTGCCGTGACCGAATTTACCTACTGAAGTTTCATTCAGTTGCCGTTGCCCTATTTTTGCATTGAAATCTCCCATAATTATCTTCAAGTGCTGCTTACCTTTATTATTTAGATCACGAATTTCCTCATAAAATTCTTCAATTTCTTCTTTAGCATGACTTGTGGTGGGTGCATAAGTTTGAATAATCTAAGCCTGGTATCTTCTCGAGAGTTGGATAACGAGTCGTGCAGCTCTGTCAGAGGAACTTTCAACTTCTACAACTTTATCCTTCAGTTTCTTGTTTATTATAAATCCAACACCACTAGTTCTGCCAGTATCTGTCCCACGATAGTAGAAGAGATGTTCACTTTTCAGTTCAATGAGATCTTCTCCTTTTCTTATTACCTCACTTAGCCCGACGATGTCCCACTTGATCCTTTGTAGTTCCTCTTCCAATTCAAGAAGCCTTGAATCAGAAGATAGGGAGCGTCCGTTGTACGTAGCCAAGGTCAGCATCAGATGGCAGCCTAGTCCGGTCCTCCGGGGATTCTTAGCACCCTCTGCCTTCATGTCGCACTGGCCGCTGCCTTGGCCAGGTACATTCCAGCTGCCGGAGACTGAGGGCCAAGATTTAAGTTGTGGAGTCATTTTGGAGGGGTTTGGCCATAACTCACCACGCTGGCCAAGCGGGTTGGTGAGTGTGGGATAGCATTTCCTCTAATCCCGATGGTATAGTTATACCGCTATTGGCGGTCGTCAGAGCCCCTTTAGTGGGAACAGGATGTACCACGAGAAGGCGGGGTTGACATTTGTCAAGGAGAGGCTGTGATGTTACGCATCACCTGACCTTTGATAATGGTTGACAATGATGAAATGATGATGATGATGATACTCATAAAAGGGCACAGAAACTGAATCAAGTTAGAGCACATATTTGAAATATATGGATTTTTTGAGTATATATATCTGAAATATTTGTATTCAAAAATGAGTACATATATTTCAAATTAGAAATATCAGATATAGTCATAATTGATTCCCTGTATGTAGTCAAAAATGAGTGCGTGTCTTTTCCAAAAATGAGAATGAAGTATGCGAGGTTATTGTAAGCCCAGAAAGTACTTAAAAACGAGCACATTTTGCTTATTTCTGAGTACCAGTTTTTTTCAGTGTGCGCTGGTCTGATGAGTCGCGTTTTTTACTCCTTTCCGTGAATGGTCGTGTACGTATTTGGCGCAAAAAACATGAGGCACTCTATCCATCCTGCATGGTCTCCACAGTGCAAGCTGGTGGAGACGGTTGTACGGGGTAAGGCGTGTTCACCTGCCAGGAACTTTGACCCCTGGTGCATGTGGAACAACGTATGACTGGGGGCCACTATCCTGAATTGTTTGCTGACTCTGTACACCTAGCACAGCTGTACTTTTTCCCGAATGGTGACAAAAAGTACTTTCTCCCTGAACGGTGTCTTCCAATATGAAAACTCGCCGCACCACAGGTCCAATGTTTTGCAGGAATGGTTTGAGGTACATAGTTCAGACTTCCAGCAGAACGACAGTCTCCGAACTCCCCGATGACAATCATATAGAGCACTTGTGGGGCACTATGAAACGGCATATCAGGCGTCTAGATGCACCAATCAGCTCCATACCTGCATTGAAGACCGCGTTACACACAGCATGGTTTGACCATATATACACTGACGGAAACAAAAAAATTCCCAACACCACGAAAAAATAGTTGTAGAGGAATGAAATGGCGGCAATACATTTGTATAGGTAATATATTTAATCGATTAAGGTTTCAAGATCACAGCTTATTGTAAGCGCAAGAAGAGCCATTTTAAATGTGAAATGCTGGTACATTAATAACCGGTGTAACCGCCAGAATGTTGAATGCAAGCACGCAAACGTTCATGCATTCTGTCGTACAGGTGCTGGATGTCAGTTTGTGGGATGGAGTTCCATGCCTGTTGCACTTGGTCGGTCAATACAAGGACGGTTATTGCTGGTTGGGGGTGACACTGGAGTTGTAGTCCAATGATGTCCCATGCGTGCTTGATTGGTGAAAGATCTGGTGATCTAGCAGGCCACGGCAACATGTCTACACTATGTAGAGCATGTTGGGTTACAACAGCGGTATGCGGGCGAGCGTTATCCTGTTGGAAAACACCCCCTGCAATGCTGTTCATGAATGGCAGCACAACAGGTTGAATCACCAGACCGACGTACAACTGTGCCGTCAGGGTGCATGGGATAATCACAGAGTGCTCCTGCTGTCATGGGAAATTGCTCCCCAGACCATAACTCCAGGTGTAGGTCCAGTGTGTCTCTGTCGCAGACAGGTTGGTTGCAGGCGCTCACCTGGCCTCCTTCTAACCAACACACGGCCATCACTGGCACCCAGGCAGAACCGGCTTTCATCAGAAAACACAACAGATCTCCACTCCGTCCTCCAATGAACTCTAGCTTGACACCACTGACGTCGCAAACGGCAGTGGTTTGGGGTAAGTGGAATGCACGCTACAGGGCGTCTGGCTCGGAGCTGTCCTTCAAGTAACCGATTTGTAACAGTTCGTTGTGTCACTGTGGTGGCAACTGCAGCTCGAATTGCTGCCGCAGACGCGGTACGATGCGCCACGGCCATACGCCGTACACGGCGGTCTTCTCTCTCAGTAGTGCCACGTGGCCGGCCGGAACCCGGTCTTCTTGAGGCAGTACCTTCCCTTGACCACCGCTGCCAACAATCATTCACAGTGGCTACATTCCTACCAAGTCGTTCTGCAATATTGCGGAAAGAAAAATCCACCTTCTCGTAGCCCTATTACACGACCTCGCTCAAACTCCGTGAGCTGTTGATAATGGCTTCTTCGTCGTCTTAAAGGCATTCTTGACTAATATCAACACACTACGTTGAATCCCAACGATAACTAACGCTCACGAACGTTACAGCGCGTATTTACATGCATGTTCCGAGGGCGCTACTAGCGCCACACGTATGCGCTGAGCGCGAAATTTGCATAGACGTCATCTTACAGATGTACTCTACCGCCTACCAACTGTCGTTTATCTAACACAACCCCTTCTTGGTGTTGGGATTTTTTTCCGTCAGTGTATATCTTCCAACTGCTTCCGGCATGTTACTGAATCGATGCACATCGGATAGATGCTGTACTGAGGGTGAAGGGAGTACATATGAAGTATTAGGTAGGTGGTCATAATTCAGTGATTGCTCAATGTAAATCGTCCACTACAGGCACACGGCGGCTGTTCATTTGATGTTTGTGTTATGTTATCCTTGTTTCGTGCGTGACGTCAAGGATGAATGATGGCTTTATGAAAACGAACTAAATCAAAAATAGCATAAAATCCATGGCTACGAAGAAATTTATTCGTGAGAAAATAATTAGTGTAGTGACATCTTTTACTACTGACTTACATCCAAATGTAGCACCTGGGAATCGAGTGAACATCAGCAAATGATAAAATGTGGAGCAGTGTACCGCTTAATGTTAACTCATGTTGACAGGTGCCTCATTTCATTTCTACCTTAGTTACTAAATTTTGGATACTGACTAAATTGAAAGTACACTGAGAAAAACGTTTTGGTTAATTCAACAAAATGTCGATATACCGTCAACAAAACATTTTGTTGAATTTGCAAAATTATTTTGTTGAAAATTATTGTTTATCTAACAACATTTATTGTTATCACGACAAAACGTTTTGTTCATTTAACAAAATGATTAGGTCGATTTTGGGGAATTTGTTTGATCCAACAAAACATTGTTATGACAAAATGTTTTGCTGCTGCAACAAAACATATTGTTATAGCAACAAAACTTATTGTGTCATGATAACAATGTTTTGTTGGATCAAACAAATTCTCAAAAATCGACCTAATCATTTTGTTGAATTAACTAAACGTTTTTTCTCAGTGTATAGGTTCGTCAGCTAAATATCGCAATCCAAATTTCGAAGTATTTTAATAAAAGATTAATAATATTCGTGATATATTTTATCTAAAAAAACAAATCTCGAAGTGATCAAAGGGTATCTCAGTAATGGAAGAAAATAAATCATGGCACTCAGAGAAGAAAATCTTACTGTAACATGGAAAACACTGTTAAAAAATTTTGTGGTAGGTTGCACCAAAAAGTGGTGCTACACCAGCTGCACCACTTTTGAAGCAAAAGTGTAAACCATTGTGTGATACATGAAACATACATAAACATGGTACAGTGCGTGCAACTTCGCACCACTTAGGTCCGATAGCATACCATGGTGCACAATTGCATCGTGTTTTTGTATATTGTATCTTACAATGGTTTACCTTTGCCCTAAAAGTGGTGCACTTGGTGTAGCACCATTTTTTGGAGCAATCTACTACAAACATTTTTAACAATGTGGAAGTCAAACTTTGAAGGGAATTAAAGGGTTCTGCCCAAAAATATATGAAAGAAATGACGCATTTATTATAGACATAAAGAAACACATAGGCTCTAAGATACTTCCATCTATCCCGTCAGAAGTTGCTTTTGCAATTAAAAACATTAAAAGAGGAAGAGCTCCAGAGGAAGATGAAATTACAGAGGACGTTGTACAAGAAGCCAGTGAAGAAATGGAAACTACACTTGCCCAAGTTTTCCCTAGATTCATCAACGAAGATGACTGGAACAATGCTATAGTGATCTAGCATCACTATAGCATTGTTCCAGTCATCTTCAAGTGAGAGTATAGAGAGTTTCGGCAACTACAGAACTCCTAAAGAAGCATGCTTGGTGTAATCAAGAATGACAAGGATAGGAAAAGGGTCTCGTGGATCAGGAAAGTAAGGTTTATGACATCATGCTTACATTAGTAATGACTCGAGTGGCAATGGGCTTGGACATATTAGTAGAAGAACTAACCACTGTTGGTCACCTGAAATACAAGATTGGGTTCCAAGGGCCACGAAAATGCGCAGATCTTATGGAAGATGGGTGGATGAAATTCCAAAACAAGCCAAGTGACATAGAAAAATTTGCTCAAAACATTAAATTGTGGACGAGACTTGGGGAAACTACTATCCAGCAGTGGATTAAAAATGTGGTTGATGATAGATTTTTATAATAGGGTTGATGAATGTATCATCGCCAACCATTCTCAAATCATAGTTGGAGAGAAGTGTAGTGTGTGTGTGTGTGTGTGTGTGAGAGAGAGAGAGAGAGAGAGAATTCTACTGTCCCCACGTAACTTTCGTCGAGAGAAAAATAAATCGTGCCTTTTCCGCCAGTCAAAGGAAAAGTGGATTTAGCCGTACCCAGTAAAACTATGATGTTGAATTTTATGATTTGTCAAGATGAAAGTGGATTCTCGCATTAGCGTTGTCGTTTCTTGTGCAACCTGTTTTCATACTTAATAGAGAGAGAGAGAGAGAGAGAAAGATCTTTTGTGTGCTTTTGTGTAGCGGCGGGTCAACCAACTGGGGAAGTCACTTGTCGACGTGTTGGTAATTAGGGGCGCCTGGAATTTCGTCGTCGATCACCTCCGTGGCAGCGAGAAGGCGGAAATTTATTCTACTACTTTCTTAATGCCAGGAAAATCGCATTTGTTGCTATTGCGGAACCGGAGCCCATCATTCACATCCATAAATGAATGAAGCAGAAAGAAGAAAAGGTTACGTATGCGCCAACAAAGCTTCCTGTTTTTGCTATTACTTATCAAAAACGAATTTTCAATAAAAATGTGTTCTAATCGCATTAACATGGAAAATACTATTTTAGCGTGAGTTTCCTTACGAGGTATATTTCATGAGTTAAAATCTATAACTGATTGTTGTTTGACAACCGTCGACACAATTACAAAAGATTCATCCATTTTACACACACTTAAATATGAACAAATAGATGTACGGAGTTCTATTACGCAGTAAAATGAAACTAATGGCACTATGAATCGTTTGCCGCCTGACTGGTTGCTAGGCTCCAAGTCAGGCGTGAGACACTTGCGCGGAGGCATTAGTTACTGATCAATCCTCGTGCAGATTTTTAAATCAGTTTCTGAAAACCTTCAAAGTTTTGAGCAATTTGGTGCTTCGAGGATTACTACACACAAGTTAATACCTTTAGTCTTAGTTCACCATACTCCACTTTGGAACTTAGATTTTCTTTATACACTGCTGGCCACCCAAAATGCAACACCAAGAAGGAATCATCCGATTGGCCTGAAATTCGCAGCATGCGTCGCCCGCGAGAGGACATGCAAACGATTAGCATTACAGGGCGTATGCAAATCATGTGCGCCCGGCACACCACCGAGAAGCACTATAAGAGGGTTGCACAGAAGGCGGGGTGTAAGTAGTGGAAGTGTGTTGTGCTGCCAGACCTGTGCGTGGGAAGTCCAGCACGTTTCGGGGTTCGACAGAGGAAGAATAGTGGCTTATCGCGACAGCGGTTTATCGTACCGAGACATCGGCGCCCGTGTGGGACGACATCCAGCCACAGCGATGCGAGTACGGATTCGGTGGGCGCAGGAGGGACTGACGGACCGACGTGAACGATTGCTGCAGTCGCGGCACACCACCGAACGAAAGGACCGACATGTTATGCGGCGGGCATTGACGACTCGCACCGCCACATCACGAACGTTAGCGCAGGAATTAGGGTGTGTTGCGTAACAGCCTGTGTCAGCACGTACCGTTCAACGTCGTCTGCAGGAGCTGGGACTTGTCGCACCGCGCCCATTGCTCCGAATACCATTGGCGTTACACCACCGGCTAGTGCGGCGGCAGTGGGCCGTTGAACGCCGCACCTGGACTACGGAATGGCACGACATTGTCTTCTCCGACGAATCCCGCTTCTGCCTGCAACGCCACGATAGTCGGATCCGCGTATGGCGGCACCGTGGCGAGAGACTATATGACACCTGCATTATGCATCGCCATACCGGTCTGTCGCCTGGCGTTATAGTTTGGGGCGCAATTGGATATGACACCCGCACCCCTCTGGTACGCATCGCCGGTACACTCAACAGCCACTGCTACATCTCCGACGTTTTGGAGCCTGTAGTTTTCCCTTACCTGCAGGACCTGCCAGCGGCCACGTTTCAACAGGACAATGCGCGCCCGCACGTGGCACGCATCGTGCAACAATTCTTCACAGCACACCAGCTGTCACTGCTGCCGTGGCCCGCCTGTTCTCCCGATATGTCTCTCATCGAACACGCCTGGTCGCTGATCGGCAACCGAGTGGCCCGGCAAGCACCACCAGAGGCTACGCCTAATGAACTGTGGCAACGTGTGGAAGCAGCCTGAACCGATATACCCCAAGCCCACATCCAAAGCCTCTTTCGTTCGATGCCGCGGCGTGTCGTGGCCGTTATTGCCAGCCATGGGGGCCACACGAACTATTGATGTCTGCGTGTTCCGCAAGTCGTACTGGCCTGTAAGCTCAATCGTTTCATCTTTGTATCTGTTGTTATGTGTCCAGTAAGTCTGGCTTTGGTATCTCGTCTCCTCCTTGGTGTGGCTTGGGTGGCCAGCAGTGTATATCTTTGTGTCCTTTAGTTTCTGCAAGATTTGTTTTTTCCCCGAAATTTTCTTCGTGTTGCTTATTTTTCTTAATACTACCTATTTTAGTTGTTGTTCCCATAAAGGCCTTAGTGATATTTCTGTTATCTTCGGAGATGTCTACTTTTTCCTTTATTAGACCTTTTCGTGTGGAGAATCGGTTTCTCATTTCCAATTTAAATGTTTCAATGTGTGTGTGTGTGTGTGTGTGTGTGTGTTTAAGATTTGTCATTTCAATACTTTTCCTTTGTTCTGTGAACTTACGACATTCAAGTTTTGTGTTAGTGGGGCATCTTACATCTCACCACTCTATAGTCACTTCCAGTGTTAAACCTTTTAAGCACACTGCCGTCTTCTTTGGCAAATTTCTTATTGCACATAAGTAAAATCAGTTTCGCTTGAAGCCTCATTTAGGTGTCTCTATGTTCTTTTTCTATGCGGCTTCTTGAAAAGGGAATTCATGTTAAATCTTCTGAATCTGGCATCTTTTTGAGAGTTGGATAACGAGTCTTGCAGCTCTGTGTGAGGAAATTTCGACATCTAGAATATTGTCCTTCAGTTTCTTGTACATTATTAATCCTGCCGCCCCGGTGGCGCAGTGGTCTAAGGCGCTGGCCTCTGAACATTCGTCCGTAAGGGGTCCGGGTTCGAATCCCGGTCAGGCATGGATGTTGTGTTTGTCTTACGGCACTGGCTCTCTCCCTTCCCTGGAACCAGTGACCCTAAATTAGGGACGGGCGACTGCTTATAGCCCATTGAGTTGCTCACGGTGGTCGTTAAACCTCCAATCAAAAAAAAAAAAAAAAAAAAAAAAACATTATTAATCCAAAATACTGATTTTCCCAATATCTGTTTCAAGGTAGTGTAAGTGATGTCCACTTTTCAGTTCCATGAGATCTTCTCGTTTTCGTCTTACTTCACTTAATCCGATCAACTCACTTGATCCTTTGGAATTCCTCTTCCAATTCTACGAACCTTAATTCAGAAGACAAAGATCGTCCACATCGGATGGCAGCTTAGTCCATACCTCCGGTGATTCTTAGCGCTTTCATATCGCATTGGACAATTGTTGGAGTTGAAAGTCCAGTTTATTAGTTCGGAATTTAGTGGGAGATTTTTGATTTTTAGCCATAACTCACTGCACTGATCAAGTGGATTGGTGAGTGTGAGATAGCACTTCGTCTAATTCGGTTAAATTATACCCCTGTCATTTGGTCGTCAGAGCCCCCTTTAGTGAAGGAACGTTATACATACCACGAGGAGGAGGGGTTGGCTAGGAGAAATAATATATTGAGCATTGCTATTCCTTTTTATCTCTTATCTATATTGAGATGTCGTGATAAACGCAAAGCATAGTTAGCCATCCAACGCACCCAACGGAAAAACTATATTTCAGGAAAATTTTGGATATATATGAAAAAAAAAAAAATTGTTCGTACTTGCGTCTGAGTGATGCAGAAAGATTTTTTCAGTCAGTCTCTCTTAGCAGATATGCAATGCTTCCAAAGGGTTGAGCATTTTAAAGGTGAACACCAAAAACAACATTTATGCACTGTTTTTTAGTTTTCATCTGTATGTACACTAAAAAGAATGTGCGAAAATTTGTAGTATGTTCAGTTTTGATTACACGAAGGTTTGTGCAAAGACTCATTAAAATGTGTAACCCCGAACTGTAATCAGTCAATGGTCCAATGATTGGAATGTACCAGAGAACGAAGATTTTCTCTCGGCGAAAAACGCCGAGTGAGAAATTTCTATCAAAATCAAATTCCTGAAGATCGACACTTGGTAAACGTAACTTCAAATCGAATAGCGATTTTTGTTTACTTTTCAATGTACACCGAAGACACTGTACACATCAACAAACCTGTCCTACCTCGCAGCAATAATACCCAAACCTCTCCACCCCCATCCTGCGGGCTATAAATATAGGTTAGATACCTAGTACTTGCTGTGTAGCACACCCGTAACAGTGATGATTGGTAAAGGCGTGGTCTGAGCGAGTTCGATCTTGGGCAAACAGTTGCTACTAGGAAGATGAAGTGCTCCATTTCCACGCCTGCATAGCATCTGAGATTTCTGCGTACGGCAGTTGCACGTGTGTACCGTGACCACATTAAGATCGGCTGGCTGGGCGAAATGTTGATGTAAACGGGTCATTGGCTCTCGAGGTGAGTGCCTCTCTCGCGCATTGTTACTTCAGAACGGCGAGTCACAGTGGAAAGGATAAAGTCAACAAAGGGTCACATACGAAGGCTTGTGCAAGGACCATTCGATATAACCATAGCACTGCTTGGCTTGCAGCCGACGTACAAGTCGTGTACTCTTGTCAATAGCACATCTCCGGGGTATGTGGCTTCAGTGGAACATCGCTACCGCACCGTAGAAGACCGGAAGCTGGTAGTTTGTCCCGACGAGTTTAAGTTCCAAAAATACGTTGACTGAGTGGGTGCATGTGTGATACAGAGCACATGAGGCCCTACATTGAGGTGACCAGACGTCCTCGTTTTCTGAGGACATTCCTCAATTCCCTAAAAACTGACTGAGGACATCAAATGTCCTCATTTTCTTATTCTTTGTCCTCAATTTTTGAAATATCCCTAAAATCTGAAACAATTAAAAAAAAAATTCAGATTTTCGAGATGCTTAGAGAAGTCTAATATCACTAGTGTCAGCACTGAGCAAAAGTCATTTCGAGAATCGTGGTGTTATTTTGTTTCTATTTTAAGTGGATTTAACTAAAATATTTATAGGATGGGGAATAGAATGTCATCTTTTTAATAGATCTCATCTTTTTCAGCATCCACTCTTTTTTGTGTTTTGTTTGTTTGGGGTTTTAACTACCACCGTGAGCGACTCGGTGGGCTATAAGTAGTCTCCCGCTCTTAATTTAGGGCCACTGGTTCCAAGGAAGGGAGAGAGCCAACGCCGTAAGACTATACTCGCCCATGCCTTACCGAGATTCGAACACTGATTCACCTCAGACAAATGTGCCATGCGGCCCTTACAAACTCAGTCTTTAACTGAGTACAGTACATTTTTCATTAAAAAACTAGTCTTTGAGTCTGTAAGGACCGTATAGCACCGTGTTATCACCAATGGACAACTAGAGAAGCTCATTAGTTCCATGCCAATAAGGTGCACTTTGTTACTAAGTAACCGTGGTTATCCAATTAAATATTTAAGCGTATTTTGTTTGTAGGTCAGTTATTTCAAGTGTCCTGCAAGTGTCAATAATGTACTGTACAATAATTTTACGTTAAATGCATTGCACACTAATTTCACAAATTTCACTATTTGTTGCTTTTTATGACTGGACGCTGTATTTTTGCTTGTACTTCTGTTACTGGTAATAGCATTCTGTAAAAATATCTGAACTCAACATAAAATTTCCTTTAAAATGATGTATAATATGTATTCCTGACTATCATTATGCTGTATAAGTTGACTTCCAACATCGAGCATTTTTTCAGTCTACTGGTGCACGACTTTTGGCCACGACTGTACAATTTTTGTTCAGTAAATTTTTCATTGAACTGTTTATTCATGAAAAATTATTGGACTTGGAATATTCCTTCTCATAGAGATAACATTCATGTATGCCAGGACTTCTGTTCGCTCAGTGTATAGTAATTTTCAGGCTTGATATTTTTCCTTGTACGGAATAACAATGAAATTTCAGTACAAAGTCAAAATGTATCTTTGTTCGCATGTGCTGCCCCCTATGAGTAACATTTAAAATTTATCAGAAGTAATGTTCTGCATGATAGCATTTTATTGTTATTTTATACTTCACATAAAAACCATCCTTCAGATTCATTGTATGTTTTCCCATGAGACTGGACAATTATGGTACAGGTTATGGCATTCTTTGCTAATCTTCAGCTTTACAACATTATGTGTCAGAACAGTTGTTCTCAATCATATCCTCATTTTGAAACTAAGTTGTCCGAAATTTTGGTTTGAAATTGAGGACAACGAGTCATTTTGTTCTCAGTTTTCTCAAAAAACTGATCACATTACCCTAGATACAAACTGCGAAATCATGGTTTTCCGTGCTGGTGGAGGTGGGATAATAATGTTTCAGGTCGTGCTTGCGTGTCGTGTCCCACCTTGGTGCCCCCTGTACCTCATGTAACCATCATCGCCACCCAAGTGTAACCTTTATTCGCTGGTGGTGGGGTAGTTCGAAACCATATCTTCCTACTCCGGAATGGCTGTTCTTCCGACTGAACTACGCCGGCTTATCGGTGCTCCATTGCCGATATGACTCTTGAGTCACCTCAGTAATAATTCATCTACGTCAGGTCAGAGCTATTTTAATATACTCGCCCACCACCTACACTTGTTCATGGCTATCTATTTCTCATGCCTCCTTTCAACGAAACACCACGTTTTGTCATTTCAGTAAGTTCGCCAGCCTCGAATGGTCCTCCGTTTCTCCGGATTGGAACCCAATTGAGCATCTGTGGAACGAAGCACAGAGAGCCCAAAACCCACCACCGGCAAATTTCTGCGCTTTATGGTCTGCTGTCTTAGTATCATAGGTCACAATTTAAACCGAACATTCCCAGCACCTGTTAGAATCCATGCCACGACGTGTTGCTGCTGTTTTGAGGACGGAAGGTGGACCCACACGTTATTTGTGCGTGTGTGATAAATGGATTTTTTGGTGTATATCTTGTGTCTCAACGCCAATGTGTTTCAGTCAAGCGGAAACATTTATCGCTTGAAATAAGATATGTAAGACACGAAGATATTTTATGTTGAGGAACTGCAAACAGTTATCAACGTATGGGAATCAAGGACGAAATATTCCTCATAAATGCATGGGATATTCATATAATTAATTATTTACGCAGCAACCAGAATATAACTCTGAATTGCCCTAGTTTACTGTTCTCCGTGTAACATACCAGGAAACTTGAAAATTACATGGCTCTGGAGTGGGGAATAATTATATGAATATTCCATCTATTTATGAGCCATGTTTCTTCCTTGATTTCTATATCTGTGGTTTCGGTGATTTGGTACTTTACAGTGATGAAATATTTTCTTCGACTAGCAAATATCTGAAGTTGTTTAAATTCCTAAGCGGTAATTGCTTAGTTTCCGTTAGTTGGAACCTTATCCTGCGTGGTGTAACTGATAGCATGTTCAAACGGAAATCGGCAGGTTCGGTTTCGATTCCCATTCCAGGGGATGCAATTTTCAAGTTTCCTGATATAATGCTTCACGGTGACAGTAAACTAGAGCAATAAGAATACGGAGTCATATTCTGGTTGCTGCGTGGGAAGATATCAACGGTTTTGTTTCACATTTTTAATCTCATTAAGCATTTACCTCAACGTATTGTGTTTCACTGGGCGTCTCCAAAGAAACCGCGATGGAGGGAAATCACATAAAACTTATCTGCATGTCATGAGTTTTAGTTTTAGGTAGATTTTATTGCACATTTTAAACAGTATGCCTGCTTTCTAAGTGTTAATAGGCTATAGACAATGTATTTCCCGTCGACTGCTTTACTTCCTGTCTGGTGTAAAATCGTTTGATACGTACAGGTGTGCAAGCAACAAGCGCGCAACTGTTTGCTTTTTCTTATTTCCTTCTGACTGAGTAACTTTTTCATTTCGGCTGCAACGTCAATTGAAAGGAAGTGCAGAAGGGGTTGAAATCACGGACGCAGAGTCTTCAAAATTTTAGAAAGTGGCTGGCTGCTCTGTTTTCGACTTGTTCTTCCATTTTCATTTTCAGCACGTTTTTTGTAAAAAAAAAAAAAAAAAAAAAAGTACGTTCTTATAGTAAGTACCACTTTGTCCGTCCATCCGTGGGTACCATATCTCTACAACTATTAGTCCTGTTTGAAAAATTCTTTTGGCTCTGGAATCCGTGAAATGTATGATTGATCCTTGTTTTCCGGTTTGTTTTTTCGATGCCTAATTTCGCCGCTAGAGAGCGTAAATGTAGATGCTATCGAATTCAAAATACATTTTACTCCATATATCTGTTTCTAAATATCCGATTGAAAAAAAAATTTCTTCTCTTCGATGCCACTTGTAAAGAAGACTATTTTGGGTACAGTTTCTTTTTCAAGTAATGCATAGATTTTCCGCTAGACGCGTAAAGATAAATTGCGATTTTCCCGATATTGCTGCTTGTAAAAGTCCTATTTGAAAAATTCTTTCTACACCGGATTCAACTCTCGGTGGAAAATATTGTACACATAATTTCTAATTTTTGATAAAGAATGGTTGATAAAGATTGACCAAAAATTTTTGATTAGGATTGGCTACCTAAGCACGTCGGTGCTTATTTCTGTTTCTGATGTTTTTGCAGCAAAAACTGCGCTTCTGAAAACTAGATTTATAAAAATGTTCCATGAACCGATACCGTTCACCTCCGAACTTATTTCTTAATCGAGACTCCGCGGTAAATTTCACTTTTTCAGTTTCTATACCGCCGTCTAAAGACTTAAATAAAAAAATTAATCTCCAAAAGAAAGCTGATAAGTCAGGTCCAAACCGAAGCTCATACCTCCTGCTTAAAATAATGTATAGTTTTTTCCATGAGGGGCGTAGATGTATATCTTATTTTTGTCAATATCTTTGTTTCTAAGAGTCCGATTTGAATTTTTTTTTTTTTTTCCGTAGAACGTTTCCTAAATATTTCTCATGCAGTTTCAAATTTTTCTTATTGCACAAGTGTGCCACTAGAGAGCGTGAGTTTCCGTTTACAGCATATTTGCAGTAATATCTGCGAGACTAAAACCCCAATTGAAAAAAAACTTTTTCGGCCAGTTACTAATAACTAGGAAAACATTTTGTGTGTATTTCCTTCTTAAAATAATGCAAAATTTATCATCTAAGATGCGCAAATATTTAATCTTTTTTCCTCGATATCACTGTTTCTAAATGTCCGATTAAAAAAAAAAGTCTTCACACCGGATACCATTTACCTTGCGGAGCACTTTAGCCATCTACTTGAGTTTTTTTTTTTTTTTTTTTTAAGTTCACAGTTCTGTCGCTAGGTGGTGTTTGTGTACTTCTGTTTGCAGCTGTATATCCGCTTCTAAACATCCTATTGAGAAATTACTTTTTTTACTGTCTCATTCGCTACATCAAAAACAGAATCTTTAAGTAAAGCACAGCTTTCACACTAGAGTGTAGACGTCAAAGCCTTTTTTACCCTATCCCTGCTTCCGGCAGACGTTTTTAAAAAGTTATTTTTCCTTAGCATAACTTTTGCCATCATTTGCTTCTTGCGTATTTTAACTTTCCCATTACGCAAAATTCTTCCGTTAGTAGGCGTAAAGTTACATCATCTGGCCTTCTATATTTCTTCTTTTAACTGTTTGATTTGAAAATTTGTCTCTGATACCTTCCTTCTGCTATGAGAAACTTTTTGTACAACATTTGTCAATTTTCGTAACGTACGTTTCAGCCACTGGTGGAAGTAAGTAGCTGTTTCTATTTCTATATGTTTTATCGATTGTAAAAATTCTAAATGAAATGAGAAACTCACCGTCTATGTACGATATGTAATAAAATACGAAAGATATTTACAGTTAAAATACCCCACTAGCACTTTCGGGGTAACATTTACCCCATTATCAAGTGGAACAGAGGCAATGTATATAGTTGTGCAACAGAGGCATTTATACAGTTGTGCAACGATGCATTATGGGTATAAGTCATCACACGTCGCATGGGTTGTGACCGTTGCCATTATAACAGCGTAAAGAGTATAATTTCACAAGTTATTAGTTTAACATATCAGTACAATGATTCGTTACAAATACAAAGTTATGATCAATTTTATATGTATTGTTGGAATTGTAAATATATATTACTATAATTTAAAGTTCAGGTTAGTAATACGCTCTTTCCAAATTCTTGATATGTCCACAGGCAAGTAGTCATTACAGCATTTGTCCCCTAAAGCTTCGATATACATACTTTCAACAAAATGCAGCGAATGTATATATGCTGGAGTGTCCAGTAGACGAATGTTTTTCTAGTCTGGTTGTAAAATTCCGTGTACCACATTTCTAGATAAAGCTGTGTTATTGCTGTTGGTTCGGATATCGTATTTGTGTTCCTGGACACGGATACCCAAACTTCTTCGTGTCGAGTCTACGTAGTTGTTAACACGTTCTCCTGTCGAGGGGTCCAGCAGTAGAATATTATACACGCCCCATTTGTTCATAATATCCGTTGTTACTCGATCCTTTTTAACTGCTGATAGGAGGTTCTTCGAGCGTTTGCCGAATTGTATGCTATGTTTTGAACAGATACGAGCTAGTGTGTTAGTGATATGGAGGTGCTGATCCAATGCTCCTACGAATCGTTTATTAAGCCTTGCATCTGGCTTCAGATTAATAGTTCGTTCACTGGATATTCTAGTGTATAAGCTATTAATCATCGTCGTAGGGTATCCATGTTTATCCGCTAATTTAAAAATGAACTGTATCTCAGACTGGAAATGACTATCATTTGAAGAAAGCGTGTGAAGGCTCTTCTAAAAAGAAATTTGATAGCAGATTTTTTTTTTTTGCGGAGTTGGATATGAAGAGTTAAACAGGATAAGGCTGTTACAATCAGTAGGCTTTCGATAGACACAAAAGGACAGTGAGTTAGTATTTGAATCACGAAATAAACGAAAATCCAAAAAAGGCAGAGAGAAATTAGATTCAAGTTCTATCGTGAGCCCGATAGTAGGAAATGCTGACGATAGTGCTACGGCGAATTGTTTTAAATCATCCTTTGAGTGAGGCCAGAACACTAGAATGTCGTCGACGTACCTAAGATATAAACTGGGAACTAATGGGAATTCATTGAGAACTTTGTTCTCAATGTATTGAAGCAGAATTTCTGCTAAAACTGAGGAAAGTGGGGATCCCATGGGGAACCCTCGGTTTGTAAGTAGATTCTGTCAAGAAATTTGAAATATGAACGCCGTTTGACTAAACGAAGTGCGTTCATAATAGCTGAGATTTCAGTAGTGGGAACATTAATTTCAGCAAGTTTGGCCTCTATGATATGATGAGTGTATCTGTTCAAAACATAGTATACAATTCGGCACCCGCTCGAAGAACCTCCTATCATCAGAAGTAATACTATGTTGATTCGAATATAATGTATGTTTAGAAGTAATACTATGTTGATTCGAATATAATGTAGTATAAACAATGACGCCATCCATCAGATTTTAAGGTGGCCTGTAGTAGTAGTACAAAATGAAAAAAAATTAATGAAGACAAGTATCCCAAAAATTTTTACAAATTTATTCATTTCAGGAATTGGACATTTTAATATACGCGATTTTCTTCCTACGCACTGCTTAAATTTCTTTAATATGTACGAATAAGCATATTTTTAACGTCCGGGATATTCAGCGTAAATATTGTATATTAGCCGGACATGACGTTGCGTTGCACAGATATAATTTTTTCATCTTATTCTGGTTTTTACTGCAATAAATGTTTAAGTTTATCAATCCTTTAGTAATGGTCTCTATTTAAATAGCGTTTGCCGCTAAAATAAAGTAAAGCGAAAACTACACTGTAAAAAAATTTCCGAAGTACACGATCCACTTTCCGTGATTCCTTTCGTGAATTAATGAATCACATTTCTGATACCTTTTCCGTGAAATGACTGAAGGAAACCTGAATTTCACGGATTTTTTTATACGCCAGGAAAATTCTGAATTTTTAGAAATCTTTCCGAAATTCCTTTCGTGTATTAACGGAAAAAATCCGTCCTTACTTTTTTCGCATTCATATGACAAAATATTCTAGTAATAGGAGCGATTTTTTTTTTTTTTGATTGGAGGTTTAACGACCACCGTGAGCAACCCAATAGGCTATAAGCAGTCTCCCGTCCCTAATTTAGGGTCACTGGTTCCAGGGAAGGGAGAGAGCCAGTGCCGTAAGACAAACACAACATCCATGCCTCACCGGGATTCGAACCCGGACCCCAGACGGACGAATGATCAGAGGCCAGCGCCTTAGACCACTGCGCCACCGGGGGCGGCTAGGAGCGATTCGCGGGGATACTTGATGCTTGATTAACTGTTAAATTTCAATCGTCTTCAAAGGAACTAAATTTGAAGTTCTGCAGAGAGATAGGATACATAGTGGATAACATATCGCATTAATTTTGGTTATTGTAGGTATACCGCAGGATGTTTCTCTCTCCCCTATTTTGTGCACCAGTTATTATTACATTGTACAGGGTTATTGTAAACTCCTTCAACAAAACAAGAGGGGTGATAGTACACATCAACACGAATAATATTTGCAATGGTACCTAGGGCCGCATTCCACTCCTAGTGCCAGAAAAGAGTAACAGTGAAAACAAAGAGACATACCCAATTTGAGTTTCACAATTCCAATCGCATCAGAGAAAGACACAAAGGAGCTGCTCAAACTGGCGTCGTTGCGCAGCCCACACCGGCGAATGAAGGACTGTCGCACCCTCTCGTAGACTCCCGGTGTGGTGTTGATCTTGTCCGCAGCAACAGCAGGTTCGCGCGAAGAGGTCTTCCACCGAGTCCACAGGTGTCTCTGACACCAATGTGCTAATGTGCCCCCAGAAAAAGTTCAATAGATTAAGGTTCGGGGAGCGTGGAGGCCAAGCCACAGGTCCACCGCGTCCAATCCACCGCCAGGGATATGTTGCATTTAGGAAGTATCGTACCTCGGAGGCAAAGTGTGCTGGGCCCCCTTCATGCATAAACCACATGTTTCTCCGTGTGGTGAGCGGAACATCCTGCAACAGACCGGGAGGCACTTGCTCTAGGAATACACGGTACGCTGCGCCGGTCAGTCGCATACGTCAATTGTCATGTGATGTTCGCACGGTAATATCGCTGAACGGGTTCTGCTGCATTTTTAAATGTTTGCTCCTCATCGTCTACGCACGTGTTCAGCGTACCTGATTTGCATCTTGTGCTTTTCATGCACTGGTTGGAACTCCGTGTGCCTGCTGGACATTTTTCGGACGTGCTCTTTTCTGACACTATAGGAGTGGAATGCAGATCCAGGTTCCATTGCAAACATTGTTTGTCTTGATGTGAACTATCATAATCCCTCTTGTTTTGTTGAAGGAGTTTACAATCGCCCCGTATATTGTGTTACCATAGGGAACTGGGTTTTTAAATTATTGTACATCAGGTGATTGTACGATGTCTATACATGTATCCGTCTGTTAATGCTTAAGGCAAAAGATATAGCTATCGAATTTGTATTTTGAAGTTTTGTGAAATAGTATTATAAAACAGTACATTTCACCATTTCTTGAAAATAATTGAAAGTTATTGTCAGTTTAAAAAATTGAAGTTCCTAAGCATTCTGTTGCTTCGGAAAAACACGATGCGAAAATTCTTAATTTGTTATATGTCCTCCAACAGAAGGAATAAAGTTATTACAGAAATATTCAAAAAACTAATAAGCTCCAACAGTAAATAAAATGGATAAATCACCCGCATTAATGAAAAAACAAGAAGTTCATCGCAAGGTTAGTTTTACCTTGAACGTGAGTACAATCCCTAAGACTCAGTGGTTAAGACGCGCAGCTTATGCAGACCTAACCCAGTCGACCGGAGTTCGATACCCGCCACCAGCGCTAAAAGATTTTATTGCGTAAGGGCCAAAAAGTTCAGCGTCTTCAATTTTGCGAAATTTCTGTATAAATACGGAAAAACTTTAAACGGAATTTTCTGAAGTAAACGGAATAACTGAATATGGAAGTTGAAAAACCCGGCAGTTTTAAGAACGGAAATTTTGTTAAAAAACGGGCTCTTACAGGCAGCTTCGCTGCAAGTTATTTTCAGAAATTTCACTTGAATTCACACCACTTATTTTTTACAGTGTAGCTTACAAACACACCCTGTATGATCCTTTATAATGCGTAGGAACAATCATTTACCCAACCCAAAGAAATGCGTGAAAAGGCAGTATCAGTTGAGAGACATAGATTCGTCGCCACCGGAGATTGCGACCACCACTAGAATAAGAATGCCCAAATAAGGGAAACAGCTTTGCATCTTCTGATGCGCTCGTGACAGGAACATTGACGTCAATCGCAGCGTGCGTCAGTCGACTGTTTCAAGGTCACTTACATTTTGTGAGGACCCTACTTCATAATAACTTCGTTCCTGCAGATATAGCATGGCAAATATTTACGCCCACCCACGTTTTTGAATTTCAACTAGAAACCAGCCATTTCAAGTCCGCCCCCAATTAAGAAACAAAACATTCTGGTAAATTTTGAAGTATCTAAAATGATTTTCTGATGAGTTATTGCTGCCATACATACACATTCATCCACTGCAACTGTTATAGATTAATTTTTGCCGCCCCGGTGGCGCAGTGGTCTAAGGCGCTGGCCTCTGGTCATTCGTCCGTAAGGGGTCCGGGTTCGAATCCCGGTCAGGCATGGATGTTGTGTTTGTCTTACGGTGCTGGCTCTCTCCCTTCCCTGGAACCAGTGACCCTAAATTAGGGACGGGCGACTGCTTATAGCCCATTGAGTTGCTCACGGTGGTCGTTAAACCTCCAATCAAAAAAAAAAAAAAAAAAAAAAAAATAGATTAATTATTAGATGGATATCTTATAAAAATAAGATATTTTATCATTTATTCCATAGTTATACTGTATTTGGGACAATCGTTCCATTGAGCAAAATTAAACTTACAGAGCTATAACCGTTATTTTAAAATGTAGTCTCCGACCATTCGTCCGTGAAGGGTCCGGGTCCGAATCCCGGTGAGTCATGGATTTTGTGTTTGTCTTACGGTACTGGCTCTCCCATCCCTAGAGTCAATGACCCTAAATTAGGGACGGGCGACTGTGTATAGCCTATTGAGTTGCTCACGGTGGTCGTTAAACCTTCAGCCGAAAAAAAAAAAAAAGTAGTCTCTGGGAAGTTCAACATAATTTTTGCAACAGTCCACAAGATTCTTGATCTCGTTGGAGAAGGTTTCCGGCTTTCCTTTAAGCCATGTGTGCACCGCTGCTTTCACCTCATAATTACCACACCGCCAATCATGTGATGTAACTATTGCTACAAAATCTAAACGGTACTACGAGTAGTTTCCATTAATGGCTTCGTATAATTTACCCGATTTTATTCATGGTCGCCCCCGGTTGCGCAGTGGTCTAAGCGATGGCCTCTGATATTTCGTCCGAAAGGGGTCCGGGTTCGAATCCCGGGAGGCATAGATGTGTTTGTCTTACGGCACTGGTTCTGTCCCTTCCCTGGAACTAGTGACCCTAAAATAGGGACGGGCGACTGCTTGTAGCCCATTGAGATGCTCACGGTGGTCGTTAAACCTTCAGTCAAAAAAAAAGTTATTCATGAAACTCATGTTTTACAGTTATTTGTGGCCTTGTGATACAACATCAGTCAACGGACCACGTACCTTTGCCGTTTAAATTTGTCGAAATGAAATTGAAAATCTATACCTACCTGCTGTGTATGCGATGCTTCAGCAACCGCCTTTTTCACTAGCACGTAAAGTTGTTTTCACGGCACAGGAGAACTTCCGGTTGTCAGGCTGTAAACAATGGATGGGTAAAGTCTGACTTCCATACTCTCGTATTTGAGCCGAGCGGGAAAAAAATTCTTCTACCAAATGTCACGTTTGAGAGGAGAACGGATTGTGATGCTTGCAGTTGTAGGTTAACCTATGTATTCCTTTTCCTATCTACGTATGACTAATGACGGACAAAAATCCTTTTTGTACGAAAGTTCACCGGAGAGCAATTGAATTAGAGACAGCTGGCGTTATGCAAATGTGGAGCTGTGGGCGGCCCTGTAAAAGGAAACGACATGACGTATGCAGCGATCCGACAATACAAGGAGTGATGCGACGGGAATCTGTAAGAGTCGGACGCAGTATGGGTAAGACGAAGGATCTAAGCGCATTTGATCGTGGGCAAATTGTCGGGGCCCGACGAATGTATCACTCCATCTCGAAAGTCGTGCAGGCACTGGGATTTTCACGAGCCACTGTGTCACGGATGCACCGTGAGTACATCGAATCCGGTAAAACTATCCCTGCAAGGGCCAACTGCCGTGGACAACAGCGTGTGGATGAGCGCGGTCATCGTCGGCTAGCTCGCATTGTAACAGCGGATAGACGGGCCACAGTGCAAGAAATCACTTGGCAATTTAACGCTGGTGCACAAAAACGTGTAAGCAGCCACACCATCCAGAACCATCTCATCGCTATTGCAGTACAGAAGCCATCGTCCCACGAAGGTACCGCTGCTGACCGCACAGCACAGGGTGCAAAGATCAGCATGAGCGCGGAAACATCGCCACTGGTCCCTAGACATTAGGAAAAATGTTGCCTGGACTGATGAGTCGAGATTCACGTTGGTACATGCGGATGGCAGGATACGAGTACGGCGCAAACCACATGAAGTGATGGATCCTTCTTGCCAGCAGGGTACTCTTCAAGCTGATGGGGGTGGCATTTTCGTCTGGGGACTGTTTACGTGGACTGAAATGGGACACCTGGTTCGTATGACATCGTCCCTCACAGGTCAATGTTACCGGGATATCCTGGACGACCATTTGCTCCCGTTTGTGCGTCTTCAACATCCCACGGGACCTCATCCTGCAACAAGACCGTGCCATCGCTCCCGAATTGTATCCGAATGGTTGAATGAACACTCCATCGACGTGACCTCGCTTTCTTGGCCAACTAGGTCACCTGACCTCAATCGCATCGAGCACATATGGGATGTCATCGAGAGATATGTTCGAGCTTCCTTCTGAGTTCCGTTTCTTCATATCAAGGGAAGAGATGAATGTTGCGATTGTACTTACGCAGCAGGTGCCCCTCTTTTGACCTCCTGGTAGCTGAATGTTCAGTGACGTGGGCTTTTGGCTAGTTCTTTGAATTTGGATTCAAGTCCTGGACGACTCTTACTGTTTTTGATGGCTCTGTCTCCTTTTTGGGATCAGCTGCTTTAAATAATGGTCGGGGCGTGGAAATGCTCCCCATAGAAGGGAGGGGAGGCAGTGCAACCTCGAAGGAATCTGCTCCTTCATAATGTACGAGTCTGTGTCTTTAGGTAGTCATAAGAGGAGGAAATTTGAACTTTAGGGCCTCTTGTCAAATTCATTTCCAAAATTTGTTCATGTCCAGTTTTCAAAAACAGAATTTTAGATTTTCATTTTTCGCACTAAGTTGTCGGCTCTCATTGGATGACACACGTGACGTGTGTCAAAGCAAGTAAATAAAGGTCAGTGTGTCACTATACTCCAAATCAGTCTAAGTGTGTATTACTATTGAAGAGTGACCTAACAGAAGCTCATTGCATAGTTCTTTTTTTTCTCCCTTACGGTTGCTTATAAAGACACTCCCATCGCATTTGATCAATTGTAACATTATTGTCTCTGTGTTGCGAATGTTGAGAGAAATCTTCAATCACTTCCAGCTCGTCTCCTATCAAGTTGGGTACGTTTTCCAACTTGGATAGTCAGCGGTCTTCAAAGTGCAAGGCGCTCTTCATTTAGAAACTTTTCATATTGAGCCTATTTCTAAAAAGTGTTCTGCCATTTTGAAAATTTGTCTTAAATGTCAATATTGGTCGATAAACTGCTAAGCAAACAAAGATGGGTTTTGAGCAGTAATTCTGTTGCTTTTTGCTCTAAACTCTAGGGATTGCTTTTTCGTAGCGGAGGTTCAGTTGACTCGGAGTATAGTGAACAAGCAACAGGGCGTCAGCCCCTCACCTAAATCAGATTTTTCTTTATTAAATGACCAAGTTCGTAAATTGTTAATGTACTATTCTTTGGAAGAAGTATAGTAAAACTGCACAGATTTTCGAAAAAGGTTGTATAGTAATTGAAATATTTTCTGTAAACTTGGAGGTGAAACATTTTAATTTTATCAGCTAGGAAGAAAAACTGGTTCAAAAGCACAGTAAGCTCATAATGGAATTGAAAAGAGTGATCATGAAAAAGTAATTCATGTGCTTTGTTCTTCTCTTTAGTATATTGCCTGGTAGCATTAATAATTGAGAACAGAGAAATCATGGATTTTGGAGCGTTTGTGATACAGTGTAGGTGTCAAAGCCGTATTTCGTTTGGGCCATAAATAAGAACCCGTAAAAATATTCCCAACTACATTGCTTTCGGTTCTGTTTCGATGGGTTTTCCAAAGTTTTCACCTCTTCCCGTTTTAAGATATACAATTGATATACACTATATTGACAAGTCACCGGACACCCCTTCAAAAGTAAATGACTGATCCGCTGCGTTGTTAACATGCGCGGCACAGCTGAAAACGGTATAAAACAAGCCTGCAGCGGACCGCGATCGTATCACACTTTGAGGTTGAGTGAAAATGTCGCGGCGGGAGAGAAATGACTTTGAGAAAGGAAAGATTGTTGGGTGTTATAGTAGTGGGTTGTCCATAAGAGAAACCGAGAGGCGTTTAAACATACCCAAGCAACTAACTGTTTTGGATGTACTAAATAAGTGGAAGAAACATGGCATGCTTGAAGCAGCAAAACGTACCGGTAGACCATAGAAAATCAGTGATAGAGGACGTCGAAGCCTCAGGAGAGTCGTTATAGTTAATCGACGGAGTACTGCTGAAGACAAGTGTACAGGTGAGTAAAAATGCTGGAACCTCGGTATGTACACGTGCCATTCGCAGAGAACTTCATTCCATGGGTTACTGTGGTCGTGCCGCTGCTCATAATCCTTTCATCTCTATTCGGAATGCTATTCGTCGTTTAGCATGGTGTAAAAAACATTTATTGTGGACCGTAGATCAATGGAAACGAGTCTTATTTACTGATGAATCCAGATACATGATCCATCAGTCTGATGGCCGTGTGTATGTATGGCGGCAGCCGGGAGAACGCTGTTTACCACAGTGTTACTGTTCCTACGATCAAGTTTGGAGCTGGCAATGTACTTGTGTGTGTTGGGGGGTGGGGTCGTGGTATGGTCCCGGCCCATTACTTATCGTGGACAAACCTGTTAACCAGCACGTCGCCGCCCCAGTGGCGCAGCGGTCTAAGCAATGGCTTCTGATCATTCATCCGAAAGGGGTACGGGTTCGAATCCCGGTGTGACATGAATGTTGTGTTTGTCTTACGGCACTGACTCCTTCCCTGGAACCAGTGACCCTAAATTAGGGAGGGGCGACTGCTTATAGCCCATTGAGTTCTCATGGCGGTCGTTAAACCTCCAATCAAAAACAAAAACCCAGCACGTCTGCCTCGATATTCTCGACAATCATGCTCTACCAACTGTGGCAATACTATGGAACCGAGCCTTGTTGGTACCAGCAAAATGATACACCAAGCCATAAAGCAAGGTTTCAAAATCGCTTTATTCTAATTTATCATAAGAAAACATAAGAGGGAGACGTACAGTATTGGGCGTCTCACTGGGAAATAATACAAAACTGTTAAAACATGATAGTATATACACTGCAATGACAATGGGGATGAATAACAAATGCTGCAAGCAAAGCTTATTGAATAAAAATTGCAGAAGTGACAGAGAGAAACACATCGTGTCACATGACATTGGCTGGGCATGATTTACAGGATAACACAGGCGAAACAATAGTACACAATTAGAAAAAGAACAGCACAAACACCGCCGTGAAGGTAAAACATTACATACATGAGATAAAAACACAGCGTGCACAATTGTGCAAGTTATTTAACGAGGGCACCAAAGCAACATAATACAGGCGGGGTGAAAGTAAGTAATGTACACGAGTAAGCATGAAAATACACTGAGATGGCATTAGCATTCACAATTCAACGGTAGTGTGGATTGCACGAGTCGTAGAGTGGAGGAGGTGCACCAGGGTGCCACGGAACTCAGCAAAGGAGGTGTAGAATGTCCTAGGGTACTGATAGGTGTAGCAGTCCAGAATCAACCGCAAACCATGGAGCGGCCGGCGCCCAGGTAGCATAGAAGGTGGCTTCTCGACGACTGGAAGAAGCCGACTGGTACTCCAGGCGGAGTCTAGAAAGCAATCGATCTACTGTTACGGGGTTTGACGATTGTTCCGTATCGTGTGTGGACTGGCCAGCACAGAGCCCTCATCTTAATCCCATTGAGCATCTATGGGATTAATTAGAACCCCGGATAAGAAGTTTGGAACCAAGACCTACTACTAAGCAACAGTTAGCGCCGACATTATGTACTGAATGGAAGCGCGTACCTATCGCTGTGTTCCAAAACCTTGTCCAAAGCATGTCTCGAAGGGTCAGTGCATGCATTATGGCCAAAGGTGGACCGACACCGTACTAATGGATGTCAATAAATGCTATGTTGTATTTCTCTTCTAGGTGTCCGGTGACTTTTGTCAATATAGTGTTATATATTGTATGACTGTTAGGTATGGACAGGACTAGAATAAAATCTTCAAAAACAAGATCGTACGAGAGGCACAAAGCCACTGCAAGGAATAGAAATACAGTAGTCCCAGCCCCCCCCCCCCTTTTTTTTGCTCATGCATCCACTGGGGTGGGGGGTGTTCTTGGATACGTTCCAAGACTCCCAGTGGATGCCTGAAACCGGGAACATTATCGAACCCTATATAAACAATGTTTTTTCCTATGCATACATACCTATGATAAAGTTTATTTTATAAATTAGGTACAATAAGAGATAAACAACAAAAACTGATAATAAAATAGAATAATTAACTGTACTGTAATAAAAGTTATGTGAATGTGAAACTAGCATGAAATTGTTTTTCCTCCTTCACAATTTCACTGATAGCAGATTCTTTCTTACCGTAGATTTTAGAAACCTCAGCATACTCCTTTTTTCTTTTCTTATAGTCGAGAACTTTCACCTTTTCACTTAAGGGAAGCCCTTTAGGTCTTCTGTTTGGCATATTCGAATTGCCAGCATCATTACTACTAAGCGTTTGGGCCATTATTAAGTAAAAATAAGTGTTACTTGGACACAAGCACTGCGACAATCGATCTGATAAACGACACGGCTACTGACTACCGGGCGTAGCGTATTCAGCGTGGATACGCTGGACAAAGGCGGAACAGAGCGAGACGACGCGAGATTTCATCACGCTACTTACTCAGAACGGCGTGCAAATTAAAACATGAATTTTTAATTACTGGAATTTTCCATTTATATTTTCGGACCGCGGTCAACTGAAACCGCACCACCAAAAGCGAGACCGCGGTTGAAAGAGGACTACTTTACATTAATTTCAGGTATTGCGCTCAGCGGTGAGCAGTATTCCCTCTAAGCAAGCAAGCAGTCTTGGGTAATTGACGATTGTTCCGTATCGTGTGTGGACTGGCCAGCACAGAGCCCTCATCTTAATCTGAAACCACTTGGGCAAACATTTTATTTTCTCGCTTCTCTTACTAATGCAGTAGAAGTTAGAACTTGGATTGGAACCCTTATTTTTTTTCTACTTCCCTCCCCCCGCCCCCCTTTTTTATCACCGTTTTTTCCGCAATTGATTTTAAATAAAAAAATATTAAAAACTTTTCATTATTTTATTTTATACAAAGTGAGAAGTTCAAACTTACTTCTGGAAAATTAGGAAAAGCATGTTTGTGCATAATACACAGTTTCTTTACACATCAAAATACCAAGGAGAATGAGAAACAAAATAACAACTAAATGCAAAATAATTAGTTCAAATAGAACAAATGCAAAATCGTTCTGATCTGACAATCCTTTCAAGGAATAAATCGCGTCTCAGTTTTTTTTCCCCAAACCGAAGACTCATCCGTGGGAATTCAGAACTCCACCATCTTTAAGAGTACTCGGAAAATATTGTTTTCCATCTATGAGGAAGTTGTCAGCTGAGGTCTTCTGCTTTTCTGACTTTTCCAAAACTTGTAGACTATCTCAAGATCTATAAGTTGACCACTTGCGAGATAGTATTTTACTCTCTTCAGCATATCCATATTTTTGCAGGTAATTGATTTTCGATTTATGCGAATTAATTATGGATTTGGAAATTTTATTCTAAAATGCGTACTGCGCGGAGGAAGTTAAGTCGCTGCGCTGCCGCGTGCGCGCGCAGCTTAAGGTGAAACATTGACGGTGAGCAGAAAACGTAAGAAGTGTTTAGTTGATAACATGGCCTCAAATATCTGTTCTCCGGCAGAAAAAATAAGTAGCAATCGACTGTATATCTGACTTGTAACGGTGTTAGGTTCAGATTGAATGAAAATTTGAGCTGTAAAGCGACGGAAAGTTTATAGTTAAACCTAATATCTTTATCGGGGGGGGGGGGGGGAAGGTCTATTTAACTTGATTCATCCGTCACAAGGCTGTGTGAGAAGTACAGCTCATCACTACTTTTACAACTGAACCCACTGTCACAGTTGAAAATAACATCGTGGTTGGTGTCAATGACTCATCAAACCCAAACATTGGCTGGTTTTGAATGAGCGGATGCGGAAGTCGCTGCTCACATACACAGCGAGAGAGTCGAGCTCGGAATTCTGCCGATTAAAGAGCTAGCTCGTCGAGAAAGAACACATTTCACTGCCGGGTTAAAGTTCTGTGAATGGGAATGTGAGGAGTTCTGAGCAAGAGGCAAAGAGGGCGGGATTGGTAGTCTGACAGTCTACAAGCGGTGACAAGATGGCGCCTGGAAATAATCCCTTTTACGTATGACGCCGATGAACAACAAATAATCTTTCGCCTGTCGCCTTACTATCCCCTGCTCTCCTCCGACATCCGTACATTCTGTACGTAACCGTCATTACCATTTATCGCTGGCTCACACTGCGCGAATTTCCTACAGCCTGCATGAACTTTGTACAGCCTTATGGGGAACTAAAAATACCGTTACGGGTAAATTCATTGATTCCACCAAGTGTTCAAACCGGACCTCCTTTAGAAAATAAATATCAGTCAAACAATTTTTTTAACTCAGTAATCTTAATCCCCTGGGTTTTTTTTATTTTATTTTAGCCCGTAGTCCTAATCTGCCATTCCCGCGGTCCTAATTTCCCGTCGTGCTTTTTTTTTTTTTATTAATCTCCTTAACAGCTCCTTGAATTTTTTTGCTTCTAATTCGTAGCCGTAATCGAGACAGTAACACGAGCATATTACAACCACCGGTCGGTAGGTGGCAGGACCTGCAGGAAACTTTCAAGCCTGGAATACATGCTTGAAAGTTTTCTGCAGGCAGTTCTTGTACCGTAGAAAAGGACTAACACGTGATGTTTGCCTAATCGTGATCCGAACTCAAGTTCATAAGGGATTGGCATCTTATGTTGTAGAGTGTAGACTAATGTTTTCCATACTGCCTGACGTGACGGACGGTTTATGCTATTAATCTTTCCGGACAGTACTAAAGTAAATCCCAAGAAACAAATTCCGATGTAACGAAAATGGGTAACGGTAGTAATCCAAAGCATTGTTGAAATCTGATTGTGCCTCATGCTGTTCCATGAAGTGACGCAACTTTACTCAATATTTTTTACTAAACTATCACAGAACATTATTTCATCCCGTTTTACACAAGGAGGTTAGAATAATACTTCCGGAGATGCCCTGGTCTCTTAACCGTGATGCCGCAAGGTGTGAGAATTTGCCATTGTTTACATGATACCTATGTAATTTCATCTGTTTGTATTTTGGAATTGCGTGGTTTTTGGTTGCTGAAACCCTGTTAATATCAAACCGGAATGAAATTATACTTCTTACACGAGTGAAGTTTACAATTGTAACGTTATGCTTTGTTTAAGAATTCGCGTCAATGTTCGTGCATTTCAATTTAAAATAAAAATCTATAGGAGCCTCAAAATAATTAAGAATTTTATAAATTCAGCATTTTCTCACACATTGGCAACAAGTTACAATTCGAAACTGGAAATATCTGCGACGAAAGAAGACGATTCGGCCAACACAAAATGCATTGCAACAGCGTTGAAAACCCATAAGCTTTCCCACGGCCGTCGCTCGCGGTTATAGGCTTCACGCAAAGTGGTACTGTTTCATTAACAATAACATCTCCAAATATCTTATTCTCACCTCCTCGGTTTTACATAAACGTAACAATATTTCATTGCAATTTGCGTAAATTACGTAAACCTGTTGCTCAGTGTGATAAAAAGCCATATAGGATTCCACCCCACATCACTGGTCAGGAAGTTGTAATCATAAAGTAAAGAGATATAAAGTGGAAACAGACATTGAAGCCTGTGAAAACTCCTTCGGTAGAACATGACGCCCCCGTAGACTCGCAACAGAAGAAGCAAAATGTGACGTGACCCCGTCCCGTTGGCAATGTTTGCTATGGCAACCCAGTGCTCGGGGATGGTTGAGAACCAGCGGCTTTGTGCCACCCTTCCGTTGTTCATCAGCCCTCCACGACCTTTGTCCTCAACTCCTGTCAAAATCTAAGCTGAGTAAGGCGTCGGAAAGATGGCAATAACGTAATATAGATATCGAAGCCAAAAACGTAGCTATCGAAACAGACAAGGAAATACAAATCAGAATTTAAAGTAAAGCCGAGTCACAGCTCATATTGTGAGGAAAACAATGACAAAATATGCGTGACTGGAATGTGCAACAATGGCACGTAGTAACCTAAGTTATGATATTTGCAAAGGTAAAGTTAACGATCAGTAAGCAATAAGCAAGGATAATGTCCCTTATTAAAATGCTATAGGAAACTAAAAGATGCAAACTAAAAATAACTCCGGAAAATGTTAGGTATTAGAGACAGCCGGCGTTATGCAAATGTGGCGCTGTGGGCGACCCTGTAAACGGAAACAACATAACGTATGCAGCGATCCGACAATATAAGGAGCGAGGCGACGGGAATCACTAAGAGTCGAAGGCAGTGTGGGTAAGACGAAGGATCTAAGAGTATTTGATCGCGCGGAAATTGTCTGGGCCCGATGAATGGGTTACTCCATCTCGGAAGTCGTGCGGGCACTGGGATTTTCACGAGCCACTGTGTCACGGGTGCACCGTGAGTACATTGAATCCGGTAAAACCATTCCTGCAAGGACCAACTGCCGTGGACAACAGCGTGTGGATGAGCGGGGTCATCGTCGGCTAGCTCGCATTGTAACAGCGGATAGACGGGCCACAGTGCAAGAAATCACTCTGCAATTAACACTGGTGCACAAAAACGTGTAAGCAGCCACACCATCCAGAACCATCTCCTCGCTATGGGGTACAGAAGCCATCGTCCCACGAGGGTACCGCTGCTGACCGCACATCACAGGGTGCAAAGATTAGCATGGGCGCGGGAACATCGCCGCTGGACTCTACACATGTGGGAAATGTTGCCTGGACTGATGAGTCGAGATTCACATTGGTACATGCGGATGGCAGGATACGAGTACGGCGCAAACCACATGAAGCAATGTATCCTTCTTGCCAGCAGGGTACTCTTCAACCTGGTGGGGATGGCATTCTCGTCTGGGGACTGTTTTTACGTGGACTGAAATTTGACCCCTGGTACGTGTGACATCGTCCCTCACAGGTCAACGTTACCGGGGTATCCTGGACGACCGTTTGTTCCCGTTTGTGCGTCTTCAACATCTCACTGCGGATCTCCTCCTGCAACAGCAATGCACCGTGCCATCGCTCCCGAATCGTATCCGAATGGTTGGATGAATACTCCCACCGACATGACTTCGCTTTATTGGCCAGCTAGGTCACCGGACCTTAATCCCATCGAGCACATCTGGGATGCCATCGAGAGAGATGTTCGAGGCTCTAATCCCTCCTCCATCAAATCTTCGTGAACTGTGGGAGCTTGTTCAGGGGTCGTGGATCCGTATGGTTTCCCAAGGCTTCCGGTGCCTTGTCGAGTACATGCCGAGACGAATCGCCGCCGTCATCAGGGTGAAAGGTGGTGCTACAAGTTACTAGACAGGTATCTCTAATTCAATTGCTCTTCAGTGTATGTAGTACACATCGTTTTCAACTCTGCTGGCTGGGAGGTCAAAGCTCAAAATGGATCATAATAATTCCTGGGAAGCCCAGCTGCCAATGAACGGTAGTTCTCTTGCAAGTCGATGGTGCGCTGTCGACTTCATGACGTCATGAGTTTCAGCTTACTACAGCTAGAGTCCTCTCTAGGTATCCTTACTTCATGATCGTAATGCTTATGATTGCAAATGCATCAGCATGTTGTTGATATCGATGCAGTGGTAGGGCCATTGGGCACTAGTCTAGACTCCTCCGTGAGTAACCAAGTCTAGACTCCTCCGTGAGTAACCTTTACTCCATTCCACATTTGAGAATCTCGTCTTTTTGTACCATTCCCAACGACAGGCCCTATGATATGATAAAAACGAGAGGTTCGTGCTGGGCGTGTTGCCTGTAGTAATACGTCAAGTAAACGCCACCGTGTCACTTTAGTTGCACAATCCTGCAACCGGAGTGGCTTGCAAGTCACGTTGTAGCATGGTCGCCGTCGTGAACACATTGCGAACAGCGTCGCTACGGAGTAAGCGATCTTTACGTTCTTGTTGTCCGACATCTTGATCCCTTCGAGTCATTTAGTACTTTGTGACATTCAGCGTTGTGCTGTGGTGACATTGGTCTCTGTAGGCCAAGGGGGATCAACACCAGACGGCAAGTAACGTTGCAAAACTAGTGAACAGGAGCACGGGACGTCCAATGTCGCGGTTTACAGTGGCCGGGCAACTACTCAAAGGCGTTCTGTTTGCCCGACGCAAACAGAACGCCTTTGAGTAGTTGCCTACCCATTGCGCGCTGTGTTCCATTAGCAACTGCTCACCGGTGGCATCTTTTACAGTGGTCCAGAGAACATAAGGACTGGGCAGCAGAACAACGGGCTATGGTGCTCTTTACTGATGAGAGTACACTGTTAAAAACCGTGTGGTGCGTTGCACCAAAAAGTGGTGCTACACCAGCTGCAGTAACTTCTGAGAAAAGATACACCACTGTGTGGTGCAAACAAAACCCAACAGCATGGTAAAGCTTTGCACGCGCCCTTGTACCATCATAACGTGGTTTAGTACTACAGCATATTTTTGGGTTTTGTTTGCGCCACACTTGTCGTCGTGTATCTTTTGTAGGACCACTGTTTTGGTGCAACGTTCCACACGATTTTTAACAGTGTAGATTTAGTCTCTGTAGTGATTCTGGACGCTATCTAATCTGGGGGGAGGGGCGGAGCGGAGCTGATATTTGAGTGGGCCACGGTTTTTGAATTACATAAAGTAGCCATGAAAAGTGCTAACCTCATATAACAAAGACCAAGACAAGTAATATCCACTGCATTTTATTGCATTAGGTAGACTAAGACTAGTTACTTCAAATTTAATTAAACGGCACAAATGAAAGAAAACTGTATTCGGGTGCTAAACGCACAATTTGCGACTTTCAACTCAGATAAGACTCTTTAAAGTTTAAATTCTCAGCTCGAGTTCGTTGTGCCTTTGCTTTCTGGTTCTTACAACACAAAACACAGCGTTTGCGTTATTCGTAAAATATTGACTCTATGTTAGACTAGCCTACAAAGTTGTGAAATACTGACTCTATCTGAAACAAAATAGTTTTTGATAGAGTTAATATTTGTCAATAATAGTTTTGATAGAGTTAATATTTAGTTTTTGATAGGAAACTATCAAAAATTATCTCTATACAGATAGTTTTTGATATTTTTGATAGTCAATAACAGTTTTGTAAAGTCAATATTTATGTTTTTGATAGTCTATTTTCTATCAAAATAGTTTTTGATAGTCTATTTTCTATCAAAATAGTTTTTGATAGTCAATATTTTGTTGTGAAATTTGACTGTTAGACTAGCCTACAAAGTTGTTTTTTTCGGCATCAATTTTTTTTCCGGGTGGGCACATGGGTAGGCTAGGCACGTTTTGCCACCCATGCCCCCCCCCGGTAGACACTCGGTATCGGCCTGGAAACATCAACGGAGAGGATAGATATGGTGACCGTCGAGTTCTCGTATGGGAAGAAATTCTGATCGATGGACGTACGGAGCTGAAGATACTGGAAGGAGGACCGCCCTGGTGGCGCAGTGGTCCAAGCGAGGGCTTCTGATCATTCGTCCGAGTTGGGGCTGGGTTCGAATTCCGGTGAGGCATGGATGTTGTTTGTCTTACGGCACTGGCTCTCTTTCTCTGGAACCGGTGACCCTAAATTAGGAACAGACGACTGCTTATAGCCTATTGAGTTGCCCACGGTGGTCGTTAAACCCCAATAAAAAAATACCGGAAAAATGTATTGTAACCGGTGATTGCTACTGTAATGACGTAATCCTTCCTCACGTTCGCCTGTTCCGAGGTACCATTGGCCCACAGTTCGTGTTAATGGATGAAAACGCCACGCCTACACGTACGGTGGCTCATAAGATATTGGAAAGTGAAGACATTTAGTAATGGAATGGCCAGCACGTTCCCCTGACCTAAATCTCGTAGAACACGTGTTCGACGCGTTGCGGCACGTCAAACACACCGGAAACTGTCCAACAGCAAAAGATGGCGCTGACGGAAGAATGGGCTATGTTACCGCAAGAATTTATCAACAACCTAGTTCGAAGTATGGATAGCTGGTGCTAATCAGACCACTGCGCCAGCAGGGCGGCGGCGCAAGTAATGCACCGCCGCCCCGTGGCGCAGTGGTCAAAGCGATGGCTCTGATCATTCGTCCAAAAGGGGTCCGGGTTCGAATCCCGGTGAAAATGGGATTTCAGAAGTATTACATGAGCACGAGTACAATTTATGCTTCTTTCGAAGTAGTTTATATTCTCAAAACTGTATAAACCACATAACCTTTCACCTCTCCCAAGTGGATACATAAAAATGTATACACATACCGGCGACTGAATTAGAAACTTTTATTCAAAACAGGGTGGACCTCCTTCAGCTAGATTTTCAGCAGGTATGCAGTTTGACAAAGTTTCCGTAAGATATTGGAGTGCATCTACGGCCATAGCATACCAGAGGTTTATCAGACAGTCCTTTAACTTGCCCAGATTTGACGGAAAAGGACTTTGCTCCCGGATCTGTTTTTCTAACATGTCCCATACCTTCTCAATGTGGTTCAGATCCGGGCTTTGTGGTGGCCTGGGAAGATGGTGGAAGTCGCTGTCATTCTCGCTGAACCACTTCTAAACACATCTTGTACAACTGAGAGTAGCATTGTCGTCCATGAAACAGCCTTCACATGCTGGATAAAAAGTCAATATTGTAGCATGGACTTGATCGGCAACAATGATAAGATAATCCTTGGAGGACACCCGACCTTCCAGAAATATCACAGGAGCCCTTCGGTACAAACAGAAAGTGCCACATGATGACAATCTCCAGAACCTTGAGCTGTGTTTACAAGGCAAGGCTCCATCGCTTCATCGGACTTCCGCCAAACTGTCTGCCTGCCGTCACGGGACCAAGGCTCGTCCGACCACCTGTGTTGTTGTTTTTTTACCAGTCTTTCGCCTACCAGTTACGGTGTTCCTGACACCACTGTAGACAAACTTTCCGGTTCTTCGCAGAAATCAGTAGTTTCGGTATAGGCATGCGACTGCCGATACGAATCCTCTTCAATTCCCTGCACACAATTCGCTGCGATATAGCCTTCATTGAATGCTTCGGTCAATTGCTGCACACAGTAAGTCCTATTTCTTCGAACAAACCTTCTCAAACGACGGCGATCTCATGTTTCTGACATCGTCGGCGTGCCACAGTTATGTCCTCTTAGACAAATATATTAAGGGTATGCAAACGTTTCCGCCGGTTTAAGGAAAAAGGAGACTGGAACAATCAAGAAACCAGTACACATTTATTCAACGAAATATTGTCCGTTAGCATCAATGACCGTTTGCCATTTTTCAGGCAACAAATGAATGCCCCTGTAACTCTGGTTTTGAGCTGAAGAACGCAGTGACGAAATTTTCCACCTCTGGAACTGTGGTGAACCGCTGTTGGGCTAGGGCATGTTGCATAGAGCGAAACAAATGAATGTCTGAGGGTGCAATGTCCGGGAAGTAAGCTGGGTGCGGTAAAACCTTCCAGTGTAACTGTTCAAGGGTTGATTTCGTGGCATTATCGTGTAACAGGATGACTGGTCGGCGTCTTTTACCTGTCCTTGGGCGTTTTTGCTCGATTACGGCGTTCAGTTTCATTAACTGATCGCTATATCGTTGTGCAGTGATTGTTTCGCCCGGTTTCAACAGTTCGAAGTACAGCACTCCGTGCGTATCCCACCAAACACACAACAGTACCTTTTCCTTGTGGATATCCTGTTTTGCAGTGGATGTTGATGGCTGGCCTGGGTCGACCCAGCATCGCTTGCATATGGGGTTGTCGCAATAGACCCATTTTTTATCCCCTGTGACAACCTTCCACAAGAAATTCTTTCCTTGAAACCTCTTCAGCAGCGACATGCAGATTCCCAATCGTTCACCAATATTACGCTCGGTTAAAGTATGTGGAACCCACTTACCAATCTTCTGAATCTTCCCCAAGTCCTGTAGACGCCGTACCACCGTCGATTGAGCCACTTTCAAACGTTTCGGCCAGTTGCGTGGTCGATTGTGTGGCATCCTCTTGCAACAGCTATTCCAGCTCCTCGTCTGCGAATTCCTGCGGTCTACCTGCACGTGGCTTGTCTTGCAAGCTTAGATCCCCTTTCTTAAACCTGGCAAACCATTCTCGACACGTCCGCTCACCCATAACCGTTTCGCCATACGCCTGATATATTGAACCGTATGCTTCACTCGCACTTTTCCCTGAATTAAACATGAATAACAAACTGTGCCGCAAATGAACTTTATGGACCGCCATGCTTGGCTTCATGCACGAATTAACAGCACGGGTCGCCGGCCGGTTAGACCCCGACAGCGCCCGCTAGCTGGGGCGGCGGAAAAAAATACCATTAATAGGTTATTTTCCCAGTGATTAAAGACTTGGGATATCACATCTTTTGAGAAACCAGTCTGATTTCTAAATCGTTGTCCAGCCAGACGGGTACCCACAATAAGCCATTTACAGAACCCCGAAATATCCTTCTTTTTCCTTTTGTGCTCAACATTACTGACGATCAGCAGTCTTAAACAGCTGCTTAGATCACTTCGTAAAGCACACGACCACGTATTTCACATATACGCTGCGTAGGCGACGTTTACATACATCTGCTTAAAGGTTTCCAATGCAGTGGCCTGTGTGTGAATATACTGTATTAGCTTCTTTTCAAAACATACACAGTCGCGTTGGCCGACCCTGGTGGCGCAGTGGCTTATGACCATTCGTCTGAGAAGGGTCCTGGGTTCAAATCCTGGTGAGACTTGTCTTACGGCACTGGTTCTGTCCCTTCCCTGGAACCAGTAACCCTAAATTAGGGACGGGCGACTGTTTGCTGTTGCAAAGAGAAAAAAAAATTGCTGTGCATTGCTTTTCGATCTTCCCTAGTAGAAAGCCTGATTTAGAAAAAGCGTGCTTGATAAAATTCTGAATGTAGGACTCCTAAATTGGAAGAAATAAAATGACTAATTTCATGAAGTTGTCTTGCTGCCAAATATGGAAGTTTTGATCCGTTATTATTGCATCAATAATAAACCAAACAGTTTTTATGATCTGAAGAATCCTTCATCCAATAGCTGAATAATACCAGTACAACGATCAGAGGTGAGATACCTTCCAATAGTTTTGCCTTGATGGAGTGTTCTATGAATGATATTCTCATCTGTATTGGAAGAGAATGAATCAACCAGCAGAAGAACATTATCTTCGATCATTGATGGCCAGAATACTTCTTTCATAATTGAATCTCTGAGATCAAGAACAAGTGTTTTTATTATTTAATCTCTAGTTGTTCTTGATGCCTATCATCATCGAATTTTTTCGTCAGCTCATCATCAGTATTTCTTTCTCTGTCATCAATATTAATCATCCTCTAATCTAATTTAAACATTTAAATCACGATTTAATGATGTTGCTAAGTATGGCGCTTTCATCATTGATCAATTTTCTGTACCATCTATCTTCCTAACCAATTGTACCTGCGTGGAATATACGCCGCTGAATGTGCTACACTTAACAGGGCTCGGGTTAACAAAAAGGTAAAATTATTTGTATAATTTATCTTTGCATTAGAGCTCTGAATGCCATATATATAAATGCATATATGAAGATCATCATCGGAATTTTCAATTTGAGCTTCAGTCCAAACGAAAAGTAGTTCTATCTGGCTAACAACGTTTTTCAAAATACAGTTGTATCAGTTGCTACCTACTTTTAAAACGTAGCTTTCCAGTCACCGCCTATAGCAGTGAGAAGATCAAATCAGATCATATGTAGAGGATTTTAGGAAGGGAGTGTCTGACCCCAGGTCTTAAACAACCCTTAGAAATAGGAAGCTAGGAAATTTGGGCTAGAGTGTCCTGATAGGAAAGCGACACGGATGCGAAGTCGAAAAACGGGGTGGAAGTCGCCCTTATTTATAACCTCGGGGCCAATACCCGGGGTGCGACGGCTTAACGTGCCCATCCGATGCACGGCAGATATTTAGTGGTTCGATCGTTCGTACCTGCCTTTGATCGAACCTGAGATTCCTCCGTGGCAGTCAGGAACGTTGACCACTAGGCCATCCGCGACCCATAGCCATGAGGAACTAGGTTCGTCCATAATTTTAGCAGATGACCGAAATTAGTGATGTGGCGCCATATATTGTCAAAGTTAATGCTGAACACGAAAATTCGAGTAAGTAAACAAATGGGAAGCTGTGTTTTAATCAAAATTATTGCAAGAAAAACATTTTTGATTTATTAAGGATTCTTGCGTTTCTTGAATGAAAAATAAATTACAAAAATGCCATCTCAGCATAAAAAAACTACAAACTGTTCCCCCAATTTTTTTTTTAAATTTTAAATAATTTCAGAAGCTCGAATGTTTATTTTTTTATCGTTCTATTATTTTCCTTTTAGATTTCTATTATTTTTATATTTTTTTTGTATTATTGTTTATGATAGATTTTCTCTAGTAGCATTAAAAGTACGTTTTTAAAGAGTGTTGACAAAAACTTAACTAGATGGTATTTGTTAAATTACTGATTACATCATATTCATAGCTGCATATTTTGTTATCATTATTAATTGTAATTTTGCACGGTTCTGTTATTCTCTTAAGCACTGACTAAAATGCTTTTCTATAAAAGCGCCCTTTTTTTTTTTATCGTGCCCTTGCATCTCAGAAGAAATGTACGGGTCCATTCACCATAACTCCCAACCAATCAACGATGTTATTTCTATATTTTGAGGTTCCTTTACTGATAAATGGGATGTCTATGTATTTTTTAATCGCCTTCGGGAAAAATTATTGAACGCATAGACTTGAGGATTGGCATTAACCCTAAACTCGGCAACTGTGCAGTTCATAGTTCCCCCTCCCCTTCTTTTTGAAATTCCAATTTCTAAAATTTTATAAGCTAATCTCTGTCGGAATACTACACTGGCGTGCAAAAATTAAGGACGAGACGGTTGTTCGAATGTAGCGTCGTGCAGAAGTGCTCCACATCGACACAAATCATATCATAAGATCCCCAAGATGTAAGAATATGGGACAAGTGAGCAAATCCGTCCAAACAAGTAATCCAAAGGATACAAAGGCACTTTATTGAAAAGATAGTTTCGAGCACACCTGGAGTAGACAAAACCTCCATGTGACAGGCGGTTGCCAAGAAAAATCCAGTCTTTAGTAGAGGATATGATCACCCCTGACTGCGTTGCAGGATTTACAACGTCTGTCCATGCTGTGGACGAGGTTGTCAAGGAGCTGTTGAGGCGTTGAGGCCCATTCCTCTTGTAGCGCCAATCGCAGCTGCGGAATCGTTGCTGGCGACTGGTGACGTGCTGCCAAGCGTCTCCCGAGAAGGTCCCACACGTGTTCGATTGGATTTAGGTCGGGAGACCTTGCGGGCCAATCCATGCGTCGAATATCTTCACTCTCCAACAGCTCTGCGACAGCCAGTGTACGATGAGGTTTAGCGTTGTCGTCCATGAAGAGGAACTCAGGACCCACAGCACCTCTAAACAGACGCACGTGAGGCAGGAGAACCTCAGTGCAATAGCGGACACCAGTGACTGAACCTCCTTGGAAGATGTGGAGGTCAGTACGGCTACCAAGCATGACACCGCCCCAAACGAGAACTCCGCCACCTCCAAACCGGTCTCTTTCGATGATGTTGGAGGTGTGATTGCGTGTTCGCTTCTCTCTCTCCAGATGTGTATACGTCCAGAATCGCTCGTCAGACTAAATCGGCTCTCATCCGGAAACAGAACTCGACCCCAATGCTGATGTGTCCAGTTCTTGCGTTCCTGGCACCACAGAAACCACCGTCTCTGATGAGCAGGAGTTAATGGCACACACCGTACTGGTCGTCATGCAAATAGACCACCTTTTGTGCAGCCTCCTGGCCACGGTAAAATGCGATAACGGACGTCCAGTTGTCTGTTGCATGTGCCTTGCGATTTCTCCCGCTGTCTTCCGTCTGTCTCTTCTCGCCTGTAAGACAATATACCGGTCGTCCGCCGCCGTGATTGCTCGTGGACGACCAATGCTAAACTCTCCGACAGCTGTTCCTGTCGTTTGAAATGCTCTCCAAGCTCGTGAAACGATGCTGTGAGCGATCCCGAACTCCTCGGCCACACTAGTAACACTTCGACCTTTTTCCAACTTCCCAAATGACGCGACCTCGGGTAAAGTCATCCAGATGTCGTCTACTGAATTGCCTGTTGGCCATATCACACGGTGGCATCAACTTGACGTCGTTCAAACCGATGCACACCGTGCAGTAGGTTTCACCGAATTGTTGAGCGTACACCGCTCGTGTGCTTTATACCCTTCCGACACTCGCCTCCCCCCTCGTCATGCTGCATATATGCGCACCACCTACCGTACCGGACCCTAGTCTATCTCCTGAGTGGTCTTTCGGTCCGTTCTGCCTGCTCGTTCCGCTGTTATGCTAATTTCTCCTCTTCGTCCTTAATTTTTGCACACCAGTGTATGATGTATTGAACTGCAAACATCGCTACTATGTATTAGGTTTTTATTGCGGAAGTAGTCCGAGTTGTCAGTGCTTGAAAAATTTCCCCTAAAGCGAGGAGTGTTTAATGTTTTATTGAGGGATGGTGAAAATTTTCAGATATAAGACCATGTGGGTATTATTATTATAATGATTCATCCTCTCCCTGAGGTTTTCCTCTTCCTTCCGGGACGAGTACGATGTACCAAGTCTGGGAAGTGGTATTTCTTTCTTTCAGTTGTCCGGGAAACTTCCTTAGTGTCCTATATAAGTGTTCAGGATAGCTGTCTTCTGTAGTTCCATGTAGGTGTTAGGTTGAAGGTCTAGTGTCTGTATAGAGCTGTGAATGGTGTTAGGTACAACTCCTGTGGCTGATATTACTATGGGAACGGCGGTGACGTTCTCCATATGCCACATTTCCTTGGCTTTGTATCGTAGGTCGTTATACTTTGACAGCTTCTTTCCGTACGTCTTTTGGATGTTGCACGTGTTGGCACCGCTATGTGAATGAGGTATGTTGACTTCTTTTCCTTGTCGACCAGGACGATGTCGGGCCGATTGTGGGGATGGTCGTATCTCTTCTGATCGATCTGTCCCAGTTCATCTTGTGGGTGCTGTACTCTAGTAACGTTGTTGGCTCATGCTTGTAGTAGGGGACAGGCTCAGTAGTAATGAGGTGGTGCTTTCTTGCCAATTTCTGGTGGAGGATCTTGACGACTTGATTGTGCCTGTTCGTGTGATCTGTCTGTGTGAGGACTCTGCACCCTGCTGTGATATGTTGGATGGTCTATGGCGCTTGATGGCAATGCCTGCATGTCCCGCTTACCACTGGCGTGTCCTTTAGGATATGCTTCCGGCAGTTTCTGGTGTTTACAACTTGATCTTGTATAGCCATCAGGAACCCTTTTGGTCTCAGGGAAGAGTGATCTATTTCTTAGCCATGCATTGGAAGCAGTGTTATCCACATGGTCCGATTGCAGATCGTTGTAGTGTCTGCCGTGTAGGACTTTCTTGCCCCAAGCTTCTTCTTTTGGCTCCCTCGTTCCAATCTCGATGTTCTGAGAAGAGAGGTCTAGATCTGTGTACTTCTTGTCACCCTGGTTTACGTTTATCGCTTGGTGAAGGGACCACTTGCTCTGACGGAAATATTTTCTGAAGCTGCTGATTTCTTTGTCTCAGTGTTCCAGGAGATCAATCATTCCCCGTCCTCTTTCTGTCAGTCCAATGGTCAGCCTTTCTACTATACTGACTTCGGGTGGTGCTGGCAATGTTCAGTGAGGGTTGTCCTGGTATTGCGCATTATTTCCTCAAGCTCTGTTGTGGTCCACTTGATGATTCCGAAGGAATACGTGACGACTGGATCAGCGTATGTGCTGGCAGCCTTAGTGATGTTGCGAGCGTTGGGCTTTGTCTTCATTAATCTCCTCAGCCTTTGGTTGTATTTGGCGGTTAGATTGTTAATTATTATTATATTTTCCCTCATTAAGTTGTTTTAATTAATTTCTCCAAATATTCAGCTGTAAGCGAAAACAGACTAAATATAAGCGGAGATCACCAAAAAAAAAAAAAAAAAAAAAAAAAAAAAGACAGGGAGGGGCGGGGGAAGCGTTCATGGGATTTCGGAGGGGCTAAGCACCCTCGAGAAGATGCTTGAATATATCACTGGAGCTGTATGATAATTACTACGGCTCGGGTTCTGAGAGAGTGACAGTTTCGTTATTTTTTTGGAAACTTAATTCTGTATGATTTAGCATTCGAGGCTATTCTTACACCGTTGATGAAGAATATTTTTCTGCAACTGGGTCTGAGCAAGGAGTTGAGACCCTAGAAGGCTAATTATTCAGGGCTTGGGTAGCAAATGTTATAGGCCACATATTAGAGGAGTTTTTCGGAGAAGGAAGAGCTTCTTAAAAAAATTATGGATGCTAAGTAAAGTAGCACGCCGACGAAATTTTGCTCCTGCAGGTTTTTCTATTGCCTATTCCTGTTGTTTTTGTGGGCAAAGCACGTTGATTGCAACGTTTCTGGATCTTTTAGGCCGCCCGAACCATTTCAGGAAGAAATGAATGGTAAAAAAAAAATCGTGGAGCTATACTATATAAACTGAAACAGGTTCCTTAGTCATTCTCCAGTTGAGAAAGACACTGGTTAATTGCAGGAGAAAACGAGAAAGTTAGTCTGGAAGAGGAGATTCTTTTAATTAATAACTAAACACGCTAGTCATAGTTTTCGAAATCGTTTGGGCCATGGCTTTATCTTGCAATATGAAGTTCAGGCTTAGGCCGACATACTTCGGTCTCTAAAAATTGAGCCCGAACTCAGCAGTGCTGCACAGGTCGACCGACAACAGTCCACACGCCAGTAAATGTAGTGTGTTTCTGCGACTGTCATGGGCAACAAATGCATTTGCAGTATGCAACAATCTGTGCCGTGAAGAACTGAAAATGACCAAAGTGTGGGTACACTGAATGACGCACAAATTAACGCTTCAACAAAATACAAGTGTTCAAACATGTAAACTCATAGCGATTTTTTTTTATTGGAGATTTAACGACCACCGCGAGCAACTCAATGGGCTATAAGCAGTCTCCCGTCCCAAATTTAGGGTCACTGGTTCCAGGGAAGCAAGAGAGCCAGTGCCGTACGACAAACACATCCATGCCTCACCAGGATTCGAACCCGGACCCCTTTCATACGAATGATCATAGGCCAACGCCTTAGACCACTGCGCCACGGGGGCGGCCATGGCGATTCACAATCAAGACCTCTTTTTTTTTTACTGGGCTGGCCACAGGTGATTGATTAGTCGCGATTTCAATACCACATTCCTGAAATTTTACTACCACGGCTTGCAGGGAAGTGTTCGCGGAACGGTGCATGCTCTCCCCAAAGACTGGCATGCTACAGCTAGAAGGAAGTTACCAATAAGATGGCAATGGTGCATTGAGCTTAGTATGTAGATTGTGTTTCGGTGTGACAGAGCGGCTATCATTATCCCGAGTCATATTTCAGATGAGTTCCAATCGTTTATGAACGCCCTTTGTACGATAGACGGCAACTTAACTGCCGGTAATCAACAAATTATCAAAATAAACACTTACACCAGGTGTGTCTTCCAAAATGTGTTTCATTAATTTCTTGAAACAGTTCAGGAGCATTTCACAGACAAAAGGGTAACCTGTTAACTTTGTGGCAGCTATATGGTGTTGAAACTGTGGCATACTGGTCTAAGCGCTGACTTCTGACCATTCTTCCGAAATAGGTCCTCGTTCGAATCCCGGTGAGGCATGGATATTCTGCTTGTCTTACGATACTGGCTCTCTCCCATCCGTTGAACCAGTGGCCCTATAGGGACGGGTTCGATTGCTTATAACCCATCGAGTTGCTCACGGTGGTCGTTAAACCTCCGAAGAAAAAAAAGAGAAGTGATTGTGACGTCACGCCGCTTTGGTGACCGAGCTGTCTAAAGCGCTGGCTTCTGACCTTATTTTACTGCATTGACTATAGTAATTGCTGTCCCTACCGGAATTAGGGTGTTTAGATGGATAGTCACAGATAGGCCTCGGTTTAAGTCCCAGAGGAGAGATGGGCGTTGTGTTTGTCTTATGCTATGTCACTTCCCTGGAACGAATGACTCTAAATTAGGAACCAGCGACTGCTTTATAGACCTATGAGTTGCTCATGGCAGTCGGTAAATCCGAAACATAAAAAAATATTACGTCACGCTTACCTTTTCGTGGAAGTTACTGAAAAAAGTTTTGACGAAATTATGTCAACGTGTCAATAACAGCTGTATGACGCAAGTTGGCTAATATGTTTAGTGTTGTTATTTTCAGTGGTTAGAATTAAATAAGTCTTGTATTCTATTAAATCCTCGAATCCACAGTGAATTAATACACAGATAAGTAAACAAATGCGAGAAAGCTTGGGTTAGCATTATGTGAAATAGCTTTCAAACATTCACTTTCTCAGTGAGTGAGTTGCAGTTCCAAAATAATATTTTTAAAAACACGCGTTGACCTTAATTCAGTGTATTTATTGACCCCCACCCTTCCCTGTGTGCAGTTATAATACAAAAGAAGTAAAAGGGAACACATCGTTTAATTAGTTACAAATCAATGTACTTATTCCGTAAGGGTCATTTATGAGAGACAATAGAAGGAATATTCGTGACGTAACGTTTACCTTTTTCTAAGAAGTTGTTGAAATGATTTTGATCGAGTGACTTAATACATCACTGACGTCGTGTAAATGAGACAGCGTCACATCAGCAGTTATGAAAAATCAGTCTCCGTTGCTATGGCAACAAAGTACAACATTTACGTATGAAATTAAAATGGAATTACACCGATGAGCTATTACATTATCACCACCTACCTAATAATCTGTAGGACCCCCATTAGCCTGCAGAACAGCGGCCACACGGCGAGACATCGATTCGGTGAAGTGGCGATAGGTATATCCTTGGGTACCTGGTACCATAATGTCAACAGCAGGTCTTCCAGTTCCCTTACATTTCGGGGAGGTGATGATTTAGCGCGAACCCTGCTTTTCCAAGTCGAACCACAAATGTTCGATTGAGTTCATATCAGGTGAATTTGGAGGCCAGGGCATTAATAGAAAGTCAGCAGCATGTTCCTCCAACCACTCCTTGACGATTCTGGCAGTGTGGCATTGCTCATTATCCTGTTCGTAATGGCCATAACCAGCAGGGAACACAGTTCTCATGAATGAGTGAACTTGGTCGGCAGCGGATGTTCAGATACCTGAGAGCTGTCAGGGATTGTGCATGCTATTGGGATAATGCGACCTAAAGTGTTCCAAAAAACATCGCCCACGACACAACAGCGCCGCCGCCTGTCTCTTTCCGCTCAACAGTGCATCCAGGTGCCATAACCTCCGTTGGTAACCGGCGTATCCGCGATCGGCCGTTTACGTGATGCACCAGGAACCTTGATTTGTCAGACCAGGCCACTTCCTTCCAATCATCCACGTCCCAATCTCGATTATCTTTGGCCCATTTCATGCGTTGTTGGCGATGACTTGCAGGGAGCATGGGGACCTGGCTGGGTCTCCGGCTACGCAGCCCATGCGCAGAAGGCTGCGATGAACTGTGTGCTGTGACACATTGCCCTGATCACCACTGTTGTAGCTGCAAGTGATTTGTCGCACTGTGGCCCTGCAGTCGCTGTGAACAATGCGTGACAGTCTCCGCTTCCCTCTGGCATCAGTGAGCTGCGGACGACAGACTATTCAACGACGGTTCGTCGTTTGGCCATATGTGCACCACTTTTGATACGTACTCACTACAGAGGCATGTTAACAAGCCGCGCCGTCTCAGAGATCGTAGTCCCGAGGTGCCGTGCCAGCACAATTTGTCCTTTATCAAACTTCGATAAATCGGCAGCTTTTCCCATTCTCACTCCCAACACTCCCCAGCAAAAACACAACTGATGGGAAACTGCTGGCCACCAGCTGGTAGTGATGAGTCACTGCTGGCTGAAATCTGCCGCTCATGGCCCGGTAGCGGTCCGTTGATGGCAGCGCTATCAGTTGGCGAGCCATTGATGGCCCTGCAGCATCGCCGTGAATTGTGGGCTTCAAGCAAGTGCCACTAGTGGCCCGTTGCTGGCAACCGATGCAACCCCTAACAGCAGGTGGAAGCAACGGCACTGCGTATTGAAGCAACACTTGCTGTGCCTTTCATGTTACCAGTTAGTTGAAGATGACGCTATCGCCATCGTGTTTTTTTAGTAGAATGTTAAGAAAAAAAAGCCATATGTAGAGAGGCGAATTAATTTCCTAATGAAATTCCACGTCGACCAAGATATCAGATTAAGCCATGAAATACACCCATTCCATTCCCATGAATAACAATTCATGGAATGGAGTGGGTGAATAACAAGAAATAATTTGAAATAGGTTATTTAAAATTTTTATTATTTCTCATGAGAACTGGGGTTTCGATTTACGACGCTTGAAACAAATGTCCGGAAAAAACATTTAAAAAACGTTTGGTAAAAAAAAAAAAGAATTATACGCGTACAAAATTTATTAACTATTTGAAAGAAAAGAAAAAGCAACGCTATGTGCATATAATGTACTCTTCCGTTGGTTGAATACACAAGACTGGGAGGAATTCGCTTCTAAAAATAACGAGAAGCAAAATAAAATATCTTTTCCTCTGTAAAACAAATGTAGCTTCGGACAACGGAAAGGAAAGATACAACTTTAAAAATGTAACAGAATGTGACATGAACCCGGGTAAATATACACTGACGGAAAAAAAAATCCCAACACCACGAAAAAATAGTTGTTGAGGAATGAAATGGCGGCAATACATTTGTATAGGTAACATATTTAATCAATTAAGGTTTCAAGATCACAGCTTATTGTAAGCGCGAGAAGAGCCATTTTAAATGTGAAATGCTGGTACATTAATAACCGGTGTAACCGCCAGAATGTTGAATGCAAGCACGCAAACGTTCATGTATTGTGTCGTACAGGTGCTGGATGTCAGTTTGAGGGATGGAGTTCCATGCCTGTTGCACTTGGTCGGTCAATACAGGGACGGTTAATGCTGGTTGTGGGTGACGTTGGAGTTGTCGTCCAATGATGTCCCATACGTGCTTGATTGGTGAAAGATCTGGTGATCTAGCAGGCCACGGCAACATAACACTCTGTACAGAGTCTGCACTCTGTATAGCATGTTGGGTTACAACAGCGGTATGCGGGCGAGCGTTATCCTGTTGGAAAACACACCCTGGAATGCTGTTCATGAATGGCAGCACAACAGGTTGAATCACCAGACCGACGTACAACTGTGCCGTCAGGGTGCGTGGGATAACCACGAGAGTGCTCCTGCTGTCATAGGAAATTGCTCCCCAGACCATAACTCCAGGTGTAGGTCCAGTGTGTCTCGGCCGCAGACAGGTTGGTTGCAGGCGCTCACCTGGCCTTCTAACCAACACACGGCCATCACTGGCACCCAGGCAGAACCGGCTTTCATCAGAAAACACAACAGATCTCCACTCCGTCCTCCAATGAGCTCTAGTTTGACACCACTGACGTCGCAAACGGCAGTGGTTTGGAGTAAGTGGAATGCACGCTACAGGGCGTCCGACTCGGAGCTGTCCTTCAAGTAACCGATTTGTAACAGTTCGTTGTGTCACTGTGGTGGCAACTGCAGCTCGAATTGCTGCCGCAGACGCGGTACGATGCGCCAAGGCCATACGCCGTACACGGCGGTTTTCCCTCTCAGTAATGCCACGTGGCCGGCCGGAACCCGGTCTTCTTGAGGCAGTACCTTCCCTTGACCACCACTGCCAACAATCTTGCACAGTGGCTACATTCCTGCCAAGTCGTTCTGCAATATTGCGGAAAGAAAATCCACCTCCTTGTAGCCCTATTACACGACCTCGTTCAAACTCCGTGAGCTGTTGGTAATGGCTTCTTCGTCTTTTTACAGGCATTCTTGACTAACATCAACACACTACGTCGAATCTCAACGATAACTAACGCTCACGAACGTTACAGCGCGTATTTACAGCAAACCTGCTTTGCATGTTCCGAGGGGCGCTACTAGCGCCACACGTATGCGCCGAGCGCGAAATTTGCATAGACGTGATCTTACAGATGTACTCTCACCGCCTACCAACTGTCGTTTATCTAACATAACCCCTTCTTGGTGTTGGGATTATTTTTTCCGTCAGTGTATATTAATTCAACAATCGCCTTGCAAAACGACAAGGACCGTACGAAACTTTGGAAAGCGACTTTAACTTTGTTCACTCCTTGAAAATCAGTGAAGTTCCCTTAAAATAAAAAAAAAAAAAAACTATCGTTGTGTGGAAAAAATAAATTTATGAATTATATGAAACTGACTTTTATGAAAAATACCTCAATATTGTAAAATGAAAGAGAGAACCATTCGATTACCAATTTCGCAGAAAAGAGACAACTTCAGGCACACGCTCGTGCGTGTCAAATTAGTTCTGTTGGAAGAGAGCTCGCCTTCCACGCTGACAGTCCTGGTTCGTATCCACCTTCATCCGAACGGGTGTTTTTTACGGTCTGTTGAAAAAATTTCTCCAGTGCAGTGCTATAGTTTAGAAGTTTCGTAAGGGTGAAAAAAAAAAAAAAAAAAAAAAAAGTTGTAGCTTTGCGTTTTTTTTTTTTTTTTATGGCTACTACTGGGAAATTGGCGGACAAGATTTGGCAAGTCATCAGTTACGTCACGTGGTTGCCGGCTGCCACTACCGGCAAACTAGTGGACCAAATTAGGCCACCGGGGTGCCAACTGTTGGCCTGAACTGTTGGCCCTTCTGTTGGCCGCCGGGACATTTTATTGACGGTTCAGCAGCGGCAACATATTGCTGGGCCATTGCTGGCAGTGCTGGCCCAGCAAGACCCTTTTTGCTGGGTCTACTAACCGAATGCCGGTGAACTTAACCTGTGCCACCGTTCGGTCTCTAGGCGCGCTCGTTTCTCTAGGTTGGGGATGGTCATCATGGAATGGCTCATTGGTATATGTAAGATAATGATTTCCCATTTGGGTTTTGTTTTTAAATCTAGAACTGGTGCAATTTTGTTTGTTTTTTCATCCGAAAATGTGATTTCATAAAATCAAAACAGAAAAAAAAAAGGATAGTACTATGAGTAGTTGAACGTGACCCTGTGAAGCTGTAGATTCTGCTAACCCTAGTGTCCATAATATATCTCTGAATTAAGGTAAAAATATTACCTTGAATGTCACAGCTTCTTGAACTTTTGCTTTAGATTGATTAGCGTTAATTTCATTTCTGTTTCATTAGAGTTGAAAAGTTTGATTTTCTGTAACATCATGATCACGTAAGGTTTTTTCGTTTTTGTATGTTTGTTTGTTTTGTATAGGTAGTTCTTCGGTGATACATTAAACATGTCAGTGTCCGTGCGAATTAAAAACTCCGACATTGTCTCTTTTTGGTGGCAGCGGGATCCCTCTTTATCCAGGCTTTCCGTGGACGTTGATGTGAACAAGATTGAGATTTGGATTTCAGAATAGAAAAGTCGTAGAATCGCAAGCTCAGTGCAAAAATGCTGCGTAATGCTCAGTCCAGGGGAAAATAAAAAAAGCACAATATGAACTAATGTGCTGGCGAAATATAATGTAACTGCCCAATGTACGAAAAATGGCGCTTTGTGAACAGTGTTTCTTAACTGTCTCTTTCCTTTTTTTTTTTTTTTTTTTTTTTTTTTTTTATGGTGATTAGTTTAATGGCTACTGTGTGAGCATCGAAGGCTTGGAGGAATCGTCCATCCCTAACTTAAGATTTTTGGTGTCAGAGAAAACACATAATCAGAATTGAAAAACAAAGAAACCTCAGCCTCTTACCCAGTTCCGATTAAGAGATAGACTAGAAACCTATTAATTAGCAGGAACATTATTCTTTAGATTGCCGGTCGAGTGGTACGAAGTGTGAGGTTTTTGTCATTCGTCAAGATCGGTGCAGGATCGAATTTCAAGTAAAGCATGGATGGTGTGTTTGTGTTTTGTCCCTTGCTCTCTGTCTCCTCCCTGGAACCAGTGGCCCTAAATTAAGAACGGCAGCTGCTTATAGCCGTTTGAGTTGCTCAACTGGGAGAGGGGGACTTTATCCTTTCCACAAATTAAGTTAAATTGAAGATGGTCACAGTACTATTCTTACGGGAAGGTTCGTTACCCATACGGAATGCCGAGAATCAGTACATTATCAGGTCGTAGGCAACACCTACGTCTCATCCAGAATTCGAATCAGCACCCGAACTCCGAGATGATAGCCTCTTGTCTATTTCCCGTTAAGACTCCTCCTTGTTCTTAATGGTGATTAACACAGTTTGAGAAATTACAGAAGTGTTCAGTTTGAATTACCACTTTTTTTTTTTATCGTGGTGTGTGAAGATATATGTAAATTCTTTTTCAGCACAACTAAAGTACTTTTAGTACGGCTGTAGGAAATTTTCCACAGCATAACAGCAACAATTATGCGCGCTAAGATTTTCTAAATTTAAGGTTGTTCATTTTGCCGCTCCTTCCCCCCCCCCCTATTCCGTTAATAATTTCTCATCTTGTATGTATATGCTACTGTCTGTGGTTTTTCGGTCTTTTTCCACTGGGAAAAAATATCCGCTGATGTCAACATTCTTCCTCAATTATTAATCTCTTACGAATAAGTCCAAGGAGGCATTCAGGCTGCCTGAATGAATAAGCTTTGTGTTCACCAAAGGGGGAAAAAAAGAACTTAAATGGCATTAGTATAAAAAGTTTCTATTGGCTTTTCATTCAAGTAAATTCATTCGAGTGCCACCAGAGGGCGCGACCTGATGTGAACTTGCGTAGACGACGGTCAAGGTTTGTAAATGTTCCATTCATTTCAGAACTCCAGTGTGGTCATCCCGCGTCGTGACACATTCATGATTTTTAAATGAGGCCGACAGCCAATAGACGCGGCAGTAATGGATCTTCGTCTTTCGAAACTCTGCAGTTCGGATATATTACAGTGAAATCTGGCAACAGTCGTTTCTTTTGGTGTGATGAATACTTTGTTTTGTTGTTGGTGCTTTTTTGGGGGGTGGGGGTGGGGGTGGAAGGGATATCACATTTTTTTTGGGGGGGGTGGAAGGGATATCACAATTTATGAAGGAAACGCTATTACAATCCAGTGAATTGTTAAGTAGCGTTATTTATTCGCACAAGGTTCTGTGAAACTGAATTCTTCCGTAAATAGTAAAGTTATTCGAATATTTTTCAAAGTTCACTTTGACTCCCCCGCGCCCTTGATTTACTTGACAAGCAGTCATTCTCGGACAAGTACATTTCTCAGATATTGTAATGTGCATCGCTTTCTGCAGTTCTTTCCAAGCTCTAGTATTCAACGCTGATTCCAAAACAGTGTCTTTTTACTCGGAAAACGAGATCGTAGAAAATGTAATTATGCGATTTTCTCCAGTCAACTCTGTTTTGTCGACATTTGCAAGATATTTTCTTTTCTTTTTTTCCGCATGTATGAAAACTTCATAGAAAACTGATAAAAGTTTTCAAAGGTTTTTTTATCCGATTTAGGAATGAATTGTTACTACACTGGTGTGCAGAAATTAAGGACGAAGAGGGAAAATTAGCATAACAGCGGAACAAGCAGGCAGAACGGACCGAAAGACCACTCAGGAGATAGACTAGGGTACGGTACGGTAAGGTATGCGCATATATGCAGCATGACGTAGGGGACAGTGTCGGAAGGGCATAAAACACGCGGGCGGTGTACGCTCAGCAATTCGGTGAAAGCTATTGCACGGTGTACATCGGTTTGAACGATGTCGAATTGCTGCCACTGTGTGATATGACCAACAGGCAATCCAGTAGACGACATCTGGATGACTTTACCCGAGGTCGCGTCATTGGGAAGTTGGAAGAAGTTCGAAGTGTGACTAGTGTGGCAGAGGAGTTCGGGATCGCTCACAGCATCGTTTCCCGAGCTTGGAGAGCATTTCAAACGACAGGAACAGCTGTCCGAGAGTTTAGCAGTGGTCGTCCACGAGCAACCACTGCGGCGGACGACTGGTATATTGTCCTACAGGCGAGAAAAGGCAGACAGCGGGAGAAATCGCAAGGCATGCAACAGACAACTGGACGTCCGTTATCGCGTTTTACCGTGGCCAGGAGGCTGCGCAAAGGTGGTCTATTTGCACGACGACCAGTACGGTGTGTGCCATTAAAGCCTGCTCATCGGAGACTGCGGTTGCTGTGGTGCCAGGAATACAAGAACTGGAAACATCAGCAATGGGGTCGAATTCTCTTTACGGATGCAGGGATCGCATTCCTCCTAAAATTCCTAATATTTTGTGACCCTCCTTAAATTCCTAAAATTAGACCTAAAATTTGCTATTCATCCTAAAATTTTCGTAAGCTTATTTTTATTAAAAACACAACCGTTATTAACGCCAATAAATTTACCATTACGGTAAGGTAAAAAGACCTGTTATTGTAGAAACACAGCGTATATGCTGTGCTGCTGAAGGGAGGGAAAAACGACGCCATCGAGATGCACTTGCTTCGGGGCGGGCGTTCCATTTTTTTGCCTTCGAACAGTTTTCGAGAGTAACAAGAGATCTAAGGGAAAAGGGGAGGGGTCATTTTCACCCCTGGTTTGCGCTTTGCAGACGAACTCCGTGGCACGCAGAAGATCATACTTTATTTTTGTACATGCCTTGTGGAACCTCCTCTTTCTGCTGATGTTTTGTTATTGTAAACCGCAGGTGGGTGGAAGCAAAGAGGAAACATGTGGTCTCCTTCCGTAACCTCCGGTAATGACGATGGGATGGTAGCTGAGTATTATCTTGGCAGGCAGTAGAGCACGTGATCATTGACCTTCGATCATGTGTCGGCGACAGCGACCTTCGATGCGCAATATATCTCGGCTCCGACTCGCTTTGACTGAACTTGCGTGAGATGCGTATGATAGTTTCTGGTTTTACGTCTTTTATGGTGTTCTCTGTGCTGTGTGCAGGTTCAGTTCTCTAGTGGTGACCTGCTTTTTTTTTTTTTTTTTTCATATCTTCTGACATCCTCGCAGCCAAATTTCGGGAAGTTGTCTGGTTTTGCAATATTGGAACGTGTTTTTGTACTTCCCTTTCATTTTCTGGTTAGTAATACAAGTGTTGGGATGTAAGGTCAGGTGATGCGTAACATCACAGCCTCTCCTTGACAAATGTCAACCCCGCCTTCTCGTGGTGCATCCTGTTCCCACTAAAGGGGCTCTGACGACCGCCAATAGCGGTATAACTATACCATCGGGATCAGAGGAAATGCTATCCCACACTCACCAACCCGCTTGGCCAGCGTGGTGAGTTATGGCCAAACACCTCCAAAATGACTCTACAACTTAAATCTTGGCCCTCAGTCTCCGGCAGCTGGAATGTACCTGGCCAAGGCAGCGGCCAGTGCGACATGAAGGCAGAGGGTGCTAAGAATCCCCGGAGGATCGGACTAGGCTGCCATTTGATGCTGACCTTGGCTACCTATAACGGACGCTCCCTATCTTCTGATTCAAGGCTTCTTGAACTGGAAGAGGAACTACAAAGGATCAAGTGGGACATCGTCGGGCTAAGTGAGGTAAGGAGAAAAGGAGAAGATCTCATTGAACTGAAGAGTGGACATCTCTTCTATTATCGTGGGACAGATACTGGCAGAACTAGTGGTGTTGGATTTATAATAAACAAGAAACTGAAGGATAAAGTGGTAGAAGTTGAAAGTTCCTCTGACAGAGCTGCACGACTCGTTATCCAACTATCAAGAAGATACCAGGCTCAGATTATTCAAACTTATGCACCCACCACAAGTCATCCTGAAGAAGAAATTGAAGAATTTTATGAGGAAATTCGTCATCTAAATAATAAAGGTAAGCAGCACTTGAAGATAATTATGGGAGATTTCAATGCAAAAATAGGGCAACGGCAACAGAATGAAACTTCAGTAGGTAAATTCGGTCACGGCAACAGAAACCAGCGTGGAAATACTCTCGTTGAGTTTGCAGAGGCAGAAGGATTTTTCATCTTGAACTCCTTTTTCAAGAAAAAGCCACACAGGAAATGGACATGGAGACATCCAATTGGGACGACAAGTGAAATTGATTTTATTATGTGTAACAAAAAATTCGTCATCGAAGACTGCAGTGTGCTGAACAAGTTCAACACAGGTAGTGACCATAGATTGGTGAGATGTAAGATGCACCTCAACACTAAACTGGAACGTGGCAAACTCATAAGACAAACAAAATGTATTGACATAACCAACCTTAAAAAACACCATAATACTTTCAAGTTGGAACTGAAGAACAGATTCTCTGCTTTAGAAGGCCTAACATCGGAAGAAGTGGATATTTCGGAAGTTAACAGAAAAGTAACCAAAGCTCTAATGGAAACAGCAACAAAATTAGCTGGGTCTAAGAACAAGTTGCATGTGAACAAATTATCAGGAAAAACCAAAATGTTGATGCAAAAAAGAAGAGAGATGAGGACAACTAAAGAAGATGTGACTTCCAAAGTGGAATATATAGAGCTATGCAAGACAACACGAAAAAGTATCACTGAAGACGTAAGGAAATTCAACTGTGAGCTAGTGAGGAAAGCAATTGAAAACAACCAAAGCCTTAAGATAGCAAAGGGACATCTCAGTAAGGGAAGAAAACAGATTATGGCTCTGAGAAAAGAAGATGGTTCTATAACAAGAAATAGAGGCGAAATTTTGACAAGAGTGAAAGATTTCTACTCCAAATTATATGAAAGGGATGATACATGTACTCCAGACATCATGAAAGGTACCAGAGTTCTTCCAGTCCTCCCAGCAGAAGTTGCTCATGCAATCAAGAACATGAAGCGGGGGAAAGCTCCAGGAGAAGATGGAATTACTATAGACATCATACAAGAAGCAAGTGGAGAAATTGAAACAGTACTCGCCCAAATTTTCACTCGATGCCTTAATGAAGGAAGATTCCTGAGGATTGGAACAATGCTACAATGATCCTGCTACATAAAAAAGGTGACATTGAGGATCTCAGGAACTACAGACCTATCAGCCTCCTATCAGTGGTTTATAAAATCTTCACTAAAGTTCTTTCACACCGCTTGAAGGTAACACTGGACATGGCTCAACCGAGAGAACAAGCTGGATTCAGGAGTGGCTACAGCACAATAGATCATATCCACGTACTGAGAGAACTAATTGAAAGAGCGAGGGAATATGAACTTCCATTGTGCATGGCTTTTATCGATTATGAAAAAGCCTTTGATTCGGTGAAACCATCAGCAGTTACCACGGCTCTGAAATCCTGCGGTATTGAAGATGCATACATTAATATTATTAATAACATCTATGAAAATGCAAGTGCAAAGATTTGGCTGTTTGAAAATACAACACGCATAAAAATTGGAAAGGGAGTGAGACAAGGTGACACCATATCTCCGAAGCTCTTTAATGCCACATTGGAAAATGTCTTTCAATCACTGAACTGGGAAAACAAAGGGATAAAGATTAATGGAGATTATCTAACCCACCTTCGTTTTGCTGATGACGTAGTCATTTTTGCAACTACCCCATCAGAGCTGCAGAGTATGATCCAGGAACTTGCTGACAAGAGTAAAGAAGTGGGATTAAAAATGAACTTTCAGAAGACAAAAGTGATGTTCAATGCTTTTACAAGAAATGAAGATTTATCGATTGATGGAGAAAAACTGGAGATAACAGATACGTATGTTTATCTTGGACAGCAGATATCAAGTGAGGGTCACATTGATGAAGAAATTAATCGGCGTACAAAACTTGCCTGGAGAGCTTTTGGAAGAAACAGCATAATTTTCAAGAGCAATATGCCATTATGTCTTAAAAGAAAAGTGTTTGATCAATGCATCCTTCCAGTGCTTACGTATGGTGCAGAGACGTGGACCTTAACTAAAAGAGACATACAAAGGCTGCAGACAACTCAAAGAAGCATGGAGAGGTGCATGCTTGGTATAACCAGGAGAGATAAGAAGAGGAACTCGTGGATCCGAAAAATGACGAGAGTGGAAGACATCATGATCAGAGTTAAATCCCTTAAATGGCAATGGGCTGGACATACTGCCAGAAGGACAGACCATAGATGGACAGCCGAAATTTTAGATTGGATTCCAAGGGACAGGAAAAGACCCAGAAAAAGACCACATGGGAGATGGGTGGATGAAATTCGTAAATATGCGGGAGTGACATGGAGGAGACTGGCACAAGACAGACCGTTGTGGAGGAAACTTGGGGAGACCTTCGTCCAGCAGTGGATTGATAATGGTTGACAATGATGATGATGATGAATACAAGTGTTTAAGATGCCTAAATCCAAAACGAAATTTCAAGATGCGTGGCTCGCCAAAGAATTGGACGGAGTGAAGTTGAAAGAATGGTGCTCTGCAACTGAAACAATATTTTCTGCTAAGTGTATATTGTGTTCAGAAATTTTCAACATTTCTAATAGTGGCTTTTCACAAGTAAAAGCGCATCATAAAGGAAAAAAACATTTGCAGAAATTTCAAAGTAAATTTCAAAATAAGTCCATCCTGAAAGCCTTTGGAGGACGGGATCTTCAGCCCAAAACAAATATTAGTGAAGTACTGAGTCATGATTTACAGTTGGCTAAAGCCGAAGCATTATGGGCCATGAAAGTTGCTAAGGACAATGTCTTTTGTTTCATGCACTGAAACAGTTGAACTTTTCAAAGAAATGTTTCCTGATTCTGCTATTGCAGCCAAAATGCAACTTAAAGAAAAAAAGTTGCTTATGTGATATCACATGGATTGTCAAAATATTTTGAAGAGGATTTGAAAAAAGACATTGCATCTAGTAGCCCAGGAAAGGTTACTATAGCATTTGATGAAACTACAAATACACAAGTGAAACGGCAGTTGGATGTGTATCTCAGGTACTGGTCTTCAGAAATAAATTCAGTTTCTTGCCGATACCTAACAAGCGTTTTTCTGGGTCATGCAACAGCAGATATTTTGCTAAAAGAAATTCTTGATGTGTTATCATCCTTCAATATTTCGTTGAACAGAATTATTTGTGTATCCATGGACAGCCCAAATGTAAATAAGTGCTTTTTACGCAAATTCAATGAAGTTGTAAAACAAGAAACAGGCCAGAAATCTTTGGAACTAGGTTTTTGCAACCTGCATGTTGTTAGTAATGCATTTAAAATTTTTTTGACAAGCTTAAATATAGATTTTGACGAATTTGCTACTTCTATGCATTACTTTTTAAAGAGTAGTGCTGCAAGACGAGAGGATTATAAATCTGTCGAGGATATAACATTGGTCACTGCCAAATTTCTTTTGCGTCATGTCAGCAACAGATGGTTAACCGTTGGTTCTGTAGCCCAGAGGCTCTTGGATCAATGGCTAAATATTACAGAATATTTTTTAAACTTCTTGCCATCTCAAAAAATATTTGAAAAACAACTGCACAATTTGGCAAGGTATAAAAGAATTCACTGTTTCCTGAAAAATGAGCTTACTCCTTGCTATTTAGCATTAATTTCATTTTCACACCAAAATTTTGAAAAGTTTTCATTATGTTATCAGAGTGAAGAACCAAAAATACACCAGTTATATTCTGATTTAAATACTTTAATGAGGAATGTTATGGCTCAGTTTATCCAAGATGATGTTATAGCAGGGAAATTTGGAGAAGACCTAAAGAATGTAGATTTTGAAAACAAAAATTCATGGAAAAAACTAGGGGAGTTAAAAGTTGGTATGAAGACAAAAAATCTCCTCAGGAATGTTCAGACCAGGCAGAAATTATTTCTCTTAGATGTAAGATCATCACTAATTGCAACCACAAAATATTTAAAGTCAAATTTGCCATTCTGCAATCAAAAGCTAAGAGTCAACTCAACTTTCAGTCACTGAAGGACTTTCGGAAATAACCAGAATTTCAAGTGTTTTGCATCTTTCTGAGGAACAAATTGATAGAGTAAGAGAAGAGTGGAAACTTTTAAATTGCGATAAGCCAACTCTAGATGAACTAGTGAAATTTTCAGAGGAAGGGCATATTCCAGTGCGGATTGATCATTACTGGCGTAATATATTTAGTATTAAAGACTCTAGCGGAAAAGAAAAATACTCAAATCTTGCTAAACTCATCAAGTCAATTTTAGTTTTACCTCATGGTAATGCTGATGCAGAAAGGGGATTTTCGGTTAACACTGCTCTGTTAAGGAAGGACAAGGCTAACTTAAAAGACTCAACTATAACATCATTAAGAATAGTTAAAGGGGCCATTAAACACTATGGATGTGTAAGTAAAGTTCCCATAACAAGAAATTTGTTAAATAGTGTTTGTGATTCACATAAATTTTATAAAGAGTATGTTGATAAGCTGAAGGAAGAAGAATCAAAAAAGGTAAAAGAAAGGAAGCAGAAAGAGAGGGAAAATAAGGAAAAGCAGCTAGAGAAAAAAAGAAAAGCTGAGTTTGATGACAAAATAAAAGAAAATGATGCAGAAATAAATAGACTTAAAAACGATAAAGAAGCCTCCCTAGCAGTAATTCAAGAGGGAACAGAAAGAATGAGAAAAGCTGTAGAAAAACAAAATACTGTTGAAATAGCAGTTGCCTCTAACTTGATCATCCAAGGTTCAGCTGAAATAAAGAAAACTGAAAGTAAATTAGTTGTGGTGGAAGCAGAAAAAGATAGGCTAATCAGGAAAAGGTTAAAACAATAATATGAAAAAAGTAATTCAGTGAACAATTGTACATAGTTCTTGGTTTTCAATTACCTTTTTAGGATATTATAGTTTAATGTGAAACCTGAAAACTTTACTGTGAAAATCGTGAATTGCTTCTGGTTCAACAGCATATTAATGTTCAAAGTGAAACTTGAATGTGGTAAATATACTTGAATATGATAATAACACGTGAAAAGATAAGAACTGAACATTAGAAGTAAATCATACTTAAACTTTAGACATTAGACGTTATGCAAAAAATTTGGGTGTGAACTTCGATCATATATACTAATGGACTGCGCATTGGCAATAGCTGCATCAAAGCCACCATGGCTCAAACATTGGGCACGTCATCATCAGACTCCAAATTTCGTGTAGAAATTCTGTTATGATTACTAATTTACGCTGCAGAACTTCAGTGTTTTCGGTGTATTATGTGAATGCACCTCATATATAATGAAAACTCTTCAGGTAAGTTTACTTATGAGCTATATACATGCATGATCGTGTTGTTTACATTTTGTGATTTATAATGTGATGAACATTTGCGAAGAATTTGGAACATGCATTCCATTTTTTTTCTTAAGTTACTATATTTTTATATCAATAGCTGCAAGTTTCTGGTTAAGTAATTGAACTTTATTGACTTGGGTATTTAATTCGTTTCTTACCCATGAAAAATCATAGAACTTTCTTTACTATATCGGTCAGAGCAACCATAAGCACAGCAGGAGTAACCCATCTTTTTGATTGTTGTCATGTGATTTTATGTTGGAGCCAGAAATTTTGATGTCATGCGCAGTCTATCAGTATATATGGTTGAAGGGTGTGAAGCAAACTCTTTACAATGTATACAAAGTTGTTTTACTAGATGTATACAAATATACATCTAGTTTTTATTGAAATACACTCCTAAAATTTTCCTAAAATTTTTCTAAAAATTCCTAAAATTCCTAAAATTCTAACCTAAAATTTTCCAGAAGTATGCTATGATCCCTGCGGATGAGAGCTGATTTAGTCTGACGAGCGATTCTGGACGTATACACATCTGGAGAGAGCAGGGAACACGCAATCACACCTCTAACATCATCGAAAGGAACAGTTTTGGAGGTGGCGGAGTTCCCGTTTGGGGCGGTATCATGCTTGGCAGCCGTACTGACCGCCACATCTTCCCAGGAGGTTCAGTCACTGGTTTCCGCTATTGTACCGAGGTTCTCCTGCTTCACGTGCGTCTGTTTAGAGGTGCTGTTGGACCTGAGTTCCTCTTCATGGACGACAACGCTAAACCTCATCGTACACTATCTGTCGCTGAGCTGTTGGAGAGTGAAGATATTCAACGCTTGGATTGGCCCACAAGGTCCCCTGTCCTAAATCCAATCGAACACGTGTAGGACCTTCTCGGGAGACGCTTGGCAGCACGTCACCTGTCGCCAGCAACGATTCCGCAGCTGCGATTGGCGCTACAAGAGGAATGGGCGGCGATGCCTCAACAGCTCCTTGACAACCTTGTCCTCCGCCTGGACAGACGTTGTAAATCCTGCAACGCAGTCAGGGGTGATCATGTCCTCTACTAAAGACTGGATTTTTCTTGGCAGCCGCCTGTCACATGGACGTTTCTGTTAATTGTCCAGTTGTGCTCGAAGCTACCTTTTTCAGTAAAGTGCCTTTGGATTCCTTGTTTGGACGGTTTTGCTCACTTGTCCCATATTCTTACATCTTGGGGATCTTATGGTATGATTTGAGTCGATGTGGAGCACATCTGCACGACGTTACATTCGAAAAACCGTCTCGTCCTTAATTTTTGCCCGCCAGTGTATTTAAACATACACGATATCTAAGCAAGTGTGCGCAATGAATTCTTCACATTGTTTATCTCCCCCCTTCCGCTTTTGTTTTAATTACTCTTGGTTAACTCCTAGTTGCTATTTCGTTATACATAAAGATGCCGGGTCACATTTTAAAAGAGAAGACTTCTTTTATTGTTGCTTTCCTCATTTAGTCATAAAATTTCGGTAGGGTGTACGTAGCTTATTCCCGAGAGCCACAGTAAAAAAGATATTCTACAATTTCAATAAGTTGTTGAAGAATTGTCCTTGAAATAAGAAATTAATTCCATGCGCCTTTATCGGTTAATAACATTATGTAGTTTACCACTGCAGCTGCCGTAGAAAAAATATTGCTAGAATATTTTAACTGTTTGACCAAAAAAAAAAAAAAAAAAACAGTTATGCTCAGTTCTGATTGAGCCGTCAGTGTAGAACGTAGGATTACGACTTGCAGATCGGAGAGTTAAAATGAGCTAGTCGAGTATGGCTTCAAAGCGTTTATTTAATTTGTTATACCCAACACGGGTCTGATATGAAATGTAGCTTACATAATTTTTACAAATAATGTTGGATACATTGCGAACACAAAGCAGATCGATACACGAATTACCCAACATGGTGCGCTGTCTTTCTGGGCTTCTTACATTCCTCATCACTTGCTCTTACCTCTCGTTTTGTTTTTCTCCACTTTTGCTTGCGTTCATTCTGCGAATTTCACGGCATTGTCGAAAATGTTAACTAGTTCACACGAAAACATTTTTTTTTATTTTAGTTAAAACCACTGCGATGTGTTCTTTATATATTTTAATAGATCTAGTAGAGAGCTTTAAAACGTTACTACGCACAGTCGTTTTGCACTCACGGTTGTCCAGATAAACCGCGATATCATCAAAAGTGTTCACCGGCTCACAAGAAAACAATTTTTAAAATGTTGAGTTCAAACCACTGCGAAGTGTTCTTGAATAGATCTCGTCGAGAACTTTAGAACAGTCAATCTCGGCAACCGTGTTGCGCTCACGGTTGCTGAGATTGACTGAGTCAAATGCGACGACACACCCAGAAATATTACATCATCTCCCCTGCGCGCCGCCCCGGTGGCGCAGTGGTCTAAGCGATGGCCTCTGATCATTCGTCCGAAAGGGGTCCGGGTTCGAATCCCGGTGAGGCATGGATGTTGTTTGTCTTAAGGCGCTGGCTCTCTCCCTTTCTCTGGAACCAGTTACCCTAAATTAGGAACCGGCGACTGCTTATAGCCCATTGAGTTGCTCACGGTGGTCGTTAAACCTCCAATCTAAAAAAAAAAAAAAATCTGCTCTGTGCAAAGGGAGCGAGAAAAGCGTCGCGCGCACGATGTACTGGGCAGTACGCAAATTGTACTCCATGCTGTTTACGAATTTGCTAACGCGATTAGTGGGCGGCACATATTTTTACCGCTATAATGATTTCAATTGGGATCCATTTTTGTCACAGGCGGTTGGCCGTAAGTCGCCCCATACTATCCGTGGAGTTAGACGTAGTTCTACGTCAAAAAAAAAAAAAAAAAAAACTTAGTCAAAACCTTGCAAACGTAGAAGCTGAGGAAAATGTTTTTGAATACACAAACGCTGTCTAACCTTCAGCTACAGTATAGAACAACTTACTAAGGAGGTGTCCAAGACAATTTTGTTTAGAATTATCTGTAACACAAGAGAAATAATTGCTTCCCAAGCATTTTCATGGCCAATTAAGTGTTTTGTTTTTTCTTTCAGATAGAAAAAATATTCATGCATTTTTTTTAATGTAGATGCTTTTATGTAGCAGCATGGTGCTCAAAATGTAAAACACAGCCACAACATAATATGTATCATGAAGAATAATATCCAAAGAAGAATTAGCCAGCACTGCTCCTGTTAAACCCCCCAGAGTAAAATATTTACTTCTCTTTAAATATTTACTTCCATTTAACTTTAACATTTTAAAGAATATTTTTTGTCACTCGCACAAATTCCTCCTTCCACTCTTCAATTTTATATGCACCGCAGTTTAATATTTCTGTGCAAAGTGACAAATGATGATGACAGTGTTGCACTTGGACGTGGGAATATATTTACTAATCTGTTTTCACTTTTTCTTTCACTCTTATCTCCTAGATGGCGCTAGGGATGGCCGCTGACGTATTACGTTAGGCAGAAAGGTTTCATTTTCAGTCAGTCGTTGACTTGGCTCTAGTTCATTCTTAATCTCCGCAAGATATTCTGATATAATGTTGCGGTGAATGTCAAATCACAGTGAAATACCGCCAGAAAAGTGCTGAGATATTTTTTAATGCTAGAGCAGACGTCACAAACTTGCGGGGAAGGCTAATTGATGCTATAATTTGAATAAATTAAATCACAACGTGTGTTCTTTAATTTTTTTTACCCTGTAGATACGAAGCCTGGTATCTACAGAATTTCATATCTTCGGACAAACTACTTGTTTCAGGGATAAAAATGTTCATTGTACAATGGTACAGAGTTTGGTTTTGTTTTACCCTACCTGTATTGCATATCGATTCAAGCAGAGAAAAAAAATACTGTTTGCTAAATGGGCCTACTTTTATTTTGTTATATGGGAGGAACTTCTGTGCATGTATGTTCTATGCTTCTGATGTAGTGCTGGAGATATAATAAAATGACATTTTTAAATTACAGAACATTTATTTAGTGAAGTTTTATTCCTTAATGAAGTGTTTTGCTTATCTTATTCCTTTGAGTAAAAACTTGACAATTTGACCTACTAATAACTTGTAGCTAAGAGTCGAGCTAATAAATATAGACTACTTTCAGTTACTTAAGTGACTCAGTGGTCTAAGCTCTGGCTTCTGACCGTTCATTTGAGTGTTCCCTAGTTCGAAGCGTGCGTGGTGCGTTTTCCTTACGGCACTGGCATCTCCATTTCTTGAAACCAATGTCTCTAAATTAAGGACGGGCGCCTGCTTGTAGTCTGTAGAGTTGATCGCAGTAGTCGTTAACTCCCCCCATCACCCCCTCCACACACACTCACAAATAAACTACTTAAAATTTTCAACAACTGGAAAGGCGCAAACTACAAGAACACAATGAGAGTAATTTACTTAGAAACTATATCCATAGCCTTTATTGGTGTAGGAAACAAATTGGTACAGCGGAGCTTTCGCACACAAAAGTGTTTCTTTGTCAAGGCTGATTAAAATCTAACTGATGCGGAGAGAATCAACAGTGATCGTTAACATTTGAAAATATATATACATACATATACTTATATTGAGTTAAGTTCACATTGTTCAGAACGGGAAAAGCGCGAGAAAAAATGTCAAATAAAACATAATGAAAACTCGGTCTTAACATTTCAAGAAATCCAACCACAGAGGGTGCTGGAACTGAGTTCGGGCTCAATTTTTGGAGCCCTAGCCCGTCCGAGACCGGGGTATATCAGCTCGAGCCTACCAGAGTCCGAATTTTATATTGCAAGATAGAGCCCGAGCCCGAAAAGTGGTTAACCTGATCAACCATTAATAAAAAACATCTCCTTTCTGACACTTATACTCTCTCTCCTCCTCCTCCTCCTGCATTTAGCCGATGTATTTCTCAAATGGGGATTGGGGAAGGGACCTCCTTCTATTTTTATAGTGTAACTGTAGAATTTTCTTCGACCGTTCATTTCCACCTGAAGTGCTTCGGTCGGCCGGACATCCAAAATGACCGGGCGGTGCTGCAATTGTATGTTGCTTAAATAATGCTAATATTATCGCGCCATAATGCGATGCAATATGTACATTGCTAAACAAAATTAGCAGGGAGCTACTGCGTGGACTATTACTATCGTCGGCATGATATCAGCTATCCAATATCTATAATTTTTTAAAAAAGCTTTTTCTTCTCTGCAGAAAAACTCTAATGCGCGGCCTATGGCATTTTCTACCCAATCCCGGCATAAATAGCCATCTCGAATGCCCGCTCCCCAACCAGAACCAGTGGCCGAAGAATTCCCTTTACCAACTATAAAGTGTCTCATGTGCTAAATCATATAAAATCACATTTATACATAAAAAAAAAAAGAATTATCTCGCTCTCCTTCTCTCTAACAGCCCGAGCCTGAACCGCAATAAATATTCTACAGCTCGATTCGGGCACGGGCTCTGCTTCTGGGTCTCGGGCTCAGCCTGTCTCAGCTCGGGAGGGTGTAGGTCACGGGAAACAGTATCGTTGCATGCGGACATCGTTGTGAGGATTTCAACTGATCCTCTGTAGGTGGTCTCAGTGTGGATGGTGTATGGTGCCATTTGTTTGTATCTTGTCCACTGTGGTATTGCATTTCTTAGGCGAACTCCTCTGGAGAGGGAAGAACTGAGGGCCTCGTTTCTCACGTTCCTTTTGTACTCTGGCACCGAATGATCGTTTAGTCATCCCTATGTAGCACTTTTGCGTTCCGTCAAGATATTCTAGTGGAATGGAGTAAACACCAGCTTTTTGGTCAAGGCAAATTTCTCTCATGCGGGAAAGAATATTCATAACTGAGGTAGTTGTTCTAATACGCCAATGTCCATTCCTAGTTTCTTTAAGCCATTTTTTATAAAACACGTGAAGCCTGGTATGTATTGCGGTGATCCGATAAAGTCTAGATGGCGCTTGCGGGTCGGTGCATTTTCATTAATGTGGTTCTTTACTTTACCAAGGATCGAAGTTATGAGTTCTCTCCTAAAACCAGCAGATGCTGTTTGATTAAAGATGTTTCTAATTTCTATTTCTTTGGCTTCATTATCTGAAGAAAACTGGATTGCTCTTCTTATACGGGCCACCCAAAATGCAACACCAAGAAGGACATGAGATAGCAAAGCCAGATTTACTGGACACATAACAACAGATACAAAGGTGAAACGATTGAGCTTACAGGCCCATGCGACGTGCGGAACACGCAGACATCAATAGTTCGTGTGGCCCCCCAAGGCTGGCAATAACGGCCGCTACATGCCGCGGCATCGAACGAAAGAGAGTTTGGATGTGGGCTTGGGGTATGTCGGTCCAGGCTGCTTCCACACGTTGCCACAGTTCATCAGGCGTAGCCGCGGGTGTTGCTTGTCGGGCCACTCGGTTGCCGATCAGCGACCAGACGTGTTCGATGGGCGACATATCGGGAGAACAGGCCGGCCACTGCAGCAGTGGCACCTGGTGGGCCGTGAAGAATTGTTGCACGATGCGTGCCACGTGCGGACGTGCATTGTCCTGTTGAAACGTGGCCCCTGGCAGGTCCTGCTGGTAAGAGAGGACTACAAGCTCCAAAACGCCGGAGATGTAGCGGTGGCTATTGAGTGTGCCAACGATGCGTACCAGAGGGGTGCGGGTGTCATATCCAATTGCTTCCCAAACCATAACGCCAGGCGACGGACCGGTATAGCGATGCATAATGCAGGCGTCATACAATCTCTCGCCGCTGTGCCTCCACACGAGGATCCGCGACCATCGTGGTGTTGCAGGCAGAAGCAGGATTCGTCGGAGAAGACAGTGTCGTGCCATTCCGTAGTCCAGGTGCGGCGCTCAACGGCCCACTGCCGCCGCACTCGCCGGTGGTGTAACGTCTATGGCAATCGGAGCAATAGGCACCGTGCGACTAGTCCCCGCTCCTGCAGACGACGTTGAACGGTACGTGCTGACACAGGTTGTTGCTCAACACACCCTAATAACTGTGCTAACGTTCTTGATGTGGCGGTGCAAGCCGTCAATGCACGCCACACAACATGCCGGTCCTCTCGTTTGGTGGTGTGCCGAGGCTGCGGCAGTCGCTCACGTCGGTCCGTCCGTACCTCGTGCACCCACCGAATCCATACTCGCCTCACTGTGGCTGGATGTCGTCCCACACGGGCGCCGATGTGTCGTCGCGATAAGCCACTATTCATCCTCTGTCGAACTCCGAAACGTGCTTGAGTGACTGCCGTATTCTGTGACGAGGCATCAGGAAGCTTCCAATGCACAGGTTCGGCAGCACAACACACTTCCACTACTTAAACCACGCCTTCTGTGCACCCTTCTTATAGTGCTTCTCGGTGGCGTGCCGGGCGCACATGATTTGCATATGACCTGCAATGCTAATCGTTTGCATGTCCTCTCGCGGGCGACGCATGCTGCGAATTTCAGGCCAATCGGATGCTTTCTTCTTGGTGTTGCATTTTGGGTGGCCAGCAGTGTATATTATATATATTCTTATTTTCAAAAGGAACGTGAAAAATGAGGCCCTCAACTCTCCCCTCTCGAAAGAAGTTTGCCTGAGAAATGCAATACCACAGTGTTACAGGCCGAACTAAGTTCATATAAACAAATAGCACCATACACCACCCACATGCCACCGCCTACAGAGAATCAGTTGAAATCCTCACAACGGCGTCCGCATGCAACGATACTGTTTCCCGTGATCTGCACCCTCTGTGGTCGGATTTCTTGAAATGTTAAGACCGAGTTTTCATCATGTTTTATATTTCCCTTGCTGACATTTTTTCTCGCCCTTTTCCTGTTCTGAACAACGTGAACTTAACTCATTGTAAGTATATGTATGTATGTAAAAAGTATCACGGAAGACGTAAGGAAATTCAACTGTGAACTAGTAAGGAAAGCAATTGAAAACAACCAAAGCCTAAAGATAGCAAAGGGACATCTCAGTAAGGGGAAAAAACAGATTATGGCACTGAGAAAAGAAGATGGTTCTGTAACAAGAAATAGAGGCAAACTTTTGACAAGAGTGAAAGATTTCTACTCCAAATTATATGAAAGGGATGATACATGTACTCCAGACATCATGAAAGGTACCAGTACCAGAGTTCTTCCAGTCCTTCCAGCAGAAGTTGCACATGCAATCAAGAACATGAAGCGGGGAAAAGCTCCAGGAGAAGATGGAATTACTGTAGACATCATACAAGAAGCAAGTGGAGAAATCGAAACAGTACTCGCCCAAATTTTCACTCGATGCCTTAATGAAGGGAAAATTCCTGAGGATTGGAACAACGCTACAATGATCTTGCTACATAAAAAAGGTGACATTGAGGATCTCAGGAACTACAGACCTATCAGCCTCCTATCAGTGGTTTATAAAATCTTCACTAAAGTTCTTTCACACCGCTTGAAGGTGACACTGGACATGGCTCAACCGAGAGAACAAGCTGGATTCAGGAGTGGCTACAGCACAATAGATCATATCCACGTACTGAGAGAACTAATTGAAAGAGCGAGGGAATATGAACTTCCATTGTGCATGGCTTTTATCGATTATGAAAAAGCCTTTGATTCGGTGAAACCATCAGCAGTTGCAATGGCTCTGAAATCCTGCGGTATTGAAGATGCATACATTAATATTATTATTAACATCTATGAAAATGCAAGTGCAAAGATTCGGCTGTTTGAAAATACAACACACATATAAATTGGAAAAGGAGTGAGACAAGGTGACACCATATCTCCGAAGCTCTTTAATGCTACATTGGAAAATGTCTTTCAATCACTGAACTGGGAAAACAAAGGGATAAAGATTAATGGAGATTATCTAACCCACCTTCGTTTTGCTGATGACATATTCATTTTTGCAACTACCCCATCAGAGCTGCAGAGTATGATCCAGGAACTTGCTGACAAGAGTAAAGAAGTGGGATTAAAAATGAACTTTCAGAAGACAAAAGTGATGTACAATGCTTTTACAAGAAATGAAGATTTATCGATTGATGGAGAAAAGCTGGAGATAACAGACACGTACGTTTATCTTGGACAGCAGATATCAAGTGAGGGTCACATTGGTGAAGAAAATAATCGGCGTACAAAACTTGCCTGGAGAGCTTTTGGATGAAACAGCATAATTTTCAAGAGCAATATGCCATTATGTCTTAAAAGAAAAGTGTTTGATCAATGCATCCTTCCAGTGCTTACGTATGGTGCAGAGACGTGGACCTTAGCTAAAAGAGACATACAAAGGCTGCAGACAACTCAAAAAGTCATGGAGAGGTGCATGCTTGGTGTAACCAGGAGAGATAAGAAGAGGAACACGTGGATCCGAAAAATGACAAGAGTGGAAGACATCATGATCAGAGTTAAATCCCTGAAATGGCAATGGGCTGGACATACTGCCAGAAGAACAGACCATCGATGGACAGCCGAAATTTTAGATTGGATTCCAAGGGACAGGAAAAGACCCAGAAGAAGACCACATGGAAGATGGGTGGATGAAATTCGAAAGTATGCGGGAGTGACATGGAGGAGACTGGCACAAGACAGACCGTTGTGGAGGAAACTTGGGGAGACCTTCGTCCAGCAGTGGATTGATAATGGTTGACAATGATGATGATGATATTTTCAAATGTTAACGATCACTGTTGATTCTCTCCGCATCATTTAGATTTTAATCAGCCTTGACAAAACCACACGTTTGTGCGCCAAAGCTCGGCTATACCAATTTGTTTCCCACACCAATAAAAACTACGGATATAGTTTCTAAGTTCATTAATTTTGTGTATTTTAGTACTCACTATTGTTTATCTTTGAGAATCATTTAATTCGCGCATCTGAAATAACTGAAGCATGCAAGTTTATTACAGTGGTAGCTTCTAATTTCCCTGCGGTATTATTACAAAGCATGGACTATATTCCGTCGCTTCAATGATGCTGTTTGTAAAAATCTAAATTAGCAGTGGCGGTATTTGGCAGCTATAAGGAGTGCAAGAAGATATCCTTTGTTCATTACTTCAAATCTATGAAATAACTGAATGAATTTCTCAGACAAAAGCAACACACGTTGAAGCCAATTTGAATAGTTTTATGGCCTAAACGACAATGTTGATGTCTATGAGTGTTTTCATGTCCCTTTTTTTACTAGCTTCAGGAAGATGGAGAAAGAATTACATGCAACTGAGTTTGTATATTCATGTCCTATTCTGTGAAGTTTGTATATTCATGTCCTATTCTGTGAAGTTTGTATATTCATGTCCTATTCTGTGAAATTCCGAAATGGCAGTCATTTATTTTTGTCTGAATTCCATTTTATATTTAACTTAATTAACTCTTGAATTTGAAATAGCGGCAGTAGCGCGCTCGTTTTCCACGTACTTTAATTCTCTCAACACGCAAGACGTTGTGACCTACATACAGTGAAATCTCGGATATACGTTTCTCATTCATACATTTTCCACTTTTATGCTTAATTCTGCGTTAGTCCCGATTTTTCTTGCAGTTTCTATCGCTTTTTTAACTCGGTTACACGTAATTCATTTATACGCTTCTCGCGATTATACGTTAAAATTGGAATTTCAGATTATCAAAAATACGCCGTTCTTTCTTTTTTACATAGACGGTGTGTTACAACTTTGAGAAAACTGAAGCAGCGTTGTTGTGTTTCTTCTTGGTACAGCCAAAGTTGAACTTTGATCCCATCAGAGCAGGTGCTTACTTTCGGTTTAGATCAAAAATTGGTTTCTCATTTCATGACTCACACACATATGCGCTATTTAAAATTTGGTAAGTCTTTAGGATGTAATTTTGTGGCTTCTTTATTTCGTGGCTTAGTAGAACAGAACCCTAAATGTATCATCAATATTACCATTCCGCTTTCAAATGGGTGCACTTCGGATCCGCAGAGGCGCCCTTTTCGTTTCACTTTCATTCTTTCCAGTTTTCCGGAGCCTGTGTTCTCTGCGATCACTGCAGTCAAGTATAGTATGTAGAGTAATTTACAGCTTCTATTCTTAACGGAAAATCGCATACTCCTGAAACTGATTTTTAAGCCAGGTATAGTACGTACGGTAGCTTACAGATTCTCTTCTTAACGGGAAATCATATACTCCTCGAATTTTTAAGCCAATTATAATATGTAGGGTAGATCCAAAGTGAAAATCCTCCAACTCGCCCTTTGATCTGGATCCAATCTCGCCCTTTGGATCTCGCCTTTGGATTTAACTGCTATAGTTAATAAACAGCCAGTGTCGTTAATGTCCACCAGATGGAGACGTCTCAGTAGCTGAGCCCATCTTACGAATTTATGATGTCAGAAGCTGACTGAAAAACACACATATTGCCGTGGATTGTTGGCCACCGTGTTGTAAGGCTAACCCGCTCGGCTAGATATCGAGAGATCCGGGAATTTAATTCCTCGGCGGTGACCGAATAACATTTTTTCGGTCGCTGTGTTTTGCTAGAACGTCGAAAGAGCGATGCCTCTGTTTAAGTAGGGTAGCTTACAACTTCTATTCCTAACGGGAAACTGTACACTCATAAAAACTCTCATTTTTAAGCCAACTATTGTATGTAGGGTAGCTTGCAATATCTATTCTTAACGGGAAACAGTGTATTCCTGAAACTCTAATTCAGGTATAGTATGTAGGGTAGCTTACAACTTCTATTCTTAACAGGAAACCGTATACTGCTGAAACTCTAATTTTTAAGCCAAATATAGTATGTATGGTAGCTTACAACTTCTATTCCTAATGGAAAACCGTATATTCCTAAAGCTAATTTTTAAGCCAGGTATTGTATGTAGGGTAGCTTACAACTTCTATTTTAACGGGAAACCGTATACTCATAAAACTCTGATTTTTAAGCCAGATATTGTATGTAGGGTAGCTTACAACTTCTATTCTTAACGGGAAACCGTATACTTATAAAACTCTAATTTTTAAGCCAGGTATTGTATGTAGGGTAGCTTACAACTTCTATTCTTAACGGGAAACCGTATACTCATAAAACTCTGATTTTTTTCCGAACTTTTTCTATATGATCTTTCCTATCTGGGCACTCTCACTCCTATTTTTCTGTTTTCAGTCCTTCCAAGAGATACAGCGCGTTTCATGTTGCATGGACACTGAACTTTGTTTAAGAATTCGTCTTTCCGTCTAGAATAAACAATTAATTTTTCGGATTCACTGAAATTTTGTTGTATAAAATGGATTTTTTTTTTTTTTTTTTTTTACATTTCGCAGTGGAGGTAGTCCTCTGAGCAAACATGAGGGAGAGAGCAGTAGAAAGACAATTTCATAATTATAGTTCAGAAAGTTTGTAATCCTTAGCAGGCTACAACATAAATTCATAAACAGCGCTATGACAGCAAACATAAAAAAAAAAAAAATACGTAAACTAAAATCGCAAAGAAATAGTAACTTAGTAAAGGTCACGGATATTCGTATCCATGGTTCTCAGTGCTACAACTTCTATTCTTAACGGGAAACCGTATACTCCTTTAACAAATAAAATCGGACAAACATATAACGAGCTCGCTTAATACGAAGTTCCGTATAAACCATAGTTTTTATATATCCCTTTGTAAGGGACCCGTACAACTTTGAGTCCCCTGGTTCGTTTCTGCTGGCATGTCCCCCACTGCATTCATTAAGTATTTCATTACCACATGTCATTAATCCACCAAGATTTGCGAACAACCATAATTCTCAACTCGTAAATACACACATAGGTAAATCACCAACTTTTTTATAGGACCAACATCCTGATTGAAGTACATCGACATACGTATGCACTTCAGTTATATATCGTCATAACTTCAGTTCGACCAGCACTCTTCTGCCCGTGTTCCCGAGTCTGCTTCTAACGCTAATCTCCTCAAGACCAATCGAGTTCTCCTTTCGGAAATGTCCCTAAGCCCCTTCAGGCATACGGGATTACCCGACTCAGCACTGACCCTGCGCTGACGTCAGTAAATCTTAGCAAATGTGCCAACTACAGCTGGCATTAATACACTCACGGACAGTGAAATTGGCGCACCTAGAAGAAATCATGGTACAACCGCACTACTTTGCAAATAGCTAGAGTGCCTGCTGGTATGAAAATTATCCCCGTTTGGTGCGATTGTGCATGACCGCACACCCTGTGGTGGCGCTGCAAGTATGAACCGGTAGCCTTATAAACCGGCATTAGTTGATGATACCCCATGAAAGCGAAAAGCTCCGGCCGATGCAAGCAAGAGTACAGAGTGACAAGAATGCCGGGTAGATACGAGAGCCGCCAATTATACAACTGACTGACTTTTAGGGAGGCCTGATCTTCGGGCTGTAAACCGCAGGGTGGTCGGTGCGCCGTATATCCCGCCACGTGGATCATTCTGACCATACCGTCCGACTGTGTTGGGAGCAGTGGATACGTGACGGCACTGCCACACGGCGAAGCGGCTCTGGTAGGACCAGGAGGACCACCGGTAGAGAGGATCGACGGATAGTGCGGCAGGCACGAACAGATCCCACGAGGACCCTGTCCACTATGCCGGCAGGTGTAGCAGCTCCTGTGATCCCACGAACCATTTCCCGAAGCCTGGCGGAAGCGAATCTGCGATCCAAGCACCCCTTTACGTGTGCTGCCATTAACACCGGAGCGTCGCCGGCTCCGTGTGCAGTGGTGCCAGGCCAGAGCGACGTGGAACGCCACGCCACAGACTGGCGACGTGTGGTGTATAGCGATGAGTGCCGCTTCGTTTTAGGGACAGATGATCATCGTGTCCGAGTGTGGAGGTCAACGGCACAATTCCGACGTTGCTATCGAGCGCCTCACCTTCCCCACTGCGCGCATTATGGTCTGGAGAGCCATTGCCTACGATGGCCGATCAGCTCTAATAGTGGTACGGGGATCATTGACGGGCCAGCAGTATGTGGATGAGATCCTATGGCACCGTGTGCTCCCATTCCTGGCCGGGATTTCAGATGCGCTCTACCAGCAGGATAACGCCCGCCCGCACACGGCTTGTGCCCATGTCTGCCTACGCCATGTCCAGACACTTCCATGGCCTGCCCGCTCCCCGGACATGTCCCCTATCGAGCATGTGTATGACCAGTTGAAACGCCGCCTTCCGCCGTGCCGCACTATCCGGGATTTGGAGCACACCGTACAACACGTGTGGGCCAGTCTGTCGCAGGGCAACACGTCTGTTCGCTTCCATGCCGGACCGTATTGCAGCATGTATCGCCGCACGAGGTGGGTGCGATGCGCTATTGAAGATGACCGGACTTCTTGCCACAGATCCCTCTGAAATTGTCCTGCAACTCTGTTTTTGCCGTCATGTGTATCATTCTTCTGTATCATTACGTCCATAAAATTTCACTTCAATCCGATGTTTCCTTCTTGGTGCGCAAATTTTATTGTCCGTGAGTGTATATACAATATAAAAAAAAGTAATCATAACATTATTACAAGAGTCCTCACACCTTTAATTCTCGTAATATTCCTCGTTATTTTTACCGCATATCACAAAGATTTGTTGGAGAAATCGCATATATCGTAGGGTATCATGGTCTATCAGCAAAAAAAATAAGTGGAATTAACCCAGTTTTGTCACAGGAAAACTAGAAATAACCTGCTGTTGAAAACACCCCATGGTTTCCCTTACAGATAGGTCAGGATGAATGTTTCAGCTGTTTTTTTTTATTACGTCCCCCATACCTCCTGCAAACATCCATCTCCAGGGCAAATGCTTTCTTTTATCTCCACCCCTCGCCACTTTTCAGTCACGTAATCTCTGTTTAGGAAATCTTAGTTTATTTTGCAGCTAGAAACATCTTTACCTCCGCGTCAGAGAAAGTTGAAAAACATTTAAAACAATTCTATAAGCACAAATCAGGGACGCCTTGGCTCATCTATCCGATGTGACGTGTAACATTTTAAATTTTTGGCAGTTACTTTAATTTTTGCATTCGTTAAATGTTTTGCTTATTGCTGATCTTACTCATATTATTTTGCTAGATAGTTTTCAGAAAGCAAGTATTAATTGCCTTAGATTAATTGATAAACAGTTTAATGGTTGAGTATTTTTAACCTGACTTAATGTAATATGTAATACTAGGCGAACGCCCGTCAATAATGACAGGGGAAAATAAGATGACTACTCTTTAGTAACCTTTCTGTTTGTGATGCCTAAGTGTAAAAGTACGTTTCATGAGATTACAAGAATGAACATTACAACAATAAAAAACAAAAGTATATTGGTCGAGGCAGGTATTCGACAATTAAAACAGGCAAGCGCTCGGATTTTTCCTAGTGTTCGTTAGCCGCATATCAGATGTTTCTATAGGCAGCTGATGAAATATCGAAAAAAAAAAAAAAAAAAAAACACAGCAGCTAGTCGCAATATTTCCAACATTCCTTTTTTTTTTTTAATGAAATAGTTAGAAAGCAAGCCTTGTCAGTGGTTACCGTCCTTCAAATCCCCTCAAGAAATGCATTGTGGCCCTAAAGCGCGCATTGCTACATTTACTGTAAAAAAAAAAAATCACGCAGATGGCAAACAACTACGTTCACTTGTTCCTGCTGTTGCCAAATAGCAAAAAAGTTAAAATAGAAAATGCATTTTCGGAAACTCAAGAACTGAGCTGTTGCAAATGTTAAAATGTTATGACTTCTCTTTTTCTTTCTTTTTCATTCCTTCCACAAATATGAATAAAAGAATACCTGGTTATATTCTTAGAATATCGTTGTTTAAGAAAAAGTTATCAAATCATATTTCTTCAGCATACGCATGAAATAATAACACGCTGTTATCTACTGTATCGAAACTCTCAATTTTTTTACTTAAATGAGAAACTGGTTTGACAATCTAAAATACTGATTTCAGGTTCGTAAGGGGATTCTTAAAATTAAATTTCATACGGTAGGATTCTAAATGAAAAATTCCGCATCTCTTTCATGAACGAAAAAGTAGAATCAAAACTTCTGACGTAATGTTTTCCTGTTTCTAAAGCCTTGATCATGTAATGTAACGCATATCTCATGTCGAAATGACTTGGATCAAATGACGTTTCACCAGCAGCTGTGAAAAATTAGTCTTTTTTTGCTACGACAGCAAAACAAAGTTGTGCGCGTGTAGGTGAGGACGTCATCTTCACGACAACACGAAAAGCTACGCGTGACGCCACAAATACACTGGCGGAAAGTGAAAAAAGAACACCAAGAAGGAACTGGCAGACGATCATGAAATTTACATATGTTAATGGGGTCGAGTTTACGTAGTGTGATGTTAATTTCGGGACCAACCGGTGAACACTTACGCCACAGCACGGCATAATATACAAATTATCGTCGGTGGTATTTAAGGAGTACAGCGAAGTGAATGTATTCAGTCGTCGGCGTACGGACACGTGCGAAAACCCTGAAGAAGCTGCAATGCCTGGACATGGAAGACGTGTACGATTTCAGCAGTTATCGGACTTTGAGCGAGGTCGTCTAGTCGGACTCCGCGAGGCCGGGTGGTCGTATCGTCGTATTGCGGAGCGAACTGGACGAGAAGTATCGGTGGTGGTACGATGGTGGCGTAGATGGTCTGAGGAACATTCGCACACGAGAAGACGTGGAACTGGGAGTCACAGACTTACTGATGAGCGGAACGATCGACGCATAAGAAGAGCGGCGTTGTCAAGCAGAACATCCACTGCGACGCAAATCCGAGCTGCCATTGCACCTGAGGTGACTGTGCGAACAATCCGCAACGGTCTACTGGATGCAGGACTACGTGCACGTGTGCCTCTGGCATGTGCACCTCTGACTCCAGCCCACCGTCAGGAACGGCTGCAGTGATGTCGCCAACGTCTGCACTGGAGAACGCAATGGCGATCTGTCGGGTTCAGCGATGAAAGCAGGTTCTGCTTGGGAGCCTCCGATGGCCGTATGCGTGTTCGCAGACGCACAGGGGAGCTTCTCCACCCATCTTGCATCCGCCAGCGACACACAGGGCCTACACCTGGTCTCCTGGTGTGGGGAGCGATCAGCTATCACTCCCGTACACAACTAGTGTTTGTACCAGGTACGTTAAACAGCACCTCCTACATCAACAACATCATTCAGCCCATTGTGATGCCATTTGTAAGGTCGGTCTATCGTGGTGTTTTTCAGCAAGATAACGCACGCCCACACACGGCCCGTGCAACGCAACATGCACTTCAGGGTGTGAGACAACTTCCATGGCCTGCACGTTCACCGGATTTGTCCCCCATTGAGCACGTGTAGGATTTTATGTGATAACGACTTATCCGGTCTCCACGGCCAGCCACGGCCAGCCACGACCATCCCCGATTTACGCGTCCAGGTTGAGGATGCTTGGAACTCAATACCCCAAACTTACATCCAACATCTGTACGACAGACTCCATGCCAGAATTGCACAGTGTGACGCAGTTCATGGCGGTTCAACCTCGTACTAACCATGTTACATGGAAATGTTATTTTTCAGTTTACCAGCAAATACAGCTGTATTTTGCCATAATGTTTTGATCACGTTATCCTCTATATTCCGTTATTATGCTGTATAAATTTCGTTGGTATCAGACGTCTCCTTCTTGGTGTTATTTTTTCACTTTCCGCCAATGTATCTTTCTCGGTTTGTGCTATGGTGACGACTTTCCGCCGCGCCATGACAGCCGCCACTCGGCGAGACATTAGACAAAGGAAATTATATTGTTTTTAGATGCCAAAAATAGCCTCCCCATTGTGTTCTCCTATACGATACCCCCCTCCCTCACACACACACTCCCTAGCTCTGAGGTACTAGCGTCACAGCTGCTCTACTTCGCCATGGTCCAACTTATTTCAATGACATTTTTGCACTTCATCACCTGTCGATCTCCTAGACTCCTCCCATCTTCTACTAAAGTTATCACCACTACCGTTACTTTTCCCCCAGTTTCTTGTCTTGTCCAGGCACGTGATCTTTGTAAGGATATATGCATTCCATTTGCACGGCATAGCTTTCGAGTCTTTGCTTTTCTCTCTTGCCCGCGTTTTCCCCCTCGGAGAGTGTCTAGCTAAAATTGGCTTTTTGCTTCCATGAGTACGTTTTCACTGTCCGTTAATACACGATCTTGCTTCTCTCAGGTGATTCTTTCGTTCCCTCTCTAACTGGGAGAATAAAACGAAGAACAGCAACTATCATTCATGATTGAGTTGGAAGACATTTCTCTCACAGATGGTCAGCAGTAACTTAAATGCCAAATCTGTATATAGACCAATGAGCCATTACATTATAACCACCTGTCTAAAAAGCTGTACAACCCTCTTTTGGCCGCAGAACAGCGGCCACTCGGCGATGCATCGATTCGATGAGGTGGCGATAGGTACCCTGGGGTTTCTGGTACCATAATGTCAACAGCAGGTCCTCCAGTTCCCGTACATTTCGGGATGGTGGTGATTTTGCGCGAACCCGCTTTTCCAGGTCGAACTACAAATGTTCGATTGAGTTCATGTCAAGTGAATTTGAAGGCCAGGGCGTTAACAGAAAGTCACCAGCACGTTCCTCGAACCAATCCTTGACAATTCTGGCAGTGTAGTATGATGCATTATCCTGTTGGTAATGGCCATCACTAGCAGAGAACACAGTTACCATGAATGGGCGAACTTGGTCCGCAACGTTGTTCAGATGCCTGACGGTTGTCAGGGATTGTGCTATTGGGATAATTGGGCCTAAAGTGTCCCAAGCAAGCATCGTCCACAGCATAACACCGTTGTCGTCGCCGCCGCCGTCCTGCTTCCACACAACAGTGCATCCAGGTTCCATAGCCTTCGTTGGTAATCGGCGTATCCGCGCTCGGCCGTCTACGTGATGCACCAGCAATCTTGATTCGTCAGACCAGGCCACTTTCTTCCAATCATTCACTGTCCAATCTCGATGATCTTGTGCCCATTTCATGCGTTATTGACGATGACGTGCTGTGAGCATGGGGACCCGGCTGGGTCTTCGGCTACTCATGCCCATACGCAGAAGGCTGCAATTAACTGTGTGCTGTGACACATTGCCCTGATCACCACTGTTGTAGCTGAGGGTGATTTGTCGCACTGTGGCCCTGCGGTCGCTGTGAACAATGCGCGACAGTCTTCTCTCCCCTCTGGCATCAATGAGCTGCGAACGACACACTGCTAGACGACGGTTCGTCCTTTGGCCATCTGTGCACCACTTTTGATACGTACTCATTACAGAGGCACGTGAACAACCCATAAAAACCTCACCGTTTCGGAGGTGCCGTGCCATCGCAATTTGTACCAAACTCTGATAAATCGGCAGCTTTTCCCATTCTGACACCGAACGCTCTACTAACCGAAAGCCGGTCCTGGGGTTGTATAAATACTTCTCTGTAAACTTCACCTGCGCCACCGTTCAGTCTCCTGGGCCGCTGATGTCTATAGACTGGGGATGGTCATAATATAATGACTCATCGGTGTACATCTCTTCTTCTAACTGTTCGATTTGAAAACCCCTTTTCCTCTATCTTCAATCCGCTAGGAGATACTTTTGTGCACACTTTGTTACTTTTCGCCGCTAGTATGAGTAAGTATCTAAATCTGGAAAGTTTATCAATTTCATAAATCGGGTTGACATTTTTAACCGGTTCCATTTGCTGTAAATAACCTTGTTTTCATTGCATATTTCAAATTATGCGCAGTTTTCTCTTTTGCTGAATTTTTTAATTTTCTAAAAATCTGCTTTGATTTATGATTTATAAGTTTCCTGCCTGAAAGATTCAAAAGACGTGTTCAAACCAACCGAAAATTCGGTGTCATCTTTCTTGTTTATAGCGCAAATTAGTACTTTTCAACAAAAAAAAAAAAAAAAAGAAGCAGGCATATCATAAAGGAAAGAGCATTTGGGATTTTCACTGCCATTATCCATTTAGTTTCTATGTTAGCTCATTAAATTACGGAAAATAACTTCAAAGATTTGCCCGAAAACTACTGTAATTTCATTCCAGAACATGTGCGTGTGAACTTTATTGACGCAAGTTTGTTGTCAAGCACACAGTGGCAGGACCATAGCAAGCTTTTATTATCTGGAAGGGCGAGGCGAGACTTGATATTATGTCACTTCGAATTCAAAATTACGACCCCTCGAGTTCCACTCAAAGAAAAATATAATACGTGTTTTTTACTTTCTCGCACACTGCCGTTATAGGGAAGTACTGTGATGGTTCAAAAAATTTCACTTCAGGTTTTTGACATAATTTTATTAACAATGTAAAAACTAGGTAAATACCCAAGAACCACAGGTTCTAAAAACCAAGTAAAGTGTAAACGTTATGTGAACACCGACAACACAACACCCCACAGAAATGCAGAACGAAAAACAAACCAGCGCAGAACGAATGAGTATCGGATAGTGAACATTACAACAGGAAGAAGCTTTAGGGGTAGGGCTTGGAAAAAATCCGTTCAAGATTAAACGCTCAGAGAACTTTCTGCGACCGAGCACTAATGATTAATTAGCTCTTGATCCCAACCACATGTTCGGAAAGGTCATGGAGGTTAGACATGTCATCATATTGTTTTCTATGCCTCCATTCACTGTTTTGGAAAATTCCCTTCATGGGTATGAGATGTTCATACCTCATAGTGTATGTTACTCTGTACCCTGGTTAACTGCATGGAATACTGTGAGACTAACCAAAGTCCTTAAAAAGATAATACTGAAGGATGCAACTATCTTTTTTTTAGTTACAATTTCAATTTTTTACATCCCCCAGAGCATGAATTTACTCTCCTGGAATGATCATTCTGTGAGGGCAACCGCCATTCCTGCCCTCCCAGCAAGTAGTTACGGCCCTAAACACATATTAAATGTAGAAGTGCATAATTAATAAATATAGCTGTGAAGAGTATTTCCAATACTTCTCTTGGCAATAAGGGAAATTCAACGCTTTTAGTCCTCTTTAAGAACAGGAGTCACTGATTAGGTGTAACTTCCTTTCATGTGCCGCCTAGTGTAATAGCTTTCACCAGTAGAATGGTTTTGTCAGCGAGATAAAAGCAAAGGAGTGCTCCTTGCTAGTTAAAAGGAACTGTTCTCTTTATCTTATCTCCTCTTGGTATCGTAATCTCTTTCTCTTATCTTAATACATTACCGTTTTGACGGTACGTCACTCGTAAACCAGGAAACTAAACATACTTTCCCGCCTGTGGTCGACTCGGTAAGCTTGAATTTTGACTCCCCAACGAAAACCAAATTTCTAAACTTGGTCAGACATCCCTGCTTCGTTTTTCTTTCATCAGTTTCTCATTTCTGATTTCTATGGGAAATAAATTTCGTAGTTGTCAATTTGTGTGGTTGCCCGATAACCTTTGGAATAATCTTTCTGGTTGGTACGCTAGATTCACGCCGCGCAGGGGGGGGGCGTACTTATAGGCCCCGCAACTCCCGCATCGCGGGGGGGTCTTGCGGCTAAGAGAGCCTCCAACGTTTGGAAAAATGTTTTACATATTTTTATCCAGAAAATGCATATAAAGCTTATTAAATAAATAGCCAATTTTTTTTGAGGATCTTTGAAGTATTAAAAAGGAAGCGAATTTTTGTGTATTTTTTTTTTCATTAAATAAGTACGTAAACAAATGACCGAAAAATAGCTATTCAAACTGGGTGATGGAAAAGTAGTTATTCAAACTGGGTGACGGAAAAGTAGTTATTCAAACTGGATGACGGAAAAATAGCTATTCAAACTGGGTGACGGGAAAATAGCTATTCAAAATGGGTGACGGAAAAATAGTAATTCAAACTGGATGACGCAAAAGTAGCTATTCAAACTGGATGACGCAAAAGTAGCTATTCTGGAGAATTGGAGACCCCTTTTCTCAGCCAAAGAATAGCCCCTATACATGTATGTGAAAGGACATGTGTATGTATGTCAGTTCAATGAATGTAATTTTTATACCAATGAGGATAAGATGTCGTGTACTACAGATATTTGCACATAACTACGCATCAGTTAGAATATAATAAACTGAAAGGTGTTCTTCGGGGGGGGGGGGTCAAAAAACGGAAACCTGTGTCACTTTTTACAACAGAGTCAAGAGAAAAAAATTATTATGCGCCAAAATTTTGGCATTGTGTGAAGGGTGTTATTTATACATATAAGAATTAAAACAATTTAATGTATTTTTTATATATTCAAGAGTACATAATTCTTAATTGTCATTTACTTTTTGTTTACGTTTGCTTATGTTTAGTATTTTCGTATAAATTGTAAAATATCATTAGACACCGTCACACCGCAGTTAGGTGTTTTGTGCGTGTAAGATCGTGTGACAATTAAAGAGGATGGCCTTAGTTCTGTAAAAGAATAAAATTTGTACGATATGTTTAACTTGGGCTTCATTTTATACTAAGTCTTCTTTGTAGTACTTTATAATGGTATAAACCTAAGACAGTAATTTTAATGTGCACATTTATGTTTTATGCCACAAAGTGCAATAATTTTGGTTTTACGAAAAATACCAGTGGGTTCCACAGCAGGGGCGGATTAGCCCATCGGGACACCGGGACATTTTCCGGTCGGCCCCTCCCGTATATTTTATCCCTTTCTGTCTTACTTTCTTAAAAATGTTTTCAATTCAGTTGTTTTAAACACACAACTGAACCACAACACATTTTTTATAAACGAAATACACATAATGTAATTATAACAACTGGGGTAAAAAAATCTTCTATTTTGAATTAGAGGAAAAAAAATCCCCTCACCAGGCAACTGCTAGAATCCCACTACAACAGATGGGCCATGTGTGTCTGCGAATCTCTGGGTTCACATAGTAGCTGAGGAACAAGTATGTGCCGTAATGTTGCGGGAGGGCAGGGAGTGTACAAGATGTTCTTTATATTTCCCAAGGAAGGGGCGGGGTAGTCGATTTTACTCCCGTTGGTTGTAGGAGGCATTACTGCTGTGTTCATAAGAGCCGAGTTCGAGCTCAATTTTAAGAGCCCTAGCTTGCCCAAACCCAAATTTTACATTGCAAAATAGAGCCCGGGCCCGAACGATCCCGAAAACGATGATTAATATGTTTAGGCATTAAAAAAATATATATCCTCTTCCAAATTTCAACTCCTTCCTCTCCGTGCAATTAACCGATGTCTTTCTCAACTGCGGAATGGGGAAGGGATGTCTATCTATTTCTATAGTTTCTTTGACCATTCATTTCATTCTAAAATGTTTCGAGGGGCCCGGCATCAGGAAAAATCGGGAGGCACAACAATCTACGTATGTTAACAGCATTGGGGTAGGGGCTGAACGGGGCTAAACTTTTTCACTGCTTTAGTTAAAGTAGTGAAAATACTCACCCGTGTTTGATAAAGTTGCAAAACAATGCTATATAATGGTAATTATGGGATGTACAATCCACTATACGACAACACAGAATTCAGAGTGAAAGCTACTAATATCAAGAACATACTTTGAAGTAACTGTAAGATTATTTGCGGTGGTGTTCATATACGACCCCTTTCCCCCGAAATGTTCTACCTACGCAGCCTACGCTCCTTGTAATAACTGACAAATGGTGCAGATGAAGGCATTTACGGAGATATAATTTCAACATGAAGTTGCAAAATGTTTTATTTAGAAAGGTGTCTTTACAATATATAACCGTAGCATAAAAGCACGTTTTGTAATTGAAACACATACGAATATATGATCACTAAATAAAGAATCTGTTCACCACGATATTTAAAAATCTTTAAATTTCTAACTGTGATTGTCCACAATAGAAAATTCAAAAAAATTGTAGTACAAATAGAAATTTTTACAGTGTAAAAGTTCTGCATTTTCTTTTCATTTATTTGAATTTAAAAATCATGTCTTATGCGAAAGGATTTTTGGTACAACTCCAACAAAATTTTGGTAGTAGCAGTTTCTCTCTCTCTCTCTCTCTCTCTCTCTCTCTCTCTCTCTCTCACATATCTGCTGGAATTTCAGCCCACTTCGTTGAAAATTTAAGAACTGGAAGCTCAAAGGTATGGAAATCAAGATTATTATTTTACAATCTGTCAAAAATGAAAAGGCTATATAAGCCTTTTTTTTAATTTAATGTTCTTACTTCAACGTTTTTAAGAGAACTTTTTAAACAAATATAGTGTCCAAAATTAGAAGCTTCTCCAGTGAAATTACATACATAACTAACTAAACCAGTGATTTAAACCTGGTTATTCGCTTTTTCCACGTCGATTAAGTGAGTTTGCCACGATATTTAAATATCTTGAAATTTCTAACTGTGATTATCCACAACAGAAAAATTGCAATGCAATTTTTCTGCAGTAAAATCTTGGCATGGTCCGAGGAAAAATTTTCCGCAACACCCACTTTAATTTAAAGATGACGGGTGTACTTTAACACCCCCCCATCACTCTCACACACACACACACACACACACATACACACACATACACACAGTTTCTAGAGCAACTGTACTTTTTGTTTTGTTCCTTAAATGAAAAGAAGTTATTTTCAGTTGTTATACAATAGTACCGCAGAACTACAACTGAACAGGCCCATTTCGAAAAAAAAATTTTCCCGGGCCCTTTTGCGACCGCCGATCCGCCCCTGTTCCACAGTAATAATTAATATATATATATATATATATATATATATATATATTCTATTAAGAAGATACCTAAGCAAAAAAATACATATATAATTTTGACTCACACCAAGTACAACATAGAAAAGGTTATGTATCTACCTGTGTGAGTAAAAGGAGAAAAGATAAAAAAATAAAATAAAACAACTGAATGTAGAAGGTGTAGAGAATACTGAGCCTTGGCTTTATCAAGGACCAGCAAAAACTCTGCATTTTCTCACTTCCACAAAGACCTAGTTGGAAATGGGTTTCTGCAAGGCCATAGCTGCAAGTAACATTCCCACCTAAAATTGTTTTAAAAAATATATATATGTCATGTCCTCCGCAGAGTTGTATGACCTAGCACTAGTTAACAATTTCGCTTGCATCCATTAACCTTCCTGGCCCGACCCATGCTCTTCATCTGTTACTATTAAACAGAGAGAAGAAGATTAAAGAGAACTCAAGCTGTGAGAGTGACATAATAATTAGAAATAATTTTCAGCTATAACGAAATGCCAAGTTCGTTTGAGAGAGAATTTAAACCTGAAAATCAATGCAAAAGAAATCCAAATTTTTACATTGCAATTAAAAAAAGGAAATATTAATTTTTAAAAAACAGATTTTTGAAAGAAAACTTGAGTCTAAAACCCCCTAATTATTATGTCACTCTCACAGCTTGAGTTCTCTTTAATCTTCTTCTCTCTGTTTAATAGTAACAGATGAAGAGCATGGGTCGGGCCAGGAAGGTTAATGGATGCAAGCGAAATTGTTAACTAGTGCTAGGTCATACAACTCTGCGGAGGACATGACATATATATATTTTTTAAAACAATTTTAGGTGGGAATGTTACTTGCATCTATGGCCTTGCAGAAACCCATTTCCAACTAGGTCTTTGTGGAAGTGAGAAAATGCAGAGTTTTTGCTGGTCCTTGATAAAGCCAAGGCTCAGTATTCTCGACACCTTCTACATTCAGTTGTTTTATTTTATTTTTTATCTTTTCTCCTTTTACTCACACAGGTAGATACATAACCTTTTCTATGTTGTACTTGGTGTGAGTCAAAATTATATATGTATTTTTTTGCTTAGGTATCTTCTTAATAGAATGTGAATTCTGAATTTTCAAAACTGCTGCGTTGCGCGTTTTGATCTTCAGGTTATTTTGCAACTTTCGCTTTAAATTCTAAAGTTTTTCCTTAGTCTTCAGTTTTGCTCTTATATATATATATATATATATATATACTTAAGAGCAAAACTGAAGACTAAGGAAAAAATTTTAGAATTTAAAACGAAAGGGTGCAAAATAACCTGAAAATCAAAACGCGCAACGCAGCAGTTTTGAAAATTCAGAATTCACATTCTATAAAGAAGATACCTAAGCAAAAAATTCATATATAATTTTGACTCACACCTAATACAACATAGAAAAGGTTATGTATCTACCTGTGTGAGTAAAAGGAGAAAAGATAAAAAAATAAAATAAAACAACTGAATGTAGAAGGTGTCGAGAATACTGAGCCTTGGCTTTATCAAGGACCAGCAAAAACTCTGCATTTTCTCACTTCTACAAAGACCTAGTTGGAAATGGGTTTCTGCAAGGCCATAGATGCAAGTAACATTCCCACCTAAAATAGTTTAAAAAATATATATATAAGTCATGTCCTCCGTAGAGTAGCATGACCTAGCACTAGTTAACAATTTCGCTTGCATCCATTAACCTTCATGGCCCGACCCATGCTCTTCATCTGTTACTATTAAACAGAGAGAAGAAGATAAAAGAGAACTCAAGCTGTGAGAGTGACATAATAGATAGAAATGATTTTCAGCTATAACGAAATTCCAAGTTCGTTTGAGAGAGAATTTAAACCTGAAAAACAATGCAAAAGAAATCCAAATTTTACATTGCAATTAAAAAAGGAAATGTTAATTTATAACGAACAGATTTTTGAAAGAAAACTTGAGTCTAAAACCCCCTACTCTACAACTTATGACAGCACGAAAACGAGAATAAGTTAAAGATAATAATTAACTAAAGAAAACTTTGTGAAAGTTATATACCTTAAACAGTTAGTTGCAATATGTACAAAGTATTTCAGCAGTGCTTTAAGTGCATAATTAATTAGTTATTAAGAACTTAACTACTTTGAAAAAACAGCGCATAGACAGCGCATAGAAAAGGAACAAGCTTAGCCTTCTTCTGTTCCTAGGTACCCCAAAAGACGCTCAAAGTTACAAAGAAAAGTAAGAGTTAAAACCCGCAAAAATGTTAACAGACAAACCAATGCCTAAAAGCTGAAAAGCTAAAAAACGACAGAAGAAAGGTACATGAAGTACAAACATTGAACTTATAAAACCTAGAACCCAAAAACAAGGAAGAGAGCTTACCTCTTGTGTGACAAAAACTTTTCTCCTCACAAGAGGAGAACATGGCTGACCCCTTCCGCCACTCCCTAGACGCTGGGGGGCAGTGAGGGTGGGGCTGATGGCCTCCTCATACAGCAAGAAACCAACGCGCGGAGATTTTAACCAGAGAAAAAAATATATAAACTTAAGACTGTGGATCTGTATGATCAGAATGAGCAGAATTAACTCTCCAGAATACATGAGAAATATTATAAAATACACGAGCAGTTTATTTAATAATCTTTGCATGTATTAAATCACCTTAGTGAGCTTCTATAGATTAATCAGAATCTTATTAATTTTAATGTTGGTTTTACTATTTTTAGTATAGCTATCCTAGTGATGAATAACTAGTTTTCTTTTTTATTTGTTTTTATTTTCTTTTATAAACAGATTTTTAAGCTTTTTTTGTGATTTTGTTTATATTATTTAATTTTTTGTTTTAATAGGACCGTCATATCCATAGCACTAAGGTTCCTTTAGGTAGTTAATAGGCATCCTCTAGCCAACTTCCTTACGGCTTTGATTGGTCAGAATCATATTATTAACTGTGTAGAAAATTAAAGCAGATCTGCCAACCTTACTCTATTATTCAGAATAATTTTTCTTAAAGTTCTTTTGATGAAAGAAGAAGGAATTTCGTTCTCTAGAAAACTTTCTAATAGTATATTAATGTGGTAATTGAAATCCAAATTGTTGCTGCAAATTCTTGAAATTCTTAGGACCTGAGAAATTAGTACATTCTCAATTACTTTGGTTGAAATGTTATTATTCCAGTGTAGATATTTAATTACTTTGAAAGGAAAATTAACTCTTTTATCAAAGAGGCTAATAGATGGGTTACCTCTGTTGAGCTTAATGCTTAAGTCTAGGAACTCAAGTTCCTGATTACTGTGGTTGGTTTTACATAAGTTAAGAGAGCTAGGATAGATATTATCAAAATCACTCTCTATAACTTCTGAATTATTGATACACAGCAGATCATCAATATATCTAAAAGTGTAAAGGTAGTTATCTGAGCAGGTGGGGTGATTTTTAATGAATTTATATTCCTTAAAGAACAGGAATAGATTAGCGATATTTGTGGACGTTGATGTTCCCATTGGAATACCGTTCACTTGCTTATAGAGAGTATTATTATATAAGATATGGTTATTTTTTATGCAGCAATTGAGATAAGAGTTCCAAGTTCCTACATCAACAAATTGGTTAAGTTTAAATTCTGCATACAGCTCTTTAAAGGTAGTGATTATATCTGATAGAGGCAGATTAGTATATAGGTTTTCAAAATCATAACTATTAATATCTAGGGGACAAACTTTGAGTATAGTAGAAATTACTTCTGCGTCTAGGGAGTGGCGGAAGGGGTCAGCCATGTTCTCCTCTTGTGAGGAGAAAAGTTTTTGTCACACAAGAGGTAAGCTCTCTTCCTTGTTTTTGGGTTCTAGGTTTTATAAGTTCAATGTTTGTACTTCATGTACCTTTTCTCTGTCGTTTTTTAGCTTTTCAGCTTTTAGGCATTGGTTTGTCTGTTAACATTTTTGCGGGTTTTAACTCTTACTTTTCTTTGTAACTTTGAGCGTCTTTTGGGGTACCTAGGAACAGAAGAAGGCTAAGCTTGTTCCTTTTCTATGCGCTGTCTATGCGCTGTTTTTTCAAAGTAGTTAAGTTCTTAATAACTAATTAATTATGCACTTAAAGCACTGCTGAAATACTTTGTACATATTGCAACTAACTGTTTAAGGTATATAACTTTCACAAAGTTTTCTTTAGTTAATTATTATCTTTAACTTATTCTCGTTTTCGTGCTGTCATAAGTTGTAGAGTAGGGGTTTTAGACTCAAGTTTTCTTTCAAAAATCTGTTCGTTATAAATTAACATTTCCTTTTTTAATTGCAATGTAAAATTTGGATTTCTTTTGCATTGTTTTTCAGGTTTAAATTCTCTCTCAAACGAACTTGGAATTTCGTTATAGCTGAAAATCATTTCTATCTATTATGTCACTCTCACAGCTTGAGTTCTCTTTTATCTTCTTCTCTCTGTTTAATAGTAACAGATGAAGAGCATGGGTCGGGCCATGAAGGTTAATGGATGCAAGCGAAATTGTTAACTAGTGCTAGGTCATGCTACTCTACGGAGGACATGACTTATATATATATTTTTTAAACTATTTTAGGTGGGAATGTTACTTGCATCTATGGCCTCGCAGAAACCCATTTCCAACTAGGTCTTTGTGGAAGTGAGAAAATGCAGAGTTTTTGCTGGTCCTTGATAAAGCCAAGGCTCAGTATTCTCGACACCTTCTACATTCAGTTGTTTTATTTTATTTTTTTATCTTTTCTCCTTTTACTCACACAGGTAGATACATAACCTTTTCTATGTTGTATTAGGTGTGAGTCAAAATTATATATGAATTTTTTGCTTAGGTATCTTCTTTATAGAATATATATATATATATATATATATATATATATATATATATATATATATATATATATAATCATCATCATCATCATCATTGTCAACCGTTATCAATCCACTGCTGGACGAAGGTCTCCCCAAGTTTCCTCCACAACGGTCTGTCTTGTTCCAGTCTCCTCCATGTCACCCCTGCATACTTTCGAATTTCATCCACCCATCTCCCATGTGGTCTTCTTCTGGGTCTTTTCCTGTCCCTTGGAATCCAATCTAAAATTTCGGCTGTCCATCTATGGTCTGTCCTTCTGGCAGTATGTCCAGCCCATTGCCATTTCAGGGATTTAACTCTGATCATGATGTCTTCCACTCTTGTCATTTTTCGGATCCACGAGTTCCTCTTCTTATCTCTCCTGGTTACACCAAGTATGCACCTCTCCATGCCTCTTTGAGTTGTCTGCAGCCTTTGTATGTCTCTTTTAGTTAAGGTCCACGTCTCTGCACCATATGTAAGCACTGGAAGGATGCATTGATCAAACACTTTTCTTTTAAGACATAATGGCATATTGCTCTTGAAAATTATGCTGTTTCTTCCAAAAGCTCTCCAGACAAGTTTTGTACGCCGATTAATTTCTTCATCAATGTGACCCTCACTTGATATCTGCTGTCCAAGATAAACGTACGTGTCTGTTATCTCCAGCTTTTCTCCATCAATCGATAAATCTTCATTTCTTGTAAAAGCATTGAACATCACTTTTGTCTTCTGAAAGTTCATTTTTAATCCCACTTCTTTACTCTTGTCAGCAAGTTCCTGGATCATACTCTGCAGCTCTGATGGGGTAGTTGCAAAAATGACTACATCATCAGCAAAACGAAGGTGGGTTAGATAATCTCCATTAATCTTTATCCCCTTGTTTTCCCAGCTTAGTAACTGAAAAACACCCTCCAATGTGGCATTAAAGAGCTTCGGAGATATGGTGTCACCTTGTCTCACTCCCTTTCCAATTTTTACGTGTGTTGTATTTTCAAACAGCCTAATCTTTGCACTTGCATTTTCATAGATGTTATTAATAATATTAATGTATGCATCTTCAATACCGCAGGTTTTCAGAGCCATTGTAACTGCTGATGGTTTCACCGAATCAAAGGCTTTTTCATAATCGATAAAAGCCATGCACAATGGAAGTTCATATTCCCTCGCTCTTTCAATTAGTTCTCTCAGCACGTGGATATGATCTATTGTGCTATAGCCACTCCTGAATCCAGCTTGTTCTCTCGGTTGAGCCATGTCCAGTGTTACCTTCAAGCGGTGTGAAAGAACTTTAGTGAAGATTTTATAAACTACTGATAGGAGGCTGATAGGTCTGTAGTTTCCGAGATCCTCAATGTCACCTTTCTTATGTAGCAGGATCATTGTAGCGGTGTTCCAATCCTCAGGAATCTTTCCTTCATTAAGGCATCGAGTGAAAATTTGGGCGAGTACTGTTTCGATTTCTCCACTTGCTTCTTGTATGATGTCTACAGTAATTCCATCTTTTCCTGGAGCTTTTCCCCGCTTCATGTTCTTGATTGCATGTGCAACTTCTGCTGGAAGGACTGGAGGAACTCTGGTACTGGTATCTTTCATGATGTCTGGAGTGCGTGTATCATCCCTTTCATATAATTTGGAGTAGAAATCTTTCACTCTTGTCAAAATTTCGCCTCTATTTCTTGTTACAGAACCATCTTCTTTTCTCAGTGCCATAATCTGTTTTCTTCCCTTACTGAGATGTCCCTTTGCTATCTTTAGGCTTTGGTTGTTTTCAATTGCTTTCCTCACTAGTTCACAGTTGAATTTTCTTACGTCTTCAGTGATACTTTTTCTTACTGTCATGCATAGCTCTATATATTCCACTTTGGAAGTCACATCTTCTTTAGTTGTCCTCATCTCTCTTCTTTTTTGCATCAACATCTTGGTTTTTCCTGATAATTTGTTCACATGCAACTTGTTCTTAGACCCAGCTAATTTTGTTGCTGTTTCCATAAGAGCTTTGGTTACTTTTCTGTTAACTTCAGAGATGTCCACTTCTTCTGATGTTAGGCCTTCTAAAGCAGAGAACCTGTTCTTCAGTTCCAACTTAAAGGTATTATGGTGTTTTTTAAGGTTGGTTATGTCAATAGATTTTGTTTGTCTTATGAGCTTGCCACGTTCAAGTTTAGTGTTGAGGTGCATCTTACATCTCACCAATCTATGGTCACTACCTGTGTTGAACTTGTTTAGCACACTGCAGTCTTCTATGACGAATTTTTTGTTACACATAATAAAATCAATTTCACTTGTCGTCCCGTTTGGATGTCTCCATGTCCATTTCCTGTGTGGCTTTTTCTTGAAGAAGGAGTTCAAGATGAAAAACCCTTCTGCCTCTGCAAACTCGACGAGAGTATTTCCACGCTGGTTTCTGTTGCCGTGACCGAATTTACCTACTGAAGTTTCATTCTGTTGCCGTTGCCCTATTTTTGCATTGAAATCTCCCATAATTATTTTCAAGTGCTGCTTACCTTTATTATTTAGATGACAAATTTCCTCATAAAATTCTTCAATTTCTTCTTCAGGATGACTTGTGGTGGGTGCATAAGTTTGAATAATCTGAGCCTGGTATCTTTTCGAGAGTTGGATAACAAGTCGTGCAGCTCTGTCAGAGGAACTTTCAACTTCTGCAACTTCATCCTTCAGTTTCTTGTTTATTATAAATCCAACACCACTAGTTCTGCCAGTATCTGTCCCACGATAGTAGAAGAGATGTCCACTTTTCGGTTCGATGAGATCTTCTCCTTTTCTCCTTACCTCACTTAGCCCCACGATGTCCTACTTGATCCTTTGTAGTTCCTCTTCCAATTCAAGAAGCTTTGAATCAGAAGATAGGGAGCGTCCATTGTACGTAGCCAAGGTCAGCATCAGATGGCAGCCTAGTCCGGTCCTCCGGGGATTCTTAGCACCCTCTGCCTTCATGTCGCACTGGCCGCTGCCTTGGCCAGGTACATTCCAGCTGCCGGAGACTGAGGGCCAAGATTTAAGTTGTGGAATCATTTTGGAGGGGTTTGGCCATAACTCACCACGCTGGCCAAGCGGGTTGGTGAGTGTGGGATAAAATTTCCTCTAATCCCGATGGTATAGTTATACCGCTATTGGCAGAGCCCCTTTAGTGGGAACAGGATGCACCACGAGAAGGCGGGGTTGACATTTGTCAAGGAGAGGCTGTGATGTTACGCATCACGTGACCTTACATCCCATATATATATATATATATATATATATAATTAATAAAAAAAACCATTAAACCTAGTTAATAATATGGAATTTAAAATTTCCAGTAATTGAAAGCTAATAGATTTTCGCAAAAGGGCTTCATGGATATTTTTAGCGGGGATGGGTGTCAAGTTTTTCCGGTACGCCACTGTTCACGCGGCAAGAGCCGGACTCTAATTCCCGTCGTGGAATCAATTTAAATTAGTGGTTGGCAGCTTCCTAATAAATAGGCGTACGTCACTTTCTGTGGTTACCAAATAACTTTCGGAGTAATTAATCTTTCTGGTTGATACGATAGTTTTTCGCCGCATGGGACCGAGTGGAGTCAGTTTAAATTGGTAGTGTCTGGTTTTCTAACAAATATGGGTATAGAATGCTTGGAATCTATTGCTTTAAATTATTGGTAGGCAGCTTCCAAAAAAATAATGCCTGCACAAAATTTTAAATGCTCTGCTGATAGATCCCCGACTCGTTCATAATATATTTCATTGACTCAATATGAATTTCTTTTAAGAAATGTTGCTAATACGGCCCTAACTTGTGCGTGCGTATGATGATGCTGCTGCGTAAAGCTAACGCTTTAAAACTGAACTGTATCAGAAAAAGGAATGCGTTTTCTGCCTAGATATTTTTTTTGCTCTTCGTATTTAATTTAAATAGACAAATGCACGCATTAATAGAACATAAAGTAACACGAACATGGCAATGCAGAGATATAGCAAACAAAAAAACTCAATGTAAGGTAAATTGTCTAAAGTTATCATGAAAGAAATACGGGATTACGCCATATAATACAAATTTCTATAGTCATCTTCAAAATTTGTCTAAAGTTGTTTCAGAGGTGCGCAGAAGCAGAAAATTGTTTAAGGCACAAAAATTCCTAGAATTTATTGAAACGTATTTATTTTTTATTGTCAAAACTTGGACAAAATAAAGAAGTCTTCATCTGCTTTAGAAATGAAATAAATGATGTCGTTAGAACCAATATTCCTTCTAAGTGGCCATGGGCAATGCTCGCCTAACCCAATGAGCAGGGCAGGCATCAAATCCACTTGGGCAAAAAATTTTATTTTCTCGCTTCTCTTACTAATGCAGTAGAAGTTGGAACTTGGATTTTTTCTTATACCCCCATTTTTAACCCCGTTCTTTCGGCAATTGATTTTAAATAAAAATAAAATAAAAAAAAATTCATTAATTGAAAATTTCATTTTATAAAAAGTGAGAAGCTCAAACTTCCTTCTGGAATGCTTACAATTTAAATGACCAGCGGCTTACAATTTAACTGACTGGGATGTTTTTTCCCCGCCAACTAGCATGGGTGCATTAGTTAGTACAATGAACTCGGTTACGGTTTGCTGTGGTTGACTGGCACTGATGTGTTGTTTTGAGAAAAGACTCAATATGTGCCTCTTCCTCGGCGTGGGAAAATCAGTAATCCGCATTCTTGTGTTCACTATCTGCTCGCACGAGGCTACTTTGCAAGAAGCCTTTGAGAATGAAGAGGACAATGAGACGAACTTAGAAGGAGGCGACCGGCATTTAAGAAAAGTGTTGTTTAGACTTTTGAGAGCCCGTATTTTATTTTTTTATTATTTTTGCAGGTAATTGATTTCTGATTTATGAAAATTAATTAGGGATTTGGGAATTTTAATCTAAAATGTTTACTGTACGGAGGAAGTTAAGTCAGCTGCGCGGAGGACGTGAAGTAACTGCGCGGCCGCGCGCGCGCAATTTAGAGGGAACATTGGTTAGAACATGAATTTGTTTATTTTCTTATAAAATATTATTATATTGTTAAAAGGCTAAATCGTTATAAAAGTATAATGTATCAAAAGTGTATTTTGATAGGCGATATTGTGATTTTGTGCTTTTAATTTTTCTGTTTTTTATAAGAGCAGTGAAATCTTCAATCTGAAATATTTATAAAATGTCGTTATGTTCGATCCATGATCACTGTCTCGATTTGTTCCTAGTTACTTGAGTTTGTCTCATAGTTTTCTCAGATCAACACGTCTCTCAAAAAATGTGGGTTATGCAGTGTGAACGTAGCCGCTTCGGTATCTGATAGGTGAGAGGTGCGAACTTCTGGCTAATTTTCTGAGTTGTGGCCAGGTTCGAGTCGTGGATGGTGTGTTTGTCCTACGGCACAGCCTGTTTTTTCTCTGTAGAACTAGTCGCTCTAAATTTGGAAAAGCCGATCGCTTTTGGTCCATGAGTTGCTCATGGTGATCGTCCAAAAAAAAAAAATGTATGTAAATCTTTGACTTTTCTCTCTTGAATTCCTATCAAAGCACACTGGTGTGCAAAAATTAAGGACGAACAGAAGAAATTAGCATAAGAGCGGAACGAGTAGGCAGAACGGACTGAAAGACCACTCAGGAGATAGACTATATAGGGTCCGGTACGGTAGGGCATGCGTACATATGCAGCATGACGTAGGGGAAGGAGTATCGGAAGGGTATAAAGCACACGGGTGGTGTACGCTCAGCAATTTGGTGAAAGCTATTGCACGGTGTACATCGGTTTGAACGACGTCGAGTTGCTGCCACCGTGTAATATGGCCAATAGGCAATCCAGTAGACGACATCTGGATGACTTCACCCGAGGTCGCGTCATTGGGAAGTTGGAAGAAGGTCGAAGTGTAACTAGTGTGGCCGAGGAGTTCGGGATCGCTCACAGCATCATTTCACGAGCTTGGAGTTCGCGAGCAACCACGGCGGCGGACGACCAGTATATTTTCCTACAGGCGAGAAGAGACAGACTGCAGACAGCGGGAGAAATCGCAAGGCACATGCAACAGAGAACTGAACGTCCGTTATCGCGTTTTACCTTGGCCAGGAGGCTGCACAAAGGTGGTCTATTTGCTCGACGACTAGTACGGTGTGTGCCATTAACTCCTGCTCAGCGGAGACGGCGATTTCTGTGGTGCCAGGAACACAAGAACTGGACACATCAGCAATGGGGTCCTTATTGAAAAGGTAGTTTCGAGCACAACTGGACAGAAACGTCCATGTGACAGGCGGCTGCTCATCTCTTTACGGATGAGAACCGATTTAGTCTGACGAGCGATTCTGGACGTTTACACATCTGGAGAGAGCAGGGAACACGCAATCACACCTCCAACATCATCGAAAGGGACCGGTTTGGAGGTGGCGGAGTTCTCGTTTATGGCGGTATAATGCTCGGTAGCCGACTGATCTCCACATCTTCCAAGGAGTTTTAGTCACTGGTGTCCGCTATTGTACCGAGGTTCTCCTTGTCTCACGTGCGTGTGTTAGAGGTGCTGTGGGTCTTGATTTCCTCTTCATGGACGACAACGCTACACCTCTCGTACAGTGGCTGTCGCAGAGCTGTTAAAGAGTGAAGATCTTCGTCTAAGTTTTTAATCTTAGTTACATTAAAGAAGTCTTTAGCTATCTGTTAGAAATAAACGTACGTAAGTTTGAGACATACACTATATTGACAAAAATCACCGGACACCTAGAAGATAAACACAACATTGCATATATCGATACATCAATACTGTGTCGGTCCACCTTTGGCCTTAATGCATGCGCTGGCCCTTCGAGACATGCTTTCGATAAGGCTTTGGAACACATGCAGCGATAAGTATGCGCTTCTATTTAGTGCATAATGCTGCCGCTAACTGTTGCTTAGTAGTAGTAGGCCTTCGTTCCAAACTTCTTATGCAGCGCTCTAATTCATCCCACAAGTGCTCTATGGAATTAAGATCAGGGCTCCGTGCTGTGTAGTCCACACACGATACGGAATTATCGTCAAATCACGCCGTAACAGTCCTTGGTTTATGGCTCGGTACATTATCCTGCTGGTACTAACACGGCTCGGTTCCATAGTATTGCCACAGAGTTGGTAGGGTATAATTATCCAGAATATCGAGGTAGACGTCCTGGTTAACAGGTTTGTTCACGATAACCAATGGGCCGGGACCATACCACGAAAAAACAAAACAAAAAAAAACCCGCACGAGTACACTGCCAACTCCAAACTTCACCATAGGAACAGTCATCATCATCATCATTGTCAACCATTATCAATCCACTGCTGGACGAAGGTCTCCCCAAGTTTCCTCCACAACGGTCAGTCTTGTGCCAGTCTCCTCCATGTCACTCCCGCATATTTACGAATTTCATCCACCCATCTCCCATGTGGTCTTTTTCTGGGTCTTTTCCTGTCTCTTGGAATCCAATCTAAAATTTCGGCTGTCCATCTATGGTCTGTCCTTCTGGCAGTATGTCCAGCCCATTGCCATTTCAGGGATTTAACTCTGATCATGATGTCTTCCACTCTCGTCATTTTTCGGATCCACATAGGAACAGTACACTGTGGTAAATAGCGTCCATCAGAGTGATGGATCGTGTATCTGGATTCCTCAGTCCATAGGACCCGTTTCCATTGATCTACGGTCCACGATAAATGTTCTTTACACCATGCTAAACGACGAATAGCATTCCGAGTGGTGGTGAAAGGCTTATGAGCAGCCGCACGACCACGGTAACCCATGGAATGAAGTTATCTGCGAATGGTACGTGCACGTACCAAGGCTCCAGCATTTTCACTCACCCGAGGCTCCAGCATTTTCGCTCACCTATACACTGAGGTTTTATGCAGTACTCCGTCGATTAGCTGTAACGACTCTCCTGAGGCTTTGACGTCCTCTATCACTGATGTTATTTGGTCTGCCGGTACGTTTTGCTGCTTCAGGCACGCCATGTGTCTTCCACTTATCCAGTACATCCAAAACAGTTTGCTTGGCTATGTTTAAACGCCTGTCGGTTTCTCTTATAAACAACCCACTAATATAACATCCAACAATCTTTCGTTTCTGAAAGTCAGTACTCTCCCGCCGTGACATTTTCACTCAACCTCACAGTGCGATATGATCGCGGTCAGCTGCAGGCTTGTTTTTATACCGTTTGCAGCTGTGTCGTGCGTCTTAACAACACAGCGGATGCGTTCATTTGCTTTTGAAAGGGTGTCCAATGACCTTTGTCAATATAGTGCATATCAGTCTTTCTGTTCATCCTCGAAACTCGCGGTTCAATTCGTTTTCCCAGTTCTTTAGTGGTTATCGTCCCCACGGACCAAGTTGACATCTGTTGAGAGCACAATATGATTTTGACCCCCATAAAAATATGAATGAACAAAAACATTTTATCTCTCCACCATTTCGAGAACTCTGCTTATGCTGTTTTCTCAAATTTCTACCGGGGAATTTTATTTATCGATGCAGTATTGGGGTTTATTTTATTTCCCCTGACGGATACGATGCTTAAAGATGTTGTTGACACACACACACACACACACACACACACAAAAGCTGGTTTTCTGGTGTAAAAGTAACTTTTGCAGTTTAAACTTCTGGAAGTGGAGATAGTGTTTTTTCTCGTGCAGACTAGTGTACAGACTGAAGGGAAGACGAATAAAAGAAACAGTAAGAAAAAACGTGTACGTGTTTGATTTTCTAGCATGCACAAGACTGTGCACTCTTCTAGAAGCGGAGACATCTGTTTTGTATAAAGACGAATAGTAGGGGAAAACACAATGAAAATCTGCTGCCCGTTTTGCGCTATCTTCCACGGGAAGATTTTTTATTTTATCCTGAGTTTTAAAAGGGGAGGAGACGTCGCTTCAGTAGGCAGACAGATTGTTTGACTGACGGATGAACAAGCACAGACACGAATACCGAGGGGAGCCAATGAGCTCCTGCGTTTTTTTTTCTTTTTACATTTCGCATTTTATTAATAATTTATAATAAATCAAGCTATTGGCTCAAACATTTCTTGTTTAGTTATCAGATGAAAATAATGTGTATTTTGTATTGGGGGTGTGCATAAGTTCTACCCGTTTTTGTAGACTACAAAGAGAGGAGGAGAACACAACTAATAACGTACCTGGGATTTCATATATAATTTCCATCATTCTGTATGACCTCTTGCCATCTGTCTATGAGTAGGAGAATCCCACGCCGGAAAAACTCTTGTGTTTTAGAATAAAAAAAGTCATGTAATGCCGTTTTCATATCGTCCACATCATCGAAGGTTTAGAGAGCGAAGGCGTTCTGTAACGATCGAAAAAGGTGGTAGTCAGTAGGTGCCAGATCAGGGGAATACGCCGGGTGAGGTAACACTTCTCAACCAAAGTCCAGTAATTTTTGCCGGGTTATTAAAGCAGCATGAGGTCTGGCGTTATCATGATGAAGGATCACGCCTTTGCGATTGACGAGTGCTGGCCGCTTCGATGTCAGTTGGTCTCGCAATCTGTCCAACTGTTGGCAGAAGAGGTCAGCATTTATCGTTCGGTTAGGTACCAACACCTCCCAGTGGATTATTCCCTAGCTATTCCACCAAACACTCAACAAAACCTTTTTTGAGATGCAGTCCTGCTTTTGAGATCGATGGAGCAGGCTTCGCACCTTGACTCACAGTCCGTCGACGCTTCACATTACGGTACAGTACCCATTTCTCATGATCCGTTACAATTCGTCCCAAAAACGGTTCATTTCTGTGACGAGAAAGCAAAGAAACACAGGTACGGATTCTCTTCTCTCGTTCCTTTGCAGAAAGCTGGTGCGGAACACAGTTATCGAACTTGGTGATGAACTCAAGCGCATGCATCCGTCTTTCGAGTGTTCTGTGTACCGACAGCGTTTCCTCTAATTCCTGAACGGTTGGATGTAGGTCATTTGTTATGGCTTGGTTCACATCCTCGTCAGAAACCACGGATGGACGTCCAGGACGTGGTTGACCTTTAGAGCATCTGTCTCCGTCCCGGAATTTCCGAAACGAACGGCAACATGTGCTATCATCAACTGCATCCTCTCTCTACATTGACAGATGTTGCGGCAAGACACGGCTACAGTACTACATTTATAGAATTCGTACAGTGAACAATGTCTAATGTGCTCCTTATCGCATGCCATGTTACACTGTCCGTGATTTCCGTTATGAATGACTTACTCGGACTAACCTAGTGCCTCTATATGCTCTACAGCTCCACGGTTTATTGGCCGAAAATTCGGCATCGCAGCGTCATCTGTGACGTAACTACTCCGATCGCAATTTGAATCTACTACAAAATCGGGTAGAACTTTTGCACACACCCAATAATATCATAAATCAATGTTTAAGAAAGGGAATTTTCGTTTTCTAGCAAGCATAAACATCGCATTTTTCGTCACATAAAAAAATTAACATTTATTTACAAATTTATAAATACACGTGTGTGTTCGAACCTGATGAACGTAGCGTATAGTATACCATTCGTTTAAGATTAAATTTCAATCCTGTATGGCAATAATAAAATAAAAAGCAAAAAACGCACTGTGAAAATAAATAAAATGCAATCACACACACACACACACAAAAGAAAAGCAAGCTTATTTCATCCCGTAAATCGAGCTAAAAACCAGGAAACAGACATTCTTCATTCCTGCTTAGTGACTCATAAACAAAGTAAGACTTTAAGAAACTGTGTTTCTATTGAAAATTAATAAGGATGCTAAGAACATGCGTGAAAAATTATTTTTGGCTTTGGAGAGACTAAAAAATGTGCAAAAATCCGGGCCGCCTCTGTAAAAAATAATATATATTTAATTTTTATGTAAGCAGCACGAGACAAACATTAACGAAATCGTGCAAAATTCCGCCCTTTGCGTCGTTTGCAGAAGCCTCGATCCGTCACATGATTTGCATATGCCCTGCAATGCTAATCGTTTGCATGTCCCCTTGCGGGCGCCGCATGCTGCGAATTTCAAGCCAATCGAATGCTTCCTTCTTGGTGTTGCATTTTGGGTGGCCAGCAGTGTAGTATACTATTTTTAATAAAATGCACATGCTATTTAATTATCTACGTGCATTATTTTTTCGCTAAAGGGTGTTGCGGCGAGTTAGTGTTTCAAATTGTTTTACACTTCTAAAAGTCCAATTTGGAAAATTATTTTTGCGTATATTAACGCTTTCGTGATTGCAAATATAGACACCATTCACACCATTTAGGTGGGAAATTTTCCCGCTAGGTGTCGTAAATTAAATTTCTTTCTATGGTACTTCAAGTCTACACAGGTCGAACGGATGAAAAATATTTTAGAGTCAAGTTCTATTGGTTATCAATAATATTCAAATGCTTTTGATTTTTTCGTTAGGAGTATTTTCTCCCATGGCAGGGTGTCAATGTACTTGAAATTTTCATTGTATATTTGCGTTTCTAAAATTCCTGTTTTATAAATTATCTTTGTGTTCAATTTACTGCAAATGCGACCAAATTTTTCCATGCGTTTTTACGAATTTTTAATGCAGTATATAGTTTCCACTAGCTTGAGTGGAATTCAGTTTTTTTTTTTACAGAATTTTACTTATTGCAATGTTTAAAAGAAAAGAAAATTGTTTGAATTAGGCGTGGTGTGTTTCGTAATATGTTTCTAAGTCTTGTCGAAAGATTTGCTACCCTCTTTACGCCTGTGGAATCGGTATCATTCTTTTTGTTTAAGTGCTGTCAAAAGAACAAGGTATTAATATATTTTTGGCACATCGTTTAAGAAAAAGACACGTTCTTATGCTATTGCTCTGCCATGCTGACTGACCGTTCATTTGTGTATCTCTATGGACATACCTCCGCTTCTATGAATAGGACTGGAAAAATTCCCTCAGTATCAGCTAAAAGTAGGTGACCATCACTTCCCAGGTGTGTATTGTGTGTGTGTGTGTGTGTGTGTGTGCGTGCGTGCGTGCGTGCGTGTGTGTGCATCCGTTTTTCCGTTTCAATGATGTGAACGGAATGCCTTCTTTCTATAGGTCGTATTCTGAAAACTCTCTTTGCATCATAAAGAAAATCACAACTCCGCTGTTATAGTTTTGCTAAGGGATCTATCTCTCTGCGATGATTGTGTGAAGCTCACCTTCCCCTCCGGACCAGAGATGGCGCTGCACCAGCCTTGTCTGCTCTGGTACGTGCCCAATTTTGTAGGAGGCCGTATTAAAGACGAAACGGGTGTTACTATGCATGTGTGGCCGCGGGTGGCCCAGTTTGCAACGTTTGTGACTGTCATGGAGAAGGTCTCAGGTTCGGTCCCAAGAAGGTATGAACGCTCGATCCCCTAAATAACCGCCTTGCGCCGGATGGGCACGTTAAGCCATCGGACCCCGGGTACTGGCCCCTCCGGTAATAAATAAGGGCGTCTTCCTCCTCCTCCTTTCTACTTCGCTTCCGTCTGACTTTCCTATCGGGCACCCTAGCCCAAATCTCATAGCTTCTTATTTCTAAGGGCTGTTTAAGACCTGGGGTCAGACACTCCCTTCCTAAAATCCTCTGCATATGATCTGATCTGACTATGCATGTGTTTACGCACTACTGGTAATATGTACCTTATGTGTGTGTTTGTTACTAATTATGTTCTGTGGTGTAGCGAAAAAATGTCTTGCAAATTAATCATTCGGTTCTTACATCGATTAACATACACTGAGGTGTCAAAAAAAAAAAAAAACTGAGAAGGGCGCTACCATTTCCATTACATGCCGCTACACCCATGCGGTGAATGGTATCGTCCGCAAACGACGTATATATGGAGGCAGATATCTCCGCAAGCACAAGTAGTAGCATTCGCAGTTCAGATGGCAGCTTATAAGGATTTAAGCGATTTCGAACGTGATATGATGGTCGGCGCGCGGGAGATGGGTCACTGCATTTCGGAAATTACCACGAAATTTGGATTTACACGGTCAACAATTTCAAAGGTAAACCTGTATTACACAAACTCGGGGAAAATTTCCAGAGTGGGAGACAGGTATGGCCATAGAAAAGCCCTGGATGATCGTGCACAGCGGCGTTCGGCACGTGCATCGTAAAATCCGCCCGGCATGCAACATTGCCGAAAATCACAGGCGCAATTCAGTGCTAGCTAGGGCCAGGAGTATCATCAACGTTTGGACAGTGCAACGTTTCCTGTGTTCTATGGGGTTCCGCAGCCGTTGGCCCACCCTGGTGCCATTATTAAACCTACGAAACAAGGTTCTGCCTCTGTGCCTCGCCTGGGCTTGGGGCCACTGCCATTAGACGCAAGATGACTTGGAAGCGTGTAAGCCTTGTCCAACGAATCGCGGTACCGGCTGTTTTTGCAGATGGCCTACTTCGAGTGTGGCGACAACCCCACGAGGCAATGCATGCAGCATGCCTACAAGGGAAAGGGCAGGCCGGAGATGGCTCTGTTATGGTGTGGGGTGTTTACAACTGGCGCGCGTTAGGACGCCTCATACGTCTGCAGGCAGCTTTAATCGGTGGAGGCTACGAAGCCATCCTTCGGGATTATTTGCACCTGTTCATGTCATTCAGCGTTGGCCTCTGATCATTCGTCCGTAAGGGGTCCGGGTTCGAATCCCGGTCAGGCATGGATGTTGTGTTTGTCTTACGGCACTGGCTCTCTCCCTTCCCTGGAACCAGTGACCCTACATTAGGGACGGGCGACTGCTTATAGCCCATTGAGTTGCTCACGGTGGTCGTTAAACCTCCAACCAACCAACCAACCATCATGTCATTCAACCACTCTGACGGGTGCGACCTCTTTCACACGACAATGCGCCAGTGCACCCGTCCACAGTCGCCCGATTATGGCTGGAGGAACATTCCACGGAGTTTGGCTTCCTGACTTGGCCCCCTCGTTCGCCAGATTAAAACACCATGGAACATATTTGGGATGCTGTTCAACGTGCCGTCAATGCCAAGAATCCTACTTCGGCGAATATTGCGGAATTCTATGACACTCTTCAGGAAGCATGGTGTGCACAGTCTCTAAAGTACTACAGAGAGCTCATGGAGTCCATGCCCCGTCGCATTGCTCCTGTTATCCGATCGCGAGGCTGACCAACGCGATAGTAGAGAGGTATCCCAATTTTGTTTGGGACTTCAGTGTATGTACTTTATGTGTAGTGAAGGGTCACATTGATGAAGAAATTAATCGGCGTATAAAACTTGCCTGGAGAGCGTTTGGAAGAAACAGTATAATTTTCAAGAGCAATATGCCATTATGTCATAAAAGAAAAGTGTTTGATCAATGCATCCTTCCAGTGCTTTACATATGGTGCAGAGACGTGGACCTTAACTAAAAAAGACATACAAAGACTGCAGACAACTCAAAGTAGCATGGAGAGGTGCATGCTTGGTGTCACCAGGAGAGATAAGAAGAGGAACTCGTGGATCAGAAAAATGACAAGAGTGGAAGACATCATGACCAGAGTAAAATCCCTGAAATGGCAATGGGCTGGACATATTGCCAGAAGGACATACCATTGATGAACAGCTGAAATTTTAGACTGGATTCCAAGGGACAGGAAAAGACCCAGAAGAAGACCACATGGGAGATGGGCAGGTGAAATTCGGAAGTATGCGGGGGTAACATGGAAGAGACTGGCACAAGACAGACCGTTGTGAAAGAAACTTGGGGAGACCTTCACCCAGCAGTGGATTGATAATGGTTGACAATGTTGATGATGACTTTGTATGTGTGTTTGTTATTAATTGTGTTCTGTAGTGTAGTGAATAAATATCTTGCAAATTCATCATTCGGCTATTACATCGATTAACATAAACCGTAATACTATTCTCCTGCCTTTTGTTAAGGTGTCTGCGCTTATAAAAGCTAAACTGGAAACTTGTTTCTGTATCGGATAGAGGGATATGAATTCCGGGTGCAGTTATTTTCCGTTTTTTTTTTTTTTTTTTTTCTTCGAAGGCGAATTGGAAGCTCATTTTTGTTTGAACACTTTCATGAGAGCTTGAGGCTATAATGAGCCACCGGTCCTTAATTTAGGACTACTGGTTCCAGGGAAGCGGCAAAGTTTCGAACATGGCATGGACACAATGCTTCATATCGCACTCGGGACCATCTCTGACGAATAGCCAAAAGCCAGCGCCTCCGAGGCCGCACGAACGACGCTCATTTTTTGATCGGATAGGGGCAAGCATGGTACAGATTTTCGGGTTTTCGCAAAGCCCAAGACTTTCCTACTACATTGCAAGAACACGTGTATAAAATAAAATAAAAAATAAGGAAAAAATGAGGGAGTGTGATTTCTTGCTCTTTCTTTTAAGATCTTACTGAACATTCTGAATTTTAATACTTGTTTTCCCCCTTCTTCTCCAGTATGCTTAATGCATCTGACACGTCTATCAGATCGATTTTTTTCCACAATATATTTTACTCAGTAGTTACTTTTGTTTTTTATAGTTTCGGAGCCTTTAATCGTTGACGAAACAAATGCGAATTGCTTTTGGGGAGGTTCCTCTTTTATTATTATGAGTAACAATGATGTTTACATAACTACCTTTTTTTTTTTTTTTTTTTTGTGGGTTGAATAAATTCATTTGTACGTTGTTTCGGTGAATTGTAATTATAATGCATATATTTTTTTATAAAAGACATTAAGTTAGGTAGGGAAGATGTACAAAAAAAAAAAAAAGTAAAAAAGAAATGGAGGAAGCATAATTAAGGGACTTTTAGGTACTTGAATGTTTAATTCTTTACAGAACTTTTGTGTCTTTGTGTTTAGCACACAAGTCGCCTGTTCGAAACATTATTTCTTTGTGTGAAAAAACCCGTATCGCGTTTAAACGATGCACTTGTACTCTTAAAGAACTCTTAAATGTGCTGATGCTTTCTTCGAAGCTTGGCAGACTCCCACGTTTTTATTAATGGGTGGTCGCGCTGGAGTTCTGATTAAAAGGAACGAAGCAGACACGGCTCGGTGCTATCCTTTCGCTCTAATCACGTAATGCGTCATAGATAAGTGACGTCACTTGTGACGTCAGGTTGGAATGCCAACCTCGCAGCTATGTCTTCAGACGTGAAGGAACTCGGCATCAGCTCGTCGACAGGTCTTAGTTCTCACATACTTGAAGCGTTTTTCTTTTTGCTGCTGGCATTCTTTTTTCTTGGCTTTCGTATTGATGCTCTCCATCCGGTTGAAAAAGCGGCGATGGGCCTGGATTGGCAGTCTATGGTTCTGTCTGCATTATGATTCAAAAAAAAAAAAAAAAAAAAAAAGAAGAAGAATGAAAGAGAAAGGTCAGTGTCGATGCCCAGACATTTACCTCGGGACATTTCCGAAATGACATAACTTACGAAGACATTAATACCCAAGCTAGCAATGCGCCCAGTAGTTCGATGCCGGGGCTCCATTACTCGATTTATTTTTATAAAGCTTGATATTATAAATCGAATAAAAAGTAATCGGCAATGCGACAAAAATTTCTGCCATATCGCTATACGTACACTGCTCAAACGAAATCAATTTTCAGATAAAATCAGCGATTAGGAATCATTTCCAGTGCAGTAGCTTGAAATTTTTTTAAATGAATTAATAAAAACAAACATAAAAACCCTTGACCGGTATTATTGAACAAGAATTACCTGAGACATCGTGCCGAAGTGGATGTATTCTAAAGGAAAGGCAACTTGAACAGAAATTCGGAAAGGCTTTTTCCTTTCCAGTCTTCCCCCAGTTGTGGAAGGAAGAGATATTTGCACTGATATTGGGTTACTAGCTGCAGAGAAATCAACAGACCAGAGCCGAAAATTAAACCTAGATCACATCGGCTCCACAACCAAGCACAATTTCTATCGGAATTTCTGGTAACTAAAACTCTAAGGATGAACACATATACGTAGGTAGCGAAAAGACAATACGACGGATTTCATCGATAACATCAGTGATTCGGGATTCGTTTAATTATCGATTTAGGTGCTGTGTTTGTCTTACAGCACTGGCTCTCTCCCTTCTCTGGAATCGATGGTCCTAAGTAAAGGACAGGAAACACAGCATGTATTCAGAAAAGAAAACGTTTTTACTCTTCAGCTGATACTCTTTTTTTATTCTGCAAATTATGCACTGTATACACACACACACACACACACATACACACTTCATTGATTTATGCTGTGCACTTCAAGTACAATGGGACCTCAGGTATACGTTTTTCACTCTTACATAATTCTGCGTTAGTCCCGGTGTTTTACTGTAATTTCTGTCGTTTTTTCAATTCGGTTAAACGAAATTCATTTATTCGCATTTTGCGATTCTTCTTCTTAGCTTGTTGACACCCACTGCAGGATATAAGCCTCCCTAGTCTTCTCCAACTTCCTCGATCCTTAGCCTCAGTCCACCATTTAGCACCTTTAAATTTTGAAGGTCATTTCTCCATTTTGTTCTCTGGCGCCCCCTTTGTCTCTTTCCATCTTTCGGTTGCCATTCTGTTATTAATCGTGTCCATCTTTCAGTCTTCCAACATGTCCAGTCCATCTCCACTTTGATTCTTTTATTAATTTTATTATATCTATTATTCATGTTGTTTCTCATATAAGTTCATTTCTAACTCTGTCTCTATTTGCTTAACATTCTTCCCTCTAACTTTCTTACCGATACTTTTATTTTTCACATTGTCGTTCTGTGATACTCCACGTTTCACTTCCATAAGTAAACACGGAGATAATACATGCATTGAAGATTTTTCTTTTTAAACACAATGGAAGATCACCGGTTAAATATCTTTAAGCATCCAAAAGTCTCTATTACCTTGGGTAATTCTTCTATTGATTTCTCCTTCGTGGATTCTTTTATATATAACCCGATATGTTACAACATTGAGAGATTCGGAAAAGCGTTTTCTTTTTCTATGTATTTTGTTTTTTGGCAGCCGTTAAACAGATAATGCTACTAGAAATTTACTAAATAACGTTCACAGTTCTCTCCCCCCCCCCTCTGAATTCAAGAAATTCGAAGCCAGAAAGATTATAATGAATATTTTACTCGGCACTAATGCTAAATCAACTAGTGGACAAACTGCTTTGAAAAGAGCGATGTGTGGAAGTAAATGATGTGTAATATGGGTGTTGAATATAAAAGAAAATCACTTTCTGATTTACAACCTGTGTTTCAAAGGTAAAGCTTTTGTTTTCATATATTGAAAATATGAGATCGTATAGAATTTCTTAACCCAGTTTTTATAATGAAATTCGAATTAAAAAAAATACTGCAAAAGTATAAATAGACATTGGATTAAAGGCAGCAAAGTATTCGTATATGCCGTAAATTATAACTTAGTGTAATGTAAAATTAAGTGTTTTTCCTTTTTCTTTTTCCCCTGAGGCATTCAAAATCAAACAATACAGATTTTTTTTGTCTGAACTTTGTCCCACTTTGGTGGCGCAGTGGAAAGAGCGCTTGACTGTTTAAATTGTTGAATCCCTGCCTGAATCAATATACTTTTTTATTATTGCAATGTTCATATGAAACATACTTTCACATTTGGACATCACAAACGAAAAGAATACTTGGTTATTAAAAGATTACTTTACATCTTATTTTTTCCTGCCATTATTGACTGGCTTTCACGTAGTTTTACAATAGTATTTAAAATTTCTTTTATACGTCATGCGGAAGGCTGGAGAAGCGTTTAACCCAGAATGTATCCGTTGAGCTGTGCCGAAAAGAGGCGGAAGTGTCATGTTTTGGGGCTGTATTTCAAGTACTGGAGTTGGACCATTCATGGAGGTGTCCAATTGCACGAAATCTATGGATCATGTGCCACTTTTCAATAATGCATTGTTGTCATTCGTCCAGTTCTTGGAACAAGGACACACATAGTGGATCCCGTGTTTCAAGGTGATAACTCTCGTGTCCATAGAGCTACAATTGTGCTGGATTGGTTTGAAGAACATGAGTTCTGAGACGTTTGGCATCTCAATTGACCTGCAAATTCACCCAATCTATATGTGATTGGGAAAATGTTGATCATGTTAGAAAAGACCGTGAAGGAAAAAAAAAAAACTTCCCTCAACTTTGGCGGAGTTAAAGGATCTTTTTTTCTTTTTCATTTGGTGTTTTACGACCACAGTCGCCCGTCCCTAATTTAAGGCCACTGGTTGCAGGGAAAGGAGAGAGCTAGTGCCGTAAGACAAACACAATATCCATGCTTCAACGGGATTCGAACCCGCTCGGACGAATGATCAGAAGCCATCGCCACTGACCACTGCGCCACAGGGGTAAACACAACATCCATGCCTCAACGGGATTTGAACCCGTCTTTGACGAATGATCAGAAGCCATCTCCACTGACCACTGGGCCGCAGGCACAGTGGTAAACACAACATCCATGCCTCAACAGGATTCCAAACCAATTCGGACGAATGATCAGAAGCCATCGTCACTGACCAATGCGCCACAGGCACAATGGTAAACACAACATCCATGCCTCAACGGGATTCGAACCCGTCTTTGACGAATGACCAGAAGCCATCTCCAGTGACCACTGCGCCACAGGCACAGTGGTAAACACAACATCCATGCCTCAACGGGATCCCAACCCGACTCGGACGAATGATCAGAAGCCATCGTCAATGACCAATGCGCCACGGCACAGTGGTAAACACAACATCTATCCCTCAACGGGATTCGAACCCTACTCGCACGAATAATCAGAAGCCATCGCCACTGCGCCACGGGCACAGTGTAGTAAACACAATTCAACGGTATTCGAACCCGGCTCGGACGAATGATCATAAGCCATCGCCACTAACCACTGCGCCACAGGCGCAATGGTCAGTGGCGATGGTCGCGCAGTGGTCAGGGACCACTGCGCCACCGGGTCGACAGAGGATCCTTTGAGCTTGGAGTGGAATAAACTTTTGATACGCATGTGATACTGAGTCATAGCATGCTAAACAAAATTAGAGTTATAAGTAAAGCAGTTGGTGATATAACTCTATATTAAGGAATAAAGTTTACGTTCCGTAATTTTTTGTCCGGTGTGTTTATTTTTACATGTATTAAATGGCATCAGCTGCCATTTAATACATTTAATACTTCCTCATAGCTGTTTACCAGTCAAGGCATGGCGAGATTATATATTCGAATTTTTATTCTTCTGGTTATAATTGCCGCAAAGCCTTCGGCCACGTGGTTGCTAAATGCTAACAACAAATGGCGTTAAAGGAGGAGTCAGTCAGTCTGGGTGTTTATATATGTAATTTTTCCTGTTATTTATGCGATAATTTATTTTACGCGTTGTCAATAAATTTGTCCCGAATTCTCCAGTGACTGTCTTCGGAACTGAGTTTTGTCGTTTTACTCACTGTATTTATAAGTTAATTCTTTATAAATGTCATAAATGGTGTAGTATATTTTTCGCTTGGATTTTATAACTTAAATATCACCAGTGCCATCGATTAATTTTTCAGGGGATACCTTAGGGGCGTGAACGAAGGAGTGGCCTTTAGGGAAAGTGATGAGAAAGTAGATGCATTTGAAATGTGGTGCTACAATAGAATATGTGGATTTTTTATGTAGAACAAAAACCATGTAGCTATAATAAATTCGGGGAACTAAAACTTTTCTTTGGAATTTTAATAGGAGGAAATCTTATTTTGGACATGCTGATACATGGGAGATTTTTTGTTTTTTTTTATGTACTGAAATTAGAAAATTAGAAACTGTGGGAAGGGGGGACGGGGATGTACGTACCAGTATAGGTAAAATCAATTACTCCGTTTTGATGTTTTAAATTTAAAGCCACAAGTTGAAAAGTTTTGTCATTGCTGTAGCAGATTTTTTTTTTCAGAGAAATGCGTGACAAAAGAAACAGTGAACGCCATCTTGATAAATCGCCCAACTAAAGTTTAGGAATTTTGTCTCCGGTGAACCTAATACACCAGCCAGAAACATCTATGATTTTTTTTTTTTCTTTTACCAGCCCTAGACTACATTGTAAAAACATTTCTGAAATTCACGATCGACTTTCCGTGATTCCTTTCGGGAATTAACGAAGCACATTTCTGATACAACCTTTTCCGCGAAAAGAAATCTCAATTTCACAAATTTTTCGTACGCAGAAAAATTCTGAATTTTCAGAAACCTTTCCGCAATTCCTTTCTTATATTGACTGTAAATTTTCGTTTTTAAGATGTGCTAAAAAAAAATTCCGAATTTTCAGAAACCTTTCCGCAATTTCTTTTGTATATTAACGGAAAAATTCCGTTCTCACTTTTTCCGTATCCATATGACGAAAACATTCTGGTAATAGGAGAGATTCGCGAGAATACTTGAGGTTTGATTAACTGATAAAGTTCAATCTTCTGTCAAAGGAACTGATTTTGAAGTCCTCTAGTGATATTTGATATTGTGGGTAGCATATCGCATGAATTTTGGTTCTTGTGGCACGGGATATTTCTTCTCCTCTTCCCCATTTTGTGCATCAGCTGTTACATGTTGTGTTACCGAAAGAAACCAGGTACATGGGCCGCGGATGGCCTAGTAGTCAACGTTCGTGCCTACTACGGAGAAATCTCAGGTTCGATCGCAGGCAGGTGCAAGCGCTCGAACCACTAAATATACGCCGTGCGTCAGATGGGCACGTTAAGCCGTCGGGCCCCGGGTACTGGCCGCCTCGGTAATAAATAAGGGCGTCTTCCTTCCCCTTTCTACCTCGTCTCCGTGTCACTTTCCTATCGGGCACTCTAGCCCAAATCTCCTAGCTTCCTATTTCTAAGGGTTGTTTAAGACCTGGGGTCAGACACTCCCTTCCTAAAATCCTCTACATGTGATCTGATCCGAAACCGGGTATTTAAATTATTGTAGAGCTATGTATCAGTCTGTGGAGTGCTTAAGACAAAAGCTATTATAGTTATCAAGAGCAAATTTTATATTTAGTTCTGTGAAATATATATATATAAAAGTGAAAGTTTGAATGTTTGTTTGTCCGCTATACAAATCTACAGTTTTCAACTTAGAACCACTAAATTTAGTATACTATCACATGGGACTCTAACTTAGATCGTAGAAGGGTTTGGAAGGGATCGGAGCGGGGGGGGGGGGTCAAGGGGGACCCCATAAAAATTTTGTTATTTTAGTTAAAATTTCTCCAGTTTTAAATTTAGAACCACCAAATTTGGTATACTATCTCATGGTACTCTGACTTTGACCGTAGACAATTTTGGGAAGGGGTCGGAGCCCGGGGGTCAAGGGGCCCCCATACAAAATTTCTACAGTTTTCAATTTAGAACAACCAAATTTGCTGTATTATCTCATGGTACTCTAATTTAGACCGTAGACGGTTTTTACAAGGGTCGGAGCCAGGGGTCAAGGGGTCCCCACACAAAATTTTCGTAAATTCTTCTACAGTTTTCATTTTAGAATCACTAAATTTGGTATACTTTGTCATGGCACTTTGACCGTAGACGGTTTTCGGAAGGGGTCAAGAGAGACCCCCATACAAAATTTTCATAAAAAAGTTCCATTTTTAGTTTTACGCTAGCTTTCACCACCAACAGGCTACTCCATCAGGCAGAAACATAATGTTATGTAAAAAGAGAGTTCCACATATTCGAAATTCAAAAAAATATATATTTTTGGAATATATTTTTCATTCATAAAATTTCATGCGCTGAACTTGGTGATTCCACGAATTTTTACCCGGGAAATACCGGGTACCCCTGCTAGTAATACTGTGAAGCACTACTTTTTGCCATTTCTTAAAGGTACTGTAACGTACCAGGAGATGTGACGTACCTGCCAGAAGGACGCACACGACATAAAGGCAGATAGGAATCAGAATATAATGTCCGCGTAGCTTAATTGGTAGAGCAACTTATTCCGGAATGAGTGGACCCGGGTTCGAACCCCGGCGCGGATAAAAATGACGGAGAAATTTACTTCGTTATAATGGCGCCCGAACTATCCGGATGACCCGACCGTTCACAATCTCGCAATGGTGTGATGTTATTTCCACACCGCGAGATAGGAAAAATAAGAGCAGCACTTCAAAAAATAAAAAAATAAGGGGAGATGATGTAACGTACCAGGAGATGTGACGTACCTGCCAGAAGGACGCACACGACATAAAGGCAGATAGGAATCAGAATGAAATGTCCGCGTAGCTTAATTGGTAGAGCAACTTATTCCGGAATGAGTGGACCCGGGTTCGAATCCTGGCCCCGAACTATCCGGATGACCCGACCGTTCACAATCTCGCAATGGTGTGATGTTATTTCCACACCGCGAGATAGGAAAAATAAGAGCAGCACTTCAAAAAATAAAAAAATAAGGGGGAGATGATGTAACGTACCAGGAGATGTGACGTACCTGCCAGAAGGACGCACACGACATAAAGGCAGATAGGAATCAGAATGAAATGTCCGCGTAGCTTAATTGGTAGAGCAACTTATTCCGGAATGAGTGGACCCGGGTTCGAATCCTGGCGCGGATAGAAATGACGGAGAAACTTACTTCGTTATAGTACATGAAAGTTATTGTCAGTTAAAGAAAGAGACCTAAAGTCCCAAGCATTCTGTTGCTTCGAAACATCACGTTGAAAATAAAAAAAAACTTAATTTTTGATAAGTCCGCCTCCAGAAAAAATAAAATTATTACGAGCGTATTAAAAAAAATAGCTCATACAGGTAATAAAATGATAAAACCATTCGCCTTAATGAAAAAAATTATATATGTATCATCGCGAAATCAGTTATCCTTTGAACGTGAGTGCAATGTGTAAGATTTTATGGTTCTGTGGTTAAGACGACCGCTTTGAATAGACCTGACCCAATCGACGTCAGTATGAACCCAGCCACTGGCGTGAAAGGATTCTTTAGCATATGAGAGGTAAGGGCTATAAAATCCAGCGTCTTCGAAATTTCTGTATAAATACGGAAAAACTCAACGGACTTTTCTGAAACAGCAGAATTAGTCACTACGGAAAATCTGTGAAAATACGGAGGTTAAAAAAACTGGCTCTTTTAAAACAAGGAATTTTGTTAAAAGACAGATCTTGCCGGCAACTTTACTGCTCGGTATTTTCAGAAATTTTCCGTGAATTCACACCACATATTTTTTACAGTGTACATTAGGTCGTTGCCAGTTTCCATTTTTTATTCCGTTCCTTTTTCTGATTTATTTCTTTACAAAAAAATAAAAATATTAAATATTTTTTCTAAATGCGACTGTTTGGCTTGTAAACCCCTTTTTAGCACGTTGTGTTAAAAATAAAATGTTAATAAAATCGCTGTGACTCTTCTTACCTCAATCGGTGTTAGGACCAAAGGAAGAAAAAAAAAAAAAATTCCTGAAATTTTCTGCGTCTCACGCTCTGAAATGTGAATATTTCAAACCTTTGAAGGGATTATGTGAAGACGTTGTTTTAGTTACAGCGAAAAAATAATTCTGTGTTTAAAACGTCAGTGAATTTTTGCGTGTTTTTATTTTCCATTCATTTTTCGAATTTCCTCTCCATTGTAGGTTGCGAAATCATGTTCATATCTTACTGCTTTGTTTAGAGACTACTTTGATTATAGTGAAAATTCATTTTGCTCCTCTCAATTGTTGCAAAGCAAATAAAAACTAGACATGTTTAAAAACATTAAGTTATTTTTTACATAAAAACATTTAATTAAAAGTCATATTGACAATTTCCCTTTGTGGCGCTGCAGTAGGGAAATTGCGGTACTTCTTAATGGAATTTTTAGCCAGAAATGGGATTTCAGACGCGCGTGCGTGTGGAAGGTCTCCCTAAGTTTCATTTACAACGGTCTATCTTGAGCCTGCCTCAGCCATATCACTCCAGCATACTTTCGAATTTCATCCACCCATCTCCAACGTGGTTTTTGATTGATTGGAGGTTTAACGACCACCGTGAGCAACTCAATGGGCTATAAGCAGTCGCCCGTCCCTAATTTAGGGTCACTGGTTCCAGGGAAGGGAGGGAGCCAGTGCCATAAGACAAACACAACATCCATGTCTCACCGGGATTCGAACCCGGACCCCTTTCGGACGAATGATCAGAGGCCAGTGCCTTAGACCACTGCGCCACAGGGGGAGGGGGGGCCTCTCCCACGTGGTCTTCTGGGTCTTTGTGTGTGCCTTTGTGAGCATTAGAAACAGAAGCACACACACACAGAAGCAAACATACATGATGCTGAATAAGTTCCTGTTGCTTACGGACCCCTTGGAAGCAATACTCACAAAGCCTTTATTCTGTGGGGGCATGTGCTCTCACGGGTTAGTCGCCATTGCTGACAGTCTTTGGGGTTTTAGAATCCTTAATGAAAGGATATTAACGGCTGTTAGGTTGAAATGCTCGTGTTCAAACTTCAATCAAGATAGCAGTTAATAATGTGTATCATCATCAACCATTATCAATCCACTGCTGGACGAAGGTCTCAAGTTTCCTCCACAACGGTCTGTATTGTGCCAGTCTCCTCCATGTCACTCCCGCATACTTTCGAATTTCTTCCACCAATCTCCCACGTGGTCTTCTTCTGGGTCTTTTCCTGTCCCTTGGAATCCAATCTAAAATTTCGGCTGTCCATCGATGGTCTGCCCTTCTGGCAGTATGTCCAGCCCGTTGCCATTTCAGGGATTTAACTCTGATCATGATGTCTTCCACTCTTGTCATTTTTCGGATCCACGAGTTCTTCTTATCTCTCCTGGTGACACCAAGCATGCACCTCTCCATGCTACTTTGAGTTGTCTGCAGCCTTTGTATGTATATTTTAGTTAAGGTCCACTTCTCTGCACCATACGTAAGCACTGGAAGGATGCATTGATCAAACACTTTTCGTTTAAGACATAATGGCATATTGCTCTTGAAAATTATGCTGTTTCTTCCAAAAAGGCTCTCCAGGCAAAGTTTTGTACGCCGATCAATTTCTTCATCAATGTGACCCTCACTTGATATCTGCTGTCCAAGATAAACGTACGTATCTGTTATCTCCAGCTTTTCTCCATCAATCGATAAATCTTCATTTCTTGTAAAAATGTATATATACAGTATTTTTTTGTTTCTAAAAACTTCTTTAAAACACTTGCATCCCATCCTTTCACCCACAAGAACTATGCTGTTCATGTCTTTTTAGATATGATCCAAAAAAACCAATTTACATGTTTCGTTCCAAAATTAATTTTTGGTACATATTTTATAAAACTCTGGGTAGGTCTATATTTGAGAAAAAAACAAAAAAAAAACTGCCTTCCTTTGAAATCTGTATCCCTAGGCTACTGTACTTCTCTCTCATCAGCACCAAATGATATATATGTCATCTGGGACTAGAGAAACAAATTACTGTAAGCACCCTTGTCCTAAATTTATGACAGAACTGCCTAAAATAAAAAAATAAGGAAGTTAGTAAAATCATGCAATGCATTGATTATGATACGCTTTCCAACATACCAGAAATTATTACTCAAGTTATGTGGATAATGGCTGTGGAATAAATCTCGTTCCTGTGTCCTGACCTTTGACCCCATTTCGATGATATTCAACAGAACCGGCTCACTATACCTCCGGAACAACATGATAAAGTTTTGTCGTAATCCAAGCATTTTAGGTAAGTTATGATGCACAAGGGCAATGGAATGGATCCCACTCCAGTGTCCTGACCTTTGACCCCATTTCGCCCATTTTCAATAGGGTTCGTCCCTACCACATACTAAAATTTCATCGAAATCGAACCATTTTTACGCAAGTTATGACACATAAGGGCAATGGAATATATCCCGCTCTTATGCCCTTCCTGACCTTTGACCCCATTTTGCCTATTTTCAATAGGGTTCGTGCCCAGGTGGTTCCCTACCACATACTAAAATTTCATCGAAATCGAACCATATTTACGTAAGTTATGACGCATAAGAGCAATGGAATGGATCCCGCTCCTATGCCCTGACCTTTGACCCTGCCTCGCCCATTTTCAATAGGGTTCGTCCCCAGGTGGTCCCCTACCACATACTAAAATTTCGTCGAAATCGAGCCATTTTCACGTGAGTTATTGTGCGGACGGACGGACAAAGCTGGAGCATATACGCTTCTTCAACATACGGTTGCAAAGCGCAAAAAGCGGTTCATTACTTTTCAGAATCAACCTGAGGCACTATCTAGTTGACTTAGCCACATGACTGAAAATAGATTTAGAGAAGATTAAATTTCAATTCCTTAATTTCGCAATCCCTTTTCGTTTGTTCCAGCGTCTTCCGTCTTTGTGGGATGTTATTAGTCAAAATGCTCAGCTCGCAGATGAATCAGTACCTCAGAAAGCTTGCGGTTTCCCCAATTGCATAATAGGAATTTGACTGATCCTTGTAGATAAGAATATAAATACCGCACCCTATTCAGTGCAGTTCTGAACCTGACAGTTAAATAACGAAGAGCCGCAGAAAGAATTATCTGCTGTGCTTTCGTATCTTTGCACGAAGGCAATCTGGTAACAATGGGACTAGCACCCTTGGCATTTATGAATGGCAGTGTTTTTTTCCCACGTACCATTTTCTACTTCCTGCGTGTGTGTGTGCGTATTGGAGGCGTTGAAGTCTCCGTGCTTTTATCTTATCTGCGACAAAAGGCTTCAATTGAGTACAACAGCTGACTGGCACCATTTTTCCTTGCATGTTTGTTGCTAAGGTGCACTAATTTCCTGCATTAACACTCAACGCAACTAACTCACCTTTCAGCAAGAAGGTATTCCTCTGAATTCTTGCGTGCGAACAGCACGTCTTTTTGATAGGGAGGGGAGGGACGTAATTGTTTGGCTGGAGGGTGATCCTCATTACCAAGAAATCTGTTACTGAATCTGGAACTTAAATAAGCAAATTCGTCCCTTTTTGTTCCCTTTATCAAAATGTTACGGGATTGTAATCGCATCCTGTTACCATATCGTTGATAATTAAATCTAAATATATTTTTGCGTAGCTTTTATAGTATTCTTCGGTCCAACCCTCCGTTTGTAGACTCGGTAGAGCCCTGCACGGGCCGGGCCCGAGCCCGGCCCGGGCTTGCCTGTAATTTAAAACTTTACGGGCCGGGCCTACTATTTCGTAGGCGGGCTTGAACGGGCCCGCACTTGCATGTGTACAGTGTAGTCAGGTTGTTGATAAATTTAGGTCATTCTGTTTTTGAAGTCTCTGTCTTTCCCTTCCCCTGATCATAATTCTTGTTTCTCGCAATCATTCTTATCTCCCGCCTTGTGCTATTTTTTATTTATTCATTTTGCGCGCAGCTTTTAGTCTTTCATTTTTGTCAATCGCACTCCCCTTTCAATCCATATTCCATTTATTTCGGAAGATTACACCAGAAAAACACTTGCTCCGTACGATGATTTGCATTTATAGGAATTAATAATCAATTAAAGCTTCATTATGCGCTAGTAAACTATTCTTACTCTCTGTCTTTATAATTTTGATTTGCTACTTGCTTTGTTTTAAATATGGATGAATATTGGGTTGGGTAAATTAGAGGTTCGAGGAGCAAAACAATCGGAAAATTGTGTTACATTTGGATTTTGGGAGTTATATCCTAAACATGAAGAATTAAAATCAAAGACGTCGGGCCAACAGAACGGAATCATATTCTGCGTACGAGAGTTTGTTGTATTAACTATTAACCATTAAGCATGTTATTGTGTGTGTGTGTGTGTGTGTGTGTGTGTGTGTGTGTGTGTGTGTGTAACTGAGCATCAATTTATGTTATGTTCTGGGCAAAAATGTCAAAAAAGACAGCCCTTGACTCGTATAAAACAGTGACCCGACCCTACGAAGGGTTCGATTATGAAATGACGATAATTTACTTAAGTTCACTGAATACACATTTATTACATTTGCCGTATATCTGTTTACTGGTGGGTTAGTTAACTTACTTATGCCTTCTTTTTATATGAGTTTCGAGTTAGTCCAAAAAGTTACAGTGCAAATAACGTCTGTGTTAAAGCAAGTGACAGTTACGCAAATAAAACCTATGCCGGACCTGAATGGCCGGGCCGGGCCAGGCATTAATTGGATGGAAACGGGCCAGGCCGGGTCGGGCCTGACATTAACTTGGTGGGCCCGGGCCGGGGTCTGGCCTAAAAATATTGCCTCTGCGGAGCTCTAAGACTCAGTAAAGCCACATCGATGGCTCAAATGCGAAAAATTGTTTTTTCTTCATCGCTAGTGCTCGCGTAGCAGAATCGCGGTTACGGGCGACATAAGTCCCACATTTTGTTTTGGTCTTTCCGAAAAAAGCAAGTTAGACGATATCTCCAGACTCCCATTGAATCTTCTCTTCTAAGATTCCCACTAAATCCTCTCTTCTAAGATTCCCAATAAAACCTCTCTTGCAGACTTCCACTCATGGGTGAAAATTTTCCCTGTCTGGACGGAACTCCATCTTTCAAAATTTCTCCAAAACGAAAGTTACACGGAGTGAAGATTTCTCTTGTAATCGTAATTTTGTTTCTCTCTCAATGTTCCGTATGTACGGTATCGTTAAATATTTTATTGCAAAAATGTTTGTGGTGGTTTGAAAATGAAATCAACAATTTCCGAAAAAAGCAAGTTAGACAGAGCTATGCCATCTTATTTATTTTTCTTGCGATGTTCCTTTTGTCCCGTACGGTTGTTAAATATCATTTTATTACATGAATATTTGTGTTTAAGATTGGAAATGGAGAAAAATTTTCGAAAACGGAAGTTGAACGGAGCGAGGATTTCTCCCGTAATCGTAGAATAGAGCACGAATTTTTGATAACAGAAACTGGCAGCACAGATTTCTCCCGTAATCGTTGTTTTTCTCTGCCCCACCCCTCTTTTTTTTTTTTTTTTTTTGTTCGCCGTGTTTTCCCTCTGCCGTATTATTGTCTAAATATAATTGAGTTACATAAATATTATTTTTTAAGATCACAAATGGAGAAAATTTTTCCGGAAGTGGAAATAAGACGGAGCGAAGATTTCTCCCTTAATCGTAATTTTTTAGCGATTTTCCCTTTGTACTATATTGTTGTTAAATATAATTTTATTCCATAAATCTTTGTGTTTGATCTTTAAAACGCAGGCAAAATTCTAGACACAGGGGAGAGATCGTTTTTGATTCAAGTTATTTCAATTGCTATAATACCTAGGCTGCATTTTTTTTTTTTTTATGTAGCTAGAATGTAAGGTGATAGATAATCTTCTTTTCTTTTTAAATCACTATCCATGCAAATTTTTATTGTTTTTCACATCTAGTAGTTATCTTCCCAGGGACCACCCGCAGATTTATGGTGGTAGCGTGATATCTATCGCAGACTGATCAGAAACTTTCTGCTATGAGGGCTGGTGCTATAGGAATATGATGACTCTGGATATTGTTTGTTTGTGTCTTCCTTATGCTTAGAGTTTTTCTGTATTTTTGCATTTCCACATCATTTCTCTACTAAAAATCGCTTTGGAAATTCTTCACACGTTGGATAACTATAACAATGAAAAGTTTTATTCGTGCTTATTCTAGTTGTATGCAAGATTTTCCTACTAAGATGGTGTACATTTACATTTTTACTTTGTACACAGTCGAGTCACATTATTGTGACCACCTCCTATTTTTGACGTCAACAATGCGTAGCCAATGAAAGAAGGCACGTGTCGTGAGCTGGCTTGGAGGGTATATAAGGTGTGACGTAGGCAATCTTAAAACATATCACTCGTGTTGCTGTCATGGATAAAAAGAGCGATTTATCAGATTTGGAAAAAAGGATGATTAATGGCTTTAGGGCCAAGGGTGGCAGTGTTTCTGAAACAGCGCAGTTTATGAACTGTTCGCGTGCTGCTGTGGTTAAAGTGTATCGTGATTGGAGAAATGGCACCATTGCGAATAAGCGACGTGGTGGGAACTGCGGAGCACCACGTGCCATTGATGTGAAATTTGATGTGAGCGTCGGCTGCGAAGGTGCGTAAGGGCCGATCGACATGCTACAGTGGAGCTACTCAGGCTCCGATGCAGACGGATGGTTACTGCACCTACATATACTAACGAAAGTGCATCGGCAGAAAAGGCTTACATTTGCACGACAGTATCTGAATTGGACCTCCGCTGATTGGCAAAGGATTGCTTTCTCAGATGAGTCACGTTTTCTGCTTCATCGAATGGATGGACGTCGGCGTATTAGGCGAGAAACATCGGAGATCAAGCACTCTTCAATCATTGGTGGCAGAACACAAGCTGGTGGTGGCAGCGTTATGGTCTGATGGGGAATGTTTTCGTGGCATTTTCTTGTTCCACTCATACCTGTGGAAGGCACTATGGACCGAATTCGTTATGAATCCATCCTTGCAGACCATGTACACCCATACATTCTGATTGTTTTCCCTTGGGCGGATGGGATCTTCCAGCACGACGATGCGACGTGTCACACAGCTAGAAATGTCCGAGAGTGGTTAGAAGAGCACGATGAAGACTTCAAAGTACTTCCCTCGACCCCTAAGTTCCCAGACTTAAACCCAATTGTTCGCTCTACGAATCCTCCACCATGCACCCTCTAGCAGGATAACGGGATAACTTCGCTCAGTATCCCTTCTGTTGGCTCGTATCCTACGGGATAGTTTTCACTCAGTGTCCCTTCTGTTGGCTCGTTCCCTATGTGATAGCCTTCGCTCAGTAACCCTTCTGTATTGACTCGTACCCTACGGGATAACCTTCGCTTACAGCCTCGAGCATCGTTGAGCCGAGGTCGGTTCATTGTTTTCCCCTTCTAGCACCCCTTTTTGAAGTACTAACCACGGCTGCCCGTGAGTACTGCACAAGCCTTGCAGCCTCGAAAATGCTCTGATCAAATTTTCTGGCCATTACAATTTGATCTTTGTCAAAATACGCTGGCTTTCGAATCTGAAGAGCAAGAATAACACTGTTTAATAGAGCTCAGTATCAGGTATTATGTATACGGTTTCATGACCTCCACACCCACCGTCGTTTACCTGCAGTTGCTTCGTACTGGTTGGTCATAATGTTTTTCTCTTCGGTATATGTCAGCGTGGGTGTATCAGTGACCGGACCTGTACGCTTGCATGTGTCAATTGGTAGTCCACAAGATCTGTGTGTATGAAAATTTAAAGCATTAAGAAAGAACGAAAGAGAAGCTAATATCGTATCGTTTTCCCTTCCAGTATGGAAACTTTTGTTTGAATGACATCAAGGTTAATAGCCTACATTTTCCACAGAAAAACCAGCATTTGTGTGTCATTGATTCAAGACTTCGAGGATCGTTTCTGAAAAGATAAATAAATTTTAGAGTAAAATGGTATTTACCGTCACGTTTGCAGTTTAATTGGGGCTCTGAATTCCCCTACGGAAGGCGGAGCGCATTTTCTTCTTGTTCTCGGCGTTATGTGGCCAGAGCTGGCTGGCCCTAGGCCGTCCTCCCCGCCCCCTCCTCGAACTTGAACCTACCAAGCATCTCCTGAGACTGTTTCATTCAGGGTTATCTACCCTTGAATGGGACGGGGGGGGGGGGGCAGGACTCATATGAGATGGTATTGATACTAAAGCTAGAATGCTAAAATCCTTTACGTTTTTATTTTTTCCCCCTCTTTCTTTATTCTGATTGAAAAGAGGCAGCGAGCTTGCCGCTCTTTCGAGCAAAAGTGTGAAATTAAATTTCTTGTTAGTCTTCACTATACAACTGTGCATAAACGAGAATACACCTAAATGTTAAAATGCATATCCCAATTTATCTGTTGCATGGTGTTCTGTAGCGATGTACTAAATATATCATCATCATCATCATCGTCAACCATTATCAATCCACTGCTGGACGAAGGTCTCCCCAAGTTTCCTCCACAACGGTCTGTCTTGTGCCAGTCTCCTCCATGTCACCCCTGCATACTTTCGAATTTCATCCACCCATCTCCCATGTAGTCTTCTTCTGGGTCTTTTCCTGTCCCTTGGAATCCAATCTAAAATTTCGGCTGTCCATCGATGATCTGTCCTTCTGGCAGTATGTCCAGCCCATTGCCATTTCAGGGATTTAACTCTGATCATGATGTCTTCCACTCTTGTCATTTTTCGGATCCACGAGTTCCTCTTCTTATCTCTCCTGGTTACACCAAGCATGCACCTCTCCATGCTACTTTGAGTTGTCAGCAGCCTTTGTATGTCTCTTTTAGTTAAGGTCCACGTCTCTGCACCATATGTAAGCACTGGAAGGATGCATTGATCAAACACTTTTCTTTTAAGACATAATGGCATATTGCTCTTGAAAATTATGCTGTTTCTTCCAAAAGCTCTCCAGGCAAGTTTTGTACGCCGATTAATTTCTTCATCAATGTGACCCTCACTTGATATCTGCTGTCCAAGATAAACGTACGTATCTGTTATCTCCAGCTTTTCCCCATCAATCGATAAATCTTCATTTCTTGTAAAAGCATTGAACATCACTTTTGTCTTCTGAAAGTTCATTTTTAATCCCACTTCTTTACTCTTGTCAGCAAGTTCCTGGATCATACCCTGCAGCTCTGATGGGCTAGTTGCAAAAATGACTACGTCATCAGCAAAACGAAGGTGGGTTAGATAATCTCCATTAATCTTTATCCCCTTGTTTTCCCAGCTCAGCGACTGAAAAACACCCTCCAATGTGGCATTAAAGAGCTTCGGAGATATGGTGTCACCTTGTCTCACTCCCTTTCCAATTTTTATGTGTGTTGTATTTTCAAACAGCCTAATCTTTGCACTTGCATTTTCATAGATGTTATTAATAATATTAATGTATGCATCTTCAATACCGCAGGTTTTCAGAGCCTTGTAACTGCTGATGGTTTCACCGAATCAAAGGCTTTTTCATAATCGATAAAAGCCATGCACAATGGAAGTTCATATTCCCTCGCTCTTTCAATTAGTTCTCTCAGCACATGGATATGATCTATTGTGCTGTAGCCACTCCTGAATCCAGCTTGTTCTCTCGGTTGAGCCATGTCCAGTGTTACCTTCAAGCGGTGTGAAAGAACTTTAGTGAAGATTTTATAAACTACTGATAGGAGGCTGATAGGTCTGTAGTTTCCGAGATCCTCAATGTCACCTTTCTTATGTAGCAGGATCATTGTAGCGGTGTTCCAATCCTCAGGAATCTCTCCTTCATTAAGGCATCAAGTGAAAATTTGGGCGAGTACTGTTTCGATTTCTCCACTTGCTTCTTGTATGATGTCTACATTAATTCCATCTTCTCCTGGAGCTTTTCCCCGCTTCATGTTCTTGATTGCATGTGCAACTTCTGCTGGAAGGACTGGAGGAACTCTGGTACTGGTATCTTTCATGATGTCTGGAGTGCATGTATCATCCCTTTCATATAATTTGGAGTAGAAATCTTTCACTCTTGTCAAAATTTCGCCTCTATTTCTTGTTACAGAACCATCTTCTTTACTCAGTGCCATAATCTGTTTTCTTCCCTTACTGAGATGTCCCTTTGCTATCTTTAGGCTTTGGTTGTTTTCAATTGCTTTCCTCACTAGTTCACAGTTGAATTTTCTTACGTCTTCAGTGATACTTTTTCGTACTGTCTTGCATAGCTCTATATATTCAACTTTGGAAGTCACATCTTCTTTAGTTGTCCTCATCTCTCTTCTTTTTTGCATCAACATTTTCGTTTTTCCTGATAATTTATTTACATGCAACTTGTTCTTAGACCCAGCTAATTTTGTTGCTGTTTCCATAAGAGCTTTGGTTATTTTTCTGTTAACTTCAGAGATGTCCACTTCTTCCGATGTTAGGCCTTCTAAAGCAGAGAACCTGTTCTTCAGTTCCAACTTGAAGGTATTATGGTGTTTTTTAAGGTTGGTTATGTCAATACATTTTGTTTGTCTTATGAGCTTGCCGCGTTCAAGTTTAGTGTTGAGGTGCATCTTACATCTCACCAATCTATGGTCACTACCTGTGTTGAACTTGTTTAGCACACTGCAGTCTTCTATGACGAATTTTTTGTTACACATAATAAAATCAATTTCACTTGTCGTCCCATTTGGATGTCTCCATGTCCATTTCCTGTGTGGCTTTTTCTTGAAGAAGGAGTTCAAGATGAAAAACCCTTCTGCCTCTGCAAACTCAACGAGAGTATTTCCACGCTGGTTTCTGTTGCCATGACCGAATTTACCTACTGAAGTTTCATTCTGTTGCCGTTGCCCTATTTTTGCATCGAAATCTCCCATAATTATTTTCAAGTGCTGCTTACCTTTATTATTTAGATGACAAATTTCCTCATAAAATTCTTCAATTTCTTCTTCAGGATGACTTGTGGTGGGTGCATAAGTTTGAATAATCTGAGCCTGGTATCTTTTCGAGAGTTGGATAACAAGTCGTGCAGCTCTGTCAGAGGAACTTTCAACTTCTACAACTTTATCCTTCAGTTTCTTGTTTATTATAAATCCAACACCACTAGTTCTGCCAGTATCTGTCCCACGATAGTAGAAGAGATGTCCACTTTTCAGTTCGATGAGATCTTCTCCTTTTCTCCTTACCTCACTTAGCCCCACGATGTCCCACTTGATCCTTTGTAGTTCCTCTTCCAATTCAAGAAGCCTTGAATCAGAAGATAGGGAGCGTCCATTGTAAGTAGCCAAGGTCAGCATCAGATGGCAGCCTAGTCCGGTCCTCCGGGGATTCTTAGCACCCTCTGCCTTCATGTCGCACTGGCCGCTGCCTTGGCCAGGTACATTCCAGCTGCCGGAGACTGAGGGCCAAGATTTAAGTTGTTTAATCATTTTGGAGGGGTTTGGCCATAACTCACCACGCTGGCCAAGCGGGTTGGTGAGTGTGGGATAGAATTTCCTCTAATCCCGATGGTATAGTTATACCGCTATGGGCGGTCGTCAGAGCCCCTTTAGTGGGAACAGGATGCACCACGAGAAGGCGGGGTTGACATTTGTCAAGGAGAGGCTGTGATGTTACGCATCACCTTTGTATATATATATATATATATATATATATAAGGAAAAACGAAAATGTTGATGCAAAAAAGAAGAGAGATGAGGACAACTAAAGATGACTTCCAAAGTGGAATATATAGAGCTATGCAAGACAGTACGAAAAAGTATCACTGAAGACGTAAGAAAATTCAACTGTGAACTAGTGAGGAAAGCAATTGAAAACAACCAAAGCCTAAAGATAGCAAAGGGACATCTCAGTAAGGGAAGAAAACAGATTATGGCACTGAGTAAAGAAGATGGTTCTGTAACAAGAAATAGAGGCGAAATTTTGACAAGAGTGAAAGATTTCTACTCCAAATTATATGAAAGGGATGATACATGCACTCCAGACATCAGGAAAGATACCAGTACCAGAGTTCCTCCAGTCCTTCCAGCAGAAGTTGCACATGCAATCAAGAACATGAAGCGGGGAAAAGCTCCAGGAGAAGATGGAATTACTGTAGACATCATACAAGAAGCAAGTGGAGAAATCGAAACAGTACTCGCCCAAATTTTCACTCGATGCCTTAATGAAGGAAAGATTCCTGAGGATTGGAACACTGCTACAATGATCCTGCTACATAAGAAAGGTGACATTGAGGATCTCGGAAACTACAGACCTATCAGCCTCCTATCAGTAGTTTATAAAATCTTCACTAAAGTTCTTTCACACCGCTTGAAGGTAACACTGGACATGGCTCAACCGAGAGAACAAGCTGGATTCAGGAGTGGCTACAGCACAATAGATCATATCTATGTGCTGAGAGAACTAATTGAAAGAGCGAGGGAATATGAACTTCCATTGTGCATGGCTTTTATCGATTATGAAAAAGCCTTTGATTCGGTGAAACCATCAGCAGTTACAATGGCTCTGAAAACCTGCGGTATTGAAGATGCATACATTAATATTATTAATAACATCTATGAAAATGCAAGTGCAAAGATTAGGCTGTTTGAAAATACAACATACATAAAAATTGGAAAAGGAGTGAGACAAGGTGACACCATATCTCCGAAGCTCTTTAATGCCACATTGGAGGGTGTTTTTCAGTCACTGAGCTGGGAAAACAAGGGGATAAAGATTAATGGAGATTATCTAACCCACCTTCGTTTTGCTGATGGCGTAGTCATTTTTGCAACTAGCCCATCAGAGCTGCAGAGTATGATCCAGGAACTTGCTGACAAGAGTAAAGAAGTGGGATTAAAAATGAACTTTCAGAAGACAAAAGTGATGTTCAATGCTTTTACAAGAAATGAAGATTTATCGATTGATGGAGAAAAGCTGGAGATAACAGATACGTACGTTTATCTTGGACAGCAGATATCAAGTGAGGGTCACATTGATGAAGAAATTAATCGGCGTACAAAACTTGCCTGGAGAGCTTTTGGAAGAAACAGCATAATTTTCAAGAGCAATATGCCTTTATGTCTTAAAAGAAAAGTGTTTGATCAATGCATCCTTCCAGTGCTTACGTATGGTGCAGAGACGTGGACCTTAACTAAAAGAGACATACAAAGGCTGCAGACAACTCAAAGTAGCATGGAGAGGTGCATGCTTGGTGTAACCAGGAGAGATAAGAAGAGGAACTCGTGGATCCGAAAAATGACAAGAGTGGAAGACATCATGATCAGAGTTAAATCCCTGAAATGGCAATGGGCTGGACATACTGCCAGAAGGACAGACCATCGATGGACAGCCGAAATTTTAGATTGGATTCCAAGGGACAGGAAAAGACCCAGAAGAAGACCACATGGGAGATGGGTGGATGAAATTCGAAAGTATGCAGGGGTGACATGGAGGAGACTGGCACAAGACAGACCGTTGTGGAGGAAACTTGGGGAGACCTTCGTCCAGCAGTGGATTGATAATGGTTGACGATGATGATGATGATATATATATATATATATATATATATATATAAGCATGGAGAGGTGCATGCTTGGTGTAACCAGGAGAGATAAGAAGAGGAACTCGTGGATCCGAAAAATGACAAGAGTGGAAGACATCATGATCAGAGTTAAATCCCTGAAATGGCAATGGGCTGGACATACTGCCAGAAGGACAGATCATCGATGGACAGCTGAAATTTTAGATTGGATTCCAAGGGACAGGAAAAGACCCAGAAGAAGACCACATGGGAGATGGGTGGATGAAATTCGAAAGTATGCAGGGGTGACATGGAGGAGACTGGCACAAGACAGACCGTTGTGGAGGAAACTTGGGGAGACCTTCGTCCAGCAGTGGATTGATAATGGTTGACAATGATGATGATGATATATATATATATATATATATATATTCTATAAAGATACCTAAGCAAAAAAATACAAATATAATTTTGACTCACACCTAGTACAACATAGAAAAGGTTATGTATCTACCTGTGTGAGTAAAAGGAGAAAAGAAAAAAATAAAATAAAACAACTGAATGTAGAAGGTGTCGAGAATACTGAGCCTTGGCTTTATCAAGGACCAGCAAAAACTCTGCATTTTCTCACTTCCACAAAGACCTAGTTGGAAATGGGTTTCTGCAAGGCCATAGATGCAAGTAACATTCCCACCTAAAATAGTTTAAAAAATATATATATAAGTCATGTCCTCCGTAGAGTAGCATGACCTAGCACTAGTTAACAATTTCGCTTGCATCCATTAACCTTCATGGCCCGACCCATGCTCTTCATCTGTTACTATTAAACAGAGAGAAGAAGATTAAAGAGAACTCAAGCTGTGAGAGTGACATAATAAATAGAAATGATTTTCAGCTATAACGAAATTCCAAGTTCGTTTGAGAGAGAATTTAAACCTGAAAAACAAATTTTACATTGCAATTAAAAAAGGAAATGTTAATTTATAACGAACAGATTTTTGAAAGAAAACTTGAGTCTAAAACCCCCTACTCTACAACTTATGACAGCACGAAAACGAGAATAAGTTAAAGATAATAATTAACTAAAGAAAACTTTGTGAAAGTTATATACCTTAAACAGTTAGTTGCAATATGTACAAAGTATTTCAGCAGTGCTTTAAGTGCATAATTAATTAGTTATTAAGAACTTAACTACTTTGAAAAAACAGCGCATAGACAGAAAACTGGCACTAATTTTGTTAAAAATACTTACAAAATTCTCAAGTCCTTCAAGCACTCTGTCCTTAAATGTTTTTTCAAATTCTGGAATGAAACTGCTGACCATGTTGATAAGCATGTTTTTGCTTTGGTTCTGGACATTCTTAAACATATTCTTAAAGATAAAATTTCTCTTAAAGAATTTTCCAGTAATTATGTTACCATCAGGTTCCTAAATAAAGCCTACGATAATCTCAATGTAAGGAAGCTGTTCTACAATAATGCAATTTTTTTCCCATCCACAGGCACCAGTCTATTGTAAGTTTTAAATATGTTAAGACCTTAGGGTCAATAGTTAAAAACTACAAACTTAACTCTTCGAGCTACATTCCTGTAATTACTACTTGTTCTTGTGATGAACATAAAGAAACAGTTCACTATGATAAGAATTACAACCATATTATCACCGGAAACTTGAGTTTTGTTGAAAATGAAAAGCTTAGGAATTTATTAGAGTATGGCTCTAAATTCAGACCTTCCTTCACAATTTCCAAAGAAAGGATTCTTGAGTGCTTCACTCAAGATGTAAATAAGTACATCGTAAAAACCAGTTTAACGTACAATCAGCCTATTGAGGCCTTCGCAGAATGGAAATATAATATAATCAATAGCTTCACCGGTGAGTTGGCAGGTCTGGACTTTTGTTTCGACAGAAATCTCTTTTTCTCTGGAGAAGCTAAAAGGTCACTCTCCAAACTGCAAGACCACTTTATTTTTACCACTACGGATAAAGCTAGCAATAATTTTGCAATTATCTGTAAGAAGTTCTATTTTGAATTGTTAACTATGGAACTCAATAATAGAGTAACATACGAGCCCGTAAGTTATTCTACCAAGCAGTTAGAAAATCGGTTTAAGGCATTCTTCAAGAAACTTAAAATTCCACAAACTAGAAGATATGGGCCTGAATTTCCATTTCTTTTTGCAACGGTTAAGTTTCATAAGGATCCCGTGAAGTTCAGGTTCATAGCTAGTGGAGTAAGGAGTCATAAAAAGAAGATAGATCTTGCTTTTGAAGATGTCTTAAAGAAGGTTTTGAAACACATTAGAAACTGTTCTAACTTGATGTACAGAGATTTTTGGATAATTAATAATAATGCAGAAGTAATTTCTACTATACTCAAAGTTTGTCCCCTAGATATTAATAGTTATGATTTTGAAAACCTATATACTAATCTGCCTCTATCAGATATAATCACTACTTTTAAAGAGCTGTATGCAGAATTTAAACTTAACCAATTTGTTGATGTAGGAACTTGGAACTCTTATCTCAATTGCTGCATAAAAAATAACCATATCTTATATAATAATACTCTCTATAAGCAAGTGAACGGTATTCCAATGGGAACATCATCGTCCACGAATATCGCTAATCTATTCCTGTTCTTTAAGGAATATAAATTCATTAAAAATCACCCCACCTGCTCAGATAACTACCTTTACACTTTTAGATATATTGATGATCTGCTGTGTATCAATAATTCCGAAGTTATAGAGAGTGATTTTGATAATATCTATCCTAGCTCTCTTAACTTATGTAAAACCAACCACTGTAATCAGGAACTTGAGTTCCTAGACTTAAGCATTAAGCTCAACAGAGGTAACCCATCTATTAGCCTCTTTGATAAAAGAGTTAATTTTCCTTTCAAAGTAATTAAATATCTACACTGGAATAATAACATTTCAACCAAAGTAATTGAGAATGTACTAATTTCTCAGGTCCTAAGAATTTCAAGAATTTGCAGCAACAATTTGGACTTCAATTACCACATTAATATACTATTAGAAAGTTTTCTAGAGAACGAAATTCCTTCTTCTTTCATCAAAAGAACTTTAAGAAAAATTATTCTGAATAATAGAGTAAGGTTGGCAGATCTGCTTTAATTTTCTACACAGTTAATAATATGATTCTGACCAATCAAAGCCGTAAGGAAGTTGGCTAGAGGATGCCTATTAACTACCTAAAGGAACCTTAGTGCTATGGATATGACGGTCCTATTAAAACAAAAACAAAAAAAAAAAAAAAAAAAAAATTAAATAATATAAATAAAATCACAAAAAAGCTTAAAAATCTGTTTATAAAAGAAAATAAAAACAAATAAAAAAGAAAACTAGTTATTCATCACTAGGATAGCTATACTAAAAATAGTAAAACCAACATTAAAATTAATAAGATTCTGATTAATCTATAGAAGCTCACTAAGGTGATTTAATACATGCAAAGATTATTAAATAAACTGCTCGTGTATTTTATAATATTTCTCATGTATTCTGGAGAGTTAATTCTGCTCATTCTGATCATACAGATCCACAGTCTTAAGTTTATATATTTTTTTCTCTGGTTAAAATCTCCGCGCGTTGGTTTCTTGCTGTATGAGGAGGCCATCAGCCCCACCCTCACTGCCCCCCAGCGTCTAGGGAGTGGCGGAAGAGGTCAGCCATGTTCTCCTCTTGTGAGGAGAAAAGTTTTTGTAACACAAGAGGTAAGCTCTCTTCCTTGTTTTTGGGTTCTAGGTTTTATAAGTTCAATGTTTGTACTTCATGTACCTTTTCTCTGTCGTTTTTTAGCTTTTCAGCTTTTAAGCATTGGTTTGTCTCTTAACATTTACGCGGGTTTTAACTCTTATTTTTCTTTGTAACTTTGAGCGTCTTTTGTGGTACCTAGGAACAGAAGATGGCTAAGCTTGTTCCTTTTCTATGCGCTGTCTATGCGCTGTTTTTTCAAAGTAGTTAAGTTCTTAATAACTAATTAATTATGCACTTAAAGCACTGCTGAAATACTTTGTACATATTGCAACTAACTGTTTAAGGTATATAACTTTCACAAAGTTTTCTTTAGTTAATTATTATCTTTAACTTATTCTCGTTTTCGTGCTGTCATAAGTTGTAGAGTAGGGGGTTTTAGACTCAAGTTTTCTTTCAAAAATCTGTTCGTTATAAATTAACATTTCCTTTTTTAATTGCAATGTAAAATTTGTTTTTCAGGTTTAAATTCTCTCTCAAACGAACTTGGAATTTCGTTATAGCTGAAAATCATTTCTATTTATTATGTCACTCTCACAGCTTGAGTTCTCTTTAATCTTCTTCTCTCTGTTTAATAGTAACAGATGAAGAGCATGGGTCGGGCCATGAAGGTTAATGGATGCAAGCGAAATTGTTAACTAGTGCTAGGTCATGCTACTCTACGGAGGACATGACTTATATATATATTTTTTAAACTATTTTAGGTGGGAATGTTACTTGCATCTATGGCCTTGCAGAAACCCATTTCCAACTAGGTCTTTGTGGAAGTGAGAAAATGCAGAGTTTTTGCTGGTCCTTGATAAAGCCAAGGCTCAGTATTCTCGACACCTTCTACATTCAGTTGTTTTATTTTATTTTTTTCTTTTCTCCTTTTACTCACACAGGTAGATACATAACCTTTTCTATGTTGTACTAGGTGTGAGTCAAAATTATATTTGTATTTTTTTGCTTAGGTATCTTTATAGAATGTGAATTCTGAATTTTCAAAACTGCTGCGTTGCGCGTTTTGATTTTCAGGTTATTTTGCACCCTTCGTTTTAAATTCTAAAATTTTTTCCTTAGTCTTCAGTTTTGCTCTTAAGTATATATATATATATATATATATATATATATATATATATATATATATATATATTATTTTTTTTTTTTTTTGCGTGCATGCTCGCGTGTCTTTTAAAACGCATATTCAATATCTTTGAATGAAAAGAATTCATGTACTACAGTTTTCTTAATATTAATTAGTTTAATGGGGGCACTTTATGGTGGTATCTGAAAATTTATGTTTTACACAGGTTCAACCTCATTCGTGCAGGACGGCAAGAAGTTCATGAGATAACACTAATACACTGACGCAAAAAAAAAAAAAATCCCAACACCAAGAAGGGGTTGTGTTAGAATAAACGACAGTTGGTAGGCGGTGAGAGTACATCTGTAAGATGACGTCTATGCAAATTTCGCGCTTCGCGCATGCGTGTGGCGCTAGTAGCGCCCCTGGAAGCATGCAAAGCAGGTTTGCTGTAAATACGCGCCGTAACATTCGTGAGCGTTAGTTATCGTTGAGATTCGACATAGGGTGTTGATGTTAGTCAAGAATGCCTTTAAGAAGACGAAGAAGCCATTATCAACAGCTCACGGAGTTTGAACGAGGTCTTGTAATAGGGTTAAGAGAAGGTGAATTTTCTTTCCGCAATATTGCAGAACGACTTAGCAAGAATGTAGCCATTGTGCATGATTTGTTGGCAGCGGTGGTCAAGAGAAGGTACTGCCTCAAGAAGACCGGGTTCCGGCCGGCCACGTGGCACTACTGAGAGGGAAGACCGCCGTGTACGGCGTATGGCCGTGGCGCATCGTACCGCGTCTGCGGCAGCAATTCGAGCTGCAGTTGCCACCACAGTGACACAACGAACTGTTACAAATCGGTTACTTGAAGGACAGCTCCGAGCCAGACGCCCTGTAGCGTGCATTCCACTTACTCCAAACCACTGCCGTTTGCGACGTCAGTGGTGTCAAGCTAGAGCTCATTGGAGGACGGAGTGGAGATCTGTTGTGTTTTCTGATGAAAGTCGGTTCTGCCTGGGTGCCAGTGATGGCTGTGTGTTGGTTAGAAGGAGGCCAGGTGAGCGCCTGCAACCAACCTGTCTGCGACCGAGACACACTGGACCTACACCTGGAGTTATGGTCTGGGGAGCAATTTCCTATGACAGCTGGAGCACTCTCGTGGTTATCCCACGCACCCTGACGGCACAGTTGTACGTCGGTCTGGTGATTCAACCTGTTGTGCTGCCATTCATGAACAGCATTCCAGGGGGTGTTTTCCAACAGGATAACGCTCGCCCGCATACCACTGTTGTAACCCAACATGCTCTACAGAGTGTGTCGACATGTTGCCGTGGCCTGCTAGATCACCAGATCTTTCACCAATCGAGCACTTTGGGACATCATTGGACAACTCTAGCGTCACCCCCAACCAGCATTAACCGTCCCTGTATTGACCGACGAAGTGCAACAGGCATGGATTTCCATCCCACAAACTGACATCCAGCACCTGTACGACACAATGCATGAACGTTTGCGTGCTTGCATTCAACATTCTGGCGGTTACACCGGTTATTAATGTACCAGCATTTCACATTTAAAATGGCTCTTCTCGCGCTTACAATAAGCTGTGATCTTGAAACCTTAATCGATTAAATATATTACCTATACAAATGTATTGCCGCCATTTCATTCCTCTACAACTATTTTTTCGTGGTGTTGGGATTTTTTTCCGTCAGTGTAGATCCATCATAAATTTATTTCCCAGAGATCCAAATGTGTTTATTGTTTGCGTGGGTTTTCATTGTTTGCCGTACGAGATTACTTATGTGTTCAAATTAATCGATTAAAGTGCACAATGTCACAAAGTATTAATAAAAATTAGGTTTAATCATATATTAATTGGACCGTATTTCAATTCTCTTGATGTCTAGAGCCAGAGCCCGACATAGACATGAAGAGCCCCTGGGCCTTTACATTCTACGGAACCAAATAGAATTGTATGATTTTGTTCGACACGATGCACTTTAAAGAAATATTGGTACTCTCTAAAAATGGGGCCTTGGTGTTTACGCCCTGTAGGCCGGTCCATAAATCAGGCCCTGTCTAAGGTTGAAACTAAACTTTAAAAAATTCATTTTATGACAAAACATACACGGTCGAATCACATTATTGTGACCACCAGATAATATCCAGAGTAACCGCCGTGTGCAGCGCGGACAGCAGCTAGACGAGCTGGGAGTGACTCAATAAGGTGCTGGAATGTGTTCACAGGTATGTGGCGCCATGCTGACTGCAGTGCATCTGACAGCTGCTGGAGGGTGCGTGGTGGGGGATCCATAGAGCGAACAACACGATCGAGGTGGTCCCACAGATGCTCAATTGGGTTCAAGTCTGGGGAATTAAGGGACCAGGAAAGTACTTTGAAGTCTTCATCGTGCTCTTCAAGCTGCTCTCGGACATTTCTAGCTGTGTAACACGTCGCATTGTCGTTCTGGAAGATCCCATCCACTCCAGGGAAGACAATCAGCATGTATGGGTGTACGTGGTCTGCAAGGAGGGATTCAAAACGAATTCGGTCCAGAGTGCTTTCCACAGGTATGAGTGGGCCCAGGGAATGCCACGAAAACATTATCCAGACTATAATGCCCCACCAGCTCGTGTTCTTCCAGCAGTGGTTGAAGAGTGTTTGTCCTCCGATGTTTCTTGCCTTATGCGCCAACGTCCATGCGTTCGATGAAGCAGAAAACGTTTCTCATCGGAGAAGGCTATTATCCTTTGCCAATCAGCGGAGGTACAATTCCGATACTGCAATGCAAATGTACGTCTTTTCTGCCGATGCACCTTTGTTAGCATAGGTGCAGTGACCATCTGTCTCCATCGGAGCCCCATACACAGCAGGGTTCTCTGAACTGTCGTTTTAGACACACTTCCGGTAACCTCCTGGTTCATTCGGCCAGTGAGTTGCTCCACTGTAACGTGTCGATCGGCGCTCCCCTCACGCACCTTCGAAGCCGACGTTCACCTCTTACATCAATGGCACGTAGTGCTCCGCAGTTTCCACTTCGCTTATTCGCAATGGTGCCATTTCTCCAATCACGATACACTTTAACCACAGTAGCACGCGAACAATTCACAAACTGCGCTGTTTCAGAAATACTGCCACCCTTTGCCCGAAAGCCGATAATCATCCCTTTTTGCAAATCTGATAAATTGTTTCTTGTATCCATGACAGCAACGAGTGATATGTTTTCGGAATGCCTACAGCGCACCTTATATACCCTCCAAGCCAGCTCACGACACGTGCCTTCTTTTATTGGCTACGCGCTGTTCACGTCGAAAGTAGGAAGTGGTCAGAATAATATGACTCGTCTGTTTATAATTCTTTACTAACCGCAATTAAAACTCTTGTTGGTAAATGTCGCCTGTTCTGTCACATTTATCTTCCACCACCATGATTCATGTTGCTGCTCAAACGCGTGCCGGTTGTTATGTTGTTATCCATTTGGCATATCACCCCTGCACGCAGTCCTGTAGCTAGGTGGCTTAAGTGTGTATTTATTTGTTGCAACAGCATCTCCGCTTCTAAAAATCCTACTGATAAAGTTCTTTTTGCAGTGTGTGACATTCTCTTCGCTAAAGATTGCGAACATTATCCTCTTCAAATAACGCACAATTTTCTCCTCCAGGTGGCTTGTATATGAAAACTTATTTCTCCTTATTTTTGCTTGAAGAGATATTTGAAAAACATTTTTTCCCCCTAGGCTTTTGCTATGAAGATTATTGTGCGCATATGACCTGCTGCATTACAATTCACAACTACAGAGGGCGTCGGCGTATATTACTATTAGGAACAGTATTCCAGTTCTATAAATTACTTGCGAAGATTTCTTTCTTCGTAGAACACTTTTCGGTATGAAGAATATTTCGCACCCATTTTCTTCTTCAAGTAAACGCAAAACTTTCTCGCTGGAGGTGCCGAGTTATATATCACGCCCTCTCAATCCTCTTCCTCTTATTCTAATTGTTCGATTTAAAAAAATCTCTCAGGCATTCTGGATATCCCCGCTTTGTGAGAAAAATTTTGTGTAAAATTTGTGAATTTTCGTAGCATACATTCCTGCAGATAGTGGGTGTAAGTAGATACAGTATAACCTAGGTTATACGTTCCTCAATTATACGTTTTTCACTTTTATACGTAATTCTGCTTTAGTCCCGATATTTTAATGTAGATTCTATCGCTTTTTCATTGCGGTTATACACAATTCATTTATACGCTTTTCGCGATTATAGATAAAAATCTGAATTACAGATCATTATAAATACACCGTTCTTTGATTCTTTTATAAGTAGCCCAGTATGTTACAACTTTGAGAGAACTGATACAGTGTTCCTTTTTGGTGCAGCCAAAGTTGAACTTTGATATCTTCTTGGTGCAGCCAAAGTTGAACCTTGATCCCATCAAAGAAGGAAATGTCGTTTACATTTAGTTTTGATGAAAAATTGGTTTCGCATTTCCTGACTCACACATACGCGCTCGCTATTTAAAAATTGATATATGTTTAGAACGTAACTTTGTGGCTCCACTATTTCGTGGTGTGGTAGAATAGAATCCTAAATGTATCATCGATGTTCAACATTCTGGTTTCAAATGGATGCACTCAGGATCCTCTGACTAAAAAACAAAACAAAAAACAACCGTTAATTCATGAGTTCTATACTGAAACACTGGTCTCGGATGCTTAGTTGTGAGGATTTCACTTAATCTAGAACCACGATCTTTATTGACAGATAGTCGTCAAAAGATAAATTTTATTTTCGTACAGCTTTATAATTTTTACATTCCGATAAAATATATTATACTTTGTAACACTTTTTTCCTTCCGACGCCAATTCGACTTCAAATAAAAGTCAAATAAGGAACATCTGACGTTAAATAAAAGTCAAATGAGGAGCATCTATCTGACTTTAAATAAAAGTGAATACATTAAATACATTTGACTTTAAATAAAAGTTATTAAAGGACATCTTATGTTCCTTTAAAGCATAAATTAAACAATAGTGTTTAACATTCTTTAAAATTTCGTCTATACGATTTTTAAGACCATCCCCTAGAAAAAACGTGTAATCGAGGTTTCACTGTATTTCTATATCTAAGTGTGTGTGTGTGTGTGTGTGGTGTGTAGATATCCGTCTTTTCTTTTTTTTTTTTTTTTTGGTGACTGGTTCCGTTCCTTACGAAGAATATCGCTCACAAACTGCGTATTTTAATAATGTCCCAATTTTTATACTCGGTGGCGTAAAAGCATTCTCTTCTTCGCTGTTTTTTTTTTTTTTTTTTTTTTCTTTTTCTGAAAATCTACCTTGAAATATTCTTTTCGTGTCGAAAAGGATTCAAAAGATGTACGTGCTCATCACGCCTAAAAAGTCGATGCTATTTTTTTTTCTTGTTTTTGCTTTTTTCTTTAGCCTTCACGCGCGTTTTATGAGCTTGTACAGCCCAAAATTTTGCGTGATACTGGTGGTAAATTGCTAAGATCTTGAAAAAGAGTGAGTTAATTTCCCGTTATAATAGCGTTAAAATGTCGCGGTAAATATTCTTGGTTCATGCACTTCTCATACCGAGTAGCAAAATTTTAAAGAAACCCTTGCTAGTGACTGACTGGCGTTACAGTACTACAATGTTCCACCGTAATTTCATCACCAACCGGAAAGTCATTTACCACAAACGGTAAACCGCATTTCTACGGCTACTGCGTGATAAAAACTCACCACCAATCAAGGAAGGAGAAAAGTCGACACTGAAAAATGAGCGAGACAAAAATAAAAGAAGACAATGAGAAGATTGTCGAACGTTACTGAACAGTTTGATGGGTAAATAATATCTGTCGCCTACAGAGCAGAAAACTAGGAAGTAAGTGACTTCAAAATTCATTATCTGAAGTTTTCTCACCATTACCTCGTGATTGGTGCATCTAAAAATAGTTACGCTTACGGATTCTTAGTGCCACATAATTTGTATTTCTGTTTTTAGGACGCTTTTTGGCGCATATGTCAAGAGAAAGATACGCTTGTGTTGCGGTTTTGTTTATCAGATAGCGACAGGATATTCAGATTGTAGGAGACGTATTTAGAAAGATTTCTTTTGTACAAACCTGTAATAGTCATAAGTTTATTAAAACTTTTTAATATATTTTAAGTTTTTGTTCTTCATGCCTGATTATTAGGGTAATTTGGCTTTAAAAGCACTGAATATTTTTAATGCTGCATAAAGAAAGTTCACTGTACATTTTGATACGTTTTCCGCTTTTTGAGGTTTGAAGTTTCCCGCTTATTCAGGCGCATGTTTTTCTCGCTAAGTAGATAAAGATCATCATTATTATTCATTACGGTAATTTGTTTGAAGAGGACATGTTTAGAAGGTCCGTTCTATACCGTCTAGTTAAAATCATGGCCAAAGTTTACGACTTTCTTCTACGATAGATTTTCTCTGGAAGCGGTAATGAAAAGTGTAGATTCAGAAGGAAAGAGAATGACAGACGTAGTAACTATCTCTTCTGATTGTAGATACGGTGTTTCCAGTATTTTAGAATTGTTCTAGAAGTTATCACATAATTACGGAAGGTTTTGAAGGTTTTCTGAATTTGTACCCCCCCCTCCCCATTTCCCCAGTAAGGTATGTTTGTTACCGGGTACGGAGAAGTGGTCCCCGGAGAACTGGCCGCATTGCAATTCCAGTGCCATAAAACTGTTCTGAACAAACAAATATCGTGTGGCTATATTTCCCTCTATTTCAGCTACTATTGTCCACAAAACATTTTTTTTTAGTATTTCATTTTCAATAAGAAATTTTGACATTTCCATGATTTTCGGGCCAAAGACAAAGCGGAGAACTGGCCACCGGAGAAGTGGCCACAAAAGATTTAAGGAGCCGTATAAAGATTGCGTTCTTGACTGCCCCGTGGCCACGTCTCCAGAGGTTGGTGATCTGGCTCACAAAAAGTTTACGTAATTTCGTATTTTCTTAATATATTTAATGTAATTCCTTATAGAAATTGTTTATGACCTACAACTCAGCAAATTCTCTGCGGGCATGTGCTAACGCAGGAAACCGGTCGGGAGAAGGAATGTGGGGGGCTTAATACCACACATATAAAATATAAGAAATTTATAGCCCAATCGGAAGATTTTCAGCGTTTACAGACTCTACAAAATTTCTGCGGGCATCTGCTACCGCAGAGAATTTGTTGAGCTGTAATTTGTAAATGCTGAAAATCTCGCGATTAGGCTAAAAATTCTTTCTATTTTGTATTATCTAGTTTATAAGCCCTGAAATTCTTTTGTTCAGGTGCAGATTATAGACATTTTTTTTTATAAAGAATCACATTAAATATCGCAATTAAGGAAATGCGAAATTATGGAAACTTTATGTGACTCAGATAACCAACCGCTGGCGACATAGCCACGAAGACGTCAAAAACGCAATTTTTATACGGCCCCTTACATTTTTTTGTGGCCACTTGTCTGGGTGGCCAGTTCTCCTACACTCGGTGATTACTGTCGTTCCTCATGAGCGTAGTTTGCTGTCCCCTACATCCCATCGATTTAATGACTACCGTGAACAACTCTCATGGGACTCTAAGCGGTCACCAGTTTGGGAAAGCGATAAAAAAATGCCTGTCGGACGTTTATTTTGAACACCAGTCTATATACTGAGTGTCCATTTTATTACGACAAGTAGTCCAGTTTATGCAAATAGCTGGTACCTCATTAGTTTCCGTTACAGCTATGGAATCAAATGAACTGAAACAGTATCCGTACTAGCTTGGAATGTGTTACTGAAAGTCTTATGGAAAAGCGACTTGGCCGCTCAGTGGTCTTAAACCTGTGGCCTTAATGTGTTTGTCTGATGGCGCTGGCTATGTCCCTTCTCTGGAGCTAGTGGCCCCAAATTAGGGACGGGCGTCTTCTTATAGCTGTTAGAGTTACTAGTGGTGGCCATTAAACCTTAAAAAATAAAAAGTAAAAGTACTTCATCTAACGAACTTTGAGCATAGGAAGATAATGTGTACTCGGAGGAGTAGCGGGAGTATCAGTATAACAGCTGCTCATAAAGTGCAACGCCATTGAATGTGTAAAAAGACTGGTGCGGCAAAAAGCCGCTTGTTCATTGAATAACACCGCTTTAACATTAGATGACACCGCTTTTCATACTGAGGATTTCTGTTTTATTACCAATTAAAACTTTCAGATCAGAGGTTATGTGAAACTAAATGAAAGCCCGTCAATAATGACGGGGAAAATAAAATTTATGGTACAGAAATTATTGACATTTATTTAGAGTTTTTGAATTCCACGTCAATAGATGGCGACGTTGGCTCACAGCTTCCAGAAAACTTCCCAAGCAGTCGGTCATGGAATTTGATACGACGGGTTGTCTGTTATGTGTTTTGCAAAACCTTTAGTCCCTATTTCGTCAACACTTCCTGGAACACTACATTTTTTGTTTACACTGACTGTGAACCCTGTATCAATTTCCCCTGTCCTATTCCCTGAAGTATTTTTGCCGACTCAACGCTATTCAGAGCGGCATCATTAATGTTTTCTTGTTCAACTTAAAGCATTTTGCATGCGTCAGCAAAAGGATTATTTTGAGACATGAAAGTGCTTAATTCTTGCATCAGACTTGGATTGCACTGGGCGTTTTCCTTAATCCTCATTCTTTGATCACCAGCTCTTCCGGGTACAGTATTTACAGTTGAACAAACTTTCTCTGGTCCGCGGCAATGTTCGTGACTGTCCCGGGGTACGAACGCTCGATCCACTAAATATCCGCCGTGCGTCGGATGGGCACGTTAAACCGTCAGACCCCGGGTACTGCCCCCGTAATAAATAAAGGCGCCTCCCTCCCCCTTTCTACTTCGCTTCCGTGTCACTTTCCTATCGGGCAGTCTAGCCCAAATCTCCTAGCTTCCTATTTCTAAGGGTTGTTTAAGAATTGGGGTCAGACACTCCCTTCATAAAATCCTCTACTGAAGATCTGATCTGATCTCTGGCCCCTATTTGCTGGGTGCAAAGCTCCTGCTCGATGGTAAATGTGTCCGTTAATTCGGAAACAACAGGGATCGTATCCAGAAGGCGGAGCAATGTTAGCTCCCATAGACGCAAACGCCAAAGCGCTATGTATTGATTTTATGTTGTCCATTAAATTTTTCGAATGTTGATGCTGTTAATAAATAAATAAATACATCGCTCTTTCCACGTTCCAGAAACACATAGCAACCGAAAAATTGTTTTTTAGCCGCCGCCGTGGAATTGAACCACGGAACTCTCGATAACTAGCCGAGCGCGTTAACTTTACACCACGGTGGCCAACAATCCACGGCGCTATGTGTATTTTTTTTTATTATTTAAGTCAGCTTCTGACATCATAAATCCATAAGATGGGCTCAGCTACTGAGATGTCTCCATCTGGTGGGCATTAACGGCACTGGCTATATCATCATCATCATCATCATTGTCAACCATTATCAATCCACTGCTGGACGAAGGTCTCCCCAAGTTTCCTCCACAACGGTCTGTCTTGTGCCAGTCTCCTCCATGTCACTCCCGCATACTTTCGAATTTCATCCACCCATCTTCCATGTGGTCTTCTTCTGGGTCTTTTCCTGTCACTTGGAATCCAATCTAAAATTTCGGCTGTCCATCGATGGTCTGTTCTTCTGGCAGTATGTCCAGCCCATTGCCATTTCAGGGATTTAACTCTGATCATGATGTCTTCCACTCTTGTCATTTTTCGGATTCACGTGTTCCTCTTCTTATCTCTCCTGGTTACACCAAGCATGCACCTCTCCATGCTACTTTGAGTTGTCTGCAGCCTTTGTATGTCTCTTTTAGCTAAGGTCCACGTCTCTGCACCATACGTAAGCACTGGAAGGATGCATTGATCAAACACTTTTCTTTTAAGACATAATGGCATATTGCTCTTGAAAATTATGCTGTTTCTTCCAAAAGCTCTCCAGGCAAGTTTTGTACGCCGATTAATTTCTTCACCAATGTGACCCTCACTTGATATCTGCTGTCCAAAATAAACGTACGTGTCTGTTATCTCCAGCTTTTCTCCATCAATCGATAAATCTTCATTTCTTGTAAAAGCATTGTACATCACTTTTGCCTTCTGAAAGTTCATTTTTAATCCCACTTCTTTACTCTTGTCAGCAAGTTCCTGGATCATACTCTGTAGCTCTGATGGGGCAGTTGCAAAAATGACTATGTCATCAGCAAAACGAAGGTGGGTTAGATAATCTCCATTATATACGCGTAGACTGTGCACGTGTATGTGATGATGTCACCTACACGAAAAGCAAAGCGTGACGTCACAAACATTTTTTCTCGGTTGTTGATATGACGACTTAAAACGTGGCACGGAGGAGGAGGAGGGCTCTAGCAAATTATATATATTAGGATTTCGGTAAGACTCAAAATTTCATACGTTCACTAGCTCTTCCTCCCTACCTTTGCCATATATTTATTACGCATCTTAGTTTCCCAACTCAGCTAATCCCAACTAGTATCCATGCCCATATGTCCTAGTGCTTAGCGAGTATGACTTGTTTCCCGGACTTTCGGTGGTGCGCGCTCTTTTACCGTCAAATACTCACCGTAATTCAGAAGTAACATTAACCCGCCGTTGGTCACTACACGTTGATTAACACAAGTGATCGCGCGTGATAATTTTTCTCACTCTACCTTTTCCTGCTGTTTTAAATAGTCGACTCAATAATAATACTTCAGAATTCTACTTTTGGAAGAAATATTGTTGGTATACACTATATTGGCAAAAGTCACCGGACACCCCTTCAAAAGCAAATGAACCGTAAATGCTATGTTGTGTTTCTCTTCTAGGTGTCCGGTGACTTTTGTCAATATAGTGTATGTAGTTACAAATCAAATTAGGCGAAAAACGCACTAGTATTATCGCGTTATCTATAAAACTGCAAAACGCAAAGGACAATGATCGATTGATGAGAAAAGCTCTCACGTGACGTAAATGCTAGTGGTCGGTTGATGAGAAAAGCTCTCACGTGACGGAAATACCAGTGGTCGGTTGATGAGAAAAGCTCTCACTTGACGCAAACGCCAGTCGTCGCTTGATGAGACGACTGGTGTAAAGCCCTTATACGTGACGCAAACGCCAGTGGTTGCTTGATGAGAGAAGTTTTAACGCGAATCACACGGAAGCAAAGAGAGGCTGTTTGAAGATCCAAAGACGCGTCTACCCTTATCGGAATTGATAACTGAGAAGATTCTAAAAGTCAGCTAGAGCGGGGCAGGGTAACTTCCAAATAAATGGCGTTCTTTATATGTGAAGCGTGAGAGAAATGTTCATAGCGCGACCAACGACGGGTTAAATCGTTGATACCAGGGTCAAAACTGGTTACATAGATTTTCGTCCAGGACTATTTTTCGTCTAGTGTGTGGCATGTCCAGTCGAACAACGTCCAACGGTCCTGAATGAGCTTCAGGACCCAGGGTATGCTGGTCCGCAGACTTCTGACCGTTCGTTCGAGTGGGCCTGTGTTAGAGTCCTAGATGAGGCACGGGTGATGTGTTTGTCCTCCTTTCCTCTCCTTGAAACCTGTGACCCTAAATTAGGGAGTGCTTATATAACTCACTGAGTTGCTCACGGTGGTTATCCCCCCCTAAGCAAGAAGCTCATGGAGTAACATGCACGAGGTGCACACTTCTGGGGTGACAAAAGCTTTTTTCCGCCTAATTTGCTTTGTGGTTCGCGGCCGATATGTGGAGGAGCAGATGTTAAGACGCAGTTGTAAGAAAAAACTGGTGTTATGTATGTATGTTTATTTGTGGGTATGAACATACTGTAATTACTTGTCGTTTACATTTTATTACTTGTGTTTTGTAGTATAGTTGATAAATATCGTGCCTATTTATCCCTCGGCACTTATATGAAATTATAAAAAAAAAAAAAAGTTAGTTAAATCAAGCAATGCATTGATTATGATACGCTTTCCAACATACCAGAAATCATTACTCGTGGCGCAGTGGCCTAAGGCGCTGGCCTCTGATCGTTCGTCCGTAAGGGGTCCGGGTTCGAATCCCGGTCAGGCATGGATGTTGTGTTTGTCTTACGGCACTGGCTCTCTCCCTTCCCTGGAACCAGTGACCCTAAATTAGGGACGGGCGATTGCTTATAGCCCATTGAGTTGCTCACGGTGGTCGTTAAACCTCCAACCAAAAAAAAAAAAAAAAAAAAGAAATCATTACTCAAGTTCTTACTCACGTTATGAGGATAATGGCTGTGGAATAAATCTTGCTCCTGTGTCCTGACCTTTGACCCCATTTCGATTATATTCGACAGAACGGGTTCAGTATACCTCCGGAACAACATACTAAAGTTTTGTCGCAATAGAAGCATTTTTACGTAAGTTATGACGCATAAGGGCAATGGAATAGATCCCGCTTCTATGTCCTGACCTTTGACCCCATTTCGTCCATTTTCACCATTTTCAATAGGGTTCGTCCCCAGGTGGTCCCCTACCACATACAAAGATTTCATCGAAATCGAGCCATTTTTACGTGAGTTATCGAGTGGACGGAGAGACGGAAAAAGCTGGAGCATATACGCTTCTTCAACCTACGGTTGGAAAGCGTGAAAAACGCGCCTTTAAATTATTATCGGAGATTCGGAAACGTTCCTCGCTGTCAGCAGTACTGGGAAGCCCACAGTCTAGAAACCGAGTGACCACAAATGCTCAAATTGTTAAATCAATTTTCAGCGATTTTCAGAATGAGTTCTTGTTTTTTCTTAAATACACTGCCTGGCAGAAAATGTCGCACCACGAAGGAATGCTCGAAGACAGACCAATCTGCACACACAGATAGCCAAGTAGGTCCTGAACAAATGATTTAATTGTCACATACAGGCTACGCTCCAGTAGTCGAATATAAAACAATAAGTAGTATAGCCCCCACTTTGGGCGATACAGTGTTGAATCCGACGTGGCATCGAAGCAATAAGAGTCCGAATGGAGTCCTGGGGTATCGTGGACTATATGGTTTTGATCCGAGTCCACAGTTCATCTTCATTTTGCGGGGGTGGGAGGGTACTACACCGACGTCCAATCGTGTCCCACAGATCCTCGATGGGCGAGAGCACGGGGGATCGTACTGGCCACGGAAGCATCCGCACACCGTATAAAGCATTCAGGCTGATCCGAGCGACATGCGGCCGGGGGTTATCCTGTTGGAAAACTGAGTTTGGGATGCCCTGTAGATACGGTAGTGCCACGGGCCGGAGCACCTCGTCAACATAGCGGCGTGCCGTCAATGTGCCCGTAATGCGTACCAGCGGTGAGCGGCTGTTGGCGCTGATAGCACCCGACACCATGATTCCACTTTGCTGGGCCGTGTGACGTTCCACAATGGTGGAGAAATCCGCCCGTTGGTCACGTCGCCTCCAGATTTTCACACTACAATCATCCGTGCTGAGACAGAACCGCTATTCGTCGCTGAAAACCACACTGTTCCATTCCGCACCCCACGCAGCTCTGGAGCGACGCCACGCCAAGCGGTGACGACGATATCTCGCTGTTAAGGGTAGCCTTCGCAACGGACGGTTGGACAGCAAACCAGATGCAGCCAATAGGCGCGACACTGTCTGCGTCGATATCGGAGTATCCAAGCCTCCCAGTACACTCCACAAAATTTTGCCCGTTGTGGCATGTGGGTCCGCTACGGTATGACGTCGGATGCGACGATCCGTGCGCTCGGACGTCCGTCTCCATGCTCCGGTTCCCCTACGACGTTGCACAGATCATTCCTGGGACCACCGTCTCCAAATGCGACCGACTGTTGTGGCATCGCGTTGCGTTTCTTCCGCAATACGACGCAAGGACCATCCAGCGGTACGAAGGGTTACGATGACATCTCTCGTGAACTCATCCGTTTGACGAAATCTTGTACGACGGCGACTTAACGACATTGGCACCCCTTGTTCGTTCTCCAGACATGGTTACAGCAGAACCACTCGCTCACTTCTCGCGGCTGTGACGACGTCTCCACTGATGGCCTCACGGGTAGGTTGTCCGCTTATATCCAGCGCGCCGTTCGTGCGATTGACCTGCAAATGCAATCATTTGCTTAACTTGTACGTGTGCACCTACCCTTCAATTTGCATGGCGCTGCGGTTACGTCTTCGTGGTGTGGCATTTTTCTCTATCGGGCAGTATATTATGATCCTTTTTAAAGCTGGCTTAATTATATTAGGTGAATATCAGAATGATTTTTTTGTAATGTTATAGGAAACGTTACGATATTCCTTCTATTTAACCTTTTAAGCGGCCGATATGCCTGAATCAATGGCTCCCACAATTTTCCATCTCGCCAAACAGAAATGTTTAAATAGAAAGCCGGGTTTTACTAAAGCTACGGCAATTCCTTTCTTCTCTTCTGAGCAGTTAAGACCATTAAAATGTCAATAGCTCGCTTTTAGTCCTCTATTCTCTGCTCCATGAAGCATGTCATGGTGAGAATGGGCTAGTCCCTCTGATGCGGACACCATGCCACTAGACAGAAACACATCTCTCTCTTTTTTTTTTTTTTTTTTTCCGTCGACAGTGTTATAACCATTTTAACAGGTTATCAGTCAGAAAAGATTAGTGCCAGCCATCCCACTAAATGACTTCTTTTGATAACAAAGCTAAGGGGAAAAGCAACGCTTTCGGATGCGCCGGTTCACTCGTTGCACCCGCGTCCGGCCTGCTTCTTAGACACCGAATACATTCGTTCAAGCTGATTTCAGCTCATTTTACTAACCCCGAGTTATTTCGTTCGAGTCTGTTAAATGGTTAAGGCTGCTTAAATTATTTTTCGCGTATATTAGAATGAACAATGAGCCTTTTCTTTTATATAATATTCCTCAAAGTTTTGCGAGCCCTTTTATACTGCTTGCGAAATTCCCTCAGTGGTCGGGATCCAGAGTGGAAAAAAAAAGCGCACGATATTGGCTGATTGTACACACGATATCTCCGTTGCCTTGAAAACTCCTTAAAATTAAGTGTGATTCAGAAATGCTGCCTTACGTTCGTACATTTAGCTTTTCTTCCCTTTCTCTGTTTTCTTGAAATCATCGTTTGAAGATGGTTTTAGTGTTCTGGCAATATCTCCATTGCTTTCACATACCGAGTAAATTAGCATGCCAATTAATCTTACAATATAGGTTTTAAACATGTATGAAATAATACATCTTTAATTATATATGAACTGATATTTTTTTCCCCCTCAGAGTTGTTTCCATGGAAATTGTGTTTAAGAAAGCATTTCCTCGTCCTCTTAAATTTACCATGAAGAGCTTCCTTTATGTTGTAGATGTAATAGCCCACATCATTTGCTGATGTAATAGCAGCATTGTTTTTTTTTCCCTTCCTTTGTAACTTCTGTTCCCCTTCATGCCTTCCAGGATTTTTTTCTTTTACAGCGTGTCCGATAAAAGGGAAGAAGCATGGTCATTCCCGTGTTGATCTCCATTTCCGCTGGTCCTTGATCCACCAAATTACGCAGCCGGAAATATTGATTGTAGATCTTCGTGTTAGTGATTTCCGGTGGGCAATTAAACTTCATGCATGAACGCAAGAAATATTTTGTTGAATGGAAATTGTTTGCATTTTATTGCTTTGCATGGGATACCATGAAATTCTGTTAGAAGCAATTACAATGGCACGTGATCTTTTAATTTTATGTGATGTCATTTGCACTGGAATCGTTTTATACAGAGGATGCTCACATATTTTTAGAACGATTTTCCAGCAATATAATTAACGTTTTAAAAAATATATTTCTTAAATGTTCTGTCTGATAGCTAGTCCTTTCTCTGAATGTGAATCTACATCTGTATTTCCAAGATAACAGGTCATTTCTTAAAATTGGTAGTGATATTTTATTCCACTCCTCTTCCACTGCTTTCCATGCTCCAATCATCCTTTTAGGTCTCCGTTTACAAAGCGCTTTTGTTAGCAGTCCGAAGGTACAAGTCCATTCGTGACGTATCAAGGGACTGAAGGAATATGAACAAAATGTATAGATTTGATACACGTCTCTTGTTTCATTTTTTCAAGAAAAAGAGCGTTAGATTTGGATGTATGACTGGTAGCATTATCCTGTTGCAGTTCTACTCTTCGACGGCCCTTTGAATAAAGGAATGGTATATCCCCTTTATATATATGATAGAAAAAAATAATGAACATCTGTGAGGAGTTTTATACGACCCTTTATAGAGGTATATAAACTGGTGATTCGGAAGAACATCTGGAAGAAAATTTAGAAGATATTCCAAAAATAACAATACCGTAGATGAAATAGAAAAGGCTTTTTCATAACTAAAGAAAAATAAAAGTCCAGGACAAGATGGAGTAGCAGCAGAACACTTAAAAGAAGGAGGAGAAATTTTATGGAAATCTTTGACAGCTTTATTTAACGAACTGATAGAAAAGGAAGAAATCCTTGAACAATGGAATAATGCTTAAAATGGAGTAAGGAAGAAATTCTTGAACAATGGAATATAACTCCAAAGATATTAACAACTATAGACCTATAAGCACTTTGTCACAAGTGTATAAACTTTTCACAAAAATAATATTAAAATGATTAATTTCAAAATTAGAAGATGCACAATCGGTAGAACAAGCGGGTTTTAGGTCTAGTTGCTCTACATACAATAATCCATCTACATACAATTAACCAATTAGTAGAAAAAACAAATGAATATCAGAAAGAAGTTCACTTAGTTTTTGCAGACTATACCAAAACTTTTGATTTGGTGTATCAAAAGTAAATGAGTTCTTAAATAAAAAGACAAACATTAGAAGGAAAATATGTCAGTTTAATAAAAAAAGTATATACCAAGGCTACAGCAACAATAACGTTGAAGAGCATGGGCTCGGTTTTCGAGGTGGAGAAAGGGATTAGACAAGGAAATCCACTATCTCCCAAAATTATTTAACTCTGTATTGGAAAATATTTTTAGAAATTTAACTGGGATGAAAAAAGATTAAGCATGAATGGAAGGCACCTAAATCACTTAAGATTTGCTAATGACATAGTCATCATTACAACTAGTAATAGCGAAACGCAAAATAAGATAGAGGATTTGTGGATGGAAACTCTTCAAAAAGTCTGACAATAAACAGTACAGAAAAAGACGCAGAAAAGATTTTGATAGAAGGAAAAGAAATCGAAAAAGTAGATGATTACATATATTTAGGTCAAGTAATCAGTTTTAAAGAAAGACAAGAAAGAGAAATCAATAGAAGAATTATCCAAGGTAATAAAGCCTTTTGGAGACTTAAAGATTATTTAACCCGTGATCTTCCATTGTGTTTAAAAAGAAAAATCTTTAATGCATGTATTAACCCCGTATTTACTTATAGAAGTGAAACGTGGAGTATCACAGAAAGACAATGTGAAAAAATAAGAGTATCGGTAAGAAAGTTAGAGAGAAGAATGTTGGGAATAACAAGAAGAGACCGAGTTAGAAATGTACTTAGAAGAGAAAGAACTGGAATAATAGATATTATAAAAATAAAATAATTAAAATGGAGATGGGCTGGACATGTTGGAAGACTGAAAGACGGACACGATTAATAACAGAATGACAACCGATAGATGGAAAGAGACGAAGGGGGCGCCAAAGAACAAGATGGAGAGATGACCTTCAGAAAATTACAGGTGCTAAATGGTCGAATGAGGCTAAGGATCGAGGAAGTTGGGAAAGACTGGGGAGGCCTATACCCTGCAGTGGGTGCCAACGGGCTAAGAAGAAGATATCCTCGTTAAATATAGGAGTTTAAAGTTTAATATTATTTTGGTAATATGTAGAATCGATTTTAACATTCTTTACAATTTTTTTCTTAACTTTAATTTCCCATTGTACGAGAGACAATCAATGATCATGAACCCTTTGCTGGAATTTTCTTTGGATTCTTTGAACCAATTTTGTAAGTCTTTTTTCTAATTTGCGATAGTAAATGGATCTTATTTTTGCTACAGTCGGTTAGGTAGATTCATGCTTCGTCAATAGTCACAATAAATTTCCATCTGTCTTCGGCTAAATGATTTTCAATAAAGAAGTCTACACCGTGTTCTGCGCTCAGCCCAGTGCCTAGGCAAAAGGCGGTCAAAGTTTTTTTGTTTTTTTTCAAAGATTAAAGTCTTGGTTTATTACCTTGTGTACAGTTGATACAGAGATTTTTAACGATTTAGCGATTGCTCTTTGAGTCGATGGATTTTCTTTTAAGACCAGAGACCTTCCTTTTGAAATAGTCGTAAAAGTGTGCACCTTCTTTTGGTATTCTTTTCCTTTTAAGAGCAATACTTGACGATTTCCTTCTCTGTTATTAATAATAACGCTTATTTTACATTTAGAAATTCTAATTCCATGAATTTCACAGCGGTATTTTACGCTTTCCAACCGTAGGTTAAAGAAGCGTATATGCTCCAGCTTTGTCCGTCTGCCTGCCCGTACGATACTTTGCGTGAAAATAGTTCGATTTCGATGAAATTTTAGTATGTGTTAGGGGACAACCTGGAGACAAACCCTGTTGAAAATGGACGAAATGAGGTCAAAGGTCAGGACATAAGAGCGGGATCCATTCCATCGACCTTATGCGTCATAACTTACGTAAAAATGCTTCGATTACGACAAAACTTTATCATGTTGTTCCGGAGGTATACTGACCCGGTTCTGTTGAATATCATTGAAATGGGGTCAAAGGTCAGGGCACAGGAACGAGATATATTCTACAGCCAATATCCTCATAACTTGACTAAAAATGCTTCGATTGCAACAAAACTTTAGTATGCTGTTCCGGAGATATACTGAACCAATTCTGTGTAATATAATCGAAATGGGGTCAAAGGTCAGGGCACAGGAGCGCGATTTATTTCACAGCCATTATCCTCATAACTTGAGTAATAACTTGAGTGAAAATGCTTCTATTGCGACAAAACTAAAGTATGTTGTTCCGGAGGTATATTGAACGAATCAATTGTCAGGGTAGAGATGAGGGTTTGTCTGTGCACTATTTCTCTTATGTTGGAAAGCGTATCATAATGAATCCATTGCATGATTTACTAACTTCCTAGTTACATACACTGACGGGAAAACAAATCCCAACACCAAGAAGGGGTTGTGTTAGATAAACGACAGTTAGAAGTCGGTGAGAGTACATCTGTAAGATGACGTCTATGCAAATTTCGTGCTTGGCGCATACGTGTGGCGCTAGTAGCGCCCCTCAGAACATGCAAAGCAGGTTTGCTGTAAATACGCGCTGTAACGTTCGTGAGTGTTAGTTATCGTTGAGATTCGACGTAGTGTGTTGATGTTAGTCAAGAATGCCTTTTAAGAAGACGAAGAAGCCATTATCAACAGCTCACGGAGTTTGAACGAGGTCGTTTAATAGCGCTACGAGAAGGTGGATTTTATTTCCGCAATATTGCAGAACGACTTGGCAGGAATGTAGCCACTGTGCGTGATTGTTGGCAGCGGTGGTCAAGGGAAGGTACTTCCTCAAGAAGACCGGGTTCCGGCCGGCCACGTGGCACTACGGAGAGGGAAGACCGCCGTGTACGGCGTATGGCCGTGGCGCATCGTACCGCGTCTGCGGCCGCAATTCGAGCTGCAGTTGCCACCACAGTGACACAACGAACTGTTACAAATCAGTTACTTGAAGGACAGCTCCGAGCCAGACGCCCTGTAGCGTGCAGTCCACTTACTCCCAACCACTGCCGTTTGCGACGTCAGTTTGGTGTCAAGCTAGAGCTCATTGGAGGACGGAGTGGAGATCTGTTGTGTTTTCTGATGAAAGCCGGTTCTGCCTGGGTCCCAGTGATGGCCGTGTGTTGGTTAGAAGGAGGCCAGGTGAGCGCCTGCAACCAACCTGTCTGCGGCCGAGACACACTGGACCTACACCTGGAGTTATGGTCTGGGGAGCAATTTTCTATGACAGCAGGAGCACTCTCGTGGTTATCCCACGCACCCTGACGGCACAGTTGTACGTCGGTCTGGTGATTCAACCTGTTGTGCTGCCATTCATGAACAGCATTCCAGGGGTGTTTTCCAACAGGATAGCGCTCACCCGCAGACCGCTGTTGTAACCCAACATGCTCTACAGAGTGTGTCGACATGTTGCCGTGGCCTGCTAGATCACCAGATCTTTCACCAATCGAGCACGTATGGGACATCATTGGACGACAACTCCAGCGTCACCCCCAACCAGCATTAGCCGTCCCTGTATTGACCGACCAAGTGCAATAGGCATATGGAACTCCATCCCACAAACTGACATCCAGCACCTGTACGACACAATGCATGAACGTTTGGTGCTTGCATTCAACATTCTGGCGGTTACACCGGTTATTAATGTACCAGCATTTCACATTTAAAATGTCTCTTCTCGCGCTTACAATAAGCTATGATCTTGAAACCTTAATCGATTAAATATGTTACATATACAAATGTATTGCCGCCATTTCATTCGTCTACAACTATTTTTTCGTGGTGTTGGGTTTTTTTTCCGTCAGTGTAAAACAATATTTATTTTCGTAAAGAGCAAAAACATAACCTTCTATCCACATCTTGCTTACGTGCGCCATTTTCTTCCGTGTTCTTTTAACACAATGTTGTCAGTTTTAATTCTTTGAAGTTCTAGTTCTTTTATTTTCTTTTAAAATTAGTTTCTCATCAAAAACATTCTAAGGATGTGTGGACATCCTGGGTATTTGTTGCCTGAGATAGGTAGTACTCGCATCAAGACGCGCCCAGAAATGTGGACCTTTTTAGTCTTTGTAACATAACTCTGTTTTTTGTTGGACTTTTAAAAGGTGTGACGACATTACTAGATTTTTCGTTTCTTCTTTTGCTGGGAAAAAAACATGAGAATTATCCTTCTGGGATCGTTAATGAAAACTCTTTCTGAAAACCTTTTATGATCACGCTGAATTTGCACAAGATGTGTTATTGGTTCAAAATAGAAACCTTCATAAAAATGTTGCTGGGAAGTGCGTTGCTTATTCTCGTGGCAAGGGTAAAAGGTTCCAAGTGTGTACTCCTGACTGTGCAGTGAAAGGTTCCAAGTGCGTACTTCCACTGCGTAATGTAGTTCCAATTTAAAAGCTAGTATTCGGGCTTGAACTGAGACATGGGGCCGCCAGTGGCCTAGTGGTCAACGTTCGTGACTGCCATGGAAAAGACCTCGGGTTCGATCCCTGGCAGGTAGATCATATGTAGAGGATTTTAGAAAGGAAGTGTCTGACCCCAGGTCTTAAACAACCCTTACAAATAGGAAGCTAGGAGATTTGGGCTAGAGTGCCCGATAGGAAAGTCGCACGGAAGCGAGGTAGAAAGGGGAGGAAGACGCCCTTATTTATTACCGGGGGGCCAGTACTCGGGGTCCGACGGCTTAACGTGCCCATCCGACGCATGGCGGGTATTTAGTGGTTCGAACGTTCGTACCTGCCCAGGATCGAACCTGAGGTTATCTCCATGGCAGTCACGAACGCTGACCACAAGGCCATCCGCGGCCGGGGAACGCTCGAACCACTAAATATCCGACGTCCGTTGGATGAACCCGTTAAGCCGTCGGACCCCGGTACTGGCCCTCCGGCAATAAATAAGGGCGTCTTCCTCTCCCTTTCTACCACGATTCCGTGTCACTTTTTTATATGGGGACTCTAGCCCAAATCTCCTAGCTTCCTATTTCTGAGGGTTGTTTAAGACCTGGGGTCAGACCGTCCCTTCCTAAAATCCTGTACATTTGATCTGATCTGATCTGAATTGAGACATAAAATACAGAGATGGTCCCCACAGTGTGCATACATTGGCATGAGTATAGTAGTAAGAGTGCTGGACTTGGAACCGGAGATTTGCCATTTCATTCCCTCTGATGCCAAGCAACGTCTGTGATCCGAAAGTTAAATATAGGTAGTAATCCCGAGTAGTCTCCTCGTTATAAGTCTGCGCGTACTTATTAAAAACTAATTCTTCTGAATTTCACCCTTATTAAGAGGTAGTGAGAGTACGGTATACCGTACCTGAACATCCCCGTTTCTTCGACGAAACCAATCAAGAAAATCAACCCTTTACGTCATCAATAAATTCAGGTGACTGAGTGGTGCGAGTTCTAACAAAGGTTTCAGGACAAAAATTGGCGTACAGAAGGAGCTAAATTAGAACGATATTTATAAAAAAAAAAATTATTGCAGTTTTGGTCGCTCAGCTTTGTTTCATAAAATCCATCTAATATTTTCTTGTTCAGTTCTTTTAATATCCCATCTGGAAAACTTAGGCTGAAAAAAGATCCGCACATGTTGCCTCTTTGTCCGTTAGTCACTTTGTGACCAAAATATTTTCTCTTTCAGGTAGCGCATTTAAAAAGATTAAAAATACTTTTCAGAAACTATGAAGGTAACCATGACCAAATGATTTGCACGTTTTCCGCGTTCAGTGAAGCAAAATTCTATTCATTCTGTAAGATTATATTTGGTCATCCCATCCCATCCCATCCCATCTCTATCTCTGGAGAGGGTATTCAGCCAATTGTTTTCGAATTAACTAGACTTAGGTAATAATTTGTTTATGTCACCTCCAGAAATTTACTTTTAATACTTAGTTACATCACCACGTGCAAAAATCACAGCATTAATTCTTGCTGGAAGAGATTCACCAAGATGATTTAAATAACTTGAGCAGATTTTTGACCATTCTAAGAACAGTTTGTCTCGCAATTCATTGTGATTCCGGGGATGCTGAAGTTTGATTTTCACATTTCACTTAATGTGGTCCCTTAAATTTTCGATGGGATTTAAATCTGTGAATTTAGCTGGCCAGTTTATGTGTCCCAAAGTTATGTCATGCTCTTCACATCAAACCATAATGGTTTTAGCTCTATGAATCCTACAGTTGCCATCCTAGTAAATTAGATAAATTACTTGAAGAGAATCCTGCAAATGTTGTGCAACCCCCCCCACACACACATGATTGTCCAAAATTTCTCTGTAAATTTCTCTGTATGCTGCTTCGTCGTATTCTTCACCTCTACTAGTGTCCCTAATTCACAACCATTAAAACAACCCCACAGCATTACAGGCCTACCTCCTTTAGCAAGAACATTTTGAACATACTCGGGATTGAATGTTTCTTAAGACCTCCTGTGTTGACCCTACGCCTTGCATCATTTGAGTATAGACAAAATTTTGATTCGTCTGACCATATGACAGACTTCCACTGATCATAACTTTTGGGACTGGGGTGTTCTATGAGCTTTGTCCCAAGCTAATGTAGCTTTTTTGTGTGCTGAAGTTAACATTGGTTTCAGTCTTGCAACTCTATTCCAGATATCCATTCCATAAAGTTCCCTATGCAGTGTTCGCTCAGATATAGACGTATGACATCCATTATTAACAGATTGGAGGAGTTCCTGCATAGTTTGAAATCCGCTTTTGTTGAATATATTTCAACTACGTGGAGATAATGTAAATTCTGCTCACGTTATTTTATAAACAGCGCATAGCAACTGAAAAATTGCTCTTCCGATACCGCTGGGATCGAATCCCAGATTTCTCGATAGCTAGCTGAGTGCGTTCGTTTTACGCTACGGCGCCAACAATTCACAGCGTTATGCGTGGTTTATTAGCCAGCATCTCACTACACAAATCCGTATTGATGGGCTCAGCAGCTGATGTGTCGCCATCTAGTGGCATACAACAGAACAAACTATGTAATTACAGCTGGTAAATTCACGTATTTGAAATATATTCACCATTTCTATTGCCCTTTGAATTTATCAGCTGTAATTAAATAGTTTGCTTTGTTGTATGCCACCAGACGGCGACACATCAGTTGCTGAGCCCATCAATACGGATTTGTGTAGTCAGATGCTGACTGATAAACCACACATAGCGCTGTGAATTGTTGGCACCGTAGCGTAAAGCGAACGCACTAGACTAGTTATCGAGAGATCTGGGGTTCGATCCCAGCGGTGTCAGAATGATATGGTCTATTTACATGTACTGTTTTTGTTGAGCAGGAGAGAAATTCTCATCCGGGCACTCTTTGTCGTCATAGTGGTGTTTCGTCCACAGTTTTGCCTTTTATTTGCAGTAGAGTTTGGCTTACACCAATCTTTATAGACACGTAGAACTGTTCTTTTGCTAACACCTGCAAATTTAGCAACTTCCCTGACGTGCTGTCGTTTTGACCGGCCAAAAGCTATGACACTTTTTTGCCAGTCACTTACATATGTCTTTCGACCAACAGATTTTAATTTTTCAAAAATTTCAACTTAAAATTGTGCGTATATTGTTATAATCAGTAGAGTCACATTATTGTGACCACCTCCTACTTTTGACGTCAACAAGCGCGTAGCCAATGAAGAAGACACGTGTCGTGAGCTGGCTTAGAGCACATCCAAGCCAGCTCACGACACGTGCCTTTTCTTTCAACATTGCCTACAGCACACCTTATATATATATATATATATATATATATATATATATATATATATTCATGAACTTCCATTGTGCATGGCTTTTATCGATTATGAAAAAGCCTTTGATTCAGTGAAACCATCAGCAGTTACAATGGCTCTGAAAACCTGCGGTATTGAAGATGCATACATTAATATTATTAATAACATCTATGAAAATGCAAGTGCAAAGATTAGGCTGTTTGAAAATACAACACAAGTAAAAATTGGAAAGGAGTGAGACAAGGTGACACCATATCTCCGAAGCTCTTTAATGCCACATTGGAGGGTGTTTTTCAGTCGCTGAGCTGGGAAAACAAGGGGATAAAGATTAATGGAGATTATCTAACCCACCTTCGTTTTGCTGATGACGTAGTCATTTTTGCAACTACCCCATCAGAGCTGCAGAGTATGATCCAGGAACTTGCTGACAAGAGTAAAGTAGTGGGATTAAAAATGAACTTTCAGAAGACAAAAGTGATGTTCAATGCTTTTACAAGAAATGAAGACTTATCGATTGATGGAGAAAAGCTGGAGATAACAGACACGTACGTTTATCTTGGACAGCAGATATCTAGTGAGGGTCACATTGATGAAGAAATTAATCGGCGTACAAAACTTGCCTGGAGAGCTTTTGGAAGAAACAGCATAATTTTCAAGAGCAATATGCCATTATGTCTTAAAAGAAAAGTTTTTGATCAATGCATCCTTCCAGTGCTTACGTATGGTGCAGAGACGTGGACCTTAACTAAAAGAGACATACAAAGGCTGCAGACAACTCAAAGAAGCATGGAGAGGTGCATACTTGGTGTAACCAGGAGAGATAAGAAGAGGAACTCGTGGATCCGAAAAATGACAAGAGTGGAAGACATCATGATCAGAGTTAAATCCCTGAAATGGCAATGGGCTGGACATACTGCCAGAAGGACAGATCATCGATGGACAGCCGAAATTTTAGATTGGATTCCAAGGGACAGGAAAAGACCCAGAAGAAGACCACATGGGAGATGGGTGGATGAAATTCGAAAGTATGCAGGGGTGACATGGAGGAGACTGGCACAAGACAGACCGTTGTGGAGGAAACTTGGGGAGACCTTCGTCCAGCAGTGGATTGATAATGGTTGACAATGATGATGATGATATATATATATATATAAGGCGTTCTGTAGGCAATCTGAAAACACATCACTCGTTGCTGTCATGGATAAAAGGAGCGATTTATCAGAATTGCAAAAAGGGATGATTATCGGCTTTCGGGCCAAGGGTGACAGTATATCTGAAACAGCGCAGTTTGTTATCTGTTCGCCTGCTGCTGTGGTTAAAGTGTACCGTGATTGGAGAAATGGCACCATTGCGAATAAGCGAAGTGGAACCTGCGCAGCACTACGTACCATTGATGTGAGAGGTGAACGTTGGCTGCGAAGGTGTGTGAGGGCCGATCGACACGCTACAGTGGAGCAACTCACTGGCCGAATGAACCAGGGGCTACCGGAACTTGTATGTCAAAAATGACAGTTCAGCGAACTCTGCTGCGTATGGGGCTCCGATGCAGTCGGATGGTCGCTGCACCTATGCTAACGAAGGTACATCGGCAGAAAACGCTCTCATTTTCCCAGCAGTATCAGAATTGGACTTCCTCTGATTTGCAAAGGATTGCCTTCACCGATGAGTCCCGATTTCTGCTTCACCGAGCGGATGGAGGTTGGCGTATGAGGAACATCAACCATCTAGAGACATCGGAGAAAAAACACTCTTCAATCGTTGCTGGAAGAACACAAGCTGGCGGGGGCAGCGTTATGGTCTGGGGAATGTTTTCGTGAAATTCTCTGGGTCTAGTCATACCTGTGGAAGGTTCTATGGATCGAAGTCGTTATGAACCCATCCTTGCAGACCACGTACACCCATACATGCTGATTGCCATTCCTGTGGCGGATGGGATCTTCCAGCACGACGATGCGACGTGTCACACAGCTAGAAATGTCCGCGAGTGATTGGAAGAGCACGATGAAGACTTCAAAGTACTTCCCTGCCCCCCCCTAATTCCTCGGACATAAACGCAATTGGGCATCGGTGGGACCACCTCGATCGTGTTGTTCACTCTATGGATCCTCCACCAGGTAACCTCCAGCAGCTGTTAGATGCACTGCAGTCAGCATGGCACCACATACCTGTGAACACCTGCCAGCACCTTATTCAGGCACTCCCAGCCCGTCTAGCTTCTGTCCGCGCTGCACACAGTGGTTGGTTAATCTGGATATTAGCTGGTGGTCACAATAATGTGACTCGACCGTGTATAACCCATTGTATTATTATATGACCCACAAATATTTAAATAAAATTATGATTATAACCTCAGAAATAAGTTAAACAATTACACATATTACCTCAGGAGACTGTTTTTTGTCTGGTGTCTTTATTCATTTTAAGGAATATGTATATACTCTGCAGCAGCTATTATGTTAACGTTATGTTGTTTCCCATGTAAGACACGAACTGTGAACTAGTTAGAGTTAACGTTCGTTTTGTCTTTACTCTGGTACTCGTTGAACCCGGATGGCTTGAAGTATTAGATGTAGCTGTAATTCTTAAATACACATACAATAGCTGACTAAGCACTTTTTGATAACGGCCGGATTGAGTAAAACGTAGTACTTACAAGGTCCACTTCTTTTATTTACTTTATACTTTAAAAGTAAGTCACATTGGTAAAAACACTTTGCTCAGTCCCATAGCTTAATCACAGAAAATATCCAAGCAGAACACTATTCTCTCTATAATTGACCTCACTTTGTACAATCGTAAGTAGCAATTCGTTACAAATCAAAATTTCATACTCAAAACATCGTAATCGTAAAACGTCATCAGCGAAGGTAAAGGCTGCTGTTTTTTTTTTTTTTTTTTACATTCCAAAACAGCAGCCTTTACCTTAAGCTTGAGCGTTCGTCGTTACTCTTTAACTTGTCAGGGTTGCCAATTACAAATTTGTCGAGAGAGAAAAATGTAGCGTTCAAACTGCAAACGTTTAACGAAAATAAATCAAGTTTACACAAGGAGACAGGAACTAAAAGAAAGGTTACGAGGGTCATAATAAAAGTTTTGCACACGTTAATCTAAAACGGAAGCGGATGATGCAATCGGGAAAATGATTGCGTCATGTCAAGGTCAGGCACTGAGCAACGCAGTGGTGTCAGAACGACCCGCTTTCATTTTCTGCGTGGACGTGGGAGGGTTTGGAAATGGAAGCGTGCAGCTCCTCATGTCGAATCAAGTCGATAGAAACACTAAGAGGAAAAACTCCGATACAGATCCACACTGCCTTGCAAGAAGTTTGTGGGGAAGGAACTCTTGATCGAAGCACAATTTCTCGCTGAGCATCGCGCTTTTGGGAGGGTCTACCATCGAAGTTCATCACCGTTCAGGCCGACCTCAAACGGCAACGAAAAAACCATCTGTCACCATTGTTACTACGCTTCTCGAAGAGAATCGCCGTTTGACAGTCGAAGAGATTACTTATCAGGCAAATTTTTCCACCGTGTCTGCTCACCGGATTTTGACCGACTCACTGGGAAAAAGAAAAATCGCCGCGCGCTGGGTGCCTCATCAACTCACCCCCGAGCAGAAGGCAGCCAGAGTGAGCATCGCTCAGGATCACCTCCACAGGTTCGAAAGGGAGGGCGACACCTTCCTGAGCAGAATTGTCGTAATTCATGAGACCTGGACCGTTTATTTTGAGCCGGAACTGACGTCACAATCAGTGGAATGGAGGTGTCAAAGTCCCCCACGCCCCTCAAAGTGTCATCGGCAACAATCCAAAGTGAAGCAAATGATGATTTTTGCGTGCGATGCTTAGGGAGTTATGGTCTCTGATCGAGTGCCATTAGGGGGAAATGTTAACGCACAATATTAGGACAAAGTTGAGACCGAAAATTCATCAAAATCGCCCGAACTTGTTGGAAGCGGGAGCCGTCTTTCTGCATGACAACGTATCGTGTCATGGTACAGCGTCAGTAAGGAGACTTTTGTCGAAATATGGTTGGGAAGCTTTATCCTACCCACCATACAGCCTTGATCTCAGTCCACCCGACTTTGATCTTTTCCTAAAGTTAACAAAAATCGTCTTCGGGGCATCCGCTACGAATCGCTGGACGAACTGTCATTGGACGTGACCCGAGTAATACGAAAGCTGAACAAAGATGGCTTACTACTGGGCATACAGGACCTACCTCACCGCTGGCAAGCAGTCATTGGCAGCGGAGGGACATTGAACGGCAATAAGGTAAGTTTTCTCCGTTACTTCACACTTTTCTCAAAAATGGACAGTGTACAGAACTTTTGTGAGGACCCTTGTAAATTAGAGTTTTCGTCACACATTTTCTGATATTTTTAGTTCCAAGAGTTCGTATGTGATGGCATAAGTGAATATTTGCATTTATCAAGATTTATTTTCATCTGGAACATGGATTAAAAAAAAAATATTTTTTCGGATCGAAGTTAGTCTAACCGTGAGTGTCTATAGAGTTTCGCGATGTTGTGTAATTGTATCGTGAATTTGCAGCATTTTCTTTTCCGGGAGTTGGGTTCTAAAACTTCTTTTTGGATGCCATAGAACAAAACACGCTTATTTGTCTCATAGTCTTCATAGGTTGAAGACTGATTCGAAATCTGGCCTTTAATTGGAAGGACGTCAAGACTAAACGCGGTTATTCTCACATTTTCCACTTCTATTGGTGATCATGTAAGTCATGTAAGTGTATCATATAACTGTCACATATCATTTTGCAAGAGATGGATTGGGAAATTTTTTTTTCGGGGGATTGGGGTGGGATCATACAGACAAGCAGGTCCAGCATTTTCTCTTTACTTTATTATGTGTGCAATCTTATTTTAAGACGTACTTATTTCACCCCAGCTTTCGGTGGTATCAGCCTTAATCCCACGTTGAACCAGTTCATGCACTGTAAAAATATTTTCTAACATTCACGATCCACTTTCCGTGCTTACTTTCGTGAATCAACGAATCATATTTCTGACGCAACCTTTTCCGTGAAATGCCGGGGAAAAAACCTGAATATCCCGGATTGTTCGTACGCCGGGAATAGTCTGAATTTTCGGAAAGCTTTCCCGCTGTTTCTTTCGTATATTAACGGTCAGTTGTCATTTTTGAAGGGTAATTATTAACGGGGAATTCGGAATTTTGAGAAACCGTTCCACAATTCCTTTAGTATATTAACGTAAAAATACTGTTCTTACTTTTTCATATCCATATCACGGAAAATTTCTGGGCAAAAGGAGTGATTCACCAGAATACTTGAGGTTTGTTATAACTATGAAATTTCAATTGTCTATCGGAACACCTGATTTTAAAATTCTTTATCATGATCGTATATTGTGGACAGCATATCGCATGAACTTTTGGTTATTGTGGCACAGGATATTCCTTCTTCATTCCCCTATTTGTGCACCAGCTATTGTATAGTGTTCTCGTAAGAAACCGGATACTTAAACTATTGTACAAGTGATTGTATGATGTTATAACGTACAAGTTTGTCCACTCCGGAATAAGTCGCTCTCCCAATTGAGCTACGCGGACATGTGCTCTCACTGCTATCTGCCTTTATCTCATGTGCGTCCTGCGGTGCAGGTACTTCACAATGTCTATGTATCAGTCTGCGGACCCCTTAAGACAAAAACTATTATAGCTATCAAGAGTAGCTTTTATATTTAGGAGTTTTGTGAAGTAATACTATAAAGTAGTACATAACACCTTTTCTTAAAATTAATTGAAAGTCATTGTTAGTTTAAAAAAATCTCAAGTTCCAAAGCATTTTGTTGCTTGAAAAATTCGCGATGATAAAAATACGTAATTTGTAAAAGTCTTCCTACAGAAAAAATAAAATTATTACAAACCTATTCATAAAAATAATGAGCTCCAACAGAAAATGACAAATTCACTCGCACTAATAATCATAAAAAAATAAAAAAATATGCGATTAGTGTTCTACCTGATACGTGACTGGCACTTACGGATCTTTCTCAGCGAATGGTAGCACGCGCAGTTGAAGGCGAAGTCGAACGAGGATGGTTCGATCCCCACCAAGGGAAAACGGAAAGGATCTGGAAAATCAAGATCGAAGATTTTGCGAAATTTCTGTATAAGTACGGAAAACCAGAAACTGACTTTTCCGAAATAAGCGGAATTACTGGCTACGGAAAATCTGTCAAATTACGGTAGTTAGAAGAAACGGAAACTTTTGAAAACAGAAATTTCGTTAAAAGACGGATTCGCAGCTTCGCTGCACGTTATTTTTAGGAATTTTTCCGTGAATTCACACCACTTATTTTTTACAGTGTAAAGATGGCCGGTGTCCCTCTTATCAGTCAGTTCTTTGTCATCTCATCTTTTCTTAACAAAAGTGCGACGTGTTTTCGTAATCTACTCATTGTAAAAGTTAGTGGTGCGAATTCACGGAAAATTTCTGAAAATTATGTGCAGTAAATTTGTCGGAAAGTGTCAGTCTTTTAACAAAATTTCCGGAAAGTGTCCGTCTTTTAACGCAATTTCCGTTTTTAAAAGTGCTCGTTTTGTTTTGGTTTTTAATTTCCGTTGTCACTAATTCCGTGTTTATTTCAGAAAAGTTCGTTTCAAGTTTTTTCCTATTTATACAGAAATTTCGCAAAATCGAACGCACTAAATTTTTCAGCCCTTACGGCATAGAATCTTTTCGCGGCGGTGGTGGGGATCTGAGGTCCTTTGGGTTAAAAACCGCGGGTCTTAACCACTGAGCCGCAATTATAACGAAGTAAATTTCTCCGTCATTTTTTTCTACGCCGGGATTCGAACCCGAGTACGCTTATTCCGGAACAAGCAGCTCTACCAACTGAGCTACGCAGACATGTATTCTGATTCCTATCTGCCTTTAAGTCATGTGCGTCCTGCTGGCAGGTACGTCACATCTCCCCCCCCCCCCCCGAAAGAGGGCCGGGGGCATGGCCCACGGATCAGCCGTGACCATGAATCGTTGCAGGCAGACAACCACTGTAGAACGTGCACTTGAGAACTCCCAGTCAATCTGGTGTGTGGAATGCAACGTCACACACATTTTATTTTTCGAAGCACTGGAGAAGGGATTCTCTGATTTTTCCTATCTCGCGGTGTGGAAATAACATCACACCAATGCGAGATTTTGAACGGTCGGGTCATCCGGATAGTTCGGGCGCCATTATAACGAAGTGAATTTCTCCGTCATTTTTATCCGCGCCGGGGTTCGAACCCGGGTCCACTCATTCCGGAATAAGTTGCTCTACCAATTAAGCTACGCGGACATGTATTCTGATTCCTATCTGCCTTTAAGTCATGTGCGTCCTGCTGGCAGGTACGTCACACAATGTCTTCGGAATCGCACTCATGTTCACGGTAAAACTAATTGGGCGATGATGATTCCTTTTTCCATTAATGCAAGTGATTTAATCATTTAATTTTCTGTTGCAGCTTATTATTTTTTGAATACCTTTGTAATTTATTTTTTCTGTAGGAGGGCTTATCATAAATTAAATACTTTTTTCATCGTGATATTTCGAAGCAACAGAATGCTTTGCAACTTGAGATCTCCTTTTTTAACTGACCATAACTTTAAATTATCTTAAAGAAAAGCTGAAATGTAGTGTTTTATAGTATTATTTCACAAAACTTGTAAATATAAAATCTGCACTTCATAGCCTTAATAGCTTTTGTCTTAAGGACTGCACAGACTGATGCATAGACATAGTACAAATCACCTGTACAATAATTTAAGTACCCGGTGTCTTACAGAAACACAATATACACTATATTGAGAAAAAGTCACCGGACACCCCTTCAAAAGCAAATGAACGGATATGCCGCTTTGTTAAGATGCGCGGTACAGCTGCAAATGTTATTAAAACAAGCCTGCAGCTGGCCGCAATCATATTGCACTGTGAGGTTAAGTGAAAATGTTGCGGCGGGAGATAACTTACTTTGCGAAAGGAAAGATTGTTGGGTGTTATATTAGTGGGTTGTCCACAAGAGAAACCCAGAGGCGTTTAAACATACCCAAGTCAACTGTTTTGGATGTACTGAATAATTGGAAGACACGTGGCGTGCCTGAAGCAGCAAAACGTACCGGCAGACCGCATAAAATCAGTGATAGAGGACGTCGAAGCCTCAGGAGAGTCGTTACAGCTGATCGACGGAGTACTTTCACAAGACCTCAGTGTACAGGTGAGTAAAAATGCGGGAACCTCGGTATGTACACGTACCAGTCGCATAGAACTTCATTCTATGGGTTACCGTTGTCGTGCGGCTGCTCATAAGCCTTTCATCTCCACTCAGAATGCTACTCGTCGTTTAGCATGGTGTAAAGAACATTTATCGTGGAACGTAGATCAATGGAAACGGGTCTTATAGACTGATGAATCCAGATGTACAATACATCAGTCTGATGGTCGTGTATGGGTATGGTGGCATCCGGGGGAACGCTATTTACCACAGTGTACTTTTCCTACGGTCAAGTTTGGAGCTGGTAGTGTACTCTTGTGGGGGTGTTTTCCGTGGTATGGTCCCGGCTCATTGGTTATCGTGGACAAACCTGTTAACCAGCACGTCTACCTCGATATTCTGGAAAATTATGCCCTACCAACTCTGTGGCAATACTATGGAACCGAACCTTGTTTTTACCAGCAGGATAATGCACCGAGCAATAAAGGACTGTTATGGCGTGTAATTCCGTATCGTGTGTGGACTGGCCAGCACAGAGCCCTGATCTTAATCCCACAGGGCACCTATGGGATGAATTAGAGCGCCGCATAAGAAGTTTGGAACCAAGGCCTACTACTAAGCAAGAGTTACCGGCAGCATTATGTATTGAATGGAAGCGCATACCTATCGCTGTGTTCCAAAACCTTGTCGAAAGCATTTCTCGAAGGGTCAGTGGATGCATTAAGGCCAAAGGTGGTTTCAGAATCGCTTTAATGTAACAAAACAGAGGAGACGAGCAACATGGAATCGTCTCAAAGAAAAAAGAAAAAAAACAGGAATGTTACAAACTGATAAAAGCGATGGTATGTACATTGAATGAGTAATGACAAATTTACAACGTGATGCAAACAAAGCAATGCTTGAGGAAGAACAAAATGATCATAGGCGGGGCACCGCAGTGCGAAAGAATATCAAAAAATTAATACAGAGTCTTAACTCACTGTGAGATGTAACGGACTTGGTGTAACAGCGAACCACGGAGTCTCTGGCGACCACGTAGCATAGAAGGAGCTTTCACGGCATGCGGAGATGACAGACTGATACTCCTATGTACCACCGTGCACAGAGTAACGGAAATCATGTTGAAAGGTGTAGTCCCAAGTGCACCATCTATGAAAAAGTGTCGAGGACTGGCAGTTCGTCTCTTGTAGAAGGAGTAAGTCGGCCCCAAGGGGCGAGAGATCTCCCAGAACGAGAGCGTTAGCGAGGGGGTTAACCCCCCCTACAATTCAGAGTGGCGACCTTGAATGGGTAAGTACGACGTCGGATGAAGGGCAGCTATGGCAGCTTTCTGGAATGTGTCAAGGCGATTGATGATACCACGACACCACAAGACGTAGTCGGGTTGCTTGGCATTATGCCGGAGGAATTTGAGGATGGAGGTTGCTTGGTCGAAGACCTCGGGAAGAACTACCTCAAACTGCTGTAAAAATATGAGAGAAGCCTCCCGATTTGTTTTATGAGTGAGAAACTCGTAAAGATCTTCAAAGGAGACAGGTTCTGAAGGAAGAGAGGCATTGGTAAGCAGAGTCGAGAAATCTTCAAACGTCGGCAGGAAGAGCTAGAACGTGACAGGGGAGACTTGGAGCCCGCTAGACGGGTGGAACGATGTGGGCGGCCAGTCGGAGTAGGCGATTTCTTCTTTTTCCTCCGGGCCTCGGTACTGGTAGTAAAGCGACGTTTGCTGTGGATCGATGACACACGAGATGTGGAATTAGAGGAAAGGTCCACCTCATTGCCGGGAGCAAAAGTGCCGACGGTGAATGAAGCTTGAAGATCAGCCGTGATGTCCTCTGATGGAGAGAGAACACAGGAAGGCAAGGAGGAGTCAAGCGGAGGAAAATCCGACAGAGTGAAGGAAGCAACATCGGAAGACGCGTGTTGATCGAATGCTTTAATCAGATTTTCGGCAGAACTTGGTCCAGGAGGTGCAGACGCAGGAAGAAGCATGGCAGCAGAAACGGAGGAAGAGGTAGAATGCTGCCTTGGAGCTCCAGCAGTCAGTGGCTCTGCATGGGAGCAATGAGTCTGCTGATGGCCTTAAGCCTTGCAGCGTGAGCAATGAGCAGAGGTGAAGAGCTCAATCCGGCGGCGCTCGTTACCGCAACAAACATCGAGGAACCGTGGAAACTTTATGAGATGCTCTTCTGAATGGAAGATGATGCGAGCAGTTCTGCGTAAGCCACAGATATGTTTATCATCGCGGTCAGAGGGAGAAGAGGAGAGAGTCTTCACTGGGCCGACTACTCTGCCGCATCGACTAAGTGCAGCACACAGCATATCATCAGAGACCTCCGGGGGGACCGGATGCAGAGAGACCAGAACAGGACGCTGAGCGATGGATTCGGCTAAAAGGTGACGATCGCCAATTGATAGGCCCCGAGACAAGACACGCTCGGCACATTCTTTGTTCGAAAAATAAACAATCACAGTTCGTGGCTTTCGGGTGAGGTGAGTGATGGCACCAGAAGGAAGCATCTTCTTGAGAGCAGAGCTGTACTGCTTCAAAGGAGTGTTGGGCAGCGCATCAAAACAAACCCCCAAATCAAAGGTCGATTGAAGACGTTGATCAGCAGGAGAGTTCTCGGGAATATCAAATAAGATGGTGTCACCGTTGAGTGTAACGTAAGAATCCATAGGGAGCAGACGAGACGAGGAGAAAGCCGGTGGAATACCAGGGGCAGCCGCAGAATACGTGCGTGCAGAAGCGCCTCCTCTGGAAGGCATTGACGCAGCATGAGACAATGTACTGGAAGCAGAGGCAGTAGAAACTATAGAGGGTAGATTAGCGACTCCATCAGAGACGTCCATGAATTCATCATCGTCAGCAGAGGCCAGGGACGTCACATCCACATTATCAATGGCAGAGTCTGGGACCTGAGCAGGAGAAGACGTGCAAATGCCAGGAGGAAAATTAAGAGGCTCTCCACTAGCAAGCGAAGATGATTGATCGGCTGCGTCTGTCGTTGAAGAGGCGACGCGAGGAGCTGCAGCGATGCGGGCGGGAACAGCGCCCTCATCGGCAGATGTCATAATTAATGGCAAGGGTTAATGAAGAAAAACGACTAGTTCGGTGTGTAAATTAAAACAGTGATAACAAAAAAATGAGCACTCGCCCACTCGTGAGGGATCTTAAATGAAAGCACAGACCTTTAACTTCGGCACACACACAGAAGAACAATGATGAGACACACAAAACACGTACGTGAAGCACTCAAACGCGGAGCTCGTGAAGACACGTGTAGGCCAAAGGTGTGCCGACACCGAACTAATGTATATCAATAAATGCCATGTTGTGTTTCTCTTCTATAGGTGTCCGGTGACTTTTGTCAATATAGTGTATGTAATAGCTGGTGCACAAAATGGGGGAGAGGAAGTGAAATATCTTGTTCCACAATAATCAAATTGCATGCGATACGCTATTCACAATATTTGATCTCGCTTCAGAACTTCAAAATCAGGTTCTTCTACAGACTATGGAGATTTAACAATTAATCAAACCTCAAGTATTATTTGCGAATCTCTCCTATTATCGGAATTTTTTCGTCATATGGATAAGGAAGAAACGAGAACGGAGTTTTTCTGTTAAATACGAAAGGAATTGCGGAAATGTTTCTGAAAATTTTGAATTTTCCGTTAACGCGTCTTTAAAGCAGCAGTTTGCCGTCAGTATAGGAAAGGAATTGCGGAAGGGTTTCAGAAAATTCAGAATTTCCCTGACGTACGAAAAATACGTGAAATTCAGGTTTTTTTCCGTCATTTTGCGGAAAAGGTTATATCAGACTTCTTTAATTCACGAAACGAATCACGGAAAGTGGATCGTGAATTTCAGAAATTTTTTTATAGTGCACATTGTTTGATCTTTATGAAGTTTTGTACTACACAAATATGATACTTATCAGGCTCATTAAAATTTTAATATTTTTCTCTCCCTGTTCCCATAATTTTTAGTTATTTCGATAAAGCGTCAGAGCATGGCTTCCACTGGACGTTCACTGCCGTAATAAAGCAAACTGAATTCCTACTATTGTGTTTCAATGCAGCTGTGAAGAAGAAGCGATTGTTTGTAACATCACTTCATTCGTTGATATCCGCAGAAAATGTTTACGGAATTCTCTTTGCGTCCACTGACTGGCACTCATAAAACGGCTGCCTTTGCATTTTCCACTTTTACCGATGTTAAGTATTTTTTCTTAGATCAGAAAAAATACTTAACATCTTGCAACTATTTTTTTTTTTTTATATTGAAAATTTAAAGTGAGCGACTGGATGGGCTATTAGCATATTAGCAGTTGCCCATTCCTAATTTAAGGCCACTGGTTCCAGGGAAGGGAGAGAGTCAGTAACAAATACAACATACATGTGTCACTGGGATTCTAATCCGGAACCTTCTCGGACGATTGGTCACAACCCAGCGCTTAGACCATTGCGCCACCGGGGGGCGGCCTTGTAACTATGATTAGCATTTTAACCACATACCTTCTGATTTTCCGGATGTATGAGTTTTCCGGAAGTTGTTGTAATAGTATATATATTTGCGGGTGCAACCACCACCATACATTCAGCGCCAAGTCTGAGCTCCGAAATGTCAAATTTGAAATATTCTTCTGCTCCAGATTGCCGTGCCTACCAAAATTTTCCGTGCTTTTTTTTTTTTTCCTGCTGTTCTTCATATAAATAATTACTTCAGGTAGGCACGCTATCTTTGTTACCAGAAGTGTATTGAAAAAAACATTTTTTTTTCGTGGTTTTCCAGATTTTTGAGAAATTTGATTTCTTTGCTAAATGGACTGACTGCATGTTTGTGTTTGCATGAAATTTTTGATTCACGCTGTGCCGGAAATTTCCATTTAAAAACAATACGTGACACCGTGACCGAACTTGTCGGTCATAGTATCAGGTATTATTTTCGGTCATGGTATAGAATATTTTGTTCCTGAAGAATAATTGTCCCCCCTAGATGACGTAAATGTGTATTTGTACTAAGCCCGATCTTTTTCCAAGTTGTCGGATATTGCGAAGTTAAAAAAAAAAAAAAAAAAAGATACCTGAAACCATGGACAAGGTTGTCCACATGATTCTCTAATGGTGTTTTGAAGAATAATTCTCCCAGTATGGCCACGTTTGTTCGCATCATTCCGTGGTATTCTTGATGAATGAATATCCCTCTAGGTGACGTAAACATGCATTTGAACTACTCGTTCCCCCCACTTGTAGAATATTACAAAGATTTCTTTTTTTTGTTAAAGGATACCTGACACTATGGCCAAGGTTGTCCGCATGTTTCCGTGGTGATGGTCTTGACGAATAATTATCCCTCTAGGCGACGTAAATTTGTACTAGTATTAGATACGATCATCTTTCCACTTATCAGATTGCGAGGATCCTTTTCGTCATCGGACAGATAGAAAGAAGTAAGCATCTCAAAGATTTTATCGTGCATATTGCAGCATGTTCGTGACAAAAATTTTCATTGCTTGCCATATACACGTATTTGACAATATGTTAAAAAGTCATATCGAAAAAATCCTTTTTGTGTCTGATATCAGAGAACAGTGGACGGCTGACTTGTACATTGAGAAATGTTCTTAAGATACGTTAATTTTAACATACTAGATTTTGAGATTTTTGTGCGTGTTGTCCCCGGGAATTTGGTAACATTTCTTTTATATCAAAAAGACTTGAAAAAGCGATTTTCTTAGTAAATATTAAATTGTTTTCCGTTATTTAATAACTTTTTAATTTCCGCAATTATATTGCATGTACGCTTTTGTATCTGTTTGCTTTCGATCATTATTGTAATTTGAGTGCTCAAATTTGCTTGTGAACTGGCCTTTTACCGTTCCTTCATCCTCCCGAAATTCAAATCAAGAAACAAAACCAAGAGGATTGTCACTGCTTTCAAATCAGGTGTAAAGAGCACTTTGCCGCCCCGGTGGCGCAGTGGTCTAAGGCGTTGGCCTCTGATCATTCGTCCGAAGGGGTCCGGGTTCGAATCCTGGTGAGGCATGGATGTTGTGTTTGTCTTACGGCACTGGCTCTCTCCCTTCCCTGGAACCAGTGACCCTAAATTAGGGACGGGCGACTGCTTATAGCCCATTGAGTTGCTCACGGTGGTCGTTAAACCTCCAATCAAAAAAAAAAAAAAAAAATAAAGAGCACTTTTTGGAAGTCTTGAATGTATTAATGACTAAATGTCTGTTAGTTTTGAAATCGTGTAAAACGCAGTTTACGGGAACTAAAATATCTTAGCAAAATATTTATATTAAGGAAATACAACGCTTCTCACAAATATTTTATTCTTCAAGTCTACCAAGCTAAGGCGTAACTACATATTTCTGCGCCCGGGGCAAACCGCAATATACTGCGCCCCCCCCTCCATCCATCTGTGTGTCAAGGCATTACTAATTTAATAGTTGTATACTTATACAGGGTGATCAGAATCGACCGCACAATAAACCTACCGGACGATTCCTCGTGGTGAAGGAAGCCGAAAACCGTTGTCAGATCGGACGTCGCATTCCGGAGATATACGCGCCGAGAGTTTCGTGACGTCACCTCCGGTAACGCACATGCTCGTTGAAGAGCGACGTGGATAGTTATACAGACGCACGTGTCACAAGGCAATCAAGTCGCCCCGGTGGCTCTGTGGTCTAAATCGCTGGCTTCTGATCATCTGTCCGAAAGGGGTCCGGGTTCGAATCCCGGTGAAGCATGGATGTTGCGTTTGTCCTACAGCACTGACTCTCTCCCTTCCCTGGAACCAGTGGTCCTAAATGATGATCATGATCATATGTAGAGGATTTTAGGAAGGGAGTGTCTGACCCCAGGTCTTAAACAACCCTTAGAAATAGGAAACTAGGAGATTTGGGCTAGAGCGCCCCATAGGAAAGTGACACGGAAGTGAAGTAGAAAGGGGAGGAAAACGCCCTTATTTATTACCGGGGGCCAATACCCGGGGTCTGACGGCTTAACGTGCCCATCCGACGCACGGCGGATATTTAGTGGATCGAGCGTTCGTACCTGCTGGGATCAAACCTGATGCCCTTTCCGTGGCAGTCACGAACGTTGCCCACTCGGCCACCCGCGGCCTAGTGGTCCTAAATTAAGGACGGACAACTACTTATAGCCCACTGGGTTGCTCACGGTGGTCGTTAAACCTCCAATTTAAAAAAAAAAAAGGCAATCAACATTTTAAAATATGGCACGGGGTGGGTATGAAAACTCGAAAGAGATGGTGGCGCGTAACTATCAGTTGTACGCTTGCGCTATACGGCAGGTAGAGATAAAAAGGGTTGGCGACGATAGCAGGTAAGCTCATACTGCGTTTGTACATTTGACAGTAGTGTGAGTTGCGATATGTCGTACAGTTTGAGAGAGTATACACTGTGACATGTATCTCCTATTGGGGTAATGCCATGGTGCAGCAAGGGCCTACAGCGAGCGGTATCCAGCACGGCGGCACCCGAACGCCCAGGCCATACGGCGGCTTGACGCTCGAATGCACGACGCAGGCAATCTCGCACCACGTCCAAGTGTAGACATTGGCGCTGCACCCTCTGTGGGAACACCATCCCTCGAGGACGCCATACTAGAGTTCAAAGAAGAGGAGCCAACGCCCAGCAGCCGTGCGATCGCGCGACAGTTCGGTGGGCGCCAAAGTGCCGTGCTTGCCGTTCTACACGACGAAGACCTGAATCCGTATCACATCAAACGGGTGCAAGTCTTATTACCACAGGATTATCCTTGAAAACAGGCATACCGTGAGTGGCTGCTACAGCAACATGCTGCCGATAATAGTTTCATCCGCCGGATCTTGTGGACTGATGAAGCAAGGTTTACACGGCAGGGTATCTTCAACACCCGTAATAGTCATGTTTGGACATTGGACAATCCACACGTGAACACGCTCACCAGGTCTGATGGGGTGTTAATATCTGGTGTGGTGTGGTACGGTGGGCGTTATCCTAGTAGGACCCTATCTTCTTTCGGAACGTGTCACAGCTGCCAACTACACGGTGTTGCTACGTGATGTTCTGCCGGACTTACTGGGAAACGTGCCATTGGCTGTTCTCAGCAATCTAAGATTCTAGCATGATGGAGCACCGGCGCATTACGCTGCAAATTTTCGCCAGTGGCTGGATACGGAATGTCCCGGTCGATGGCTTGACCGTGGTGGTCCTGTCGCATGGCCCGCTAGATCGCCGGATCTTAACCCATTGGACTTCTTCAACTGGGGTCATCTAAAGGAACTGGTATATCGACAGCCTGCCAAGTCTGCACGACCTAGTGGCCATTTTACACGCGGCCTTCACAACTGTAACCCCTGCTATGCTACAACGAGTGCAGATGTCTGTTCCTCGGCGGGCCGCCGCCTGTTCCACACTACAAGGTGGTCACTTTGAACACATGTAATCTGACACGAATCCACGTGTTTTATCATCTGTGTTGTAACACATCAATAAATTACATGTTTTCTGTCAAAGTGATGGGGTAAGTTATTTCTAATGCCTGTATTCTTAACGGATGAGACGTCGCGAACTTTCGGCGCTTATAACTCCGGAATGCGACGTCCGATCGGACAAAGGTTTTCGGCTTCTTTCTCCACGAGGAATCGTCCGGTAGGCTTATTGTGCGGTCGATTCTGGTTACCATGTATAACTATTAAATTACTCCATATGTCTATTATATTAGTAATAATGTCGGGCAGTGTAATACTCTTCTCGACAAAACAAAGTTAACGTCATGCCCCAAAACTATCTCTACGCGGTAGGTATAATCTAACTGCGACTGTTTGTGTAGTTTTTCGCAACTGCTTGGGAGTTTGGACCTACTGTACTACATCAAATGGACCGAATTCAGTTCGTACTAGTCGCTCGCAACCACAGAAATGATCAAACAGCCTCCAGAGAATCTTCAACAATGTGAACAATATCCTTTTCTTGCAACGTACATATGGTCCATCCAACTAAAAAAAACAGTGAGCCCCATTGTTTGTGAAATTCACAAATTTGGTAGTGACAAGATCGAACCCGCATTTCCATGCTGCAGAATGAGTCACATCATCTCCCTCTAAATTTTTTGAAGCGAAGAAATAATTTTTCATTAATTCCAGATGATGTGTGGAACAAACATCACACATTTTTCGAAGAGCCCAACGGACATTAAAACCATTTTTACGTTCGGGTGTCAATGTGAAATCCACACATTTGCCAGTGACGGAGATCGAAACCGCGACTCCTCGCGCCGGAGTGAGTCTTACTAACCAACTAAACTACACCGACGGGATGTATCGCCGCTGATTTGTCGTCTTGACACGCGCTTTACCCTCATAGTGCGTCACATGTAGCTGAAGAAGGCCGTAGTTCTGTTTTAGTTCGACGGACCATATAGCCAGTCCTTCATTCCCGAATTTGAAAAGCTGGAAACCTCCGAACATTTTAAGGAAGAAATTCGAATCTTAAGTGTACCAAAAACCTGTGTAAAGCTTACAGTTTCAATTTTAATCAGACTGCAAACAGTGGTTTTTGCCCCCTCTCATGAGCCCGCCCTAGTTACGCCCCTGCTACCAAGGTTTCGCTGGTCTCTGAGCTAGCTTCATCAGCATGAATGGCACGTAAATATTCAAATCGTATGTGACGTCATCAACGGTGTTTGCAGTCACGGGTTTTTGTTAGTTGCTTCCACGCGCTTGATAGAAATAATGTGGATGCCAGGTTCTTAACAAGTTGCGAAGAATTCTGATATACACTATATTGACAAAAGTCACCGGTCACCTAAAAGAAAAGCACAACATAGCATTTATTGACATACATTAGTACGGTGTCGGTCCACCTTTGGCCTTAATGCATGCTCTGATCCTTCGAGACATGCTTTCGACAAGGTTTTGGAACACAGCAATAGGCAATGCACTTCCATTCAGTACATAATGATGCCGCTAACTGTTGCTTAGTAGTAGGCCTTGGTTCCAAACTTCTTATACGGCGCTCTAATTCATCCCATAGGTGCTCGATGGGATTAAGCTCAGGGCTTTGTGGTGGCCAGTCCACACACGATACGGAATTATCGTCAAACGACGCCGTAACAGTCCTTGCTCTATGGCTCAGTGCATTATCCTGCTGGCACCAACAAGGCTCGGTTCCATAGTATTGCCACAGAGTTGGTAGGGCATAATTGTCCAGAATATCAAGGTAGACGTGCTGGTTAACAGGTTTGTCCACGATAACCAATGGGCTGGGACCATATTACGAAAAACACCCCCACACGAGTACACTGCCAGCTCCAAACTAGACCGTAGGAACAGTACACTGTGGTAATTAGCGTGCCCCCGGCTACTGCCATACCCACACACGTCTGTCAGACTAATGGATCGTGTATCTGGATTCATCAGTCCATAGGACCCGTTTCCTTTGATCTACGGCCACGATAAATGTTCTTTACAACATGCTAAACGACGAGTAGCATTCCGAGTGGAGATGAAAGGCTTATGAGCAGCCGCACGATCACGGTAACCCATGGAATGAAGTTCTCTGCGAATGGTACGTGTACATACCGAGGTTCCAGCATTTTTACTCACCTGTACACAGGTCTTGTGTAGTACTCCGTCGATCAGCTGCAACGACTCTCCTAAGGCTTCGACGTCCTCTATCACTGAATTTCTTTGGTCTGCTGGTACGTTTTGCTGCTTCAGGCACGCCATTTGTCTTCCACTTATTCAGTACATCCAAAACAGTTGACTTGGTTATGTTTAAATGCCTATCGGTTTCTCATATGGACAACCCACTAATGTTTAACACCCAACAATCTTTCCTTTGTCAAAGTCAGTTCTCTCCCGCCACAACATTTTCATTCAACCTCACAGTGCGATATGATCGCGGTCAGCTGCAGGCTTGTTTTTATACCGTTTGCAGCTGCACCGCTCATCTTAACAACGCAGCGGATCCGTTCATTTTCTTTTGAAGGGGTGTCCGGTGACTTTTGTTAATATAGTGTGTATGGAAAGCTTCCGGAATATCAAGTTTGGTCATTTTCTTTTGAAGGGGTGTCCGGTGACTTTTGTTAATATAGTGTGTATGGAAAGCTTCCGAAATATCAAGTTTGGTGGTTGAATATGGTTTATCGATTTTTCAATTTACTGACCATAAATTTCTCTTTGAAAAAGCGTAATCGATCGACAAGGCAAATTAAAATTATGATATATAAAATCTGGCTTGTTGATTAGTTTCGCTTTTTCAATTCATTGACAATAAATCTCTCTTTGAAAATCGAAAATTTCTCTTTGAAAAAGCGAAACTAATCAGCAAGAGATATCAAAAATTCTGATATATATTTTGGAACGCTTTCTGAATATCAAGTTTGGTGGTTGAATCTCGGTAGTCGATTGGTTTCGCTTTTTGAATTTATTGACCATAAATTTCTGTTTAAAAAGAGAAACAAATCGACATAAGGCTTACGTGTATATGCTTGTCCGATGGCGGCTATGTCCTGCTCCTTGGAGCTACTAGCTCTATATTAAGAACGGGCGACTGCGTAAAAGACCTTTATGACCTCAGTTGGTCATAATGGTCTTTTAAAACTTGAAAAAAACAAAAAATATATCTTTTTAGGTGAAAAGTAGACGAAAAAAAGTTTAATCGTGAAGTCCTGAACATAGACACTGGCACTTCTGTTGCCTTGTTAACTCGCATTTTTGGTGTAGAGATATTATTGACGTATCTTTGTTTTCACATTGTTTGTCCGTTCATGGACACTGCTGCCTGCATCTAATAGTAGGACTGAAAAATTTCTTTTTGCTTCTGATACATAAAACCATCACCAAAGATTTATGGATTCCCTCCCTCCCATCCTTTCGTTAAACGCAACTATCTTGCTTGGTGGCGTAAGTTTACGTTTGCATTTTGCACGGTGTCTGTGTTTCAGACAAGAATCTGAAAAGTGTTTTTACCGAAGAGATGGACGTACGTTGTTTATGATGGTTGATGTGTTTTTTCGCATTTCTTTTGTGCGCAGTTTGTCAAATAATATCACTTTAGGCGCATATATTTTTTATGGAATGGCGATCATGAATAAGGAGAAATGGAAAGATGCAAAACTAGTTTTTTGATTCAGTAGATGTGCTTATTTTATTCTATTTTTATTTTATTTCTTTAGTATTGTTTTAAGCGAACCCAAATTTTGTATATATTTTCCCATTCTTAATGTGCACTCTTTTCCTTAGGTGACGTAAGCATGCATTTGTTTCGAGATTTCTGTCTTTAAGAAACAGACTGGAACATATACCTTCTGGATATATCATACATGTACTTAAAATAAGTCTAACAACTTCCATACAGTTTAGCGTTTAAATGTTTGATCTTTATTATGATTATAAATTGCCAATTAATTAAAGTTTCTTTTATCATATAGAAACAGCCCTAATCTTCATTATTCGATTAGTTCCAATATTGAAAAACGCATCCCATATTTTTGTATGTGAACAGGTTATCTCCGTTGACAGTGTGCCTAATACTAACACTGATGTGGAATTATTTTTTCTTTTGCATTATTGGTTCAAAAACGTATCCTGTTACTTACAATTGTCCGTTTACTTCACCTCATCCACTCCCATCCTTTTGTTCAAAGTTTGAAATACAGTCATATTTTGGACAGTTTGTTTCAGACTTAGTCTTTGCAGTGTTCTGCGGATGAGGTTCACAATAGCTGTTCCTGTCGTAGATAATTTTTTCGTTGGTGAAATAACGAACCTGCTGTCTCAGGCAGTCAACCAAGTTAAAAGAGAAGCGAGGAAGAAGCAGCTGTTCCAAACGGATTCTTCACTGTTATAAAACACGTGGCAAACGGTAGCCAGTTTGCGGTCAAACATTTTCACCTGCCCGGTTGGTTTCCCGGAAGGACCAGAGCAGATGATTTGTTAGTCCTCCGCTTGATCCGAAACTTGCTTCTCTGCCTCAGGTAAACTACCTTCATCGATGTGTTAGTTTCTGTACGAAAGAACGATTTAGTTGATAAAAAAGAAAAAAAGAAAGAGAGAAACAAAAAGGAAAGATTTATCAGTAATACCACTTCGTGAAGCACAGAACTGCTTGTTTTCCATCCATAAGATTTTAAACTTTCATTGTGCTTTTATTGGATATTTTAATACGCTGCAGTTATCGTCTTTAGCATCTACAAAGAAAATAGATTTGGTGAGTAGAATTGATCTTTAGTTTTTCAGGTTTTCGAAGTTTCGTGGCGTTTAAATTTATTCCTCCCATCGCCTCCCTTGCCCCCCCCCCAGCGCCACAGTATATTATTAATTATTTAACAAGTCGTGTTCTCTCATCCCTCATTCTCAGAATCTTGGGAGTTCTACATTTTCATTTTTTAATCACAGAAGTGATAACGTAAGTTAAACTACACGTATAAATAAATGATTGAAGCTCATGAGCCCCATGTAGGTGATGAGAAAATCTTATGTTTAACATAATTCCTAAGCAGCGAAACAATTTGCACAGCAAGCTGTCATAGTGAGCCAAACATTTTTTTGCCAGCCCGAAGATTTTCATGCTCTGGGGGATGTATAAAATAGAAATTGTAACTAAAAAAAAATTGCATCCTTCAGTATTATCTTTTTAAGGACTTTGGTTAGTCTCATACAGTATTCCATGCAGTTAGCCAGGGTACAGAGTAACATACACTATGAGGTGTGAACATCTCATGTCCATGAAGGGAAGTTTAAAAAACTGCGAATGAAGACATAGGAAACAATACGCTGATATTCCTAACCTCCAAGACCGTTCCGAACATGTTGTTGGGATGAAGAGCTAATTAATCATCTGTGCTCTGTCGCAGAAAGTTCTCTGAGCGTTTAACCTTGAACGGAATTTTTCCAAGCCCTACCCGTAAAACTTCTTAATGTTACTTTCATTATCCGATACTCATTCGTTCTGCGATGGTTTGTTTTTCGTTCTGCATTTCTGTTGAGCATTGTGTTGTCGGCGTTCAAATTACGTTTACGCTTTACTTGGTATTTGCAACCTGTGGTTCTTCGATATTTACTTAGTTTTTACATTTTTTATAAAATTATGTCAAAAAGCTGAAGTGTGATTTTTGAACGATCATAATACTTTCCTATAACGGCCGTGTGTGAGAAAGGAAATAACTCGAAGGGGCGTAATTTCAAGTCTCACCCTCCTAGATAAGAAGCGCTTGCTACGGTCCTGGGTGAGGGAAACAAAGGGAGAGAGAGACGCACTGGTGTAATTCTGAAAGCTAATATTATGTAAATTTTCCTCTCCTTCATTCAAAAGGTTTCAATAATTTTCCATTTAAAATAGTTCAATACGCAAGAAATACATGAAAGGATGGACAAGGCCTCCAAAACCGGGAGGAGGATACCTCTAACACATTAGCACCCCCACTCCTCGCATACTTTTTCTTTTTAAAAGGATAAGATCGTAAATAATTAATGCATTTAGTTTTGTAAAATTATAGTAAAAAATGCATATTTACGTAAATTTTTCTTTGAATTTGCAGATTAAATGTTCTCTTCTAGCTTCTGTTAGAAAAAGAGAGAGGGAAAGAGAGAGAGAGGGGGAGGGAAAGAGGGAGAGTGAGAGAGAGAGAGAGAGAGAGAGAGAGAGAGAGAAAGAGAGAGGGGGAAGGGAAAGAGGGAGAGAGAGAGAGAGAGAGAGAGAGAGAGAGAGAGAGAGAGAGAGAGAGAGCAAAAAGGAAAAAAACCTTACTAGGGTTTCTTCAGAAACAGAGGAAGGTGAGAGCTGAAGGGAAAATAGATTTTGGATGATCACGAAACGCACTGGTGTGTGTTTCGTGATTATTCAAAAATTCAAAAACGTTTTACTGTAATATTTCCACAAACGTTGGTTAGAAAATTGCCAGTAAGGCAATGAATGGTGCAGGAATGACTTGATGAAGTGAAGTAAATGGAAGTTCCTTTCGAATGAAGTTTGAATCATCCATTGCGAAAGAATAAACGAATATTTTAAAGTGGAATTACCGATCATATCGCTCAGGAATGATTCCATGATTCAAGCTGGAAATTTGTACATTGAATTAAGCCATCTGTATAGAAGGGATCGAATTTATTTTGAAAGATTTCTACCCAGACTTAATATCTAAAAAGCACGGAGCTCGTTTCCTGCCAAAGCAGGCACTTGAATGCCAAGAACATAGTGCTGGTTTTTTCAGTTGTTCTTCCCACTTCGTGATTTAAAATTTTGCACAATTTTTCTGTATGGAAATTTTTTAAAAAGCCGTGATATGGCAGAAAGGCCACTGTATATATGTGTGTGTGTGTGTGTGTGTGTGTGTGTGTGTGTGTGCGCGCGCGCGCGCGCGCGGCCTGAACCGAGCTCGGGTGGGCTCTAGCTCTGAGAGGCAGAAAGGAAGAGAGAATTCTCTTCGTTTTTCCAACCGTAGGTTGAAGAAGCGTATATGCTCCAGCTTTGTCCATCCGTTTGTCTGTCCGCACGATAACTCGCGTAAAAAATGGTTCGATTTCGATGAAATTTTAGTATGTGGTGGGGGATTACCTGGAGACGAACCCTATTGAAAGTGGGCAAAATGGGGTCAAAGGTCAGGACATAGGAGCGGGATCCATTCGATTGCCCTTATGCGTCATAACTTAAGTAAAAATGCTTGTATTGCGACAAAACTTTAACATGTTGTTCCGGAGGTATACTGAATTTGTTCTGTTGAATATCATCGAAATGGCGTCAAAGGTCAGGACACAGGAGCTAGATTTATTCCACAGCCATTATCCTCATAACTTTAGTAATGATTTCTGGTATGTTGCGTATCATAATCAATGCATTGCATGAATTTACTAACTTGTTTTAAATATAATCCTGTATGATTTATCATACGAGACTAATCTTACACTTTGTAGCTGATAAAGTGAATACTTCTGCTACGGATCTGGGAGGAGTGGGAACTTGGGAGGGCTATTTATTCCGAGCTTGAGTAGAAAATTCGATAGGCCACATGTTAGCGGATCTCTGCGAAAAAGGAAAAACTTTTACAAGAACTATAGATACTACATAGCACGCAGCGTGGACATCAGAGAAGGGACGAAATTTTGCCTCTTCTCTCTCTCTTCACGCAGCAGGTTATTCTATTGCTTGTGCCTGCATTCTATTGAACAAAGTACGTAGAATGCGGCACATCCCAATCGGTCCAGCCACCCGAAACATTTCAGAAAGAAATGAGCGGTAAAAAAATCGCGCAGCTATACTGCAGAAACAGATAGAGGCCCCTTCCCCACTCTCCATTTGAGAAACACACCGGCGGTAAATTGCAGGGGGAGAAGAGAGTGGAAATCGGTGCTGAGACGGGCTGTGCCCGAGCCCTAAAGCCCGAAGTCGTGCCTGGACCCGAACCGGGCTCGGGCTGCACAATACTTACTGGAGTTCGGGTTCGGGCTCTGAGAGAAACAGAAATTCCTTCCTTTTTCTTTTAATATGATTTTGTATGATTTAGCACACGAAACGTTTTTACACTTTTTTGTTGTTAAAGAGAATTCTTTGGCAACTGGGTCTAGATTGGGAGTAGGCATGATGGGAACTCGGCAGGGCTATTCATTCCGGACTTGGGTAACAAATACCATAGTCCATGAATTACTTGATTTCTGTGAAGGAAAATTTTCTTTAAGAAATATAGATAGTAGATAGCAAGTTGACGAAATTTTACTCCCTACCTCAAAGGGACAGCTCTCTGCTGATTCGATTGAGCAATTTACGACGTAGATTGTTGTGCTTCCTGATTTTTCCTGCTGCCCCACCCTCGATACAGGAAGAAATGAATAGTCAAAGAAAACTATAGAAATCGTTATTCATCCTTTCCCACTCCGCAGTTGAGAAAGACATCGGTTAATTGCACGGGGAGGAAAGAGTGAAAGTCTGGAAGAGATTTCTTTAATGCCTAAACAGGTTAATCATAGTTTCCAGGCCCGGGATCTACCTTGCAATATAAAATTCGGGTTCGGGGTGACATACTTCCGGCTCGGACGGGCTCGGGCTCTTAAAATTGAGCCAGAACTCATCTCTGATGGAAATCTGGAAGAGGAGATTATTTTGATTAATGCCTAAACAAGCTAGCCATTTTTTTCGGAATCGTTCTTCCCCGGGCTCTACCTTGCAATATAGAATTCAGGCGGCCCCGGCTGACACACTTCGATCTCGGACGGGCTCGGGTTCTAAAAATTGAGTCCGAACTCAGCACTGGTGTATCAGAGTTGGGCAGGAACGCTTTACAAAGTAATGAAAGTACAGATGACAATTAACGTGTGATGTATTACAAGGTAATGCGGTAACAGGTAATGCATTACAAGGTAATCCTAAGTATGGTTTGCACAAGATAATGGAATTAATCTGTAATGCATTCCAATGAAGAGGATATAATTCAATTATTTAATAATGTCATTCAAACGCAATGAAATTACGCAATTTGCAAATAATAATTACATACTAATAGCTTATAGAAATGTACGTGTGCCAAAAGCTATGTCTCGAAAAGTCGGCCATGCAACATAGCAGACAGAGACCGAAGTGACGTGTAGAATGTTCTAGAAGCGGTAAGAATGAGTTAGACGCTTGTAGAATGTTCCAGAATGATCGCACAGTGGAAAGTTGTAAATCAAGAATATTCCAGAAGGTTCAGGTCCTGTCGTGAAGTAAATATATATAAAGGAGTCAGTCGCTCGCTAGTCCAATGTTCGTATCGGGCAAGTAATGGACAACGACACTTGAGACGTACGGCAAAAATGTCAAGAGTTCGCAAATTTCTGTAATATTCGGCAGTGCACCCTGAGTTGCTGAACTGGGAGTATAGTGCTAGTATGTGCTTGTGGCTATAGTGGAGTAATTATTTTGGGCAGTGAAACGTATGTATGGACGAGAATACTGTATTGGTGATGGACGAAATGAGTATCTCTAACCGAAATAAATATCCCATTCGTACTTACTTCATATGTATTATTTCGTTCAAATCACTTTACTTGCGGCAAAGACGGGGCAACTACTCATGTCATACACCTACAATCTCCAATACCAACATGCACGCATTTGAGGTACGAGGGTGGAACAATTGTCAAATAACCTATACAACGTGTAAGGGTGTACTGGTTGCTGGTTTATTCACGTTGTATTGTTACCCATATTTTATTGGTTAATTACTAACATATAGTTAATCATTAACCATTACGATTATAATGGGTAACTGATACATGTCATTACAATTACCATGTAATTCTAATGACCAGTTCACCATTCCCATGTAATGGTAACTCTAAGTTCTTGTTCCCATTACTATTACGCTGTAATGCATTACCGATTAATTCAATTACGATTTTGCTCAACTCTGTGGTGTATGTATGTATGTATGTATGTATGTGTGTGTGTGTGTGTGTGTGTGTGTGTGTGTGTGTGTGTGAGTGAGTGTGAGTGAGTGTGTGTGTGTGTGAGAGAGAGAGAGACCATCCACAAAGTTTCTCCATCCATCTTTTATTTTTTTTAGACGAACAACCACTCCCCCTCTCCTCTTCCGACCCTCCTAAGGTAAGCTTCTTGATCCGTTGCTGCTTAAACTTCGCCCTCAATCCCCAAAGATTTCTCTTTCCCCCATTGAAGATTGGAAAAATGTACTACCAAACTATTAACTTCTCTACTTTGTACCCCTCTTCACTAAGAATATTTGCGCACTAGCATCTCTGGAATCTGGAAAAGTCTTTCAGTGCGTCGTAGCTCACTGAATCACACAGCAGGTTTGAGAACCCTCCTCCCTAAAGATTTTACTTGAATGGATAGATCTTGAAAGTTTTTCATAAGGTATTTTATTCAGTTGTGACGTACTACAGAGATGAAGCACGTATCAAAGTCACAAATCTGCAGCGATATATTCCGTCGGTTTAGCTTAATCGGTTAGAGCAACTCACTCCGGAGCGAGGAGAAGCGGAATCGATCTTTGTCAGTGACAAATTCCTGTTTTCGCATTGTCACTCAAACGTAAAAATGGATCTAGTGGCCTTTGGGTTCTTCGAAAAATGCCTAGGGATCGTTCCACATGTCGTCTGGAATTAATGAAAGATTCCTTCTTCGTTTCAAAAAAAAGATTAAAAAAAAAAAAAAAAAAAAGAAAAGGGAATTAAGAGAGGGAGATGATGTGACGTACTACAGATGTGAAGCACGCGTCAAGACGAAAAATCTGCAGCTTTATATTTCGTCGGTGTAGTTTAGTCGGTTAGAGCAACTCACGAGCGAGGAGACGCGATTTCGATCTATGTCACCGACAAATTCCTGTTTTTCACACAGTTATCGAAGTAAAAAATTGTGTGCTGAAGAAGATTCTTTAATAACATGTTTCTAAGTTAGCAAGCAAATCTTCCAAACGATTCCAAGCTACCGCATCTTCTGGGAATACTCAGGTCAATAATTCTCAAACTTTTTGCAGGGCAGAAACTAGCACAACTTTTGCAAAAAAAAGTTGACTGCAACATTTTTTGATGCCTCCCTTATTTTTTAAACTGACGAAGAAACCGAATGAGATACATTTTTGCTGAATGAAGAGGAAAAGTAGTTGTTAAAATAGCTGGAGCCGCGCCGGTAGCCGAGTGGTCAAAGGCAGTGATTGCTCTGGCTTTTTTAAAGTTTTCGCCAAATGTAATCTGAAATCGCCAGTTTTTTTTTTTTTTTTTTTTCGCTCTGCATTGCAAACATACAAACCATTAAAACTTAAAGTGTTATAATAGTACAAAAACAGTAGATTATAGATCATTTATAAGTAAACAGCAAAATACTATGTTAAACCTCCCGAATCCTAATACAAAGAAATATAGACACGTTTTTTCAATTTTGAATTTATTACTACCTATAAAATTTTTAAATAAAGAATTGTTGACAGGATAAATTCAAATTAATTGAAAAATTGGGCATTACTTTTATTCTGTGGCTTGGTTCCAAAAGGGCCAGTGTAAAACAATACAGATGTTGAAAAATTATACTTAATTACCTATGGAACTGTCATGTAATAACTATTTTCATATGAGTCGTTCAATATTGGTTGATGGTTCACATCATAAGATAAGAAATTAACAAATAAGATCGCATTTAAAAGATTCTGTATTAATTTTAAAATATCCTTGGCATTGCCGAAGCAAAATTTGACATGACGTCCGAGCAAAAACAATCTTTTTTAAAGATTGCTTTTGCTCTGACGTCATTGAAAATACTAATCGCCAATATTTTCGCGAAAACTTTATTTCTATTGCCAAAACGATTTTTTTTTTTTTTCGCAAATTGAGAAAACTGCGATCGGCAGCGCGACCCGTGGTCAAAGGTACTGATTTCTGGCTAATCTCAGAGTTCGTTTTCCAAATGGGGCATAGATGCTGTGTTCGTCATTCAGTGCTGATTCTCTCCGTTCCTTGGAAACAATGATCCCAAATCAACAAGTAATTACTTATAACCCGAAGCGTTACTCATGGGTGGTCGTAATATGTGAAGTAATAATAAGCCAGCAGGAGAAGTTTTAAGAATAAAGAAAGCGGTGGCGTTATGTGTATTATTTTTTTCTGTATTACCATACACTATCATTAATTAACATCATAGTAACAGTCATTAACTTTCCTAAGTAAATCGGGAGATGCGGGTTTGATTCCAGCTCTAGGAGGCTATAATTTTTAAGTTGACTCTATGCTAATATGGTCAACTTAAAAATTATAGTCTCCAAGAGAGGAAATTAAACCCTCATCTCCCGATTTACTTCCGAGTATGTAAATTTACAGCACCCTGGGTAGTGCATTTATATAGGCAACTGAAATATAAGATCTGAATGAATGTCCGAAGTACGTGCTAATCGAAGTTTTTCCTGTCTTCTCGGGATGGGAGTAGCAATTCATGTTTTTTAGTATTTCAGCTGACGGCATTTCGTGCTAGAAATAACGTTTTGTGTCTGGAATGTTCTTCAAGAAAAAATTTTCATGGATTTCTACACATTTTTGTTGAATATACACTATATTGACAAAAGTAACCGGACACCCCTTCAAAAGCAAATGAACGGATCCGCTGCGTAGTTAAGATGCGCGGTGCAGCTGCAAACGGTATAAAAACAAGCCTGCAGCTGACCGCGATCATATCGCACTGTGAGGTTGAGTGAAAATGTCGCTGCGGGAGAAAAACTGACTTTGAGAAAGGAAAGATTGTTGGGTGTTATAGTAGTGGATTGTCCATAAGTGAAACCGAGAGGCATTTAAACATTCCCAAGCAACTGTTTTGATGTACTGAATAAGTGGAAGACACAGGGCGTGCCTGAAGCAGCAAAACGTACCGGTAGACCATAGAAAATCAGTGATAGAGGACGTCGAAGCTTCAGGAGAGCCGTTACAGCTAATCGACGGAGTACTGCTGAAGACAAATGTGCAGGTGAGTAAAAATGCTGGAACCTCGGTATGTGCACGTACCATTCGCAGAGAACTTCATTCCGTGGGTTACCGTGGTCGTACGGCTTCTCATAAGCCTTTCATCTCCACTTGGAATGCTACTCGTCGTTTAGCATGGTGTAAAGAACCTTTTTCGTGGACCGTAGATCAATGGAAACAAGTCCTATGGACTGATGAATCCAGATACACGATCCATCAGTCTTATGGCCGTGTGTGGGTATGGTGGCAGCCGGGGAACGCTATTTACTACAGTGTACTGTTCCTACGGTCAAGTTTGGATATGGCAGTGTACTCGTGTGGGAGTGTTTTTCGTAATATGGTCCCGGCCCATTGGTTATCGTGGACAAACTAGGTAACCTGCACGTCTGCCTCGATATTCTGGACAATTATGCCCTACCAACTCTGTGGCAATACTATGGAACCGAGCATTGTTGGTACCAGCAGGATAATGCACTGAGTCGTAGAGCAAGGACTGTTACTGCGTGGTTTGACGATAATTCCGTATCGTGTGTGGACAGGCCAGCACAGAATCCTGATCTCCTATGGGATGAATTAGAGCGCCGCATAAGAAATTAGGAAGCAAGGCCTACTACTAAGCAACAGTTAGCGGCAGCATTATGTACTGAATTGGAAGCGCATACCTATCGCTGTGTTCCAAAACCTTGTCGAAAGCCTGTCTCGAAGGGTCAGTGCATGCATATTAAGGCCGAAGGTTGACCGACACCGTACTAATGTATGTCAGTAAGTGCTATGTTGTGTTTCTCTTCTAGGTGTCCGGTGACTTTTGTCAATATAGTGTATATCATCATCATCATCATCATTGTCAACCATTATCAATCCACTGCTGGACGAAGGTCTCCCCAAGTTTCCTCCACAACGGTCTGTCTTGTGCCAGTCTCCTCCATGTCACTCCCGCATATTTACGAATTTCATCCACCCATCTCCCATGTGGTCTTTTTCTGGGTCTTTTCCTGTCCCTTGGAATCCAATCTAAAATTTCGGCTGTACTATGTTGAATATATATGAATAAGAGTGGTTACTCCTATTTCAACGACCAATTAGTTCTGTTTTTTATTTTAATTTCCCGTCCTTGATTTTCCATAAAAAATTATGTAACCGCGAATCGAACCTAACCTATACAGAGCAAAGTTAATTTCTCCCCGATGTTCATTATAGCCAACATGATGGTAGGGCTGAAGCTACTTGATGCTGTTAATGAACTACTAAAAATCCTTACTTAGAAGAAGCACGCGCGTTGGAAACCGAAAAGTATGCTTATGATACGGAACCCTTGCGCATGTCGAGAAAAAGTGATACCTTTAATCCTATTGGAAAAAGCAGGTGTCTCAGGGACGTTTTATTGCAAGATATGGGCAAAAGCATGAAGTTCAGGAGATAACTGAGAACGGCAGGTTGGAGAGCGATTGAATTATTTTGGGCATTGCGCACCATTAATTATTCCCTGGTGAGAAATATAAAAAAGTCGGTATGAAAAGGAAACTGGAATTTAAATGTATTTTCCTTGTTCAGCCTTACGAATCTCCTATATTCTTAATTGCACGTATTGCAGCTGTGCACTCTCTTCTTTCTTTGTCTAGTCCTTCCTCCTCCTCTGTGGTCTGGCTTAGTGGTGTAGAAGAGTCTTAGCGCGGTTTAGCGGCGCTAAGGCCCTTTTCATGGCTAGCTGGGAAGAAAATAAGAGCAAAGGAATGTTTTTAGATGACCGTGTATCATGCAATAATAAGGCCAACTGCGTTTAACACAAGAGTGTACTCGTATCTTAACCCGATGGTTGTATTCCAAGAAGAAAATTAAACACTCGGATGGCCCAATCTGGATCCTCAGGAACACGAAGGTTCTGCTGTAAAGAGAATGGCTGCAACTTTGTCAAGACGGCAGTCATTAAAATTAAATTATAGTAGGCGGATTATCCTTTTGTGCACCGCTAGGATGGAATGCAACTCAGAAGAATTCGAACAGGCAATTACCTGGGACAAGCCCTTTATTGTTGCAAAGGGCATCTCTACTAAATTTTTCACCGGCTCCAACAAAAGTAATACCCTAATAACTTTGTGGTTCCGTTTGGGTAACACAAAGGAATCACAAAGTTATTGTGATCGAGTTGTCAGAGGCGCTGAGTTCTGGCTAATCTCTCGAGAAGCTCCTGTTGGGCCGCATTGTCCATGCCAAAGATGTGGGTGTGGCGACCTGCTCTCACAGGAGCTGGTCGCGTCCCTTAGAGGTCTGCTTGGGCCGGGCTGCCCCGCGGGCCGGGTTGGGCCTTTTTAGTTTAGAGGACAAAGCAACAGACTGAGCCGGGTGTTTTCCCAGACACTTATGACCGGGTCGGGCCAAATCGACCCATTCCTTTTATCGCAATGGTAAAGAAAAAAGAAGGCGTGTTCCCCGATTTCCTGGTCTGTTTAGCTGTATTGTTTGCTTTACTTACTTCCATGACATAGCCCAGGGCGTAATCAGAAAAGCAAGGAGAGGCACTCAAAGTGTTTTTACCAATATATTGGTGTTAAGATGATAAAACCACTTTGAGGCTTATTGACAACAAAAAGATTTGACCCCGAGCGAGTGTCTGCAATGGAGTGGAGTGAGTATGTGTATGAGAGAGTGGGAAGACATCGATTTTTCTCCTATCCTTAATCTGTATAGGGATCGACTTTTATAGTGTTGCCGCTTACTAGTTCAGGGAAAGAGAGATTCTGAACGCGCTTACTCTTCTTTTTCTCTCTCTTTAAAGATTATATTTTTCAAGAATTGTCAATATTTAGTTAATAATTTTAGGCTTACATTCAGCTAAATATTTTCAATAATATCTCATTTCATTATTTAATTTTCCCATTTTAATAAAATACAATACAAACACAAAATAATACCAAATGGCACATCACGCGCCGTGTCGGGCCAGGCCGGGCCCAAATAAGAGCTGCAATTGACGGGGCCGGACCGGGAAGGATCGAGTGTCAAATACTTGGAACGGGCCGGGCCGGTCTGAGCCTTGAACGCACGGGCTTAGATCGGGCTGGGCTCGACAAATTAGGCCCGTGCAGACCTCTAGCCTCCCTTTCCAAAGCCAGTGACTCCAAATCATGCTCACGGTGGTCTTTCAAGCAAGTGTAACGAAAAAAAAAAAACCCACAGAAGGTATCTTCTATTTTTAACCCATAATCTTAACGAAATCAAAACATGAGTCACATGTATACAGTGTGACTAATTGAAATCATTCACACTTAATATCTGGAATCATGTGGAATAACAAAGCAGTATACAAAAGGAAGACTCAATATTCTTAGCGCCTGACGCCCACGTAACATCCTTTTATTTAAAAGTGCTCAAAAACTAAGCAACTTTGATGAAAACTGACAAAACAATTTGCAATAAAAATTGAGGGAAATGCTGCTGAAGGGTAAAAAAAGCAAATAAACTTTCAAATTGCCTCCAAAATTTCCAGGGCCTTCTTTCCGGCTTGTTTTCACCTAACCCGCTGACCGCTAAAGCACTTTTTTTCTCAGAAGTACATCAGTGGTCTTCCTCACAGTCTTTTTCCTCTGGATTACATCTGAAACGTCTTCCACGCTAATTTGTCGTGCTCTACTCTCTGGTAATTTTCTAACCAGCAAAATTGACTGGCTCTGACGTGTTTCATAATCAGAGTTTATATTTTTTTCTAAAACTTTTATTTCTTTTTATTGGTTCTCCATTTTTTACCACTAACATCACCTTTTGCAGGACCAGATATTTCGCTTAAATTGTATTCTCAAATCATTGTAGTTTTTCTTTCTCTACTTTTGTGGTTCTTCAAGTTTCTTCTTCTAAAGAGCAAAGACCCTGATTTCTGTTCTGGAGATATCAAATTTTGATTTATATGAAAGTATCTTTGAAGAAAGTAGATGTCGGAAATTAATAGAGAGATCGATTTTCTTTATTTATTCGGGTTTGTATTTCCGATTCTACGTCACGGCTATTATTATCATGCCATCAGCTGTTATATATGTACACTGAAGTGCCAAAAGTCATGGGATTTGTACCTAGTGTCGTGTAGGACCTCCTCTAGTTTGGCGAAGTGCAGGAACTCGACGTGGCATCGATTCCACAAGTGGCCAGATAACGTGGCAAGAGCGATGATTTCTGTTTGGTGTTCCTGATCCACGTCGAATGTTTGAATTAATTATCCATTTGCCTCCTAGTTATTTGTTCAGTTGCTGCTTTCCATCTTTGGTGAATCCCCAGCATTGTGCGGAGCTCCATAAAGCAACCTGCCATGTAGTTTGGCAGTTTATCACATGTGAGTCTGGAGAATTCGAGGCCGCTATAGTGCAGTGGCAGCGTGTCCGGTGCGTAACTAGAAGACCCTGGGTTCGATTCCCGGTGGCGGCCGATGTTATTTTTCCGAGACTCACTTATTAACGTGGAAAGAGCGATGATTTCTGTTTGGTGTTCCTGGTCCACGTGGAGTGTTTGAATTAATTGGCCAGAAGACTTCTGGAGAGATGTTGAACCATGTCGTCTGAAAAGCTGCCCACAGTTCCCTGGTATTTGTAGGTGCATGATCTTGGGTGCGCATAAGTGCTGTATTGGGTTCATGTCGGGCAAACGTGGTGGGTGTCCACATCATCCGTCGAAACTATCCAGAATAATCTTCGAACACATTTTGGACAACTTGGGCCCGATGACATGGTGCATTGTCCGCCTGGAAAATCCCATCCTTGTTGGGGTACATGGAATCCAAGAAGGGCTGCAAATGGTCACCCAGCAGAGCAACAAAGCGATCACCGGTTAATGACTTGTTTACGAGGACCAGAGCACAAAAATCGTGCCACGTAAAGACACCAAACACGTGTATGGAACCACCGCCATCTTGCACAGTGCCTTGTTAACAGCTTGGGTCCATGACCTCATGGGGTCTGCGCCTCACCCAAACCCTACCATCGGTTCGTAACAACTGGCAGCGTGATTCACCAGACCACGCCACGTGCTGCCAGTCTTTCAGTGTCCCATTGCACGACATCGGACACAGCACCTAGGTGAGGCTCAGTGTCCGATGTCGTGGTGTTAATAAAGACACTCTGGTGGGTCTTCTACTCCTATGCCCCATGGACGCTAAATTACGCTCCACTGACCTGATGGATATGTGTCTGGTACCTCCTGCATTGAATATGAATGTTATTTGAGCCAGTGTCGCTTGTCTGTTAGCATGGACAATCCTGGTCAGACACCGCTGGTCACGGTCATTCCGCACTCGTGGTCGGCCACTGCGCTGTCCACAATGGGTGGTAATGCTTTTCATGAGGTATTCTCGGTACGCACGTGACACCATGGATCGAAGAATGTTAAATGTCCGCTCAACTTCGGAAATTGAATATCCCATCCGTCTGGCTCCCACTACCATGCCTCGTTCAAACTCCGATAATTCACATCGTAATCGTACTGGCGGTTGTTCAGTCTGACTCACGAGATTACACCTCGCTTCTCATAAAAATCTTGGGTGCGTCGAAGCCTTTACACGATGGCAGCGCTAGTTAAAAATTTGCATACTGCAATCCCATGACTGTTGGCACTTCAGTGTATATGTATACGTAATCGTCAACCATTACGAATGTACTGCTAGATGAAGGTCTCATCAAGTTTCTTCCACAACTATCTGTCTGGAGCAGCTAGTCTTCTCCATGCCACCCTTCCCTTCTTATTCACCCGCAGAAGCATCTAAGGAACTAGGTGAAATCCTGAGGGACGAGGTGTGCGTTAGATCTCTTTCTGGATTGACTGGGGTATCCATTGACCGCTGTTAAGAGGTTTTATTTTTCGAAGGTTATCGCTAATTTAATCCTATCGCAAGTGTTCTTCTGTGCCAACCAAAACTTGCTGTTGTTTGGAGGTTACCCCTGTTCGGTGTCAATTAACGGAGGTTTCACTGTATACGCATTTTTAGTTTTCTTTCCTGTTTTACCAAAATTTTGATTAGACGTTTGTGCAGTGACAAAAGTAATATTATTTTTCGGCTTTGAAATTTAGATATAACGAACATTCTGTGATACAATTTATCATCTTGGGCAGGTAATTTCTCTCCAAATTTTAAACATTTTGAGAGATTCTCACAAATCTAGTCATCTATTCGCCATACGTAAGCGCACCGGACAAAAAATTAGTTATCCCTAACAGAAACGGCAGTAGGAAGTCACCGGTTGCACAGAGGGCGCCGTGATAGCATTGTTGGGATGATGGAGTAGGAAGTCAGACAATGGCAGTAGGAAGTCACTGGTTACACAGAAGGCGCCGTAATAGCATTGTTAAATAGCACTGATGTGGTCTACAGGATCATTTTTGTCTCGTGCAGTGGTGAAGAACAACGTGTGTGTTGAATTTAGTCTGCAATATGGGTCGTAAGACAGACGTTACTGAGTGGAAAAAAGGAGACATCGTGTTTGGACATAACCACGGACTCAAAGTGAATGAAGTAGACCAATTTGTTGGTCTGTCTAAGCGTACTATCCAGCTGGTCTACAAACCTCGGTGTAGTCCGCAGCCAACTGAAAATAGGCGACGTCACTGTGGCCGGAAAACGATTCACACCAACAGGGACCACCGCCATGTTTCACGCCAAGAAACTGCAAATGGGTTTCAAACCAGGCAACAATTGCTCCAAATAGTCAATGAAAGTCCACTCCAATCAATTTCTCAAAGGCCATTGTGACGAGAACTGCATGCGATGGACATCTGGACAGAGTACCACGGAAGCGGCCTCTTTAAGAGCAAGTCACAAAGTCGCACGCTATCAATGGGCTCAGAGGCACCAAAATTTTACCGTGGAGGATTGGAAACGAGTAATTTGGTCTGACGAATCTCGTTTCTGTTTGTACTTCAATGATGGGAGACAAGTGCATCGCAAGCCCAATGAAGCCTTTAATCCTGATTGTGTCGAAGGTATTGTTCAAGCTGGAGAGGGTTCTGTGATGTTTTGGGGATGTTGTTTTTCGTACCACGAAGTGGGCCTTCTCGTTGCAATGATGATGAATTTGAACCAGCATGCGTGCCTCCGCATTCTAAATGACGAAGTATTTCCCTTTTCCTTACATCTCCAGGAGCATCACCACATTGACACTCCTGTCTTCCAAGACGACAATCGCCGTGTGCACAGGGCTAAAACTGTGTATAAGTGGCACGACGAACAATCAGCAACACTCTGTCACCTCGACTGGTCCGCCAAATCTCCCGATTTAAATCCTATTGAAAATCTGCGGGAACATTTAGAACAGAAAGTGAAACGCCGGAATAGACACCCACGTACTTTGGTTGAACTTCGGGACCAATTGAGGCACGAGTGGCTGCAAATCGATGTTCAATACATCCACAATCTGGTGGAGTCTCTACCACACCGGATTCATGCTGTTATCAAGGCAAGAGGCGCCTGTTATTAGGTAAGTTCTGAGAGGGGTGACTAATTTTTTGTCCGGTGTGCTTATTATGTTGGCAATATAAAATATTTGCTTAGTGTTGTTACATAGCTCTGTTTTATCAACAGCATTTTTGCAATTCTCAATGCATTCGCCCTGAAGAAAATTCTTCACGTGCTATAGTGCATGTAAATGTGAACCTGTTGTCTGAAAGTTATAGGTTTCCTGATTTCTTTTTTTTTCAGATGATTCGGTAGGGACTGATGCGTGTTCGATGCCTGTGTTAGGATGGCGCCTCCAAAAAAATCGACTCCTCGCCAAGCGCCTCCTCCCGTGGAAGAAGTGGCAGAGGACCCCGAGGCCGCGACGTCAGTCATTCATGACACCGCCAAAAATTACGAAGAGGTTTCTCTTATAGGCACTGGAGCCTACGGCACAGTGTATAAAGCGCGAGATCTTGCTAATGAAGGACAATTAGTGGCCTTAAAGAAAGTCAGAGTGCCCCTCATGGAAGATGGAATACCTTTGAGTACCCTCAGGGAAATAGCTCTTCTCAAGAAAATAGAAAGCTTTGAACATCCCAACATAGTCAAGTAAGTGGATGCTCTTTTTTCTTCTGTTTTTTTTTCCAGTTAAATCTTTACGCTTTATTTTTGCCTTAGGCCCTGTTCTTTCACTGATCAATCTCTTAAAATATAATTATTATATGTTATATGTTGGTGCTAAGAATTCAGAAAATGTTTCGAAGACACGTTGAAACATAACGCCAGTTCCTGCTGAGTTGATAAAGACAACATTCTGGTTTCTGGTCTCGCGGGGGAGGGCATTGGCCTTCCTAACTGTTTTCGAGAACGGATTTTGCGATAAAATGCGTGAAATTGAAAGGCGCTTTTGTCACCTTTACTTTACTATCTTCCTCACTAGTAATCCATGCCAAATAAACAGATTGCATTCATATACAGACATGCGCTTAGGACGGAATGCTTTAAAGGAGCATATTTTGATAATTTTAAACATACAGACACACAAGAAACGTATTAAGTATTAAATGAATTTTATGACAAAATCCATAGTTTAAGGTACTGTAGAGGAGGTTTTCACACATTTTTATAACGACTTTCCAGCAATATAACTAATGTTTAAAATAAAATTGTTTCTTTCTTAAATGTTCTTGTTCCCTTTTTACATGTATATACTTTTTTATGATGGACATATAAGATGTTCCGCAGAACGGTTTGTTCTCCGGGCATATCTCTAATAGGAATTATTTTGTATATTTTTCAATCATTCCAAGGATCCAAGTTCCCTCCACACACCTTCCAACACAGTTTTTCCTCTTTCCAATTTTTGTCTCATCAATCTCAACTGTTTTCCCGGATGCACTTCAATCTTCGGCCCCGTTGTCTGCTTCAGCCAACGCGCCGCTGGAATGCCGGGAGAAACGTTTCGCGATAGGTGGCGCTGCAGCTGCGTCGGCTTTTTTGCTCCTTCGCTGCGTGCTGTGAGGGAGGAGTTTAATTAAGAACGCGAAATATGCGGCGGGGGTATTTTTGAAAGGAAGGGGTTTATTTTGTAATATGGCTGGCCCTGAAAAGGGTTTTTATGGAATGTGAGTAGTTCAAATATTTATAACGACGGAAAAGAAGTGTTTCCTCGTCATTGAGAACCTGTCTATCTAGTACGAATATTTAAGTGGAAAACATTACGTACTAGGGAAGAACTGTTTGATGATAGCAATCATCACCTCAAAACAGTGTTCAGAGGAAAGACGACAATTTCGTTGGAATAAATATTCGAGAATGTGGTCTGCCAAGTGGTCTTTGTGAATTCCATTAGATAGTGTGCGTTTGAGGGGCCGCCAATTGCTCTCAACACCTTGCGTATGCGCCCGAGTAGTCGGATCTACGAAATTGAGCGAGTGGTTTACTGACAGATGTTGAAAATCACAGGATGGGAGATTGCGGAACACAGCCCACTGATCCGTCATTACATTACTTCCAGGTTGAAAGGGTTTGTGGATGAGCGGCAGCAATGTGTGAGCAGAGCGGTTATTCTACGGGCAGATCTCAACCCTGAATCGTTTCGAATCTCGTTCAAAGATGCCAAGGATCCAGGTGCCCTCAACAAGACGACCACGATTATACTTCCGCTTCCCAACCTTCGCCTCATCCACTTCTACGATTACACCAGGGCCTCCAAGCTGTCCTTCATCTTGTTCGTAGGCTGCCATAAACTCTGCGACTGCTTCTCTGCAAGATTGATAATAGTCACTGACTGTCGCAGAGGATGTGGAAACCCCACCCTGGGAAAATTCCTCAATTGCATCAGCGTAGGACAATCCTTTGGCGAAGCAATATAAAAGAGGCATCACCTTCGTCCTGTAATCGGGAACACTGCTCACTTTTCCCTGTAACGTGATTCTTCCTACACCTGAATTGTTCTAAACGATGACACACATCCACTCGCAAACTCATTGGATGACCTGCGGAGCATCTTCGTTCGGTTGGAAGCAATCCTTTCCGCTCACACCAGGCAATACATGTTTCTTCATCCTTTCCAACTTCGTCGAAGAAACGCCTCCAGTTCCACATGGCGACTGACAGAGCTACAACGCACGCTGGAAAAAACACAAGCCACGTATCGCTTAGAACAGGGCGAACAGAAGTTAGTGCACGGGATTCACGGCTCACGCACTCAGTAAACAGCGATTACATAGCACACACGGCGCGGGAGAAAACGCCGACGCAGCTGCAACGCCACCTATCGCGAAACGTTTCTCCCGTCATTCCAGCGGCGCGTTGGCTGAAGCAGACGACAGAGGCCGAAGTCTAAAGTGTTATCGCAGAGTCTCCACAACGGCCATCGTATACAGGGTGTCTATAAATGAAGTATACAATTTCAGTATGCTATTAAAAATGCGATGAAAAAAACTTACTTTAAACGTCAAGAAAGGTGGCAAGTGTTGAAGTTCGTTATGTCAGGTGATAGATGGCGCCAGGTGTCTCATGTAATGAAAAATCTTGATCTTGAAACCACTATTTTCTAGGGCGTTGGATTGGACGTGGGGGGTCCGACGGCATGGCCACCTCGTTCTCCTGGTATTACCCCTTGAGATTTTTTTCTCTGTGGGCCTTTATTAAGGACATTGTGTACAAGAAAAAGGTTACATCTGTCACTGAGCTCAAAGAACGCATTACTGCAGCCTTCCTCCTTGTTACACCTGACATCCTGCAGCGTGCGTGGGTGGAACTGCACTATCGTTTAGACACACTGCAAGCAACCAACGGAGCACACTTGGAGACCTAACGGCATTAAAAAAATCAGTTACCATGTGTTTTGACATTAAAAGTAAATTGTTATTTACTATAGTTTCTTTTTTCTTTTTTTTTCGAGAGCATACTGGAGTTGTGTACTTCATTTATGGACACCCTGTACTTCGGACATCTGAACATTCCAAATATTTGGAATACAATTTCATGTCGTGTCCTTCTGAACATTTCCTTGTCACAAGGATTAAACCTTCGTTTTCACACCACGTAATACATGTTTGGCTGTCTTTGACAACTTCAGTACACAACCTGAAAAAATTTCAGTGCACCGTCTTAACATACAGACGCTTCGTCACTACGACGATAACAACGTAATAAGCAATGTTGTGGGTGGGATTCGCGATGTACCCCGCGTCGAAAGCACAACCCCCCGAAAATCTTCACCTGGAGTCTGAGTTTTCAATTTCAATTCTGAAAACGTATTTTTCAAATGTTGGATTTCTATTGTGAAACTTCCATCTCTTTAACAACGCAGAAAGTGCAGTATGCGATATTTTCTTGCTTGCGTCTTTTATGTTTAGTACTTACCGAAAAATGGGAATAATAAAGATGCCAGTATCAATTTTTGACACTATGAACTGCAGTTAGGCATTCTAAAGGGACATTGTACTAATTCAGGCTGAAGTTCAGCTGTACAAGACGAGAAAGGCACGTGCGCACACTACAGATATGCGTAGTCATGACATTGATATCGCGTGTGGTGCTTATGAGACTGTTTAATCACTAGCGTTTTCATTGAAAGCCATACACCAGTAGACGAAGCTGTACTTTCTGAAATGAAACACCGTTTCAAAATGCAACTATTAATACAAGTGTGTAATACACTGAAGTGCCAGAAAAAACTGGTACAGACGAGCTTAAGCAAAATACATAGCAACGTCCCCTATGCGCGTGCGTAGTCGGTTGCGTCCGCCAGTGCGTATATAAAGCGATAGGCATCCTTGCTAGCTGTCAGAGCTGTTTTCCGCATGAGAATTACAAGTAATAACGATTTAAGCGATTTTGAACGCGGTGTCATAGTATTTCGGAGGTAGAAACGAAGTTCGGATTTTCACGGACGACCATTGCAAGGGTGTACCGTGACTACAAGAATTCCAGCAAAAACATACCCTTCTTTGATGATCCCATCAAGGAAGGGTATGTTGTTTACTTTGAGAGAATTGAGACAGCGTTGTTGTGTTCTTTCTTGGTGAGCCAAAGTTGAACCTTGATCAAATCGGAGAAGAGTATCTTTTTTACATTCGGTTTGGATGAAAAATTGGTTTCGCATTTCATGACTAAATCACATATGCGCTATTTAAAAATTGTTAAATCTCTGGGACGTAACTTTGTGGCTCCACTATTTCGTGGCTTAGTAGAACAGAACCCTAAATGCTTTATCAATACGAGGTCCGATCAAAAAGTTTCGAGACTAGGCCGATATACAACAAAGTACTTACGTTACTTAAGTCTGGCTATAATCTCCCTCAAAGTAGTCTCCTTGGGCAGCGATACACCTATGCCAGCGTTTTTGCCACTGTTGGAACGCTCCCTGGAAGTCCTGTTCGCGAATCGTGCCAAGCACTGTCTGCGATTCACGCTGGATCTCGTCCACGGTTTCAAAACGGCAACCCTTGAGCTTCAGCTCTATCTTGGGAACAGAAAAAAGTCGCAGGGGGCCAAATGCGGCGGGTGAGGAATGATAGCCGTGCTGTTGCAGCTGTAAAACTGGAGTGTTGCTAACGCTCTCTGAGCTGCTGCTTTGCCGTGATGGAGAAGGAAATCGCACCTGCACCACATTTCAGGTCGTTTGCGGCGAATGTCCTCCCTAATACGCCGCAGAACATCGCAGTAAAAAAGGGCGGCGACGGTCTGGCCCTGGGAGACAGATTCAGGGTGCACAACCCCACAAATGTCGATGAACACTATGATCATGATTTTGGTTGCGCTCTGGACCTGTCGGGCCTTCTTCGGTCATGGAGATTCCGGGCTGTTGCATTGTGACGACTGTTGTTTGGTCTCCGGGTCGTAACAGTAGACCCATGTCTCATCCCCAGTGATGACCCGCGTCAGGAACGTTGGTTCATTCACCACCTGCTGACGAAGATCTTGACAGAGTTCGACATGGAGCGCCTTCTGTTCGGGATTCAGAATCTTTGGCACAAACATTGCAGCAATGCGGTGCAAGTTCAAAACCTACGTCAGAATTTCTTGCACTGTTCTGTATGACACATTCACGATGGTAGCAATGTCTTGAATGGTTCTCCGATGATCCTCATGCACCAGTTCCTTAATTCTGTCCACATATTCGGGATTTTGCTCGTGTACGGTCCCCCTGACCTCTCGTTGTCTTCCAGTGCCGTTCTGCCGCTCTTGAAGCCTGAGTGCCACTCGAAACACCTCGCACGAATTATTGCTTCATTGCCATAAGCCTGCCGCAACATTTCATGCGTCTCCGTTCCCGATTTGCCGAGTTTGACGCAGAATTTGATGTTCGCTCGCTGCTCTAGTTTGCAGTCCATACCGAAATCGCAGCTGTGTTCTGCACGTGGTCGCCAAATATCGTGTAGCACAGCTGCCGATGTTCACAGAACGACGCCACTCGGCATAATGACTCATGATGGTCATTGCCCTCGAACGCTGCTCGCGCATCCGCGCACTGCCATCTGTTGGCTCGCTACGTACCTACTCACGAACTTTTTGATCGCACTACTTATTCAACATTCCCATTGCACTCAGAACGTGCAGAAAAAAAGTGTTAATCCACGAGTTCCTCACCGAAGCACTGATCACAGATGTGAAAAATTCACTTAATCTAGAATCAGGATTTTTGTAGACAGGTAGATTAGTCCCCAGAGAAGTTTGAGTTTCATAGGCTCTATGATTTTTGCAAAGCGATAAAATATAATTTGTAGCGCTTTTTGTTTTTCCTTTCGCCGCCAATTCAACTTGAAATAAATCATTGTTAAGGATCATCTTATACTCCTTTAAAAGCATAAATTTACTGTAATATTTAACATTTTGAAATTTCGTTTGTTAGTTTTTTACATTTATACGTTTCTTAAGGCCATCCCAAGAGAAACGTACACTGCTGGACAATTGCTAAGGACGGATCATAAACTGCTATATAGCGCATAAAAAAGTAAGTGTGGTTGGATGCCAAGTGAAATAAAATAATGTCAGAATGCCAGGACATTACAAGAAAGACAATTTATTGTGCTCTGAAATCCAGAAGGCTTTGGAACGTGTTCAAAGGACAAACAGGCCATTTTGTGCAGAATACGTAAACGTGAAAAAAATGCAATTACCGTCCGCAGGCGTTCCGGCGTAAGATGTCAATACGGGATATGGCCACCATGGAGGGCGATGCAAGATTCCACACGTCGTGTCATGCTTTGCACAACATTATCAAGCAGCTGTTGGGGTAATTTATCCCATTCCTCTGTCAGTGCACGGATGAGGGTGTCCTTGTTTATTGGAGGGCATTGGCGACCAGCAAGACTCCTCCCCAAAGCATCCCACACATTTTCAATGGGATTCAGATCTGGAGAACGTGCTGGCCATACGAGGCGTTGAATATCCTCGCTCTCAAGACACTCCTGACCAGCGACTGTTCGATGACATGTTGCGTTGTCGTCCATGAAAATGAATCTATCACCGACAGCACCACGGAACATGCAAAATTGAGGTAGCAGAACATCATTAATGTATCGTTGGCCAGTCATAGTCCCAGTTGGAAGCACATAGAGGGACGTACGGCCATTGATCATGATGCCAGCCCATACCATGACACTACATGTCGGATATCGGTCCCTTTCCTGTATGTTTGCTGGACAATATGCAGTACCACTATCACGCTAGATCAGTTGTCGTCGACAATCAGGCGATAGACTGTTTCTACTCTCATCTGAGAAGAGGACAGCAGACCAGTCGTTATCAGTCCAATTGCGATGTTGATGGCACCATTGCAAACGGGCGGTACGGTGACGTCTGGACAATGGGATGCACACAACAGGACGGCGGGCGTACAGTCCTCCTTCATGCAAACGTCTGGCGACAGTTTTTCGGGAGATCCGCTTGCCAGTAGCAGCCATAAACTGATTTGCTACCTCACTAGCTGTGCTGCGCCGGTGTCTTTTTGTTGATAGCACTATGTACCGATCTTCCGCAGGTGTCGTACTGCGAACACGACCTCCCCCGTGACGTTTGCTACACTCTCCATTTGTTTAAAATGATTTACAGAGCCTTAAAACAGCACTGTGGCTGACGTCGAACTCCCTGGCAACATCTGTTATTTTTCGCCCTTCTTCAATCTTGCCAATAATACGGCCACGCGTAAAATCATCTAGGTGATGTCGGGAAGACATTCTGAAAATTGCAAGTTTGTCAATTGATTCTTTCCCTTTCAACTTTGCGTTTGAACAACAACGGTCAATACGCGTCAAATCCTTTATATCTCTTATCAGCGCTATGACGTCACGAACAAGTTCGGCAATCCAAAATTTGCATACGCACAACACGTCTTACTGTATCCCGCACTTATGCTAATTTCCACATTTTCCTGCCTTCCATTTTATGGTTGCTATCGTTGCTATTGTCATCCGTCCTTAGCAATTGTCCGGCAGTGTATAACCGAGGTTTCACTATATGTAATTTTGTTTAACCAGATAGATGGTTTTCTCAGCGTATCACTTGAAAACACGTGTTGGCTCCTGAAAACCAGATGCTGGGCCAAAAATTTTGGGGGTTTGATCCACCCTTGCAATGAACTTGATTTTCTGTAGCAGCATAACCCGACCTAAAACGATATTACGAGAATTTGACTCCTTAATTTTAAAATCTTGTTTGAATCCTAAATATCAGTTTGGGTGTGTAGATTAAAATACTTTAGAATTCAGCGTAATTAATTTGGTCATTATGCCGCAATATTGAACTCTCCATCCTATTTCGGACACATTGAAATTTTCCTCCGTAATGTTTAACTACAGTTTACCTTTCATTGATTCAGAAGTGTTGGTCTTTTTGATGTTATTTTTATAACTAGAAAACTGATTTTTTTTTAAATGTTAAAAACCGAAAAATACTTATTTATGTGCTAATACTTTCAGAAATATTTTCCAAAGATGGAAAAATATTTGCTAAAAATAGAAAAATATTTGGTAAAAATGGAAAAATATTCGCTAAAAATAGAAAAATATTTGAAAATAAAAACTATTTGCTAAAAAATTAAAAATAAATGTATTTTCTCCAGCAATAATATAACTAGTTATTTTCTGTGATAAAAAGATATCGTTCGCGCTCAACTTACTACTAATCACAGCTATAAATTTGATGATTCTTTAGAGTTGCAGGGGACGATTTTTTTTATTTTCGTTTGGTCTTGACTTAATTTCCTTGTGGACGATAAGGCCATAAGTCACATTCATCATAGTTTTTTTTTTTATAAGATGCTGTTACGTTTTTGTTATTTGGGTTTCGGATTCTCTGGATCCTTTTTCACTCACAAACTCGCAATAAAGAGGCAAAACACTAGTTAAAACTCGACGCAAAAATTTATTCTGCACAGCTATATAGTTCCTAGAAATAATGAACTCGGCGCACTGTACAGCCGCAATTTAGCACGTAATACGGGAGCAGAATAATATCGCAGAAAGAGCATTGTGACCACAGCAATTGAGCAGTATCGCATCAACAACAATAACGCGAGCTGCGTATGTATACTATGCCATGATCTACCCCCATTAATTCTTGAATTAATAGGCGGTGTGATCAGATCTGCTAATTCTTTTGGCTCATAAATCACCATAATTCCGTGTCGTACGTGGCCGCTAGACTAAACAACTTGGTCGAGAGCTAATACAACTCGAATCGAAGCCATTACAGCCACTTACAGAGTTTAATGGAAAAGAGAGTAGAAGTTAGCAAATAATAACAAATGTTTCCCCTTTTGAATGGAATGTCAAGTACCAAGGTCTAGGGGTGGTCCGGACTCAAAAACACGGCACGTGACGGACATCAGAGATGTAAGAAGGGAAAACGGCAGTTGCTAAGATGGTATCCGCTAACGAGGACCTATGGAAAGATGAAAACTATTCTCTGCGGTAAAAGAGTGATTCCCCTGCATTGGGATAACGCACGAAGAAAGTCGAAGGCGGTAAGGTATTCTGCCCGCGAAGAAAGACGACCGCTTGAAGGTACGCTCAGGTGCACTCGAGATCTTCGCGAAGTGGAGATTTTCGGAGAAGTGTGGAGAGTGATCCGGACAGCGAATTACTTTCCATCATGTTTCAAAAGACTGTGAATGAGAATTCAGGGCCATGAGTGCCATTCCTCCACCAAGACGCGTCATATTCCCTGGAGGGTTCGGGAAGGGGGCTGTCGGCTTGCAATTTCTCTTCCCAGGGCATCCCAAGCATGCTGTATCGGGTTCAGGTTTGGAGATCTGTCGTGCCCCTTCATTCTGTGGATATCCTCACTCTTATAGGTATTCGTCGACTAACCGAGCTCTACGGGGAGGGGTGTTATCGTTCATAAAAAGGAAATGGGGCCAACAGCTTCCCTGAAAACCGTACATAGAGCTCTACGATGCCATACCTGTAGCGTGCAGCAGTCAGGGTGCCTCTTGGAAATATGGGCAGCGTCGTGCGTCCGTCCAAAATGATGCCATCTCAAATCAGGAGTCCTCCACTACCGTACTGGTCAGTTTCCCTAATGTTGTAGCGAAGATTTCGGTTTCCCGCCTCTCTCCAAATGTGCACACGTCGAGAATTCGTGTTTAGACTGTATCGCGACTTTTCACTAGGGTGGCCATATGAGAAAGCAGGACACTCTGATTTTTTTTCACGGCATTTCATATTACATATTTCTTTAGTAGTAGGGTGTAAATGTTACCGTAAAACCCCGAAATCCGTTATTTCGCGAAATTACTAGTAAGAACGCAAATTGTCCACTAGCATTAGTAACTTCGTGTTTTTACTAGTAATATCTAGAAATGACTAACATCCTCAATAAAATGCCGAATATAAAGTTTACCTCGGGTATTTACTTAATTTTTTAGTCAAAATCCGTTCTCACCACACGCGGAACAGTAAAAATCCGAAATGATTACAATAGATATGAACTCGTATGGTAAAAATAAAGTACACTGAATAAAATACAGAAAATTATTTATTTGAAAATCACAAAGTAAGATCAATTGAATAAAATACAGAAAAATTATTTGTTGAAAAATCATAAAATAAGAACATTACAATTTACTTGTTATTACATGACCCACTATTGTGGCATTAGGAGTTACACAAAACATTATTCTTTTTGCATTCGATTTTACGATTATTCGCTGAATACCTCCTATTTCCAATACATAAAAGCGACTCAGGCGTCTATATTGGAACGAAGTTTTTTGGGGTGCCAAATTTTCTTCTTTAATTTCGTTTAACAATTCTCCGTATTGCTCCCTAGTTAAAATAGTGTACTTTGAAAGCTTCGTATCATAACTAGTTAATAAATCGTTTATAAATTTCTCTTTCCGCACAACAAGCGAAGAATGATTCATTTTGAAACACTAACACAGATTTTAAACCGAAATACAAAACTCACGACTTAACTCTCTCTGACGCGGCAACTTTCGAACTTTGCAGCTACATCGCGTGATGTTCGTAAGATCGACGTCACATGATTGCATTAACCAATTGGAGCGCGCCTTTCGTATACGTAGAACACAACAGTTCGGATATTTACTGTTCCGTGTGTAGTGAGAACGGGTTTTGACTAAAATTAAGTTAATACCCGAGGTAAACTTTTTATTCTGCATTTTATTGAGGATGTTAGTCATTTCTAGATGTTACTAGTAAAAACCTGAAGTTACTCGTGGGCACTTCGCGTTCTTACTAGTAATTTCGCGGAATACCGGATTTCCGGTTTTTATGGTAACATAAATAACCACGCAAGAACAAATAAATTAATTTGTATAGAGAAACAGTGTAAAATTACACACACAAAAAAGAATCTCACCTGTAAAATATTTATCATCAATTCTATGTTGTTTGACATTTTTTTCCACTTCTAGAAGATTGTAGAAGTTCTTTGCATTTTAGAAAAAGCATATTTACAATCAGCATTGAAGTTCACCCGACTTGCAGTTCCCTTTTCACACTGTCAACATCGAGATTATTTCGTTCATTCCTCCAAGCAGTTTTCATGAAAGAAAACACCCTTTCGCAGTGTATATTAGAGCAAGCAATGGAAAATTGCTGCTCTAACGCACACTTCTCATAATTTATGGGGTGTTTTTAGTCAACGGAACAGCTGCAGCGGTGAAAAGCAAATGACGTCAGAATATGGTTTCACCAAACCTCGCTGGGTTGAATGATTTTTAGCTTTTCCTGAAAAGCCGGACAAAAAGCGTCCGGATTAAGCTTTTAGCCGGACGCCGGGCAATTCGGCGAAAAGCAGGACAAATTGCCACCGTACTTGTATCTGAAGAGAGAACATAGGCATCAGGGGTCAAGGGCTGATGTTATCGGGCACAATTCAGACGGAATCGACGAAAAGCAGGACTGTCCGGCCTAAAGCAGGACGAATTGCCACCGTACTTGTCACTGAAGGGAACACAGGCCCATTGATTAGAGGGTCAAGGGCTGATATTATCGGGCGCAATTCAGACGGACAATTCGACGAAAAGCAGGACTTTCCGGCCTAAAGCAGGACGAATAGCCACCGTACTTGTCACTGAAGAGAACATAGGCTCATTGATCAGGGTCCAGGGCTGATGTTATCAGGCACTATTCAGACGGAAAATCGACGAAAAGCAGGACTGTCCGGCCTAAAACAGGACGAATTGCCACCGTACTTGTCACTGAAGAGAACACAGGCCCATTGATCAGGGGTCAAGGGCTGATGTTATCGGGCGCAATTTAGACGGACAATTCGACGAAAAGTAGGACTTTCCGGCCTAAAACAGGACGAATAGCCACCGTACTTGTCACTGAAGAGAACATAGGCCCATTGATCAGGGTCCAGGGCTGATGTTATCAGGCACAATTCAGACGGACAATCGACGAAAAGCAGGACTGTCCGACCTAAAGCAGGACGAATGGCCATCGTTCTTGTCACTGAAAAGAACACAGGCCTATTGATCAGTGGTCAAGGGCTGATGTTATCGGGCGCAATTCAGACGGACAATTCGACGAAAAGCAGGACTTTCCGGCCTAAAGCAGGACGAATAGCCACCGTACGTGTCACTGAAGAGAACACAGGCCCATTGATTAAGGGTCAAGGGCTGATGTTATCGGGCGCAATTTAGACGGACAATTCGACGAAAAGTAGGACTTTCCGGCCTAAAACAGGACGAATAGCCACCGTACTTGTCACTGAAGAGAACATAGGCCCATTGATCAGGGTCCAGGGCTGAAGTTATCAGGCACAATTCAGACGGACAATCGACGGAAAGCTGGATTGTCCGGCCTAAAGCAGGACGAATCAGGACGAATGGCCACCGTGCTTGTCACTGAAGAGAACACAGGCCCATTGATTCGGGGTCCAGGGCTGATGTTATCGGGCGCAATTCAGACGGGTTCTGTACGATGCGGCGAGTGGTGACAGATCACCGGCCTTCCTGGGTATAGATCTCTCTCGTGGAGTGTTCTGTAGGCTGTTTGCCTCGATATCACAGGTCAGTGATATCGTTTATCGAGGTCCAGTGCGTTTCAGGCCGATGACGTACTTTCGTTATTTGCATATATCTGAAAAGTTAGCACAATGTTGCTTACAGTGGTGTGCAAAAAAGTATTTCATCTCTTGCAAAAACCGTGAATTTTTAAGATTAACCCTTTTTTTTAACTAACTAATTTTCATAGTAATTTCATCATTTATATGTCATTAGATGCAAAATTTAATGGAGATTTCAAAAATGTCTTAGTTTGTAGCTGTAGCTACTTGTGTTCTTAAGATGCATTACAAAAAACATGACCAAGTCGAAATTATTATGAAAAGGATCATTTATCCAATACTTAGGTTTACAGCGATAAATTGTTGTTGTAATTCATAAGGAATGAAATAACATTTAAATACAGAAATATAATGAAGCAAAATTATAAAACGTACCTAATATTTTGCTGCATAGCCTTTAGCTTTAATCACAACTTTGCATCTTGATTGTGAACAAGGTTTTGTAAAAGATTGGGTTGAACAATGTGATTCCAAATTTGAATTACATCTTCAATGAGTTAAATTTTGGTTGTGGGCTTCTTTTTTGATAGCTCATTACGACACTTTGAAACACAAATTTTCGATCGTGTTCAAGTCTGGTGACTCTGGTGGCCAATCAAGATGCTGAACATTTTTTTTCCTGAAACCACCTTTTCACTACTTTAGCACAATGACAGCGAGCATCGTCATCTTGAAAAAATTATGCCGTCATAAAATCTTCTAGATGATGGTAGCATCTTGTTTTCTAATATCCAGATGTATTTCTGGTTCATTTACCGAATCGTCGACAATATGGAGGTTCTCAACGCCATGTGCACACATGCAGCTCCAAACCATGACCTTCACTGGGTGCTTAACAGTAGTCACTAAGCAACTTGGATGGAATTCTTCATGCTTGAATCTCCTTTTATAGGCACTACTCCGATTCCCATTAAGGCAAAATTCTAATTCATAACTGTTCTCATTGCTTGGTTATCTATGAGACATGCTGTTTTGCCCACTGAAGTCTACGCTGTCTTTGGTTTGCAGTTAACAGTGGTTTATGCCTGCCTTTTCATCCATGTAAGCCATAGAGTGAGGCAGCCTCCTAACAGTAGATGTACTAACAGTAACATCAGTCACTTCAGATCATTTTTGAAGCAATTAATGTGAACTGAGCCTCCTGTCTGCCAAGCTGAGCTTTCTGTGCACTCTGTCTTGCCTGGTTGTAGTGGATCTGGGCCTTCCACTGCGACGCATATTTTTAATATCACCACTGTCTTTTACTTTTTCAGTAGTCAAGTAACTGTAGATTGATTACAATCCACTCTTTCAGCGATTTGCTTTGAAGAATTTCCTTCATCATGCAGAACAGTTATTTTTACTCTATCCGCTTACACGATTCCGCAGTTTTAACAATTATTGAGAATGTACACAAATTATAGCCAAAAAACAACAAGAAACAACCACTACAATGCTATAGTAGATCAGATCAGATCAGATCAGATGTAGAGAATTTTAGGAAGGGAGTGTCTGACCCCAGGTCTTAAACAACCCTTAGAAATAGGAAGCTAGGAGATTTGGGCTTGAGTGGCCGATAGGAAAGTGACACGGAAGCGAGGTAGAAAGAGGGAGGAAGACGCCTTTATTTATTACCCGGGGTCCGAGGGCTTAACGAGCACATCCGACGCATATATTATGTCATATCTTATGAACAGAAGTAGCTACAGGAAAACTGAGATACTTTTGAAATCGCCATTAAATTTCGCATCTAGTGGCATAGGAACGATTAAATGACTATCAAAATTAGTTAGTTAAAAAAAGGGTAAAACTTTAAAATTCACGGTTTTCACAGATGATGCAGTACTTTTGCACGCCACTGTAGTTACGTCGACTTGGCGTTTCGTTCCTTCATCTTGCACATGTCTCTGAAAAATCTTTACAATTGGACGTCTCGTTTTGGACATATCCTCGAATTCACATTTGTCACATGTAATTGTGGTGCCCACAATGTATTTCAAAAAAAAAAAAAAAAAAAAAGAAAGAAAAGGAGGAACTAACGGCGTCAGAGGAAACGAATCTACGCGTGTGTTATGGCTCTCCTGGGATTCTAAAGCTAATCGTGTCTTACGTAAGGTGGCGGAAAGGTGCGATGACCGCTGCAGACGTTATTCGTAATGCGTGGGCCAGTGATGCATCGGAAAGTTACTAAAACTTAGTCGAAGCTATGCAGCCGTGAATCGCTGCGATTTCAAGGTCAAAGGCAATCCAATACGTTACTAGTTATTTAGTACTAATAAAATTGTCACAATGTGTAGTACATGCAGTGTTCTGGAAAAGATCGTTATAAACAGATTAAGGATTGATATGATTGATATTTTGTATCATCAGCAATTTTGCTAATATAATGTACCGAAAAATGTTGGTAAAGAATAATACAGCAACCGAAAAATTGTTATTCGGCCGCCGTCGGGGAATCGAATTCCGAATCTCTCGATATCTGTAAATTAAAAGCGATGTTATATTTTCCCTCGTCGTCTTTTGATGTTTTTCCACTATCACGGATGGCCTAATAGTTAATTATATTTCTTGTTCTCTGAAAACGAGGTGTCGGACAATTCAAAGAATGCGAATAAAATAAGCATTTGGAGCCTACACGTTCATTGCGGAAATCTTTTCTTTTACTTTTCCTTTTGTAAGAGAGAACAATGCGTAGGTTGTTCAATGGGATGGAATGTACGGTGGGTATGCCCACGACCTTCGTCATGGCGACACACCGTCACTTGCACCCAGAAGCCTTGAACTAGCTTCGTCAGAATTAATGACAGACTCCAGTTGGTCTCAAAAAAATTTTCCGTAACAACCGACACCCGCCTTGTAATGCATTTAACAAGGAACCATTTCCTATTTATTCAAGAGACCCGATGCTCCACTTTATTGCTGATGATAAATTCACTAGTGTCTGTACATTTCTTCATCAACTATTCGTATATAAAAAAAATTGCATCCGAGTTTGTTTCGGAAACATTTTCACTTATATCTCTGAATACTAGATCTCTAGCAATTCCTGGGAAGTACATGAATATACACGTCCCTACTTCTTTTAAACCAACTTGTGCCTTAAAAACCATATGTACCAAAAGACCAAATATGCTCGATTCCAAACTCATAGTTAAATAAAAAAACAGATCTCTACATGTAAGGTTTCTTGTCAAAAGCGTATTAAAAATTGAGAAAAACCGGCTTCAGAATTCAGTGGGGAAGGGCCCATGCGTTGAGCAAATTCGAAGTGGCCACACGCACTCTCTCTCTCTCTCTCTCTCGGCGGCAATATAAACGGTGCAGTTGCATTTGGGAATACAAATCATCATGACTTTGTGTCCCCAACTATTAAATACACTGAGTTAGCTTTGCATTAGAAGTACCTACTACCTACCTAATGACACGTTGGTCCACCTTTCTGTGCAGTCACGGCTAGCAGACTTCTTGGAACACATTCTGCAAAATGTCGAACATCCTCCATGCGTAACTTGTTCCCAAATACTGGCATCCGTCGTCCAAGCCCAAACTATCTGGTCACGGTCAAATTGGTCTACGTCGTCACGTTTCCCCAGTACTGGCAAACGTTTGCTGATTACGTACAGAGTTCACAATTTATAGGCATTGATATCACATGGTACGTCGTTATCGCTCAGAATATGTGAAACGGCAGTGTTACTAATGCGAAGTTGACTCAGTGTATAATTACATTTTGCAGTTTTACACAACTGGAAGACATTTATTTACCAGGCTCTAGGCTCAGGAATGTCTTTACAGAAGTATTTAACCCATTTTTTTCATGTTCGAAAAGCATGGTTCACATGGACCCCTGGGATCCGGGATTAATCGAGTTTTTTTTTTGTTTTTTTTCAGGACCTTGATTTTCCATATTTTTTGTGAAGGGTCCTGTAATTTGTTTCTTGCAATGAAAAAGTAAAAGTACAACTGCATGTTTGGATTGGTTGCTCTACTTTGTTCTTGTTCCATTCGGCGTCCTCTCGCGATGACGTAACTTCCTTCATGGAGTGTGGAGGCGTGATGTCATCTTTCATCTCATGTGGTGCCGTAGTGCAAGATGTTTGAGAGCCATATTTCCGTGGACCTTGGTTTATAGCGCCACAGCAGAATGCGGAAACCATCCCGCAAGTCCAATATGGCCGTTCCTTCTAGCACGCGCTTTCTTCACTGAATGGAGATTTATATCTGGCCTCCCTGCCGCGACTGTGCCTGGGAATAGATGACTATAGAAAAGGGAATCTTCAGTGTCATGGAAAAATTGATTTGTATGTTATTTTTAATGTGCTAATTTTCAGATTGCTTTATATAAATTTTATACAGATAATTTTTTTGTACGGGGAAATTTTCCACTTCATTAAAGATGTATAACACACATTGAAGAACACTCTTTAACAGCGGAACCCATAAATTTTCCACTTAATTAAAGATGGATCACACGTTGAAGAACACTCTTTTGCAGCGGAACCCATAAATTTTCTACTTCATTAAATATGTATTACATGTTGAAGAACACTCTTTAACAGCGGACCCCGTAAATTTTCCGCTGCATTAAAGATGAACCATACGTTGAAGAACTCTTGAACAGGGAACCCATAAATTTTCCACTTCTTTAAAGATGTATCACGCATTGAAGAACACTCTTTAACAGCGTAACCCATGGGACTCCATAAAAACTCTAAATACATAGTAAATTTCCCCCAGTTTGCAACATATAAAACAAGGTACTATAACTCTAGCAAAAATATAAGCTCCCAGAATTTTTTGATGAACTCCTGGAAAACCTCTGGAAAAGTCCCGCAATTTATTTTCTGTAAATCTGCACGAACCCTGAAAACGCTGTTCATAATTACTGAAGATAATAAGGTTCCCAAGTCATTAGCTCCAGGAGCCATTAAAAAATTGCAGTAAATCGAGCTTGTCCGTATGCAGCAGGCCAAGTCAGGCGACGTCTGAGGGCGGCAAATTTTTTTTAAAGAAATTGTATTCTATATTATCCAGCTTTCAGTGAAAGCATCAAAAATGCCCCCCCCCCTTCTTCTCTCACAAATAGTGGCATTACTTTCTTATGAGAACACGGACAAGACTGTGAGAGGCTCTACCACTATATTCATCTCTTTAGAATTCTTGTTTCTTTTCTGGGTTTTTTTTTTTTTTCAGTGTCTCGGGCGATCCAGGAAAGAACCTTTTTGGGTTTTCCACGTTATCGGTCGAACAAGAAATTGCCCGTGACAAGGATTTGAAGACACTAGTTGATAATTTTGCTGCGAACAAATAAAGCGTGCAAAATGAAATTTCAATTCCACTTTAATTTACATCACCAGTTAGTATTAGGTGTGTAACTCAATTTTCGGCCACAGGCACGACACGGTGACATCAAATTATAGCAAATCGAATACGTACCTAATCAGGGAAATAATCCCATCGTGTTGGATACATTTAAGCCATCGGTCAGGGAGCTGCTGAATGCTACTGCAGAAAAAAGAGGGCTGTTTCGAGTTGATAAAGTCATCAATACTTGTGTGGACCTCCTCGACAGAAATGAAGTGCGTATCACTCAGGTGATGTTGCAGGGAGCGCAAAAGGTAATAATCCGACGGGACGGAGTCTGGAGAATACGCTGGGTGGGACAAAATCTCCCATCCCGGATCTGTGATCGTGTTTAAAGTCGTTTTCGCGGTGTGAGGACGCGCGTTATCCTGAAGCAATAGGACCAACTTTACAGGTGTATGGCTTTTTCGCCTCCAGCGCGTCACTCACGCGAATAAGTTGCTAACAATAATGCTCAGCATTGACCGTTTCACCAGGTTTGAGCAACTCATAGTGTACGACACCGCGCTGATCCCACCATATGCACAGCAACAACTTCCTGGCATGGATATTCGGTTTGGCGGTACTGGTGGTAGGATGAGCTGGATAAACCCACGATTTGCGCCGCTTAGGATTATCGTAGAGGATCCACTTCTCATCACAGGTCAAAATCTTGTGGAGGAAATCCTTCTTGAATCTGGAGAGAAAGGACACAACAACATCGTGGCGCCTAGACTTGTTCTCAGCTGTGAGTTGGTGGGGCATCCAACGGCCCTCCTTGTGAACCCGCCCAAGCATGTGCAGGCGCTTTGCAATGTCTTGCCGTGTTACCCCGAGTTCCTGGGCGAGCTCTGACTGTGTGCGACAGGGATCCGCATCCAATAGTTGTTCCAATTCCTCATCGTCAACTTTCTGTGACTGTCCCGGATGTTCTGCATCACGGAGATCGACATTTCCCTGCTTAAACCGCTGGAACCACTTTTTACACGTACTGTAGGACACAGCAGCGTCATCCAAAGCAGCACAGATCATTTGCTGGGCTTCCGCAGCACTTTTTTTCAGCTGAAACGCGAACAGGAGGCAGTGCCTCAAATGTTGCTTCTCGAACGACATTACTTTCACCGTCAACTTTCGTCCCTTCTGGCATTACAGCTATGAGCGGTTACGGTTGCCGGAAAGCTGTTGGATAGCGCTGCAATCAGCCATTATCGCACACAGCTATTTGCATTTGCCGACGTTCTATGATAATAAATAGGCGTAGTTTCCATTAGTTTCTTTCTATTTAGCTTATATCGTAATACATTACGTTTTTGCATCTTAAAATTATTGAATAAATGCAATAAGTTTAGCCACACAAATGAATAACAATTTTTCGGGGTTCAAGGATGACTTGCCTTGGGCCGCAAGCACATTAGCACCGGCCCTGTGTACAGTGGTTGAAAGGTTGATTTTTTTCTCTCGAAATCTACTTGTTAACTGATGGTCCATATTACTGGCTTGCTTATTAGTGCACTTTAATAAGAATATCATCATCATCATCATTGTCAACCATTATCAATCCACTGCTGGACGAAGGTCTCCCCAAGTTTCCTCCACAACGGTCTGTCTTGTGCCAGTCTCCTCCATGTCACCCCTGCATACTTTCGAATTTCATCCACCCATCTCCCATGTGGTCTTCTTCTGGGTCTTTTCCTGTCCCTTGGAATCCAATCTAAAATTTCGGCTGTCCATCGATGATCTGTCCTTCTGGCAGTATGTCCAGCCCATTGCCATTTCAGGGATTTAACTCTGACCATGATGTCTTCCACTTTCGTCATTTTTCGGATCCACGAGTTCCTCTTCTTATCTCTCCTGGTTACACCAAGTATGCACCTCCATGCTTCTTTGAGTTGTCTGCAGCCTTTGTATGTCTCTTTTAGTTAAGGTCCACGTCTCTGCACCATACGTAAGCACTGGAAGGATGCATTGATCAAACACTTTTCTTTTAAGACATAATGGCATATTGCTCTTGAAAATTATGCTGTTTCTTCCAAAAGCTCTCCAGGCAAGTTTTGTACGCCGATTAATTTCTTCATCAATGTGACCCTCACTTGATATCTGCTGTCCAAGATAAACGTACGTGTCTGTTATCTCCAGCTTTTCTCCATCAATCGATAAATCTTCATTTCTTGTAAAAGCATTGAACATCACTTTTGTCTTCTGAAAGTTCATTTTTAATCCCACTTCTTTACTCTTGTTAGCAAGTTCCTGAATCATACTCTGCAGCTCTGATGGGCTAGTTGCAAAAATGACTACGTCATCAGCAAAACGAAGGTGGGTTAGATAATCTCCATTAATCTTTATCCCCTTGTTTTCCCAGCTCAGTGACTGAAAAACATCCTCCAATGTGGCATTAAAGAGCTTCGGAGATATGGTGTCACCTTGTCTCACTCCCTTTCCAATTTTTATGTGTGTTGTATTTTCAAACAGCCGAATCTTTGCACTTGCATTTTTTAGATGTTATTAATAATATTAATGTATGCATCTTCAATACCGCAGGTTTTCAGAGCCATTGTAACTGCTGATGGTTTCACCGAATCAAAGGCTTTTTCATAATCGATAAAAGCCATGCACAATGGAAGTTCATATTCCCTCGCTCTTTCAATTAGTTCTTTCAGTACGTGGATATGATCTATTGTGCTGTAGCCACTCCTGAATCCAGCTTGTTCTCTCGGTTGAGCCATGTCCAGTGTTACCTTCAAGCGGTGTGAAAGAACTTTAGTGAAGATTTTATAAACTACTGATAGGAGGCTGATAGGTCTGTAGTTTCCGAGATCCTCAATGTCACCTTTCTTATGTAGCAGGATCATTGTAGCGGTGTTCCAATCCTCAGGAATCTTTCCTTCATTAAGGCATCGAGTGAAAATTTGGGCGAGTACTGTTTCGATTTCTCTACTTGCTTCTTGTATGATGTCTACAGTAATTCCATCTTCTCCTGGAGCTTTTCCCCGCTTCATGTTCTTGATTGCATGTGCAACTTCTGCTGGAAGGACTGGAGGAACTCTGGTACTGGTATCTTTCATGATGTCTGGAGTGCTTGTATCATCCCTTTCATATAATTTGGAGTAGAAATCTTTCACTCTTGTCAAAATTTCGCCTCTATTTCTTGTTACAGAACCATCTTCTTTTCTCAGTGCCATAATCTGTTTTCTTCCCTTACTGAGATGTCCCTTTGCTATCTTTAGGCTTTGGTTGTTTTCAATTGCTTTCCTCACTAGTTCACAGTTGAATTTTCTTACGTCTTCAGTGATACTTTTTCGTACTGTCTTGCATAGCTCTATATATTCCACTTTGGAAGTTGCATCTTCTTTAGTTGTCCTCATCTCTCTTCTTTTTTGCATCAACATTTTCGTTTTGATAAGAATATACCTACTGCTAAATAAAATTTTGTAATATTAAAATCTATCTCAATACGTTATGTGGGGTGTGGCAAAAGTGCATTTGTTTTTTCTTACTAGCAAACGTCTTACGCAATGAGAAATCCTTACATAGTGGTCAGCACTTGAATGGTGGATCCGAATTTTCTTTGAAGCTTATAGCTGGTTGTACTATCTTTTATGTATTTTTGTTTTAATACACTGCTCAAAATACACTGCTGGCCACCCAAAATGCAACACCAAAAAGGAAGCATCAGATTGGCCTGAAATTCGCAGCATGCGTCGCCCGCGAGAGGACATGCAAGCGATTAGCATTGCAAGGCATATGCAAATCATGTGCGCCCGGCACGCCACCGAGAAGCACTATAAGAAGGGTGCACAGAAGGCGGGGGTGTAAGTAGTGGAAGTGTGTTGTGCTGTCGGACCTGTGCGAGGGAAGGTTCCTGATGATTCGTCGCAGAATTCGGCAGTCATTCCAGCAAGTTTCGGAGTTCGACAGAGGACGAATAGTGGCTTATCGCGACAGCGGTTTATCGTACAGAAACATCGGCGCCCGTGTGGGACGACATCCAGCCACAGTGAGGCGAGTATGGATTCGGTGGGTGCAGGAGGGACGGACGGACGGACCGACGTGAGTGATTGCCGCAGTCGCGGCACACCACCGAACGAGAGGACCGGCATGTTGTGCGGCGGGCATTGAGGGCTCGCACCGCCACATCACGAATGTTAGCGCAGGAATTAGGGTGTGTTGCGCAACAACCTGTGTCAGCACGTACCGTTCGACGTCGTCTGGAGGAGCGGGGACTTGTCGCACGGCGCCCATTGCTCCGATTACCATTGGCGTTACACCACCGGCGAGCGCGGAGGCAGTGGGCCGTTGACCGTCGCACCTGGACTGCGGAATTGCACGACATTGTCTTCTCTGACGAATCCCACTTCTGCCTGCAACACCACGATGGTCGGATCCGCGTGGCGGCACCGCGGCGAGAGACTGTATGACGCCTGCATTATGCATCGCCATACCAGTCCGTCGCCTGGCGTTATGGTTTGGGGCGCAATTGGATATGACACCCGCACCCCTCTGGTATGCATCGCCGTTACACTCAACAGCCACCGCACCATCTCCGACGTTTTGGAGCCTATAGTCATCCCTTACCTGCAGGACCTGCCAGCGGCCACGTTTCAACAGGACAATGTGCGCCCGCACGCATCGTGCAACAATTCTTCACGGCCCACCAAATGTCACTGCTGCCGTGGCCCGCCTGTTCTCCCGATATGTCGGCCATCGAACACGTCTGGTCGCTGATCGGCAACAGAGTGGCCCGGCAAACACCACCTGCGGCTACGCCTGATGAACTGTGGTGACGTGTGGAAGCAGCCTGGACCGACATACCCCAAGCCCACATCCAAAGCCTTTTTCGTTCGATGCCGCGGCGTGTAGCGGCCGTTTTTGCCAGCCATGGGGGCCACACGAACTATGGATGTCTGCGTGTTCCGCAAGTCGCACGGGCCTGTAAGCTCAATCGTTTCATCTTTGTATCTGTTGTTATGTGTCCAGTAAATCTGGCTTTGCTGTCTCGTGCCCTTCTTGGTGTTGCATTTTGGGTGGCCAGCAGTGTAATTACAGAAGCGTGTGACTGGCGACATTATGCAACCTAAACGTGTGACATCTTGCCGAAACGTAGAAACCGATAGTCGAATTTGACGTTGACACCCGAATCATGCATATCCTTATGCGAATCAACGTCTGTGTCGTCAGAATGCAATAATCCTAGTTTGGGATAAAAACGAAGGTTTTTTGGGAGGTTCCTTATTCTGCGGGGTTTATCGTGATACTTTGTTTTTTGAAGTCTTTGGTTCGAACGATGTCTCAGGAGCATGATTTACCGGAATCAAAGGCGTTAACAGCTATTGCCAGGGTGGAAGCAGGTCAGACACAGCGGATGGTAGCAGGTCAGGTCAGACACAGTGGATGGTAGCAGGTCAGGTCAGACACAGCGGATAGTAGCAGGTCAGACACAGCGGATAGTAGCAGGTCAGACACAGCGGATAGTAGCAGGTCAGGTCAGACACAGTGGTTCGTAGCATGTCAGACACGGCGGATGGTAGCAGGTTAGACACAGTGGATGGTAGCAGGTCAGACACAGCGGATGGTAGCAGGTCAGACACATCGGATGGTAGCAGGTCAGACACAGCGGACCGTAGATGGTCAGACACAGCGGATGGTAGCTGATTAGACACAGTGGATGGTAGCTGATTAGACACAGCGATAGTAGCAGGTCAGACACAGCGGATATAGTAGCAGGTCAGACACAGCGGATAGTAACAGGTCAGACACGGCGTTTCGTAGCATGTCAGACACAGCGGTTCGTAGCATGTCAGACACAGCGGTTCGTAGCATGTCAGACACAGCGGTTCGTAGCATGTCAGACACGGCGGATGGTAGCAGGTCAGACACGGCGGATGGTAGCAGGTCAGACACGGCGGATGGTAGCAGGTCAGACACGGCGGATGGTAGCAGGTCAGACACGGCGGATGGTAGCAGGTCAGACACGGCGGATGGTAGCAGGTCAGACACAGCGGATGGTAGCAGGTCAGACACAGCGGACCGCGGATGGTAGCTGATTAGACACAGTGGATGGTAGCTGATTAGACACAGTGGATGGTAGCTGATTAGACACAGCGGATGGTAGCTGATTAGACACAGCGGATGGTAGCTGATTAGACACAGCGGATGGTAGCTGATTAGACACAGCGGATGGTAGCTGATTAGACACAGTGGATGGTAGCAGGTCAGACACAGTGGATGGTAGCAGGTCAGACACAGTGGATGGTAGCAGGTCAGACACAGTGGATGGTAGCAGGTCAGACACAGTGGATGGTAGCAGGTCAGACACAGTGGATGGTAGCAGGTCAGACACAGCGGATAGTAGCAGGTCAGACACAGCGGATAGTAGCAGGTCAGACACAGCGGATAGTAACAGGTCAGACACGGCGTTTCGTAGCATGTCAGACACGGCGGATGGTAGCAGGTCAGACACAGCGGATAGTAGCAGGTCAGACACAGCGGATAGTAGCAGGTCAGACACGGCGTTTCGTAGCATGTCAGACACGGCGGATGGTAGCAGGTCAGACACAGCGGATGGTAGCAGGTCAGACACAGCGGACCGTAGCTGGTCAGACACAGCGGACCGTAGCTGGTCAGACACAGCGGACCGTAGCTGGTCAGACACAGCAGACCGTAGCTGGTCAGACACTGCAGACCGTAGCTGGTCAGACACAGCGGACCGTAGCTGGTCAGACACAGCGGACCGTAGCTGGTCAGACACAGCGGACCGTAGCTGGTCAGACACAGCAGACCGTAGCTGGTCAGACACTGCAGACCGTAGCTGGTCAGACACAGCGGACCGTAGCTGGTCAGACACAGCGGACCGTAGCTGGTCAGACACAGCGGACCGTAGCTGATTAGACACAGTGGATGGTAGCTGATTAGACACAGCGGATAGTAGCAGGTCAGACACAGCGCATTGTAGCATGTCAGACACAGCGGACCGTAGCTGGTCAGACACAGCAGACCGTAGCTGGTCAGACACAGCGGACCGTAGCTGGTCAGACACAGCGGACCGTAGCTGGTCAGACACAGCGGACCGTAGCTGGTCAGACACAGCGGACCGTAGCTGGTCAGACACAGCGGACCGTAGCTGGTCAGACACAGCGGACCGTAGCTGGTCAGACACAGCGGACCGTAGCTGGTCAGACACAGCGGACCGTAGCTGGTCAGACACAGCGGACCGTAGCTGGTCAGACACAGCGGACCGTAGCTGGTCAGACACAGCGGACCGTAGCTGGTCAGACACAGCGGACGGTAGCAGGTCAGACACAGCGGATGGTAGCAGGTCAGACACAGCGGATAGTAACAGGTCAGACACGGCGTTTCGTAGCATGTTAGACACGGCGGATGGTAGCAGGTCAGACACAGTGGATGGTAGCAGGTCAGACACAGTGGATGGTAGCAGGTCAGACACAGCCGATGGTAGCAGGTCAGACACAGCGGACTGTAGATGGTCAGACACAGTGGATGGTAGCTGATTAGACACAGTGGATGGTAGCTGATTAGACACAGCGGATGGTAGCTGATTAGACACAGCGCATTGTAGCATGTCATACACGGCGGTTCGTAGCAGTTCAGACACAGCGGACCGTAGCTGGTCAGACACAGCGCATGGTAGCAGGTCCGACACAACGGATGGTAGCAGAAATCATTGGAGTGTCATTTCCCGAGTGTGTACACGATTCCAGGATACGGGAAGGGTTCGAAAGGAAGGTCAAGGCTGTCCACGAGCAACTACAGCAAGAAACGACCGTTATCTATTGTTAACAGCCCGTCGGAACAGGCTGCAAAAGGCTACTCTGCCCCATCGAGAAATTCTCGTGTGAACAGGACGCAGGTTATCAATTCAAACTATCATCAATCGCCTTCAACAGGTGGCCTCTATGCACGTAGACCGATGATGTGTGTGTGTGTGTCCCTTTAACCGCACGACACCGCACGGCCCGCAGAAACTGTGCTGAGGAACATCGTGGTTGGGGTCACGACAAGTGGAGTCAAGTTCTCTTCTCTGACGCAGTAGAAATTCAGTCTGGAGTCTGAAATTCGACGAGTTCTTATCTGGAGGGAACCCTGCATACGAAATAACCCATCTATTATGCTGGAAACATCTCATTATGGCGGACATGCACTGATGGTCTGAGCAGGCATGAGTATCGGTGGAAGTACGGACCTTTACATCATCCGAAACGGCAGTCTGAAGGCCGAAAAGTATAGAGACGAGATTCTCAATCTTATTGTCATGCCGTATGCTGCAGCCGTCTGTGATTCATTTCTTTTCATAGATGATAACTCTCGACTTCATAGAGATCAGCTAGCGAACAACATGCTTTAAGAGGAGGGAATCGAGCGTATGGAGTGAGCAGCATGCTCCCCTAGCTTGAATCCAATTGAACATGCCTGAGAAGCACTTGGCAGACACATAGCAGCTCGACCGGTACCTCCGTTGACTCTTCGTGAACTACAGACTGCCCTCACTGAGGAGTGGCGAAGATATCCCCTAAACCTCCTCGATAACCTCGTCAATTCCATGCCACACAGGTGTACAGCGGCTTCAGCTGTTCAAGGGGATCTCGCATCCTACTAGAGATCAGTTACCACTTTCAAAAAGGCATTTTTTCTTATTGTTCAGGTATCCGTATTGTTGTATAGCATAGCGTGTCATGTGCATTAAATGATAATATTGCTTAAAAAATTCGCTAATCTGCTTTTTCTTACCCATATTATTGAATCTTTTACTGTACCTTACATATAATTATTATTTTACGTTCAACAGTGTCAATCCCATTTCCTTATAACTCTTTCTCCCTAATTCTTTTGAGCAGTGTAGTTTTAGTTTAATACGTACTACTCACATGAAGGACTTCAAAGCTCAGATGGAATCGAGGAAACAGGCATATTCTCCTTGTGTTCCGTATGATGTGTTAATGCCAAACGCGCGGACAGCGGTAAATATGTAAAGTGACTTCTGAGTGCGCAACAGCTACATGATATTCAGATGTCATCATGCCTTCCATTCCCAGTCAGCTCAAAAGCGTCACTTGATGGGGTGCCACATTTTCAGGAAACAAAACTGACAGTGGCTCCTTTTTAATAGACCTTGCAGACTGATCGTCGAAGTTCAGTCAATCAGGTTATCGTTGATTTTAGAGGCATGATAACTCTCATGGCTTAGGGTTATATAGCACATATTATTTTGAAATCAGGTAGTATAAAATCACTAAAGTATGTCTGTTGAACGCACAAAAAGGGTAGCAGCCTCACACGGAAAGAGAATGCAGGAAAGTAACTCACAACTATAGGAAATACGAGATCTAGATAGACTGCTCAGACCCGTGGCCAAAGGGTCTGAGCAGTCTGAGGTGCTGGAGTCTGACCATTCGTTCCAGGTTGACCCGGGTTCAAGTCCTGGATGAGGTATGGGTTGTGCGTTTGTTCGGTGGCGCTGTCCATTCACTGGGATCAGAAACAGATGACTGCTTACGGCTGACTGGTTACACGAAATTGACTGACTGTTTACTGAAACGGATGACTGCTTACTGCTTTCCAAGTTGCACCTGGTTGTCGTTAAATCTCCCACCCCCTTTCAAATACATTGAACATGCACCATAATATGTATTCGTGATAGCAGATTGCGACATATACCTGTGATTTTACCTTCCTTTTTGCGTTTTTGTGTTTTTACATAAACTTGGGTTTTCGCGTTAAACGATTTCTAACTTAACGACACATTATTTCTCTCTACGAGTTTCAAAGTTGTCATTACTGGCATTTAGTCAAATATCACACTATGTGTAAGGGAAATTTTAAAGTGATTGTAAGAGCAAGCTAAGAACGAGCGATGGATTTACGCAGATTGATTGCTAACGATACTGAGAAGTAACAAACAGATAATGTCGATCACGATTTGTAAAGCGAAGGCGAACTAACGTCTTGACAATTGTATCTTATCGAATTAACGAGTAAATAGTTTGAAGTGCCTGTTCATATCACCAATTTATTATTGTGAAGTGAATGACATTCAACGTTGTTCTTTATTGATGTGCGAATCTACTGAATAAAAGCTCGGGCATCGAAATAGAGATCAATTTGTTTGTTCTTTGACTCTATAGTAAGTAATCGGTTGGTTCCTTGACTCTATAGAAAGCAATCTGTTGGTCCTTTGACGCTATAGTAAGCAATCTGTTGTTTCTTTTAATCTATAGTAAGTAATTTGTCGGTTCTTTGACTCTACAGTATAGTAAGCAGTAATTGTTGGTTCTTTGTCGCATAAACAATTTGTTGGTTCTTTGACAGTATAGTAAGGAATTTGTTGGTTCTTTGACTGTATGGTAAGTAATTTGTTGGTTCTTAGACTTTTAAGCAATTTGTTTCTTCTTTGACTCCATGATAAGCAATCTGGTAAGCATCAGCCCTCACTCTTATTAAAAACCGTAGTTATTTTAAGTTTAATAATATCATTTGCCGCCAAGATTATGGTACACCAATGGGATCACCTCTTTCTTCCGTATTTGCCGAGATTGTCTTACATGTTGAAAATACTGTGCTTACCAATGGAACTTTCCAACCCCTACTTTACACCCGATGCGTTGATGATGTTTTGTTACTTTGGCAATACTCCCTTCCTGATTTACGTGCCTTTACAGAATCCCTTTGCTCCGTTCTCACTTCGATTACCTTCACCTTAGAAATTGAATCTTCTGATTCCTTGCCTTACCTGGATATACTCTTGAAACGCATCCCAGGGGGCCGCATTCATACCTCAGTTTATCGCAAGCCAACGTTTGTTCCAGTGATGATCCCATATAACTCGTTTACTCCTAATAGTTATAAATCCTGTCCACTTCATTCTCTTATTCGCCGAGTCTATACACACTCCTCATCAAACTCTGGGCTCTCACTAGAACTTCAGCACATTTCCACCATGGCCGAGTCGTCCGGATATCCCCACCGATACTTCATTAAAACTCTTCGCAAGTTTCAGCGCCATAGCTTCACCGCACTCCGAACCCAACGTGAATTGCCTGTCATCAGGTTTGTTGGCTTCTATTCCTTACCACCCCACCATATAGTATCCACACTCTATAGGACGTGTCGTAAATTCAACTACAGTTTCGGCATTTCTTCTGAACGCCTTTTCAATTTGGTCAAGTCTGATCGTCACCATGTCTCAATCATGGAAAAATATGGTGTATATTCCGTGCCACTACAATCTATTGATGACTCTCTCCCTATGACATCCTACATCGGATCAGCTTGTCGGTCACTTGGGGTGATTATCTCCGTACATAAATACAATGTTCGCACCCATTCATCCGCAACGGCCTTAGCCCGAACAGTCAACAAAGGCGATTATTTCCCACTATGGAATGATGCTGAATTACTGTGCTCGGCCAGAACTAAAACTGCAGTGCTCTTTCTGTAGAGATTTATGATTTTGCCGAACAATGTTGTAATGAAGAAACCCCGCAAATCATACCTGCTCCCTGGAGGTTCCTGTTGGAGAATCCCACTTCTACTGTAAATATGTTTTGATTTCTTACTTACTACCATTTGTATTTCTTTTCATGCATTTGTACATATTTTCATTTGTTACTTTCTGTGTAAAGCATACGCGACCTTGTAGTACGGCGCCTGCGTTGTATCTTGCTGATGCACATAGGTGCGTATATAAGCCAGCGTGCCCCGTGTGAGGTTTTCTTGTTGTGCCTGAGGATGGGTCTGTAAAAGACAGACCCGAAAGATCTGGCACATTGTTTTAATCATTTTAACCTTTTAAACAAGTTTTAATTTTCGTAAGTAAAGATGTTTTCACAGCTTGCGATGATTCGACCTGGTTTATTTCCTGTTGAAATGGGTTATGTCTTATATTTCGTGCTTAAGACAGCAATATGGTCTACCGGTAAATCTGTTGGTTCTTTGACTATGTACCGTTACTATGTAATTCTATTCAAGTGTGTAGTTGAGCTTGATACATTACAGCTTACAAATTCTACGAGTAACGATATAAAGCATAACCAACTTAAGGGCACAACAAATAGATTAAACAAACAAGTGACCATTTATTTAAGTCTTTAAGGAGACATTTAAACCTTATAATTTTACAGTGACCAACCCTTATAGTTTTACAAGATGTTAAGTAGCGCCACCATTGGTATCATTCTGGGTATCCAATTGCTGCGGCTACTGCGAAGTAAAGAATGAGCAATCTGTATATGTTTTATCGCTTGTGTATGTTTAAAGTGTTAAAATTGAGAATTTAAAGGTTCCTCCGATTGTTTCCTCTCTGGAAGCAACAGATCATGTCCACAGATCAGAGGTTAAAGATCATAAGTCCCGGACGTCTGATCTGAATATTTAGCAGTTTTCTATTAGCATAGATATTATGACAAGGCCAGACTATGAAAATATTCGAATTAAAGCCACCAAGCGGCAGTATTGTGTACCACGAAAAGCTGGGAAACATATTGAAAATCTTAAGCACTTGTATCGAATTTCAGACTTTTCCAGTTCGTCATTAATAAATTCTGTAGTAGAAATTTCATAATTGCTTTTGTCACTTAGCATGAAAATTGTGCCATGCGGAGAAACTCGCGTCAAACGTAGCTATCTATGTCTAATACGATAATAATTTAAATCCAATGTACCGAATTTGGTGTTTATATATATATATATATATATACTTTCTTATTTATGTATGGGATGTAAGGTCAGGTGATGCGTAACATCACAGCCTCTCCTTGACAAATGTCAACCCCGCCTTCTCGTGGTACATCCTGTTCCCACTAAAGGGGCTCTGACGACCGCCAATAGCGGTATAACTATACCATCGGGATTAGAGGAAATGCTATCCCACACTTACCAACCCGCTTGGCCAGCGTGCTGAGTTATGGCCAAACCCCTCCAAAATGACTCCACAACTTAAATCTTGGCCCTCAGTCTCCGGCAGCTGGAATGTACCTGGCCAAGGCAGCGGCCAGTTGGACATGAAGGCAGAGGGTGCTAAGAATCCCCGGAGGACCGCACTAGGCTGCCATCTGATGCTGACCTTGGCTACGTATAACGGACGCTCCCTATCTTCTGATTCAAGGCTTTCTTGAATAGGAAGAGGAACTACAAAGGATCAAGTGGGACATCGTCGGGCTAAGTGAGGTAAAGAGAAAAGGAGAAGATCTCATTTAACTGAAAAGTGGACATCTCTTCTACTATCGTGGGACAGATACTGGCAGAACTAGTGGTGTTGGATTTATAATAAACAAGAAACTGAAGGATAAAGTTGTAGAAGTTGAAAGTTCCTCTGACAGAGCTGCACGACTCGTTATCCAACTATCGCGAAGATACCAGGCTCAGATTATTCAAACTTATGCACCCACCACAAGTCATCCTGAAGAAGAAATTGAAGAATTTTATGAGGAAATTCGTGATCTAAATAATAAAGGTAAGCAGCACTTGAAGATAATTATGGGAGATTTCAATGCAAAAATAGGGCAACGGCAACAGAATGAAACTTCAGTAGGTAAATTCGGTCACGGCAACAGAAACCAGCGTGGAAATACTCTCGTAGAGTTTGCAGAGGCAGAAGGGTTTTTCATCTTGGACTCCTTTTTCAAGAAAAAGCCACACAGGAAATGGACATGGAGACATCCAAATGGGACGACAAGTGAAATTGATTTTATTATGTGTAACAAAAAATTCGTCATAGAAGACTGCAATGTGCTAAACAAGTTCAACACAGGCAGTGACCATAGATTGGTGAGATGTAAGATGCACCTCAACACTAAACTCGAACGTAGCAAGCTCATAAGACAAACAAAATGTATTGACATAACTAACCTTAAAAAACACCATAATACCTTCAAATTGGAACTGAAGAACAGGTTCTCTGCTTTAGAAGGCCTAGCATTGGAAGAAGTGGATATTTCTGAAGTTAACAGAAAAGTAACCAAAGCTCTTATGGAAACAGCAACAAAATTAGCTGGGTCTAAGAACAAATTGTATGTGAACAAATTATCAGGAAAAACCAAAATGTTGATGCAAAAAAGAAGAGAGATGAGGACAACTAAAGAAGATGTGACTTCCAAAGTGGAATATATAGAGCTATGCAAGACAGTACGAAAAAGTATCACTGAAGACGTAAAGAAATTCAACTGTGAACTAGTAAGGAAAGCAATTGAAAACAACCAAAGCCTAAAGATAGCAAAGGGACATCTCAGTAAGGGAAAAAAACAGATTATGACACTGAGAAAAGAAGATGGTTCTGTAACAAGAAATAGAGGCGAAATTTTGACAAGAGTGAAAGATTTCTACTCCAAATTATATGAAAGGGATGATACATGTACTCCAGACATCATGAAAGGTACCAGAGTTCTTCCAGTCCTTCCAACAGAAGTTGCACATGCAATCAAGAACATGAAGCGGGGAAAAGCTCCAGGAGAAGATGGAATTACTGTAGACATCATACAAGAAGCAATTGGAGAAATCGAAACAGTACTCGCCCAAATTTTCACTCGATGCCTTAATGAATTGAAAATTCCTGAGGATTGGAACAACGCTACAATGATCTTGCTACATAAAAAAGGTGACATTGAGGATCTCAGGAACTACAGACCTATCAGCCTCCTATCAGTAGTTTATAAAATCTTCACTAAAGTTCTTTCACACCGCTTGAAGGTGACAATGGACATGGCTCAACCGAGAGAACAAGCTGGATTCAGGAGTGGCTACAGCACAATAGATCATATCCACGTACTGAGAGAACTAATTGAAAGAGCGAGGGAATATGAACTTCCATTGTGCATGGCTTTTATCGATTATGAAAAAGCCTTTGATTCGGTGAAACCATCAGCAGTTGCAATGGCTCTGAAATCCTGCGGTATTGAAGATGCGTACATTATTATTAATAACATCTATGAAAATGCAAGTGCAAAGATTCGGCTGTTTGAAAATACAACACACATAAAAATTGGAAAAGGAGTGAGACAAGGTGACACCATATCTCCGAAGCTCTTTAATGCCACATTGAAAAATGTCTTTCAATCACTGAACTGGGAAAACAAAGGGATAAAGATTAATGGAGATTATCTAACCCACCTTCGTTTTGCTGATGACATAGTCATTTTTGCAACTACCCCATCAGAGCTGCAGAGTATGATCCAGGAACTTGCTGACAAGAGTAAAGAAGTGGGATTAAAAATGAACTTTCAGAAGACAAAAGTGATGTTCAATGCTTTTACAAGAAATGAAGATTTATCGATTGATGGAGAAAAGCTGGAGATAACAGACACATACGTTTATCTTGGACAGCAGATATCAAGTGAGGGTCACATTGGTGAAGAAATTAATCGGCGTACAAAACTTGCCTGGAGAGCTTTTGGAAGAAACAGCATAATTTTCAAGAGCAATATGCCATTATGTCTTAAAAGAAAAGTGTTTGATCAATGCATCCTTCCAGTGCTTACGTATGGTGCAGAGACGTGGACCTTAGCTAAAAGAGACATACAAAGGCTGCAAACAACTCAAAGCAGCATGGAGAGGTGCATGCTTGGTGTAACCAGGAGAGATAAGAAGAGGAACACGTGGATTTGAAAAATGACAAGAGTGGAAGACATCATGATCAGAGTTAAATCCCTGAAATGGCAATGGGCTGGACATACTGCCAGAAGAACAGACCATCGATGGACAGCCGAAATTTTAGATTGGATTCCAAGGGACAGGAAAAGACCCAGAAGAAGACCACATGGAAGATGGGTGGATGAAATTCGAAAGTATGCGGGAGTGACATGGAGGAGACTGGCACAAGACAGACCGTTGTGGAGGAAACTTGGGGAGACCTTCGTCCAGCAGTGGATTGATAAGGGTTGACAATGATGATGATGATGATTTATGTATGCTGTTCGATACGAAAAAGAAACTCTTTAGCGATTTTGGGAAAGAGTGCATGTCGATGCCATTTACATACAGTCCAGCGCTAAATTTAGATACACACACAGTGTCAGTTTTGTACTGGTGTTTTTCTTTTCCACTACAATGCAACCCTTGTAGGGTTCTGTTTACACTCAAGTTAGAAAGGTCAGACGGAAGGTTAACATTCCCTTATATTCACTTAAATGTTTTCATTTTATTAAACGTTGTTGCTCCCAGATTAATAAAACATAATGAAGGAATGTTGCTCTTAATTTGTCTTCAAACGTAGAAACGAATTTTTTTTTTTTTTTTTTTTTGTTGTTGTTCCCTGATGTTTGGAATATATTATTTTTGCGGCGAACGTAACGCGTGTAATTTACGATAGAGCGCAAAGTTCAATCCACGCATTATTATCGAAATCGGTTTTGCGGAAAGTCATTACTTTGAGTGATGATAAATGATGGTATTAATGATATCAAGATGGGCGGACCACTTTTAGTAGTGGTCTCAAACAGGTAATTTTGTCTGACATCGGCTTCTTTACTTACTGCACGGCACCATTCAATATACATGCCTGTGTTTCTTCTGCAGCATTTAATTGTATGGCTGATGAAATGGTTTTTGATTTATATAAATATTTCACTGCAAAACACAGCATGTGCGCATTCGTTCACGTGATTTGTGTCAAATACGTAAAGCGGACAATCGATTGCAGAGACTACAGAAAAGCAAATATGTGGCGCCTAACCTGTGTGGGCCGTGGGACCACATGCCCCCACACTGAGCCTATTTAAGACGGGGGATAGGGGGACGCAGCCCCGCGCCCCGCATTTTCGAGGGCCCCAGAATTATGCAGGATGCTTGAAAAATTGACAGAGTTCTACAGTGATTTTTCTTTTTCTTTTTTTGCCGATAGCACGCAAAAACTATGAGAAACTGCCTTGTGAAAAAAAAATTATATTTCTTTCCGCGTTTTTAGGAGTCTGCAAAATGTATAGTCGCCCCCAGTCCATCCTCAAATCTTTCGAAAGCATTACAGTTGTTTTGTTGTACACATCTGTAATTGAGGAAATTTTCATACATTAAGAATTCGTTTGAAGCATGCTATTTGGATCACATTACTTGTCCACTGCGATATAATTTCAACAAGCTGAACCCTGGTGAGTGGGGATTAAAGTAGAAATAAAGTGGTGTTCATTTTTCAACCATGCATTTTTACATTTTCTTGCCACCACTGATTCGTCCATGAATCATCGGATACATACTTTAATACGGAGGGGTTATTTTTATGGCTTCCTCATCATATTTTGGGGATGCTTTTCCCTGGGCATTTTTATTCATCTACCCATAGTGAAATCCTAGATGTGTTACTAATACTGGCGTCCCAAAATACTGTCCAGCCCCCGGAGCCCAGTCTCTTTAAATATGCTTTGTCCCCACAGATGCAAAGCTGTGTGGGGACATTGCACCCACCTATTCCGTAAGCCACAAGAGCTTAGTGAGCATCATGTTTGTGTATATTTTATTTGTTTGTTTCTATTTTGTGTGCTCGCACCCAAATGGAATATCAACATACTTTAGGAATTCTTCAGACGCCATCAAACCAACCCATTTTCCTACGTAGATATACTCAGCTGTGAATCCAGAAATAAAAGTAAAAACACGCTTACTATCCACGTGTCACAAAGTCTCTTCTACCAGTGTGTTCTTATATACTGAGTTAGATCTTTATTAGGAACAGCTACCTGATAACGCGTTGGTCCACGCAATCACAACACGTAGACTTCTAGGAACAGATTCTGCGAAATGTCGAACATCCTTCATGCGTAACTTGACACATGTACTCTGCAGCAGCTCCGTCAATTCAAGCTCATATCGCGGAGGAGGATCAGTGGTTCTCACGCCTCGTTCTAGCATTTCCCACAAATGTTCAATTGGGTTGCAGTCAGGGAGTTCGGCGGTCAAGGCAATGTGGCGAGTTTGTTGTCGTGTTCCTTCAACGACTCAGTAATTATAAGAGCCCAATGACACGGCGCGATGTCCTCTTGAAAGATAGCACTGTGGTCCACGTAAACCTCCTGCATGTGTGGATGGAGATGTTCGGCTTACAGGTTCCTGTAGCTCCCACCATTCAGTGTTTGTGCGATGATAACCAACGGACCTAGGGCTGGCCAGGAAATAGCCTCTCAGACCAGAACACCATCCCCAACGGCCTGTTGAACCCCAACTATGCAATCAGGGAATAGAACTTCATGCTGTTTACGCCATATGCGAACCCGGTCATCAGCATGGTGCAGCAGGAAACGAGACTCATCACTCCAGATGATTTTATTCCATCTGTTGAGGGTCTATTACCAACTGTCCTTGACCCATGCGATCCGTGTTTGCGATGACTAGGCGTCATCATGGATACCCTCGTTGGTCTCCGGTTGTGGAACGCCAGGTGAAGCAAAGTACGGTGCATGGTGCATGTGTGAATAGATCAAACTGCACTGCTGTTGTACTGGTGGGTGAAATGGGTGACTGTTGCACGTCGTTTCTGAGGTACCAGTTACTGATCACGTACAGAGGATAGTTACTGATTTTGTACACCTATTCTCTGTACGCAACCGTTTACTGATTGCGTACAGAGGATATGTGTACGCAACCAATGTAATCCCTTCACATTGGTTGGATATGATATCTGACCAACGTGATCCCTTCTTCTGGGTGTCCGTGCATGGTTAATCCAGTCCTGATACACCCTTGATACAGTTTTGTACAGGAGTAGCCAGCGTGTGCCACTGTTTTCGAAATACTGGCAGCTGCCCTCCGGGCCCCAAATATCTTTCTGGTAGCGGTCAAATTGGCTTTCGTCCCTACGTTTCACCATTACTATCAACCGTTTACTGATTGCTTATAGAGGATAAATGTGCACAATTTATGGTAGCCCATAAATTAATTTTCCGTTCCATGGACTTCCGACTACAACACAGTGTCAGAGAACAGCTTACCGCGCCTTAAGGGAACGGTGAACGTTTCTTCCTCATCACAGAGCGTGGAGACATTCTTCCTTATCATTCTGTTACATTAGGACTAAATTGTGCCGTAAACTCAGAAAGCGACTTCATCGCTCTAAAGTACAGTTAATTGTCTAACAAACGCCGCGGGATAGAGAATGTCTGTTATGTGGTAGCATTTTCCTTTCGAAAGATGGGTAAGGGGTGAGTAGGTTCCGAATTCCGATGCATTAAGATGACCTCACTCATCTTATTGAGATTTTCCGCGGTAATTCAAACTGCTAAACAGACTCAGTTATTTGTGCTGTATTTCTGAAAACTTGCTGTACACCTACCGAGACCGAACAGATGAAATGGAACCGGTGATGTAGCCAGGACTCGCCGTTAGCCACTCTTTGCAGCTGTGTGGCCGATTGGTTGTTTCACCATTTGGCGCCGCTCCTGGTTCCTCGTTCACTTTAACCACGGATCCCCTGGTACGACTCGCATTCCTGAAATACCGTACCAACTCTTCATGCGCCTACAATCTGGCTTTTCATAATCTCTGATAAATCCTTGTTTTTGCCCATCACATCCATAACTTCGCTCTTAACTCAACCACCAAACTCATGTATGCATACCTTTAGCCTACAGGTGAGGCCTTCCTCCTTATGGCAGTATATCGGATGTAACTCATTTTGAATGAGAGTGGTCGTATTTCAGTAAGCACTCAGTACGTACAGCGAAGAGCCAAAATATTATGACCAGCACGCCTTTGTGCAAATCGAAGCAATTGCAAGTAAACGACGTCCCATGTGAAGGTTATGAAAAGGTCGGCTTTATCCAGAAACCTAGGGATTCTTCATTGGGATTAAAGACAGCATTATCGTATCCCAGGAACACGTAATGAAAGTTGCAGATGATGACTCCTGCAGAATGTGTGAAAAGGCAAATGAAACCATAGAACACATTTTATCAGGCTCCTAACTTCTTGCTTCAAAACAATACTTTAATAAACACGACCAGATCGCCAAGATCCTACATCAAGAGCTTTGAATTAAATATGATCTTATCCAAGACCCTTTTATTACAAGTAACAACCAGAGCCTATTCTCTAAAATCTAAATTACATCGTGTACTGAAACAAACCTATCGTCACAGACAAAACCTGTTGGCCACAATCGACCTGACATTGTAATTGAAGACAAAACAAGAAAGATGACACCGAATTTTCGGGTGTAATAAGCATGTCTTTTGAATCCGTTCTGACGCAAATTAAATTTATCAAAGCTATTCAAAGTCAATGGAACCGGTATGGAAAGCAATAGTATCTGACGGAAGAAAGAAGTTTTTCAATCGGGTTTTTAATACCTCAGATATTGCTGTAAACGGAATCGTGAGTTTAAGCCCTCTGGTTGCAGACTTGTGCTTTAAGAAAAACATGAATTTACATGAGAAACATTTCGCACCGGAAACGCTCTCCAACACAGAAAGAATTTTTCAAATCGGACTCTTAGAAATAGAGATATCGACAAAAATAAGATGTGACTTTACGTCCCCAGGTGGGAAAACCGTGCATTATTTTAGGAAGAAGTATTCTCAAAAGGTTTTTCTATATGAGCCGTATCGGTCCAAGAAAAAAAAATTAGTCGAGTTTTCAGGATTCCAGATTTTGCTACAAATACACCAGACTTACGCCACCTGGTGGTCAAACTATATATTTTACAAAAATTAGAAATTATGTGCAAAGGATTTCCCATCAGAACCTGTATCCGGTGCAGAAAGAATTTTTCAAATCGGAGATTTAGAAACAGAGATATAGGGGGAAAGCAATTTACCATTACGCCCCCTAGCGGAAAGTCTATGAATTACTTGAAAATTTTGAAATTATATGAAAAACATGTCACACTGGAAACACTATCCAACAAAGAAGGAATTTTTCAAATCGGACTCCTAGAAGTAGATATATTGACAAAAATAAGTTATATACATCTACGCCCCCTGGCGGAGAAACTGTGGAATATTTTAAGAAGAAAATATTCCAAAAAGGTTTATCGATGTGAGTGACATCAGTCCACGAAATAATTTTTTTAAATCGATATATTAGAAGTTCAGATTTTATAGCAAATACAACAGAAGCCAAAATATTTATACAATACTGTGGCCAAAGTATTTATTACTAAAAATTGGAAATTATATGCAAAAGATTTTCCGTCAGGAGGTGTATCCGCTGAAGAATTTTTTTTTCTAATCGGAGCTTTAGTAGAAGAGTTATCGGAAAAATGCCATTTACTTTTACGCCTCCTAGCGGAAAATCTATGCGTAATTTGAAAAAAGTAATTATCTAAAATACTCTTCGACATAAATGGAATCGAAAGATAAAAGAATGTTTTCAATTGGATGTTTAGAAGCAAATATGTGAAATAAACGTATTTTTGAATTAGACATCATCTGCATTTACGCCCTCTAGCGGCAAAATTGTACATCGTTAAAAAAACGAAATGAAGGATCATCATTCTCATATTTTAAGCTTCGCAATGCAAAAAGAATTTTTCAAATCGGACTAATAGTTGCAGAGATATCGTGGGTACAGGCGGACGGACGGACAAACCAATAACATAAGCACGGTCTTTTTTTTACAAAAGTCGTGCTAAAAACTGAGGAAGACATAACTGATAGTAATGGTTCCACTTACGTAAAACATCGAAAGAACTGTATTTGAGAAAATCTCGAAATATGAGAACCTACGAATAGAAATTCAATGAATCTCGGAATAAAGCATAACACAGATCGTACCAGTTGTCATTTAGGCAACCGACTAAATATCTTTCTGAAAAATCTCGAGAAATTAGGATTGCCACAGAGACTGCTTCACCCAATCCCAAAGGCAGTCGTTCTACAAACCTGCCATATCACTAGAAAATTCCTGAATTCCCAGGCGTGAGGTGAATATCTCCCATTTTTGCTAACCTGCTCTGGCCGAAAAAGTCGACGAGAATGAAAGAAGTAATAATTACTCTTTCTTGGTAATACCGTTCCAAGCCTCAGATGGAGTACAAAATGGAATATTTCAGTTAGATCTAATGCATTAAAGATATCCGTCTTTAATGAGAGATTGAAAAGATTTATTCTATAATTAGCCACGTAGGATCAGATCAGGTTTTTTGAATACGATCCGGAATTGACCCCGATAGGACATAGACCATCATGAATATCTAGGTACAAGCAGTAAAATTACAGCTGCTGCTAGTTGTTAACTTTATGAAGGCATAATGAATTAGCCTAGTCTAATGGTTCCATTTCTTATTAATTTTACAGTTTCGGGTACTGTTCTATAAAAAAGTACTGTTTAATACACTTTATCTAAAAAATAAGCTTATTTCCTATATGCGGAAGTGGTATAGTCACCAAATTTATACCTGTTTAAGGAAGTGTATAAAATATTAAATTTTTCAGGGCTTCATATTAAATGGACCTGTTTAAATATAATTTATGTAAACGGTATGGTAAATATCAAAAGGCGCTAACGCAGTCTTATTTTTACACGGGAATTTATAAACTATGTTGTTTATACTGTCAGTTAACGCTGAATACAAGAAAAGAGAAATGCGACACACACACACACACACACACACGTTGATGAAATACGGAACTTGTATCAAGCCGTCGGATTGGGAATGCGAGAGGAAAATTTTATTTTTTCGCATACTGACATATTTTTTTATGCTTTCCAACCGTAGGTTGAAAAAGCGTATGTGCTCCAGCTTTGTCCGTCCGTCCGCACGATAACTCGCGTAAAAATGGTTTGATTTCGATGAAATTTTAGTATTTGGTAGGGGACCACCTTGGGACGAACTCTCTTGAAAATGGGCGAAATGAGATCAAAGGTCACGACATAGGAGCGGGATCCATTCCATTGCCCTTATGCGCCATAACTTGCGCAAAATGGTTCGATTTCAATGAAATTTTAATATGTGGTAGAAGGACTACCTGGGGACAATCCTATTGAAAATGGACAAAATAGGGTCAAAGGTTTATGTCCTTATGCGTCATAACTTACGTAAAAATGCTTCGATTGCGACAAAACTTTATCATGTTGTTCCGGAGGTATACTGAACCGGTTCTGTTGAATATTATTGAAATGAGGTCAAGGGTCAGGACACAGGAGCGATATTTATTCCACAGCCACTATCCTCATAACTTGACTAAAACTGCTTCTATTGCGACAAAACTTTAGTATGTTGCTCCGGAGATATACTGAATCAATTCTGTTTAATATCATCGAAATGGGATCAAAGGTCAGCGCACTGGAGCGAGAGTTATTCCACAGCCATTATCCTCATAACTAGGCTAAAAATGCTTCCATTGCGACAAAACTTTAGTATGTTGTTACGCAGGTATACTGAACCAATTCTGTTTAATATCATCGAAATGGGGTCAAAGGTCCGGGCACAGGAGCGAGAGTTATTCCACAGCTATTATGCTCATAACTTGAGTAATGGTTTCTGGTATGTTGGAAAGCGTGCCATAATCAATGCATTGCATGATTTTACTAACTTGTTTTCTCTTTTAAGCATTCTTTCAAGGGATCTAGAATTCACCGTGATTGCTCAGCACGTCGTTGACGTACTTTACAATAATTTGGGAATGTATTCTGAAAAAATTGCTGTTAAGTTATCATGTTGTAACATTTTAAATACCTCTTTTTCCTTTTTAAAAGCTAACTTTTTTTGTTCCGTATGTGTGTGTGCTTTTTTTTTTTTTTTTTTTTTTGGGTTCCTACGATTGCCTACTGAATTTCGTGAAGTGTAAATTTAATTCCTGTTTTTCTGTTTTATCTCATGCCTTTTTACTGGAACTTTAATATTACATGAATGATGTTTCCATCAAATGTACAGTAATTTTCTGGTGCTCATATCTTTATTTTCTGAATAATACTTTTATTTTAGAAATTACTCTAGATTTGCTTGTTTGTAAAGCCAGGATTTTACGCATTTTTCATAATGTAGTTTTGTGCTCTGAAAAATCACTGATCTATACGTTTAACGATTTTTTTTTCTGTTTGTGATGTTGCTGTTTACGCACGCGTTCTGGTGGTCATCGGCTCCCACACTCGTTGCAGAGACACCTGCGTCGGAACCGCGGGGCAAAGGGGGCAGTTGTCCCAGCACGCAAATGATTGTGGTGCAAAACATCACATTTGCCTTATCAGTTTTCTTCCTTTTCTAATTACATATGTTCATGAATGGAAATCTCAAACATTCGGGTTTTTTTTTTATTTTTCCTTGAAGTTCATATTGAAAAAAATTGAATATTGCTCTTCATTTTTTACCATGAAATATCTGGAAATCTGATTTTTTTTAGTGCCGATCCTGAGACCCCAAGAAATGCTACATCCATTGAATAGTCGAGAAGGCTGGTTCCCGTTTGTAGACCAGCAAAGTTTTGTGTCTCATTGGGTGTAAAAAAATAATATTCCTCTAAAAAAATGAGTAAAAATAAATGGGGAAATGGAAGTAGGGATATAAGTTTCTTCAATGTTTAATTATAGCGTCTAGTGCTCCAATTCCTATGGAATTCGTACCAATCAGGAAGTATCAAAATCTATAGTTTAACGCCGTTTATGTGTACAGTAAGTTTACACTGAGAAACTATATGGATATGAAAATGTTTTTTTTTTAAGATGAATGTTTAATCGAAAAATTTTATTTAACAAAGTATCCTATGAAGTCAGCTTCCTCCCCCCCCCCCCCGGTAGTACGATAAATTTTATAAAATGATAAAATACTTCTTTCTCAGACATCTTGCCCCCGCTGTCAAAGAAGAGTTCCGATGCTACTGTGCCGAGGGATGTAGGTAAAAATACCACCGGAGAAAATACCCCCAGAGCAAATGCTTCACTGTAAACTGCCACACAGGAACACTGTGTGGCAGTGTTCCAGTGTGGCAATTTACCGGCAACCCTGCCACACATCTTTCAGCAACTTGGCCACAAAAGTTCATGGGGGGGGGGGGCTATAAAGATTGCCGTTTCTGGGCCTATATTGAGAACTGAATTGCGAACTCCAAACGAATTTCGAGAAAACGTTCCATGTAAGCCAAGCGAGAATTGTACTTTAATTTGAAGAAATAAATTGTCGAGGATCCGAGGTACACTTTGTTGGGGGGGGGGAAGGTTCTACCCCAACTTCCTTAATGTTATATTATGGACCGCTGGAGTCTGTCAGTGTATCTAGGATGTTCCCCTTGAAACGTCCGCGAGCTGGGGGGGGCTTTCCCCCAAAATGTTAAAATGGACGTAGAGCTGTAGACATTAGTACCATGCTTTATATAATGATTCTGTACACGACCACGAATTTTCAGGAGGGTGAGGTGAACCCCCCCCTCCCGGTTTCTAAGAGCTCTTCAGGGGTAACAATCGAGGATACACTGACCGACTCTAGAGGTTGAGAATATAAAATTACGGAAGTTGGGGATAGAGCCCTCCAAACGAAGCACCTCGTATCCCTTTCACAGGCTTCACCAAATTTCTGGGGGAAGGGGGAAGGGATTTCTATGCTTCATGTTGTGTTTAGTTTGCCACTAAACACAACATGAAGCATAGAAATTACGAGCAAATCCCTTACCTTGAACACTTGTCTGCGCTCTTAGAAACTTGGGGAGGGTGAATTCACCCCACCCTCGTGAAAATTCGTGGTCGTGTACAGAATCAATATACAGTATAAAGCAAGGTTCTAATGTTTACAGCTCTACGTCCATTTTAACATTTTGGGGGTAAGCCCCCTCCCAAAGCTCACGGACTTCGCGGACACTTCAAGGGGAACTTCCTGGATACACTGACAGATTCCAACAGCTCAGAATATAATATTACGGCAGTTTGGGGTAGAAGCGCCCTTCCCCAAAACCAAGTGTACTTCGGATCCTCGGCAATTTATTTCTTCAAATTAAAGTACAATTCTCGCTTGGTTTACATGGAACGTTTTCGTGAAATTCGTTTGGAGTTCCCAATTCAGTTCTCAATATAGGCCCAGAAACGGCGGTCTTTATAGCCCCCCTTGAACTTTTGTGGCCAAGTTGCTGAAAGATGTGTGGCAGGGTTGCCGGTAAATTGCCACAACGGAACACTGCCACACATCAGTGTTCCTGTGTGGCAGTTTACAATGAACCGTTTGTTCTGGAGGTATTTCCTGCAGCGGTATTTTTTTACCGCTTTTCAGTTTTCAGGGGTATTTTCTCCGGGGATATTTTTCGCGAGGGTATTTTTACCGTTTACCTGTGCCGAGATGTCTCACTTTGCAATTTTTATTAAAAAAAATATTTTTTATATGATTTCCTGACTTTCACCTAGAGCAATTCTGGGCTAAAGCAAGTGGCTGTTTTGCTGGACAAGCGATAACGTAAAAAATATCTTGTGTCTACCTAAGAATAGAGATCTCGTGGCCAAAAATAGATATGCTTTCACAGCACCCAACTTGAAATTTGCGCATCAGTAATCGGAAAACATACGACACAACTTCGCAATGCTGACATCTGCCTGATACAAAAATAATTATGTATCATTTAGATGCGGTGGTAGTGTGACGATGGACAGATTGACAGACAAAACGATAGCATAAATGAGTCATTTTTAGTGATGCATATATATGTGTCAAAAGTCCTGTTAAAAATGACTTTATGACGATCGAAAAATTTATCTTGGTGACTTGCTGTGAAAAGCGCGCTGAGAAACCTTGAGGAATGTGAGATAAGGTACTACAAAACGCCTCCATCATTCTTACGATAAGGAAAAGAGATATTCCTGCGTAGGAAGATTTTCACGAGTTAGTGAATGTGACTGATATCACCGAAGGCTTCACAAATCGTCATTGATGAGTCAGCTCATCCATCACTTCGCTGCTCTGTGACTCAAAATATCCAAACCACATTTGACACTGTATTGAGTGAGAAGAAGGCTGCTTTAACATAGCTTTGCTCTCTCACACACTCGTTCGCGCAATGGCATTCCTTAGGACTGACCGGTTCTTCGGTCTTCTTGACCTTCGCCAAGGTCTCAGGTGGAGGCAAATGTATCACCTCCGTGGGCGTCCTATAACTATGCACATCCTGTCTTTCTCATTAAACGCCGTTCTCTAGCGAAAAAGAAAACTGAACCGAAATGCCTGTTTGTTTAGCCCAATTTAGTCGCTCTTTGGACGTGCGGGTGAAACAATCTATTTCGGTAACTGAATTTTCGAAACGATATATTGTGATTAACAGGAGCAGAGGAAACTGTTTTAGAATAGAAATTCTTTAATCGCTCATCAGCGATAAGGAGAGCATAACGCTGAATGTTATAATTACGCAAGGCAGTCAAAAATTTAGTTTCACTCGCACCTAAAAGAAAAAATGAACATTTTGGGAGATGTTTATACTTACGTAGGAAGTACAATATATGTAAGAGCTATTTTTCGATATAATCGTAGTTTATTTAAGCATTTATCGTAGCGTCGCACGAGTTTGTCTATCCCTTCTTGAAAAAATTGTCGTCCAACTTGCGATAAGTATTCTCGCGCTTCGCGTTTCTGACGTCTTCACCGGAGTGATATCGCCGCGTCGCAAGGTCATTTTTCATGGGGCCGAACACATGGAAATAGCAAGGCGAAAGCTCTGGACTGTTGGAATGGTGTTCCTACACCTCCCACTTTGAATTTGTCAACAAGAGCCTTCGTGGCGCGTGCCCAAAGTGTTTTTTCCTTTTTTTTTTTTTTTGAGGCTTGGAGTATTTTATTGTCATTTTCTTGTAGGACTTCCGTCCACAGTGAGTAGAGTTTAGGTCCCAGCCACCTACAGCGAGATCGCCTTTTGGGCAGGACACAGAAACGGAAGGAATGAGAGCAAGTCTAGCGATTTTGACAGAACAGTTTGTAGTGAGATTGGAGTACAGTAGATGGCGCCACCGTACAATTACGATGTTGCACATAGAGGGGTGAGAGAATTTCAGGGGGGGACATAGGAAAGGATACCCATTTAACCAGTGGGTCCAGCCTGGGGGCCGTCACTTAACGTACTCGTCCGATGCACGTCGGATATTCAGCGATTGTTAGTAAATCACACCATCTCTGAAAGATCAGCCCAGGTTCGAACCCTAGAACCTTGCATTGATAGTCTGACTCGCTAACCACTGAGCCATGTGGTGTCGCGTTGTCATGCAGGACAATGCCTCTTGACAGTTTTTCTGGCTGTCGATCTTTAATCGCCTTTCGCAGCCTCTTAAGGTGGTTCCACCTAAAATCTCTGCCTTGTTTCCAATGGCAAAACTTCCTTACATATTTTCTTCGCAATTAATGTATTCCCAAGAATGAAAATGTGCACATCGATAAAGCCAACTTTAAGTTATAGCATGGGATACTTAATTTTGCCTAAATCATAACCATAATTATATTAAGAATTAAGCATTTTCCCTTGAGTAATGTTCAGACCTGTTAATAGATGGCGCGACCTGTACATTGATGACGTCAATAGACAAACAAATGTTGGATTGGTTAGTTATGGTTATGTTTAAGGAAGTATTAAGTATCCCATGCTATAACTTAAAATTAGTTTTATCGATGTGCAAATTTTTATCCTTAGGAATACATTAATTGCGAAGAAAATATGTGAAGAAGTTTTACTATTGGAAACACAAGGCAGAGATTTTAGGTGGAACCACCTTAAGGGTGGGTTCCACAACATGATGCCGCATTAATCGTGGTGCTCGTCGGCATGAATTCGTAATGCACAACACCTTGATAATCGAAGAAAAGGGTGAACATAACCTTTCCGTAGAAAAAACAACTCTGCACTTTTTCGGAGACGAAGAATGTGGATGTTTCCACTTACAAAAAAGACTGCTTCGTTTTTGGTGAGAAGTGATGGACCCAAGTTTCGTCTCCGGTCACGATATGGTCCAAAAATTCGTTTCCTTCTCTGTAATAATGATAAAAAATGCGAGAGCTGCTTGAAAACGTTGCGCCTTATGTTGTTCTATGAGTAAGTGAGGCACTCATCGAGCACAAACTTTTCGAAACTCAAGACGTTTGGTGATTATGTGGTGCACACTTCCATGCTAATTTGCATGAATCAGTTCGTTAATGAGGTCCACGTTTTCATTCGTCGTCAAAGTTGACGGTCTTCCCTGCAGGTAATCGTCTTAGATATCCGTGCGTTTTTTCTCGGACAGCGAACACCATTTTGCAAAAATGATTTGTCACGGTACACTTCAATTAACTGGTGTTGAATTTCAGTGGAGTTCAGCGTTCTGGCCCATAAAATATACTCTATATTGGCAAAAGTCACCAGGCACCCCTTCAAAAGCAAATGAACGGATCCGCTGCTTTGTCAAGATGCGCGGTACAGCTGCAAACGGTATAAAAACAAGCCTGCAACTGACCGCGATCATATTTCACTGTGAGGTTGAGTGAAAATGTTGCGGTGGGAGAGAACCGACTTTGACAAAGGAAAGATTGTTGGGTGTTATATTAGTGGGTGCTCCATAAGAGAAACCGAGAGGCGTTTAAACATACCCAAGTCAACTGTTTTGGATGTACTGAATAAGTGGAAGACACATGGCGTGCCTGAAGCAGCAAAACGTACCGGCAGACTAAATAACGTCAGTGATAGAGGACGTCAAAGCCTCAGGAGAGTCGTTACAGCTAATCGACGGAGTACTGCATAAAACCTCAGTGTACATGTGAGTAAAAATGCTGGAACCTTGGTATGTACACGTGCCATTCGCAGAGAACTTCATTCCATGGGTTACCGTGGTCGTGCCGCTGCTTTATAAGCCTTTCATCTCCACTCGGAATACTACTCGTCGTACAGTATGGTGTAAAGAACCTTTTTCGTGGACCGTAGATCAATGGAAACTAGTCTTATGGGCTGATGAATCCAGATACACGATCCATCAGTCTGATGGCCGTGTGTGGGTACGGCGGCAGTCGAGGGAACGCTATTTACCACAGTGTACTGTTCCTACGGTCAAGTTTGGAGCTGGCAGTGTACTCGTGTGGGGGCGTTTTTCGTGGTATGGTCCCGGCCCATTGGTTATCAAGGGAAAAACCTGTGAACCAGCACGTCTACCTTGATATTCTTGGCAATTATGCTCTACCAACTCGGTGGCAATACTGTGGAACCGAGCCTTGTTATTACCAGCAGGATAATGCACCGAGCCTTGTTATTACCAGCAGGATAATGCACCGAGCCTTGTTATTACCAGCAGGATAATGCACCGAGCCTTGTTATTACCAGCAGGATAATGCACCGAGCCTTGTTATTACCAGCAGGATAATGCACCGAGCCATAAAGCAAGGACTGTGACGGCGTAGTTTGACAATAATTCCATATCGTATGCGGAGTGGCCAGCACAGACCCACGATCTTAACCCCATAGAGCACCTATGGGATGAACTAGAGCTCTGCATAAGAAATTTGGAACCAAGGCCTGCAACTAAGCAGCAGTTAGCAGCAGCATTATGTACTCGCTATGTTCCAAAACCTTGTCGAAAGCATGTCTTGAAGGGTCAGTGCCATGCATCAGGGCCAAAGGTGCACCAACACCGTACTAATGTATGTCAATAAATGCTATGTTGTGATTTTCTTCTAGGTGTCCGGTGACTTATGTCAATATAGTGTATAATATAATATAATACTGTATTTATTCATAACCGGTTCATAACATTATGAAAAATACTGCTGATATTGCTCATTTTAGTTTTCGCTGAATTTTTTCTCTTAAAAAATCTGCTTTGAAATACTTTTTTGTATATACACAGTCGAGTCACATTATTGTGACCACCTCCTACTTTTCACGTTAACAGCGAGTAGCCAATGAAACAAGGCACGTGTCGTGAGCTGGCTTGGAAGGTATGTAAGGTGTACTGTAGGCATTCTGAAAACATATCACTCGTTGCTGTGATGGATAAGAAAAGCGACTTATCAGATTTGCAAAAAGGGATGATTATCGGCTTTAGAGCCAATGGTGGCAGTGTTTCTGAAACAGCGCAGTTTATGAACTGTTCGCGTGCTGCTGTAGTTAAAGTGTACCTCGATTGGAGATATGGCACCATTGCGAATAAGCGACGTGGAAACTGCGGAGCACCACGTGCCATTGATGTGTGAAGTGAACGTCGGCTTTGAAGGTGCGTGAGAACCGATCGACACGTTACAGTGGAGCAACTCACTGGCCGAATGCACCAGGGGGCTACCTAAAGTGTGTCTGAAACGGCAGTTCAGCGAACCCTGCTGCGTATGGGGCTCCGATGCAGACGGATGGTCACTGCACCTATGCTAACGAATGTGCATCGGCAGAAAAGGCTTACATTTGCACCTGCGGAAGTATCGGAATTGGAGCTCCTCTGATTGGCAAAGGATTGCCTTCTGCGATGAGTAACGTTTTCTGCTTCATGGACGTTGGTGTATAAAGCGAGAAACATCTGAGAACAAACACTTTTCAGCCACTGCTGGAAGAACACAAGCTGGTGGGGGCAGTTTTATGGTCTGGGGAATGTTTTCGTTGCATTCTCTGGGTCTACTCATATACCTGTGGAAGGCACTATGGACCGAATTAGTTATGAATCCATCCTTGCAGACCACGTTCACCCACACATGCTGATTGTTTTCCGTGGGGCAGATGGGATCTTCCAGCAGGACAATGCGACGTGTCACACAGCTAGAAATGTCGGAGAATGGTTGGAAGAGCACGATGAGGAATTCAAAGTACTTCCCTGAACCCCTAATTCTCCAGACGTAAATACAATTGAGCATCTGTGGGACCACCTTGATCGTGTTGTTCGCTCTATGGATCCGCCACCACGCACCCTCCAGCAGCTGTCAAATGCACTGCAGTCAGCATTGCTTCACATTCCTGTGAACACCTTCCAGCACCTTATCGAGTCACTCCCAGCCAGTCTAGCTGCTGTCCGCTCTGCACACGGCGGTTGCTCGTGTTATTAGCTGGTGGTCACAATAATGTGACTGGACCGTGTATATGTTATTGTTTTTTGTACCTGAGAATTCGATATCTTCCTTGTTATATTGTGTTTGTAGTGTTCAGAAACATTTCGATTAAATAACGTAAAATATCAATGCTATTAGAACAAGAGAAGAAAGCAACTATAGTTTAGCATTAACAAATTTCCTTTTATTCTTTAGCCGAAAGTTGCTTGAAAATTCAGCAATTTCAGGAATGACCAAATTAATAAGGTCAGACTGAACTTTAAGGGGAATCCTCTTCATCTATAACCATTAGTGATTTACGAGAAAAAAGTAGCTTTAAAGTGCTACTGGACGTTTGCTTATGGTTCAAAATCAAGAATACTGGAAGTATTATAGTATACTAAATCACGTTATATTGCTGTGGAAAATTATCTTTGTAAGCACCACGTCAAGTGTCTTAACTGTGCCGGTACGACCGACACAGCATGACAATGGAAATGATTGAGAAATAAGAATAAAAAAGAAAAATTATTTTGCTTTCTATTGATTTTGGACAAGAGTGAAAGATTTCTACTCCAAATTATATGAAAGGGATGATACATGTACTCCAGACATCATGAAAGGTACCAGTACCAGAGTTCTTCCAGTCCTCCCAGCAGAAGTTGCACATGCAATCAAGAACATGAAGCGGGGGAAAGCTCCAGGAGAAGGTGGAATTACTGTAGACATCATACAAGAAGCAAGTGGAGAAATCGAAACAGTACTCGCCCAAATTTTCACTCGATGCCTTAATGAAGGGAAGATTCCTGAGGATTGGAACAACGCTACAATGATCCTGCTACATAAGAAAGGTGACATTGAGGATCTCGGAAACTACAGACCTATCAGCCTCCTATCAGTAGTTTATAAAATCTTCACTAAAGTTCTTTCACACCGCTTGAAGGTAACACTGGACATGGCTCAACCGAGAGAACAAGCTGGATTCAGGAGTGGCTACAGCACAATAGATCATTTCCACGTACTGAGAGAACTAATTGAAAGAGCGAGGGAATATGAACTTTCATTGTGCATGGCTTTTATCGATTATGAAAAGGCCTTTGATTCGGTGAAACCATCAGCAGTTACAATGGCTCTGAAATTCTGCGGTATTGAAGATGCATACATTAATATTATTAATAACATCTATGAAAATGCGAGTGCAAAGATTCGGCTGTTTGAAAATGCAACACACAAAAAATTGGAAAGTGAGTGAGACAAGGTGACACCATATCTCCGAAGCTCTTTAATGCCACATCGGAGGGTGTCTTTCAGTCGCTGAGCTGGAAAAACAAGGGGATAAAGATTAATGGATATTATCTAACTCACCTTCGTTTTGCTGATGACGTTGTCATTTTTGCAACTACCCCATCAGAGCTGCAGAGTATGATCCAGGAACTTGCTGACAAGAGTAAAGAAGTGGGATTAAAAATGAACTTTCAGAAGACAAAAGTGATGTACAATGCTTTTACAAGAAATGAAGATTTATCGATTGATGGAGAAAAGCTGGAGATAACAGACACGTACGTTTATCTTGGACAGCAGATATCAAGTGAGGGTCACATTGATGAAGAAATTAATCGGCGTACAAAACTTGCCTGGAGAGCTTTTGGAAGATACAGCATAATTTTCAAGAGCAATATGCTATTATGTCTTAAAAGAAAAGTGTTTGATCAATGCATCCTTCCAGTGCTTACATATGGTGCAGAGACGTGGACCTTAACTAAAAGAGACATACAAAGGCTGCAGACAACTCAAAGTAGCATGGAGAGGTGCATGCTTGGTGTAACCAGGAGAGATAAGAAGAGGAATTCGTGGATCCGAAAAATGACAAGAGTGGAAGACATCATGATCAGAGTTAAATCCCTGAAATGGCAATGGGCTGGACATACTGCCAGAAGGACATACCATCGATGGACAGCCGGAATTTGATTGGATTCCAAGGGACAGGAAAAGACCCAGAAGAAGACCACATGGGAGATGGGTGGATGAAATTCGAAAGTATGCAGGAGTGACATGGAGGAGACTGGCACAAGACAAACCGTTGTGGAGGAAACTTGGGGAGACCTTCGTCCAGCAATGGATTGATAATGGTTGACAATGATGATGATGATGATCTTTGACATGTAGGAGAGACGAGCGGTACACAGTCTGCGTCCAAGGGTAGTCGTTATTTAGGACGTAACTACGTCGTCTCCTACTTTGCCATGTTAGTGCCGGAACTTCTGTGTTTTGTTAACGCTTAAAATTGAACTGTACGCAAGTCGGTCACTATCCCGACTCTCGAAAACTGCCAACGTTCTCCTGACTACAACCCTGTTGGTGGAGGGCTTGCGTTTGAGAAAAACGGCTAATAATCTTAGCGGGACGGGTCGAGCTATGTCAGGTCTCTTTCAGAGACATGTATAACAAGTGAGTGAACAACCTGTAGCGAAATTCTAACAAATAATAAAAAATTACTCTCTTAGTTAAAATAACGAAACCATTTTTTTTTCTTGTCAAAATTTATATTGATCAAAAACGCGCGAATTTGATATAAAATGAACAATTCAAAAACTAACCCAAAGAAAATTCATTTAAGTAAAAACTGACCTGAAGAAAATTCATTAAAAACTCTTTTCACCTTTAGAAAAAATGCTTCAAATATGTACATTTAAAAAAAACAAAAAAGTCAAATAATTTCTTTTTTGCATAAATGTTTTCTCTAAGACATATAAGACTTTCTGTTAAGTTGCTTTCAAGACTGAAATAAATGGGAATGAAAATAACATTGGTATGTGTGACAAAAACAAATGTATTTTGTTAAGACCGCTTGAAGTGTACATTTTTCATCAGATTGCTGTAATAGGTTTAATTATTGTTTTGGGGAAGATCTCCTAAGATTAGAGGGGTGGAAATATGCCTGTATACAAGCTGTAGTTCAAAGAATATTGTAGATGTTGAGTTATAGAATTTGATGCGAAAAAGGCAACGAGTGCTTTGAATCGAAGATGGTTGTTGCAGTGAGAGACTTCTTCCCGGCTGTTTCTTTTTAAGATTCAGGAGAAAAGTTACCTAGAATACGATTGTCCGCTCTCTAAGAGCAAGACTAACATGTTCTTGAATTAATTAAATAAATGAGACGTGAACTTAATATCAAATGCCTACTTTCTTCGCAGGTCTGGAATGGCCACAATTCAATTACCTTGTCTATTGTAGCGATAGGAGGAAATCTTTTTGAACGATTGTAAGGGAAACGACAGGAAATAAAAACAGGCGCGTTTGATTTACACGTAGGTGTGATGTTCGACCAAGTGAAATGAAACGACGCTCTTTTTTGTACAGAATGGGAATAGATTTCAGTTGTACTTATTGATATAGCTCTCACATTGAATACAAACTCATGGTTTTCATGAAGTGTTTGTAAATTTCGGAATTAAAAGAAGAAGAAAAGGTAACGTAAAAACACTTCTTTCATGTTTTAATGCATATAAGAGAGCAGAAGTTTCGAAAATGTTTTCATAAGTTGAAAAATACATAAAGCAGTGAGGAATTTGCATCTAGCTATGACTATGAAATGTAAGCTCTAAAGATTTAAGATGCATTTGCACTGATATTTTACACTGTCTTTCGCGAAATTGGATAGAAAGGGTAGAATCGGTCTTAGAGAGAGGCTATAATATATCTGAAGTTTTTTGATGCATTTCTGACGCATAGGTAATTCGTATGGAAAAATGATAGTAACTAAGTCGTTAAGAAAATATTAATGGGCTGAATCGGAAAAAGTATGAAGAAAAAATTAGAAGTAGAGTATAGTGCTGATACATCGCGAAGTTTAACGAATCCGTAAACATGGAATGACAGTTGGAAAAAAATATTAAGTTATATAAGGGAAAAGAAGTAAAAACCCTTTCTTAAAAGAAACTATTCGTTTGTGGTTGTACGATCATTTAGGTATGTGTTGGGAATAAATGTTTTGTGGCGAATTAGAAAAAATGATATACAGAGAAAAAGTAAAATAACAATATACATTTCGCTGAGAAAGCGATTTTTAGTGGAAGTAAGATATTTTTAGTTGGTATGTCTTGAGAATGAATGTTTTTTCTGCTGTGTAAATTAATAAAAAGTAAAACAAGCTACTACAGAATAAAAAAAAATACATGTATTTCACATATACGCAAGCTTTTGGGAATACATTAAAAGTGTCTTAAAATATGTTAAGTTTAAAAAAGAAATAAAAACCACATTCTTAAAAGAATACATGTGAATGCAAGATATTTTGGTTGAGAAATATGCTAGATGCGGTCTTTGAACGATTTAAAACACAATTCGGAAATTTTGGTATATCTTATTAAAAATTAAATGTAAAATCGTGAAGAAACGTTTGTTGGAAAGAATTGGAAAAATAAATCACGAATAAAAGTAGAAGTCTTTAAAAAAAATAATGCCGATACAACGCAAAGTTTGACGAATACGTAAACATAGAATAGCATTTCGAAAATAAATGTTAAGTTATATAGGGAAAAGAAACAATAGGGAAGAAACGTTTATCGGAATGAATTGTAATAAGAAAGTAAGAATGTCTTAACAGAAAAATGCTGCTACAATAAAATGTTTTGTATAACCACTGCAGATATATGTATTTCAGGCAAACTTACATTAAAAGTGAGTTAGTAAAACACCTTAAATGGCAAAAAGAAATAATCTTTTTTAAAAAAAATACGATATTTTTGGTTGAGAGTTAAAGATATTTAGGTTGAGAATGAAAGTTAGATGCAGTCTTTGAACGATTTTTTTTTATTTTGAAAAATACTGTTACAACTGAAGTTTTTTTATAACCACTACAGATATGTATATTTCACACAAACTTACAGTAAAAGCGAGTTAGTAAAATATATTAAGTTAAATAGGAATGCATTAAAAGCAAGTTAGAAAAACAAATTAGGTGGAAAAAAGAAATAAAAACCTTTCTTGAAAGGTGGATGCACGACATTTTAGATTGAGAATAAAAGTTAGATGTGGTCTTTGAACGATTAAAAAAAAATCTAAAATTTTGATACATCTCGTTGTTTAATCATAGGGACATTCAAGTTATTTTACAGAAAAACAGTGATACATGGAAAAAATAACGTTTTCTCACAGTAAATAAATCAATGTTCTCTTCATCCTGTTCGTTAGTTCGTAGATAGCAATCTTTTGACTAAGCGGATTGTAGCCCGGGGGGCTAAGGTTCCTGTTTTAAAACGCAAAGTGCGGTGGTTAGATACTGGCCGCTGGAATAAGTGTTTTCTTCACTTGTGCTGAAAAAAATTTACCTGTGACGTGACTGCTCTAAGTTATTAAGAATTCCAAAAACCTTGGAATGAATAATAAAAAAATCCCCGTGAATTTCTAAAAATAAAATTTCCCCATCTGACACCAGAGGGCAGCACAAGAGTTGCATCCAACATCGAATCGAAAGCATATGACGTTACAAGCTCAGCAACCTCACCGATCTCCTCCGCACGTCAACATCGATGACATGTGTCCAGAAATCATTCATTAGGACCTAAGCTCATCTCTTCTCTGCCAACAGCAGTCACACCCATCTCCTCCCCTTTTATACTACTGATCTGATCTCGTATATATAAACTGTATAGGCTATTATCATAAAATGTTTCTGGGCCGCGGGTGGCCTAGTGGTCAACGTTCGTGATTGCTAATGAGAAAACCTCAGGTTTGATCCCAGGCAGGTACGAACGCTCGAACCACTAAATATCCTCCGTGCGTCGGATGGGCACGTTAAGCCGTTGGACCCCGGGCACTGGCTCCCCGGTAACAAATAAGGGCGTCTTGCTCCCCCTTTATTAATGGCGTCTTCTTTCCCCTTTCTACCTCGCTTCCGCGCCACTTTCCTATCGGGCTGTCTAGCCCAAATCTCCTAGCTTCCTATTTCCTAAGGGTTGGAGTCAGACACTCACTTCCTAAAATCATCTACATATGATTTGATCTAATACTATGTTTCTATTTCAGGACTGAACACCTAAAGAAACTCATACTCTAAAATGTGCACTGGCATAGCTAAAATCTTCATAAAAAAATGTTTCTACTGTTTTTTTTTCACTGCGTACGTACCGACATCATTTACTTGCTTAAAATAATTGTTTGAACACCCGCAAAATTAAATAAAAACTTACATGCTGTTAAAATGACAGAGGGTCTTGGGGCCTGTTTCCCATTCTCCATGTAACAGCGCCTATTGTCAAATATATAAACAAGAAAGATGACACCGAACTCTCGGATGTAATGACCACGTCTTTTGAATCCTTTTCAACCCGAAATAGAAAAACATTTTCAAAACAGATTATTAGAAGAAAAATCAGTGAAAAAAAAAAAAGGGGTATTTAGCCTCCTACAGTAAATTTGCGCATATTTTAAAATTCGCAGTGTAAAGCAGTGTTTTGTGCTGAACAGGTTACAAAAAAATAAATAAACCGAATTTCTATACAATTGGTAAAGCATCCTCAAACAGAAATACAGTTCATTGCTGCTAATTGTTCCACCGGTTAGTCGGGGCATCTTTTCATTTTATATAATTCTTGAAGAACATCCCAAATTAACTCTTTGGGATACAGCTTCGCATAGTTAGAGCAGTCGTTTTTTGGGCCAAAGTGTTCTAGTTCCTATGTGTCCCAATTAGCCGGAATCTTATGTAGTTACACAGTGCTGTAATGAGACTGATTTTTTTTTCATTCATTTATCATCTATGCGGTGGCAACAGCACTTGCGTGAGAATTGCGCAGATGATTATTTACGCTGTGTACGACGTCACTCGGTGGAATAGCATTGTCACGACTCTGTCATGGAGCAGAGAACAAATATCCGGTTTTGTTTGAAAATCGTTAAAACTGCATCTGAGACCGTTGAATTCCTGCGTGATGTGTATGGAGCTCATTGCCTGTCTCCTGCACAAATATTCCGATGGCATGCACGTTTCAAGGATGATTGGGAAGATTTGGAAAAAGACGAAAGCTCCGTGCGCCCGTCGGAACTCATTGTGATAGTTCGCGAAAGGATAAAAAGTGATCATCGTGTGACTTTGAGAACGCTGGAATGTGAGCTCGGTGTTAATAAGCAGACGATTCGTCAAATTTTAGTGCAAGATTTGGGGGAGGGGAGTTTGTGCTCGTTTTGTTTTGCATGCTTTTTTATCAGACGTCTAGAAACATACACGAGTGGAGTACGCAAAACACATTCTTGAGACTACAGAAGCAATGCAAAATTTTCTCCAAAGAATTGTGGCAGGTAATGAGACTTGGTTTTTTCGTCATGGTCCTGAAACAAAGCGTCAGAGTGCTTCCTCAGTAGAAGTCGCAACAATCGCCCAAAGGAAAGAACCTGATCAGGTTACACAAGCCAAAAATCAAAACAATGCTTGTGTGCTTTTATGACAGCAAAGGAATTCGGCATCATGAGTTCATTGCTGAAGGTATATCTGTCGCCGGCAATGGTTATACATCCATTGTGGAACAATTTGAAGGAGGATTGTTCCTATTAGGCCACGGTGACAATCTGAAGAGGATTGTTCGTGTCAGCCAAAAACAGGCAAAGGTTCCTTCTTCACGATAACGCACCCGTACACTGAGCAGTCAGTGTACAGCAATTTCTTGTACGAAATTAAGTATGTGAATTCAACCATCCTCCCTATTCTCAAGATTTGGCACTGTGTGACTTTCTATTTTTGAAATTAAAGCTTCCTTTAAGGTGGACGTCAAGTAATTTTGCTTCCTATACTTCCAATGGAAAAATTTCTGCACACATTTTCTTCACAATTAATGCGTTCCCAAGGATGAAAATTTGAACATCGATTAAAATATCTTCATTTTATAACTTGGAATACTTAATATTTTCTAAAACATAACCATAATTATGCAATCCAACATTTGTTTGTCTACTAACGTCATCAAAGTACAGATTGCGCCATCTTTTTTCTGGTTTCAACACCACCAAAGGAAAAGTTATTAATAGTTAATATATATCAAATAGGTGGAGATAATGTAAATGGACGATGTCATCGCCCTATCCACGTTCCGTTAAATGCCACCAGATGACGACATCTCAGTTGCTGAGACCATCAATACGGATTCGTGTAGCCAGATTCTGACTGATAAACCACGCATGGCGCTGAGAATTGTTGGCGCCGTAGCGTAAATGCGAACGCACTCTAATAGTTATCGAGAGATCTGGGGTTCGATCCCAGAGCGTCGGAACACAATTTTTCAGACGCTATACGTTGTTTATAAAATAACGTGGACAGAGCGATGACATTGTCCATTTACGAAAAGTTATTGATTTTTAATATAATTATGGTTATGTTTTAGAAAATATTAAGTATTCCAAGTTAAAATATGAAGTTATTTTAATCGATGTTCAAATTTTCATCCTTTTTATTTTAATCGATGTTCAAATTTTCATCACTAATTGTGAAGGAAATGTGTACAAAAGTTTTTCCATTGGAAGGATAGGAAGCAAATTTACTTTAACGTCCACCTTAAGAGGAAAAGTTTAATACAAAGAACTGTGTCATCAGCTTTTCACTCCATACCAAAAGATGACCTCTGCAAGTCCTTCCTTTCGTTGGCTGATCGTGCCACTTCTTGTATTAACACAGGAGGAATGTACTCCGAATGAATATGAAGACATACAAAAAACTGTGTCATCAGCTTTTTACTCCATACCAAGAGATGACCTCTGCAAGTCCTTCCTTTCGTTGGCTGATCGTGCCACTTGTTGTATTAGCACAGGAGTAATGTACTCCGAATGAATATGAAGACATACAAAAAACTGTGTCATCAGCTCTTTACTCCATACCAAGAGATGACCTCTGCAAGTCCTTCCTTTTCGTTGGCTGATCGTGTCACTTCTTGTATTAACACAGGAGGAATGTACTCCGAATGAATATGAAGACATAAAGAACTGTGACATCAGCTCTTCACTCCATACCAAAAGATGACTTCTGCAAGTCCTTCGTTCCGTTGATGAATCGTGCCACTTCGTGTATTAACGCAGGAGGAATGTACTTCGAATAAAATATATTCAATTAAGTTTTCCTGCTTTTCGATTTTTAAAAATAAATTAGCCTCATTACTTAATTGCTACACTGTGTACTTCGGGCCACTAGCGGCGGAAATGTGTTCTACGAAAAATCACGAATTGTGCGCGAAATATTTTTCATAATAAAAGATATCCAAAGCAAATGGGGGTTTTCAAATGGGTTTCTTAGAAACGAAGATACAGTTCCAAGAATGGTACAAATAGAAATGAAAACTTACAAAAGATTTCTCATAACGGAAGATATCCAAAGCAAAAGGGGGTGGGGGGTTGAAATAAGTTTCTTAGAAACGAAGATACTGTTCCAAGTATGGTACAAATAGAAATAGTATGGTGCAAATAAAAAACAACAATATTTTGAGAAAAAAGTACATACAAATGTTTTCTGCGAGGAGTGGCGTCAGGCTGAAAAACAATTTTTCTAGTTAGCTCTTTAGAAGCGGAGATACGATTGCAAACATGTTAAAATCCAAAATATATACTTATGTTTCCTAATAGCAAAGCATTTTGCTACACAATATTAAAAACTGTATGCAAAATATTCATCGTCTTTATCTCTAACACAATAATACATTTTTAAAATCCGGTAATTAAAAAGAAAAGATATCGGGAAAACTACCATGTACATTTACGCCTCCTAGCGTTGACACCATGCATTATTTCAAATAGAAACTGCACATATCGTGAAAGGTATGGGAAGATAAAAATAGTTTTTTGATTTTTTTTTAACAATTTTATAGATTACATAAGCACAGTGTTGTAAATCTCAGGGCGTGCTCCAAAAATAAAAAAAAAACCCATCGTAAATGTGTTAAACACTCATTTTCTTTGGGAAAAAATAAAACAAAGATATGTTGTTATTCAACGCTATCCAGATGTACACTTTTGAATTCGTGTCCGTTTTTCAGTCCTGATGTTTCTGTGTAAGTTTCAAAATACAGCAAATTCCGAGTAATTGGGACACATCGAGGGTAGAACTCTTTGGACCAGTTAAGCGGCTGGCCCAATTATGTGAAGCTGTATGCCATATAAATTATTTGGGATATTCTTCAAGAATTGTCCCAATAACCGGCTGTCCCGAATAACTGATGGCCAAATTAACCCGAATCTTCTATACTACGGGTAAGAAATGCATGCTCTTGTTTATTTTCACATTTTTCTTAACTCCCTCATTTCCCATTTGATTTAAAAAAAAATGTTTATTTCCTTGACTTCAGCATAAAATTGTAACTGATATAACGTATTAGTGAATTTAGTTATCCTAAATTATTATATTCAACGAGCACTGTTATTAAAAATCAAAATTAATGTATTCAACATACACTATTTCAAAAGTGTGTGCTGAATATATTCATTTTCATTTAATATTTGGCTGACGTTAATACAAAGAAAGATATTTCATAAGTTTTAATTATAATGTACAAATACTTACAGAAAGGTAATTTAGATTGACCCCGCAGAAATCAAGGCCTGCCAAGCATGTCCGATTTCCGCCCTGGCATGCTTATAACCGAATGTACGAAAGAATGTTTACGGGGGAAAATGCCTGCAGAAAAATCTCTCACGGAAGAAATACCCGCAGAAAAAATGCCCACATCTTGAAAATAGGTTAATGCGCCAGCTATTGAATGATGTTTTCTTACGTCTGTCAGAAACTTGGGTTTTTTTTTAATTTCATGAAGAAATATCTTAATTTCAACTAAGCAATCGACAAAACTATTCAGAGCATTACCCTTACTCAACCACATAACACCGCCCAAGATGGGGGTCCGGGTTCGAATCCCGTGAGGCATGGATGTTGTGCTTGTCTTTTGACACTGGCTCTCCGCCTTCCCTGGAACCAGTGGCCCTAAATTAGTGACGGACGACTGCTTATAGCCCATTGCGTTGCTCACGGTGGTCGTTAAACCTCCAATAAACGAAAAACACATAATGTCACCTAGCATTAGAAGAACAGCGTACTTTGTTCCCAACGTGGCCGAAGTTTCTAACAGACGTAAGAAAACATCAGTCAACAGCTGGCGTATTTTACTATTTTTAAGATGTGAGCGTTTTTTCGGTGGGCAATATATCCGTGGCCATTTTCTCCTCATACCGCTTAAGTAGCCAAGGATACAAGTAGTCGGCGCCTGTGATAGAGTAAAATATTTTATGCCATGTGCGTTTACGCTACCAAGCTGCGATATTGTGCATTAGAAGGACAGCAGAAGACCAAAACGTGTCGTTCGTCGTTCTTAAAGTTCAAGCTTTCGAGTGCAAAAAGAATTTTTCAAAACTGACCGATAGCTGCAGAGATGTGGTGTCCACAAACTAATGGACATAGGTGTAGGAAAACTGGCCACCGGAGAAGTGGCCCCAGGAAAACTGGCAACAAAAGTCCTACGGGGCCGTACAAAAATTGCGTTTTTGACCGGTTCCCGGCCACGTCTCTAGAGGTTGGTTATTCTGAGTCACATAAAGTTACCGTAATCTCGTATTTTCTTAATACCGGTATTTAATGTTATTCTTCATAAAAAAGCGGGCATGTGCAAACGCAGGAAACACAACTCAGCAAAATAATTTCAGAGTTTATAAAGTACAGCTCAACAAATTCTCTGCGGTCATGTACAAAACGCAGGAAACCTGTCCTGGTGGGGAGGGAACGGGGCTTAATACTAAAATATAAAGAATTTCTAGTCCGATCCGGAGATTTTCAGTGCTAACAGACTACTGCGCTACAAAATTTCTGCGGGCATCACCTACAGCAGGAAACACATATCTGTGAGAGGATTTGGGGGGGGAGGGTTAGTGCCAAAAATACGAAATATAAAGAATTTGTAGCCCAATCGAGAGCAGATTTTCAGCTTTTACAAACTACAACTGTACAAGATTTCTGCGGGTATCTGCTACCTCAAGAAACCTGCTTGTAGGAGAGGGGGATAACCACCCCGACAGGTTTCCTGCTCTTGCACGTGCCTGCGAGGATTTGTTGAGTTTTAGTTTGTAAACGCTGAAAACCTTCCGATCGCACCAGAAAGTTTTTATATTTTATTTTTTCGGCATTCCCCCCCCTCCGACACGTTTCTTGCACATGCTGCCCGGAGAAAATGTTTTGAGCTTAGAGGTCTGCACAGGCCTGGTATAGCTCTTTTTTAGTTTAGAGAACAAAGCAACAGGCCTGGTATGGCTCTTTTTTAGTTTAGAGAACAAAGCAACAGGCCCGGTTTTTCCCCAGACACTTATGACTGGGCCGGGCCAAGTCGACCCATTCTTTTTATCGCAATGGTAAAGAAAGAAAAAAAAGTCGTGTTTCCCGATTTTCTGGTTTGTTTAACTGTTTTGCTGGCTTTATTTATATCCATGACATAGCCCAGGGCGTAATCACAAAAGCAAAGAAAGGCACTCCAAGTGTTTTTACCATCTGTAGGTATTAAGATGGTAAAACCGCTTTGGAACATGTTGACAACAAAAAGATTCGGCCCCGAACGAGTGTGTGTTATGTGGAGTGGGAATGGGAGGGGTTGTCTGCAGTCTAGGTGGGGTCGTGTGTGTTTGTATGAGAGAGTGGGATGACATCGATTGTTTCTCCTATCTCTAATCTGTATAGGGATTGACTTTTGTAGTGTTACCGCTTACTAGTTCAGAAAAAAGAAGATTTTGAACGCGTTTAGTCTTCTTTTTGCTCTCTCTTTGAAGGTTATATTCTTCGATAATTGTCAAAGTTTAGTTAATACTTTTAGGCTTACATTCAACTAAATATTTTCAATAATATCTCATTTCATTATTTAACTTTCACAGTTTTATAAAATGCAATGTAACGACAAAATAGTACCAAATGGTACATCCCGGGCCCGGTCTAAATCAGAGCTGCAACTGACGGGTGCGGGCCAAGCTCACCAAATGAGGCCCGTGCAGACCTCTAGTTGAGCTGCAGTTTGTGAACGCAGAAAATCTCCTGATCGCACCAGAAATTATTTATATTTCATATTTTCGGTATTAATCTCCCACCCCACCCGACAGGTTTCCTACGTTTGTGCATGCCCTCAGAGAATTTGTTCAGTCGTAGTTCGCAAACGCTGAAAAGCTGCTCCTGATTGGACCAGAAATTATTTATATTTTATACTTCTGGTATTAACCCCCTCCAGCCCCTCCGACAGGTTTCCTGGCTTTGCGCATGCCCGTAGAAAATTTGTTGAGCCGTAATTTATAAACCCTGAAATTCTTTTGTTAAGTTGCAGATTATAAACATTTTTTCATAAAGAATTACATTAAATATCGCAATAAAGAAAACACGAAATTACGGAAACTTTGTGTGACTCAGATAACCAACCTCTGGACTGGTGGCCATGGGGCAGTCAAGCACGCAATATCTATACGGCCTCTTTAAATTTTCGTGGTCAGTTCTCCGGAGTCCAGTTCTGCGCTTTGTCTTTGGCCCTTTCGTCCGCAAATCATGGAAATGTCTAAATTTCTTATTGAAAATTAAGTATCAAAAAACAAAATTAATTGTGAATAATAGTTGCTCAAGTTGTGGGAAATATAGCCATATGATATTTGTTTATTCAGAACAATTTTATGGCCCTGAAATTGCCATGTGGACACTTCTCCGTATCCGGGTGGACCTATGTAGGTATTGTTTAAGCACGTACTTTTTTTTTATTGGAGCAGAGCACATTTAAAGAGACAGGAGGCCCGGGGGCTGGACAGTATTTTGAGGCATATCTAGGATTTGACTATGGGTGGCCGAATAAAATTACCCAGGAGCAAACATTATCAAAATACGATGAGAAAGCGGTAAAAACGATGAGAAAGCGGTAGTGTGTATCCCATGATTCATGTACGAATCAGTGTTAGCGGGAAAATGTAAAAATGCATGGTTGAAAAATGGATACCAGTTCCGTTCTGTTTTAATTCACTCCCTTTCCCCCAGGGTTCAGCTTTTTGAAATTATATCGAAGTAGTGGACAAAATAATATGATCCAAATATCATGATTCAAACGAATTCTTAATGTGTAAAAATTTCTTCCAATTTACAGATGTGTACAAAAAAAAAAAAAAAAACCCCATCCGTAACGCTTTTGAAAGATTTGAGGATGGACTGGGGGCGACTATACTTTTTGCGGACCCCTAGAAGCGGAAAGAAATGGAAATTTTTTTTCACAAGGTAGTTTCTTACAGTTTTTGCTGCGCTATCGGTAAAACACAAAACAAAAACAAAACTGTAGAACTGTCAATTCTTCAAGCATCCTGTATAGTTCTAAAGCCCCTTGAAAATGCGTGGCCCGGGGCTGCAGCCCCACCCCCTCTCTTAAATGGGCTCTGGATTGGAGGTTTAACGACCACCATGAGCAACTCAGTGTGCTATAAGCAGTCGCTCGTCCCTAAATTAGGGCTACTGGTTCCAGGAAAGGGAGAGAGCTAGGGCCGTAAGACAAACACAACATCCATGCCTCAACGGGATTCGAACCCGGACCTATCTCTGACGAATGATCAAAAGCCCATGTACTTTACCTAAAGACGGGCACACAAAAAAAAAAAAAAAATTATACGTTGTCTGTTTATGCCTATGTTGAATACCAAATCGGTATCGGCCTCTGATCATTCGTCCGAAAGATGTCCGGGTTCAAATCCCGGTGAGGCATAGATGTTGTGTTTGTCTTACGGCACTGGCTCTCTCCCTTCCCTGGAACCAGTGACCCTAAACTAGGGACGGGCGACTGCTTAATAATAGCCCATTGAGTTGCTCACGGTGGTCGTTAAAATTCCAATAAAAAAAAAATCGGTATCGTTATTTTTCGTATGCTCCGCTTTCTCTCCCCCCCCCCCAATTTTCTCTGCTAGATCTTTTTCCTTTTCCACACGTCATTTCTTTAGTAGAAAAACTCACGGCTTCGTTCTTTGCTCCTTACTTACCAGAAATTAGTAGTCCTCAGTCACGCCATTTTCGATAATGTGTGTTTTCATTGTACCCATCCTTTCCTGTTTGTACATGAGTTCTCTGGGATGTCGATTTCCAGCCCTTTAGCGCATTTTGCTTGCAAGGACGGCGGGAAAGACTGAAAGGGGCAGGGAGATCCCATGAGAATATCAAAGTAATCGAGACATCCTCCTCTTTGATTGGGAGATGTTGGCCGAGATAATAATCGTTGGTGTGTTTGTTCCCATGATGTCCTCAACGTATTTGTGTGTGTGTGTGTGAATGTGTGGGTGAACTACGCTGATTTTCCCCCACCCTCTTTATTATTATTTTTTTTCTTCACGGCAGCTTCCGCCTGGCAATCTGAAAGGAATGTTAGGAGGACAAAGGCCGGAAGTCTACCTGGCCCCCTCCAAGGTCACTCCTCTTCTGACCTTTCCTGATGACCCCACCCAGAGAAATTCACATCTTTTAACATACAGGGAGGGAGGGAGCTGTGAGTTAAAGAATCCAGTTTCCCTTCGGAAGATACTTGCGTCTGACAACACCCATCGGGTCTTTAAAAAAATTGTATGAAATAAATGTACGGTTCATGCTGAGATTAGTAATAAAAGAACAGTTCTTTTTCTTGCTGATGCTTTTTTTTTCCCTTTCCTTTCTCCTGAATCGTGAGAGCCATAGAGCTTACAATCTTTTATGCATTAGAGGGGAAAAATGAAAGAAAAAAAAAGAAAGAAAGAAAAAGCTCTAAGGTAAAATGTTATTATCTGTCTGTCGGTTACTCTTCAGTCTTTCTATTTTTATCCCTCCCCCTGTGGCGGTTTGCTGACATGATGCGTAATTTATTTAATAATATTTTACTAGTATAGATACACTGAACTACCATTTAATGTACACTCTCCTCCGTTGATAGTGAAGCAGGTCCTGCGCAAACACCACGTCACACACCCAACTATAAATATACTTGGACCAACTATAATAAATATACTTGGAGAGGACTATGATGGGACAATAGCACCAATTAATGTACACTGATTTCCAGCGTGGATTGATAATAGGGTACGCCACATAAGCAGTCTTACCTACCATTTAATGTACACTCCTCCGTTGATAGTGAAGCAGGTCCTGCGCAAGCACCACGTCACACACCCAACTCTAAATATACTTGGAGAGGGCTATGATGGAGCAAATAGTACGACAGAATTAACTGATTTCCAGCGTGGATTGATAATAGGGTACGCCACATAAGCAGTCTCGCTCCGGACGGGACTTTTCAGCAATATTGAAAATCCGTAGTTCGACGGTTGGTGATGTGATATGCAAATGCAGGTTGTGAAAACCCAAATCTAAGGGTGTTGAAATTCGAGCCCACATCATTCTGCTCCGGAGCCGAATGCTTTCCTAATTAAACTACGGCGCCAAGGGCTTATCACCGCTACTGGCCGTCCGTCTGTAGTACGTCTCATGCCCCCCTCCCCCAGACGCTGGGGGCACAGAATCGCAGGTTTCGGGTCCGCTGCAAACAATGAGTGAAGTAACTCACTGTAGAAGAAGGGATTCTAAGTCCAGACGATGTGTGGAAGAAGCAGCACATATTTTTGAAGCGAAGAGGGAATTCTCATTAATTCTAGACGGTGTGTGGAAGGAACATTACACGTTTTTTTGAAAAACCCAACGGCCACTAGACCCATTTTGACGTTCGGGCGCCACTGTGAAACCCAAATTTGAGGGTGGCGGAACTAGAATCAATATTCCTTCTGATCCGGAGACGAATGTTTTCCCAATTAAGCTACGCCAGCAATAGCCTATCGCTGCTACTTGCCGTCTTGATATATGCGTCATTTCCGTAGTACATCACAAAGAAGACTGGACTGAATCTGCCATGAAACATCAGGTAGTAGAACGTGACAGGAGAGTTCTGAAAAGGACAGACGCATGGAGAGAGACGGGTCTTCTCGATTCCTCGACTTTGACACCCGAAGCTAACAAAACACTACAGGAAAGTGCTGGAAACGACTGACCGCACTGAACGCAAATTTGCGTTGTCTCAAATCACGCAAGCCCTATGTGTGACTATTGGGACTGATGTTAGGACTAGTGCGGAGGGCGCTGTACCACGTGGCTCAACACTGTCGAGGAGCCATCGTCAAGGCGTTAATCACTTCGTCTAACGCCAAACGCCTATTAGTGTGCTATAAGGAACGTCAATCTTGAACTATAGACAAATGGGAAATGTGCTTTGCACTTACAAGTCATGGTACACTACTAGATTGATGATCGCTCCTAAGTCTAGTGGCTTCCGGGGAAAGGTGTCTTCGCGATTGTATGGCCCCGACAATGTAGTTTGGTGGAGGCAGTGTGATGATATGGGGCTGTTTTTCGTGGATTGTCTTGGGCCGATTAATGGTTTTGAAAACACCAGGAATTCCGAGCTCTGTCTACACGTCTTGGACAGAGTTCAGAATAGACGACTGTACCCAAGTACTGTCACCACTACCAACTTGGTGGCAGTACTTTGGGCGCAATGGTCTAAGCGCTGGCTTCTGATTATTTGTCCGAGATGGGTTCGGATACGAATCCCGTTGAGGCCTGGATGTTCAGTTTGTCTTACGTCACTGGCTCTCTTCCTTCCTTGGGAGTCTTGTGGCGTAAATCTCAGCCACGTTATATAATAGTTACTTATAATAGATAGCCAAAATTAAACCTGAAGGGAAATTTTGAATTTGGACTAAAATTTGACTTTGGGAGATGGGTAGATGCATTTCGAAACAAAAATATTTTCTAAGTATTAGAAGGCCATGAACATCCTAAACAAAAATGCATCAAATAAATTTACATTCCACAAGAAGTTATTGAAAAGTTTGCGTTGTTTGTGTTCACGCAGAGTTGAGTCATCTGAAAGTGCAAAAATAAGTGAATATTGTTGCAGGTGTATGAAAATGTGTCACTGTAAATCATAGGATAAAATGTACTCGTTCAATGACAACTTGTGGAAGCTGTGAAAGTCAATTTAAAAGGACAGGACAAAAATTGCAGTTATGAAATACCTTATACCAGGATTCGGATCGATAGCCTTAGTCAAGCCAAGGTGAACACATGGGACCAAGTCATGGAAGACAACAGCACACAAAATTTTTCACACGGCACTAATTTTGGACTTTTTTTTGAAAGGCTACTGCTTGTACTTATTTTTTTTCTTTAAAAACTTAACAAGGTAATTTAGTGGACAAACAGATGGTATTTCCTTTTTTCTTGTTTGCTTAAACACAGCAGTATAAAAACAGAATCTCAATTTTTTTCTATTTCTATTTGGCCACTTTCCTTATGAACAGCACAACTTGACATATTTCAACACAGTTGGTTTGAACACCAGGTGACTTTATGCATCCAAAATTATACTACGATTCACATAGCTTACACAAAAAAAATACTGTATTATTTTTAATTCCACAAGGTGGACAAGTTCTGTTCTTTTGAAACGTACTCTCTTCTCCCTCACCTAATTAGCTCAATGACAAATTTACAATTTTACACTTATTGATTTAAATTTACAGCACCTAAACAATCTTAGCAAACTCTGCAATCTCCCAGACCAGCTTCAAAGACTTTAATTAAATTTACAGTTATAATAAGAGCCACAAATTATACTTTAACCAAATCTACTATCTGAAAGTTAACAAACCAAGTAAATTATCCTCAAAACAGAATTTACACTGAGCACAAGCATTAATTAACATTACATAACCTATAGAACTACCCTGAATGAACCTACTTCACTTATAAAGAAACCTCACTAACTAACTAACTAAAATTATCACTCTTCATAACATCATCAACATAATTCAGAAATTCAAACAATCTTCCTGCACTAGCTTGCTCATAAAAATCACCTCACTCTGCACTTCAAATAATAGCTCAAGATACTTAATAACTCTATACTGTAAACAAAAGCTCAAAATACCAATTAACTAAATTTCCAAACTAAATATCATGCTCACTAACACTAACAACCAGAATTTAGAATTTACATCCCTAGCACTACAGCATATCATAAACAAATTAATTTAGGTACTTTAAATCACAAAACAAAACTTAAATTTTAACACCTGCAGTGAATTACTGAGGTAGCGGTGAGGCAAATACTCTCAGTTCAGACACTACCCTGGGTTTTTGAGAACCAACACAGGACGAAAATACTAGTCAGGCTGAAACCGTGAAATTGGGTCGTGAATCCAATTTCAGCCTAGGCAAAGGGAAAGGAAAAAATCCTCAAGTGCGACACATCATCATCAGGTACAGAATTTCCTCTAACATGATCTCGCAACATTCATTGAAGCAACGCCCAACCGACCCTCGCTGGCAGTACATATCTCCGTGGGCAGCGAAACTACTGAGGGTTTTGAAGACAAGTTTTCCCCCAAAAACCACGTCCTCAAGGATCCCCCTTTTCGAACCGCAATGCACAATCCCACCTTGATCAACCACGCCTACAAGAGCCTGTCGTACTTCAACCCAAAATACTCCAGGCACATCCGGCCCAGAACTAACACACTATATCCCAGGAAAATTCACAAATCTTTATCTATCCCAGGAAATCCAAAATCACCATATCCACATATATCCCAGGAAAATTCACTTATCTCTATATATCCCAGGAAAATTCAAAATCACAATATCCACATATATCCCAGGAAAATTCACTTATCTCTATATATCCCAGGAAAATTCAAAATCACAATATCCACATATATCCCAGGAAAATTCACTTATCTCTATCCACACATATCCCAGGGAAAATCACTTGTCTCACACTACATCCAAATCCCAGGAAAAATCACTAAGCAAGGAAATTCTTCTGTACCATGGCAATGCGCAGGTTGCACTGCAGATAATAACACTGACCATTTACATAACCCACTAAATATTTTCACCTTATTGAAAATTAAAATTACATTTAGACTTTTTTTTAATGAAAACTAGAAAATTTAGGCCAAAGAAAAGAACAATTAATACCGGAACTGGTGAGCAAAAGTGTGTCTTCTCAACCCATGATGTTCATTCTTTTTGTGAAATACTAAACTTGAGAACCCAAATACCTTAACTTCTATTTTGCACATATCACATCCTGGTGAAAATTCCCTACTCAGAGCCCTCTGCCTTAGGACAAGTTTCCCGGCTTGCCCTAAGATCACCCCTTTCCAATGGGAGATTAACACTCATCTGGAGCATGTAAAATACTGGTCCTCAAAATACACACCAACTCTTAATTTCGACACTCAACACTCCAAGGATGTAAACAGCACTTTAGGTTTCCAATTTCATCGCACTATACATATGTTCCCAAAATCCCAATATAAATCATCCCATAATTTATCTTCACTCAAAAAAAAAAAATAACTCAACGCTGTAAAAGGCTAGAGAGAAATGTTTGCAATTATTTTATCACCCACGGCATCACAATAACACTGCTTTTCAATTATCACATGCCCAACTAAACTACAATCGATGCACCAAAATTCACTGTGCTCAAAAATTAAACCAAACCGGATACATTAAAATTTACTGGCCTGGGGAGTTGCTAAAATACCAGACCTGACAACAATATGGGGACATCTGTCCTACACCCAGCTAACCTCAAAAAAGAAATTTTTAGAAGAACTATAAATTTGATTGCACACTGCTGACCCACTCGTTCACCAATTCCACAGCGGTCACGACATAATACAAAAAAAATCAAGAAAGAATTTACCTTTTGGACTGGGCAGGAACAACTCTTGTTTCAAATTAAAAATAAAAAAAATAAAATAAAAAGGAAAATCCTCTCGTCACACTGTCCTTGTTGATTTTCTCTTCGCCTCCAACAATGTCTTTCTCTTTCTTTTTTTCTTTTCGGACACAGTGTGCCCGAACAACTCACCCGAACAAAGGGAAAACAAAAAAAAACATCCTGAAGCTGGTGATGATGGACCCTCTCACGGGGAGTAATTCTCCCTTGTTTTTTCGATGCATATGGCTCTCCCCTGGTAGGAATTTGGTCGGCTGCATTAGAGGGTGGACGGCATCATCCTCGGAAGTTCCATCATATGCTAGGCGGTTTGTAGGCGCGGTCCCCCCAGCCAGAGAATATCTAAATTCCTTTCCTTTTCCTTTCTTTATCCATTTGCTCTCACGAGAATGCTTAGGAGTGCATCGGTGATCATCTTTCGCTGCGCCCCGAGGAGGTCTCGTCCTACGGTGGTCCTGTCCTTTCTTCATAATTTCTTCCACCTCTTTGTATTTGGAGGAATCAGTGAACAATTCTTCGCAAGCCCTGAGCTCCTTTTAATTTTTTCATGTAACCAACCATGAACCTGACAAGTCCCCACGCTAGAAGACCGTCGCTACTAGGCTCCTTTAAGCTTTTTACCTAGATGTCAAATCATGGTGGTCAGCAAATGCAGTCAAGAAAAAACTGTTTTTTTTTTTTCCTGTGGGTCCTCTCCCCACCAAAAAGGCGAGGAGAGAACTCGGCCTTCCCCTTTTTTCTGCCGGCCAGCAAGAGCGAAGACAAGAGCAGAAGTGCCTGAGACAAGCGTCTCAAAGTGTAAAAAGAACGCTGGGGTGTTGGAAAATGCTGACCCCTGATTGGATAAAATTTTCCCTAGTAACAATGGCCCTACAATACCACAGCTCTCTCCCACGCCTCCAGTGACCTCTGACCTTCACACGTAAGCATCGTTGCAGCGTCCCGCACTCTCAACGAGAAAAAAATTTGTTCGAGGCACATGGCATCTTTGGTCAGCCAAGGAGAGAGGAACCCCTTGACTTTCGCTCGCAGGGACCAAGTAACTTCCTATGTGCGGCTGTGACCTTGTCTCAAAATAGAACATCGCCAACCCCTCTAAGAGCATTTCTGCAACATTTCTGAGCGACTTCTACAGGACCCTTAAAATGGCCGATCTGAAAAAAGATTTCCTTTTCTCAAAACTCTTTTTTTTTTCAGAAACGTTTTTTCCTCATTCCGTGATGTAAAAGTAAAATTAATTTTGATTCTCTGAGCTGCACACCTATTCGCCTTTTCCTATCGCGATAAAAGAACAGATAAAATAATTATTTCCAAAAGCCCAAAGTCAGTTAAATCAAATATTATTCTCTTTTTCTCTTTCTTAACATGAAATTTTGTTTTCCTGGTTGTGATTAAGACAAGCGAATTTTGCGCACGAATTCCCCTGCCTTTCAACCAGGAATTTTCTTCTAACATATGTCATGGGAGAAAATTTTTGCATTAATTAATCCCTGATAAACCAACAGAAAGATTGATCAGGTCTTTCTGAAATTCAACAGGGTTAAAATTTTCGCCATGACAGGAGCATTGGGCCGAAATTAGAGATGGGCGACTACTTATAACTCATCGAGTTGCTCACGGTGATCGTTAAACGCCCTAACAAACAAATAAACAATACTTTGGGGAAGGCTGATACCTGTATCCAGGGTCGCACCCAGAATTTCCTCAAGGGGGGGGGGGCGACAAAAAAATGCACGGGACAAATGAAACTAGAAATTGGGCCCACACACACACACATGCATTATATATGTGTGTGTGTGGATTCTTTTGTTCGCATAAATCAGCACTGATGTGTTTCACAGGTTAAAAAAACCTATCTCTTTTGAATAAGTCTGCTAAATTAAATGTGCATTAATATATCCATTAATATTTATGTAAGACCTTAAAACGCACACAAAAATAAAGTTTAAATCGCTTCTCTTACTGTAATGCAGAAACATTTTCATCTAAGCTCACTTTAAATAATATATATAAATCATATGCTTGCCCTGACAGCACTGTTCATTACACTGTTAAAGAGCAGACACATTATCAATGGAAAACGAAAAAGTTAAGTAAACAATAATATTTAACTCACCTAAGTATTCCTCATCGAACTTTGAAAACTATTTCAGTTGTCGAACTACCTTAACAGAAAATAGTGTGTTTACACCCAGGCCTTTATCTTGTGTATCCCCCTCCTCTCAGAGGAGGAACGCCCATTAGCACCCCATATGTGACTGAGGCCCGAGCCATGGAAAAATTTCCTGGAAAAGGTTATGGCAACACGAAAGACTGGGAGAGTGATGGATTCCTGGTTCCTCAAACACTCTGGGGTTTCACTAATTCCCTGTTTCAATGCTTGCCATCGTCAGCCATCCAAAACAGATGCAGCATTCCTAAGGCAAAAGAGCACTCTGATTTCTGTGATTTATACAATCACATCACAGCCAGCTGGTTTCTATAAACATGTGCTGAAAGATTTTTTTTTTTTTAATTTCGCCGTAGTCGGAATAAGGTATTTTAAAATTCGGGGGGGGTCCGGACCCGACGGACCCACCCCGTGTGTGCGCCCCTGCCTGTATCAGAAGAACAACACACCATGTCATACTTCTCGCGTTTTTGCAGATTGGTTTGAGGGCATTGGAGTCCAAATGTTGGACTGACCAACTCAGAGTCCTGATCTGAACCTTTTAGAGCAATATCGTTCAACCCATCGATCGCGGCTGCATTTTTGGTCGCTCGTTTGAGTTACAAGGCATCATTGTGCTCTACGTGAGTCAACAGTTTCTAACGTGAAGTTATAGAAAACAAATACAGGAACAGACTGGCAGATGAATTTTTTGGACTCGTGCATTATGCCAGGTGTACCTGTGAACCAGACGTCAAGAAACTGACTAAGAAAATGGACTGTCAAACATCACATAAAAAAGACGATTTTGTTAATAAAGTGCAATGGCAATTTATTTTAAATACAAGATTATTTGTATTTTAAATATTTGATTATTTTTATTTCACTACATGATATCTTCTGTTTCTATTTGATGTTTTCATGCAATTAAAAGTAAGAAATATTCATTGGTGACATTTTTTTCCATACTATCAATTTTCAGGCGTAGTAAAAATTAGTTTGAATATAAACATTAAATTTGTCTGAATTCAAACTTTATTTTTCTTTAGATTGCTTGAAAAAATACGCAAATGACGAAGAATTGAATAAAGAAACGAACAATTTCTGTACATTACAGTTGTTCGTTCGTGAAATAACGAACAATTTCTGTTTATTACATAAATTATAACTAGTACACCAGTACATAGAAGTGTTTATAAAGATTTTACATATTTTTTTATATACACTCATCGTCAAAAAAATAGTTGCACCCAGAAGGACGTGCCGTATTGCAATGCTATTCAGGAGGAAGGTAAAGGTTGCCAGGAACAATAAATGGTTAAAAATTGAGACATATGAGCAATATTTATTGAGCTACACGCCAATAAGTAGTTTCTCAGTATGGCGTTGGGCCGCCATGTTTGTTCACACAGTATTCCAGACTTCTCGGCATGGAGTTGTACAGGTTTCTAATGATGTCCTGCGATAAGCCATCCCTTGCAGCTTGAATTTTCTCACGTAGTTCCTGCATATGGTGCTGTAGGTGTGGAGTGTGGATAGCGCGTCCAATAGCATCCCACGCATTTTCAATTGGCTATAGGTCTGGTGATGCGGCTGGCCATGGCAGAGTGTCGGTGCGTTGAAGGCAAGCTCTCGAGACAGCAACAGTATGCGGACGAGCGTTGTCCTGTTGGAAAATCGCACCGGAGTGAGCGTTCAGAAAAGGTAGGGCCACTGGTTGCAGGACCTCATTAACGTAACGTTTGGGCTGTCAAATTGCCTGTAATGAACACCAAATCTGGCATCGTAGGCGATTGCACCCGACACCATGACACCAGGCCTTCTGGACGTGTGACGACCGACAACAAACCTGTCATTTTGGCGCTGACCACGGCGCCTCCACACACAGATTCGTTGGTCGTCACCTCCAAGACAAAAGCGAGACTCGTCACTGAAGATCACCCGCTGCTATTCTGAGTGGCTCCATGACAGTCTGGTACGACGCCATTGTAGTCTTGCTCGACGATGCAATGCTGTTGTTTAGGGCAGTCGTCGTAACGGTCTGCGTGCGTGTAGTCGTACGTCGTCTGCCAACGGTGCTGGCACTAATCGGACGTTGCATGGAGGGCACCACTGCTCGCTGAATATCTGGAATCGTGGCTGTTGGGTCACTCCACGCATGTCAGACAACCCGTCAGTCCTCTCTCATTGGTTCGTTTAGATCTCCCAGACCCTTCCTGTCGCTGCTGTGGGCCTTGTTCTATCCACTGCCGCCAACAGGGTGGTATGGTGATATCCGCACGACCTGTATGGCGCGCAATACGGAGATAAGACCATACCGCTTCCCGGAGCCCGACGACTCTGCCTCTCTCGAACTCATCCAACTGCTCGAACTGCTTCCGAACTTTCCTCCGAGGCATACTTCACCTGCAAAGGATGCAACCAACACAACAGCACGAGTCAGAATGGCAAGCGCGCGCAACGGGACGACCTTTTATAGCCGGTCAGCCACAGCGCCACAAATCCTCCTTACTTGCGTCACATGCTCGGCCGAGCGTGGTACTTGAATCATTCGCATGTATCACTATGTCAAACCTACCCACCAAGTTTCATCCCTGTCGGTTGCTTCCTTCTGGGTGCAACTAGTTTTTTGACGATGAGTGTAATCAGCACTTCGCATGACAGTGTTTTTTGTCAAAAGAAGAGTCCTTACACTTTTTTACGGGATATAGCACAGAACACATTAACCTTTAGGGAATCCCGTGCATGATCCGCTATTGCTCTAGGATTTTCAGTTTCCTATATGCGAATCTTGTGTTTGTTAACTTTCCCACTTATGGAGAATGTCGACAATTCGTCGCTGAAAATTAGACTATCACTGAAACCACCATCTTGCCGCCCCGGTGGCGCAGTGGTCTAAGCGATGGCCTCTGATCATTCGTCCGAAAGGGGTCCGGGTTCGAATCCCGGTGAGGCATGGATGTTGTGTTTGTCTTACGGCACTGGCTCTCTCCCTTCCCTGGAACCAGTGACCCTAAATTAGAGACGGGCGACTGCTTATGGCCCATTGAGTTGCTCACGGTGGTCGTTAAACCTCCAATTAAAAAAAAAAAAAAAAAAAAAAAAAACCTATCATCTTCAAAGCGCTCCTACATTTCTGCACATAAATCGCGACGTGGGGTTCTGTCATTGTCACTTAGACTTCACAATAACTGCAGTTCGTAAGGAGTCAATTTCAGCCGCTTCCTGGAAATTTTCTAGCAGTCAGTTGTGGAATTTGTAACTCCCGACCCGGCATCGCTGGCAATTTCCTTTGGCTGCGTTGGTAAATGGCACAAACACGCACCGCTTGTTCATCAGATACACGTGACCCCCCTGGACTTTTACCTTTTTTTTTTTTCTTTGATTGGAAGTTTAACGACCACCGTGAGCAACTCAATGCGCTATAAGCAGTCGCCCGTCCCTAATTTAGAGTCACTGGTTCTAGGGAAGGGAGAGAGCCAGTGCCGTAAGACTAACACAACATCCATGCCTCACCGGGATTCGAACCCGGATCCCTTTCGGACAAACAATCAGGAGCCATCGCTTAGACCACTGCGCCACCGGGGCAGCACCTTTACACAAACATCATGTTGTTTCAAATTTCTTGTGCAAATCGTCAATGGATTGTCTACTCGGCGGTAATTTCTTAAAACATGTTTTAAAACTCCGTTGTACGGCATAATTCGCTTTGCTTAATTCAAGCACACAGACCGCCTTCTCCACAGCATATCCGGCCATGTTGCCTGCCTGATCACGTGATGGTGAAAACGTACAATCTTTTAGTGACGCCATCCAAATAATAAAATCGTTACTATTTGTGATGGAACGGTGCATCGTGAGTGCCAATACCGTACGTAGTTTTGGTTTTATGAAGTGTCGTAGTATTGGCATACCCTACTTCATGCATCGCAGTAGGTCTTTGGCAGTTAATCATTTTATTAAGTAGCTCACGTATATTCGTTATTTGCTGAACTCCCCCCCCCCCCGGCATATAGAGTAACTCTGGTACGAATGAGATTATTTGGCGCGGGGAATTAGGAATAGGACAAATAGCAAAACTGAGCTAGTCACTACTTTGAAAATCCAGGAGCGCAACATATCGGCAGCCATTAAAAAAATAATAATAATAATAATAAAATACAGGTAGGCTCACTTCTGATTAAGCCGTCAGTTTGGAACGTAGGACTACGACTTGCAGATCGGAGAGTTGAAATGAGCCAGTCGGCGTATCGTTTCAAAGCGTTTGTTTAATTTGTTATAGCCAACACAAGTCTATGATATGAAAAGTAGCTTATATAATTTTTACAAATAACGCTGGATACATTGCGAACACAAAGCGGAGTTCGAGATGGGTAATGTACGGGTGCGAACACAAAGCGGAGTTCGAGACGGGCCTGGTACGGGTTCGATCGGTGTGTTGGATTTTTGCTTGGCGGCGGCGGCTGCTTTCAGGCGTTCTCGATACTCTCTAGTTCGTTGTGCTGCAGTTTTCTTGGGCTTCTTACATTCCTCATCACCTGCTCTTGCGGCTCGTTTTGATTTTCTACACTTTTGCTTGCATTCATTCTGCGAATTCTGCGGCATTGTTGAAAATGTTAACCCGTTCACACGAAAACAATTTTTAAAAAAGTAGTTCAAAATACTGCGATATGTTCTTTATACAGTTGAACCCTCATAACTAGCTCGGATATAAGGAAGGTTCATATATAACGATGTCTTTGCAGTTTCCTGAATTTTCAATGCCATTGTAATGTTATTTCAACTGGAAATTACGAACAGCAGTTTTGTCCAAAATCATATATAACGAAGTTTTTGCCCTTTTCCCATTCAACATTTCTCCTGCGGGAGAGTAGCCATTTTCTTTTTTTCTTCTTCAGGATATCTTGAGACCTCTGACTCAGTTAAATGCCCGAAAACTAGCCAGGCGGTGTCGGAATCCCCACTTTTCCTTAATCCTTCTTCACTGGAGGGACCCCCACTTCATCATCCCAAGAGCTTGGAGGGTAAATGATCTGTTTCCCAGCTTGAGAACAGGAGGAGGAAGGCGACAAAGGATCAGGGGTGGGGTGTTGGGGAATCATGCCAGGGCTGTCCAATGTCAGCGTCTTCGTTTTGGGGCCGTATGTTAAATTGTTCGGATGGACCAGATAGGCAGATGTTTGTCTTAATCGCACTTCTGCAGTTCCTAAGCTGCCGCATCTGATGGTTTAAAGCTTTGGAAGCAGCAATTTTCCTCACAAATTCGTTCGTTAGAATGCATCGACACAAGCTGGCAAATCATGTCAGTTGTTAAACAAAAAACACTGAGTTTAAGTGAAAAAATTGAAGCAATCAATTTGGGGGAGAAAGGGAAAAAGAAGTGTGACGTAGCCAAAACATTTGGCATTCCGGCAAATTCACTATCCACAATTTTAAAAAATAAGGATGGTTTGAAGCGAAAGTTCTCGGAAGGTTCTGTTAGCCATGATAGAAAACGATTTCGTGAAAGTCTTTATACAGATGTGGAAGCAGCGCTGTTAAAGTGGTTCCAAGAAGTGAGAAGCAAACATGTTGCAGTCTCTGGCCCTTTGCTGAAGGAAAAAGCATTAGATTTTGCCCGACTTCTAGGAAAACCTGATTTTCAGCCAAGCAATGGTTATCTTCAAAGATTTAAAGAGCGTCATAGAATCATATTTAAGTCCATTTGCGGAGAGAGTGCTTCCGTGGATGATGAAACAACCCCAAAGTGGCTGGAATCAAGTGAAACCTTAATTTCGAAATATGAAACTTGCGATGTTTACAATGCTGGTAAAACTGGTGTGTTTTTTTTTATCAGTTATTGCCAGAAAAAACCTTAGCTTTCAAAGGTGAAAAATGTTTTGGTGGGCAAAACTCCGTTTAACTGTATTGCTGTGCGCAAATATGGATGGATCCGATAAAAGGGAACTTTTCGTAATCGGGAAATCCAAAAATCCCAGATGCTTCAAGAAAGGTGAAAAATTACCAGTGAGTTACAGAGCTAATGAGAAAGCGTGGATGACATCAGAACTCTTTACAGAATGGTTGAAACAATTTGACAACGAAATGACAAAGAAAAATAGGAAAGTTCTGCTGCTCATCGACAATTGTGCAGCACATTCGTCTAACATAGTGTTAACGTCTACAAATGTACATCGGTTTCCACCAAACACTACATCAAAACTTCAGCCCATGGATCAGGGTGTTATAAAAAAACCTAAAACTTCATTACCGCAAAATTTTGTTGAGAAAAATTCTTATTAACGTGGAAAAGAGGCAACCAACTGTTATCGATGTTCGAATGGCATGTGATATGCTATCTAATGCTTGGACTACCGTAACTGATGTAACCATAAAAAAATGTTGGAAACATGCTGGTTTTGGTATTTCAGTAGTAAATGAAGACACAGTGGTTACTACTAAAGACGAAACATGGAATCACCTGAGTGCAAAATGGCTCATTTCATCGGATTTATCTTTTCCAGATTATCTGCTGGCTGACGATGACATCTCAACTGAATCTCAAAATACAGAACAGGACATCCTTGACGGCGTGTTGAACTCTCAGTATGACGCGTCCACTGATGAGGAGGAAGAATACGCAGAAGTTAAAAAAATATCAAATGCGGTGGAAATTGAAAGGCTTGATAATTTGCATGCTTTTTTTGCGTCAAAAAATCTGTTTTGTTAAGCATTGTTGGATCAAATAGAAAAACAGCTGTCTACAGCAATTGTTCAATCCCCAAAACAGGCAACTCTGGATAGTTACTTCCAGAAGTGTGAATGAAAAATTAAAGGTTAATGTTTCAATTATTGTACTTCTGCTTTCTAATACATACGTACTATTGTAGTATACCGAATGTGCTATTTTACATAACTTTTGTTCGTTTGCTGATACATTTAAGGCAAAATCGGATAAAACGAGGTTTGCGTATAACGAACTTTTTCTTAACTCCCTTCAATTTCCTTATAAACGGTTTCGACTGTATATCTGAATAGATCTCGTCCGGGGGCTTTAAAACGATACCACGCACAGTCGTGTTGCGCTCACGGTTGCCGAGGTAGACTTGAGTCAAACGCAACGGCACAATCAGAAATATTGCATCATGTCCCCCGATCACAGGGAGCGAGGGGAGCACGATTTATTGCTCAGTACGCGAATTGGACTCCATGCTGTTTACGAATGTGCTAACACGATTAGTGTGCGGAACGTGTTTTTAACGCTATAATGATTTCATTTCGGACTTATTTGTGTCACAGGTGGTAGGTCGTAAGTCGCCCCATACTATCCGCGGATTTAGACGTAGTCCACGTCAAAACTGGTGGAGGGTATTTCACGAAGATTAGTTTCCGTCATAAAGGCCAAAAACGTGAGCCCACAATATTAAATTTTCTCTAAATAAAGATTATTTTTAGACATGCGAGGGGTGAAACTGTTGACTGGGCCAGAAATTTTGAGTCGTAATAAAATATGTATGTAGCGACGTTAATTTTGTTACCGTTTTATTTTTATTTTATTGCGGTAATTGGTAGTGGGGTTTGGCTTGTTGAACGATAGCAAGCACTTACAGAACGCCATTGTTTAGAAAGAAAGAAAAGATTTGTTTTTTATTTATTTAAGATAAAATACTATATACACTGACGGAAAAAAAGATTACCAATACCAAGAAGGGGTTGTGCTAGATAAACGACAATTGGTAGGCGGTGAGAGTACATCTGTAAGATGACGTCTATGCAAATTTCGCGCTCGGCGCATACGTGTGGCGCTAGTAGCGCCCCTCGGAACATGCAAAGCAGGTTTGCTGTAAATACGCGCTGTAACGTTCGTGAGCGTTAGTTATCGTTGAGATTCGACGTTGGGTGTTGATATTAGTCAAGAATGCCTTTAAGAAGACGAAGAAGCCATTATCAACAGCTCACGGAGTTTGAACGAGGTCTTGTAATAGGGCTACGAGAAGGTGGATTTTCGTTCCGCAATATTGCAGAACGACTTGGCAGGAATGTAGCCACGGTGCATGATTGTTGGCAGCGGTGGTTAAGAGAAGGTACTGCCTCAAGAAGACCGGGTTCCGGCCTGCCACGTGGCACTACTGAGAGGGAAGACCGCCGTGTACGGCGTATGGCCGTGGTGCATCGTACCACGTCTGCGGCAGCAATTCGAGCTGCAGTTGCCACCACAGTGACAAAACGAACTGTTACAAATCGGTTACTTGAAGGACAGCTCCGAGCCAGACGCCCTGCAGCGTGCATTCCACTTACTCCAAACCACTGCCGTTTGCGACGTCAGTGGTGTCAAGCTAGAGCTCACTGGAGGACGGAGTGGGGATCTGTTGTGTTTTCTGATGAAAGCCGGTTCTGCCTGGGTCCCAGTGATGGCCGTGTGTTGGTTAGAAGGAGGTCAGGTGAGTGCCTTCAACCAACCTGTCTGCGGCCGAGATACACTGGACTTAAACCTGGAGTTATGGTCTGGGGAGCAATTTCCTATGACAGCAGGAGCACTCTCGTGGTTATCCCACGCACCCTGACGGCACAGTTGAACGTCGGTCTGGTGATTCAACCTGATGTGCTGCCATTCATGAACAGCATTCCAGGGGGTGTTGTCCAACAGGATAACGCTCGCCCGCATACCGCTGTTGTAACCCAACATGCTCTACAGAGTGTCGACATGTTGCCGTGGCCTGCTAGATCACCAGATCTTTCACCAATCGAGCATGTATGGGACATCATTGGACGACAACTCCAGCGTCACCTCCAACCAGCATTAACCGTCCCTGTATTGACCGACCAAGTGCAACAGGCGTGGAACTCCATCCCACAAACTGACATCCAGCACCTGTACGACACAATGCATGAACGTTTGCGTTCTTGCATTCAACATTCTGGCGGTTACACCGGTTATTAATGTACCAGCATTTCACATTTAAAATGGCTCTTCTCGCGCTTACAATAAGCTGTGATATTGAAACCTTAATCGACTAAATATGTTACCTATACAAAAGTATTGCCGCCATTTCATTCTTCAACAACTATTTTTTCGTGGTGGTGGGATTTTTTTTTCGTCAGTGTAGATGCATTAACTGCATCGGCATACTCAAGAATTCTGTAAATTTAAAAAATAGATTTTGTCTGACAATCAATTTATTTTGTTTTGCTCTCAGATTGTAAATTGGTTGAACACAAAATACAATTGAGATCTATAACACCACTCCCTCTACAGCCCACACCAAGCCCTTAACTTCAGCCCTGCTCCTACCTTGTCTAGGGAAAATCTAGATATGGGGTGTCTTACGACATCAGAAAAGTTTGAGCGTCACTTCCGCAATATGTCAGAAATGCATGCCACCTTATAAGCCATATACACTGCTGGCCACCCAAAATACATAAAATGCCTTCGCCACGTGCTTTGAAAAGTGGACTGAAAGATGGAACAGCTGCATAACATCCGGGGAAGGATACTTTGAGAAAGAATAACATATTTTTTTGCTGAAATATTTGCAAAATGTATAAGATAATCAACACTAAACTCGGATAAATCGATAAAATAGAAAAAGTAAAAAATAATTAAAGCGTACAAATTAATATTCGAATTGTGCTAAATTAAATTAATATACACTGGCGTGCAAAAATTAGGGACGAGACGGTTTTTCGAATGTAAGGTCGTGCAGAAGTGCTCCACATCGACTCAAATAATACTATAAGATCCCCAAGATGTAAGAATATGGGACTAGCGAGCAAAACCGTCCAAACAAGAAATCCAAAGGATACAAAGGCTCTTTATTGAAAAGGTAGCTTCGAGCACAGCTGGACAGAAGACAGAAACGTCCATGTGACAGGCGGCTGCCAAGGAAAATCCAGTCTTTAGTAGGGGATATGATCACCCCTGACTGCGATGCAGGATTTACAACGTCTTTCCATGCTGAGGACGAGGTTGTCAAGGAGCTGTTGAGGCATCGCGGCCCATTCCTCTTGTAGCGCCAATCGCAGCTGCAGAATCGTTGCTGGCGGCTGGTGACGTACTGCCAAGGGTCTCCCGAGAAGGTCCCACACGTGTTCGATTGGATTTAGGTCCGGGGACATTGCGGGTCAATCCATGCGTTGAATATTTTCACTCTCCAACAGCTCTGCGACAGCCACTGTACGATGAGGTGTAGCGTTGTCGTCCATGAAGAGCAACTCAGGACCCACAACACCTCTAAACAGACGCACGTGAGGCACGAGAACCTCGGTACAATAGCGGACACCAATGACTGAACCTCCTTGGAAGATGTGGAGGTCAGTACGGCTACCAAGCATGATACCGCCCCAAACGAGAACTCCGCCACCTCCAAACCGGTCCCTTTCGATGATGTTGGAGGTATGAGTGCGTGTTCCCTGCTCTCTCCAGATGTGTATACCTCCAGAATCGCTCTTCATACTAAATCGGCTCTCATCCGTAAAACGAACTTGACCCCATTGCTGATGTGTCCAGTTCTTGTGTTTCTGGCACCACAGAAACCGCCGTCTCCAATGAGCAGGCATTAATGGCACACACCGTACTGGTAGCCGTGCAAACAGACTATCTTTGTGCAGCCTCCTGGCCATGGTAAAACGCGATAACGGACGTTCAGTTGTCTGTTGCATGTGCCTTGCGATTTCTCCCGCTGTCTGCCGTCTGTCTCTTCTCGCCTGTAGGGCAGTATACCGGTCGTCCGCCGCCGTGGTTGCTCGTGGACGACCACTGCTAAACTCTCGGACAGATGTTCCTGTCGTTTGAAAAGTTCTTCAAGCTCGTGAAACGATGCTGTAAGCGATCTCGAACTCCTCGGCCATACTAGTCACACTTCGACCTTCTTCCAACTTCCCAATGATGCGATCTCGGGTAAAGTCATCCAGATGTCATCTACTGGATTGCCTGTTGGTCATATCACACGGTGGCAGCAACTCGATGTCGTTCAAACCGATGTACACCGTGCAATAGCTTTCACCGAATTACTGAACGTACACCACCCGTGTGCCTTATACCCTTCCAACACTCCCCCACCCCCTACGTCATGCTGCATATATGCGCATGCCCTACCGTACCGGACCCTAGTCTATCTCCTGAGTGGTCTTTCAGTCCGTTCTGCCTGCTCGTTCAGCTGTTATGCTAATTTCTCCTGATCGTCCTTAATTTTTGCACACCAGTGTACAAACTCAACTTGCCATGATATTAAAAATTCAATTGGAATTTTTATAGATCGGAAAAATGCGTCGTAGAACTCTAGTCATTGGTAATCCAATGTTTTTAAATTAGCACGTGATCACTTTGACATCTGAAAGTGATCGTTGCGAAATATTGCGAGCAAACCCGTTGCAAAATATTTTGAAAATGTACGATAATGGAGCGTATCTGACTGCGTTTCCTCTCAGCAACAAGAGATGGCGCCACAGTACAGACGTTGCTGTGACGTCAAGCGTTCCAGACAGACAGAAAGAGAGAGAGAGATCTGTCTGTTTATATGAGAACAGAAGTATATGTGTGAAGAAGGGGAGGAGAGAGAGAGAGAGGGGGGGGGGTATAAGTATGGTGGGCCGGAAGCATGTGGAGTTAGTGACGTCATGAATACTACGTCTTATATTACGATTGGAAATATCGGACCCGGACAACGAGGTACACTTTCCGTTGCCCTGTGTTCTATGGCTCAGAGAAGCTAAAGCGCAACTGCTTATATCCCATACTGTTGCGTACGGTGGTCGTTCAGCTCCGGAAATAAGAACACGAAAGATGACACCGAATTTCCAGTTGTAATAAGCACATCTTTTCAATCCTTCCCGATGTCAATAAAATTTTTAAAAGGTATTCAGTCAATGGAACCGGTGAGAAAAAACATTTCAACCGGGTTTCTACAACCGATAAAACATCCAGAAAGATAAACCGCTACTTACTCCCACCAGGGGCTGAAAAGAATGTTACAAAAAAGAAAAAAGAAATTTTTGAATAGTGTTTTCAGAAGCAGAGATGCAGCTGCAAATAGAGTTACCGCAGTGGTCTAAGCAATGGCCTCTGACCATTCGTCGAAAAGTGGTCCGGGTTTGAATCCCGGTGAGGCATGGATGTTGTGTATGTCTTACGGCAATGGCTCTCTCCCTTCCCTGGAACCAGTGACCCTAAATTAGAGACGGTCGACTGCCTATAGCCGGAGCTATGGCCCACTGATTTGCTCACAGTGGTCGTTATACCTCCAATCCGAAAAAAAAAAAAAAATAGGGGTACACAAGCACCACCTAGAGACAGAACTGTAAACTGCAAAACACACCGCAAGTTTAAGCCTAAAGTGTTCCACAAGGTAATGAATGGTATCCGGTGTTAAAAGATTTTTTTAAATCGGAATTTTAGAAGTAGAGATATCGAGAACAGCAGATTAAATATTTTCGCCCCCTAGCGTGGAAATCGTGCATTATTTTGAGAAAACAATGCGCACAAAATGTTTAGATACTAAGTAGTATCTGACCGAAAAATAATTTTTTCAATCAGGTTTTTAGTCCCGCTGATATTGCTGCCAATATTCTTTTAACGGAAACGTGAACTTACGCCCTCTAGTGGCACATTCATGCGTTAAGAAGAATTTGTAATTATTTGCAGAACATTTCGCTACAGAAGCGTACTCCGATAAAGAAAGAATTTTCCAAATCGGACTCTTAGAAGCAGGGATATCGACAAAAATTAAACATCTGGTGGAAAAACTATGCACTATTTGAAGCATTATTCTTCTCAAAAGCTTTTCCGTGATAAGCGGTATTGAACTACGAAAGGATTTTTGAATCGGGTTCTCAAATTCTTCAAGAAGAAATTGAAGAATTTTATGAGGAAATTTGTCATCTAAATAATAAAGGTAAGCAGCACTTGAAAATAATTATGGGAGATTTCAATGCAAAAATAGGGCAACGGCAACAGAATGAAACTTCAGTAGGTAAATTCGGTCATGGCAACAGAAACCAGCGTGGAAATACTCTCGTTGAGTTTGCAGAGGCAGAAGGGTTTTTCATCTTGAACTCCTTCTTCAAGAAAAAGCCACACAGGAAATGGACATGGAGACATCCAAATGGGACGACAAGTGAAATTGATTTTATTATGTGTAACAAAAAATTCGTCATAGAAGACTGCAGTGTGCTAAACAAGTTCAACACAGGTAGTGACCATAGATTGGTGAGATGTAAGATGCACCTCAACACTAAACTTGAACGTGGCAAGCTCATAAGACAAACAAAATCTATTGGCATAACCAACCTTAAAAACACCATAATACCTTCAAGTTAGAACTGAAGAACAGGTTCTCTGCTTTAGAAGGCCTAACATCGGAAGAAGTGGACATCTCTGAAGTTAACAGAAAAGTAACCAAAGCTCTTATGGAAACAGCAACAAAATTAGCTGGGTCTAAGAACAAGTTGCATGTGAACAAATTATCAGGAAAAACCAAAATGTTGATGCAAAAAAGAAGAGAGATGAGGACAACTAAAGAAGATGTGACTTCCAAAGTAGAATATATAGAGCTATGCAAGACAGTAAGAAAAAGTATCACTGAAGACGTAAGGAAATTCAACTGTGAACTAGTGAGGAAAGCAATTGAAAACAACCAAAGCCTAAAGATAGCAAAGGGACATCTCAGTAAGGGAAGAAAACAGATTATGGCACTGAGAAAAGAAGATGGTTCTGTAACAAGAAATAGAGGCGAAATTTTGACAAGAGTGAAAGATTTCTACTCCAAATTATATGAAAGGGATGATATATGCACTCCAGACATCATGAAAGATACCAGTACCAGAGTTCCTCCAGTCCTTCCAGCAGAAGTTGCACATGCAATCAAGAACATGAAGCGAGGAAAAGCTCCAGGAGAAGATGGAATTACTGTAGACATCATACAAGAAGCAAGTGGAGAAATCGAAACAGTACTCGCCCAAATTTTCACTCGATGCCTTAATGAAGGAAAGATTCCCGAGGATTGGAACACCGCTACAATGATCCTGCTACATAAGAAAGGTGACATTGAGGATCTCGGAAACTACAGACCTATCAGCCTCCTATCAGTAGTTTATAAAATCTTCACTAAAGTTCTTTCACACCGCTTGAAGGTAACACTGGACATGGCTCAACCGAGAGAACAAGCTGGATTCAGGAGTGGCTACAGCACAATAGATCATATCCACGTGCTGAGAGAACTAATTGAAAGAGCGAGGGAATATGAACTTCCATTGTGCATGGCTTTTATCGATTATGAAAAAGCCTTTGATTCGGTAAAACCATCAGCAGTTACAATGGCTCTGAAAACCTGCGGTATTGAAGATGCATACATTAATATTATTAATAACATCTATGAAAATGCAAGTGCAAAGATTCGGCTGTTTGAAAATACAACACGCGTAAAAATTGGAAAGGGAGTGAGACAAGGTGACACCATATCTCCGAAGCTCTTTAATGCCACATTGGAGGGTGTTTTTCAGTCGCTGAGCTGGGAAAACAAGGGGATAAAGATTAATGGAGATTATCTAACCCACCTTCGTTTTGCTGATGACGTAGTCATTTTTGCAACTACCCCATCAGAGCTGCAGAGTATGATCCAGGAACTTGCTGACAAGAGTAAAGAAGTGGGATTAAAAATGAACTTTCAGAAGACAAAAGTGATGTTCAATGCTTTTACAAGAAATGAAGATTTATCGATTGATGGAGAAAAGCTGGAGATAACAGACACGTACGTTTATCTTGGACAGCAGATATCAAGTGAGGGTCACATTGATGAAGAAATTAATCGGCGTACAAAACTTGCCTGGAGAGCTTTTGGAAGAAACAGCATAATTTTCAAGAGCAATATGCCATTATGTCTTAAAAGAAAAGTGTTTGATCAATGCATCCTTCCAGTGCTTACGTATGGTGCAGAGACGTGGACCTTAACTAAAAGAGACATACAAAGGCTGCAGACAACTCAAAGAAGCATGGAGAGGTGCATGCTTGGTGTAACCAGGAGAGATAAGAAGAGGAACTCGTGGATCCGAAAAATGACAAGAGTGGAAGACATCATGATCAGAGTTAAATCCCTGAAATGGCAATGGGCTGGACATACTGCCAGAAGGACAGATCATCGATGGACAGCCGAAATTTTAGATTGGATTCCAAGGGACAGGAAAAGACCCAGAAGAAGACCACATGGGAGATGGGTGGATGAAATTCGAAAGTATGCAGGGGTGACATGGAGGAGACTAGCACAAGACAGACCGTTGTGGAGGAAACTTGGGGAGACCTTCGTCCAGCAGTGGATTGATAATGGTTGACAATGATGATGATGATGATATGGAATAAGGGATGTAAGGTCAGGTGATACGTAACATCACAGCCTCTCCTTGACAAATGTCAACCCCGCCTTCTCGTGGTACATCCTGTTCCCACTAAAGGGGCTCTGACGGCCGCCAATAGCGGTATAACTATACCATCGGGATTAGAGGAAATGCTATCCCACACTCACCAACCCGCTTGGCCAGCGTGGTGAGTTATGGCCAAACCTCTCCAAAATGACTCCACAACTTAAATCTTGGCCCTCAGTCTCCGGCAGCTGGAATGTACCTGGCCAAGGCAGCGGCCAGTGCGACATGAAGGCAGAGGGTGCTAAGAATCCCCGGAGGACCGGACTAGGCTGCCATCTGATGCTGACCTTGGCTACATACAACGGACGCTCCCTATCTTCTGATTCAAGGCTTCTTGAATTGGAAGAGGAACTACAAAGGATCAAGTGGGACATCGTCGGGCTAAGTGAGGTAAGGAGAAAAGGAGAAGATCTCATTGAACTGAAAAGTGGATATCTCTTCTACTATCGTGGGACAGATACTGGCAGAACTAGTGGTGTTGGATTTATAATAAACAAGAAACTGAAGGATAAAGTTGTAGAAGTTGAAAGTTCCTCTGACAGAGCTGCACGACTCGTTATCCAACTCTCGAGAAGATACCAGGCTCAGATTATTCAAACTTATGCACCCACCACAAGTCATGCTGAAGAAGAAATTGAAGAATTTTATGACGAAATTCGTGATCTAAATAATAAAGGTAAGCAGCACTTGAAGATAATTATGGGAGATTTCAATGCAAACATAGCGCAACGGCAACAGAATGAAACTTCAGTAGGTAAATTCGGTCACGGCAACAGAAACCAGCGTGGAAATACTCTCGTAGAGTTTGCAGAGGCAGAAGGGTTTTTCATCTTGAACTCCTTTTTCAAGAAAAAGCCACACAGGAAATGGACATGGAGACATCCAAATGGGACGACAAGTGAAATTGATTTTATTATGTGTAACAAAAAATTCGTCATAGAAGACTGCAGTGTGCTAAACAAGTTCAACACAGGCAGTGACCATAGATTGGTGAGATGTAAGATGCACCTCAACACTAAACTCGAACGTAGCAAGCTCATAAGACAAACAAAATGTATTGACATAACCAACCTTAAAAAACACCATAATACCTTCAAATTGGAACTGAAGAACAGATTCTCTGCTTTAGAAGGCCTAACATCGGAAGAAGTGGATATTTCTGAAGTTAACAGAAAAGTAACCAAAGCTCTTATGGAAACAGCAACAAAATTAGCTGGGTCTAAGAACAAATTGCATGTGAACAAATTATCAGGAAAAACCAAAATGTTGATGCAAAAAAGAAGAGTGATGAGGACAACTAAAGAAGATGTGACTTCCAAAGTGGAATATATAGAGCTATGCAAGACAGTACGAAAAAGTATCACTGAAGACGTAAGGAAATTCAACTGTGAACTAGTAAGGAAAGCAATTGAAAACAACCAAAGCCTAAAGATAGCAAAGGGACATCTCAGTAAGGGGAAAAAACAGATTATGGCACTGAGAAAAGAAGATGGTTCTGTAACAAGAAATAGAGGCGAAATTTTGACAAGAGTGAAAGATTTCTACTCCAAATTATATGAAAGGGATGATACATGTACTCCAGACATCATGAAAGGTACCAGTACCAGAGTTCTTCCAGTCCTTCCAGCAGAAGTTGCACATGCAATCAAGAACATGAAGCGGGGAAAAGCTCCAGGAGAAGATGGAATTACTGTAGACATCATACAAGAAGCAAGTGGAGAAATCGAAACAGTACTCGCCCAAATTTTCACTCGATGCCTTAATGAAGGGAAAATTCCTGAGGATTGGAACAACGCTACAATGATCTTGCTACATAAAAAAGGTGACATTGAGGATCTCAGGAACTACAGACCTATCAGCCTCCTATCAGTGGTTTATAAAATCTTCACTAAAGTTCTTTCACACCGCTTTAAGGTGACACTGGACATGGCTCAACCGAGAGAACAAGCTGGATTCAGGAGTGGCTACAGAACAATAGATCATATCCACGTACTGAAACTAATTGAAAGAGCGAGGGAATATGAACTTCCATTGTGCATGGCTTTTATCGATTATGAAAGAGCATTTGATTCGGTGAAACCATCAGCAGTTACAATGGCTCTGAAATCCTGCGGTATTGAAGATGCGTACATTAATATTATTAATAACATCTATGAAAATGCAAGTGCCAAGATTCGGCTGTTTGAAAATACAACACACATAAAAATTGGAAAAGGAGTGAGACAAGGTGACACCATATCTCCGAAGCTCTTTAATGCCACATTGGAAAATGTCTTTCAATCACTGAACTGGGAAAACAAAGGGATAAAGATTAATGGAGATTATCTAACCCACCTTCGTTTTGCTGATGACGTAGTCATTTTTGCAACTACCCCATCAGAGCTACAGAGTATGATCCAGGAACTTGCTGACAAGAGTAAAGAAGTGGGATTAAAAATGAACTTTCAGAAGACAAAAGTGATGTACAATGCTTTTACAAGAAATGAAGATTTATCGATTGATGGAGAAAAGCTGGAGATAACAGACACGTACGTTTATCTTGGACAGCAGATATCAAGTGAGGGTCACATTGGTGAAGAAATTAATCGGCGTACAAAACTTGCCTGGAGAGCTTTTGGAAGAAACAGCATAATTTTCAAGAGCAATATGCCATTATGTCTTAAAAGAAAAGTGTTTGATCAATGCATCCTTCCAGTGCTTACGTATGGTGCAGAGACGTGGACCTTAGCTAAAAGAGACATACAAAGGCTGCAGACAACTCAAAGAACCATGGAGAGGTGCATGCTTGGTATAACCAGGAGAGATAAGAAGAGGAACTCGTGGATCCGAAAAATGACAAGAGTGGAAGACATCATGATCAGAGTTAAATCCCTGAAATGGCAATGGGCTGGACATACTGCCAGAAGGACAGATCATCGATGGACAGCCGAAATTTTAGATTGGATTCCAAGGGACAGGAAAAGACCCAGAAGAAGACCACATGGAAGATGGGTGGATGAAATTCGAAAGTATGCGGGAGTGACATGGAGGAGACTGGCACAAGACAGACCGTTGTGGAGGAAACTTGGGGAGACCTTCGTCCAGCAGTGGATTGATAATGGTTGACAATGATGATGATGATGAGGATATGGAATAAATGTATTTGGAATTCGATGGCATCTACATTTGCGCTGTCTTGCGGCGAAGTTATGCTTCGAAAAAAAAATACATAAAAAAAGGTTAGCAAGTGTGAGAACGGTTAGCCGTTGTCACATTTCAAGCTTTCCAATATAAAATATTTTTTTTCATATTGGACTAATAAATGCAGTGATATGGTGTCCACAGACGGACGGATGGACAAAAGTGATGCTATATAAGCAAAACTAAAGCACTGCTAAGTGAAAAACATAATTTGTTTCGTTTACTAATACAAACATGGGCGTCCGTAGTTTTTAGCATGTTTTTGCAAAAAAAGAACTAAGTGCTTATAGTACAGTGCAAGCTGCTATAACGCGGGCATGCTAAGATAAGGCGAAAACCGCGTTATATCCGATTCCGTGGTATAACCGACCGCGTTATATTGGTCTTCCACTGTATCACTTTGTCCGTCTGTGGAGTGTGAACACCATATCTCTGCAACTGTTTGTCCGATTTGAAAAATGCTTTTTACGTTGGTAAGATCAAAATATGGGAACGACGATCCTTTCTTTCTGGTTGATTTCCGGTGCACAGAGGGTATACAGCAATGAGCCATTACATTATGACCACCTGCTTAATAAGCTGTAAGAACCCCTTTAGCTCGCAAAACCGCGACCTCTCAGCGAGGCATCGATTCAATGAGGTAGCGATAGGAATCCTGTTATGTCTGGTACTATAATGTCAACAGGAAGGCCCCAGTACCCGTACATTTCGGGGTGGTGGTGATTTACCGCAAACCCGCTTTTTCAAGTCTAATCACAAATGTTCGATTGTGTTCATGTCAGGTGAATTTAGAGGCTAGGGCTTAACAGAAAGTCACCAGCATGTTCCTCGAATCACTCCTTGAGGATTTTGGCAGTGTAGCATGGCGCATTATTCTGTTGGTAATGGCGATCACCAGCAGGGAACACAGTTGCCACGAATGGCTGAAATTGGACCGCAACGATGTTCAGATACCTGAGAGCTGTCAGTGTTATTGGGATACTGAGGCCTAAAGTGTCCCAAGAAAATATCGCCCACAACATAGCACCGCCGCCGCATGCCTGTTTCCGCCCAACGATGCATCCAGGTGCCATAGCCTTCGTTGGTAATCGGCATATCCGCGCTCGGCCGTCTACGTGACGCAACAGGAATCTTGATTCGTCAAACCTGGCCACCTTCCTCCAATCATCCACCGTCCAATCTCTATTATCTTGGGCCCATTTCATGCGTTGTTGGCGATGACGTGCAGTGAGCATGGGGACCCGGTTGGGTCCTCGGCTACGCAGGCCCATGTGCAGGAGGCTACGATGAACTGTGTGCTCTGACACATTGCCCTAAACACCACCGTTGTAGCTGCGGGGGATTTATCGCACTGTGGCCTCGCGGTCGCTGTGAACAATGCGCGACAGTCTCCTCTCCCCTCTGGCACCAATGAGCTGCGGACAACGCATGGGTGGACGACGGTTCGTTGTTTGGCCATCTGTGTACCACTTTTGATACGTACTCATTACAGCGGCTCCTGAACAACCCACAAGCCGCGCCGTTTACGAGATCGTAGTTTCGAGGCGCCATGCCGTCGCAATTTGTTCTTTATCAAACTCCGATAAATCGGCAGCTTTACTCATTCTGACTCCGAACACTTTACTAACCGAAAACCGGTCCTCGCGTTGTATATATACTACTCTGTAAACTTCACCTGCGCTATCATTCGGTCTGCAGGCGCGTTCATTTCTCAAGGCTGGGGGTGGTCATAATGCAATGGCTCATCGGTCCAAATACGGATACTTCAAATCATTCTTCTGTACAAATTATTTCTTCCTTTTGATACCTTTTGTAAACAAGACTATTTTGGGTACAGTTTCTTTTTCAAGTAATCTATATATTTTCCGCTAGGGGGAAGTAAAGGTAAATTGGGATTTCCCCGATATCTCTGCTTCTAAAAGTCTGATCTCAAACATCTGCATCGGATAGAGCTCCTGGTGCGAAATGTTCTACATATAGTATTAATTTTAATAAAGTACGATTTTACGCTACTAGGAGGGTGTAGCGCATTTATGATTCTGATGTACTGTATATGCAGCAATATCTGAGCTTCTGAAATCTTGATTATAAAAAATTATTTCGTGGTCAGATACTGCTCATTTTGGTCCCGCTGCTTTGATAACTTTTCTAAGCGCGCGAACGCGAGAGAGAAGTAAATGAATGAGTGAATAAATAGAAAAAAGGGCATTATTTCTCAGTCCTGACTTCTACGACCTCTTAGGTCTGAGAAACTTCCCTTAAAAATTTTACTCTTCCGAAAAAAGATTAATGACGGTTAACGGTTTCTCGGTTGTCAGACGAATTTCATGGTTTTTGTACAGCGTCAGAAAAGAAAAAGAGTTGCCGAAACGGTGCAGCAGGTGTTCTTCTAAAATTAAGGTTCCTCCTTCAAGACTGTTTTTGTATAAGCGACAGTGCTTGAAATAAGTGGTTACTGGGTTGAAAAATGATGATAGAAATGCGGCTTGTATGAAGTGATAATGGAAAAACTGCTTTCACTTTTTGAAAAGCATACTATGTTGCGGAGCTTATTTATCAGACCCGACGGGAGTATGGGGGTGGGCATGATGGAATTGTAGTCGATGTTCAAATTAGCTTTGAATTAACATTATACCAACCCAAAATTCTTTGCTTGTTAAATCCGGTATCTCGCTAAATACGTGCTCGTTATAAGCAGGTTCTACTGTATTAAAGTATATAGAAAATTCACTGAAGGTTATTTTTGAAATCTTATCTTTTCATTGGAACAATATTTAATTTTTCATAATACTTACATGAAAAATATTTTCTACTGTTAAAATGTTAATCTCCCCATGAGCAAGTTACTTATTGAGTGGTGAGGCATGCGATGCACAAATAACGAAAACGTTTTTTAAACACTGTTGTGACGTATATTCTAATATAACTTTCATTTTTAGTTTCTTTTCATATGTAAATTGTTCTCTTTGCACTTTCCAAACTTAACGTGATATCTTCTCTCTCATATGAATGAGGTTGGTAACACCTTTGAGGTCAGTGAGAGTGACGTATGGATGTGATAAGAGCGTTAGATAAAAAGGACGGTACAGTAGTTGCTTAGTGTGTTGATGATATGACGGTGCGTGCAGGCTAAAAATTAAATGATAAGGTAAAAATGCTGAGTTATGCACGAACGAAGTGTGTGTGTGTGTGGGGGGGGGGGATGTTCGATCGTTGTTAAGATAGATTATACGACAAATACTTAAGACATTATATGTGAAGTGTAAAACTCGCAGTGCTGCATTTTGGATTTCATCTACTGTGCTGGACCAATAAAAGGTTATCGTAAGTTTGACTTCTGTAAATGTTTCGTCTGGCCGTAAAACCTTCATCCCGTGCAACTATTGCATCGTATTCTCATTTAGTTCAACATTTCCTTAGTCATGGTTTTAGACACAGCGTAACACCAATCTCGCACACGAAAAAGGGTTACGTTATACTGTCTATAAAACGTTACTACTTTATGGGGGGAAAACTAGGTGAAAAAGTGAAAGTGCAGAAAAGGGATGCTAATTTTAAAATCTATTCTTGGGGTCTCGCAAGTCTGGATTTCAGACACCTTTCCTGTGATTAGGCCCAGACTCAAGGGCCTAAGGGCGGCGAATGGCCCAGTGGTCAACGTTCGTGACTGCCACTGAAAAATCACAGGATCTATCCCAGGCAGATACGGACGCTTAAAGCCACTAAATATCCGCAGTGCGTCGGATGGGCACGTTAAGCCCTCGGACGCCGGGTACTGGCGCCCCCGGTGGTAAATATAAGGTATCGAATTTCTTCCACCCCTTTCTACCTCGCTTAAGTGTTAATTTCCTATCGGGCACTGTAGCCCAAATGTCCTAGCTTCCTACTTCCAAGGGTTGTTTAACACCTGGGTCAGGCACTCCCTTCCTAAAATTCTCTGCATAAATCTCTCTCTCTGTCTGACATATTCTACTCTATAGAATAAGGTGAGCGTGTACGGTTTTCTTGCATCATTAAATTTTTTTAGCTGCAAATGACTCCCTGTGCTGTATGCGCACAGTGACTCAAAAGTTGGGTTTGAAAAATCTTTTCATTTGGCAGATGTAATCATGTCCAAGATTTGGTATGCATTTTCCACCATTTTTATGATAAAAACCTTGTCCGCTAAGTATAAATATGCATACCTCTACTATTAGCTGTCGAAGTGAAATATATATATATATACAACTGTGAATATCAGCAAGATTATCCTTATATTTTCAGAGTTTCGGTACGTCCAGTTCTTCGGCTAATTGACATTGGGAGTTAGAAAAATAAGTGAACAGGAAATATGACATTGAATTTTCGGGTATGATGAGCACGTCTGTTGAATCAGTTCTGACGCGAATTAAATTTATCAAAGCTATTCAAAGTCAATGGAACCGGTATGGAAAACAATACTATCTTAACGAAGAAGTTTTTCAATCGGGCTTTTAATCCCGCTGATGTTGCTGTGAACGGAATCGTGAACTCACGCCCTCTGGCTGCGAACTTGTGCGTTAAATTTTTTTTTTAATTACACGAGAAACATTTCGCACAGGAAACGCTCTCCAACAAAGAAAGAATTTTCCGAATCGGACTCTTAGAAGCAGAGATATCGTCAAATAAAATATATGCATATACGCCCCTGGTGGGAAAAGCATGCATTATTTTAAGAAGAAAGTATTCTCAAAAAGGTTTTCCGATGTGAGCGGTATCAGTCCACGAAAGAATTTTCTGTCTAGTTTTCAGGAGCTCGGATTTTGCTGGAAATACATCAGAAGGAGAAATTAAGACTTACGCGCCTTGATGGCCAAACCATTTTTTACCAAAAATTATAAATTATATGCGAAAGATTTTCCATCAGGAGCTGCATCCGCTGAAGAAAGAATTTTTCAAATCGATGTTTGAGAAATAGAGATATCGGGGAAAACGCAAATTACCTTTACCGTAGCGGAAAATCTATGAGTAACTTGAAAAAGTGACCATACTTAAAATACTCTTCCACATACATGGAATCGAAAGGTAAAATAATTTTTTCAACCGGATGTTCAGAAGCAAATATATGGAATAAAATGTATTTTAAATTCGGTATAATCTGCATTTACGCCATCTAGCGGCGAAATTGTACATAGTAAAAAAAAAAAAAGAGCAAAATGAAGGATCATCATTGGCATACTTCAAGCTTCCCAATGCAAAAAGAATTTTTCAAATCGGACTAACAGTTGCAGAGGTATGGGGTCCACAGATGGACAGACGGACAAGCCGATAACATAAGCACGATCATTTTTTTACAAAAGACGTTCTAAAAAGCAGGCAAGCCCCTCCCAAAAGTCTTCAAGTTTTAAATAACTACTGATTAAAAAATCCCTTGTCAGAATGTTTAGAATACCTTAAGAGCACTAAGTTTCAGTCTGTCCGTCAAAGATCGGATCATTATACCTGAAAATTCTGCGGCACCCTGATTGTTTAAAGTATTATTATTTGAATTTTTTTCCTTGAAGTTATAGTGGCATCCACTAAGCTCTGTCTCCTCCGTACTACGTGTTTCATTATCGGTACTACTTTGTGGCAAACTTTTGTTTCTATTTTGCAAACCAATGATTTTATGTTTTGCTTGTATATTAAATTCATCTCTAATGCTAAGCTGGTTCTAAAATGAATTTTCTTCCGTTAATGGCACTGGCTGGAAATTATCAGTGAGTACAAATGGAAAAAGCTGCTTTTATGCTTATTTAAGAACTACAAAGAAGTAAAAAATAAATAAATGTGATGTAGCAGATAAAAGTTCCGCAGAGCAGTGACGTTGATTGCATGGTCGTTCCTTGTTTTAGCCATTTGCTAAACCAGTTTCTTGGAGGAGCAAACGTGATGAGTGCTAAAATCGGGTCGGAACGCAGCTAGAATTTTGAAATGTTTCGAGTTCCAAGAAATGGTGGTGATTGAGAATATTTTTTTTTTTTGTCTTTATTATGTAAGAGTAAAAGTCTAATTTTTTTTATTCATGTTATGAAATTGGTATTATTTCCTCGTTTTTATATAATGCGTCGTAATACTCTTTTTTTATACTCATATTTTATAACAGTAAGTTAGATTTTTTTTAATCTTTATCAAATAATATAACCCCCCAAAAAGTATGTATGCGTTATCACGTGCTAAAAATCGTCCAACCCTGCCGGTGTTTTCAGCTTAACCTTTTAACCGGGTTGAACGAATTGACTCGGGGTTGGCAAAATGGGCTGAAGTCAGCTCCGAATATATTCGATGTCTAAGAACTGGGCCGAATGCGGCTGGAACGAGTGAATGTGCGCATCAGAAAGGCTTCGGCCAATGATGTAGAAGGGACTGAGCGACGCTAAGGCACCATTTCTACGGGACACTATTTTCCTGGCCTTAGCAGCACTTTTGTGGCTAGAGAAGCAAGGCAAAGGAATTTTTGTAGATGATTGTATACAAAGATAGGGAAAACTCCGTTCTGTATGGAACACGCTGGTATCTTAACTAAACGTTTATACTATAACTGAAAGCAGAGATGGCCGTTCCGGTGGAAGAGTCAAGAGTCAGGGTGGGGGGGGGTAAAATTCATCTGGAGAGGGGTGACACTGTTTTCAACGACAAACTACACTGGTGTTCAAAATTAAGAGAATTTGCACATTTTGTCGATTTTCACAAAAAGTACGGAACCAGAGGTACAAATTATGCCGCCGAATAAGAATGCAAATTTGCAGTGTCGAATACGTAAGCATACACGTGGGTGTAGCTGTGACAGCGGAGTGCATGAAAAGCACACGTGGCTTTTTCCGCGATTAGTTCGCTCGTACTCCTCGGCAACATTCGTTGTGTTTCTTGCAGGAGTTGGTTCAATTTCATAAGCAATCAGGTAAAATGAGTTGCCACGAACGTATTGATGACGGAGTGAGGTGGAGAATCGTCGGTAGATTGGAGGCATGGCAATCGCAAGTGCAGGTTGCTACAGAGCTCAATGTAACGCCCAGTGTCGTCTGCAATTTGTGGAAACAGTTTAAGGACACCGGATCCATATCGAGAAGGCCTGGGCAAGGTCGTCCAAGAGCCACGACGGCCAATGAAGATCGTTATTTGGCACTTTCAGCGAGGCGCCACAGGACTGCTACAGCTGCACCGCTATCTCGTGAGCTGCATGCCGAAACTGGAACCCGAGTTTCACGGGTTTCTGTTTCCAGAAAGCTTCATGAGAGAAGGCTTTTTGCAAGAAGACCCGCTGTTTGCGTCCCGCTCACTTCAGCCCACAAGAGAGCGCGTTTAGCATGGTGCAGACATCAGTCTTGGTCCAGACTTCAGTGGGGTAACGTTCTCTTCACACACGAGTCGCGATTCAGCCTGGACACTGATTCTCGACGTACCTTCATCTGGAGAGAATCTGGGACCCGATACCTTTCCTCCAACATCCGAGAAAGGGACCGCTCTGGCAGCGGAGGTGTCATGGTCTGGGCAGGCATCATGTTGGACGGCCGCACACCTCTCCATGTGTTTAACAGAGGCTCCCTTGACTGCTGAGAGGTATAGGGATGAGATCTTACAGCCCTATGTTCGACTTTTCAGGGGCGCAGTTGACCCTCGGTTCCTTTTCATGGACGACAACGCTCGTCCACATAGGGCTCACCTGGTCGACGATTATCTTGAAAGTGAGGATATTCGCCGGATGGATTGGCTTGCCAGATCGCCAAACCTAAACCCTATCGAACATATCTGGGACGCTCTTGGGAGGGCAATTGCAGCTCGCCATTCCCCTCGGAGAACCATCCAGGAGCTGAAAACTGCGTTGCTGCAGGTGTGGGACTGACTTCGGCAGGGACTCATCAACTGCCTCGTTTCCAGCATGACGTCGCGCTGTGAGAACTGCATGACTGTGAGAGGGGACCATACCCCATATTAGAGTCATTTTATGTTCGATCTTGCAACGTCGAATATGGACATTCCTGCGCTGATGAGCCTTACTGACGATCATGAGTGCGTACCATGACTGTTGTATGGTATAATTTTTTCTCTTATATAACTGTGTACCCATACCAAGTTTCATTAAAATGTGTCCATTAGGTTTTCAGAAATTCGACAAAATGGGCTAATTCTCTTAATTTTGAACACGAGTGTATATTTATCCACGAATACAGATACAAATTTTGGTTTGTGTTTTTGTTCCTTTTGTTAATTTACTTCACTAACGAACAGTTTCTCCTTGCCGAAAATAAAAAAAAAAAATAAAAATGGGAGGGAGGGGGAAGAAGAAAACTTAACTTTCCTGAAATATTAAAAATAAATCGCATTATCTGAATTTGTTTGATGGTGACTGAATCGCAGGGTCATTTTTGCTGAAGGAAAGATAACTCCTAACTTGCATGAACAAACTATTTTTTTTTATTTTTTCAGTTTTCTATTTTGGTTCCTTTCCATGGATCTTCGCAATGGTACTGAGGAGTTATTGATGCCATATTTCGGCTGTTTCTTCTCCATCCTTAATCGCCCATTGTCCTTCACTGGTACTCCAAGGTAGTTTCTTTCTTCTTATCGTGGTCAACAGCCTAAGCTCTCTTCTCACCCCCCCCCGAAAGAAAGCCTCAGATTCCGCCAACAAACACTTCTTTTTTCACTCGTGCATCGCAAAAACTCCTACTGACCGCAAAACAATGAACATGAATTTTAATTAGTGTAGATAAAGAAGCCGTCTTTTTACACGATCAGTAGGATTGAATACATATCTGTACTCAATTAGAACAAAGCATAATTTAATACTTTAATACTAAGTGCAGATATATATCATACAAGATCTTTCAAAATGCAGAGCATTTCATCATCAGGTACATCTTACATAACAGGAGAAAATTACTGGAACAGGAACAAAACACCGTAATTTAAAAATATAAACAAAGAAATGAACGCTAATGGCACGTAATATTATAAATAGTCGATATTGCAAATAGTTAGGCGTGATATGCACACGTTCATGCGATGTTTAAGAGATGCATAACATCTTTTCGTTAGGCGTGATATGCACACGTTCATGCGATGTTTAAGAGATGCATAACATCTTTTCGTTCGTTTTGTGGCATGTGATTAAAGTCGTAATGATTGTATTGTAATTAGGTTATATTTTTTAGTACAGTTTTTGATTAGATTTGAGGATGCCATTGCTTCTCAACCAGTGGTAGCAGTGTTGGGTGGATACAAATTAGAGGGTCGTCATGGCATTCGGGTTTGTGAGAGAGGATAAGTATAGACTTCCGGCGTGCAATAGAGATCTTCTTGTGTTAGAGGTTGCTAAGATCTTGCTTTGTGCCCAGTCTGGATAATGCATGCCATTATTGACTATAGACGGGATAGTGAGGTGGAATTGGAATGGGTCATAATGTTGTATTAATGTTCAAGTATCCTCGTTTTTAAGGTTCGTGAAGTTGATCCGATGTATATTAAGTCTTCATTTTTGCTACTGCAGTGTTTTAAGCCGAATACTGTACACGCCGCCCCGGTGGCGCAGTGGTCTAAGCGATGGCATCTGACTATTTGTCCGAAAGAGGTCCGGGTTTGAATCCCGGTGAGGCATGGATGTTGTGTACGTCTTCCGGTACTGGCTCTTTCCCTTCCCTGGAATCAGTGACCCTAAATTAGGGACGGGCGACTGCTTATAGCCCTTTGAGTTGCTCACGGTTGTCGTTAAACCTCCAATGGAAAAAAAAAATACTGCACACACCATGCTTGTCCATCTTGCATACGGGGGGTCCCTGTCTTGTTTTACAAGCGAGAATAGGTTAGTAGTTTTGTCACCAAATTGCAAGGTTTTTTTTCTAAGTGCATTCTTGAGAACGTTCGTCGTGAGTGCTGGGTGGAACGGCATAGAACCAATATATTTGATGTCATTCTATTCTCTGGTTAGGGGGATGAAGTTACGTTGTAAGCATCTTCGTACATGTTTATCTGCATCTTGTTTCCTATTTCCATTGTTCTTAGCAGTTTTAAGATGTACCTGATGATGAAATGCTCTGCATTTTGAAAGATCTTGTACGATATATATCTGCACTTAGTATTAAAGTATTAAATTATGCTTTGTTCTAATTGAGTACAGATATATGTTCAATCCTACTGATCATCGTGTAAAGAGACGGTTTCTGTATCTACGCTAATTATACTATGCACGATAATTCTAACAATATATCAATGAACATAAAGTTGAAAGCTTTCTCTCTCTCTATCTATCTATCTATGTATGTATCTATCTATCTATCTATCTATCTATCTATCTATCTATCTATCTATCTATCTATCTATCAAATTACTTAATTCTATTTTGCACTGTTTTATATCGCCTAGAGAGATACGTTTAGCTAAAATGTTCCCACGACTACTCTTCTTATTAGGAAGGTTTCCACATGGAAGATTTTTAACAGCAGCTTAGCATAGAATAAATTATCAGCGTTTATTCACAGTTAAATGTTTTATTAACATCGACCATAGTTTCGCCGAGCGTTTGGCTCGGCATCATCAGGACGAATGGAGCGTAGACATTCAAATCATTGAGGCATCATCAGAGTTCTGACGGTCACGGATTCCGGTGAGTGTTTCCACGTGCTTGAAAAAATGGAATAGACGTCATGTCGTTGACAAGCCGTAAAGAGTTCCGGTATATGTGGAAAGCTTCTAGTGTGGGGAAAGTGACTGGAATCTTAATAAGACCGATTTGTGTGCGAGAAATACATGTCTAAAAATGGTGCATAAATTGGAATACTGTAATAGTGTGTGGGTTTTCTGTGTTTATGTTACAGCGTTGGTTTTGTTTTGATGTGCTTCTTGGTATTTTAATCAAATCATGCTTTTCATCATGCTTTAGAGCAATATGAGATAAGTTATGGAACTCAAATTTGGCATTGCCTCGTCGCCACAGAAACTTTCATTTCATCCATCATGCATTGACTTTTAATTGCAATGGGACATCCTGGTTCTTCGCATGTCCCATTACACGTTCAGTTGTTGCTATGAGACATGTAAACAGTTTCAAGTACCAGTAAAATTTGACTTTGAAAGTCGCGTTTTTTACACTTCCCAACCGTAGGTCCGTCTCTCTGTCGACACGATAACTCGCGTAAAAATAGTTCGATTTCGATAAAATTTTAGTATGTGGTAGGGTACCACTTGGGGACGAACCCTATTGAATATGGACGAAATGGGGTCAGAGGTCACGACATAGGAGCGGGATCCATTTCATTGCCTTTATGCGTCATAACTTGCGTAAATATGGTTCGATGTCGATGGCATTTTTATATGTGGTAGGAGACCACCTGGGAAGGAACCCTATTCAAAATGGGTGAAGTGGGGTTAAAGGTCAGGGCATAAGAGCGGGATGCATTCCATTGCTCTTATGCGTCATAACTTGCGTAAATATGGTTCGATTTCGACGAAATTGTAGTATATCGTAGGGGACCACCTGGGGACGAAATGAGGTCAAAGGTCAGTACATAGGATCGGGATCCATTCCATCGCCCTTACGCCATACTATTAAAGGAGACTTTTTGTATGTATGTTAATTTCATGTTGAAAACGGCTCTAAGAATTTTGATGAAAGTCGTTAACCTACCATTTTCTGGTACTAGAAATCGATTTAGCTTGATCTCGACTTTAGGAAAATTCGTTTAGTGGGTTAAATAACGACCCCAAATTATAACGTTTTCAGTGTCATGGCGTCTTTCCATTAATGTTACCCATGCTTAGAAATCTTATGACGTCACAATCTCGCGTTTGAGAATGTTGGCGCGCGGTCATGCCATCTGTCTCATTACGTCACGCGTTGTGTGTGGATCCTGTTAAAGTTTTATGACGTCACACTCTTGCGAGCAGATGGTCGCGATTCCCATCTGCCCCATTACGTTACGCGTTGTGTGCGTATGTCCGTCCGCACGATAACTCGCGTAAAAATCGTTCGATTTCGATGAAATTTTAGTATGTGGTAAGGGAACACCTGGGAAAGAACCCTAATGAAAGTGAATGAAATGGGATCAAAGGTCAGGAAATAGTAGCGGGATCCATTCCACTGCTTTTATGCGTCATAACTAACGTAAAAAAGGTTCAATTTCGATGAAATTTTGGTATGTGGTAGGGGACTACCTGGGGACAAACCCTATTGAAAATGGGCGAAATGGTGTCAAAGGTCAGGACATAGGAGCGGAATCACTTCCATCACCATTATGCGCCATAACTTACGTAAAAATGCTTTGATTTGGATGAAATGTTAGTATGTTGTAGGGACTTGCCTGGGGACGAATCCTATTGAAAATGGGCGAAATGGGATCAAAGCTTAGGACACAGGAGCGGGATCTATTCCATAGCCCTTATGTATCATAACTTACGTAAAAATGCTTCGATTGCGACAAAACTTTATCATGTTTTTCGGAGGTATACTGAACCGGCTCTGCTGAATATCATCGAAATGGGATCAAAGGTCAGAGCACAGGACCGAGATTTATTCCACAGCCATTATCCTCATAACTTGAGTAATGATTTCTGGTATGTTGGAAAGCTTATCATAATCAATGCATTACATGATTTTACTAACTTGTTGAAATATCGAACGGTTTCCAAAAACTTTGGGGGAGGGGATAACACTACACCGCTGGGCATGCTACTGCTCGAAACCCGAATGAAGCGTGAGCGGTGTGTTTGTCTGTCTGATGAAGCTGGGCGAGTGGTCTGATGTCCTAACTTCTGACCGTCCGTCTGAGTTGGGCCCAGGTTCGATACCCTGATGAGGCTTGTGTTACGAGCTTCTCTTGCGGCGCCAGATTCCTCAGTTCCCTACCCAAAAGGAAGGACAGGTGGATGCTTATAACCCATTGAGTTGCTCACGGTGGTCGTTTTAAACACTCAAACAAACAAACCAAAAATAATCTTGCAGAACGATAGAGCGATGGTTAAGGGAAAATTTGGCGTTTTTACCATTTGCCTGCCATGCGACATTTTTTCTGTCACTTAAAATCGCTGTGGTTAAAGAGTTGTAATACACTGCTGGACAATTGCTAAGGGCGGATCATAAACGGCTATATAGCGCATAAAAAAAGGTAAGTGTGGTTGGATGGCAAGTGAAATCAAATAATGTCAGAATGCCAGGACATTACAAGAAAGACAATTTATTGTGCTCTGAAATCCAGAAGGCTTTGGAACGTGTTCAAGGGACAAACAGGCCATTTTGTGCAGAATACGTAAACGTGAAAAAAATGCAATTACCGTCAGCAGGAGTTCCGGCGTAAGATGTCAATACGGGATATGGCCACCATGGAGGGCGATGCAAGATTCCACACGTCGTGTCATGCTTTGCACAACATTATCAAGCAGCTGTTGGGGTAATTTATCCCATTCCTCTGTCAGTGCACGGATGAGGGTTTCCTTGTTTATTGGAGGGCATTGGCGACCAGCAAGACTCCTCCCCAAAGCATCCCACACATTTTCAATGGGATTCAGATCTGCAGAACGTGCTGGCCATACGAGGCGTTGAGTATCCTCGCTCTCAAGACACTCCTGGACAGCGACTGTTCGATGACATGTTGCGTTGTCCTCCATGAAAATGAATCTATCGACGACAGCACCACGGAACATGCGAACATGAGGTAGCAGAACATCATTAATGTATCGTTGGCCAGTCATAGTCCCAGTTGGAAGCACATAGAGGGACGTACGGCGATTGATCATGATACCAGCCCATACCATGACACTACATGTCGGATATCGGTCCCTTTCCTGTATGTTTGCTGGACAATTGCAGTATCCCTATCACGCCAGATCAGTTGTCGTCGACAATCAGACGATAGACTGTATCTACTCTCATCTGAGAAGAGGACAGCAGACCAGTCGTTATCAGTCCAATTGCGATGTTGATGGCACCATTGCAAACGGGCGGTACGGTGACGTCTGGACAATGGGATGCACACAACAGGACGGTGGGCGTATAGTCCTCCTTCATGCAAACGTCTGGCGACAGTTTTTCGGGAGATCCGCTTGCCAGTAGCAGCCATAAACTGATTTGCTACCTCACTAGCTGTGCTGCGCCGGTATCTTTTTGTTGATAGCACTATGTACCGATCTTCTGCAGGTGTTGAACTGCGAACACGACCTCCCCTGTGATGTTTGCTACACTCTCCATTTGTTTGAAATGATTTCCAAAGCCTTGAAACAACACTGTGGCTGACGTCGAACTCCCTGGCAACATCTGTTATTTTTCGCCCTTCTTCAATCTTGCCAATAATACGGCCACGCGTAAAATCATCTAGGTGATGTCGGGAAGACATACTGAAAATTGCAAGTTCGTCAATTGATTCTTTCCCTTTCAACTTTGCGTTTGAACAACAACGGTCAATACGCGTCAAATCCTTTATATCTCTTATCAGCGCTATGACGTCACGAACAAGTTCGGCAATCCAAAATTTGCAAACGCACAACACGTCTTACTGTATCCCGCAGTTATGCTAATTTCCACAATTCCCTGCCTTCCATTTTATGGTTGCTATCGTTGCTATTGTCATCCGTCCTTAGCAATTGTCCGGCAGTGTATAAATTGATGAAAGTAATTCGTACTGAAAATTTAATATAACAATAATTTTAATAATAACAAGTTAGTAAAATCATGCAATGCATTGATTATGATAGGCTTTCCAACATACTAGAAATCATTACTCAAGTTATGAGGAAAATGGCTGTGGAATAAATCTCACTCCTGTGCCCTGACCTTTGATCCCATTTAGATGATATTCAACAGAACTGGTTCAGTATACCTCCGAAATAACATGATAAAGTTTTGTCGCAATTGAAGCAATTTTACATAAGTTATGATGCATAAGGTCTATGGAATAGATCCCGCTCCTGTGTCCTTACCTTTGACCCCATTTCGCCCATTTTTAATAGGATTTGTTCCCAAGCAGGCCCCTACAACATACTAACATTTCATCCAAATCGAAACATTTTAACGTAAGTTATGACGCATAATGGCGATGGCAGTGACTCCGCTCCTATGTCCTGACCTTTGACCCCCACTTCGCCAATTTTCAATACTGTTTGTTCCCAGGTGGTCCCCTACCACATACTAAAATTTAATCGAAATCAAACCTTTTTTACGTTAGTTATGACGCATATGAGCAGTGGAATGGATCCCGCTCCCATGTCCTGACCTTTAACCCCATTTCGTTCACTTTCAATAGGGTTCTTTCCCAGGTGTTCCCCTACCACATACTTAAAATGTCATCGAAATCGAACGATTTTTACGCGAGTTATCGTTCGGACGAACAAACGCATACAACGCGTGACGTAATGAGACAAATGGGAATCACGACCATTTTACTTCCTGTACTTCGAATGGAAAAATTTCTGTACACATTTTCTTCACAATTAATGCGTTCCCAGGGATGAAAATTTGAACATCGATTAAAATATCTTCATTTTATAACTTGCAATTCTTAATATTTTCTAAAACAAAACCATAATTATGCAGTCCAACATTTGTTTGTCTACTGACGTCATCAAAGTACAGGTCGCGCCATCCGTGTTTTGGTTTCAACACCACCAAAGGAAAAGTTATCGATTTTTAATATAATTATGGTTATGTTTTAGAAAATATTAAGTATTCCAAGTTATCGTTCGGACGAACAAACGCATACAACGCGTGACGTAATGAGACAAATGGGAATCACGACCATTTTACTTCCTGTACTTCGAATGGAAAAATTTCTGTACACATTTTCTTCACAATTAATGCGTTCCCAGGGATGAAAATTTGAACATCGATTAAAATATCTTCATTTTATAACTTGCAATTCTTAATATTTTCTAAAACAAAACCATAATTATGCAGTCCAACATTTGTTTGTCTACTGACGTCATCAAAGTACAGGTCGCGCCATCCGTGTTTTGGTTTCAACACCACCAAAGGAAAAGTTATCGATTTTTAATATAATTATGGTTATGTTTTAGAAAATATTAAGTATTCCAAGTTATAATAGGAAGTTATTTTAATCGATGTTCAAATTTTCTTCCTTGGGAACACATTAATTGTGATGGAAATGGGTACAAAAGGTTTTCCATTGGAAGTATAGGAAGCAAAATTACTTGACGTCCATCTTAATAATATGGGATAAGGGCGATGGAATGGATCGCAATCCTATGTTCTGACCTTTGACCCCATTACGTCCATTTTAAATAGGGTTCGTCCCCAGGTGGTCCGCTACCACATACTGAAATTTCACCGAAATCGAACTATTTTTACGCACGTTATAACGCATAAAGGCAATGGAATGCATCCCGCTCTAATGTCCTGACCTTTGACCCCAATTCACCCATTTTGAATAGGGTTCGTCCCCAGGCAGTCCCCTACCACATAGTAAAATTTCATTAAAATCGAACCATATTTACGCAAGTTATGAAGCATAAGTGCAATGGAATGGATCCCGCTCCTATGTCGTGACCTTTGACCTCATTTGTCCCATTTTCTAGAGGGTTCGTCCCCAGGTGGTCCCCTACCACATACTAAAATTTCATCGAAATCGAACCATTTGTACGCCAGTTATCGTGCGGACAGACGGACGGACAAAGCTAGAGCATATGCGCTTCTTCAACCTACGGTTGGAAAGTATAAAAAACAAATCTGATTTCACAGCCCTGGTGGCGCAGTGATCTAAGCGCTATAGGCATGGATGGTGTGGTGTGTATGTCTTACGGCACTGGCTCTCCCTACCAGTGACACTAAATTAGGGACGAGCGACTGTTTACAGTTCTTTGAATTATTCACTGTGGTATTCAACCAACCCCACCCCCGCCCCAAGAAAAAAAAATTGGACTTTTGAAAATAATCTTTTTTTCCGGTTGATTGTTCCTAATCACTTTACCGCTAGGACACTTTATTTATGTAAAACTACGTCACTGCGTTTCTCTCAGCTTTGTTATTTAAAATAGTCATTTAGTGGTATGATTGGCACGGATACGTTCTGGCTGATTACTTGCTAAAAAGTTTGTAGCAATGGTAACGAACGTAAGAAAGAACAGAGAAGATCTTTGAGTCACTTGTTTCTATCTAGTGGCATGATGTCTGTGCCAGGGATACCAGACCAGCCCTATCATGCCTTCGATCATGGAGCAGTCACATACATGAGATTCTTCCGCGGATTCGCTGAATTCCGCTTTTTCTGTCATCATTTGGATCATCCTCGAGATCAATGCAAAACTGAAAATAGTTTTTTCGCCGGATGGGGTCGTTTTTCGTCTGGGGACGGTATTTTGTGTTTCAAAAGCGGAAGTTAAAGTTAAACGGAGTGAAAATTGTTCCCCTAAACGTAATTCTTTTTCTCACGTTATTACCCCTGTGCAGTATTGTTATTAATTATCATTTTACTGCAAAACATTTTGTATTTCAGCTTGAAACTGTAGGCAGTAATTTGCGAAAACGGCTGCGCGAAAATTTCCTTGTAATCTTCAGGCATGAGATTCTTCCACGAATTTGATGAATTCCTCCTTTTCTGTTATCATTTTGATCATTTACAAGATCAATGCGTACAACTGAACAGTAATTTTTTGGGGATTGGTGATGACGGGATGGGGGTTCGTCGGAGGACGAAATTCCATCTTTATGAAACTTTGGAAAACGGAAGGTCGAGGGAGTGAAGATTTTTTTCCGTACTCGTAATTTTATTTTTCTCACGATATATCATTTGCCTGGCATTGTTGTTAAATACCACTTTATTCCGTAAATATTTGCATTTGAGCCTGAAAATTGGGGGGGGGGGGATTTCCATAAACGGAAGTGACGAAGTTGGAAAATTTGTAAGAAAATTGATGCACGGATTCATATTCTCAAAGTTACACCATTTATCTAAAATAAGTTAAATCTTTGATATATTATTGTGCACGGATTCATATTAATGCTATATAAATAAGTTATTGCTTTGATATATTATTGACGCACGGATTCATTATTGATGCACGAATTCATATTCTCAAAGTTACACCATTTATCTAAAATAATTTAAAGTTCTATTAAAGCTTTAACTTATTATAAATAAGTTAGCTTTAACTTATTTATCTAAATAAGTTAAAGCTTTGATTTCATGCACCCATGGTCTTCAGGCTGAAAGTTCTTGCAGCATGATGGATGAAATTACTGTCATCAGAGGGCATAAGAGAAAGAAAATCTTCAATGAGAGAAATGGGGAGAGAAAGATAGCAGAATACTGTGCAGCTGCAGGGTCAACAAAAGACAAGCACAAAGTGGTCCGTAAAAGGTTCAGGTTTTTTTTCCTTCGTCGATCTCATGTACGGGTGGAGAATAAAGGATTAGAAGAGTGGGCTTATCGCAACAGACAGGTTTATGGCCTATACTGCTAAAGTGAAAAAGAGAAAGGAATCGTTTTTTCGTCTCTATCGTAAGACCTGGCCCGTATGTAAACAAGTGTTTATGGAGTGATATAATTTTGGGCACAATTTAGCTCAGGTACATTGACCGCTTAAACGGCTCAAGATTGACAAAGGTAAAAGGTAAAAATCATTATTTACAAATATTATTCAAAAAAATATTATTTGTAATATGTTTTTTGAATTATTCAAAATCACACTATTATTTCAGCAGTACTCGATTTGTGAGGGCTTTTTTTTTATACTATTTTTATCTGTGTCATTTACCATGGCAACGTAAGAAAACTCCTATCGAAGCTAAGTACGTCAGAAATCTGTCTAGGAAGAGCTTTGTGTGATAAAAGGTTTTCTGAAGTTGCGTTTTTGTTTTTTTCAGCAGAAAATAGTTGTGAAATTTCTATATAGAAAGGAAGCAAATGCAAAAATCGAATTAAGAAAAGTTAAAGGGTAAAAAGCAAGTCATTGTGGAATACTTAAAAGTGAGAATGCAGTTAAGGCAATTTAATGTCTCCAGTAATTGAACAGTTTAGAATTATTTTTAATTAACACAAAAAGCGTCAAATTCAATCCCTGATTTTTTCAAATGTATTGTAAAATATTAATGGGGGACGGGGGGTGATATCAGTTCGCATTCATCAGAAATGCGGTTAAGAAATTGCAATAGCTATTGTTAGCACTCTCAGGACTTAATTCTTGCCCTCAGGTGAGTGTTTTTTATGTTCAAATTTCGTGAACTACTCCCTAGATGGCGCTGCATGGCAATTCTGTTGAAGCTGAGAACAAAGCCAATTGTGTGTGTGTTTCATATCTTTAATACATCACAGAGAAAGAGACAAGAGGAGTATTTGTAAACATTTTTTTTCTTAAGCTCTTAACTAAATTATGTTTTCCACCGTTCTGAAAGGTACTTTCTCTAAAACAAATAAAGAAGATCGTGTAAAGTTTTGATGGTTATTTCGTCACTTGTGGTTAAAATAATAGTAACTAAATACTTAAAACCAGCATTTCAGTAGATACTTTACAGGTAACAGGATTCAAGTTGCTAAAGAAAGGCATTTACAGCAAGAGGCGGATTGGCCCACCGGGACATTTCCCTATGGGCCACTCGAGAAATGGCCCACTTTCTCGTATTCTTTTTATTTGGATTTTTTGTAATGAACTAATAATTATTTTGGTACTAATGAATAATAATCATTAACTTCATTTGATCTTTACATGTCTGAATATGTAACAAAGCAATTCTCAAGCCGAACTCAGTGTCCCAGCCGCATTTATCTTAAAAGAAACCTGGGTTTAAATAAACAAACCGTACTGGTTCATGGGTCAAAATACTGAGTTGACTTAAATAATGTGTCTTCTCTAGGAGGGGATACAAATAACATTGCGCAGGGAGCGACGAGTAACGAAATAAATTAATTAATTTTAAGAAATTGCTGTGTGACATGGGCGCACATTTCAACTTTCGAAATGATCTTCATGATGATTTAGTTGAAAATGAGATCTTCAAGTGACTCGTGTTTTTTGTTGTTGTTTTTTTCTTTGTCGAAAGCAAATTGTTTAAAGGAAAACAATTATCTGGAAAAAATCCCCGTTTTGAGCGTGGTTTGATGCTACATTCAATGATGAAGTGATTTCTAAAAATCTGTTGCTGTATAAATTGTTAAGTTTGTTCATGACTGAATTCGTTTTACAAAGAATATATTTCATCAGTTACCTTTCATCCAGGATCTAATAGAATGTTTTTCATGGGGGAATGTAAGAGTTATTTCCCAGTAGAGAGCAGACACATATGTTTTTATAGTGGGTGTTATACGTTGAGTGGCCACTTTATTTCGACCACCCCCTCAGTACTTCGTTGGGCCACCTTTTGCCTTTAATACTGCGTCGATTCTTCGTGGCATGGCCTCCACGAGATGTTGATAGGTGGTTTGTATAATCTGAGACCATGCTTGATGAATAGCACTTTCCAGGAGTGTGAGATTGCAGGGTTGTGGATCCAGCTGTCTGATGGCTCGTTCAACTTCATCCCACAAATTTTCAATGGGGTTGAGATCTGAAGATTGTGGGGGCCACCTAAGCAAAGTAAACTAACTGGTATGTTTCTGAAACCAATCCTGCAGGACACATTATCTTGTTGAAAGTAGCCATCGCCATTGGGATAAACCATCCACATGACAGGATGCTCTTGGTCCGCAACGATGTTTAGATATGATGTACCAGTCAGACGTTGATCAACACGAATTAAAGGGCCCAAAGCATGCCAGGAAAACATTCCCCAAACCATAACGTTGCCTCCACCAGCTTGAAGGGTTGTAACAATGCATTTTGGGGTCCATGCTTTCGTGCTATTTCCGCCAAATTCTCACTCGGCCATCGGCATGGTGCAACTGAAAACGTGATTCATCGGACCACATAATTTGTTTCCAATTATCGACTGTCCAATCCTTGTGCGAACTGGAGACGTTTTCTCTTGTTAACTGCAGACAGCAAAGGTGTTCAAACAGGCCTTCGGCTTCCATATCCCATCCGATGCAGTGTACGGCGAACAGTGCGTGCAGAGATCATTTGAGGGGATACTTGATTAAGATGGTCTGTAATTTGCTGCACTGTTGCCCTTCTGTTGTCTGTTACCAGTCTGGACAGTCTCCGTTCCGCCCGAGCAGTCACTAGTCGATGCAGACCACACGTTGCACGTAGAGACTCAGTTTTTTGGCTGACAGTCCAGTCTTTAAACACTTTAACAACAGCTGCTCTGGAACATTTCACGAATGCGGCGGTTTCGGTGAAACTCGCTCCTACAATCATCCCACGTTGAAAGTCCGTCAAATCGCATTTTTTACCCATCTCGTCACCCAAAATCACTTCTACTACTGTCGCAAGAACTAAGTTTCCCTTTTTATTTTAGCCTCGCCCTCTGGCGGCAATAGCGTGCAGCCATAGCTCATTTGCTTAAAACTGTTAGGTGGTCATAATAAAGTGGCCACTCAGTGTATAATTCGTGTTTTTTTACACAGTCGAATCACGTTATTGTGACCACCTCCGACTGTTGACGTCATCAGCGCGTAGCCAATGAAAGAAGACACGTGTGGTGAGCTGGCTTGAAAGGTATATAAGGTGTGCTGTAGGCAGTCGGGTGGCCTAGTGTGCAACGTTCGTGACTGCCACGGAAAGGACCTCAGGTTCGATCCCAGGCAGGTACGAACGCTCGATCAACTAAATATCCGCCGTGCGTCGGATGGGCACGTTAAGCCGTCTGACCCCGGGTACTGGCCCCCGGTAATAAATAAGAGCGTCTTCCTCCCCCTTTCTACTTCGCTTCCGTGTCACTTTCCTATCGGGCACTCTAGCCCAAATCTCCTAGCTTCCTATTTCTAAGGTTTGTTTAAGACTTGGGGTCAGACACTCCGTTCCTAAATTCCTCTACATATGATCATTTGATCATGATCATCTGAAAACATATCACTCGTTGCTGTCATGGATAAAAGGAGCGATTTATCAGATTTGCAAAAGGGGATGATTATCGGCTTTCGGGCCAAGGGTGGCAGTGTTTTTGAAACAGCGCAGTTTGTGAACTGTTCGCGTGCTGCTGTGGTTAAAGTGTATAGTGATTGGAGAAATGGCACCATTACGAATAAGAGACGTGAAAACTGCTGAGCACCACGTGCCATTGATGCGAGAGGTGAACGTTGGTTTCGAAGGAGCGTGAGGGCATCGACACGCTACAGTGGAGCAACTCCCTGGCAGAATGAACCAGGGGGCTACCGGAAGTGTGTCTAAAATGACAGTTCAACGAACCCTGCTGTGTATGATGCTCCGATGCAGACGGATGGTCAATTCACTCTGACCGATTGTCAACTCGCTTTATGCAGACGGATTCTATTCACTCTAACAGATTGTTTGAAACAATTAAGGTGGTTCCACTTAAAATTTCTGCCTTTTGTTTCCAATGGTAAAACTTCTTTACATGTTTTCTTCGCAATTAATATATTCCGAAGGATGAAAATTTGCACATCCATAAAACTAACTTTAGGTAACAGCATGGAATACTTAATATTAGCTAAAACATAACCATAATTACATTAAAAATTAATCAGTTTCCTTTGAATAATGTTCAGACCTTTTAATAGACGGCTCGACCGGTACATTGATGACGTCAGTAGATAAACAAATATTGGATTGCTTAATTATGGTTATGTTTTATCAAGTATTAAGTATCCCATGCTATAACTTAAAGTTGGCTTTATCGATGTGCAAATTTTCATATTTGGGAATACTTTAATTGCGAAGAAAATATGTATACCATTGGAAACATAAGGCAGAGATTTTAGGTGGAACCACCTTAAAACGACTCCCAGTGCTATTAATTCCTATCCTTGCAGATATTTTTAAACATACACCGTAATTTTTAAGTTGTCCACACAGCAGCAAAAAAAGCTACTTCCTTCTAGAAAGGTTTCCTCTGTGGCAAACAGCAACCAGAACCCCTTGTTCTGAAGTGACTGACGTCCATCATTTTCAAGATGACCAAAATGGTGAAAACATAGTGGATGTTATACACTCTACGTCAAAAAATAATTGCACCCAGAAGGACGTGTCTTATTGCAATGCTATTCGGGAGGAAGGAAAAGGTTACCAGGAACAATAAAGGATTTAACATTAAGACTGATGTGTGAAATATTTTTTGAGCGACACTCCAACAAGTAGTGTCTCTTAGTATGGAGTCGAACCGCCATGTTTGCTCACACAGCATGCCAGGCGTCTCGGCATGAAGTTGTACAGGTTCCTAATGGTGTCCTGCGACAAACCATCCCATGCAGCTTGAACCTTCTCACGCAGTTCCTGCAGATTGTGCGGTAGGGTTGGAGTGCGGATAGCACGTCCAATAGCATCCCACACATTTTCAATCGGCGATAGGCCTGGCGATGCGGCTGGCCATGGCAGAGTGTCAGTGCCTTGAAGGCAAACTCTCGAGACAGCAGCAGTATGCGGACGAGAGTTGTCCTGTTGGAAAATCGCACCGGAGTGAGCGTTCAGAAAAGGTAGGGCCACTGGTTGCAGGACCTCATTAACGTAGCGTTGGGCTGTCAAAGTGCCTGTAATGAACACCAAATCTGGCATTGTAGGCAATTGCACCCCACACCATGACACCAGATCTTCTGGACGTGTGACGATCGACAACAAATCGTTCATCTTGGCGCTGACCACGATATACCTCCACACACGGATTCGTTGGTCGTTTCCTCCAAGACAAAAGCGGGACTCGTTACTGAAGATCAGTCGCTGCCATTCTGAGTGGCTCCATGAAAGTCTCGCACGACACCATTGCAGTCTTTGGCAACGATGCAATGGTGTTAAGGGTAGTCCTACGTCGTGCAGCCGGCTGCCAATGGTGTTGGCACTAATCGGACGATACATGGAGGGCACCACTGCTCGCTGAATATCAGCAATTGTTGCTGTTAGGTCACTCAGCGCATGTCAGACGACCCGTATGTCCTCTTCTCTCTCCGTGGTTCGTCTAGGTCTCTCAGACCCTTTCTGTCGCTGCTGCATGCCTTGTTATATCCACTTCCGCCAACAGCGTGCTATGGTGCTGTCCGCCGACCGGTATGGCGCGCAATACGGCGATAAGACAAGCTTGCTTCCCGAACCCCGACGATGCGGCTCCTGTCGAACACCTCCAACTGCTCGTATTGCGTCCGAACTTTTCTCCGGATGCAACCAACACAACAGCGCGTCGTAATGGCAAGCACGTGCAACGGGACGACCTTATGTAACCGGTCAGGCACAGCGCTACGACCCCTCCTTGTTTGCGTCACATGCGCGGCCGAGCTTGGTACCTGAATCATTTGCATGTCTCACAATGTCAAACCTACCCACCAAGTTTCATTCCTGTTGGCTGCTTCCTTCTGGGTGCAACTATTTTTTTGACGTAGAGTGTATTTAGGACTGTCTTCGCTGCAAGACCCGTCATTGAGCCCAAAAGTTGGAATCATGTTTACGTCATGAATCGAAAGTAGTGTTTCTGTTATGGTTGGAGAAACTTCCTCTCGAATGTTCTTTACGTTTGTTTTCTCACCTGAAGGTCTTTTGGGCAATTCTTGCTTCGCAACGAGCCACGTCACAATCTGTTGTGTCTGCTACTCACAAGAGACGAAGCCAGTATGTGTTGTTACTTCTCTTAACAGGAGTTACAATTAAATGCACTTGGAAGATGAATATTGTCTGTGAACTGAAGAACGCACTGGACTTGCAGCAGTGCCGAACCTTAACCTCTCAGTATTACCACTTTTGTATTTATCTTCACGCGCTTTTTATATTCTTTTGGTACTTTTACTGTTGTGATCAAAACGGCATTTCTGTACGCTAAACTGCACAAAATTGTTTAATTAAACGAAACCTTGAATTGTTTCTTAATTATTTTACATTTTTGAAACGATTCTAAAGTATTTTGTATCTATTGACTTAAGCTAGGAATATCTGATGGCCGACCCCGTTGGCGCAGTATTCTAACGCTGGCCTCAGCCCGTTCGTCGGAGTGGGCCCGGGTTCGAATCCAGTGAAGCAATGATATTGAGTCTGTCTTACGGCACTGGCTCTCTCCCTTTCCTGGAACCAGTAGTCCTAAATTAGGGACGGGCGATTGCTCAAAGCCCGGCAATAAATAAGGGCGTCTTCCTCCCCCTTTCTACCTCGCTTCCGTGTCACTTTCCTCTCGGGCACTCTAGCCCAAATCTCCTAGCTTCCTATTTCTAAGGGTTGTTTAAGACCTGGGATCAGACACTCTCTTCCTAAAATCCTCTACATATGATCTGATCTGCTCATAGCCTACTGAATTGCTGACGTGGTGGTTAAATCCCCAAATAAAAAAAATAAAAAAGATATCTGATGGATTTTAACTTTGTCAAAGAACGTTATAAAACTTCAGAGACCACTGCGAAGCCATTTCCAGTACGGAAAAGGAATATTTTGTTATATGACGACCTCAGCTGGCAAAGCAACCTTCTTTGACGGTGCGTCAGTACTTCGGAACGAACACAACTAAACCACGCCTATAGTGTAACGTTTGTTTTGCTTTTCAATTGGTGGTATGTGTATGTGGATTGCACTTAGTCCTTTTAAAGAAAATATAAGAGATTGTTATTATTTTTTCAATGTGGACAGGATTTAATTTGAGCCTTTCTTTCTTTGTTTCTTTTTTTAAGTAGAGGGAATCGGGGGGGGGGGGATTTTGGGAACAAACTTCAGAAGATTTGCATTTTATGGATACCAAACGTGAAGAAACTGTAAAGAAAAATATTGGATTCGTCAAAGTTTTTCGAAGCGCGTTGTTTTTCCAATAAAGAAGAAAATAGAAAATCATTCTTATGTCTAACCGGATTCGCAAATGAATTTTCCTCGCAATTCTAACTCAACAAAGTTCAGACTCAAATTGTATTTTAAACAATATCTTTTAACTTAGAAGTAAATCAGAATTTTATTACTTGCAAAAGTGGAAAATTTTGGTGAGGCAATTACTCCCCCCCCTACACACACACACACACACACACACACACACACAATCCTTTCCCCTTTACCACCGAAGTTGCACCGCATGCATTCCATACTCATTTTCTTCAGGCCCACTAAACATTTGCTTGAACTTTTTTCTGTAAAACCCATAAAAGTTTCAGACAAACGGGTGGAGGGGTAGGGGAGGGAAGGGAAAGAAAAGAGCGTGAGACTCAGTTCCTGGGTAGTAATGAGCTTGTTTGACCAGATCTAGTGGACTAATGGTAATGCGAGGTATTTTTTTTTTTTTTTGATTTATTCAATTTTAAACTACGCAGTCAGTTGTCTCCTTAAAAAAAAAAAAAAAAAAGAAAAGAAAATCGCGCCTCCTAGCAAGAAGTTTTTGCGTCAGACAAGGAGAAAATTGCCTGAATTGTTTTGGGGGATAAAGGCTCACCCGAATTCGCTGAAGTAGATTTTTAACGCGGATTTTGTTCGAAGTGCAAATTCATCACAAAACAACCTGCGAGAAAGTAAATTCACCTGACAAAATCTGGATTAATAATTAAATCTAGACAATGTTAAAAGTTTTTCCAGTCGGATGTAGGAAACACAAATATCGCCGAAGTAAAAGTATTTCCGCCACATTGCGGGAATTATTTTGCTTCAGAAATTGCATGCTAATTTTTTGGTCTTAAAAGTTGTCAAATACAAAAATGTTTTCAAGTACGACCTTTAGAATTGAAATCATAGAATCATAGTGCGAAATGAAAATAAGCTTTCAGGCTGATTTACTGGGGGAGAATAGTGTGTGATACGTGAGACGTTGCAGAATCAGCAGGTCACTGTGAGAAAAATGACCTCAGATATTTTGGACTGCAGATTTGTACGTTAGAACCTTATTTTGGGAGGTGGAGGTGGGGTGTTACATACTTTCTTAGCATAGTGCACACGCACTCACATATATTCAGTTAACAGCTTTAAATTTGTGCGAAGTAATCTATATTCTCTAAGTTTTACGTTTTTACAGTGGTAGTGTTATGCATTCAAACAGCGTTATATTCAGAGATTTTTTTCCGAGGGGGGATTAAAATTTTTGAGGGGGCTGAAACTATGATATATTTATATATATATATATAATTTTAAGTTTGACCTTCAGCAATTTTAATGATGTGAACAAATTATCAGGAAAAATCAAAATGTTTATGCAAAAAAGAAGAGAGATGAGGACAACTAAAGAAGATGTGTCTTTCAAAGTGGAATATATAGAGCTATGCAAGACAGTACGAAAAAGTATCACTGAAGACGTAAGGAAATTCAACTGTGAACTAGTGAGGAAAGCAATTGAAAACAACCAAAGCCTAAAGATAGCAAAGGGACATCTCAGTAAGGGAAGAAAACAGAGTATGGCACTGAGAAAAGAAGATGGTTCTGTAACACAAAATAGAGGCGAAAGTTTGACAAGAGTGAAAGATTTCTACTCCAAATTATATGAAAGGGATGATACATGTACTCCAGACATCATGAAAGGTACCAGTACCAGAGTTCTTCCAGTCCTCCCAGCAGAAGTTGCACATGCAATCAAGAACATGAAGCGGGGAAAAGCTCCAGGAGAAGATGGAATTACTGTAGACATCATACAAGAAGCAAGTGGAGAAATCGAAACAGTACTCGCCCAAATTTTCACTCGATGCCTTAATGAAGGGAAAATTCCTGAGGATTGGAACAACGCTACAATGATCTTGCTACATAAAAAAGGTGACATTGAGGATCTTAAGAACTACAGACCTATCAGCCTCCTATCAGTGGTTTATAAAATCTTCACTAAAGTTCTTTCACACCGCTTGAAGGTGACACTGGACATGGCTCAACCGAGAGAACAAGCTGGATTCAGGAGTGGCTACAGCACAATAAATCATATCCACGTACTGAGAGAACTAATTGAAAGAGCGAGGGAATATGAACTTCCATTGTGCATGGCTTTTATCGATTATGAAAAAGCCTTTGATTCGGTGAAACCATCAGCAGTTACAATGGCTCTGAAATCCTGCTGTATTGAAGATGCGTACATTAATATTATTAATAACATCTATGAAAATGCAAGTGCAAAGATTCGGCTGTTTGAAAATACAACACACATAAATATTGGAAAAGGAGTGAGACAAGGTGACACCATATCTCCGAAGCTCTTTAATGCCACATTGGAAAATGTCTTTCAATCACTGAACTGGGAAAACAAAGGGATAAAGATTAATGGAGATTATCTAACCCTCCTTCGTTTTGCTGATGACGTAGTCATTTTTGCAACTACCCCATCAGAGCTTCAGAGTATGATCCAGGAACTTGCTGACAAGTGTAAAGAAGTGGGATTAAAAATGAACTTTCAGAAGACAAAAGTGATGTTCAATGCTTTTACAAGAAATGAAGATTTATCGATTGATGGAGAAAAACTGGAGATAACGGACACGTACGTTTATGCAGATATCAAGTGAGGGTCAAATTGATGAAGAAATTAATCGGCGTACAAAACTTGCCTGGAGAGCTTTTGGAAGAAATAGCATAATTTTGAAGAGCAATATGCCATTATGTCTTAAAAGAAAAGTGTTTGATCAATGCATCCTTCCAGTGCTTACGTATGGTGCAGAGACGTGGACCTTAACTAAAAGAGGCATACAAAGGCTGCAGACAACTCAAAGCAGCATGGAGCGGTGCATGCTTGGTGTAACCAGGAGAGATAAGAAGAGGAACTCATGGATCCGAAAAATGACAAGAGTGGAAGACATCATGATCAGAGTTAAATCCCTGAAATGGCAATGGGCTGGACATACTGCCAGAAGAACAGACTATCGATGGACAGCCGGAATTTTAGATTGGATTCCAAGGGACAGGAAAAGACCCAGAAGAAGACCACATGGGAGATGGATGGATGAAATTCGAAATTATGCGGAGTGACATGGAGGAGACTGGCACAAGACAGACCGTTGTGGAGGACACTTGGGGAGACCTTCGTCCAGCAGTGGATTGATAATGGTTGACAATGATGATGATGATGATATAATTTTAAATAGAGTATAAAACTTTTCTTATGCTCGTATATTGCAAATTCCAAGAAATCTACATATACAACATACAAGTGATTAAAAATGTAAAAATGTTATGCCTTTGTTTTAATTCAGTAATGCACCACGGATTTCACCATTGGATGGTGTAAAATATTCATAATGCTGGTAAGAGCAGTTGTGCTGGATAAAATCTCCCCAAAAACAGGAGTGGTAAAAATGTCTTCGCCTTACTGCAAACGTGTTTCTGATTATTAAGGAATCATTACAGTGTTACGTGAAAACGTATGGTGTAAACCACTCCCCTGCCATTTGGTTTCAGCTCCTTTAGATTATTTAGATTAGAACATAGAGAGTAAAAAAAAAAAAAAGACTAACCGTTTGGATGCCAGATTTTTTTTTCAACAGGGATGTGAGAGGTGAACGTCGGCTTCGAAGGTGCGTGAGGCCCGATCTACACGCTACAGTGGAGCAACTCACTGGCAGAATGAACTAGGGGGCTCAAAAAAAAAAAAAAAAAAAAAAAACACCTAAAAAGAAATCTTATTATGGGAACAATTTCTAATAATTTGCTATTGTTAAAAATTACTTTTTAAATATTTTGTTGTCCTGGAAGCACGAACGTCGCGTTAGCTACACTGAGGCTTAATCGTATACATGGAAAGTCGCCATCCAGAAAACTGAAACAAAATGTGACTATGTATTGCAGCGCAAACATCTCTACTCTGTTGCGGAAGTAGTCCGAGTTGTCAGTGCTTGAAAATTTACCCCTTCAGCGAGGACTGTTTATGTTTTATTGAAGGATGATAGAAATTTCAAATTTAAGTCCATGTGGATGTTTTCTTTTATTATAATATTTTCCCTCATTTTCTTATTTCTTTTTAAATTCATTTCTCGAAACATTCAGCTACAAACGAACACAATAGACTAAATATAAGCTGAGATCGCCCAAAAACCTACGGGGAGGGGTGGGAGGGGTAGTCATGGATTTTCGGGGAGCTAAACACCCCTGAGAAGATGCCTGAATACATCACTGCATTCAAAAACACCCCAACAGTTTACTAACAGTTGTCAATCAGTTATCACATTTTTGTTTAAAAATAAAATCTCTTTTACACAATGTGATAAAATATTAGAAAAAATATTCTACCTGCTTATTATGTTATACAGTGTACATGAGTATTTGAAATATGTAGCATAAAATAAAGTTTCTCTTTGTGGAAAAAAAAATATTTTATAATTTATCCAGCTCGGAATGAAATTCTGAAATTTTAAAAACATAATCTTAGGAATGGGGCTTTATTACTACTCCCCTCCCCCGTTCCCTTTAAGTACAACTCTGTTGGGCTGTATTTAAAAAGCCTATTGAATATTGGTTAATGAGAAAATGCAAGAGAATAAATACTCGATAAATCGTTAGTAAAACTGTTGTGTTTGAATCACTGGCAGTTGTAATATTCGAAATTTAATGTTTGCCGTAATAATTGTACATTGCGCATTTGAATTCCTTCACTCAAAATGAACTTTTTTCGTAAAATATTAGCTGACACGTTTCAACAGATTTTCCCACAGATTACGTACGCATGGGATGATTCTTCGTTTTTTGACCTTTCTATTTTTTAGTTCTGCCTTAGAATTCCTACGTGAACTATTCATATCGCCGAACGGAAATCATTTATTTGTAATGAGATCAGCCATTTCGTGAGCAATTCTACCACAAAAAAGGGGGAGGGGGAGTTAATCTCTAGTGATACTCGAAAAGTACCCCTCCAAAATCGGGATACCAACAAGATTACATCCTCCTTCGCCTCTCTGGTACATTAATCACAGGTCTAAGAAAGAAAACAATGAATTCATTCGTAGCCTTGATTTGCGGCTCGCTATCTTCTAGTATTTAACGGCGTACTCATCAACCCACTCACAACGAATGACTACCTCGGTTCGCATCATGCCCAAGTGCGTCATCGTTCAGTGGCGCCGCTCTCCGCTTAGAACAGGAAGTGCCGAAATATAGGCCTTGACTCAATTCTTAAACAAACACCACAGAACAACACATACATACACACACACACACTCGCAGCGCTGCGCTCAGTTGTAGACCTTCAATGTGGGAAATCCCTTTTCAGCTGATAACATTTTTTTAGCAAGAAGCGAATAAACTACTCCTGTTTCTTAGAGTATAAGCCTCAAAATACAGTAATAGAGGCTAAGCGTTATGTTCAAGCATACAAAAGCGATCATTTTCCTGTCATTGAAAAGTGGGTTATCCATTGGGAATTTTCCTGAAAGTTTGAGGGAGTGGAAATTCTAAAGAGAAAGTGTTTTCATGATTGGAATGCGCTAGAATAATGTACGTGAAGTTGACCATATTACATTCAGGAATTGTCATAAAAGAATGCCGGCATTTGATTGGGAAATTGAGATACATCAGTAATAAGTACTGAATAAGTTGTAAAGTAATTACAAGATTGGACATGAGCTCACAGTGTGTCTTGCTAGCCTTTCAGAAATAAACGTACCTTGTAATGTTGTTGTATTTTCCCGAAATGTTATATAGAGATTCTCATATGCTTCAACACCAACACCGTGCTAGTAACGGTCTCGGCAGGATCGTAGTTAATGCTCCACCCCCACACGCGAGATGGACGTTGTAAATTCTCTGAACTCTTTATTTTCTGTGGTTTCAGGCCTGACGAGAGGCCGGGGGCGGTGCTGAAGCACAGGGGCCCAGAGCCCGTTTCTAAAGTAACTTTTTTCTAATTATCCACACATCAGTGATATGTTTTGCAACGACATATCACTGATGTGCGGAGGGGAGAATATGAAAAATTATCCACCGCGAAAAAAAGATTGAAGAATTGCAATAGGTCGGGGAATGGTGGGTGGGGGTAGGTGAGGAAACTGAAATATGGATTATGTGGTTACTGGAGGAGCCGAGGGGGGGGGGGGCGGAGATTTTATTGCACTGGGGCCCGAGCTCGCTCTCCACGGCCCTGGTGGTTCCATTTATAAAAATTATTATTGTATTACATAATAAGCATAAATAAATGCTTTATTTATTCGTAACTATTTTTTATAAGCAAAAATTGAAATGATACAGCATGAACGATGAATAGCTCAAAGGAAATTACTTCTCGGGTGAATCTAGAGGAGCAGCTGCTCCAATGATTTTCAAACGCACAGGCGCAGAGCTTGTTGGGGCTAAGGGTCACGGAAGAGAATAATGCCAACACGCATTTTTTTTTTTTTTTTTTTGGAAGAAACGTAAAATATGAAAGATCGTTAAAAAGAAAAACTGAAGCCCAGGTAGGTGCGTAGTTGAGCAGAAAGCTAGACTGTTCGTCACTTCGTAAGTGACTATGACATGCTAAATGCTGTGAACTAACTTCTTCGTAGTTAATTGCCAGCAAAGAAGTAGTGCTGAAGAAAAGGGATGTGTGGGTAGCTAAACTTGCAACCCCTCCATAGGCGTTCGAAAATAGAGCTGAAGGGAAATCCTTGTGCGAGAGAGAGAGAGAGAGCTTTCGACTTTTTTCAATTCAAATCATTACTTTGAGGTCAGTAGGGGTGGTTTTACGACGCATTCGTGTGGAAGAATAGGAGTTTGTTGGTATGAATATGAGGGTTCTTGGTTTTTAAGTGCGGAAGGGATTGGGGTTGGCTGTTGACTACGATAAAAATATGCTACTACCGAGTAGAAAATGCGTCATCAAATACGGCGAGAGATTCAAAAGTACATCAACAACTCCTCAATGGTATTGCGGGGATCCACGGAATGGGACCAGAATAGTAAATTAAAATATTAAATAGTTCACCCTGCAATAAGAACCAGCAACTCAACCAAAATCAAGTAAATTCAGAGAATGTGATTTATTTTTTATATTTGAAGAGTTCAGTTTTATCTCACTTCCCTCGTTTTTCATATTTTGTATTTTATTTTGCTGTTTTTATGTTTTGGCATAAAGAAATTATTTGCTAGTGAAGTAAATTCACAAAGGGGGCAAGAAAACAAAAAAAAACTTGAGTCTGTATTAGTGGAAATCTTTAATGACACCCCCCCCACACACACACACACAATCATACACACATACTCTTGAGTGCCACGCCAAATACTGGGGGAGGTTTGGTGCTGCCGAAGCGAAGTGGTGAGAAAAAATGGCATTTTCACTTTTTAAAGGATACGTAAATGCGACGTGTTCCACATAAGCGTCACTCAAGACTGTGTGGCTAAAACCAGTACGTTGGAGAGACCCGGGGTGGCCAGCGCTTAATCTCCCCACCCTGGCGTGACACTCAAGAGTGTGTGTGAGGGGGGGGGAGAGCTCTTTTAGTTTGTTGCTGAACACTGTGTGCCCCTCAGATGACTTTTCACCGGGGCGGGGTCTGGTACCTAGCTGCGTGGCTGGGTCTAACTAGGAAGTGATAATTGGCAAGGAATGTAACTTGCAAATTCTTTTTCTCCTTGTTGTTGCTGTACACTTTATTAATGAATCCTATTACTGTATTTCACAAAGATCCGTTAGGGCTGCACAACAGCATGTTCGTACACAAAGCGACTTCATTGTGCCGAGTGCCCATCATTAAAGTTCACGTTCCAAGAGCACTACAAGTGGAACTATTGCTCAGAATGACCAAATTCTGAGCAATGAAGCGATGGAATTTGTTTGACGGAAAAAGAACCCCTGAAGCGATGGAATTTTGTTTGACGGAAAAATGTCCACCATTTTCTGGAATATGCTGAAATCGCAAAGTAGCATGATCGAAGTATTTCAGTGGAAATGTGGATATGGCGCGCAATGCTTGCCTTGAGGTCTACCAAGTTTATTATGTGACCGGGATAGACGATATTCAGTGGAAGAGTACAAAGCGAAAAGTCGCATGGGTTCACATCCGATGAGCGCACAGGCCATGGTGTAGGAAACTGGCGACTGCTTATTCTTCGGTTGGTAAAATGTGCCTGCAGCAACTTCTTTACAGGCGTTGCTATGATGTGAGCGAGCGCACCATCCTGTATGAAAACTGTTGAATCGAAACTGTCGCTGTTGAAGTGTTGGAATCACCTGGTTCGCCAAAACAGATGCGTATTGCTGGCCATTGACAAAACCTGCAACGAGATTCGCAGGACCGAGTTCCTCGGAAAAGAGCCCAACGATAAATTCCGATGTAAAACCCCACCAGACCGTGACTTTTGGAAAACTAAGTGGAATCTCGTGCGCACGTAGTGTGGATCTTCAACGTGCAGATTGTGTGGATCGGAAGATCTTCCGTTGCCCGAATGTGCTATCATAAACTGCATCCGCCCCATACAGAAAAAAATATGTTGCGGCAAGACACGGTATAGTACTATATTTATAGAACTCGTACATTAAACAATGTCTAATATGCTTCTTATCGCATGCCATGTTATACCGTCAGTGATTTCCGTTACGAATGACTTACTCAGACTAACCTAGTGTCTCTATATGCTCTACTGCTCGATGCTTTATTGGCCGAAAATTCGGCATCGGAGCATCATCTGTGACATAACTACTCCGATCGCAATTTGAATCTACTACAAATTTGGGTAGAACTTTTGCACACACCCAATAATATTATAAATCAATGTTTAAGAAAGGGAATTTCCGTTTTCTAGCAAGCATAAACATCGCATTTTTCGCCACATAAAAAAATTAGCATTTATTTACAAATTTATAAATACACGTATGTGTTCGAACCTGATGAACGTAGCGTATAGTATACCATTTTAAGATTAAATTTCAATCCCTGTATGGCAATAATAAAATAAAAAGCAAAAACGCACTGTGAAAATAAATAAAATGCAATCACACACACACACAAAAGAAAAACAAGTTTATTTCATCAAATAAATCGAGCTAAAAAAGAAGGAAACAGACATTCTGCATTCCTGCTTAGTGACTCATAAACAAAGTAAGACTTTAAGAAACTGTGTTTCTATTGAAAATTAATAAGGATGCTAAGAACATGCGTTAAAAATTATTTTTGGCTTTGGAGAGACTAAAAAATGGGCAAAAATCCGGACCGCCTCTGTATAAAATAATATATAATTTATATGTAAGCAGCACGAGACAAACACTAACGAAATCGAGCAAAATTCCGGCCCTTGCGTCGTTTGCAGAAGCCTCTATCCGTCACTGACAGACGAGGAAAACTGACTACATTTATATAGTACATATGTAATTATTTCCAAGATTTTTGCTTTTTAAACGAAAACTGCCCACCCTTTCCCCCATTTTTTTAGTGTACGAGTTTTTTTAAAAATAAAATTGTGCTATGCTAATTTCTGCCTCTTCCTCCAGTTAAGTTAAAGAGAGCAGGCATATTCGAGATCTTATGAGTACGATTTTCTCTATTCCAAGACATGAAATTTTCTGGAGTCTGATAATTTGAAACGCAAATGACATTTTTATTGAAACACAGATATCACCAAGAGCAACCAAAATCCCATGCTTTAATTCATCTCATAGGCAGCCAACCCACAGCACGCGAAAGTATTTTGAGTGGCGCCTAAGATTGCCGTAGATTAAAGCAAGAAAGATGACACCGAATTTTCGGGTGTAATAAACACGTCTTTTGAATCCGTTCTGACGCAAATTAAATTTATCAAAGCTATTAAAAGTCAGTGGAGCCGTTATGGAAAACAATAGTATCTGACGGAAGAAAGAAGTTTTTCAATCGGGTTTTTAATCCCTCAGATATTGCTGTAAACGGAATCGTGAGCTTTCGCCCTCTGGTTGCAGACTTGTGCGTTAAGAGAAACATGAATTTATATGAGAAACATTTCGCACCGGACACGCTCTCCAACACAGAAATAATTTTTTAAAATCTGACTCTTAGAAACAGACATATCGACAAAAATAAGATGTGACTTTTACGTCCCCTAATTGGAAAATCATGCACTATTTTAGGAAGAAAGTATTCTCAAAAGGTTTTACCATATGAGCGGTATCGGTCCAAGAAAAAAAAATTAGTCGAGTTTTCAGGAGCCCAGATTTTGCTACAAATGCATCAGAAGCAGAAATTAACACTTATGCCCCCTGGTGGCCAACCCATTCTTTACCAAACATTAGAAATTACGTGAAAAATATTTTCCATCAGGTCTTAGATGCGATGCAGGAAGAATTTTTCAAATCGGAGTTTTAGAAGCAGAAATAACGCAGAAAGCGCAATTTACCTTTGTGCCCCCTAGCGGAAAGTCAATGATTTACTTGAAAATATTGAATTTATAGGGAAAATATTTCGCATCGGAAACACTATCTAACAAAGAAGGAATTTTTTCAAATCGGACTCCTTGAAGTAGAGATATGGACAAAAATAAGATATTCATCTACGCCCCCTGGCGTAGAAACTATGCATTATTTCAATAAGAAAATGTTCTTAAAAGGTTTGTTGACATGAGTAGTATAGGTCAACAAACAACTTTTTTTCAGTTGAGATTTTAGAAGCTCATATTTTGCTGTAAATACATCCGAAGCGAAAATAAAGACTTACGCTACCTGGTGGCCAAACCATTTTTTACAAAAATTTGAAATTATGTGCAAAGGATTTTCCATCAGGAGCTGTACGCGGTGCAGAAAGAATTTTTCAAATCGGAGATTTAGAAGCAGAGATATAGGGGTAAACACAATTTACCTCTACGCCCCCAGCGGGAAGTCTATGAATTGCTTGAAAATTTTGAAATTATATCAAAAACATTTCACACTGAAAACACTATCCAACAAAGAAGAAATTTTTCAAATCGGATTCCTAGAAGTAGAGATATTGACGAAAATAAAATATACATCTACGCCCCCTGGCGGAGAAACTGTGGAATATTTTAAGAAGAAAATGTTCCAAAAAGGTTTATTTATGTGAGTCCACGAAATAATTTTTTCAATCGATATTTTAGAAGATCAGATTTTATGGCAAATACATCAGAAGCAAAAATTAACACTTACGCCCACTGGTGGCCAAAGTATTTTTTACCAAATATTTGAAATTAGATGCAAAAGATTTTCCATCAGGAGGTGTATCCACTGAAGAAAAAAATTTTCAAATCGGAGTTTTAGAAGAAGAATTATCGAGAAAAATGTAATTTACTTTATGCCCCCTAGCGGAAAATCTATGCGTAATTTGAAAAAGTAACTATATCTAAAATACTCTTCGACATAAATGGAATGGAAAGATAAAATAATTTTTTCAATCGGATGTTTAGAAGCAAATATGTGGAATAAAACGTATTTTTGAATTCGACATCATCTGCATTTACGCCCTCTAGTGGCGAAATTGTACATCGTAAAAAGGAACTAAATGAAGGATCATCATTCGCATATTTCAAGATTCCCAATGTAAAAAGAATTTTTCAAATCAGACTAATAGTTGCAGAGAAATTGTGGGTACAGACGGACGGACGGACGGACAAACCGGTAACATAAGCACGATCTTTTTTTACAAAAGACCTGCCAAAAAGCGAAGTCACTCGGATAAATCTTTCTACACTTTGTGATGGGAATAGACGATCGCAATATGATATAAATGCCATTTTGACATTTTTGCCAGCATATTCAGAAATGAATGAAATTTAAAGGCAAAAATAAGCAAGTTTCTTAGGATAATCTCATATTACTCTTCTTTAAGGTTAGTGTTTAATTTAATAATGACTTAAGATTTGCTGATGGCATTACAACTAGCAAAAAGCGAAATGCAAAATATGATAGAGGATTTATGGATGGAAAGTCTGAGGAAAGGTCTGACAATAAAACACAGCAAAAACTAAATATATAAACAATACAGAACAATATACAGAAAAGATTTTGATAGAAGGAAAAGAAATAAAAAAGTAGATGAATACATTTATTCAAGTCAAGTAATCAGTTTTAAAAAAGACAAGAAAGAGAAATTAATAGAATTATCCAGGGTAATAGAGCCTTTTGGAGACTTAAGGTGATCTTCCATTGTGTTTAAAAAGAAAGATCTTCAATGCATGTATTAACCCCGTATATGGAAGTGAAACTTGGGAGTATTAGAAAGACAATGTGAAGAAATAAGAGTATCGGTAAGAAAGTTAGAGAGAAGAATGTTAGGAATAACAAGAAGAGACAGTTAGAAATGAACTTATAGGAGAAAGAACAGGAATAATAGATATAATAAAAATAATAAAGGAATTAAAATGGAGATGGGCTGAACATGTTGGAAGACTGAAAGATGGACACGATTAGTAACAGAATGGCAACCGATAGATGGAAGGAGACGAAGGGGGCTCTAGAGAACAAGATGGAGACATGACCTTCAGAAATTTAGATGTGCAAAATGGTGGACGAGGCTATGGATCGAGGAAGTTGGAAAATACTTGGGCAGGCCTTTACCCTGCAGTGGGTGCTACATGCATGTAGAGCAAATCAGGATTAATAGGCCTTTGTTACTTTTCGCCTTCAAGGGTTTTTATTCTTTTTGTATCTGTACTATGTTTTGTTTTTTTTTCCAAACGTTCTAAGTGTAGTTCGATGTTATACTGTTATTCATGTACTTCCATATTCATAAAATCAGTTGATAGCGGCTGTATTGAATGTAACCACTTAGTTTCCTGATTTTTGCTATAACCAGGTATTTATTTCTATGTTTTGGGTCCCCATGTATACTGAGTGGTCACGTCTTAATATTTAGTTTATAAAAAAGAAAATTCACAACAGGTGTGATTATGGAAAAAACAGTTACATGTTAAGAACTGTGCTTAACGATTAAGGACAACAAATGCTCTTAAAGCTTCTTAATTGCGTTTCAAGAATGTGGGAGCTTGAATATACGGAAGCAATTTTCTGTCTCAGAAATTATTTTCCTAAATTTAATGAAAACTTGTGAGGAATAGCTGGCCGCCTCGTCGGCTGAGTGCTCTGAGACGCTGGCTTCTGACCATTCGCGGGAGGTCGGCCGGGGTTTAAATCCCGGATGAGGCGTGAGGAGTGTGCTTGTCTTACGTTGCTGGTTTTGTCCTCTCGCTGGAATTGGTGGCCCTAAATTAGGAACTTGTGACTGCTTATGAGCTTTAGGATTGCTCATAGCAGTCATTAAACCCCTAAATAAACACACACACACACACACACACACACACACCACCGAAGTTGGTTCCTATATGATTTCAGCAGATGCACAAGCGTGAGTGCACTTTTTTTTTTTAAATCCTACCCAAATTTGGAGGATCAGATCATATGTAGAGGATTTTTGGAATGGAGTGTCTGACCCCAGGTCTTAAACTACCCTTAGAAATAGGAAGCTAGGAGATTTTTATTAGAGTGCCCGATAGGAAAGTGACACGGAAGCGAGGTAGAAAGGGGGAGGTAGACGCCTTTATTTATTATCGGGGGGGGGGGCAGTACCCTGTGTCCGACGTCTTAACGTGCCCGTCCGACGCACAGCGGATATTTAGTGGTTCGAGCGTTTGTACCTGCTGGGATGGAACTTGAGGTTTCTCCGTATCAGCCACGTACGTTGACCCCCAGCGGCTCCCAAATTTGGAGGAAGGAGGCGAGGTTCTCTTATACCCTGGTCGCGCTTTCTGCTCGAGTAGTTTAGCGCTCCGACTTTTCGTTTTGCTGCGTCTATGTTCGAATCCTGAGGGTGTGTCTATGTTCGAAACCTTGGGCTGTGTCTGTTCGAATCCTGAGGTTGTGTCTATGTTCGAATCCTGAGAGGCTCTGTCTGTCGAATCCTGAGGCATGATGCATTTGAATTTCCTGCACTGTTTCTAGTGTTTGAAAATAGGGATGGCCTTAAATGCTTATAGGAGGCCGTTTCATTACCACCCCCCCCCCCCCAAAAAAAAAAGAATCCCTGTCCTGAATATACTGTCTTAAAATGTTTCAGCTTCAATATTCATGAAATTCAATAAATAATTTCACATTTTGAGTGCTTTTCGCGGTTTTGTCAAATTTAGTTTGCCTTCAGTGCATTTGTATCTCTATTTTTTTTTAATTCTCTGCAATTTTACACTGACGTCGTCGTCGTCCTTTCCATTGATGTTATACGAAGGTATATCAAAATGGAATGAGATTATTTTTAGAGGGGGCCGTCGCGGTGGCGCAGTTGTCGAAGCGCTGGCTTCTGAACATTCGTCCGAAAGGGGACCGGGTTCGAATCCCGGTAGGTCATGGATGTTGTGTTTGTCTTACGGCACTGGCTCTCTCCCTTCCCTGGAACCAGTAACTCTAATTACAGTACTTGCGGTGCCCGCGTATTAGGGCGTACTTAATAAAGATGCCATTCAATGAGGATATTACATACAATATTTTTAAAATTTTCGCAAGCAGAAATCTGGGAATTTTTTTTTTTTTGCATGTGCAACTTTGATAAATAGAACTGCTATCTTAAACTGATAAGAATTAGAGTATATTATATTTCGCTACTTAAAGAGCATTATTAAATTGTTATAGGGACATCTTAAAAAATAGCTTCCATTGTTCTCCGTAAGTAACTTTCGTAATAAAATTAGTGTTAGATAAAGTTGACAGATTATTGGCTTGTGGAAACGCCAGAGATGAAGTTTGGCTGCTGTGCAGCGTAGGTACTGCACTGTAGCGTAGGTATCGTGACGTCATGACTCATCCACCATTTTTATATTTACTTACATCCTCTAGTTCCGCTAGTGAGGCAAACATCTCTTGTGTTCATAGAATTCATTATATTAAACGAGAGATTTTATCGTCGGTGATGTGATCTCTAAACCCGACAGAACTTATGAGCTCGTTTGTTCAGGTAGCTCCTCCCACGCAGATTAAATAATCAGATTGGTTTCCTGGCTTAAATTTAGTGTTATAACTCAGAATCTGTGATGTCATCCGTGCATTTTCGCCCCAGCTCGTGAATAAATCATGCTTTTGCCGCAGCTCTGATGGTAGCCACTGAGCTATACAAATAATAGTTTTATTTTGTTATTTCATGGCAGTCTGATACATTACCTGGCTGCATCATTTTCAAAGGGATAAGCTCTTCATTGTGGTTAAATTGTGTTGTTTCCGCGAGGGAAAAAAATATAATTCATGAAAGGCGCCATCTGACTAACTGCGCAAAAGTAAAATCTGTGCGAATTAGTTGAAAAAAAAAACGAAAATAAAAACAGGAAACTTCGCGGGAAGAAAGGGATTTTCTTTTTCCAAGACTTTTTTTTTTTTTTTTTGCGTTTTACTGTGTTTTCATGCTAAGCAAAGTAAAAATAAAAATAAAAACTTTTCTAGTGATAGATAAGAAAATTAATGGAATAATCTAGCTAGAGTTTAACAAATATTAATTCTGTTTGTCTACACAGTAGGATTGATTGAGTTTCAATAGCTCTCTTTCCTTCCCTTCGATTAGAGAGAAATCTACCATCGTTACAGTAAAGATTTAGAAGCATTTTAGGAAGTGCATTAAGCTCTCTGAACGTGAAAAACGAAAATACGTAGATGGACTCAGTATGTTTCATTTACGTGGTAAGAGCCACAGCATGACCGTAGCAACATTTTCTTATCCTGGAGTGTGAGACTTCAAATTACGCCTCTTCGAGTTCAAAATTTCGCCCTTTAAAGTTCAAAATTTCGCCCTTTAAAGTTCAAAATTATGGCCCCGTTAAAGTTCAAAATTACGCCCCATTAAAGATTAAAATTATGCCTCTTCCGAGTTCCAGTCAAATAATGCGTGGTTTTTACTTTCTCATACACCGCCGTTGTACGAAAATGTTATGATCGTTCAAAAATCGCACTTCAGGTTTTTGACATAATTTTATTAAAAATGTAAAAACCAGGTAAATACCAAATAGTCACATATTGTAAATACCAAGTAAAATGAACGCTGACAGCACAACATTTCAAAGAAATGAAGAACGCGTGAGTATCGGATAGTGAACGTAACAATAGGCTGAAGCTTTAGAGGTAGGGGGTTGGAAAAATTCCTTTCAAGAATAAACGCTCAGCGGACTTTCTGTGACAGAGCACAAATGATTCATTAGCTCTTCGTTCCAACGACTTGTTCGGAGAGGTCATGGAGGTTAGGCATGTCAGCATATTGTTTTCTTTGCATGCATTAACTGTTTTGGAAAATTCCCTCCATGGATATGAGATGTTTAGACGTCATAGTGTGTGTTACCTTGTACCCTGGTTAACTGTATGGGACTAATACAAAGGTATTTAGAAAGAAAATAGTGAAGGGTGTAACTTTTCTTTTTAATTACGATCTCTATTTTTTTACATCCTCCAGAGCATGAATTTACACTCCTAAAATGACCATTCTGGGAGGGCAACCGCCCGCCTGCCCCCAGGTGACTACGGCCCCAAGCCCCAGTTAAGTCTTATTTTAAAGTTGAGATTTTCTTCCTTTGGCCTAGTTGCGTAACTAGGCCAAAGAACGTGCTACTTCCCACAACGTACTAGTTTAGGGCGCACCCCTGCAAAATTTACTTCAGCACCCTTAATAAACACAGTTATTTTTCCAGGGTTTCGAACAGAAATTTAAATAGTTAATGTTTATATCTATAAGACTTTAATGATCGTTATTGGATGTGGTTATGTACAAATAGATAATTCAGTGTTTTACACCGTAAGAATGTAATATGACTTATATGAAGTCACGTGGTGTCACAGTAAGCCATCCGCACATGATAATTTTTACCTGGTTTTGCAATTTCATAATCCCCCATTTTACTTTCACTTGTTTCTGAAGTGTTTGGTTTTTGTGAAATGTCTACTTCTAAACTTTGAACAGTTGACGTACTGAACAAATCACCATTGGTTTTCATCAGAAACTGCGCTTGAGCTTAACTGACTCTGCGGTAAAAAGAACTGATCGAGTTTTAGAAGCTTTTTCGCGCGCTCTCCTTTTCTTCCGCCCATACTCTGCTCCATTTTGACGCTTTTGTGAAATTTTGCAGAGGATGTCGTCCACTTGAATAATAAGGTTTCCCCACAATGAAAAGGATAAACATACTTACTATAAGAAAGAACTAAAAGTAATAGAAACGTGTAATTGTTTTGTCCAAAACTAAAATAAATCACTTGAAGAAATCACCCTCTTATATAGGCAGATATGTGGCTGCTCTGAATAAACGCTGGCGCTTGTCGTGTACGTAATCTTAGGTGACTGTTTTTTCACATTCTCTGCGGGGAATTCCCATGGGGCCTCGCACTTTTCTTCAGCAGCGGAGAGAGAGGGCGATTGGAGAGCGATCATGTTATTTACAACTCATTGCGAAGCTATCGTATTACAACCCGGAGCCAAAGGGCCGAACAGTTTCAATTTGTTGGACATCCAGTGTTTTAAAAGTGAAATGAGTTATTTAGGCAAAGATAAGTATATCTTAAAGGAAAATATGAATTTTTGGGTTAATTATTTGTTTGTTTGTTTTTGTGCGTGTTCGGATTTTTTCATGAAAATATAACTGGCAGCTGCAATACACCCCTTCGTTATCTGTGATCTCTCCCCGCAGCTGCGGGGGTGGTAGTTACGCTCCTGCTTCTGCCCATATGCGATTTTATTTCCACAAGCTCGCATTCGTTTTTTCTTACAACTTAAAACAGTACTTTTTTGTATTCAGGAAAAACAAAATACTGTTCTTTTCAGTGGGTCTTAATGCTTTACCGCCATGTCTATCCATAGAGGCAAAATTCTTGCAATTTAAGTACTATGTTCACAACATGAGTTAAGAAAAATGTTATTGCCAGAAAAGTAACAATTATCGGTATTACCGGAGGGGTTAATGATCACCTTGAGCAACTCAGTGGGCTCTGATCTGATCATATGTAGAGGATTTTAGGAAGTGAGTGTCTGACCCAAGGTCTTAAACAACCCTTAGAAATAGGAAACTAGGAGATTTGGGCTAGAGCGCCCGATAGGAAAGTGACACGGAAGCGAAGTAGAAAGGGGAGGAAGACGCCCTTATTTATTTCCAGGGAGCCAGTACCCATGGTCCGACGGCGTAACGTGCCCATCCAACGCACGGCGTGTATTTAGTGGATCGAGCGTTCGTACCTGCCTCGAACCTGAGGCCCCTCCCGTGGCAGTCACGAACGTTGATCGGTGGGCTCTAAGCAGTCGTCCGTCTCTTATAGGGCCGGCCACCTTGCACCTTGTAGCGTTTGCTTATTCAAAGCTCGTAGAAAACCGAAATTCGCAGGCCTGGAATGTACGTACTTCCGTTTAGAACAGTTCTTTTGTTATTCTTATGATATCAGCCTACGGTAATCCAAGTTAAGTTCTTTTGAAGTCATGCAAGCCACCATGGTGGGCGAGTAGTCAGAGGCGCTAGTTTCTGTCCAGTCGTCCGTTCGAGTCCCATTGAAACATGGGTAGTAGGTTTGATCAATGGCGCTGGCTATCTCCCTTCCCTGTAATCAGCCCTAAATTTGTGACAGGCTTACTGCTCATGGTCCCAAGGGTTGCTCGTGGTAACAGGTAAAAAAAACCCGGAACCGAAAAACGAAAGATTGGGGGGAAGCAGAAGTTTTGGTGAATGTATTTCACAAAAATTCTATTAACAAAATCATAAATATGTGTTTTGCTGTAAAAAAAATTCTCTGTGATAAACAAACAAACAAAAAATATGCATAATAACGGCTGAAAGGGTCCACGTTCTTTATTGATTAAAACCCGTAGTTGCAAAATTTCGCCTTTTCGTAATTTGCGAGTCTCATCCTTTTTACTTTTTTTTGTCTCACACGCACACACAATATTAAGTTAATTTCCGCACATGTAACTACTATAGTTGATGAAGTACATGAAATGCAGTGAAATCCCATTTGAATGATCTTCGAGTTCAATTTTCATCCTTTTTATTTCGTCACGGACGTTATTTTTAGTGACAAAGATGTTCGTATATAATGCGTCCGTGAGTACAGCATCATGATCATCCTCACATGTAACGTTAAACAAGATCAGTCTGCGTAGTGGTACACTGTACGTTTGTGAAGTCTTTCGTAGTCTTCGTAAACAAAATTTGGATTTAAAGGAACTAAAGATGAATTTAATGAACTAGCACAATTTATTGTATCGTTGAAAGCAGCCATATGTTAAGAAACGCATGTGTATTTAACTAGAAAGATGAAGCCAACAGATGGCACCCTTGTATGATAAACTACTGTAACTTTTCTCGTTTCAGAAAAATGCGTTGAACAACTAAGAAAACTATTGTGATTGTCGCTTCTACAAAAAAAAAAAAGTATTACATTTTTCTCTTTTGTTCGAAAGCTGACAGATTTTCTCTATGGCGCACGTACTTCAAAGAATTGGAATATAATTCATAGCCAGCGTAAGCAGACACGTTTCGCTAGCTTTTACTTAAGAAATGTACAGTGATTGCTATCATATAAGCTCACGTATGATGATTTTTTTTTTTTTTTTACTTCTTTTCTCATTCTGGCAATGCTGAATTTATTTTGACGAAATCGTTAGGTTGAGAAAAATGCAGGCTTACCATGTTACGGCTGTACTGAAAGTGGTCGGAAGCAGTAGGGAACGACGTTCCCTTACAGAAATTGGTAAGGGGCAGGACCGGATTAAGGCCTTAGTGGGCCCTTAGGCTGACATTTGAATGGTCCCCAAAGCTAAGACATTTGAGTGAATCCCCAAAGAACTTAGACGGAGAACTATTATGAAATCCGTTGAAACACAAAACTGTAACTACTGAATTATCTGCAGAGTTTTCGTAATAAGTCTCTGTATTTTTCATTTTTCTCAGAAGAACATGAGTTTTAATAGCTTAAGATTCCTAGATTTGGTCATGGATTTTCTACTGAATTAACCATTGTATACCTTTCTTCGTTCATCTTTTTTGTTAAATGCAATATTAAGCCAAAGGGGACTTCGACAATTAACGGTTCCAAGAACAAATTGGGAGGAGGTGTGGGTGGATGGTAGTCAAAAAGCTAAAACTGTCTCGCCCTTTTCGCTGTCTACAGCGACATGAAACCTTTACCTTTGGTGCGCCACTGTCTTGAAATCTGTTCGTCTTCTGGCCTCTGTTTCTTACCAAGTAAGTAGAAATTATACGAGACAAAAGTGAAACTGTACTATAAATCTCTCTTTCTATTACTTGCGCAGGCATGCCTTTTGGGCCCTTGGTCATGGTGGGCCCCAAGGTTATAGCCCCTATAGACCCCCTCCCTTAATCCGGCCCTGGTAAGGGGAATGCCACAATATTTGGAGGGGGTGGTACAGAACTATACCGAGGAAATGTTGCCTCGCGATTAATTTATATCTATGAATTCTATTCGTAATTTGTGTAAGATTTTTACGTTTGAAAAACTTGTCTCCGATTTTGCAGTTATGAGTGCTTTTGACCGCAGACAATTAATTTTGTCCTTCGGACTCGTAGCTAAAGGCCCGTACCGAGAGGGGATGCTCACTTTCGACTGTTTTGCTTTCGTATCAGTTAATATTTTATACTACAAAGCGGAATGTTGAATTAATAACAATGTTGCAGGCTTGATTTAGGCCAATATTAATAGTCTACTAAGCTTGGCTTTTGTAATACCAAACATGAATTCATTTACAGTAACAATTCAGTACATAGAAACTGATCAAGACCGCACTGGCTTCAGGAAAAGACTGCATTCTCTAATTGTTTAAAGTGGTGTCTAACTACAGCGGTTTCTTTAGTAACTTAAATTAGAAACGAACACTCTCTGATGTGTTGAGAGATATGTATGCCTGAGGCTTTCACCAATGAACCAAATCCATGGACGCCCCCTTAAAAAATTTCTGGCTATGCCACTGGAGGTGTTACTCTCAATGTTTAAATTATCGAGGTATGTAGTTTTTGTCCGTTTGATACTGCATAACGTCGATGAACTGAATATGCTCATTTATTACGATAATCATTATGTACAATTAGGTACGAAAACAATCAGTGAATTCCAAAAGTATTCTTTGTGTAATAGACATTTTTAGCTGAATTATAAATTTATTAGGGTTTAGTTTTTATTCATTGTGATACTTTTTTTATTTTTTTTATCTATGGGCATATAAAAGAACACAGACGTATATGAAACGTGTGTGAGAGAGAGAGAGTGAGAGAGAGAGAGAGAGAGAGAGAGAGAGAGAAGGCGAGATGTGTGTGTGTGTGCGACAGAGGTGGGTGAGAGAGAAATATATATATAGAGAGAGAAAGAGATGTGTGAGAGAGAGATAAATGCGTGTGAGAAAGAACGAGGAAGTGAGAGAGAAATATGTGTAAGAGAGAAAGACAGATGTGTATGTGAGAAAGAGAAAGCGTTCTATGAGAGAGATTTGTGCGTGAGTGAGAGAGAGAGAGAGAGAGAGAGAGAGAGAGAGAGAGAGAGAGAGAGAGAGAGATGTGTGTGAAAGAGAGATATATGTGAGAGAGAAAGAAAGAGATGGGTGGGAGAGATGTGAGAGAGAGATGTGTGGGAGAGTTATGAGAGAGAGAGAAAGAGAGATGTGGGAGAGATGTGAGAGAGAGGGAGGGAGGGAGGGAGGGAGGGATGGAGAGAAAGGGAGAGAGATGTGAGGAAGGGAGAGTAAGGAGAGAGAGAGAGAATCTGCTCAGACTTTAAACACCAAACTCTGCATTACCCCAAATCAAACCATCTTTTTTCACCCCTGCCTTGCTGGCTTAATATTAAAACACTTCAGTCTTACTTTCCTTTTCAACGAATCATGAAAGCGTTGTTATGCAATGCACAGTCAAATATCGTCCGCTGACGTTCAATATGGAAATATCTCGCAGTTCCATAAAAACAGTTTACCCTACCCTGAGTGCCCTGTCCCATTTTCTTGCAATCCCCGTGAGAAGAGTTGTTGTCATTGATGATCAGGAACGTAATATGGAACAAAGACGCCAAGTTGACCATTTTTTGCTGGGAAGAATAATTGGAAAGCTCGAATCAAGTCTCCAGAGCACTGAATGTGCCGCAAAGTGTTATCTCCAGGCTTTGAAAAAGGTTTCAAAACACAGGAGAGGTCATACGCCTACCAGTACAAGGTCGTCCAAGAGTCACAGTCCCTTTGCAGATCTTGCATTAACTGCACGATTTCATAGGACGATATATGCCAGGCAACTTTCTGCAGGGCTTGCGGTAGACTCAGGACCAAGATTTTCAAGATAAACTCTTCACAGGAGGCTCAGGGTAACTGGTTTCTATGCCAGACGGCCAGTAGTTTGTGTCCCACGCACCTCTGCGAACAGGAAGGCCCGTTTAAACTTCAGTCTGGAACATCGAAACTGGGCACTGAATCAGTGGATCAATGACCTCTTCACTGAGAGTCCAGATTCAGTTTACAGACTGATTCTCGCCGACCCACTCTCTGGAGAAAACGGGGAATGGAACCTGTTGTACAATCCCAATAGCACCAGGGAAAGGAACCAATTTGGTGGTAGTGGAGCCATGGCATGGACAGGCATCATGTTGAATGGACGCACAGAGCTCCACATCTTCGACAGAGGTACAGTTAATGCTCTGAGGCGTAGAGACGAGGTACTGGAACCACATCTCTATACCTCAGGTTTTTGGCACCTCTGAAATGTCCCTCATGTGGGACTTTTCAGATGTGCCTGGGCCCAGAGCTGGTATTCATGGACGATAATGCACGCCCCACCACAGAGCTCAGTTGGTTGATGACTACTCCAAAGTGAAGATATCCAGCACATGGAGTGGCCAGCAAGATCTTCGGATCTGAATCCGATAGAGAATGTATGGGATTCACTAGAAAGACTAATTGCATTCCGTCAACCTCCACCAAGGACCATTCCGGAGCCCCGAACTGCTCTTCGTCAAGAGTGAAACTTGTTATCCACAGAGCTCTTGGGCAACCTGATAAGCATGTTATTCCATCATTGGTTGCATTCTTCGCTAGCGATGGATGTATGCCACCATGTCTATTCATACAATGCTTCGCTACAGGTCGTGAGTTTTGTGAATTTTGCGTACGGTTCATAAACGATTATATAGGATGTTTTTGTCAAACTCACATTTTCATTATATTCTTTTTGAAAGAGGAAATTAATTACTGCAGGCTGCCCCAGTGGCGCAGTGGTCTAAGTGATTGCCTCTGATCATTCGTCCGAAAGAGGTCCGGGTTCGAATCCTGGTGAGGCATGGATGTTATGTTTGCCTTACGGCACTGGCTCTCTCCCTTCCCTGGAACCTGCGACCCTAAATTAAGGACGGGCGACTGCTTATAGCCCATTGAGTGGCTCACGGTGGTCGTTAAACCTCCAATCAAAAACAAAAAACATAAGAACAAAAAAAAAATTACTGCAGCTACAGCTATCGAAACAAAAGAAATGAAAAAGCAGAGAAAAAGATTTCAGCACTTAAATGGAAATACGATTAACGTAGTTTATAAAAAGCCAGGGGCGAAATGACCCACCATGACACTGGGAAATTTCCCGGTGGGCCACCCGCTAAATGGCCCATCATGACACTGGGAAAATTTCCCGGTGAACCACTCGCGAAATGGCCCACTATTTCTCGTATCCTCTTTGTCTGGATTGGTTGGGAAGAACGAATAATTAGTTCAGTACTTAAGAATAAGAATCGTTACCAGCGGCGGACTGGGAATTCATAAACGGCCCTGGAAGTTGATTTTGAGCGGCCCACTTTGGGAACAAATTAACACAATATCCCCCTCCCCCAATAAAAAAGAAAATGGTTTTATGTCAAATGTCATCATGACCGTTTACTGTTTAAACATCTTTTCAACAGAAGTCTACGAATCATTGAGGTTTTTAGCACGTCTTTTGTAAAAAAAGATCGTGCTTATGTTATCGGTTTGTCCGTACGTCTGTACCCACGATATCTCTGCAACTATTAATTAGTTCGATTTGAAAAATTCTTTTTGCATTGGTAAGCTTGAAATATGCGAATGATGATCCTTCATTTCGTTTTTTTTTTTACGATGTACAATTTCGCCGCTAGAGGGCGTAAATGCAGATGTCGAATTCAAAAATGCATTTTATTCCACATATTTGCTTCTAAACATCCGATTGAAAAAAATATTTTATATTTCGATTCCATTTATGTCGAAGAGTATTTTAGATATAGTTACTTTTTCAAATTATGTATGGATTTTCCGCTAGGGGGCGTACAAGTAAATTACATTTTCCTCGGTAACTCTTCTAAAACTCAGATTTGAAACATTTTTTATTCAGCGGATGTATCTCCTGATGGAAATTCTTTTGCATATAATTTCAAATTTTTGGTAAAGAGTAATTTGGCCACCAGGGGGTGTAAGTGTTAATTTTTGCTTCTGATGTATTTGCCATAAAATCTGAGCTTCTAAGATATCGATTGAAAAAATACTTTCGTGGACTGATGCCACTCACATCGATAAACATTTTTGGAATATTTTTTTCCTAAAATATTACAGTTTCTCCGCCAGGGGGCGTACATGTACATCTTATTATTGTCAATATCTCTACTTCTAAGAGTCAGATTTGAAAAATTCCTTCTTTGTTGGATAGTGTTTTCCGTGTGACATGTGTTTCATATAATTTTAAAATTTTCAAGTAATTCATAGACTTCCCGCTAGGGGGCGTAAAGGTAAATTGCGTTTTCCCCTATATCTCTGCTCCTAAATCTCCGATTTGAAAAATTCTTTCTGCACCGCATACAGCTCCTGATGGGAAATCGTTTGCACATAAATTCTAATTTTTGTAAAAACATGGTTTGGCCATCAGGTGGCGTAAGTCTTAATTTCCGCTTCTAATGTATTTGCAGCAAAATATGAGCTTCTGAAATCTCGATTGAAAAAAGTCGTTTGTTGACCGATACTACTCATGTCGACAAACCTTTTAGGAACATTTTCTTCTTGAAATAATGCATGGTTTATACGCCAGGGGGCGTAGATGTATATCTTATTTTTGTCAATATCTGTGCTTCTAGGAGTCCGATTTGAAAAATTCCTTGTTGGATAGTGTTTCCGATGTGAAATGTTTTTCCTATAAATTCAAAATTTACAAGTAAATCTAGACTTTCCGCTAGGGGGCACAAAGCAGTGGCGGCTTTTCAGGTGAAGTAGGTGAAGTGCTTCTTCACCTATTTTACTCAAAATAAAGTTTTATTCAGTATTTTTTAATAATATATTCTTTTTTGCTTTTATTCAGTTCCAAAATACTCAAAATTTTGAATAGATATTAATTCACATGGCGCGCTCAATACGGAAAACAAATCCTTATACGCAAAACAGTACAAGTGGAGAGCCGAAATGAGAATGCTTGGAAGTCTGCAGTTTTCCGCCGAGTTACCATGGTAACCGTGACGTCACCCTCCCCAATCTGCTCGCTCAAGTGAAGTGTTTCAGCTTCACGCGCCTTACCTCTGCATCTTTCAGTTTTTGAGCGTAAAGTCGTGAGAGATCACGGTGGAGTGGGCGGACTACCAGGGTACCATGCAATCTGCTCGGGCTTTTTCCTTGTGGTGCTGTGGTACATTATTTTCCGAAAGGAATTTGTTCTTTCCGTGCTTTGTGATTATTTGTTGAAAGCTTTAACGGATATTTTAGGTTTGTGTACAATTTAACTGATAGTGATAGTTTTGAGTATGCATCCTCTGGACGACATTGTTTGTAATTTATTGCAAATTCCATTTACTCTGTGGAAAGATGAAGATAAAAGAGAAATTTTGCTTCAAGGACGACCAACGGATTCGCCGACAATTGTTGCCAAGAACGAAATCAACAAGAGCGGTAAATCTAACAATATTAATTTTTAAAATTGTTGGTTTACTGAATATAAATGGATTTGCAGCACTGTGTTATTTTTTTTTTTTTTTTGGCCTTGCTTACTTTTCACTAATAAACATTCGGCGTGGAATAAAGACAGATTCTCAGATTTATTAAGCGTAACACGGTCACTTCATAAACATCGTGATTCTAGCGAACACCTGAAATGCGGATTAATGTTAAGGAGTTTTAAAAAAATTCAAAACACCGTTGACGATGCCCTGAGGAAGAATGGTAGGCTTTTGAAAACGCATTTTAACGAAAACGTTCGTTTAAATAGACTTTTCCTGCAGACAGTGATTGATGCAGTATTAATCTATATACTGTATTTGAGCAAACAAGAACTAGCATTCCATGGCCATGACGAAAGCATGGGCTCGATAAATCGTGGAATTTCATTGAATTACTTTCATTGCTGATATGAAGAAGTTCTTTAGAAATTGAAAATCAATACGAAAGGATAAAAAACTATTCAAAATGAATTAATTGAATGTATTTCTGAATATATAAACGATCACGTCAAAAATTTAATAATTTTTTATTGTTGATTCGGAAGGTGTATTGGTTGAGAGATTTTTGGGCTTTCATGATGTGAATGAAGATAGAACGTCAGGAGCTTTATACAAAATGCTAGACAAAATTTTGGAAAAGTTTGATTACCAACACAAATAAATAGGACAATGCTACCATGGGGCAAGTATAATGTCTGGACACTTCAATGGGCAATAGAAAAAAAGTCAAGGATAAAGCTTCTCAAGCTGTTTTTGTTCAATGCTTAGTTCATCGTTTGAATCTTGTATTACACCAGAGTTTTTCTAAAATTTCTAAGTGTCGAATACTTTTTGCAAGCCTCAGTGGAATTGCTTCGTTTGTTCACCATTCTGCGAAGCGGTTTTATACACTTATATCAACAACCGCAAGATGCAGACCAACCATAACAGAAACTCGATGGTCCTCCACTTCGAAATTAGTAAGTGCAGTTGTTGAAGATTGGGATAAATTGAAGGAAGTAAGTGTTCGGATTTCTGACGAATAGCGAATAATCAGACAAAAAATCAATTCATCTTGCCAAGAGGTTTTTGAATGATATGAACACTTTCGAATTTACATTTTTGGCTCCACCGATCTATTATTCGAACTTTTGAAGAAAAAATAACTAAACATAAACTACTGTGTAACTCAAATTAACAATAATAATAAAAAAAAGCCTCGTGAAATTTTGAGCCATAAAAGGAACGATGAGTTATTTGAAACACAGTTTGGAAAAGCTAGCAAAATCACAGAAATAAGCTCGGGAATATGCTGCTCTTACACAGGAAACAATTTTTCAAAATTATAAACAATTGTATTTTGAAATTTTGGACCACATTCTTATGGAAATGGATATAAGATTTCAAGACTGTAAGAAACTTAAATTTGTCTGACTTGCTGACACAACCAAATTCGAATAATTTAATGCATGCTTTCCCACTCGCGCTGTTGAAAATCTACATTTTTACGGAAACATATTTACTAAACACTAGCGTCGTAAAAATGAACTGAGTCTTGTATATGCCGATGAAAAATTAAGGAATATATTGACTCAAGAACTCCTTCGAGTGTTTCACGGAGACAAAGACATTTTTACAGAAGATTATAAATTGGTTTTCCTCAGTTTAACAATTCCATCTACAAGTGTGCCAGTGGAAAGAAGTTTTCTTAAAAGAATACAAACTTGCTCAAGAAACACTAGTTCCCAAGATAGACTTGCTTCCCTGACAAATATTTCTATTCAGGAAGACATTTTATTGATGCTCACGAAGAAACAACCATCTAACCATCTTATGACGACATAATCGACAAATTTGCAGCTTTAAGAGGAAGGAAATTGGATTTAATATACAAAAAATAAGTAAGTCCTCATTAAGGGATTTTCATTGTAGACAGTATATATCTTTTCATACTGCTCTTGTACCTCTTCACCTATTTTTCCAACCACGAGCCGCCACTGGCACAAAGGTAAATTGCGTTTTCTGTGTTGTTTCTGCTCCTAAAGCTCCGATTTGAAAAATTCTTCCTGTATCGCATACAAGACCTGATGGAAAATATGTTTCACATAATTTCTAATGTTTGGTAAAGAATGGTTTGGCCACCAGGGGTCATAAGTGTTAATTTCTGCTTCTGATGTATTTGTAGCAAAATCTGGGCTCCTGAAAACTCGACTAATTTTCTTTTTCTTGGACCGATACCGCCTATATTTATAAACCTTTTGAGAATACTTTCTTTCTAAAATAATGCATGGTTTTTTCTAAAATAATGCATGGTTTTCCCACCAGGGGACGTAAAGTCACATCTTATTTTTGTCGATATCTCTGTTTCTAAGAGTTCGTAAGCTCACGATTCCGTTTACAGCAATATCTGAAGGAATAAAAACCCGATTGAAAATGTTTATTCTTTCGTCAGATCTATTGTTTTCCATTCCGGTTCCATTGACTTTGAATAGCTTTGATAAATTTAATTTGCGTCAGAACAGATTCAAAAGACGTGCTTATTACACCCGAAAATTCGGTGTCATCTTTCTTGTTTTGTATTGCGGTGATAACATGTAACCACATTTTACCCACTTTCCTGGACACACTGCAGCTCTATATTAAAACTTAGTGTAAGAAAAAATTGATGCCGTTGCTAAGAAGCAACAGACGTTCTTGTGGAGAGAGACTAGAAGATTTAATTCCGTAGTATACTTTTTTTATTGCGATAACTGAATTCAGAATTTTTAATAATTTCTTCGGTTTTAGTGAGAAGAGAAATCCAAATGTTGCCAAAAATGAATTTCTTGTTCAAGACTTACCTGTCATTAATAAAAATAATTATAAAAAAATATGTTTAGAAAATTAAAAGTGTCCAAAATTTTAATGCAGATTTATGCAGTAATAGAAATTAAAGAATGCGAAAATTAATGATTTAATTACTTTCAACTGGGAAAAGTTTTTCCTGTAGTTGAAATACATTTCTTAAAACAGCTGTTCAGTAATTAGTGTAACTGGATGGCCCAAAAAGTAGTTAATGAAATGCAGATCTCGTACAAAAAAGAAAAAGAATGAACTTATAAAAAACAGCAACCCGAAAATTTCACTGTAGTGAACCTCAATGCATTAACGTACACAATGAATTTCGAATTTCTATCCCAGACTATTGATAGCATATTTGATTAGATTATATTGATTATTTTCTATCCCAGACTATATAAGGTATAAAGCACACGGGCGGTGTACGCTCAGCAATTCGGTGAAAGCTATTGCACGGTGTACATCGGTTTGAACGACGTCGAGTTGCTTCCACCGTGTGATATGGCCAACATGCAATCCAGTAGACTGCATCTGCATACCCGAGGTCGCGTCATTGGGAAGTTAGAAGAAGGTCGAAGTGTGACTAGTGTGGCCGAAGAGTTCGGGATTGCTCACAGCATCGTTTCACGAGCTTGGAGAGCATTTCAAACGACAGGAACAGCTGTTCGAGAGTTTAGCAGTGGTCGTCCACGAGCAACCATGGCGGTGGACGACCGGTATATTGTCCTACAGGCGAAAAGAGACTGACGGCAGACAGCGGGAGAAATCGCAAGGCACATGCAACACACAACTGAACGTCCGTTATCGCGTTTTACCGTGGCCAGGAGGCTGCACAAAGGTGGTCTATTTGCACGACGAGCAGTACGGTGTGTGCCATTAACGTCTGCTCGTCGGAGACGGCGGTTTCTGTGGTGCCAGGAACACAAGAACTGGACACATCAGCAATCGGGTCGAGTTCTCTTTATGGATGAGAGCCGATTTAGTCTGACGAGCGATTCTGGACGTATACACATCTGGAGAGAGCAGGGAACACGCAATCACACCTCCAGCATCATCGAAAAGGACCGGTTTGGAGGTGGCGGAGTTCTCGTTTGGGGCGGTATCATGCTTGGTAGCCGTAATGACCTCCACATCTTCCAAGGAGGTTCAGTCACTGGTGTCCGGTATTGTACCGAGGTTCTTCTGCCTCACGTGTTTCTGTTTAGAGGTGCTGTGGGTCCTGAGTTCCTCTTCATGGACGACAAAGCTACACCTCATCGTACAGTGGCTATCACAGAGCTGTTGGAGAGTGAAGATATTCAACGCAAGGATTGGCCCGCAACGTCCCCGGACCTAAATCCAATCGAAAACGTGTGGGACTTTCTCGGGAGACGCTTGGCAGCACGTCACCAGCCGCCAGTAACGATTCCGCAGCTGCGATTGGCGCTACTAGAGGAATGGGCCGCGATGCCTCAACAGCTCCTTGACAACCTCGTCCTCAGCATGGACAGACGTTGTAAATCCTGCAACTCTGTCAGGGGTGATCATATCCCCTACTAAAGACTGGATTTTTCTTGGAAGCCGCCTGTCACATGGACGTTTCTGTCTTCTGTCGAGTTGTGCTCGAAGCTACCTTTTCAATAAAGTGCCTTTGTATCCTTTGGACTCCTTGTTTAGACGGTTTTGCTGACTTGTCCCATATTTTTACATCTTGGGGATCTTATGGTATGATTTGAGTCGATGTGGAGCACTTCTGTACGACGTTACATTCGAAAAACCGTCTCGTCCTTAATTTTTGCACGCCAGTGTAGTAGGCCTTGGTTACAAACTTCTTATGCGGCTTCCTATTTCATCCCATATGTGCTCTATGGGATTGAGATCAGGGCTCTATGCTGGCCAGTGCACACACGATACGGAATTATCGTCAAACCACGCAGTAACACTCCTTGCTTTATGGCTCTGTGCATTATCCTGCTGGTACCAACAAGGCTCGGTTCCATAGTATTGCCACAGAGTTGGTGGGACATAATTGTCCAGAATATTGAGGTAGACGTGCTGGTTAACAGGTTTGTCCACGATAATCAATGGGCCGGGACTATACCACGAAAAACACCCCCACGCGAGTACACTGCCAGTTCCAAACTTGACCGTAGGAACAGTACACTGTGGTAAATAACGTTCCCCCGGCTGCAGCCATACCCACACACGGTCATCAGACTGATGGATCGTGTATCTGGATTCATCAGTCCATAGAACCTGTTTCCATTGATCTACGGTCCACAATAAATGTTCTTTACACCATGCTGAACGACGTGTAGCATTCCGAGTGGAGATGAAAGGTTTATGAGCAGCCGCACGACCACGGTAACCCATGTAATGAAGTTCTCTGCCAATGGTACGTGTACATACCAAAGTTCTAGAATTTTTACTCACCTTCTCACTGAGGTCTTGTGCAGTACTTCATCGATTAGCTGTAACGACTCTCCTGAGGCTTCGATGTCCTCTATCACTGATTTTCTGTAGTCTGCCGGTACGTTTTGCTGTTTCAGGCACGCCATGTGTCTACCACTTATTCAGTACATCCGAAAGAGTTGACTTAGGTATGTTTAAACGCCTCTCGGTTTCTCTTATGGAGAACACACTAATATAACACCCAACAATCTTTCCTTTCTCAAAGTCAGTTCTCTCCCGCCGCGAAATGTTCACTCAACTTCACAGTGCGATATGATCGCGGTCAGCTGCAGGCATGTTTTTATGCCGTTTGCAGGTGAACCGCGCATCTTAACAACGCAGAAGATCCGTTCATTTGCTTCTGAAGGAGTGTCCGGTGACTTTTGTCAATATAGTGTATATTTTGGACGTTTTCTTTGAATTGACAGACGAAAATTCTCTCTACTGCAGTGAAATACTTCCCGCCTGACCAAGCACGAGGTTATAAACAAACTAAGCTTACTACGGTTAAGCGTAAGTCGTTGAACTTGAAGCCACATCGTAGGCTCCATTCTCTTTTGTAATCTTGAACGACGCACTTGTAACAATATTAATGGTCACCCCCACACCCTTATCCACATACAGAGCACAAATCACGCCTCACCGGGATAAAGAGCTATTAAACTTGCAACTGGAATTTTCCCGTATTCATGCAACATACAGGCATTGCCACGTTTTGCTGACAAGACTAACTCAAGTGCATGAAAAAACGATGTTGTTACGATTAGAGGATTTATGGGGTGGGATGTAAGGTCAAGTGATGCGTAACATCACAGCCTCTCCTTGACAAATGTCAACACTGCCTTCTCGTGGTGCATCCTGTTCCCACTAAAGGGGCTCTGACGACCGCCCATAGCGGTATAACTATACCATCGGGATTAGAGGAAATTCTATCCCACACTCACCAACCCGCTTGGCCAGCGTGGTGAGTTATGGCCAAACCCCTCCAAAATGATTCCACAACTTAAATCTTGGCCCTCAGTCTCCGGCAGCTGGAATGTACCTGGTCAAGGCAGCGGCCAGTGCGACATGAAGGCAGAGGGTGCTAAGAATCCCCGGAGGACCGGACTAGGCTGCCAACTGATGCTGACTTTGGCTACTTACAATGGACGCTCCCTATCTTCTGATTCAAGGCTTTTTGAATTGGAAGAGGAACTACAAAGGATCAAGTGGGACATCGTGGGGCTAAGTGAGGTAAGGAGAAAAGGAGAAGATCTCATCGAACTGAAAAGTGGACATCTCTTCTACTATCGTGGGACTGATACTGGCAGAACTAGTGGTGTTGGATTTATAATAAACAAGAAACTGAAGGATAAAGTTGTAGAAGTTGAAAGTTCCTCTGACAGAGCTGCACGACTTGTTATCCAACTCTCGAAAAGATACCAGGCTCAGATTATTCAAACTTATGCACCCACCACAAGTCATCCTGAAGAAGAAATTGAAGAATTTTATGAGGAAATTTGTCATCTAAATAATAAAGGTAAGCAGCACTTGAAAATAATTATGGGAGATTTCAATGCAAAAATAGGGCAACGGGCAACAGAATGAAACTTCAGTAGGTAAATTCGGTCATGGCAACAGAAACCAGCGTGGAAATACTCTCGTTGAGTTGGCAGAGGCAGAAGGGTTTTTCATCTTGAACTCCTTCTTCAAGAAAAAGCCACACAGGAAATGGACATGGAGACATCCAAATGGGACGACAAGTGAAATTGATTTTATTATGTGTAACAAAAAAAATTCGTCATAGAAGACTGCAGTGTGCTAAACAAGTTCAACACAGGTAGTGACCATAGATTGGTGAGATGTAAGATGCACCTCAACACTAAACTTGAACGTGGCAAGCTCATAAGACAAACAAAATCTATTGACATAACCAACCTTAAAAAACACCATAATACCTTCAAGTTAGAACTGAAGAACAGGTTCTCTGCTTTAGAAGGCCTAACATCGGAAGAAGTGGACATCTCTGAAGTTAACAGAAAAGTAACCAAAGCTCTTATGGAAACAGCAACAAAATTAGCTGGGTCTAAGAACAAGTTGCATGTGAACAAATTATCAGGAAAAACCAAAATGTTGATGCAAAAAAGAAGAGAGATGAGGACAACTAAAGAAGATGTGACTTCCAAAGTGGAATATATAGAGCTATGCAAGACAGTAAGAAAAAGTATCACTGAAGACGTAAGGAAATTCAAATGTGAACTAGTGAGGAAAGCAATTGAAAACAACCAAAGCCTAAAGATAGCAAAGGGACATCTCAGTAAGGGAAGAAAACAGATTATGGCACTGAGAAAAGAAGATGGTTCTGTAACAAGAAATAGAGGCAGAAATTTTGACAAGAGTGAAAGATTTCTACTCCAAATTATATGAAAGGGATGATATATGCACTCCAGACATCATGAAAGATACCAGTACCAGAGTTCCTCCAGTCCTTCCAGCAGAAGTTGCACATGCAATCAAGAACATGAAGCGAGGAAAAGCTCCAGGAGAAGATGGAATTACTGTAGACATCATACAAGAAGCAAGTGGAGAAATCGAAACAGTACTCGCCCAAATTTTCACTCGATGCCTTAATGAAGGAAAGATTCCTGAGGATTGGAACACCGCTACAATGATCCTGCTACATAAGAAAGGTGACATTGAGGATCTCGGAAACTACAGACCTATCAGCCTCCTATCAGTAGTTTATAAAATCTTCACTAAAGTTCTTTCACACCGCTTGAAGGTAACACTGGACATGGCTCAACCGAGAGAACAAGCTGGATTCAGGAGTGGCTACAGCACAATAGATCATATCCACGTGCTGAGAGAACTAATTGAAAGAGCGAGGGAATATGAACTTCCATTGTGCATGGCTTTTATCGATTATGAAAAAGCCTTTGATTCGGTGAAACCATCAGCAGTTACAATGGCTCTGAAAACCTGCGGTATTGAAGATGCATACATTAATATTATTAATAACATCTATGAAAATGCAAGTGCAAAGATTAGGCTGTTTGAAAATACAACACACGTAAAAATTGGAAAGGGAGTGAGACAAGGTGACACCATATCTCCGAAGCTCTTTAATGCCACATTGGAGGGTGTTTTTCAGTCGCTGAGCTGGGAAAACAAGGGGATAAAGATTAATGGAGATTATCTAACCCACCTTCGTTTTGCTGATGACGTGGTCATTTTTGCAACTACCCCATCAGAGCTGCAGAGTATGATCCAAGAACTTGCTGACAAGAGTAAAGAAGTGGGATTAAAAATGAACTTTCAGAAGACAAAAGTGATGTTCAATGCTTTTACAAGAAATGAAGATTTATCGATTGTTGGAGAAAAGCTGGAGATAACGGACACGTACGTTTATCTTGGACAGCAGATATCAAGTGAGGGTCACATTGATGAAGAAATTAATCGGCGTACAAAACTTGCCTGGAGAGCTTTTGGAAGAAACAGCATAATTTTCAAGAGCAATATGCCATTATGTCTTAAAAAGAAAAGTGTTTGATCAATGCATCCTTCCAGTGCTTACGTATGGTGCAGAGACGTGGACCTTAACTAAAAGAGCCATACAAAGGCTGCAGACAACTCAAAGTAGCATGGAGAGGTGCATGCTTGGTGTAACCAGGAGAGATAAGAAGAGAAACTCGTGGATCCTAAAAATGACTAGAGTGGAAGACATCATGATCAGAGTTAAATCCCTGAAATGGCAATGGGCTGGACATACTGCCAGAAGGACAGATCATCGATGGACAGCCGAAATTTTAGATTGGATTCCAAGGGACAGGAAAAGACCCAGAAGAAGACCACATGGGAGATGGGTGGATGAAATTCGAAAGTATGCAGGGGTGACATGGAGGAGACTGGCACAAGACAGACCGTTGTGGAGGAAACTTAGGGAGACCTTCGTCCAGCAGTGGATTGATAATGGTTGACAATGATGATGATGATACCTATAGTTGCCGCTTTTCTGGCAATAACTTTTCACTTAACTAATGTCGTGAACATAGTATTCAAATTGTTTAAGTTTTGCCACTTCTCGCTGCTGTTGCAAAATGGAATTCAGCTATCCAGTATCCACAGTATGGATCTTTGTTGTGCTTATTTTCGCCAACGAAATTTACTACCTGTCCATTTTTTTTTTTTTTTTTGGCTGTTATGGCAAAGTAATTTTTCAGTGTTGACTTATCGGACCAGCCGACTCATCCAGTCGTCCAGGGTCCAGTTATGATGCTCCCTATGCACACTTCAGTTGAAGCTGTCAACGACGGTCGGTGAATCTTGAAAACATGACTCCTTAGACTAAGGAGCAAGAGCGTCTTCTGGATTATGTGTTGGTAAACGTTTCTGTGTTTGCTCTAGTTGTAGTCTGCTGGGATCCCGAGCAGTTTGTTACCCGGGACAGCACGTACCAACTGACAGTCACCTCGGCTGTTAACCAGAGGGGGTCCAGTTGATACGCCTTCGCTAAGACTGCCCTCGAACAGCTAACAGTGTGTGCGGTTGCTGAGGAGCTGCTCACATCCCCTTCATAATAGCGCCGATAACCATTCCCCCTTCGAACAAGTTTTTCCCTTTCCCCGTTGCACCGGCTTCGTGGTGGCAAAGTGTCACGCCGGGGAGTGTATGTACCAGTATGTTAAATGCCTATGTCACGTACTGCACACTTTCTCCCTATATGATACAGTGAAATTGCAATAACTGAAATGAGTCGAATGAGAAAATATTAATATTGTATCAAGCTAATTCTACCAATTTATTTCTCGCTCCCCTTGATTTTATCATTACTTTTGTTTTGAAGGTACGAAAGGATTGGAACGTACCGTAATGAAAATCTTACTAATGTGTGCAATTTAATATATTGATTTGATTCATGAGCACATACAGCACGTGAGTATATACAGGAGCTTCTTGCAGCCTGATGCTGATATTTTGGCTCATAGAAGGACAAAAAAATCTAAATTCAAAAGCTCATAATATAGCGAAGTCGACAATGTATTCCCTGCGTGTGTTTTTTGTGGACTGCATTATTTTTCAATCATTGTGGCCACCACGATCTATGGTTATATCACCCTGGATTTTTAACTTAAGAAATCCTTAAAGCGAGAATATGTCAGAAGACTTGATAAGTACCCGATTATCGGATTCAGTCAAAGATAAAAGAAAATGATGATTGTAAGCCCCACTAAATGCTTTTAACTTTCTCTGCACAAGCCAGTTGTCTTGATTGTTTAGTGATAGGCCTGTCAAGTATATCTTACCAGCAGTTATGTATCAGGAGTGGGTTGTTAGACTTTTTCTTATCATCCTTTCTATAAAAATGATAAACGATTTAATCAGACTGTGTGTCTGTGTATCTGGCTGCCACTGGCGCCCGTCTCTGAAAGTCCCAGTCAGCATTAATGTTAACAGTTTGTGTAAAGGCAATACCTCTATTTACTCAGGAACAGAAACATCTGTGGAAACATTTAAAAATAACTTCGTACTTTGAGCGTTTTTATTGAAATATGTAGGGGCACATACTGACTGCATCGCTTCTAAAGCTACGACTGTCGAACAGCTTTTCTGCTTGTATCAAGGGCAGATGTTTGGAATATTTTTTCACACGTCAAGGTTTTGAAAGTTAATGCGTGCTCAGTATAGCGTTTGTGTATGAATGAAACTGTTCCCTGATCTTACAAAGTCCTCAGTTCACTGTTCCTCCATGTTATAAAAGTTGAAATTCATTATTCCTTGGTGTTGTAAAACCTCAACACATGTGCGTAATAGAGCTGAGTCCGGGCTCAATTTCTGGAACCCGAGCCCGTGGTATATCAGCCCGAGCCCATCCGAAACAACCCGAAACCTGGCTAACCTGTTCAACCATTAATAAAAAACATCTTCTTTTCCACACTTATACTCTCCCCTCCTCCTGTAATTAACCAATGTATTTCTCAAATGGGGAGTGAGGAAGGGACCTCTATCTATGTTTATACTGTAACTGTACGATTTTCCTTCACCGTTCATTTCCACCTGAAGTGCTTCAGGCGGCCGGGCATCTAAAATGATCGGGCGGTGCTGCAATTGTATGTTGCTGAAATAATGCTAATATTATCGCGCCATAATGTGCTGCAATATGTACGTTGCTAAATAGAATTAGCAGGGAGCTACTGCGTAGAGATAAGGGGTAAATATACGTCGGCATGCTATCAATTATCCAATATCTATAGTTCTTGAAAAAGCTTTTCTTCTCTACAGAAACACACTAATGCGCGGCCTATGGGGTTTTTTTTACCCAAGCTCGTAATAAATAGCCATCTCGAATGCCCGTTCCCTAACCAGAACCAGTTGCCGAAGAATTCCATTTACCGATTAATAAAGTGTCTCATGTGCTAAATCATATGAAATTAAATTTATATATAAAAAAAAATATCTCGCTCTCCTTCTCTCTAACAGTCCGAGCCTGAACCGCAATAAATATTCTACAGCCTGATTCGGGCCCGGACTCTGCTTCGGGCTTTCGGGCTCGAGCTCAGCCCGTCTCAGTTCTATCAAAGGCCATGACTCCCTCTATTTTTTTCGATGCAAAGGAAAACTACACCGTAAAAAAATTTCTGAAATTCACGAGCCACTTTCCGGGATTCTTTTTGCGAATTAACAGAGCATAATTCTGATACCTTTTCTGTGAAATGACGGAAAGAAACCTGACTTTCACGAATTTTACGCACGCCAAGAAAATTTTGAATTTTAAGAAACCTTTCCGCAATTCTTTTTCTATATTAATGAAAAATTAACGATTTTAAGATGTGTTAACAGAAAACCTCTGTTCTCACTTTTTCCGTGACGAGAAATTCTCTGTAATAGGGGCAATTCGCGGAAATACTTTAGGTTTGATTAACTGTTAAATTTCAATCGTCTGTCGAAGGTTCTGATTTCGAAGTTATGCAGTAAGATCGGATATTGTGGATAGAATATCTAATGAAATTTTAGTTATTGTGGCACAGGATATTTCTTCTCCTCTTCACCATTTTGTTCCTCAGCTATTGTGCATTGTGTTATAGTAAGAAAAAACCGGGTACTTAAATTATAGTACAGGTGATTGTACGACGCCTATGGCCCGGGCCGGCTCGGACCTTTGCTCATGTCTAAGTTGGGAAACCGGGCTAGACCCGAACCTTCAATATTTAATGTAAAACAGCCACGGGCCGAGCAGAGTTTTTTTTTTTTCCTCTATTATGAACAAAACAATCGCTGTACGGTTCCTTTCTCGTTTGGAAAACTCGCAACGTACAGCAGCAGGATAAGATTGAATAATTTACGCTGATGGAAAAAATAGAAGTTTTACGACATCCTTCCCTCCTACAAAACAATTGGAGTGGGTCAGCTCCCTTAGTTTTCCAAAGTGAAGAATGTGGTCCCTTCTCTCTCTCTCTCTCTCTCTAACTTCCACCCTTCTCTCATGCTTCAGGGCAGGCTATTAACTGCAGCATTTCTAAACCGTGTCACCCGCTCGAAGACGATCTTTTTATTGTTCTGGTCGGCGGCACTTTGTTCTCTAAATGTGTGAAAAGCTTTTAAATTGTCTTAAATAGCACGAGAGAATTGGGCTGGGAGAAATTTACTTCTGTGTATAAATCTGTTCCGTATTTTCCCCATTTGTACTCTCAGGGAGTCAGCAGATGGCAAATGAACCCTTGGGTATCCCAGCTCAGCCGTTTTCAAAACTTCTGTGACACTGGTTAGCTGGGCAGTCTGTCGTTGTTTTCCCTAGCATATGGTCAGTTCAGTGTTGCTGAAAAATACTCTTCCATGCTTATTATGGAGTATGAGAAAGCGAAAGATTTTCGCGAAAAAATCGCTTCCGGAGAATATGTGCTTGTAGACAATGTAAAGTAGAACGATGGGACCCATAATTCTGGTTATTTCGTACTTTTTGAATTAACCCCTCCCTTTTATCCCCAAGGATATTCGGGGTCCGGCGGTAGGCAATGATAATTTGAGAACCCAGAAAATTTGAAAGGCATGGAAATTGTCGTTTACATGCAATATTTTTGAGTATACAAGCCCCACCCCCTCCTCAGACGTCACGTGACTTATACAGAGTCTCAGAAATATTCTGAATTAACGTTCATTGTAATAGAATACGTGTAGCAATTAAGAAAACGAAAACTCTTCAGGAGTCGAATGACCGAGTGCACCAGGTCTCAAATTCGTGTTTTAGTAATTGTTGAAATTTTACGGGCCGGCCCGGGCCTTGGAAACAGGAGAAACATATGGGCCGGTCCGGGCTTTAATTAAAAAATTGAAACGGACCAGGCCGGGCCTTGGGCCGGGCCGGGCTTACCAAATTAAGACCCGTGCAGACCTCTATTCTGTGTATCAAATTTTGGACCCCTTAAAACAAAGCTACTAATAGCCATCAAGAGCGAATTTTATATGGAGTTTTGTAAAATAACATTATAAAACAGTACATTTCACCTTTTCTTAAAGATAATTGAAAGTCATATTGTCATGACGAACTGTTTTGATAAATTTTGTGAGAACTCTATGCTTCAAATTTTGATACAGCTCGACAAAAGAATGAACTGAAGGTGTTTTCATTCCCTTGATGAATACAAAAACAAATCAGTAAGAGATATTACGTGTTACATAAAGTTGAGTAAATTGGACATAGTATTTAATGAGGTGTACAAATTAGCAGACCTCATATTAAACTTTCCATCAACAACTGCAACTGCCGAAATAAGTTTTTCTGCATTGAAAAGAATCAAGATATATCTTAAAGCCACACAAGGACATGCACATTCGAAAAACTGGGCTGTTTGGTCAGTAGAGAAAAACATTCTTTTTAAATATGAAAAAGTACTCGGAAGAAATATTTTATGAAAACGTAACACTCTAGTTAACACAAAAGGAAAGAAGTTCATGTACTAATAAAATATTCAGAAGAAGAATGGAGTTCATGTACAAATAAGTGTTCCTGATCATAATAATCATTTGGTATCATGTTAGCGATAGCATATATCTAAAATTTAGAAAAAAAAAAGTTACTTCTATTACTTAACGATTAAAAATTAAACTCCGTAATTTAATAAAAAACAGTGCTGGGGGGGGGGGTAAGATAGCCCAGGTCTCGGGCCCAAGTTATCTGGCTGTGAGATATTATTTTTCCTTCATAAATATTTAGTTTTATCTTGATAAATAAGGGAAAAAAGTCGAAAAACGAAAATGACGAAGTTAGAAAATTTATAAGAATTAACGCATGTAAAAAAGCATTTGTGTTCTCAAAGGTACACCATTTATCTAAAATAGTAAAAGCTTTTTAATCATGCTTTCATGGTGCTTCGGCTGAAAGTTTCTTCACCCTAATGGATGAAATCAAAGCCAATTTAAGAGGGAGGGGGGGGCTGTAGTCCCGAGCCCTGCATTTTCAAGTGCCCCCAGAATTATGCAGGATGCTTGAAGAATTGACAGTGTTCTACAGTTTATTTATTTACTCATTTATTTTTGCAGATAGCACAGAGAAAACTATAAAAAAAAACCGTCTTGTGAAGGAATCTTTCTATTTCTTTCTCCTGTTTTTAGAAGTCTGTAAAAGGTATAGTCGCCTCCAGTCCATCCTCAAATCTGTCGAAAGCACTACAGATGGGTTTTTTTAGTAGTAGGGGGGAAATTTTCATATATTGAAGATTCGTTTGAATCATGATATTTGGATCATATTATTTGTCCACTAGTTCGATATAATTTCAACAAGCTGAACCCTGAAGGGGGGGGGGATTGAAGCAAAACTGAACTGGTGTCCATTTTTGAACCATTCATTTTTACATTTTCTTGCTAACACTAATTCGTCCGTGAATCATTGGATACACTCTTCGATATGGCGGGGATATTTTAATGGCTTCATCATATTTTGGGATGTTTTCTCCTGGGTATTTTTATTCGGCCACCCGTAGTGAAATCCTAGATAGTGAATCTTAGCCACAAAGTACTGTCCAGCCCCAGGGTCTCCTGTCTACTTAAAGGAGCTCTGGATGAATTTATAGTCATAAAGTCAAGAAGAATAAAGATCGAAACCTATTTGGCTATAGAAACTATGAACTACAAACTTATATCATAGGGTAAGTCTGCAGTTCAATTTTCAGTAAAACGGGCTGTATGGGACAAGCAGTTAATTCCAACTCTGCCTAAATCTGAAAGCATTAAAAATGAAAACAAAAAAAGAAAGAAAAAAAGAGCGTGGTGAGAGAGAGAGAGAGAGAGAGAGAGAGAGAGAGAGAGTACATTGAAAAGCCACCCCTGTGGCGTAGTGGTCTAAGCGATGGCTGCTGATCATCCGCAAGGGGTCCGGGTTCGAATCCCGTGAGGCATGGATGTTGTGTTTGTCTTACGGCACTGGCTCTTTCCCTTCCCTGGAATCAGTGGCCCTAAATTAGGGACGTTCGACTGCTTATAACCCACTGAGTTGCTTACGGTAATCGTTAAACCTCCAATCAATCGCCGCCCCGGTGGCGCAGTGGTCTAAGCGATGGCTTCTGATCATTCGTCTGCAAGGGGTCCGGGTTCGAATCCCGGTGAGGCATGGATGTTGTGTTTGTCTCACGGCACTGACTCGCTCCCTTCCCTGGAACCAGTGGCCCTAAATCAGGGACGGGCGACTGCTTATAGCCCATTGAGTTGCTCACGGTGGTCGTTAAACCTCCAATCAAAAAAAAAAAAATTAAAAAAGTACAGAAAAAATCCGAAAGATTACTGAAGGTGATCTCTTAGATTTTTCTCTGTAGAGAGCATTCTTAACTATACACATTGCGGCAATTAAATAATGAGACTGATATTTTGAAAAAAATATCGGTAAAGCACATGGGTCGGAAAGGCATGGTGTTTTGATAATTTATTTATCAGCTATGCGTTGGCAACAGCGTTTGCGTGAGAATTGCGCAGATGATAATTTACGCTGTGCATTACGTCATTCGGTGGAAGAACATTGCCACATTCTGTCACGGAGCACAGAGCAAATATCTGGCTCTGTTTGAAATTCGGTAAAACTGCATCTGAGACAGTTGAATTGTTGCGTGATTTGTATGGGGCTAATTGCCTATCTCGTGAACAAATATTCCGAGGGTATGCACCTTTCAAGGATGGGCGGGGAAATTTGGAAAACGACGAATGCTGGGACGCCCTATTTCAGTGAGCACGTCTGAATTCATTGAGGAAGTTTGCGAAAGAATAAAAAGGAACTGTTGTGTGACCTTGAGAGTGCTAGAATGTGTTAATAAGAAGACGATTCGTTAAATTTTAATGCAAGCTTTGGGGCAAAAAAATAAATAAATTAAGTTTGTGCTCATTTTGTTCCATATGCTTTATCAGACGACCAGAAACATGCCGGTGTGGAGTATGCAAAAGACATCCTGGTGACATCAGAAACAATGCGAAATTTTCTCCAAAGCATTGTGTCAGGTGACGAGACAGAATGTTCTCGTCATAATCCTAAAACGAATGTCAGAGAGCTCAGTCTAAGTCGCCACAGTCGCACAAAGGAAAGATCAGGTTCCAGAAATCCAAAATCGAGACATTGCTTGTATGCTTTTACGACAACAAGAGAATTCTGCAGCATGAGTTCATTCCTAAATGTACAACATGTCACTGGCAATGCTTACACATCCGATTGTGGAAGAGGATTGTTCGTGTCAGGCCGGAGTACACGAATACTGCCCGTTTTTGTATAGAAAAACGAGCAAAGGCTCCTTCTTCACGATAACGCACTCGCACACAGAGCAGTCGCACACAACAATTTGACCCAAAAACAAGTGTGTGTACTCAATCATCCACCCTATTCTCCAGATTTGTCATTGTATGACTGCTTTTTATTCCCTAAATTAGAGTTGCCTTTGAAAGGAAAAGTTTTTCGGGACATTGAAGACGTACAAAGAACTATGACATCAGCTCTTCACTCTATACCAAAAGAATGACTTGTTCAAGTCCTTCCTTTGGTTAGGTGATCGTACCACTTTTTGTATTAGCGTAGGAGGAACGTACTTTGAATAAAATATACACCGATGGGCTATTACATTATGACCACCTACCTATAAGCTGTAGGGCCCACTTTAGCCCCAAAGCAGTGGCCACTCGGCGAGCCATCGATTCGATGAGGTAGCGATAGGTACCCTGGGGTGTCTGGTACCATAATGTCAACAGCAGGTCCTCCAGTTCCCATACATTTCGGGGTGGTGGTGATTTAGCGCTAACCCGCTTTTCAAGTCCAACCACAAATGTTCGTTTGGGTTCATGTCAGGTGAATTTGAAGGCCAGGGCGTTAAGAAAAAGTCACCAGCATGTTCCTCGAACCCCTCCTTGACGATTCTGGCAGTGTGGCATGGCGCATTATCCTGTCGGTAATGGCCATCACCAGCGGGAAACACAGTTGCCATGAATGGGTGAACTTGGTCCGCAACGATGTTCAGATTGTCAGAGAATGTGCAATTGGGATAATGGAGACTAAAGTGCCCCAAGAAACAGCGCCTACAGCATAACACCGTCGACGCCGTCCTGTTTCCGTCCAACAGTGCATCCAGGTGCAACAGCCACCGTTGGTAATCGGCATATCCGCGCTCTGCCGTCTACGTGATGCACCAGGAATCTTGATTCGTCAGACCACGCCACTTTATTCCAATCATCCACGGTCCAATCTCGATGACCTTGGGTCCATTTCATGCGTTGTTGTGGCGATGAGGTGCAGTGAGCATGGGGACCCCGCTGGGTCTTCGTCTATTCAGCCCCATGCGCAGAAGGCTGCGATGAGCTGTGTGCTGTGACACATTGCCCTGATCACACCGCTGTTGTAGCTGCGGGTGATTTGTCTCACTGTGGTGTTGCGGTCGCTGTGAACAATACGCAACAGCCTCCGTTGCCCTCTGGTATTAATGAGCTGCGGACGACGGTTCGTCGTTTGACCGTCTGTGCACCACTTTTGATACGTACTCACTACAGCTGCACTTGAACAAGCCGCGCCGTTTCCGAGATCGTAGCTCCGATGCGCCGTGTCGTCACAATTTGTTTTTTTATTTTTATCAAACTTTGATAAACCGCAGGTTTTCCCATTTTGACTTGCAACACTATACTAACCGAAAGCCCGTTCTCGGGTTGTACATATACTGTGTGACGTACTACATAGGTGAAAACATGCATCAAAACGACAAATCTGCAGCGAGACATTCTGTCCGCGTAGCTCAGTTGGGAGAGCGACGTACTCCGGAGGGAGGGGACACGCAGTCGATGCCTGTAGCGGACAAACTTGTATCTTCACAACTGCTCTGTAAACTTTATTTGCGCCACCGTTCGGTCTCCAGGAGCCCTCATTTCTTTAGGCTGGGGTGGTTATTGCATTTATTCCGTTTCTTTCTGATAATAATAGTCAAATTCATTGCCATGTCACATTCCTGAATATGCCGCTATGTGCTGGATTATTGAAAATTACGGGGGGAAACATGTTGATTTCTTGACTACTGAAAACAACTTCCAGAGGTTGTCATCTCTGATGATTCAAAAAAAAAAAAAAAAAGAGGTAAAATGTTATATTAATTCAAATCACAAATAGGTGTTCGTATCGTTAAAGCATATTTTATAAAATTTTGTTTTCGTGTATTACTGAGGTAAAATGAATGCTACCAGGAAATAAACAGTTTATTTCTGCTGTAAAGATTATGTACTACAACGTGTGATATTCTACTCTTCGTTATTTGATGGACTTAAGCAATTCGTGTCGCCAATGTTCAAATTGTAATATTTAAAAATCAACCTGCTATATTTCTTTCAAATGTTGCGCATGCTTTCACCAAATCTTGTTAAACAAAATGAAGAAATATGTTTGGATTCAAATCCTTAAATTTGGAGGCAACATTGTTTTCTTTCTCTAATCATATCCGTTATTGAAACAAATTTGTGCCATTAAAATAGTATAAAAGGGATGGAAGCGGAAATTAAGGCTAAACTTCTTTTAGCCTTAATTCCGCTTCCATCCCTGGAAAATCTAATTTTTGTTTATTAAATTTTCTTATTCAGCTGACTTTGTATCAGCACTTCTCTTTTTATAGCTGTGCAACTCACAAGTGATAAAACTGAACAACGTAATTGCGTGCTACATTTGCGGATTAGTATCCGGCATTGAAAGGGGGGGGGGAACTGGCTCTAACATCTATAAGAGCAATTAGCACTGAAGACTTCTACGATTTGGGGAAATAAAGCCGAAAGATGAACTAAACTAAAAAAAAATAATAACACACAGCAGTATTTAAATAAAACGAGAAACCTGTTGTTTGAGAGGGTCAACAGCACTTTCAGTCCCGAGATATGAAAAGCCACCAGCTGAACTTTGCAGCAAATCACGTGGTCTCTGTTGTCAGCTGACTCGGAGGCGGACGAGGGCGTTGTGCCAGCTGCCACAGATCACGTGACCCAGACCGGAAGTCGGGGCAGGTGGTGCCCCATGACGTAGCCTGAGTTTTCTACCATTGGCTGTCAAGCGATTACCCTACTCTGTCCCGAGCTGGATTCATGAATGGCGGCAGCTTTGCGCTCATGCTGTTTCGAATTCGAAGCAGCTCTCGATGGCTAAGGTCAAAGGCACCGAACGCCGCTGTATCATGAGAGAGAGCAGTGGTGGGCGGGGAGTTAGTCAGTACGAGGCGGATATGAAAACCACTGTTTGCATCCATTTCGGATAAGCTACAGCAGCACTGCCGATATGTTAAGGAAACGGGACTAAGGAGCGCGTGCGACAGGATGGCGCAGTGGAAATTAATATCTAGCTCTGAAGAAAAATGTAATGGTCATAGCCACAGACGCGCGCTGTTCATGCAAAACTCTACAGAAATACACACACACTTCGCACCTTTCTTCCGATTAACAAATTGTCGGAAAATTAATGTTTGATAGAAAATTTCTCCATTTTTCCCATTCTAGAGGTCGATCGTAAAAGGCAAATATATGGTACATAAAATCGTTACAGATTTCGTCAAATTTATCCAGAGTTTTTTTAAAAAGGATTGTTCCAGCGTTGTTTATTTATACTCCGTGTAAGAAGCTTGATATTCAAGGAAAATCGTTTCAAAGTTTCATGCACAAAAATTAATGTGTTGGGTAATTGCAGCTGTGCGATGCACGTTCTGCTGAACACAATGTTGTGCGATGCACGTTCTGCTGAGCACAATGTTGTGCGATGAAAATTACAGCGACGCTATAAGTGCTGATGGCAATAGCCGTAGAAGTAATACAGGAAGTTCGGCATAATGTCGTCCCACTTCAACTGTTCCGCCTCAGCAAGTGTAGGAATAGCTAAATTTAACTTGGATATGTTAAATTAAAGGTATTTCCTGCTGAGATGTAGATAAGAAGAATTCAAAGCTGTCAAAGCACGGTAATTACATTTTTCATGAATCAGCCAAAGCACACGTACCACATTTTAAATATTCGTTCTAAAAACGTAGGATCTAAAAAACGTCTTTATTTACAATTTGAAAAAAATTATGGTAGATAAAAAGCTCTGCCGAGCACTTTCGCGACCACTATAGCCGCATCATCAGGCCATTGAGTGAAACCAGATTAGAACGGCACAAGGTCAAATAGTAAGACAGGAGCATAAGTAATACACATTATGTAAATGAACACGTAAATCATTGGCATTCACTACAAATTATTGTTAAAAGTTCGTTTGTAATCATTCGGATTCTTCTTCCCGAGAGTACTGCAAAATAAGATTCCTCCAGGTAGAGGGAATGTATACAGGCACGTCTTCATTACAGCATTTTGGTCAAGTTTAATATATATAGACTCTCAGTAAAAAGCTTAGAACGTTTATTAAAAGCTGTCGACAGTAAGCTGTTATTGTCCCAATCAGGTCTTAAGTCTTTTTCAGTAACAATTTTTGACAATGTCGAAGCAGCAGATTCTTTACGGATGGCGTACCTGTGTTCAGCCCAGCGACTAGCCAGGCTTCGATAGGTCGAGCCCACTAGCAAAGATTTGCCGATTGTCCATTCTTGTCCAATAAAGGAATGTTATAAATTCCAAAACGGGAAGTAGTTGGAACTACGTCTCTATCACGTCTAACTAATGAAAATAGGTTTTGAGTTTTAACCCCGAACCCAATAGAGTATTTTTTACGTATGTTTTTTAATAAAGAGAGCAGAGATTCCTGGTAGTCCAAACTTCCACATACTTAATTGTGGGTACATTTCTAGTCAGTGTTGTGAACGTTTTCCGTTCATATTTTTGAACAAGTCTGTCTTTGAACACAACCAATGGGGTATCCATGAGCATCAGAAATCTCAGTGATTTTTTGAATTTCTAGGTTTCGGCTATCAGAGGTTGATGAGTGAGTAAAAGCTCTGTGTACAATAAATCTAAGTGCTGAAAGTTTGTAGGGGGCTGGGGGTGAATGGATTGAAAGGAATAATAACTGGGGGTGAAGTTGGTTTTCGATAAACTGAAAAGTCGAAATGTGAGTGAGTGCTCAAAAGTGTGGGAACCAAAAAGTCAAGATAAGGAAGTGACCACATCCTTGCCTGTACGTCATTCGAAAAAAAAAAAATAAAAATAAAAAAAAAGCCACCGAAAAGATGGCTGATTTTCCAAAAATATTCTTATGGAGGGCCCCGATGATGGTCAAAATTTAATTTTGTCCCTTTATTCATTTATTACGGTAGTGCTTTATTGTTAGCAGCAGCATCTGCTTTGCTCACTACCGCCGGTGTTAAAATTTATACTGATACGTGAAAAGATATAATAGCTATTTATAGTAATCTCATAGGCGCCGACTTCGTGGATACAGGCGCCCATTAAGTGGTGTGGGTGTGAAGGTGTGTGAAATGACCAAAATATGTGCACTACATTGGTAACACATTTAATTTATGTGTGGTAGGAGGAAAATTCAAAATACAAATAGTATTTAATATTACTAAATAATGGTTACTATTATTTAGGCTTTAGAACTCAAAATAGAAATAGTATTTGATATTACTAAATAATGGTTACTATTATTTAGGCTTTAGAACTCACAAATAGTATTTGATATTGCTAAATAATGGTTGCTATTATTTAGGCTTTAAAACTCAAAATACAAATAGTATTTGATATTACTAAATCATCATCATTGTCAACCATTATCAATCCACTGCTGGACGAAGGTCTCCCCAAGTTTCCTCCACAACGGTCTGTCTTGTGCCAGTCTCCTCCATGTCACTCCCGCATATTTACGAATTTCATCCACCCATCTCCCATGTGGTCTTTTTCTGGGTCTTTTCCTGTCCCTTGGAATCCAATCTAAAATTTCGGCTGTCCATCTATGGTCTGTCCTTCTGGCAGTACGTCCAGCCCATTGCCATTTCAGGGATTTAACTCTGATCATGATGTCTTCCACTCTCGTCATTTTTCGGATCCACGAGTTCCTCTTCTTATCTCTCCTGGTTACACCAAGTATGCACCTCTCCATGCTTCTTTGAGTTGTCTGCAGCCTTTGTATGTCTCTTTTAGTTAAGGTCCACGTCTCTGCACCATACGTAAGCACTGGAAGGATGCATTGATCAAACACTTTTCTTTTAAGACATAATGGCATATTGCTCTTGAAAATTATGCTGTTTCTTCCAAAAGCTCTCCAGGCAAGTTTTGTACGCCGATTAATTTCTTCATCAATGTGACCCTCACTTGATATCTGCTGTCCAAGATAAACATACGTATCTGTTATCTCCAGTTTTTCTCCATCAATCGATAAATCTTCATTTCTTGTAAAAGCATTGAACATCACTTTTGTCTTCTGAAAGTTCATTTTTAATCCCACTTCTTTACTCTTGTCAGCAAGTTCCTGGATCATACTCTGCAGCTCTGATGGGGTAGTTGCAAAAATGACTACGTCATCAGCAAAACGAAGGTGGGTTAGATAATCTCCATTAATCTTTATCCCTTTGTTTTCCCAGTTCAGTGATTGAAAGACATTTTCCAATGTGGCATTAAAGAGCTTCGGAGATATGGTGTCACCTTGTCTCACTCCCTTTCCAATTTTTATGTGTGTTGTATTTTCAAACAGCCGAATCTTTGCACTTGCATTTTCATAGATGTTATTAATAATATTAATGTATGCATCTTCAATACCGCAGGATTTCAGAGCCGTGGTAACTGCTGATGGTTTCACCGAATCAAAGGCTTTTTCATAATCGATAAAAGCCATGCACAATGGAAGTTCATATTCCCTCGCTCTTTCAATTAGTTCTCTCAGTACGTGGATATGATCTATTGTGCTGTAGCCACTCCTGAATCCAGCTTGTTCTCTCGGTTGAGCCATGTCCAGTGTTACCTTCAAGCGGTGTGAAAGAACTTTATTACTAAATAATGGTTACTATTATTTAGGCTTTAGAACTCAAAATACAAATAGTATTTGATATTACTAAATAATGGTTACTATTATTTAGGCTTTTGAACTCAAAATACAAATAGTATTTGATATTACTAAATAATGTCTGCGTATCCAAATGAAAAACTGAAATTTCCGCATTTATCTGAACAAAATAATGAAAAAAAATTTAACAAATTGTATTTTTTATGATAAAAGAAATTCATTGAAAAAGGGGGAGAAAAGTATCCGGACATCCCAATAGTGAATTTGCCCATAGTCGTCTCGGTGGCTCGGAGGTTTAAGCACTGGCATGTTACGATTTGCCGGTAATGGGTTCGAATCCCGGCGAGGCATGGATGTTATGTTTATTTTGCAGCACTGTTTGTCTGTATCCCTTCCCTGGAGCCAATGGCCCTAAATTAGGGACTATAACCAGTGACCCTAAATTATAGCCCATCGAGAGTTGCTCATGGTCATAATTAAACACCCAAATAATTAAAGATTTGCCCATATACGCCACAGCCATTGTCCATACAAGTATAAAAAGACACACGTTACCTGGAAAATATCATAGATCATCTTGAACAATAGGATGAATCAAGGCCGCCTAGAAAGTACTAGGACAAACCGTCAACGGTAACCGATAACTCGGGTACAGTTGGCAAATTTTGAGCGAAGCTATTGCAAAATCTAAGCTCATTAAGGCGTCTATTATAGCAAATTCTAAAAAAACAAACGCGTAAAATTTATGACTTCCAGGACAAAAGTACGAAACATTCTAAAAAAGGAAATGCCTAAAATTTATCATGAACTACTTTCCTTCACGCCTTCACGTTGGTTGTGATCAGGTTGCATGTAAACATAGCGGAAAGACACACTCAGATCGGGAACCACGTTTTTCAATTTGTATCGCGAAAGACAGACACGTACACACTTCCTTTTATTATTATAGATTAAGCAAGTGTTGAGCTAACAGACGGAGTCTTTCCATTTCTTCGTTTTTCAATTCAAACGATTTTTTTTAAATAAATGTTAGTGAAACGACTTTCGTGAAACGGTTCAAGAAAAAAGCCATCTAGTTTTAATTGAAAGTCCTCAATGACACGGAATTTCGGGAATTAGAAGGCGTCAAAACCTGACCATGGACGATGTCCAATCGCATGCCAAAAATCACGGTGATCGGATGTGTCATGTCGTTGCTATGCCCGAACAATTAATTGTCCCGAGTCTCGTATGGAGAGCGGATTTTTTCAATCATTATTAAAATTGGTAAGTTTTTTAATGGTCATTATTTTTATACGACACGACTAATTACCATGATACTAATTATACTAACCCCATGTCACTCACCATGTCCTTCCTTTTCTCTGTGGCAGGTGTCACACCGCGATCGGCTAAAGATCATTGGAGGAGATACGTAACAAACGACCCCTTCTGAAAACCCGGGAAAACCCCTAAACATGGAAGTTTTTTGGACGATTATTCCTCATTGACACGGAATTTCGGGAATCGAAAAGCGCCGAAACCTGACCATGGACGATGTCCAATCGCATGCACAAAATCACGGTGATCGGATGTGTCATCTCGTACGTATGCCCGAACAACTAATTAATTGTCTCGAGTCTCGTAAAGAGAGAACATTTAGCTCTTTATTTCGGTGTTTTTATATGACTCCCCATCTTTCCCTCAAAATTCCTCCCCCATTAATTTGATTTTAGGAGGTAATGACAAGACTGTTATCTTACGAATAAAATGTCATTGGAAAACGTGCTTTACGAGACAGGAACAGATTTCATTTATGTTCGGACTGTCTGCAGGTAACTAACTGTCAGTGGGGTGGAATCTGACGATATGCGACAGCAGTTCTCACACTGCATGTAGCATAAATGTCAATTAAAACATTATTACCATAAACTAACGTAACATGTTAAAGTACTGTGGTTCAGAGGCCGCTTTTATAAAATTTCCGATTTTTCTTCCTTAAAAGAAGGCTTTGTACTTTTAACTTGAGTCATTTTCTCCCCATCAGGGTATCGCAAAAGCTCTCAGTATGAAATTTCGTCTTGATAGCTATATTCAGTGGCGTAATTATCACCCCTGCAGCCCCCGCAGCTGCGGGAGCTGCAGGGTAACGAAGGGGAGTACTGCAGCTGTCAGAAAAAATTCTAACACACTGCAGCTGTATAAAAAAATTCTAACACACACAATACACAGTGCGTCAAAGAATTTTTAAGATTGGCGCTAGATTTCAGCCTACGGTGGCGCCACCAGTGTAATCGCGAATGCGTTATAAACCGTGACCATCTATCTGCTTGCTTTCTGCCAAAAGTACTGCGCAGTTGTTAAAGTAACTCAAGCAAAACGGCCGTTCATTAGAGAAGTAAAATTTTTTTCATGTTGAATTATTAAGATGGAACAAAGGGCTGTTATTAAATTTAACGCAAAGCATGGAAAAAGTGCCCCGGAAACGTACCAAATGGTGAAACAAGTTTACGGTGAGTTTTGTTTAAGTAGATCAAATGTTTTTCTGTATCACAAACGTTTTTTGGACGGAAGAGAGACGCTAGAAGATGATAAGCATACCGGAAGACCAAGTTCATCTAGGACACCTGAGATTATTGAAAAAGTGCGTGATTTCATGGCAAACAATCGATGTGCGTCACTAAGAATGATGGAAGAGTCTTTAGACATCAACGAAGAAACTATTCGAACCATCCAGCATGAAGATTTGGGCAAAACAAAAGGCTGTGCTAAATTTGTTCCACACATGTTATAACCAATAAACAAAAATCAAGGAGAAGTGCACCTTGCAGAGACATCATTTCAGCCGCTAAAAATGATCCAAACTTCTTAAAATCGATTGTTACAGGTGATGAAACATGGTGTTTTCAATATGATCCTAAAATAAAGCGACAAAGTGCGGAATGGAAGTCAAAAAACTCGCCACAAGCCAAAAAAAAAAAAAAAACAAGAAAAGTTCCATCGAAAATCAAAACAATGCTAATTACATTCTTCGATAGTAAGGGTATTATCCACAAAGAATTTGTTCCAAGTGGACAAACAATTACTGGTGAGTTTTATTTAAATGTTTTGAGGTGTTAGATGAGCAGAATTCGTCGCGTTCGTCCAGAATATCGGGATGAAAACAGTTGGTGTTTGTTGCACGATAATGCACCCAGTCACACCTCACTTCTTGTTCGTAGATTTTTGGCGAAAAATAACGTCTGTGTGTTGAATCATCCACCGCATTCGCCTGCTTTAGCACCCTGCGACTTTTCTTTATTCCCAAAACTTAAAATGACGTTAAAAGGGTGTTATTTTGATGATATTTCGACCATTCAAACAGCTTCGACGCGTGCTTTGGAGGCAATTCCGCAAAGTTAACTGGAACAGGCATTCGAATCATTATTAAATCGCTGTAACAAGTGTATTGAAGCCGGAGGGACTTATTTTGATTAAAAAAACAAAACAAATTATAATATCTTGTTTCTATTTCATTTTACAGACCCAGTCTTAAAAATTCTTTGCCACACTGTGTAATTAACCCAAAGATTAATATTTTGCTTTAAGATATATTTAGCTTTGTCTAAATAAATGCCTAGTTTCACTTTTAAAACACTGAATGTCCTACAGATTGAAGTGTTCTGTGCTATGACTTCAGGTTGTAATACGATTGCTCTGCAATGGGTTGTAAATAATACGATCGCTCTCCAATCGCCCTAGTAATCAAGATCAAAAAGCGCATGGCATGGTCTTTGGTTAGCAGAGCAGTAGTAATCAAGATCAAAAAGCGCATGGCGTGGTCTTTGGTTGCCAGAACAGTAGTAATCAAGATCAAAAAGCGCATGGCATGGTCTTTGGTTAGCAGAACAGTAGTAATCAAGATCAAAAAGCGCATGGCATGGCCTTTGGTTGCCAGAACAGTAGTAATCAAGATCAAAAAGCGTATGGCATGGCCTTTGGTTAGCAGAACAGTAGTAATCAAGATCAAAAAGCGCATGGCATGGTCTTTGGTTGCCAGAACAGTAGTAATCAAGATCAAAAAGCGCATGGCATGGTCTTTGGTTAGCAGAACAGTAGTAATCAAGATCAAAAAGCGCATGGCATGGCCTTTGGTTGCCAGAACATTAGTACTCAAGATCAAAAAGCGCATGGCATGGCCTTTGGTAGCAGAACAGTAGTAATCAAGATCAAAAAGCGCATGGCATGGCCTTTGGTTTCCAGAACAGTAGTAATCAAGATCAAAAAGCGCATGGCATGGTCTTTGGTTAGCAGAGCAGTAGTAATCAAGATCAAAAAGCGCATGGCATGGTTTCTGATTATGGTTATGGTAGCGCATAACCATAGGTGTGCTGTGCTGCCCATCTGTAAAACTCAAGATACATAAAAACCACAAAATTTCTGGTTTCGAGTTTTGGAATAATTATTTAAATAAAATAAATTAATTACCATAAAATGTAACAACGTATATCATATAACCACAAAAGTATTTGCCGTTTTCGGAGACTGGGGTAAAGTATAACACATACGTAGTAAAGGCAATTTATTCTTCAAAATAATTACCAAGGGCTTCAACAACGTTCTGCCAACGTGTTAACAACCTATATATGCTTCTGCGATAAAATGGTGGGTCATGGGAAGAGAAAAAGTTTTGGAGGGCAGCGTGCAACTCTCAAACTTGGAGAAGTCGTGCCCGCACAAATGTTTGTCGAGTGAAAGAAACAAGTGATAGTCTGAAGGAGAAATATCTATCTGGTGAGTAAGCTGGATGACGTAAAAGATCCCACCCAAGTACTTTCATAGTGTTTTTGATTAATGAAGCGGAGTGAGCACTAGCGTTATCTTGAAGAACTCTTTTTCTGCTTAACAGGGCTACTTTCCTCTTTTTCGGATCCTCATGCGCACGTTTCACTTCACAGTTCACTGCAGCGGTGATCGTTTGGCAGCGTTGCAAGACTTCATAATGAACATCACGTGCTCTCCATCGTACATACAGCATAACTTTACGTGGATGCTGTGCTGGTTCGATGAGTAAGAAATTTAGTAACTCGTGGACAACCAATGCCTGGAACGTTTTGGGATGCTGTACTGGACCCACTTCTCATCACATGCTAGCACCCTATCCAAAAATGGTTCCTTGTCATAGCGAGACAGTAATGGAAGACAAGCTGAGACACGTTGCTGTTAGTTCACTACAGACAATTCGTGGGGGACCCACTTAGACAATTTTATGCCTTACCTATTGCATGCAGATGTCTTCGGAAGGTTTCATCAATAGTGTCAAATGACTGATATAGTTCTTGGCATGTTTGGCTGCTGTCCTGCTCAATATAAACTTTCAGGGCTTCTATCTCAAGGCTGACAGGACGACCATTCCAGGCCTTTTCTTGAAAGGACTCATCGTCGTCTCTGAACTTTCGAAACCCATTCCGAGTTGTGCGTTTCTTCACAGCATCCACCCCGAATGCTAAGCAAATGCGACGAGTTGTTTCTGCAGCAGATGAACCGAGTTTAAATTCGTATAACAAACACCCACGGATAATCTCCGCTGATATCGCCATTGTAATCGCATGTCTTTCCACTACCAAACTGCTCACTCATCTGATTCATATGCGCATTGCATCTTGGGATTTCAGCTGACTATATAGCGAGAGCGGAACGCCATCTCTCCGCAATGCCGCGGGTGGCTGAGTGGGCAACGTTCGTGACTGCCACAGGAAGAGTCTCAGGTTCGATCCCAGGCAGGTACGAACGCTCGATCCACTAAATACCCGCCGTGCGTCGGATGGGCACGTTAGGCCGTCGGACCCCGGGTACTGGCCCCCGGTAATAAATAAGGGCGTCCTCCTCCCCCTTTCTACTTCGCTTCCGTGTCACTTTCCTATCGGGCGCTCTAGCCCAAATCTCCTAGTTTCCTATTTCTAAGGGTTGTTTAAGACCTGGGGTCAGATACTCCCTTCCTAAAATCTTCTACATATGATGATGATCATGATCATCTCCGCAAATTATATAATTACAAGGTGTTTCTTCTGCTCCCTCGAAGAACGGCAAATACTTTTGTGGTTACCTGATACGATGATTTGGCAGCTATTCCAAAGCATTAGATTCAAATAATTGGCAGAAAAATGCAAAGTGAAGTGCACTTTGCACCGAAGAGCCAAAACATTACAACCATTTAGCTTTTTCCTGTGATAATACCAAAATGATGCTTATCTTATGTGCAGAATTACGTACAAACTTTCAGCCCTTTCCTTCTCAGGAGCTATATTTTCGGCACGTCTTTGGAGAAAACAAAAAACCACGTCCTTGTGTTATCCTAATGTCCGTCCGTATGTGGACACCATATGCTTGCACTCATTAGTTTGATCTGAAAAATTGCATTTGCAGTAGGAAAGCCTGAATTGTGAGAATGATCCTCACAATTTTTTTCCTATGAATAACTTCGCCGCTAAGACGGCGAAAATGTATATGACATCGAATAAAAAATATATTATATTCCATACCATAACTAAATAACCGATTGAAGCTATTATTTCTTTCCTCTGATTTCTTTTACAATGAAGACTATTTTTTGTAATTTAAAAACCTTCTTCAAGCAATACATACAGGTTTCTCGCTAGAAGTGTAAACGTATATTGCATTTTTCGCAATACCTTTTCTTTTAGAAGCCCGATTTAAAAAATTCTTTTTTTAGTTTCTCATAAAAAAAAAAAATGTTTTGCACGTAATATCATTTTTTTTTGTAACGCACAATTTGTCCACTAGGGGACGTAAGCGCATATTTGTGCTTCCGATAAACATACAACAGCATCTCCATTCCTAAAAATTCGATGGAAATATTATTTTGGAAAAATGCCGATTGCAACGTGTAATTTTTTTTATATATTTCCTTCTCAAAATATTAGTTTTTCCGCAAGAGGCGTAAACTTGTTCCTTATTTTTTTAATTTATTAATTAATTAATTTATTTATTTTTGTGGATATCTCTGCTTCTAACAATCTTATTCGAAAATTACATTTGCGTCAGACAACAGCGTTCCTGGTGAAAAATATTTTGCATATATTTGCAAATTTATTATGACATCTTTGTAGGCAACTTTAGGGCTGTTTTTCATTTCGAGACAAGAAAATGTTTTTCGAGTTATCGAGAAAATCACCAAAAATTTTTTTGATTTACGGTGAACAGAATTTCATTACGCGCACAAGACACACGTACGGGATATTTTTTTCGAGTTATCAAGAATTTTGTTTAATCGAAGTTCGAGTTATCGATAGTCGATTGTATTAATAAACAAGAAAGATGACATGAATATTGGATTGGAGGACTTACACCTGTATAATACTTCAAATAATCCACTTATGTACATAAGTGGTTTATTGAAAGTTCATATGATTTTATACGTTTAGTGGTTTTTAGTAAGTACATATGGTTTACTGAAGTACCACTTATGTATTCGGTGTACAAATAAGTTTTAAAGCGTTTTTTGTGTGAAGTATACCGCTAATTTACATATCTGACATTCCCCCGCGTTGTTGTCATTTGACCGTAACTGGTCCAGAGTATAAAATGTAACACAGAAGTTTTCCCAACTGTCAAACGCATTTGCACATCGGTCAGTAAAAGACGGCAAGCGATAATGCATTTATTCGACACTGCATTTGTCACGAATTTCATCAAGGAAAAATTGCTGCAGAAGCATGTGCATCGGTCTGTTCTGTTCTGGGGTAAAATATTGTATCGAAAAGCAAGTGTGAGTTTTGGTTTAGACTGTTTAAAACAGGTGATTTTGATGTTAGCGATCGAGAACGTAGCGGCGCCCCGCATAAGGTTGAACATGAGGAACTGCAAGCATTGCTGGATGAAGATTCGTCTCAAACGCAAAAAGAACTAGGTGAACAACTGGGGATAACTCATCAAACTATTTCCAATCGTTTACGCGTAATGGGAAAGATTAAGAAGGAAGGAAAATGGGTGCCACGTGACCTGAGCCAGAGGAACAAGGATGGGCGTATCATGAAGTGTTTGAATCTGTTGAATAAACAACACAAAGTCTTTCCTAATCGTTACGGGTGTTGAAAAGTGAATACGGTACGTCAATTTCAAACGCAAAAAACACTGGGTAGACCCCGGTGAAGCAACGACTTCGACACCGAAACGCAATATTCACCCCGAGAAAGTTCTGCTGTGCATCGGGTGGGATATAAAGGATGTCCTCTATTATGAATTATTGGAACAGGGTTGAAACTGTTACTGCTGATCGCTACAAGCAACAATTGCTGCGATCAGTGCCGGATTTAAGGCTTTTGGGGCCCTAGGCCAAATTTTCTAGGCGCCCCCCCCCCCCACCTGGCCACCCATATTTGAATTTGCTCCTATAAGATTTTCTAATAAACTTATCTTTAAGTTAAGAATATAATAATTGGTAGTATAATTTTATTGTTATATAAGTATTATTTAAATAAAAATATTTTGATTTAACTTGTTATTAAATTAAAGGTTATAAAAAATATTTGTAAACATAGTCAAAGAGGTTCATGCTCTCTTTATCGCACATTCAAAATGTAAAGAACTACACTTTACGTCGAATGCGCTCTCTATCGCCCTCGTACGAGCACGGGCGTGCTCGCAATAGAACTATTATTATGTTCTTATTTCTTTAGTTATCATTCAAGATAAAATAAAAAATTACCACTACTTTGTTTTATTCAAGTTAATTAAAATAACGGTACCTCCCTTTTCTGAGTTTTTCTGTTACATGCTTTCCGTTTTTCTGGATTCTACACTTGGGGACCTCTGGGGCCTCTAGGCCGCAGCCTAGTTGGCCTAGTGGTAAATCCGCCGCTGATTTAACTTGTATTAAATTAAAGGAAATCTGTCGGAAACGTCCATTCTGCGATTGAACCAGGAAATTTGTCGGAAACGTCCATTCTGCGATTGAACCAGGAAATTTGTCGGAAGCGTCTATTCACAGGCAAAGAATCGCGTCCCGTGAAATTACTGCATGACAACGCTAGGCCGCGTGGCGCGAAATCGGACAAGGAAAGGTTATTGACGCTTGGCTGGGAAGTTTTGGACTACCCGGCGTATAGTCCCGACATGGCCCCTTCAGACTATCAGTTGTTCCGATCGCTGCAACATGGTTTGACTGCTGTACGGTTCCGGACATGTGACGAAGTGCAAAAATGGGTTGACCACGAAGTATTCTTCGTACCTGAAATCCGTCAGCCGCCCGACCGATGGCGGAAGGTGATAGATAATGACGGCGCATATTTTGATTCGTGAAGATGTTATTGTTTTTTCTCAAATTACATGTTGCGTTGTCTTAAAACGCTTTAAAACTTATTTGTACACCTAATACGTAAGTGGTTTATTTGAAGTATGACATGAATATTCCGTTGTAATGCACATGTCTTTTGAATCCTTTCAGACACAAAACGGAATATTCGAAGCTAAGTTTTATAAAACTTGACAGATCAGCTCATAAAAGAATACGCATACATCGCATAATTTAAAACTCGCAGAGTGAATGGGTTTCATACTGATCGCATAATTTCAAACTCGCAGGGTGAATGGGTTTCCTACTGATCGCATAATTTCAAACTCGCAGGTTGAATGGGGTTTCATACTGATCACATAATTTCAAACTCGCAGGGTGAATGGGTTTCATACTGATCACATAATTTCACTCGCAGGGTGAATGGGTTTCATACTGATCGCATAATTTCAAACTCGCAGGGTGAATGGGTTTCATACTGATCGCATAATTTCAAACTCGTAGGGTGAATGGGTTTCATACTGATCGCATAATTTAAAACTCGCAGGTTGAATGGGGTTTCATACTGAATGTTTCATACTGAAAAGTTCGAGTTATCGAGAGTCGATTGTATTAATTAACAAGAAAGATGACCATGAATATTGGATCGGAGGACTTACACCTGTATAATACTTGAAAGAAGAAGCAAAAATGAACCGGTTAAAAAAAATTAACCGCATTTCTGCAATCGATAATACATCCACAAAATAGCTGCTGAAAAGTCTCTTACGAAAATTTACAAATTGTCCACAAAAAGTTGGTGGTATCAGAGCAGACGGAAGCAAAAGGGATTTTCAAATTGAAAACTTAGAAAAAGAGTTATAGAGTAACGAGATTTAACTTTGCGCGCCCTAGCGAAAAATTTGTGCATTGCTTAAAGAAGAAAACGAGTACGAAATACTCTTCATAATGGAGAATATCCTGGCAAAAAAATACGTAATTTTTCTAAGGGATTTTTATAATCGAAAAAATCTTTAACATAAAAGCATACGCAGACGTTCTCTGTTGGAAGAATTTTGTGTACTGGAAAACTAGAAAATAAGCGATTATTATTTTTCGTAGCAAAAGCTATGCTACGAAAAAAGTTTTTCAAATGCATCTTCTCAAACCAGAAATAGGGAGAAAAAGTTTGGACAATTACGTTTCCTTGCGGAACGGCTGTGTATAATTTAAACGGAATATTTTCCCAATGCTTACTGTAGGGAATGAAATACATAAAAAAATTCTTCAACAAGATTCGTAGAAGCGAAGACACTGTTGCAAACAAAAATAGGCACTAACAGCACTCTGCGCCAGAGCTGTGAACTACAAACAACCCACGTGTACAGTACATGCAAATGGTTCCATAAGGTGAATGGTATCTAGTGTTGAAAGAATTTTTTAAATCTGCATTCAGGAGCAGAGATATCTAGAAAAACAAATTTAACATTTCCGACTTCTAGCGGAAAAATTGTGTTTTATTTTAGTGAGGAAATGCGCATAAGATGTTTTCGTATTTAGTAGCATCTCATCTAAAACGGCTTTTTAGACATCTAGATTTTGCTGCAGTTATGCTGTAAACGGAAACGCGACTTATTCCCTCTAGTGGGAAATTAGTGAGTTAAGAAACATTTTATATTATATGCGAAACATTCCGCATTAGACACGTTCTCCGATAAAGAGTTTTTTTTTTTTTTTTTTCGAAATCGACTGTTAGAAGCATGAATTGCAGTGAACTAAGTAATCAACACTGAATCGACTATGGCTACAGCTTTAACGTTGTTTCAAATATTATAATTTCTTTCGCATTTTGTGTCTTGCTATTTAAAATATTTTTTTCTAATTCGACCTAAGGAATTCTCTGAATTGAGCGTCGTCTTTTTTACAGTATATCTTGGATGAGGTATGTATTACCGAAACGTGGAAAGAAAAAAGAAAAAAAAAGAAAAGAAAGAAAGGAAGGGTTGGTTGAAAATTTCAGCTTGCAAAGATTTTTCTATTTTACTTTTCGCAGTACTACGGCTTATAACGACATACACATACCGTACTTGTCAAGAGTTGTCAAGGAAATCCATCAAGCTACTAATGACTCCATAGGTACGAAATAACTATACCGAAGGTGCCATATTTAGTGCTTATAAGCCGTACACGCATTCTGTTCCCTTCCAGCAACCTTTGGATACATTGCGTTCAAATGCTTACTGAAAACCGCTTGAATATTAGGAGACGCGTTTCAGCACAGAATCGACCATGCGAAGGCAGCATGCAGGATATATATCTTTGCGATTTCTTACTTATTTGTGCCATTAAAGAGAGTCTGGCTTTTGTATTTGTGCGTATTACTGAAGTGTATCTAAGATTTATACATGTGACGTCGTCTATTACAGAGTCAAGTCACATTATTGTGACTACCTTCTCCTTTTGACGTCAACAGCACGTAGCCAGTGAAAGAAAGCACGTGTCGTGAGCTGGCTTGGAGGACATATAAGATGGGCTGTGGGCATTCTGAAAACATATGACTCGTTGTTGTCATGGATAAAAGGAATGATTTATCAGATTTACAAAAAGGGATTATTATCGGCTTTGGGGCCAAGGGTGGCAGTATTTCTGAAACAGCACAGTTTGTGAACTGTTCGCGTGCTGTGGTTAAAGTGTATCATGATTGGAGAAATAGCACCATTGCAAATCAGCGACGTGGAAACTGCTGAGCATCATGTTTGGAAACTGCTGAGCATCATGTTTGGAAACTGCTGAGCATCATGTTTGGAAACTGTTGAGCATCATGTTCCATTGATGTGAGAGGTGAACGTCGGCTTCGAAGGTGTGTGAGGGCCGATCGACACGTTACAGTGGAGCAACTCACTGGCCGAATGAACCAGGGGGCTACCGGAAGTGCGTCTAAAGCGACAGTTCAGCGAGCCCTGCTGCGTATGGGGCTCCGATGCAGACGAATGGTCACCGCACCTATGCTAACAAAGGTGCATCGGCAGAAAATTCTTACAATTGCACGGCAGTATCGGAATTGGACCTCCGCTGATTGGCAAGGGGCCTTCTCCGATGAGTCACGTTTTCTGCTTCATCCAACGGATGGACGTTGGCGTATAAGGCGAGAAACATCGGAGAACAAAGACTCTTCAACCATTGCTGCAAGAACGCAAGCTGGTGGGGGCAGCGTTATGATGTGGGGAATGTTTTCGTGGCATTCTCTGGGTCCACTCATACCTGTGGAAGGCACTATGGACCGAATTCGTTATGAATCCATCCTTGCAGACCACGTACACCTGTTTTGGTGGAAAAAATAAGTAAAATTTATTTTGAGTATGTTGATTATATTGAATTGTTATTTATCAAAAGGCGTTATATTTATGCTGGTATTAAAATTTAAAATATGGAAATTATAGAAAATTTAAATTTGGGAGATGGGTGGATGCATTTCGAAACAAAAATATTTTCTAAGTACTAGAAAAGGCCATGAACATCCTAAACAAAAATGCATCTGAAAATTTACATTCCACAAGAAGTTATTGGAAAGTTTGCGTTGTTTGTGTTCAAGCAGAGTTGAGTCACCTGAAAGTGCAAAAATAAGTGAATATTGTTGCATGTGTATGAAAATGTGTCACTATAAGACATATGATAAAATGTACTCGTTCAACAACAACTTGTGGAGGCGGTGGAAGTCAATTAAAATGGATAGGACAAAAATTGCAGTTATGAAATACCTTATACTACCAGTATTCGGATCGATAGCCTTAGTCAAGCTAAGGGGGAGTACATGGGACCAAGTCATGGAAGACAACAGCACACAAAAACTTTCCACACTGCACTCATTTTGAACTTTTTTTGAAAGGCTACTGCCTGTATTTATTATTTTTCTTTAAAAACTTAATAAGTTAATTTAGTGGACAAACAGATGGTATTTCCTTTTTTCTTGTTTGCTTAAACACAGCAGTATAAAACAGAATCTCAATTTACTTTCTATTTCTCTTTGGCCACTGGCCTTAGGAACAGCACAACTTTACATATGTCAACACAGTTAGTTTGAACACTAGGCTTTTAATTTATGCCTTCAAAATCATACTAAGATTCGCATGGTTTACACAAGAAAAAGATACTGGATTATTTTTAATTCCACAAGGTGGACAAGTTCTGTTCTTTTGAAACGTACTCTCTTCTCTCTCACCCAGTTAGCTCAATGACCAATTTACAATTTTACACTTATTGATTTAAATTTAAACAATCTTAGCATACTCCGCAATCTCCCAGACCAGATTCAAAGACTTCAATTAAATTTACAGTTATTTTAAGAATCACAAATTATACTTTAACAAATCTACTATCAGCAAGTAAACGACCCAAGTAAATTATCCTCAAAACAGAATTTACACTGAGCACAAGCATTAATTAACATTACATAACCTATAGAACTATCCTGAATGAACCTACTTCACCTATAAAGAAACCTCACTAACTAATCTAAAAAAATTATCACTATTCATAACATCAACATAATTCAGAAATTCAAACAATCTTCTTGCACTAGCTTGCTCATAAAAATCACCTCACTCTGCACTTCACATAATAGCTCAGGATACTTAATAACTCTACACTGTAAACAAAAGCTCAAAATACCAATTAACTAAATTTCCAAACTAAATATCAAGTTCACTAACACCAACAACCAGAATTTAGAATTTACATCCCTAGCACTACAGCAAATCATAAACAAATAAATTTAGATACTTTAAATCACCAAACAAATTTAAATTTAACACCTGCAGTGAATTACTGAGGTAGCGGTGAGGCAAATACTCTCAGTTCAGACACTACCCTGGGTTTTGAGAACCAACACAGGAAGAAAATACCAAGTCAGGCCGAAGGCGTGAAATTGGGTCGTGAATCCACTTTCAGCCTATGCAAAGGGAAAGGAAAAAATCCTCAAGTGTGACACATCATCATCAGGCACAGAATTTCCTCTAACATGATCTCACCACATTTCTTGAAGCAACGCTCGACCGACCCTCGCTGGCAGTACCTATCTCCGTGAGCAGCGAAACTACTGGGGGGTTTGAAGGCAAGTTTTCCCCCAAAAACCACGTCTTCAAGGATCTCCCCTTTTCGAACCAATGCATGATCCCACCTTGATCAACCACGCCTGCAAGAGCCTGTCGTACTTCAACCCTAAATACTCCAGGCACATCTGGCCCAGAACTAACACAACTATATCCCAGGAAAAATTCACTTATCTCTGTATATATCCCAAGAAATCCTAAATCACTATATCCACATATATCCCAGGAAAATTCACTTATCTCTCTCCACATATATCCCAGGAAAAATCACTAGCAAGGAAATTCTTCTGCACCATGGCAATGCGCAGGTCCACTTCAGACAATAACACTGACCATTTACATAACCCACTAAATATTTTCACCTTATTGAAAATTAAAATGACATTTAGACTTTTAACCTTATAGTAAAAACAAGAAAATTTAGGCCAAAGAAAAGAACAATTAATACTGGAACTGGTGAGCAAAAGTGTGTCTTCTCAACCCATGATGTTCATTCTTTTTGTGAAAATACTAAACTTGAGAACCTAAATACCTCAACTTTTATTTTGCACATATCGCATCCTGGTGAAAATTCCCTACTCAGAGCCCTCTGCCCTAGGACAAGTTCCCTGCTTGCCCTAAGATCACCCCTTTCCAATGGGAGATTAACACTCATCTGGAGCATGTAAAATACTGGTCCTCAAATAACACACCTACCATCTTAATTTCGACACTCAACACTCCAAGAATGTAAACAACACTTTAGGTTTCCAATTTCATCACACTATAATATGTTCCCAAAATTCCAATATAAATCATCCCATAATTTATCTTCACTCATAAAAAAAAATAACTCAACGCTGTAAAAGACTAGAGAGAAATGTTTACAATTATTTTATCACCCACGACATCACAATAACACTGCTTTTTAAATATCACATGCCCAACTAAACTATTATCGATGCACCAAAATTTACTGTGCTCAAACTATTAAACTAAATTTCTCCGATACATCAAAATTTACTGGCCTGGGAAGTTGCTAAACTACCAGACATGACAACACAAAAAAAAAACATAAATGAAAGCATCTTCAACTCCCCTCTCTTTTTTTTGTCTTGCAATATATTTTTCCGACAGCCCCCACTTTTAAAATCAACTCGTTTTATAATTTTAAAGAAACCACAACATAATACAAAAAAAAGAAAATGCCGAGAGAATTTTACCTTTAGGACTGGGGGCAGCAACACTTCCTGCCAAGCACACTAACCGTCGATAATAATAAAAAAAAAGGTTTCACAGCCTAATAATAGATAAAATGAATAAAAAAAAAAAAAAAACTCTCCCTCAGAGAACACCACTGTCCCGGTTGATTTTCACTTCACTTCCAAGGTGCTTTTTTTTCCTCTTTTTTTTTTTTTCTCTTTTCCTTTTTCTGAGGCATTTTCAAAATTTACCACAGAAGTATAAAAGCAAATGGTGAAAACGGATTCATGAGGCAGCGTGTTTGGCCAACGATACAGGAAACGGGCATTTTGGAACCCTGCTGGTGGACCCCTTGTTGTAATCAGTAGGGCCCAACTCGACGATTCGGCAGTTAAAGGCGGTATCTTCTACAAAGCCGTGCATGCCCCTTTTTTTTTCGGAACTTCCAGTGTCTGGTTGAACTGGCTTGAAGAGTTCATTCCATATTGAACCGAGTAGTAACAGCATTCGGGTTGCGCTGGCAGAAAATTCTCCTGCGGAGATCAATTCCCGGTAGTTATTACTTTTCTTTTTTATTGCAGTTCACTCCTCCGTCGTCCACTAGGAGAGGAGGAGAGGGTTGAATCTGCAAGCATTTCCTCTCCAGTAATGAGATCCTTGAAATTCAATTTCAACTGTTGTCCGTTTAGATTACAATACGAAATTTTCCTTCTTGCCGCCCCCTCCTCTGCCAAAAGGCGAGGAGAGACTCGGCCGTCCCCTCTTTCTCTCCCGGTCAGCAAAAGTCAAGAGCCAAAGTCAAAGTGCCTCTCAACGGATAAAACTCAGGGGGTGCTTGAAAACCGCTGACCCCTCTCATTGGTCGAAACTTCAGCCTAGCAACTCACTCCTTCCCAACGGACTTTTTTTCACTCCCACGCCTCGAGTGACCTCTGACCTTCACACGTGCAGACCCTGGCACATCTCGACCCTGAGGTTCTAAAAATAGATTCCCTTGCTGAAATCCCTACCCCAAAAGACGAAAAGATGTTACACTTTTGGGCGACTTCTCGCTTGGAAACAGGAACACACAAAAAAAAATGGCGAATTCTTGCTTTGCAGAAAATCACTAGTTTTAATTTTCTTTTTCTCTCGTTCCGTGATGTTAAAGTAAAATTAATTTTGATTCTCTGAGCTGCACACCTACTCGCCTTTTCCTATCGCGATAAAAGAACAGATAAAATAATTATTTTCAAAACCCCAAAGTCAGTTAAATCAAATATTATTCTTTTTTTTTTCTTTTCACCAACATGAAATTTTGTTTTCCTGGTTGTGATTAAGACAAGCGAATTTTGCGCATGAATTCCCTGCCTTTCAACCAGGAATTTTCTTCTAACGTATGTCATGGAAGAAAATTTTTGCATTAATTAATCTCTGATAAACCAACAGAAAGATTGATCAGGTCTCTCTGAAATTCACCAGAGGTTAAAATTTTCGCCATGACAAATACATTCCCCCTGCGAAAAAGACGAGCAAAGCGAGTCGAAACATAAAATAAAATCTCAGAAAATTCGCTTCTACCTACTACTCAACACACACGTGCTCCGACCATGTCAACAAACCGATGAATGTAAACAAACCTGCAGCGCCACCTACCTCCGGTGAGCTGACTTCCGTTCCAACATGGCTACCACTGAACTAGGAAAACAAATGTTCCGAAGCGAAGCTACTTATCACCTGACCTTAATTACAGAGGTGAAAGAATTTTTTTAAGCCAAAAAATTTTCACGGAACGAAGGAAAAAAATTCTGCACCGGCTCAAATACTAACCTTTTAACTACACTGAGAAAATTAAATTAAAAGAAATTTAACTGATTATTAAATTCCTAACTCACTGGCTATTACTACAGTAATACTAATCCTACCCAACACTGAACCTACACTTCACTCCAATAGTAAACAACCTAACTTAAAATAACTAACCAGTGCACCTGGGCACCAAATTAACCAGCGTGAGGAGAGAAGAGAAGTTACGCCTCTTACAATTTTTGCATTATGCTTTCACCAATTTGACATCATCAACAACAGGCATTTTCGAATGACAACATTACTTTACAATACACTTTCTTCGCTTAGTTCAACAGAATATGATAAATTGCCTGAATGCAACACATTAAAATTACACTTAATTCAACATTCGGACTGTAGAGAAAAAAAAATTGCAACACATGAAAAATACACCTAGAAGTTCAATATTTGGAAAAGTGTGAAATTGCATATATATATGTGACACACTGCAAACTATTAATTAGCACTAGTTATATTCGAAATACCAAATTATACATTATGCAGGTATGCTTGAGAAATTATTTGTGTGAAAACTCATGTAGGTAAACACCCAAAAAAAATTGTATGTGTGTCAAGCACAAAATTACTGAAATTACTCATATATCACTGAAAATATTACGCCAACACAAAAAAAAAATCTTTTTATGTGTGTCAAGCCCTAACTGGCTTTTATGTTAAGCCCAAAATTATTCAATTATTACAAACACTGCTACTGAAATATTATAATACTTATACACAGAAATTCAGCTAAAATCAAAAAATATGCACTTTCGCTACTTTGGTCACTGAGAGAGAGAGACTACCAGAACTTATCACTACGAGAAAATAATTCACATATGAAACCATACTCAAGATTTTTCGTAACTACTGTGCAGTACAGGTTGAATTCCATGACAAGGCATGTATCCTATGGTCACGGCACCAAATGTTTTGGTGGAAAAAAAATTTGAATTTATTTTGAGTATGTTGATTATATTGAATTGTTATTTATCAAAAGGCGTTATATTTATGCTGGTATTAAAATTTAAAATATGGAAATTATAGAAAATTTAAATTTGGGAGATGGGTGGATGCATTTCGAAACAAAAATATTTTCTAAGTACTAGAAAAGGCCATGAACATCCTAAACAAAAATGCATCTGAAAATTTACATTCCACAAGAAGTTATTGGAAAGTTTGCGTTGTTTGTGTTCAAGCAGAGTTGAGTCACCTGAAAGTGCAAAAATAAGTGAATATTGTTGCATGTGTATGAAAATGTGTCACTATAAGACATATGATAAAATGTACTCGTTCAACAACAACTTGTGGAGGCGGTGGAAGTCAATTAAAATGGATAGGACAAAAATTGCAGTTATGAAATACCTTATACTACCAGTATTCGGATCGATAGCCTTAGTCAAGCTAAGGGGGAGTACATGGGACCAAGTCATGGAAGACAACAGCACACAAAAACTTTCCACACTGCACTCATTTTGAACTTTTTTTGAAAGGCTACTGCCTGTATTTATTATTTTTCTTTAAAAACTTAATAAGTTAATTTAGTGGACAAACAGATGGTATTTCCTTTTTTCTTGTTTGCTTAAACACAGCAGTATAAAACAGAATCTCAATTTACTTTCTATTTCTCTTTGGCCACTGGCCTTAGGAACAGCACAACTTTACATATGTCAACACAGTTAGTTTGAACACTAGGCTTTTAATTTATGCCTTCAAAATCATACTAAGATTCGCATGGTTTACACAAGAAAAAGATACTGGATTATTTTTAATTCCACAAGGTGGACAAGTTCTGTTCTTTTGAAACGTACTCTCTTCTCTCTCACCCAGTTAGCTCAATGACCAATTTACAATTTTACACTTATTGATTTAAATTTAAACAATCTTAGCATACTCCGCAATCTCCCAGACCAGATTCAAAGACTTCAATTAAATTTACAGTTATTTTAAGAATCACAAATTATACTTTAACAAATCTACTATCAGCAAGTAAACGACCCAAGTAAATTATCCTCAAAACAGAATTTACACTGAGCACAAGCATTAATTAACATTACATAACCTATAGAACTATCCTGAATGAACCTACTTCACCTATAAAGAAACCTCACTAACTAATCTAAAAAAATTATCACTATTCATAACATCAACATAATTCAGAAATTCAAACAATCTTCTTGCACTAGCTTGCTCATAAAAATCACCTCACTCTGCACTTCACATAATAGCTCAGGATACTTAATAACTCTACACTGTAAACAAAAGCTCAAAATACCAATTAACTAAATTTCCAAACTAAATATCAAGTTCACTAACACCAACAACCAGAATTTAGAATTTACATCCCTAGCACTACAGCAAATCATAAACAAATAAATTTAGATACTTTAAATCACCAAACAAATTTAAATTTAACACCTGCAGTGAATTACTGAGGTAGCGGTGAGGCAAATACTCTCAGTTCAGACACTACCCTGGGTTTTGAGAACCAACACAGGAAGAAAATACCAAGTCAGGCCGAAGGCGTGAAATTGGGTCGTGAATCCACTTTCAGCCTATGCAAAGGGAAAGGAAAAAAATCCTCAAGTGTGACACATCATCATCAGGCACAGAATTTCCTCTAACATGATCTCACCACATTTCTTGAAGCAACGCTCGACCGACCCTCGCTGGCAGTACCTATCTCCGTGAGCAGCGAAACTACTGGGGGGTTTGAAGGCAAGTTTTCCCCCAAAAACCACGTCTTCAAGGATCTCCCCCTTTTCGAACCAATGCATGATCCCACCTTGATCAACCACGCCTGCAAGAGCCTGTCGTACTTCAACCCTAAATACTCCAGGCACATCTGGCCCAGAACTAACACAACTATATCCCAGGAAAAATTCACTTATCTCTGTATATATCCCAAGAAATCCTAAATCACTATATCCACATATATCCCAGGAAAATTCACTTATCTCTCTCCACATATATCCCAGGAAAAATCACTAGCAAGGAAATTCTTCTGCACCATGGCAATGCGCAGGTCCACTTCAGACAATAACACTGACCATTTACATAACCCACTAAATATTTTCACCTTATTGAAAATTAAAATGACATTTAGACTTTTAACCTTATAGTAAAAACAAGAAAATTTAGGCCAAAGAAAAGAACAATTAATACTGGAACTGGTGAGCAAAAGTGTGTCTTCTCAACCCATGATGTTCATTCTTTTTGTGAAAATACTAAACTTGAGAACCTAAATACCTCAACTTTTATTTTGCACATATCGCATCCTGGTGAAAATTCCCTACTCAGAGCCCTCTGCCCTAGGACAAGTTCCCTGCTTGCCCTAAGATCACCCCTTTCCAATGGGAGATTAACACTCATCTGGAGCATGTAAAATACTGGTCCTCAAATAACACACCTACCATCTTAATTTCGACACTCAACACTCCAAGAATGTAAACAACACTTTAGGTTTCCAATTTCATCACACTATAATATGTTCCCAAAATTCCAATATAAATCATCCCATAATTTATCTTCACTCATAAAAAAAAAATAACTCAACGCTGTAAAAGACTAGAGAGAAATGTTTACAATTATTTTATCACCCACGACATCACAATAACACTGCTTTTTAAATATCACATGCCCAACTAAACTATTATCGATGCACCAAAATTTACTGTGCTCAAACTATTAAACTAAATTTCTCCGATACATCAAAATTTACTGGCCTGGGAAGTTGCTAAACTACCAGACATGACAACACAAAAAAAAAACATAAATGAAAGCATCTTCAACTCCCCTCTCTTTTTTTTTGTCTTGCAATATATTTTTCCGACAGCCCCCACTTTTAAAATCAACTCGTTTTATAATTTTAAAGAAACCACAACATAATACAAAAAAAGAAAATGCCGAGAGAATTTTACCTTTAGGACTGGGGGCAGCAACACTTCCTGCCAAGCACACTAACCGTCGATAATAATAAAAAAAAAGGTTTCACAGCCTAATAATAGATAAAATGAATAAATAAAAAAAAAAAAACTCTCCCTCAGAGAACACCACTGTCCCGGTTGATTTTCACTTCACTTCCAAGGTGCTTTTTTTTTCCTCTTTTTTTTTTTTTCTCTTTTCCTTTTTCTGAGGCATTTTCAAAATTTACCACAGAAGTATAAAAGCAAATGGTGAAAACGGATTCATGAGGCAGCGTGTTTGGCCAACGATACAGGAAACGGGCATTTTGGAACCCTGCTGGTGGACCCCTTGTTGTAATCAGTAGGGCCCAACTCGACGATTCGGCAGTTAAAGGCGGTATCTTCTACAAAGCCGTGCATGCCCCTTTTTTTTTTCGGAACTTCCAGTGTCTGGTTGAACTGGCTTGAAGAGTTCATTCCATATTGAACCGAGTAGTAACAGCATTCGGGTTGCGCTGGCAGAAAATTCTCCTGCGGAGATCAATTCCCGGTAGTTATTACTTTTCTTTTTTATTGCAGTTCACTCCTCCGTCGTCCACTAGGAGAGGAGGAGAGGGTTGAATCTGCAAGCATTTCCTCTCCAGTAATGAGATCCTTGAAATTCAATTTCAACTGTTGTCCGTTTAGATTACAATACGAAATTTTCCTTCTTGCCGCCCCCTCCTCTGCCAAAAAGGCGAGGAGAGACTCGGCCGTCCCCTCTTTCTCTCCCGGTCAGCAAAAGTCAAGAGCCAAAGTCAAAGTGCCTCTCAACGGATAAAACTCAGGGGGTGCTTGAAAACCGCTGACCCCTCTCATTGGTCGAAACTTCAGCCTAGCAACTCACTCCTTCCCAACGGACTTTTTTCACTCCCACGCCTCGAGTGACCTCTGACCTTCACACGTGCAGACCCTGGCACATCTCGACCCTGAGGTTCTAAAAATAGATTCCCTTGCTGAAATCCCTACCCCAAAAGACGAAAAGATGTTACACTTTTGGGCGACTTCTCGCTTGGAAACAGGAACACAAAAAAAAAAATGGCGAATTCTTGCTTTGCAGAAAATCACTAGTTTTAATTTTCTTTTTCTCTCGTTCCGTGATGTTAAAGTAAAATTAATTTTGATTCTCTGAGCTGCACACCTACTCGCCTTTTCCTATCGCGATAAAAGAACAGATAAAATAATTATTTTCAAAACCCCAAAGTCAGTTAAATCAAATATTATTCTTTTTTTTTTTTTCTTTTCACCAACATGAAATTTTGTTTTCCTGGTTGTGATTAAGACAAGCGAATTTTGCGCATGAATTCCCCTGCCTTTCAACCAGGAATTTTCTTCTAACGTATGTCATGGAAGAAAATTTTTGCATTAATTAATCTCTGATAAACCAACAGAAAGATTGATCAGGTCTCTCTGAAATTCACCAGAGGTTAAAATTTTCGCCATGACACACCCATACATACTGATTATCTTCCCTGGGGCGGATGGGATCTTCCAGCACGACAATGCGACGTGTCACAGCTAGAAATGTCGGAGAGTGGTTGGAAGAGCACGATAAGGACTTCAAAGCACATCTCTGGTACTCTAATTCCCCAGATTTAAACCTAATTGATCATCTGTGGGACTACCTTGAACTTGCTGTTCGCTCTATAGATCCTGCACCACGCACCCTCCAGCAGCTGTCAGATTCACTGCAGGCAGCATGGCTCCACATACCTGTGAACACCTTCCAGCACCTTATTGTGTCACTCGCAGCCCGTCTAGCTGCTGTCCGCGTTGCACAAGGCTGCTACTCTGGATATTAACTGGTGGTCACAGTAATGTGACTCGACCGTCTATTTATACATAAATGAATAGTGAGGAAGACCTGGGATTTGCAAGGTTCTTACCAGCAAAAGGCTGGGATTTGCGAGGTTCTTACCAGCAAAAGGCTGGGATTTGCGAGGTTCTTACCAGCAAAAGGCTGGGATTTGCGAGGTTCTTACCAGCAAAAGGCGTAAATGCTTTTCACTGAAGCTAATAACGATTTCCTGTTATTAGCTCCAGTGAAAAGCATTTAGACTTTGTATTTGCTCTTGGCAGAAGCTAGAATCTGCTGAGAGAAAACGCCGCGCCTTAGCTCTGCAATTAAAATTGCGTTGCAAACATGATTCAAAGATGTTCTGCCATGTCTACATGGTCCGAGGTTTTCCCGCGGTAGCAGCATTTTCATAAGGTTCTCTGCAGTTAAGGTGTATTGCACTATTACTCAGCAATGATGTTCTTTGCAGTGGTTACGCGATTGTTCTCCACCTCATATAACGTTCTACTTTGTGATTGAGGTGGAATTTTATCTGCAATGGTTGCACAATTATCCTGCACAGTTCTAAACTGTAATGGCGTGGAATGTCGTCGGAAGTTATAACAACACAATAAGGTTTTCTGCAGGATCTACGTGTTCATATAATTATCATTCTGGTGGTGATGGAACGACATCAGCAGTTGCTACGTGATTGTCCTACTCAAGGGATGGCGAAAGTATAGCATGCGGCATGAATGCCGCTTCTTTATTTTGAAACCCCACCCATAATAAATACATGATTATTATCATTACCGCCAAATGAAGAAGGTGTTACTGAGGGATATTTCGAATTTTTAATGTCTGGGATATCTTACATGAGATTTCCGTGAGCGCCGAGGAAGGAGTTTATTACAGCTCAGTTCTTTGGAGAATAGCGCCTCCATATTGACAATGAAGAAAGACAATTCGTTTGGTTCCTCTAATAGGGAGCGCAAAAGGATTCGCATTGGCCGCAAGTCCAAGGAGCATCATTGGACAAGCAGATGGTTCAACAACTTGCTCATTGCATGAATGAATCTAGTCATAAGGGGAACGAGAGCCTTTATTCTCCCCAGTGAAGAGCACTTACAAATCCCACCAGGATCACCGCCACTACTGACTCAAGAAGCTATATAACACAATAAAGTTTATACCCAACAATACAGATTCTGGAAAGTTACACCCACACAGAAGGCTTAGATTCCACTAGCTATGCTAATTACAGGATTTTACAGGAAAATGAGCAGACAGAGAGAAGTCAGCATGCCTAGCTACTAGTGCACGTAGGTAACGCGAGAGACGGTCTGTCAGACAACATCAAAGTACCAATGGGGAGAGAGAAAGGAGTGCTGAAAGAAACTGACCAACATTTTTTTAACGGAGGAAGAGTTAGTGCCCAGGGTCTGACTGCTTAATGTGCCATTGAACGCACCGCTAAGATTTTTCGGTTCAACACATTTCATCTACTTGGGATCGATCCCGAGACCTTTTTCTTGCCAGGCATACGTGCTAATCAGAATGCCATCTGCTGCCGGATAATTCAATGACTACGTTGATATCATGCCCTATCACCTCACTCTCAGGACCGCGACGGAGCGGGACATGCTGTGTTACCCACGCTCCTTTCGAGCGCCAACGAAAGCAGTGAGAAGTGTTTACAGGAGACTCTTCATGCCAGCTTGGTGGTTGTGAGAACATGTGGCGTCATGTGACACGTTTTGATATCCTCGCAGACCCAGTGTGCATCTCAAAATTTGGGTAAAAACAGAAGTCAGTAGTTGTCATTATTGGCTTATTTTAGCTTATATTTTCTTCAGTTTGTAAGTGAACAGCGGATAAATAAAAATTGTTAAAGTGCTGCTCAAAATTCCCACGCCACCCCGGTCTCGCAGTGGTCTAAACGCTTGCTTTTTAGCATTCGTCGAAGATGGGTTCGGGTTTGAATCCCCGTGTGGCTTAGATGCTGTGATGTCTTACGTAACTGGCTGTTTCCCTTCCTTGGAACTAATGCCTCACGGTTGTCATTAACACCCCCATGCCCCGCTCCCAAAAATTCCCACGGGCACGCAAGAGAATGTTTTCAGAAGATTAGCGCCAGTTTAGACACACTCTCTTAAAAGAAATTTTGCAGCCCCGGTGGCGCAGTGGTCTAAGCAATGGCCTCTGATCATTCGTCCGAACGGGGTCCGGGTTCGAATCCCGGTGAGGCATGGATGTTGTGTTTGTCTTACGGCACTGGCTCTCTCCCTTTCCTGGAACCAGTGACCCTAAATTAGGGACGGGCGACTGCTTATAGCCCATTGAGTTGCTCACGGTAGTCGTTAAACCTCCAATAAAAAAAAAAAAAAAAAATTTGCCACCCATCACCGCTATTATACAACTTACATCATCTGCACTATAATGACGACGGAATAGCGTTATCATCATTGACTATGCGAGTATACGATTCTCTGCAATGGCCATGAGATCATGACATTTTTACGGGGTGTAATGACCACCTCGAGCAAATGTTAGCGCTAGAAGCAGACGCCGGACCCTAATTTGAGGCTACTGGCTCCAGAGAAGGGAAAAAATCAGTTCAGTAAGTCAAATCCGCCACCCATGCCTCATCGGGGACTCGAACCGAGGTCTGTCTCTGATGACTAGCCAGAAACGAGTGCCTTTGACCACTCGCCGGCCGAGAGGTTCACAAGATTATCTGCAGTGGTCATGTGTTTATCCTCCATTGTAAATTGTAATGGCGGCAAAATACACTGCTGTTTGTGGAAATTGTAACACCAAGAAAAGAACCGCGCTATTCAAATGAAATTCATATCACAGATTCCTCATGCTACAAGAGATAACTGATTACCTTTGTAGAATTATATAAGATTTTTTCGCTTCAAAACACAGTATGGTGTGAAACCACCTCGAGCAACAATACATCCCCCTACACGGTGTGCCATTTAACGGAAGAGGTTTCTGATATCGTCCGTTAAAATAACTTGCCAGGCTGGTTGTATGCGAGACCAGAGTTCATTTGTGGTGACTGGCAGAGGCGCTTGACAAGTTAGTCCGAAACATATGAGATCGGAGACATATCCGGCGAACGTGCAGGCCAGGAAAGATGCGGTGTCTGCTGCGCATGGAAGAGGTCTTGGACATTCCAGGCTGAAGTATAGCGCCAGAACAACCCTGAATGAAGGGTATCACCTCTGCCTCTAAAGCTTTCCTGATGTATCGCTCGCTGGCTGTTGAGGGTTCCCTCATTTTGTATCACGCGAGATCGCGAATTGAACCGAATGATGCCCCAAACTATGACGCTTGGCGTTGGACCGATATGATGCTGCAAGGTGTCGTTCACCACGATGTCCTCAAACACGTATGGGAACATCAGAGGGCATCAAGGTGAATAGTGACTCGTCAGAAAATACTACCTGTTTCCAATCAGCACGCCAATGTCTGTGTTCGTGACCTCATTGCAGCTTGAGGCGTCTGTGGTTGTGAATCAAAGGAATGTGCAGCAATGGGCTGCTAGAGACCTGTTAAGCAGACGACATCGAACTGTGCTGGAGGGCAAAGCTTGACCAATGACAGTGCTCCACTGCTGCGTTAACACCGTGGATGTCGCTGTGCGATCGGTCGCTGCCATGCGGTAAAGGTTTCGGCCATCCCTTGCAGCCGTGCGAGTTTGCGGTCCATTTTCCGGATTTCTGTGTGTCCGAGCCTCTTCTGTCCATTACTGTAGTGGCGTTTTATCCCTAACGAGTGGTAATTTCGCGGTATAGACAAACAGAGCTTCTGTCATCCCAACAGTCCTTCCTCTTTGAAAGTCCATCAGGTGTTCACAATGCAAATTTCTTCGGCGTCGGGGCATAGTGAAATACAAGAAACACCCTTTCGACTCACTGATTGCAATATTGCTTCCTACGAGTCTTAGAAAGTCCTGGAAAAGTCCTGTAAATGTCCTAATATTCTGTTTTAGGACATTTCCAGAACAAAATGGAATTCAGTAATTTTATCCTTTTCAAGAATTGAAATTTTATAAATTTAAAATTGGAAATTTATCCATTCCCACCTTTTTGTCCCTCCGCGATGTCTTGTAGTTGGGGATTCTTCTACTGACATAACTTATGTGTGATGATTGGTTTTCTTGTCTGTTAAGAAGACTGAAACTGCGTTAATGACCATCTTTTGCGTCGTGTTTATGTTATAAATTTGTCTGTCCGGCTGTGGGGGACGATATCTCTGCAATTATTAGTTCGATTTGTAAAATTCTTTTTTTAATGAGAAGCTTAAAATGTGAATATGATGATCCATTCGTTCCGGTTTTTTTCCGATGCGCAACTTCGCCGCTATTGAGGCACAAATTGAGATCGTATCGAATTTAAAATGCATTTTATTTCATATATTTGCTTCTAAATATCCAATTGAAAAAATTATTTTTCCTTTCGATGACATTTATATCGAACACTATTTTAGTTACAGTCCCCTTTTCAAATAATGCATAATTTTTTCGCTAGGGGGCGTAAAGGTAAATCGCGATTTTTAAAATATCTCAGCTTTTAAAAGTCCGATTTGAAAAATTCTTCCTACGTCGGATAAAGCTCTTGAGAAATGTTTTGCATATAAATTCTCACTTTTGGTAAAAAATGGTTTGGCCACCAGGGGGCGTAAGTGTTTATTTTTGCTTCTGATGTATTTGCAACAAAATCTGAGCTGGAAACTCGATTGAAAAATTCTTCCTCGGAAAACTTGTTGAGATTACCTCCTGCTTAAAACAGTGCATAATTTTTCCACCAGAGGGCGTCGTACACTTATATCTTATTTTTGTCCAGATCTCTGTTTCTAGGAGTCCAATTTGAAAAATTCTTTCTTTGTTGGAGAACATTTCCTGTGCGAAATGCTTCTCGTATAATTTCAAACATTTCTCAACGCACAAGTGTCCACTAGAGGGCGTAAGTTCACGTTTCGTTTACAGCAATATCTGCGGGACTAAAAACCCGATTAAAAAATATTCTCTTTCGATCAGGTACATACTGACTATGAAAACTCCTTATGTGTATTTTCTTCCCAAAATAGTGTACAATTTCGCCGCTAGGGGGCGCAAACATTTAATCTATTATTTTCAATATCTGTACTTCTAAATGTCCGATTTAAAAAATTATTTTAGCACCAGATACCATTTACCTTATGGAACACTTCAGGTTTGTGTTTGAGGAAGTTTGTGGTTCACAATTTTGCCGCTAGGTGGTGTTTGTGTACTTTTTTTTTATTTTTTTATGATAGGTTTAACGACCACCATAAGCAACTGAATGGGCTATAAGCAGTCGCCCGTCCCTAATTTAGTATTAGGGCGCTTGGTGGAAATAATTCAAGAAGACGAAGCGATAAAATACTTCTTTGAGACGTATTCATTTCCTGCATAAATGTGGTTTATATTGGTCTTGTATCATTTGTAGTATATTAAAAATGTATTGTGTAATGTTCATACGGTTTCTACTGTGCATTGCGTGTTTCTAGAAGTGGAAATTCGAAATATTCTTTTGTGAGCTCCCACTAAATCAATGCAGGAAGTCATGACGAATAAGAAAAGAAAAAGTCCTTAACGAGTCTTGCATTTCATTTCTTTTACTTTCTTTTGTATCATCACCCTTCTGGGCTTTTCGCTTTCTTGTTCTCCTTAGAAATTTCGTTGAACTCGGATCATTCCTAAGCCAGGTGCTGCGGCACGTGACATTTTTACGTTACTAATGTTAAGAACACCTACGGAGTGCCCGATTTCTGCCCCCCTTCCGATTTTTTTTTAAGCTGGTGAAGGTATTGCAATCACCCTTCTCTTTCTTGCCCGGACGTTTGCCCGAGGCACGACACGCGGATCTCTGAAAGCGCAATTCCTGAATCCAACTGCCATGATCATGATGAGTGTTAAGCACGCTCCCTCTTTCTCTACGTTCTTAATCTTTCTCCGCAACTGAACCCTTTCCATTGTCTCTTGAACAGTAAAATTATCATACATGGGCTTGATCAGGTGGACTTTTTTTTTTTGAGGCGTCGGCATGTATGTTAAGTGTAGATAAATTGTGAAGGAACTGCGCTTGCTTATTACAGTGATTACTTTTGCCAGAACATTTCGAAGTGAGTTGAGCCGCAGGGTCCTTATTCAATCCTTATACACAGATGAACTGTAATAATTTCGGATGTACTAGAGATAGACGTAATCTGCAAAAGGTGTTTGAAAGCATAATTAATACACTTTTTTAAATTTCTGAAGACAATAAATGTAGAGGAACGTGAGCTGTGTGCTGTGGCTAACAGAACAGCCGTGAAATTTAAAGCATTGCTCATTAATGGAAAATTGGACTACAGATTCTGTTTGGATAAAGGAGTTTAAAAGAAAGCAGGCCAGTCGAAGATAACTACGGCCCGGCCCGTAAGGCCTCATATCAGCGGGAAGCTTGCTGCGCGCCGAAGGAACGTTTCAGTGGAAGCAATATTTCTTTGAGATACTCTATCTATTTCTTATAAGTAAAAGAGTTTCTTTGTTTTGTACGAAAGTAATCCATGTGTAAAAGTTTTTATAATACGAAGGAGTTTATTTTCACTTTTGTCTTTTCTTCAAGACTAAATTTTATTCTGTATGCATTTCCTCCACGCAAATATTTAACCTCCCCGGTGGCTGAGTGGTGAGCTCAGAGTTCTGACCGGTCGTCGGAGCAGATCCCAGGTTCGAGTCCTGAGGAACGCATGGGTGACGTATTTGTCTTCCGGCACTGACTTTTCTCCCTTCTGTGGAGTTAGTGGCCCTAAATGAGGGGCGGGAGACTGCTCTATAGTCCTTGGAATACTGCTTGGAAGACTTTATAGCCCTTGTGAGACTGCTCTATAGCTCATGGTGGTCGTTAACATGTTTACCACCTCGGAATCGATGATATAGCTTCGCGATCATTAGAAATTCTATAGTTTATGCGTTCTAGGTCAAGCTTCGCGATCATTAGAAATTCTATAGTTTATGCGTTCTAGGTCAAGCAGAAGCAGTCAAACACATACGACTTAGGTCTTGTGATAATTAATTCCATATTATTAAATAATTTTATGGTGTGTCTACTCCGCTTCTCTTTGTGAAAATATGCGCCTCAGAATGTCATAGTAATTTTAAATCATTCGGTAATTCCAGTTGCACATAGTTTAGTTCTCATACATCATGCACCTCAGAATCTCATAGTAATTCCAGATCATTCAATAATCTCAGTTGTTCATAGTTTAACTCTCATAGTTAATCATGCGCCTCAGAATCTCATAGTAATTCCAGATCATTCAATAATTCCAGTTGTTCATAGTTTAACTCTCAGAATGTTCAAAGCAAACTGAATTTGCTTATACCGCTTACTGATCATCCACGTAATACTTCTCAGAAAACTTGAAAATTTCATCGTCCTGCAGCAGGAATCGAACGCCGCATATACCGATTACCGGTCGAGTATGCGAACCACTACACCACCTAGGACAGTGAAGTTCCAAGCAACTGAGGCATAGGAATCTGAAAGTCTTCAGATGTTTACTAGTCGAACCATCCCTGCTTCCTCATAGCGTTTTGACCCAATTCCCATCCGGACGGGTAAGTCGGAGGTCACCAGTACCACTGATAAATCAATGAAGGACGAAATATTCTTCATAATACATGGAAAGTCGACAGAATATTCAAAGCAAACTGAATTTGCTTGTACCACGTACTGGTCATCCATGTAACACTTCTCAGAAAACACAGTAAGTGGTAGAAGGAAATTCAGTTTGCTTTGAATATTCTGTCGACTTTCCATGTATTATGAAGAATATTTCGTCCTTCATTGATTTAACACTCATAGTTAATCATGAACCTCAGAATCTCATAGTAATTTCAGATCATTCAATAATTCCAATTGTGCGTAGTTCTCATAGTTAATCATGCACCTCAGAATCTTATAGTAATTCCAGATCATTCGATAATTCCTGTTGTTCATAATTTAGTTCTCTAGTTAATCATGCGCATCAGAACCTCCTAGTAATTCCAGATCATTCGATGCTTCCTGTTGTTCATAGTTTAGTTTTCTAGTTAATCATGCACCTCAGAATCTCATAGTAATTCCAGATCATTCAATAATTACAGTTGTGCGTAGTTTAGTTCTCATAGTTAATCATGCACCTCAGAATATCATAGTAATTCCAGATCATTCGATAATTCCAGTTGTTCATAGTTTAGTTCTCTAGTTAATCATGCACCTCAGAATCTCCTAGTAATTCCAGATCATTCAATAATTACAGTTGTGTGTAGTTTAGTTCTCATAGTTAATCATGCACCTCAGAATCTCATAGTAATTCCAGATCATTTGATGATTCCAGTTGTTCATAGTTTAGTTCTCGAGTTAATCATGCACCTCAGAATCTCATAGTAATTCCAGATCATTCGACAATTCCTGTTGTTCATAGTTTAGTTCTCTGGTTAGTCATGCACCTCAAAATCTCCTGGTAATTGCAGATCATTCGACAATTCCTTTTGTTCATAGTTTAGTTCTCATAGTTAATCATGCACCTCAGAATCTCATAGTAATTCCAGATCATTCGATAATTCCTGTTGTTCATAGTTTAGTTCTCTAGTTAATCATGCACCTCAGAATCGCATAGTAATTCCAGATCATTCGATAATTCCTGTTGTTCATAGTTTAGTTCTCTAGTTAATCATGCACCTCAGAATCGCATAGTAATTCCAGATCATTCGACAATTCCTGTTGTTCATAGTTTAGTTCTCTGGTTAATCGTGCACCTCAGAATCTCCTGGTAATTGCAGATCATTCGACAATTCCTGTTGTTCATAGTTTAGTTCTCTGGTTAGTCATGCACCTCAGAATCTCATAGTAATTCCAGATCATTCGATAATTCCTGTTGTTCATAGTTTAGTTCTCTAGTTAATCATGCACCTCAGAATCGCATAGTAATTCCAGATCATTCGACAATTCCTGTTGTTCATAGTTTAGTTCTCTGGTTAATCGTGCATCTCAGAATCTCCTGGTAATTGCAGATCATTCGACAATTCCTATTGTTCATAGTTTAGTTCTCTGGTTAGTCATGCACCTCAGAATCTCATAGTAATTCCAGATTATTCGATAATTCCTGTTGTTCATAGTTTAGTTCTGTAGTTAATCATGCACCTCAGAATCTACTAGTAATTCCAGATCATTCGACGATTCCAGTTGTTCATAGTTTAGTTCTCTAGTTAATCATGCACCTCAGAATCGCATAGTAATTCCAGATCATTCGATAATTCCTGTTGTTCATAGTTTATTTCTCTGGTTAATAAAGCACCTCAGAATCTCCTAGTAATTCCAGATCATTCGATGATTCCAGTAGTTCATAGTTTTTAGTTCTCATAGTTAATCATGCGCTTTATATCTAGTGGTAGTTCCAGAACGTAAGTGTCGCACTGAAGGATGCTTCTCAAATCTCATGGTTATTCGAAATCAATACATACCAAGGTGAGTCAAAAAATTCTTCCCTTTTGCAGCTAAAAAGTTGAATGGTGCAAAGGGTCATCTACACTCACCCTTATTTTGCAAAGTGCAGGCCGTTGTTTTCTGTAGTCTTCTGCCAAAGTTCCACTAGAGCCACAATCCCACGGCGGTACCACCCGGCATATTCCGACTTCAGAAACTCTTTGATGCCAGATTCCACATCCATCGCTAAAGAGAAGTGTCGTCCATGTAGGAAATGGGCCATAGAACGAAACAGGTGGTAGTCGCATGGGGTAAGACTGTCAGAAGCATGGGGTAAGATCTCAACCCCTTCTAAATGTAGTTTTGGGAGGACATCAAATGAGGCTTATCTTCTGCCACACTTCTGCAATAAAAAGAAGTGTGGGTTTTCTATATCAAAAAATAAATAAATAAAAGATGCATATTCAGATAAGGAGTGATGCAACTGTCTAAGTAGAGTATGAGTCCCTGTGGGATTATTATTGACTGAAACTAAAATTGATCATATTGGCGAATGTATTTCTTTTTTTCATTTCTTTGAATAATGACTTTCTCGATATATTATTTTTTCAGTATTTATTCGACTTTTAATAGTGTCTAAAAAGAAAAACATGAAACGTCAGTATGGAAGAAACATGTTTCTCGGTAGGAGTCCCTCATGTTTGTACAACATAGCAAAGCAGTCACAGCAAATAGAATGAGACTGGCATTCTTTGCTGAACATGTGAGGTAGGTATCAGGCCGTCCGATATCAAGCTGTGTCCGAAACCAGATGCCTTATCCCTGAGGCGCGTAAGAATGGTGCACAGAAAAACCTAGGAATTTATTGATATGGCTTTTTCCAAATTCGTATAAACCAGTCTTCACTTTACTCTCCATATATTTTAATAGCTTCGTTGCAATGAATGATACTGCTTTACATCCGCCTTGCTGGTGAGTCGAGATTTCCTTTCACTTAAAAATAATTTGTAAATTTCAGATTGTTCTATTTATGTTCTTTTCTTTCAAGAAGAATGATGATATTTCAAAAGTGAATATTTTTTTTAATACAAAACCAGTATAGTAAGTAGGGAGCTCACGAAAACAATGCTTGTCTTCTTTAGGTTTTTTAGAGTTTTCAATGGAACTACCTAAGCAGCATTTTCTTCTCACCGTCACACATACACATTATGTTTTACACAAAATGACTATGTGTTATGTTGGTACTTATAACACTTAATTTCTTTTGTCCATCACAAGTGGTCGTAGTTATCATAATGCGTCACGGAGTGTTCAGGGATAATGAACTATTTATCAAAATAGTATAACTATACTAATAATCCGAAATTTCTTGGGGTAGAATAGAAATAAAACTTTCCAAACATTCGCACATCAACCAGACGACTTTTTCAAGGAAGTTAGATAGCTAACTGCAAACTGGATAATAGAACGTTTCAACAATTTGAACGCGGTGACTTGACTAGACAATACATGACTAGGCACAAACTTAATAATTCGAAGAAACGAGGTCACGTTCGTTGGGCACGCCGTAACGTGGTAGAAAACGCAGAATTATTTGAAGAATTAAATCCAAATACGTGGCAACTCCAGAGAGAGAGATATCATTGCAAGCCTCGCAGCTGGTCAAGATTTCCAAGGTTTCGTGAGAGCCGTAGCTTTGGATAATTCATTTGATATTTAGTATATAATCAGTTTCGTCGAAATATCACGTTTGCGCTTATTCATTTATTGTCTAGTCAAGTCACCGCATTCAAATTTATGAAACGCTCTATTATCCAGGTTGCAGTTAGCTGTCTACCTTCCTTGAAAAAGCCATCTGGTTGATGTGCGAAAGCTTGGAAAGTTTTATTTCTATTCTACGCCAAGAAATTTCGGATTATTAGTATAGTTATACTATTTTGAGTATAATTGGTGTACAGTTCCTACTTATTGAACTATTTATCATTTTAGCAATAGCTCCCATGATGGCCACCTACCTAATAAGCTGTAGGACCCCCTTTAGCCCGCAAGTCAGTGGCCACTCGGCGAGGCATCGATTCGATGAGGTGGCGATAGGTATCCTGGGGTATCTGGTACCATAATGTCAACAACAGGTCCTCCAGTTGCCGTACATTTCGGGGTGGTGGTGATTTAGCTCGAACCTGCTTTTCCAAGTCAAACCACAAATGTTGATTGGGTTCATGTCAGGTGAATTTGGATGCCAGAGCATTAACAGAAAGTCGCCAGCATGTTCCTCGAACCACTCCTTGACGATTCTGGCAGTATGGCATGGCGCATTATCCTGTTGGTAATGGTCATCACAAGCAGGGGACACAGTTCCCATGAATGGGTGCACTTGGTCCACAATGATGTTCTGATATCTGACAGCGGTCAGGGATTGTGCTATTAGGATAATGGTGTCTAAAGTGTCCCAAGAAAATATCGCCCACAAGATAACACCGCCGCCCCCTGACTGTTTCCACCCAAAAGCGCATCCAGGTGCCATAGCCTCCGTTGGTAATCGCCATATACGCGCTCTGCCGTCTACGTGATGCACCTGGAATCTTGATTCGTCGGACCAGGTCACTTTCTTCCAATCATCCACGGTCCAGTCTCGATTATCTTGGGCCCATTTCATTCGTTGTTGGGGATGACGTGCAGTGAGCATGGGTACCCGGCTGGGTCTTCAGCTACGCAGGCCCATGCGCAGAAGGCTGCGATGAACTGTGTGCTGTGACACATTGCCCTGATCACCACTGTTGTAGCTGCGGTAATTTGTCGCACTGTGGCCCCCTGCGGTCGCTGTGAACCTCTCTGTCATTAATGAGCTGCGGATGACACACGGCTCGTCGTTTGGTCATCTGTGCACCACTTTGACACGTACTCACTGCAGCGTCACGTGAACAACCCACAAGCCGCGCCATTTCCGAGATCGTAGTTCCGAGACGTCATGCCATCACAAGTTTTCCTTTATCAAACTCCAATAAATCGGCAGCTTTTCCCATTCTGACTCCGAACGCTCTACTAGCCGAAAGCCGGTCCTCGGGTTGTATATATAGTGCTATGTGAACTTCACGTGCACAACCGTTCGGTCTCCAGGCGCGCTCATGGTCATAATGTAATGGCTCATCGTTGTATATGTATATATGAACTGAAGAACCGAACCAAAACATTATAACCACCAGCCTAATGCATTATGATGTTCGTCCTCCACGTGCCGCCAAAACAGCTCTTACCCGGCGAGGTGTGGATGCTACAAGATTTCTAAAGGTGCCTTGTGGTATCTGGTACAAACACGTTATCAGCAGGTCCTTGAACTCTTGTAAGTTACGTGATTGAGCCGAGGCATGGATGCTACAAGATTTCTAAAGGTGGCTTGTGGTATGTGGTACCAACACGTTACCAGTAGGTACTTCAACTCTTGTAAGTTACGTTATTGAGCCGAGGCATGGATGCTACAAGATTTCTAAAGGAGTCTTGTAGTATGTGGTACCAACACGTTATCAGCAGATCCTTTAACTCTTGTAAGTTACGTGGTTGAGCCGAGGCATGGATGCTACAAGATTTCTAAAGGTGTCTTGTGGTATGTGGTACCAACACGTTACCAGCAAATCCTTTAACTCTAGTAAGTTACGTGGTTGAGCCGAGGCATGGATGCTACAAGATTTCTAAAGGTGTCTTGTTTTATCTGGTAGCAACACGTTACCAGCAGATTTATAAGGGTGTCTTGTGGTATCTGGTAGCAACACGTTATCAGCAGGTCCTTGAACTCTTGTAAGTTACGTGGTTGAGTCGCCGCAGATCGGATTTGTTGTTCCAACACAAACTACAGATGCTCAATTTGATTTATGTTTGGGGAGTTTGGGGGCCAGGGCACTACCTGCAAGTCTTACAAATGTTTCACAAACCATTCGCTAGCAATTCGGGCAGTGTGTCATGACGCATTATTCTGCAGAAAGAAGGCACTACTAGGTGGGCTGGGCGATAATGTTTCCGTGAAATGATGTACCAGGTGTACAGTGATGTTTAGTTAGGTATTAGACTTCATAGAGTTTCCTGCGCATTCATGACTAGACCAAGGGTGGAGAGCCGGCCTCATGCGGCCTTCTAGGCCACTAAGTGCGGCCTTTTGACTTAATCCAAATTTTGCAGAACAAATCCTTTTATTTTCATTAATGTTTTTGTTCGTCTTGTATTTTTATTTTAATCTTAAAATGACCGTATTTAAAATACCAAAGGGTAAAAGAAGATTCAGCGAAACATATTTTGGGGTATTTAATATTAAAACGTTAGTACGTCATAAAGGCTGTTTTGACACCTGCTGTGGATGTTTTGACACCTGCTGTGGATCCTAAAGAACTACAGATGTAATTGATTGAGCTCTCAGAAGATGGCATTTTAAAGTCCTTATATGACGCTAAGAAAAATCCAGTTGAAATATGGAAAAATGCAATAGAATACCCACGCCTTCGGCAACATGCACAAAAAGTGCTTTCTTGCTTTTCAACCACTTATTGCTGCGAATTTATATTCTCCTACCTAACCCAAATCAAGACGCCCTTAAGGTCACAAATGACTGATACTCAACTAGAGAATCAGCTAAAAGTGCGGACCTCCATGTTGCAACCAAATATTCAAATGTTTTCTTGCTTTTCAACCACTTATTGCTGCGAATCTACATTCTCCTACCTAACCCAAATCAAGACACCCTTAAGGTCACAAATGACGGATACCCATCTAGAGAATCAGCTAAAAGTGCGGACCTCCATACTGCAACCAAATATTCAAATGCTTTCTTGCTTTTCAACCACTTATTGCTGCGAATCTACATTCTCCTACCTAACCCAAATCAAGACGCCCTTAAGGTCACAAATGACGGATACTCAACTAGAGAATCAGCTAAAAGTGCGGACCTCCATGTTGCAACCAAATATTCAAATGCTTTCTTGCTTTTCAACCACTTATTGCTGCGAATCTACATTCTCCTACCTAACCCAAATCAAGACGCCCTTAAGGTCGCAAATGACGGATACTCAACTAGAGAATCAGCTAAAAGTGCGGACCTCCATGTTGCAACCAAATATTCAAATGCTTTCTTGCTTTTCAACCACTTATTGCTGCGAATCTACATTCTCCTACCTAACCCAAATCAAGACGCCCTTAAGGTCACAAATGACGGATACTCAACTAGAGAATCAGCTAAAAGTGCGGACCTCCATGTTGCAACCAAATATTCAAATGCTTTCTTGCTTTTCAACCACTTATTGCTGCGAATCTACATTCTCCTACCTAACCCAAATCAAGACGCCCTTAAGGTCACAAATGACGGATACTCAACTAGAGAATCAGCTAAAAGTGCGGACCTCCATGTTGCAACCAAATATTCAAATGCTTTCTTGCTTTTCAACCACTTATTGCTGCGAATCTACATTCTCCTACCTAACCCAAATCAAAACGCCCTTAAGGTCACAAATGACGAATACTCAACTAGAGAATCAGCTAAAAGTGCGGACTTCCATGTTGCAACCAAATATTCAAATGTTTTCTTGCTTTTCAACCACTTATTGCTGCGAATCTACATTCTCCTACCTAACCCAAATCAAGACGCCCTTAAGGTCACAAATGACGGATACCCATCTAGAGAATCAGCTAAAAGTGCGGACCTCCATGTTGCAACCAAATATTCAAATGTTTTCTTGCTTTTCAACCACTTATTGCTGCGAATCTACATTCTCCTACCTAACCCAAATCAAGACGCCCTTAAGGTCACAAATGACGGATACTCAACTAGAGAATCAGCTAAAAGTGCGGACCTCCATGTTGCAACCAAATATTCAAATGTTTTCTTGCTTTTCAACCACTTATTGCTGCGAATCTACATTCTCCTACCTAACCCAAATCAAGACGCCCTTAAGGTCACAAATGACGGATACCCATCTAGAGGATCAGCTAAAAGTGCGGACCTCCATGTTGCAACCAAATATTCAAATGTTTTCTTGCTTTTCAACCACTTATTGCTGCGAATCTACATTCTCCTACCTAACCCAAATCAAGACGCCCTAAAGGTCACAAATGACGGATACCCATCTAGAGAATCAGCTAAAAGTGCGGACCTCCATGTTGCAACCAAATATTCAAATGCTTTCTTGCTTTTCAACCACTTATTGCTGCGAATCTACATTCTCCTACCTAACCCAAATCAAGACGCCCTTAAGGTCGCAAATGACTGATACCCAAGAAGATCAGCTAAAAGTGCGGACCTCCATTTTGCAACCAAATATTCAAATACTTTCCAACAAATAGCAGTCACAACAAAGTCATTAAAGAATTAGTTAACTTTACAATTTTTTTTTCAGTTTTTGAGGTTAATTGGACATGAAATTGTCCGTGAATTTTTCTAAAATTCACGGACAATTTTCCGTTATTTATTTCGTGAATTAACGAAGCATATTTTTTATAGAACCTTTTCCATGAAATGACGGAAAAAAACCTGATTTCAACGGATTTTTTGTACCTCGGGAAAATTCTGAATTTTCAGAAACCTTCCGCAGTTTCTTCCTCATATTGACGGTAAATTAGCGTTTTAGAGATGTGTTAACCGAAAATTCTGAATTTTCAGAAACCTTTCTTCAATTCCTTTCGTATATTAACGGAAAATCTCACTTTTGTGTATCCGTATGACAAGCAATTACCGATAATAGGAGCAATTGGTGAAAATACTTGAGGTTTGGTTAACTTTTAAATTTCAATCGTCTGTAGAATTTTGAAGTTCCGAAGCGAGATCAAATATTGTGGATAGCATATCGCATTGATTTTTTTTTTTATTGTGGCACAGGCCATTTCTTCTCCTTTCCCCTATTTAGTGCTACAGCTGCTTATTATATATTGTGTTACTGTAAAAAATCGGGTGCTCATTATACAGATGATTATACGATGTCTATATATCAGTCTTTGGACAACTTAAGACAAAAACTATTATAGTTATCAAGAGTAAATTTTATATTTAGTTTTTTTTTTAAATAATACTATGAAAAGTACATTTCACCTTTTAAAAAGATAACTGAAGGTCATTGTCAGTTTAAAAAAATCATATTGCAAAGCATTTTGTTGCTTCGAAAAATCACGATGAAAAATGCTTAATTTGTGAAAAATTCTCCTACAGAAAAAAACAAAAAAAAAAAAAAAACCAACAACATTACAAACGTATTCAGAAAAATATTGAGCTCCAACAGGAAATAAAATGAGTAAATTACTCACATTAATGACAAAAAACAAAATTTCATCGTCGCCGAATTCGTTTTACGATGTACGTGAGTTGGATTGCCGAGCGTTTTTGGCCGAGTTGTTAAAAACGCGAGTTACTTGTTGTGCCATCTCTAACGACGAGGGTTCGATCCTGACCTCATCAGAACGTTTATCGAGGCTAAATGCTGTACAAGGTTGTCGATTTTGCGGAATTTCAGTTTAAATACGGAAAAATTTGAAATGGATTTTTGTGAAATAAACGTAATTTCTGTGTACGGAAAATCTTTGAAAATACTGAAGTTAAAATAAACCAACACTTTTAAAAACGGAAATTTCTGAAAAGCACGGATACCTACCGGCAACTTTGCTGCACGTTATTTTCAGAAATGTTCCGTGAATTCACTCCACTTATTTTTTACAGTGTAGTTAGTTTTACAAAATAATGTACATTTCAAAGTATGTCAGATTGAAGTTTGTTGAATGCGGCCTTGCTAAATTACAGCTATCTTATTGCGGCCTTCCAACACGAAAAGGTTCCCTCACCTCTGGACTAGGCCCAAGGTTTCCCAGCAGAACAATACGAAAAGCATTTCACTTCCTGCACCGGCTAATTTTCGTCCTATACAGTGAATCCTGATGCCAACACTTCCCCAGGTAAATGACGCACATGTACCCGGCCGTCTACCAATGTACAACAGGAAGCGAGATTCATTGGACCAGATGATCTTCTTGCAATTTATCGGTTTTTAAATAGCCATATGTATGTGAGTCATGAAATGCGAAACCAATTTTTCGAAAGTAAATCCACCTGCCTCTCTGGGGTGGGATTAAGGTAGGTTCAACTTTGGCTGTACCAAGAAGGAACACAACAACACTGTCTCAATTGCCTCAAAGTTGTAACATACCGAATTACGTATAAAAGAGTGAAAGAACTGTGTGTTTTTGACAATCTGAAATTCAAATTTTAACGTATAATCGCGAAAAGCGTATAAATGATTTGCGTGTAACCGAGTAAAAAAAACTATTGAAACGACAGTAAAATATCGTGGCTAAAGCAGAATTACGTACAAAAGTGAAAAACGTATAACTGAGAAGCGTATAACCGACGTTCCAGGAGCCAGTAAACTTTGTAACGTATAATCTAATTTAACTTTCATTTTTAGTTCCCTTTTCTATGTAAATTTGAGTGCATTGTCCTTAGCTCTCAGTGTCCATCTGCTCCAGTGCCCATCGGCACTTGTGACGTATACTCTAATTTAACTTTCTTTTTAGTATTCTCTATGTAAATTTGAGTTCATTGTCCTTAGCTCTCAGTGTCCATCTGCCCCAGTGTCCATCGGCGCTTGTGACGTATCTCTAATTTAAATTTCCTTTTTAGTTTCTTTCTCTATGTAAATTTGAGTTCATTGTCCTTAGCTCTCAGTGTACATCGGCGCTTGTGACGTATACTCTAATTTAACTTTCATTTTTAATTCCTTTTTCTATGTAAATTTGAGTTCGTTCTCTCTACAGGGTTCCCACTCAACCTGGAAAACAGGGAAAACTTGGAATTCTCAGGAATTTGAAAATGGTTTCAAAAATCATGGTAAACTCAGGGAAAATTACCCTTTTTTGTAAAAATCAATGGATACTTTATTTTGCCATAAAAAACCTTATTTTTCAAGATTTCAAACTTTTGCTTGAAATTACTGCCTGCCTAGAATTTGGTAGATCTTACTTTCACTTATATTAAGTATTTCCTTTATTCTCTAAAAAAAGATGCAAAATTGAATTTTTAAAATGGCCAGTTATTAAGCTTTTGTTCAATTTCTGCAGGCAGTTATAACATGGAACAATTAGGCACAATGGCTCCTGCATGAAGAAACACTTCACAAGAGAACCAGCCAAATGATGGATCAAAGTTCTTTGTCTGTTGGTTCTCTTGAAACAATGTTTCTTTGAACAGAGCCATTCCATCATTAAGCTTAGCTGCATTGTGTTATAGAAAAACTGAAACTATTAAACTGACACATTTTTTCTTACATATGACCTGTTTCTGTGGGAATGTATTTACAAATTCCGTGTGGGTAGCATTCACAAAAGTTCACGGAACTTTGGTACAGAAAAATAATGTGCACAGTTTGTTGTTATTAATGAAAAGCTGGTAATTTTATAAAGACAAATTACGTAAATAATTTACAAGTGTGTGCTTTGGTGAGAAAAATGAATGGAATTGAATGAAATGTAACATTCTTTGCAACATGCCACTCTGGAAAACTTTAAAAACCACCTGGAGAACCTGGAAAAGTCAGGAAATTTTTTATTACTTTTGAGTGGGAACTCTGCTCCAGCACCTTTCAACCTTAACGTGATATCTTCTCTCTCACACGAATACGGTTGGCAACACTTTTGAGATTAGAACAAGACGAGTGATACATAATATGACTAAGAAGCAGCTGTGTGTGTGTGTGTGTGTGTGTGTGTGTGTGTGTGTGGAGTGCGGGTGAAACTCGCTGTGATATGTTTTGGATTTCGTAAATAGACAACGTTATGTGAGTTCGTCTAAAGTTGCTTGAAGTCTAAAGTTTCTGAACCAATACAAGAAAGTTTACATAAGTGATTCTGTTTTGTGTATATGTTTCGTCTGACTCTAAAAGCCTTAATTTAAAGTGAGCTATGCGGTGCAACTAGTGCATCAGATTTACATTTAATTGCACATTTCCTCAGTCGGACATTTGGAACTTAGCATAACAACAAATCTCGCATAACGCAAATGGGTTACGTTATACCTTCATTACGCCATCACCTGCACCAGATCTTTAAATTACAACAAAAGTGTTAAGGTTAGAGTACTGAATGGCTGAGAAAATTGTGAAATTCTCAGTAAGAATGAATTAATTTTATGTTCTGACATGAGCGATTATCGTTATGCCCAACCCCTCGCATGGTTGCTGTTTTTGGGAGAAATTTCATGGTACGACTTTTACGTTCAGATTAAGCCCGGTTCCATATTTTATTTACGTGGTTAATGATTAGCATAAAATGTTTTCTAAGTTTTTTCAGCGTTTGTGTCGTGAAAGACTTTGGTTTTTCCATTACCCCCGTTTAATTATAATATCGATCTGAGCTGTATTTCATAAAATGTATTGTAATTATTTATAATAAATATAATTGTAATTATAGTTGTAATTGTAATTTATTTTTTATTTATTGTAATTTCTTCCATTACTTTCAGGATGCCCAAATATTGTATAATTTGGAGCGGAAAAGAAATCCATTCGCGGTATCTATACTGTATACAAACTATACTCCCTGTGCATAATTCTCTTACACTGTGCAGCTGACGGTTCTCACTGCCAGTAACGGCTGTAATGCATTTTAGGAGGTGGGGATATAAACAGAATATACATATTTGCAGAACACTGTAATGTATATACGCATATGCAGTACGTATAACGTAACTGCTATTTAACACAATGCAGTACATAAAAGCATATTACGTGACTTATAAATTGTCTTTATTAATTATTTTCTCTATAAAGTGTTTTAACAATAATTATATACCCTGTAAATTGTTTTTTATAATAATATCAATCTGTCTCTAAAGTCTGTCCAATTCGTCTTTACTATTGACAAGAACGAAATCATGAGGTTCATATGGCCCTAAATGTTACTCTTCTAACCTTTTGGTGTAGGAAAAAATCTACATCTTTTCTTTTTTCTAATCCTTAATTTTGAAAAAAAATCTTCGTTCGTTGTAAAAATGAAGGTTTAATATCACGATTGTGTTCACGCTTCAGTAAAGACAATACGGGAAGAAAAACGGTTATATTCACATTTCACGCTCACAACAACCTCACATAGCCACAAGTAAAACACACGATGAATACGGATACGGCATTCTTTTTACAGCTGAAATGATCACATCACACGGAGAAATAAGTGACACTTGGGCCACGGACGTCTCTAAACCACTCAAGGTCGAACGACCACGCAGAGATATTTCGGATTATCCCCACAGTGGCATTGTACGCATGCGCACTTACGTAAACTTCTCGAGCGCTGAAAGTCCTTCATTGGGTCATTGCAAAATATGCCATACGATTCAGTGTATCACTAGCAAATCCCCCTTTTTTGTAAATTACGAGAGAAAAGCGCACTGAACACACTCGATTTGACGAAGGGGAAGATACGGTGACGGTGCGAGGCAGGAGTGAGAGAGTCAAATTGCACTCAGAGCAGTTATATCTATGAAGAATTTATATATATCACTATTAAAAAATAAAGGTTTTGTTTGGCTTTCATACTTCGGTTCTGGCTTTCACTATTTAAAAAAAGAAAGGAAAGAAAGGTTTAGACTTTCACAATTCTGGTGGGGATGGACCCCACTATTCCCTTGGTAAGAGCTGCCAAAGCTTACTGGGTTGGGAAATATACTCATAATTTTGAGAAATAATAGTAATGAGCAGTGGCACACCCAGGATTTCTTTATGGAGATGGCCCAAAATATTGAAGATGCAAATAGAAATACCCCCGTGGAAATATCTTCTAAAATATTGTGAAGCGACAAAAATATCTCCGCCGCATTCAAGGGCGTTTCCAATTATTCGTAAAATATACATATAAAAAGCATGAGCAGATATATTTTAAAATAAGCAGCAAATAACATAGAAAAAAGAACCAAGTGATACCTCATGGGGAGGGTCCGACTTGATACCTCATGGGGAGGGTCCGGGCCCCTGGGCCACTCTCACTAAGTGGGCTACTGGTAATAAGCATAAGTGTTAAACGTGCTACATTCTTTAAGGTGGACGTCAAGTAATTTTGCTTTCTATACTTCCAATGGAAAAACTTTTGTACACATTTCCTTCACAATTAGTGTGTTCCCATGGATGAAAATGTGAACATCGATTAAAATAACTGAACTTCATATTATAACTTGGAATACTTAATATTTTCTAAAACATAGCCATAATTTTATTAAAAATCAATAACTTTTCCTTTGGTGGTGTTGAAACTAGAAAAAAGATGGCGCGACCTGTACTTTGATGACGTCAGTAGACAAACAAATGTCGGATTGCATAATTATGGTTATGTTTTAGAAAATATTAAGTATTCCAAGTTATAAAATGAAGCTATTTTAATCGTTTTTCAAATTTTCATCCTTGGGAACGCATTAATTGTGAAGAAAATGTGTACAGAAGTTTTTCCATTGGAAGTATAGGAAGCAAAATTACTTGACGTCCACCTTAAGAGTGAATTCTTCGAAAAATGCGAAGTCTCGAGGTGTTTTCGTATCAAACATCAATGTGTGAGTTAGTCACGTGGCTCGTCTTACAGATTAGCTCTGCTCGTTTACCTAGTTGCCAAAATGCGAGGCGCCGCTGGTAAATTCTTAGGACATTTTTTCGTTTATATTTTCTTTTTTTCAATTATTATTCATGTGCTCGTTTATTAAAGAGGCACCCCACGTAGTTTATCAATACGTTCTCATCTCAAAGGGAGTTCCGCTTAAGAGGTGGGATGGAATGGGGCAAGAGAGAGTGAGCACATACCTTTTCTATTTAACTTCCGAGAACGAAGCGCGTGGGTGCTGCTTAAATGGTTGCTTGTCAAATTTCATTCTTATCGTGATCATCTTCAGGTTTATTGTCGATGTGATTAACAGTGAAAAACACCTGAACAACCCCAGACTGTGATCACAGCTGCCATTCCTAACTTTTTCAGTGAGCTTATCCGTATTTTCCTTTTGTCGATAGCAATTTTTTTTATAGATGTAGTCCTGAATCATGCAGTTTACCAAGTGTAATTCTATTTGTGTATCTTTTAGGGGAAAAAATGAGTTTCCGGTCTGCGTGACGTAATTTACCTTTCGACGAGAACATAGATTTCAACGTTATTTCGTGACCGCGTTGACTCGCATGTTTTTTTTTGTGTGTGTGTGTCATTCTATAAACATATTCCAAAGATCCGTTTTTTTTGGTTTTTTTTTTTGGGGGGGGTGGTCATACTGCCAATTTTTATCCTTATTAAATGAAATTCCTCTTCGGTAAATGCCGGCAGGATTTGAAAGTATCAGGCTAATTTAATTGTGATATTTTATACTACGTTTACTAGAATGACTTAAATGTAGTGGATTAATTTGCATATTCGCACTTCTGTTCTATTCACAGAAACTTTTATTTTTCGATAAATTTTTGAATCACTGTATTATGCTTTGTAAGGGGTGGGGGTCAGGGTTGATAAAAATGCATCTGAGTTTTTAGGGTTTTACCATTTGTGTGAAGTCTTCAGATCATGCACATCACAATTGCCTGTTTCATGTAAACACAACCCTAAATTTATTGCACAATCCAAAATTTATTGCATAAATGTTGTAAAAGCATCGACCAACGTATTGTTTTTATTTTTAATGTATACATTATATATATATGCGAGAGAGAGAGAGAGAGAGAGAGAGAGCGCGCATGCGAAGACTGTAGACAACTAAAAGAAGCCTGGAGAAGTGCATGCTTGGTGTAACCAGGAAAGATAAGAAGAGAAGCTCATGGATAAAGAAAATATCATGACTGCAAGATATGATGAGCAGATTAAAATCCATGAAATGGCAATGGGTTGGACATATTGCTAGAAAAACGAATCAACGATGGGCAACCGAAATTCTGAATTGGATTCCAATGGACAGGAAAAGGCAAAGACCAACATGGGAGATTTGTGGATGAAATTCGAAAGCATGAGGGAGTGACATGGAGAAAACTGGCGCAAGACAGACCGTTGTGAAAGAAATTTGGGACACCTTCATATAGCAGGGATTGAAAATGTTTGACAATGGTGAATGATGATGACATATAGAAACTTTACATTTGCCGGCAAATGATTTTGAAGTTTAAACATATGAACTCAACAGCAGATTTTTCTTTCCCTTTCTTTCTTTCTTTCCTTTCTTGGGGGGGGGGGAGGGGTGTAATTCTGCTGTTTTCTTTTACTGATATATTGGTTTAAAGGTGTGCTTTAACGAGTTAAAAACTAGTTTTAACTTCTATTTGGGACTGGAATTGTTTGTGGGTATGGGTGGGTATTTATAGTTTTAACGCAGATTTCAAACCTATGTTTTTAGGTGGGCGGGGGGGGGATCTTTTTTTTTTTAAAAATTCCGACCAGTGTAAACTATTCGGTTCTAACTTTAAATCCCATAATCACTCGGTTCAACAATTTTAAAAATGCGATGATTTGCAAAATTCAGCTGAACATCCAGAACAATTGACAAACGAAAAAAAAAAAAATGGAAGAAAGAGGGAAAAAAATTCTTGACAGAAATCTGCAACCGAATGTAGGTAACTATCCCACGTGCATTCATAAACGCGTAGGAGTCAAAGCTCAAGCTTAATGTCCCATTGTCTTGTTAAAGATCGCTTCAGTCGGTGAGAATGTCTGTCTCTGTTTAGATGCTTCATGATGAATTTTTGTTTGTTTGTTTGTCTGTCTGGAGATTTAACAACCACCGTGAGCAACTCAATGGGCTATAAGCAGTCGCCCGTCCCTAATTTAGGGTCACTGGTTCCAGGGAAGGGAGAGAGCCAGTGCCGTAAGACAAACACAACATCCATGCCTCACCAGGATGAATTCAAGTAAAAGGAAAGTTGTTTTTCTTCGTTTTCAGAAACATCCACGTGTTCTTTAAAATTCTTTACCCTTTGCTCTCTAGTTTCCCTGGGAAGTCGTTAATTTTACCCACTTTCATTTGCCGAAATATCAGTATGCAGTTTTGTCCGTCTTTTTAGCTCTACAGGAAATCTCAAAACATCGAATTTAACAGTCTTTACTTGTGACTGTGATTTCAGGTAATGGTGCAGTTCTGAAAAAAGGAGTGGCCTGGCTCTTCGAAAACCGGCCCAAGCGTTATCGACTCCAGTAGGTCTACGGGGGCTAAGGGAGGGGTAGCTAACAAACCTTTGAAATCAAACATGTATATACCTGTATATACAATGAAGTGGCAAAAGTCATTTGATAGCAGTATGCAAATTTTTAACTGGCGCTGCCGTCGCATAAAGGCTTCGACGCGCGCCACGATTTTAATCAGTTCGAGATGTAATCTCGTGAGTCAGACTGAACAACCTCCTGTAAGATTATGGCAAGCCGACGTGAATTATCGGAGTTTGAACGAGGCATGGTAGTGGGAGCCAGACGGATGGGACATACAATTTCCGAAGTTGTGCGAACATTCAACATTCCTCGATCAACGGTGTCACGTGTGTACCGAGAATACCCCATGGAAGTGTGACGTATATTCTAAAATAACTTTCCTTTTTAGTTTCTTTCTTTATGTAAATCTTGTGTTTATTCTGTTATACTTCACTCTTAACGTGATATCTTTTCTCTCAAGCGAATACTGTTGGCAACACAATTGAGGCTGAATGAACTTGACGTATGCCTGTTTTGATAAGAACTAGAGATAAAAGAGACGACTAATCTGTTGCTTGGCGAGGTTGTAAGAGAGCGTTGAAAGAGTGCGTTGTAAAGCGAGCGTTGTGTTAAGAGCTATGAAGCTGTGTGGTGTGTTTAAATATTGATATCGTTCTGTTATGGACGTGCTACAACCTTGAATAAAGCATCTTTTCCGTAAGTTTGACTTCTGTTGTTTACATGTTTCGTCTGGCCATTAAGGTTTCTTTCATTTAGGAACTATTTCTTAGTATGTGTTGATGTTTTAAATTAACGTAGAAGTACGAAAAGACTTCTACGTCAAAGAAGGCATTACCACACACCGTGGACAGCGCAGTGTCCGATCACGGGTGCTGAATGACCGTGACCAGCAGCATCTGACCAGGATTGTTCATGCTAACAGACAAGCGGCACTGTCTTAAATAACATCCACATTAAATAACATCGACATCTTAAATAACATCGACATACCCTATGGCTAAGTCGAGGTACGTACTTCACACACACACACACACACACTTTCTCTCTCTCTCTCCCCCCCCCCCCCCCGAAGTTTAACACCCACGGTGACTTTCCCTCTTTCCAATTGTTAATGGTACTAGACAATACTAAGGAACAGAACAAAGAACCCCCATCGCTTTTCATGATTAGACAAAATCCCTTTTCAATATCACTCTTAGATTTCTCTGTTTCTAAATCTTCATTTTTGTAACCCGTCCTTTTGCCCTATCTCCATCCGGTTCAATATTTTGAGGACTGGAAAATTTTTCAAACATTAATTAAAGAACGAGGAAGTTGATGATTTTTCGGAGTTATCTGGTGAGTCAGAAATACATTGCTACAGTTGCGACTTTTATCAACAAAATTGAAGAGGTTCTTGATCGTTGTAGTAGGAAAAAAGGGCTTGTTCGCAATCCCTATAAATTTCCTCCAATTTTCAAGCGGCTTGTTAGAAAACGCAACTCAGCTCGTAGGGGATTCCAAAAAAAAAAAAAAAAAAAAAAAAACGTGAGAAAATAGGACTAGTTATCGCCACATCAATAAAATTTTACAGGAAGAAATTGATAAATTCAACCTGCAAACTTGGAAGGAATATTTGTCTCACACGGTCTTAACTGTTAAGGGGCCTGATCCCTCAATTTATGATATTGTCAAAGTTTTTAGGATGCATGGTGATCAAATGCCCTATATTCACGGACAACGTGGAATTGTGTATTCAACGGAGGATAAATGTGAAAACTTCGCTGACATATTAGAATCCCAATTTTCGGTGGACGACCTTCTTGGTAGTGTTGCTCATACTAATGGTGTTTTTACTTATGTCAATTCTTATTTTGCAGCCACTGAATATACGGATGGTTATTCCCCAGTTGTGCTCCCTGAGGCTCAAATTTATACTCAGATTAAACTGCTTAATATAAACAAGGCTGCAGGAATTGATCGTATCAATGCAAAAGTTTTGAAGAATCTACCTCTGATTTTTATTACCGCTCTCACAAGTTCCTACAATGCAATGGTGGAGCATTAGTATTTCCCGAATGAGTGGAAAATGGGTGATATTGTTGTTTTGCTGAAAGCAGGGTCTGAGCCTATCTTTCCGCAAAAATATCGACCAATAACAATTATTTCTCTGGAAAAATTGTTGCTAGTTCATTTAAATGAATTCACTTTTTTAACAACATTATTCCCAAATTCCACTTTGGATTTGTTTCCAAACATTCTACAAACCATCATTGTCTCAGATGGACTGGAATTGCTCATGAAGCCTCAAATAATTATAGAAAATCCGGTGCAGTCTTTTTTGACGTACAAAAAGCGTTTGACTCTGTTTGGCACGTAGGTCTTTTATATAAATTAATCAACTTGAATTATCCTAAGTGGCTAATCTTCTTGATTAAATCTTATCCGCAAGATAGGACGTTTTGTGTTCGCATTGACATTTGCAGATCCTCTTTACGATCTACTGAAGCTGGGGTTCCACAAGGTCATGTTTCACCATCGTTGTTATTTTCAATTTATTTGTAGTTGTCGGCACTGTGGTAGAGAGTTTGATCTGTTAGAGATCTTGTGTTGTGACCTTTACAGGACACTTTGCATGCGCCAGGAACAGTGAAGGGTGATACGTTTTGTGGTGTTATAGGTATTAACGAGGGGATGGGACAGTAGAGTCGGGACCGCGGGAAAAAGAGGGTGCAGCTTCTCCCGTCACCATTTATTTGCGCGTACGGGCTAAACATCACATTTGCCCCCACACATTTCATCCCTTTTAAATAATGTAGAAATCGGATAAATATTTGGATTTTTTTTATTTCCTGCCATTTAAAATTACTTCTGATAAAACCTAAATATTTTTTTCCAATTTTATTTATTATCTATCTGGAACTCTGAACTTTTTATGCCAGTACTGAGAAGCGGTTTATGCTATCCTCATTCGTCCAATATGAGAAAACAAAGTTTCGTGGAGTAATCCTTATAGTTATCCACTATGAGAAAAACAGTAACAAAATACCAGCCTTGAAAAAAAAAAAAAAAAAAAAGGTTATCTTAAAAGTTTTTGTCTTTTTACAAGAGCCGGAACGTTTTCTATTTCATCATTATCACCAACATTGTCAGCCATTATCAATCCACTGCTGGACGAAGGTCTCTCCAAGCCTCTTCCACAACGGTCTGTCTTGTGCCAGTCTCCTCCATGTTACTCCCGCATACTTTCGGATTTCATCCACACATCTCCCATGTGATCTTCTTCTGGGTCTTTTCCTGTCCCTTGGAATCCAATCTAAAATTTCAGCTGTCCATCGATGGTCTGTCCTTCTAGCAGTATGTCGAGCTAAATGCTATTTCAGGGATTTTAATCAGATCATAATGTCTTCCACTCTTGTCATTTCTCTGATCCACGAGTTCCTCTTCTTATCTCTCCTGGTTGCACCAAGCATGCACCTCTCCATGCTGCTTTGAGTTGTCTGCAGCCTTTGTATGTCTCATTTAGTTAAGGTCCACGTCTCTGCGCCATATGTAAGCACTGGAAGTATGCATTGATCAAACACTTTTCTTTTAAAACATAATGGCATATTGCTCTTGAAAATTATGCAGTTTCTTCCAAAAGCTCTCCAGGCAAGTTTTGTACGCCGATTAATTTCTTCATCAATGTGACCCCCACTTGATATCTGCTGTCCAAGATAAACGTACGTATCTGCTATCTCCAGCTTTTCTCTATCAATCGATAAATCTTCATTTCTTGTAAAAGCATTATACATCACTTTTGTCTTCTGAAAGTTCATTTTTAATCCCACTTCTTTACTCTTGTCAGCAAGTTCCTGGATCATACTCTGCAGCTCTGATGGGGTAGTTGCAAAAATGACTACGTCATGAGCAAAACGAAGGTGAGTTACATAATCTCCATTAATCTTTATCCCTTTGTTTTCCCAGTTCAGTGATTGAAAGACATTTCCCAATGTGGCATTAAAGAGCTTGGGAGATATGGTGTCACCATGTCTCACTCCATTTTCAATTTTTATGTGTGCTGTATTCTCAAACAGCCGAATCTTTGCACTAGCATTTTCATTGATGTTATTAATAATATTAATGTATGCATCTTCAATACCGCAGGATTTCAAAGCCATTGTAACTGCTGATGGTTTCACCGAATCAGAGGCCTTTTCATAATCGATAAAAGCCATGCACAACGGAAGCTCATATTCCATCACTCTTTCAATTAGTTCTCTCAGTACGTGGATATGATCTATAGTGCTGTTAGCCACTCCTGAATCCAGCTTGTTCTCTCGGTTGAGCCATGTCCAGTGTTACTTTCAAGCGTTGTGAAAGAACTTTAGTGAAGATTTTATAAACCACTGATAGGAGGCTAATAGGTCTGTAGTTCCTGAGATCCTCAATGTCACCTTTTTTTATGTAGCAAGATCATTGTAGCGTTGTTCCAATCCTCAAAAATCTTCCCTTCGTTAAGGCGTCGAGTGAAAACTTGAGCGAGTACTGTTTCGATTTCTCCACTTGCTTCTTGTATGATGTCTACAGTAATTCCATCTTCTCCTGGAGCTTTTCCCCGCTTCATGTTCTTGATTGCATGTGCAACTTCTGCTGGGATGACTGGAAGAACTCTGGTACTGGTACCTTTCATGATGTCTGGAGTACATGTATCATCCCTTTTATATAATTTGGAATAGAAATCTTTCACTCTTGTCAAAATTTCGCCTCTATTTCTTTTTACAGAACCATCTTCTTTTCTCAGTGCCATAAACTGTTTTCTTCCCTTACTCAGATGTCCCTTTGCTATCTTTAGGCTTTGGTTGTTTTCAATTGCTTTCCTCACTAGTTCACATTTGAATTTCCTTACGTCTTCAGTGATACTTTTTCGTACTGCCTTGCATAGCTCTATATATTCCGTTTTCGAAGCCACATCTTCTTTAGTTGTCCCCATCTCTCTTCTTTTTTGCATCAACATTTTGGTTTTTCCTGATAATTTGTTCACATGCAACTTGTTCTTAGACCCAGCTAATTTTGTTGCTGTTTCCATAAGAGCTTTGGTTACTTTTCTGTTAACTTTAGAGATGTCCACTTCTTCTGATGTTAGACCTTCTAGAGCAGAGAATCTGTTCCTCAGTTCTAATTTTAAGGTATTATGATGCTTTTTAAGGTTGGTCACATTAATACACTTTGTTTGTTTTATGAGCTTGCCATGCTCGAGTTTCGCATTGAGGTGCATCTTACGTCTTACCATTCTATGGTCACTACCTGTGTTGAACTTGTTCAGCACACTGAAGTCTTCCATGACAAATTTCTTTTTACACATAATAAAATCAATTTCACTTGTCAATCCATTGGGATGCCTCCATGTCCATTTCCTTTGCGGCCTTTTCTTGAAAAAGGAGTTCGTGATGAAAAACCCTTCTGTCTCTGCAAACTCTACGAGTGTATTTCCACGCTGGTTTCTGTTTAAGTGCAATAAAATCAGTCATTCTTTAAAGAAAGAAAATAGAAGGGGAAATGAATGAGATATCCCGTATATTGTTTGATGTGTAACGTAATGGCTACGATTCTTGGGGAATTCACACTAATGCGGAGGTGTCCAAATCAATATGTTTGTCATCGTTTTTAATATGTGAGTAAAACATTCTATATCGAAAAACCATATCAATTCATGTTTTGTTTTGATTTAGATTTTATCGATATAATCGTTTTATCTGTTGCTTATTCAAGTGACGTCATCACGTCTTAATTTACAAGAGCACTATACGTTTTATGATCTGACAAAAAAATGCATATCTTCTGTATCTGCATAATGCATATCTATATCTTGCCCCCGTTGTCAACATATACTCGACGCCCCTGGGCTGGAATTTATCAAAAAGCATTGAGCACAGTACGAGAATAGCATTTTGTCACAGCTGAGTGTGTACAAATGGGTATCCAAGTTCGAAAATGGTCTCAATATAACGCGCGGAGGGGAACGACAATCCACGCCCTCTGCTAATGACGAAAGTAGCAAACAGACGTGTAACTTTTGATGAAATGGCAAATCATATGCCAATTAGATCTGGTTCTGTCTGTAAAATCTTCCGTTTTTCTTATGGGGCCTAAGAGGCTGTCGATTTTTAATGTAATTTACCAAGGCAAAACATTAAATTTTCAAAAGATCTATGGAGCTTTATTACTGATCAAAATATAATGCAGATTAACAAGAAAGATTACACCGAATTTTCGGATGTTATGAACGCGTCTCGTGATTTCTTTATGACGCGAAAAAATATTTCAAAGCAAATTTTTAGAAGCAAAAGTTCAGAGCACCTTCTAGCGAAAATCTGCGCAAAATTTAAAATGCGTAATGTAGGCAGTGTTTGTAGTGTATTAAACTGGTTAAAAAATCGGACATGTACACAATCGGAAAAAAAAATCCACAAATAAAAATACCTACCGTATTTTTCGGCATATAAAATGACTGTTTTTTCTTCAGAAGTCCGTGCCTCGACTTATATGCCACATCGACTTATCTTCTGATTGGTCATCGAAATTTCTCAATGAGAAAAAAATATATACATATTGTGTCTTGAATTCGGTCGTTATCTGAGCACCTGAAACACGATTACGTTCATAAGAAACCATTCCAAAAAGCGCACGGAATGTAATATTCCGTTCACTAAGAATTTATCTAAAAGCTGCTGAAGTTTCGGTTCCACAAAAACATCACTGAAATCTCCGTGACCTGTTCAGAGAGGCATCTGCCGTATATTAATTGCAATCTCTTCGCGACCCTTACAAAACCCCGTTTGTTGTATTCACCCCTGGTTTTGTAAAGGCGGCAGAACTACAATGGGTGCACCTCATTTATCTTGCAATGACACCTCAGAAACAGGTAGCTGCGACGCAGTTGATTGGCTGGTGACATTCCTGTCGACATCCGGCGGCGAATGCGCTTTAAGTACAGTAATTACTAAAGGCTATAGAAAAGGCAGTCTTTTTCTGTTCTGTCAGTCTCTCATTTGTATCTCTCAACTGAATTAAAATCAACTATTGGTTCCATTTACCATGCTTATCTTAATTTATTTCAAGTTTCCGAATTGAAATCGAAAGCTGTTTTGGTTTCTGAATCCAATCGGACTCTGCGAGATATTTACTAAAACATTAAAAACATAGGTACAGAATTTAGTTTTTTTTTTTTTTACTTTTGCGCAGCGGCTTTTCCGACGAGTCTGTTGGGGGGAAGGAATTCAGTTGGGTCGGAAGTTCGTAAGAAAAAATAAGCTGAAATTCAAACTTTTGCCGGGAAGAAAAATGCGGAAATTAGCTCATTTTCTCTTCCTTTTAACGTTTACTAAAACATAAAAAATATAGTTACAGAATTTCGGAACACTAATTATATTTTTCTAGCTTCTAGCTTTGGACTTATACCCCATATCGACTTATGAGCAAAAAAATATGGGACTTTCGGCCACTAGCTGTTGAAATGTGTGTGTTCAACGAAAAATCAGAAATTGTGCACAAAACATTTCTCATAACGGAAGATACCCAAAGCAAAGGGAGTTTTTCAAATCGGTTTCTAAGAAACAAAGATACAATTCCAAGTGTGGGATGCGGTTCCCCTGTTGAACGAAAATTGTGTAGTAGAAAAATAGGCAAATATATAAAAAACGTTTCTTAAAAGGAATTTTTTAAATCTGACTTTTAAAAGCGGGGATATCATCATAACAGAGATTTACATTTACCACCTCCCCTAGCGGAAAAACTGAACTTTATTGTGAGAGAAAGAAATGCACATAAATGTTTTCCACGGTGCGTAACGTCTGTCCGAAAAAGATTCTTTCAACTAGATATTTAGAAATGACGATAATGACTTCAAACATGTTAAAACAGAAATGTGCCCTTACGCCTCCTGCTGGCCAAGCATTTTGTCACGAAATATTCATCGTTGACCTCTATTTAACGAAAACTAAATTCCGATTTTTAAAAGCAGCGATTTCGGGAAAAGTGCAGTACATATTTACGCCCCTCTAGCTGTAACACCATGCATTATTTCAAATACAAACAGTACGTAAAATGGCCTTCGTAGTAAAAGGTATTTTTTAAATCTTTTTTTTTTTGAAGCAGTTGTATAGAGTACACAACTGGTTAAACCTGTGTGTTGCAACGACGATTTCGGGATCACTGTGATCCCGAAAGATCTCGCCGGTATAACTGGAAATAAAAATTTATTTTTAATTGCATTTAGAGCATGGTGGTGTTTACCATTATCGTACATTGACAGCATTATTTAAATGTGTCTTTTCGGACATATCACTTCGATGGGTGTTGTGCGAATTACCTTTCATCATTTTATGATTAAATATATTAGGGAGATAAAACGTTTTTTCACTAATAATTTATTCTTCAAGTCAACCGAGGTTTCGCTTGGCTCTGGAATCTGACTTCTCAGTCCTGATGAAACTAAACCAGCGAAACCTCAGTCGACTTGAAGAATAAATTATTTGTGAAAAAACGTTTTACCTTCTTAATATAAATTCCAATTTATTTAAGAAAAGAATCAGAGAGGAATACGTGGAACATCCATACGGATTCTTTAAGTATCTTGATTTTTGTGCATACCGTCTTAGCGGTATGTAGGATGTGCCTGCTTATCAAACCAGTCTACCAGTTGAAGCCACACGAGAAACCCGTAGTTATTAAACGAGGTAACGTGATAACCCGTTCCACAAATAAGAAGCCACAGATCGACTATCTTTCTCTCAAAAAAGTCAGTAATCATCCACCCGGTGACAGGTGATAGGTGACGGCTCGCGGACATTCATCATCCTTTGGTCGACGCTTTCAGGCTGTTCAGCCGGTATTCCTAAAGGAACAAAAACGCTTCAAAGAAAAGACAAGAAAACGAATAGCTAAAACATCCACACGCGCGCAGTTACATCGTGAAGGGCTGAGGAAAGAATTCCAAGCATGTCAACAAAAACAAGCTTGCCGGTGCAGCAGCAACTTCGCTGTAGACGGTGATGATAAAAGTAGTTCCACGAGTTGGAGGCCCTCGTTCTTTTATTTCTGTGGATTATTTCCTAATGGATGATGTTCATTATATGCCAGTCATGTTTTTTCAACTCCGCTCTCACAATCTCGCCCTCCACATTCGACTAGTTCTGGGAAACGTCTTAATAACGACACGCTGGTCGGTCTGCTGTTGTACTTAATTAAAATTTCGTTAAAATAGAATATATTTTCCGTGACCATTTTGTTTCTAATTTGGGAAGCAATTCGAAACATACAGTTATCAGCCAAAACATTAAAACCACCTCTGCTTTATGCAAATTAGCACGCGTACAGCCAATCAGGTCACGTGCCAATGTAGCGAATGATACACAGGGTGTCTATAAATGAAGTGCACAACTTCAGTACGCTATTAAAAAATACGATAGCAAAAGGCTTACTCTAAACGTCAAGAGACGTGGCAAATGTTAAAGTTTGTTAAGTCAGGTGATAGATGGCGCCAGGTCTCCTATGTAATGAAAAATCTCGTCAAACACGGAATACAACAGGTATGGCTTGCCCAGTGAAGAAAGCGGCGTGTGTGTTTTGGTTTGCGGAGTGAAAATCTTAAAGAAACAGTTCACCGTGAGTTAAGAACGAAATACAAGAGATAGCAGCCAACACGAAGGAGCATCGGACAATGGGTAAATACATTCAAAGCAACAGGAAGTGTCTTGAAAGGCAAAGGCACTGGGAGACCTTCCATTTCGCACGAAAAGGTTGGAAGACGTGTGTAAAGCTTATCTAAAGAGCCCGAAGTAGTCCGTCCGCGTCGCCAGTCGTAAACTCGAAATACCGCGAGCAACGGTTCACAAAGTTCGGCATAAACGTCTCCGCCTATGTGCGTATAAAGTGCAGTAAGTGCAAAAGCTTTCGATTAAATATTCAACCATGTCGAAAAGCATTTGCGGTAGATATGCTTAATCGCACTGACGAAGACTCCCACACTCCTTTCACGGATCTGTTTCAGCGATGAGTCGAAATTCCATGTGTCTGGCGGAGTGAATAAACATAACTGCCGAACCTGGGGCACGGAATAATCCCCATGTGGTTGTAGCACACCTGAGAGACAGCCCGAAGGTCAATGTCTAGGCTGGCCTAATGGAAGACAGAGTGACAGGGCCCTTTTTTCTTCGCTGAACCAACCGTTACTGGCGTAACGTACCCGGACATGTTAGAACAATTCGAAATTCCACAACTCCAGGATATTCAAGACATCATTTTCCAGCAAGATGGAGCGCGTCCACACTGGTCTTTCGATGTACGCAGATTTTTAGACCACCATTTTCCAGGGCGTTGGATTGGACGTGGGGGTTACGACGGCATGGCCATCCCGTTCTCCTGATACCCTATGCGATTTTTTTCTTTGGGGCTTTATTAAGGGCATTGTGTAGAAGAAAAAGGTTACATCTGTTACTGAGCTCAAAGAACGCAGTACTCCTTGTTACACCTTACATTCTGCAGTGTACGTGGGTGGAACTGGACTATCGTTTAGACATCCTGCGAGCAACCAACGGAGCACATGTGGAGACCTACACTGAGAAAAACGTTGAATCAACAAAATTTTTTGTCGATATACAGTCAAAAATTTTTTTTGTTGAATTAGCAAAATTTTTTTGTTGAAATTTATTGTTGATTTAACAAAATTTATTGTTATCACGACAAAACGTTTAGTTCAGTTAACAAAATGATTTGGTCTATTTTGGGAATTTGTTTGATTCAACAAAACATTTTGTCATGATAACAATATGTTTTGTTGGATCAAACAAATTCCCTAAAATCGACCTAATCATTTCGTTAAATGAACAAAACGTTTTGTCGTGATAACAATAAATTTTGTTAAATCAACAATAAATTTCAAGAAAATAATTTTGCTAATTTAACAAAATTTTTTGTTGACTGTATATCGACAAAAAAATTTCTGAATTAACAAAACGTTTTTCTCAATGTACTGACATTGAAAAAAAAGCTTTCACAGTTACCATTGACATTAAAAGTAAGTTGTTATTTATTGAAGTTTTTTTTTTCAATAGCATACTGAAGTTGTATACTTCATTTATGGGCACCCTGTGGACGGAGCTCTCTCTCAGTCAGCATTTCGTTTTGTCTCAACATGGGTAAAAAAGCAAAGTATGTATCTGATTTCGACAAAGGCCAGATCGTTAAGAGCATCTCCGAAACAGCGACGCTAGTAGGCTGCTCACGCTATGCAGTAGTTAGTACTTATCAAAGATGGTCCGAAACAGGTGACACTTTGCGCCGTCGACAAGGCGTGGACAGTCCGCGCCTCATCGATGTCAGAGGTCAGCGCAGGCTATCTCATCTTGTCCGCAGCAACAGGAGGGCTACTGTGTCTGACATTACCCAAAATTTCAATTGTGGTGAAGGGCCTTATGTGTCCGAATACGCAGTTCATCGTACTCTCTTGGATATGGGTCTCCGCAGCCGCAGACACATTTGTGTGCCACACAGCCGTTCACTGTTGTCAATGATTGCAGTGGGCACGTGATCATCGACAATGGACCATAGAAGACTGGAAGAGGGTCTCAAGGTCAGACGAATCCCTTTTTCTGTTACACCATGTCCACGGACTAGCTCGTGTGCGACGTTTACCCAAGGAAGTGTTCTCACCTGGGAGCCTGGAGGGAGTGTGATGGTCTGGGCGCCTGAAGGGAAGGTAATTATCTCGGCGCCTGGAGGGAGTGTGATGGTCTGGGCGCCTGGAGGGGGTTTGATGGTCTGGGCACCTGAAGGGAGTGTGATGGTCTGGGCGCCTGGAGGGAGTGTGATGGTCTGGGCGCCTGGAGGGAGTGTGATGGTCTGGGCGCCTGGATGGAGTGTGATGGTCTAGGCGCCTGGAGGAAGTGTGATGGTCTAGGCGCCTGGAGGAAGTGTGATTATCTGGGCACTTGGAGGGAGTGTGATTATCTGGGCGCCTGGAGGGAGTGTGATGGTCTGGGCGCCTGGAGGGAGTGTGATGGTCTGGGCAATATTTTCTTGGGGAACACTTGTACCCATTGTCCCTGTAGAGTGAACTGTGAACAGCTGTGACGTTAGACCCTTTTATGGTGACTGTATTCCCTGGTGGAGATGGAGTCTTTCAACACGACAATGTTCCATGCCACACTCCAAAGAAGGTTCAGGAATGGTTCCAAGAACACGAATAGTAATTCCATTTATTGCCATGGCCCCCAATTTCACCGGACATGAATCGTATCGAGCATTTGTGGATTAAGTTAGAGAAACGGGTACGAGCAGCATCACCCCAACTACGTAATTTACGAGATCTGCTGGATATTTTGTTGAAGTCATGGTATCAAATATCAAGAGACACCTAACAACATCTCGTTGAATGTATGCCTCATCGGGTGAGAGCTCTTTTGGCTGCGAGAGGAGGACCTACATCATATTAGGTAGGTGGTTGCAATGTTTTAGCTAATCAGTTTGCACTGCCTAAAAAGAAATAGCATTCACATTTAATTAAGCTGGAACATACAAAAGGCATCTTGAAAGGAATGCTTCGCCCCTCATAAGATTTTTATTTGTAGCAACAAAAATGTGAAACTTGGTGGCAAAATACTTTACATATTGCTAATAATGCTAACCTAATCAAAGTATTGTCCATCCCTTTCCATACATTTACGCCATCTTTGAAGCATTGATAAAATCCATTTTGGAAAAATTCCTGAGGCTGTCGTTTTACCCATGAGTTTACAACCAATTAAACGCCTGTCACATCGTCGAAATGTTCCCCACGAAGGGTGGTTTTCAAAGGCGGCAAACAACAGAAAAAAGTCTGAGGGAGGCAAATCAGGACTATACATGGGGGGGGTATAACCGTCTACCCCATTTTAGCAATAGTCTGTGAAGTCTCCATAGAAGTGTAGGGACGTGCGTTATCATGGTGTAAGACAACACTACGAAGTGGAATGCCACGTATTTTCCTTCTGATAGCTTCCTTTTGCTTCTTAAATGTCTGCACTTAGTGAGCACTGTTTATCATTGCAACTCCTGGATGGTGACACAACGATCAGCTGTGATGAGGTGTTTCACTCGTTGCCTGTTGGCATCTGTAACTGCAGTTGCGGGTCTTCCACTCTGTTGTTTGTACGACACTGAACTTTCTCCCTCTCGAAATCTCTTCATCAATCTTCGGACATTACTGATATCGATTGTGGCAGCTCCATACACCGCCAGGAGTCTTCTGTGGATTTCTGTAACCTCACATCCCTCTTTTTCGAGGAATTGAATTACGGCTCGTTGCTTTTCTCTGTCATTCATGATTTCCGATTCTGAAGAAAATTTGTTCCCAAATTGGTAACATATCATAAGTACATGTCAGTGCAGTTTCATTAAAATCACTTCAAAATTTCAAAAGTTATTAAGGAGGAGGCATTTGCTTTCAGGATGCTCCTTGTATTTTTAATTTTTTTACTCTTTTAAGATTTGCAGTGGAACCTCGGTTGTACTTTTTTGTAGGGGATGGCTGTAAAAAACATATAAAAAAAATTCAAGATGGTAAAATATTAAATACTATTGTAAAATTTTGAATGCCTCCAAAAAGGAAAAAAAGAGGGGCGATCTCTGAACTTTGTATTACCCTAATTTACAATGTAAAACTTACATACATACATATATATGCATACATCTATAAATGCTTTTATTTGCTACCTTAAGCCTATGTCTATTTTGACTTTTGTATGCATTTTTTATTCTAATTTTACTATAAACAGTAGATTAAGAAATTCCATACGATTTAATATATTTTTAATTTATGGAGAAAACAAAAAAGAAAAAAAAACTTACCTTTGGCCTGCTAGGTAGTAAATCTGAATACTATTTTGTTTTATATTCAATACCCCTGTTATACATTCTTTACTTATAGGCAACACTCTTTTCAAAGTAGTTTGTCCACTAATTGATTTAGCATTAGTGCCGAATAAAATATTCACTAACTTTTGGCAGTTTCAAATTTCTGGAATTCAGAGGAAAAAAAGATAACTGTGAACGTTATTTAGTAATTTTTTTAGTTGCATCATCTATTTCATGGCTGAAAAAAAAACGCTACCTCTATTCTTTCGAAGTCGTAACATTACGTATAAAAGAAACTAAGAACCATGTATTTCTGAAAACCTGAAATACAAAATTCAACGTATAATCGCAAAAAGCATATGAATGAATTACCTATAAGCTAAATGGAAAAGCGATAGAAACTAAAGTAAAATATCGGAAATAGCGCAGAATTACGCATAAAAGTGAAAAACATATAAACGACGTTCGAACTGTATTTTGAAGTTAAGAACCAGTTTGGAACACATATCATGTATTGATTTTTTTAGCATAGGTAGTTCCAAAAGCAAGGACAGCATACAGCCAAAAATTAAACATGATTCTCAAGGAGGCAGGTGCAGTGCTGTTAATTTTTTTTTTTTTTTTTTTTTTTTTTTTTTTTAGGGTTTATCATTCTTACAGCTCCTTTGGGTATTGCGACGACTGGGGTCACGTTCGTAGTTTAGGTCTACTGTTTCCACAGGAAAAGCAGCGCTGTAAGGCAAACACAGCATCCGTGTCTTTCTCCGGATTCGAACCCATGACTATTCATAAGAGCACACTGAATCACTCCAGTGAGTTGCATTCTGTAGTGCGAGCGTTTGGATTCCGTTTCTTCGTGGTAAATTGCTACAATGTAAAATATGCGGTTTTGTATGTACTTGCGTTTAAGATAACGAAAGTACTATGAATATTTTGAAAACACTACAACAATTTATATGGACAAAGCAGCGCATATACGTAATTTTCTATTGGATTTAACCTTTAAGTGACTTTGTGCGGTCCTATGACCGCATTTGTAAGAAATGTGTATATTATTCACATGCGCAATGGACCTAAGACCTTGAACCTTCTAGTATGTAATTTATTAAGCATTATGCGTGTATGCATTGTTTGGATAACTATTGGTATTATTTTAATTTTATTTTTATTTTATCTTTTTATGCATCGGTCCCATGGACAGCACAACGCTACTAACGCACCGCAAAATGCTGCGTTCAAGTTCCCTTGTACGTGGCGTCGTGCGGTCCAATGAAGCGTGCGAAGTCACTAATGGGTGAAAAGAAATTTGGCTTTCTTCCAAAAATTTGTATATCTTTGTTCCGGAGAATTCATCTGACATTTCATATCACATGTTACACTACCCTGTGAACTTAAGACTGTTATTTGCTGTGCCATCATCGTTCTCATTGCTGAGGAGCAGAATAAGGAGGACAAAAAAGATGAAATGTTAGAAACATAAAAACATGATTTCTATGTCCAGTGGCAAAGAGAGCAAAACTGCTTATTCGTGCTTCCCTTGCAACATGTCAACATACACTGGTGTGCAAAAATTAAGGACGAAGAGGAAAAATTAGCATAAAAGCGGAACGAGCAGGCAGAACGGACCAAAAGACCACTCAAGAGATAGACTAGGGTCCGGTACGGTTGGACATGCGCATATTTGCAGCATGACGTAGGTGTGTGTATGGGGGGGGGTAGTGTCGGAAGAGTATAAAGCACACGGGCGGTGTACGCTCAGCAATTCGGTGAAAGCTATTGCACGGTGTACATCGGTTTGAACGACGTCGAGTTGCTGCCACCTGTGATATGGCCAATAGGCTATCCAGTAGACGACATCTGGATTACTTTACCCGAGGTCGCGTTATTGGGAAGTTGGAAGAAGGTTGAAGTGTGACTAGTGTGGCAGAGGAGTTCGGGATCGCTCACAGCATCGTTTCACGAGTTTGGAGAACATTTCAAGCGACAGGAACAGCTGTCCGAGATTTTAGCAGTGGTCGTCCACGAGCAACCACGGCGGCGGACGACCGGTATATTGTCCTACGGACGGCAGACTGCGGGAGAAATCGCAAGGCACATGCAACAGACAACTGGACGTCCGTTATCGCGTTTTACCGTGGCCAGGAGGCTGCGCAAAGGTGGTCTATTTGCAGGACGACCAGTACGGTGTGTGCCATTAACGCATGCTCATCGGAGACGGCGGTTTCTGTGGTGCCAGGAACACAAGAACTGGACACATCAAAAATGGGGTCGAGTTCTCTTTACGGATGAGAGCCGGTTTAGTCTGACGAGCGATTCTGGACGTATACACATCTGGAGAGAGCAGGGAACACGCAATCACACCTCCAACATCATCGAAAGGGACCGGTTTGAAGGTGGCGGAGTTCTCGTTTGGGGCGGTATCATGCTTGGTAGCCGTACTGACCTCCACATCTTCCAAGGAGGTTCAGCCACTGGTGTCCGCCATTGTACCGAGGTTCTGCTGCCTCACGTGCTTCTGTTTAGAGGTGCTGTGGGTCCTGAGTTCCTCTTCATGGACGAGAACGCTACACCTCATAGTACAGTGGTTGTCGCAGAACTGTTGGAGAGTGAAGATATTCAACGCATGGATTGGTCCGCTTGGTCCCCGAACCTAAATCCAATCGAACACGTGTGGGACCTTCTCGGGAGATGCTTGACAGCACGTCACCAGCCGCCAGCAACGATTCTGCAGCTTCGATTGGCGCTACACGAGGAATGGGCCGCGATGCTTCAACAGCTCCTTGACAACCTCGTCCTCAGCATAGACAGACATTGTAAATCCTGCAACGCAGTCAGGGGTGATCATATCTCCTACTAAAGACTGGATTTTTCTTGGCAGCCGCCTGTCACATGGACGTTTCTGTCTTTTGTCCAGTTGTGCTCGAAGCTACCTGTTCAATAAAGTGCCTTTGTATCTTTTGGATTCCTTGTTTGGACGGTTTTGCTGACGTGTCCCATATTCTTACATCTTGGGGATCTTATGGTGTGATTTGAGTCGAGGTGGAGCACTTCTGCACGACGTTACATTCGAAAAACCGTCTCGTCCTTAATTTTTGGACGCCAGTGTACTTGAGTGCACAAACTCAGATGTCTAAAGTGCAACCTGATGTTAGTTGAACTTTTGCGGTTTTCTATACGTTCTAGCTGGTGGGTTTTAAGATTTAATTTTTAAAAAGAATACTTGTATTTCGCCAACAGCATCTATGCTCAGTGTTAGATGTGTAGGTATTTTATTGTTTTTTGAAAGAATTTTTAACGTTATGTATAATTCGAGATCAAAACTTTTGTGCTTCAACAACATTTTCGTGATTTTTCAGTAACAGAATTTCAAAATATTAAAATTTTCTTTACATTTGGGTGTCTGGGTGTTATGAAGACCCAAAACAATAGTCAATATTGTTTTTTCTGCAATAGGTCTTCATCTATGGTGCAGCACATACAATAGTCCTCCGGACCGCACGACACGCTCTTTACGGACCAAATATGCTCGACACCGCTTACGGGTTAAGACAATGATGGCAAACGGGGATCTATATAGTGTTTTTGTTTTACCGAACCATCGCAAACCAGGGTGGGTCTCCCATGGCTGATTTACAGTCTCCAGTTCCAAGGACTGTAAATTAACCATGGAGACCCATAGTATTTAGAGTCGCCAGTTCCAGGGACTTTAAATTACCTATGGAGACCCATAGTATTTAGAGTCGCCAGTTCCATGGACTTTAAATTACCCATGGAGACCCATAGTATTTACAGTCGCCAGTTCCATGGACTGTAATTTAGCCATGGAGACCCGTAGTATTTTCTGTCGCCAGTTCCATGGACTGTAAATTAACCATGAGGACCCATAGTATTTACAGTCGCCAGTTCCATGGACTATAAATTAGCCATGGAGACCCATAGTATTTACAGTCGCCAGTTCCAGTGACTGTAAATTAATCATGGAGACCCATAGTATTTAGAGTCGCCAGTTTCAGGGATTGTAAATTAGCCATGCAGACCCAAACTATTTTCTGTCGCCATTTCCATGGACTCTAAATTAGCCATGGAGACCCAAAGTATTTACAGTCGCCAGTTCCAGGGACCTTAAATTACCCATGGAGACCCATAGTATTTACAGTCGCCAGTTCCATGGACTGTAAAGTAGCCATGGAGACCCATAGTACTTACAGTCGTCAGTTCCAGTGACTGTAAATTAACCATGGAGACCCATAGTATTTACAGTCGCCAGTTCCAAGGACTGTAAATTAGCCATGTAGACCCATGGTATTTACAGTCGCCAGTTTCAGGAATTGTAAATTAGCCATGCAGACCCATAGTATTTTCTGTCGTCAGTTTCAGGAACTGTAAATTAGGCATGGAGACCATAGTATTTATAGTCGCCAGTTCCAGGGATGAGGCCTAAAATGGGCAGTCAGTACGCTCGTGTCTTACTTGTAACTCTAAAGATCGCCACACAATACGTCGGAACGGAGCAGAACGGTTCGGAACGGAAACGAATTTTGTCCGCACACTAGGTCGAGACTTCAGACTTCCGTCTCGGAATCATTCATTTGGTAAACATCGACTGCACTGGGAGTAATGTTGCGTGTACTGTAATTACAATGGTTATATTATCTTTTCAACTTAACTGATATACGTGATTATAAGTTGTTTATTTAGCAAACAATCTGATTTTAGCGACAACTGGCTTGCGTATTTTCCTACGAGGAAATGACGGAAACTTGTTGTAGCTCGGAGAAGTGCAAAGCCAATATTCATCTTGCAATGACTGCCTAGGCTGGGCAGTGATACAAAACACTGGAAGATTTCTACATAAGGGAAAGTTTCAAAGAGTACTTCAATTCAGTAGAAGGCCGGGTGGTCTGGTAAGATGAGATTACCAACTGAGAAAGGAGAAAAATAGAGTAAATGGAAAAGATGTAGACATGTACTTGAAGTATAATGTCTGTTTTATTTCGTTGGCAGAAAACACTATGGAGGTAAGATAATAGAATAGAATGTACTAGATAAAAGATATAGAATAACATAATATATAGAATATTTGAGCGGACATAAAATAAAATGACATTGGTAACTAAATTCTACAAATAGAAGGAAAAATATAAAATATGATTCTATAGTTGCGATATGTAAACAACATATGAACTCTATTTTTCTCGGCCTTGTATTTTTTTAAAAACGGAACTTACCGGTACAAGACATTTTTATTAAGTGTGAGAAGAATAGGAAAATACATATTTCACTCAGAAGATTCAGTGAAATTTTCTTATATTTTCCCCCACACGTTGTCTTTGATCACGCTGTCGTAGTAATGCTTATAATTAATGTCGTACAAAATAGGATTTGTTTGCACAGCTTTGATTAATTTTCATTAACATACATACAGTTCCGAAACAATAAAGTAAAATGAACAACTCCATTGCAGAAACAATGAAAGCGCAAAAATCTGGTAGCGCCAAGAGCTTGGTGTCTGATGGTACAATAAAGTAAGCAACTGAGGCAGGTGACCTTGATTTAACACAAGCGCAAAGCTTCGGAACTTTTCGAATCCGTCAAAAATATTCTCAGCGAGCAATAACCAAAAATTCTGTTCCGATTAATACTTTTCCGCCTCAAACCGTTTTGGCGTGGCAGTGTTTGCTCAATATCAGCCACAATAGCTGGACTTGACCAATGGTCTAATTCCGAAAATTGAGCAATCTTACATAACCTTTTTCTTGCGGTGGGGAGGGGGTGGGGGCGGTAACGACCACCGTGAGCAACTTCATGGGCTATAAGCAGTCGCCTGTCTCTAATTTAGGGCCACTGGTTCCAGGGAAGGTGGAGAGCCAGTGCCGTGAGACAAATACGGCATCCATGCCTAACTGGGATTTCGAACCCTGACCCATCTCGGACAAATGGTCAGAAGCCACCGCTTAGAACTACTGCGCCACCGAGATCAGTGTAAAAACATTCAAAGTAATTTGGATAAAGTTCTTTGAAGATGATTACATGACCTGTGTTCTAGTAGTATGTTAGTAATTTAACTTGCAACTTTTCGTTCACTCAAAAAATTAAATGAAAGCCACAATTGAGCAGCCCGTGCACCACAATTAAAGCTGTCACAGTTTGTTTTTCACGTATGCGTGCAGTGCATTTGTTATCTGTACAACATATATTTTTCTGGATTAAATTACTTTCGCTTTGTTGAAAAGTTTTAAAATGTCACATGCCGAATGAATTCGTTCATTTATGGAAATCACAGCTTGCGAGTTATTTTCATGACTTCTGTATGAAATCGTTTTCTTACCGCAGCTTGACTTGGAGAAATTGTAAATTGGTTTTACTCACGCTGCTAATATTGGCCTCCACTTGAAAGCAGACAGCATATCGATTGTTTGAGCAATGACGCTTTCACTGCTTGGGGATAGACTTCGGTTTTTCAGTATGGCGAAATAGTTAAAAGTTTCCATTTTTAGTCATCACCTAAATTTAATTGCAGTTCGAAATACTGTTGCATTAAGATGCTTTTATGGTTCCCCATCTAGCCACAGTTGAGTAGACCACGCACCATGATTAAACTACTGCAATCAGTCAGTAAACCACAGCTACACAGTTCTCAACCATCCTCTTAGCTACTGAATCGCGGATGGACTGCTGTTTACTTATTACCAGACCGCCATTCAACTTTTATGCGGTTTTGTGTAGGTCACCGTTCGACAAAATGTTTCACCTGACTATGTCCTTTTGCAATATAACTGCCTATTCGCTACTTTTTGCTTCTCAGCTCATCACCTCAATTCCACTATTTTTAGCTTCTCACTGGTCGACAGCTCCACAAACTACACCATAGTTGTTTTGATATTGGACAGTCACTGGATAACTGTTCACTTTTTAGTGGTAATCAGCTGAAGAAAATACAAATCCGACAAATTTTCACTTGCTGCTAAACCTTCGTTCGGCTATTTTTCGATTTTCAATGCACTGTATCTCAAATAAGCACTCTTCTGAAGTCAACTACTTTCTGTTTCGCCGTATTCACCTGTCAGTGTACCAGCTTTTGGCAACATTTCTTTTGTTATTGAATTGACGTTCCATCAATTTCGTTTGTCCGTGGACTTAGCTGTAACGACTATTTGGCCCAGAGCCTTTTGTGGAAACTCCTTCGTTCATTGTTTTGTTTAAATTTGATTAAGTAAGCTTCTGTTGGTTAAATTTTTTTGCCGTTGGAAGGAATATTATCCAGACTAACAGCAGTTAGTTTGGCTTCTGATCGCTGCCATATCTTCTAGTCGATGCTAATGCCATAGGAGCACAGACGCCTTCGTAACTGCGTTAGTTTCGTTTGTTTTGCGGGTAAAACATTGATTTAATGAAAAATTATTGGTCTTTGACTCAGGCGTGCTACAGGACAAGGAACGGTGGTTGCTGGTGATTTCATTTGGTCGCGAAATAAAATTTTAGGTGTACTTTTTAACAATAAATGAATTTAATGGTTTTATGACTTATTCAGCTACTGAGTGTTCACTGAAGTGTACCAGTGAATTCCAATTCGAGAGAGCTGTTTGTTTTGAAATTTCATGTTTGTAGTAAGAATATGATTTTGTGTCAACGCCGGACTTGGACCATCTAAGGCCCAAAGCTATGTCAAGTTTGTGGCTCTTTAAAATTTCAAAATTAAAAAAAAAAAAAACTTCCTGAGATAATGAACGTACAAGGAGTGTTCAAATGAAAAGGTACGAAACGACACTGTGGGTATAAATGAAGACTTTATTCAAAGTATACGCCATAGGCCGTAGCACAACGATCCCATTGATTAACGAGCCGAAGGATTCCTTGTTCTCAGAATTCCTGTGGCCGTGACGAGACCCAGTCCTGCACAGCGTCCTTGAGTTCGTCGTCCGAGTGGAAGCGCTTCCCTTTCAGATGTTTTTTCAGGGGGCCAAACACATGGAAATCGCAGGGCGACATGTCCGGGCGGATGGTCAAGCTGCTCCCACTGGAACTTGGCCAGTTCCGCGTGTGTGACCCTGGAGACGTGTGGAAGCGCGTTAACATGGAGCAGAACCACACCCTCCGCGATGAATAGCGGCCGGTTTAACACCTTCCGATGTCAGAAATCGGATAACGCCTCGCTGCTCCTCAATCGTCGAATTTTGCAATGTGAACGCCATCCTGTCCTCACACGCACTGCCGCGTCAATTGGACGGCGCTCTTTATAAGAGCCTCTGCTCTCTTCTGCGCATGCGGGCGCCCGCGCATGCTCCGATCCACGCCGGTGACTCCAATCGCATCCCTAGATGTGTCGCTACGTTCTCCCATAGCGGCATAGGCAAATATGTTAACGGTTATGTTCTTATGACGTTTCGTACCTTTTCATTTGAACACCCCTAGTATAAAGAATGAAAACTAAGCATGAACCTGAAATGGTTGGTGGTCACTTTATTTTTTAAAGATGCTAGTAGATTTTTTATGCTATCGTAATAAGTTTGCGTAACAGAACAAAGTCAATGATTATATCTTGAAAAAATAAGCTCGAAGTTAATATTTTTCGATGGGCACGATGCTTATTTTGCTCAAAGAGAGTTTCTTGAGATTATGATTTTCCGCGGCTCATTCTGTGTGTGTTGTAAACACTGAAAACGATTTTTCTCTCAAGCGTTAGGAAATTCCAGGTGAGGTTTATCTTTGACAACTATTTGTTAAAGGTCGTGCTTCTTTAAATGCTCGTAATGTAAGTGCGCTCTCTCTCTCTCTCTCTCTCTCCAACTTTAATAATATCCACATCCTCAATCTTTCATTGAATTTAGCTAATCTTTCACGGCATCCGAGTTTACTAAAACGAAATTTTATTAGCAACATGTTCACGTGTGCGTAATCTTCTCTTCAAATTGGTTTCATACGCAACTGGCTCAGTTCATTGTGTACACGCAGGGGTTTCTGTTAGCTAAAGCCGCACGTCAAGGGTGCCACATCTTTCTAGAAGTAAGAACTTCTAGAAAGGAAGGCACGTGTAATTTTAATCTGATTTGCATTCATGAGAATTTGTGGGAAAATTAATGAAGTCTGAATTTTAGAAAATTGCGTCGACCCTAAAATGATGTTTTTTTTTTTTTTTTTTTGCGCTGTTCGAAAGACTTATTTTGAAGCTGCATCTATGGAATCTAGACGACTGTTTATTTACGGTGTTTTTGTCGCCTGCGGAGATTGTGTTTGGGACAAGAGTGAGGAAGAATATTCCTACGGAGGAATTTTAATTCCAGGTACTCGTGTTGTGAAACTACCATACGTATCACGAAGGAAGTATGTAGTTTCTTCTGGATATAAAGATAACAGGCAGGGGTTACATACACCGGAGGAGCTGTGAATGTGCCTAGATAGGACATGAAGCTGCAGTTTGTTCTGCAGTGTGATCCCGTATTACTGGAAATCCGTTAGGACAGCATGGAGCAGGGGCTTGGAGCAAGTTCCTGTATCTCGTGCAAAAAATATATATAATATATATATATATATATTACAGAGTTAAAGCTTTTGGGACTGGGTGAAGAATTGTTCTAGGTTCTTTGTGGATGGCGTCAGTAGTATACCGCTGACTTGAAACAAGGTTCATATTCCGGAGACAAAATCAGTTTCGTTGATGAGAAAATATTGGCGAAAATAGTGCGGGATATTAGAATAAACATGGCATCAAGTGAAAGGTTGCACCCAATTAATTCTCATAACACTTGGGAACTTGAAGATCAGCTTAAGTAGTCACAATTAATAGCGTACTATGAAGAGGCGGTGGAGAATATTGTGACTTGTACATTCTGAAACGTTAAATGTAGACTTTGCTGTAACTAAATAAAAATTGTAACCAAACTGGACAAACTGGTATTCCAGGCCGACGTCTCTACGGCCCGAGCCGACATAATATAATAATAGCAGTGTTTGTTTCTGGTGCGTTACAGCCAAATATATTGATTTCGCTGCCGAAAGTTCCAATAAGCAAACAAACAAAAAGAAATTTCAGTAAGTGAAAAAAGTAAATCCGAATAAACGAAAGAGATTTGAAATAATGAGAATACATGGAAGGGGTTTAAAATACACTGGCGGAAAGTGAAAAAAGAACACCAAGAAGGAGACGTCTGATACCAACGAAATTTATACAGCATAATAACGGAATACAGAGGATAACGTGATCAAAACATTATGGCAACATACAGTTGTATTTGCTGGTAAACTGAAAAATAACATTTCCATGTAGCATGGTTAGTACGAGGTTGAACTGCCATGAACTGCGTTACACTGTGCAATTCTGGCATGGAGTCTGTCGTACAGATGCTGGATGTAAGTTTGGGGTATTGAGTTCCAAGCATCCTCAACCTGGACGCGTAAATCGGGGATGGTCGTGGCTGGCCGTGGAGACCGGATAAGTCGTTATCACATAAAATCCCACACGTGCTCAATGGGGGACAAATCCGGTGAACGTGCAGGCCATGGAAGTTGTCTCACACCCTGAAGTGCATGTTGCGTTGCACGTGCCGTGTGTGGGCGTGCGTTATCTTGCTGAAAAACACCACGATAGACCGACCTTACAAATGGCACCACAATGGGCTGAATGATGTTGTTGATGTAGGAGGTGCTGTTTAACGTACCTGGTACAAACACTAGTTGTGTACGGGAGTGATAGCTGATCGCTCCCCACACCAGGAGACCAGGTGTAGGCCCTGTGTGTCGCTGGCGGATGCAAGATGGGTGGAGAAGCTCCCCTGTGCGTCTGCGAACACGCATACGGCCATCGGAGGCTCCCAAGCAGAACCTTCTTTCATCGCTGAACACGACAGATCGCCATTGCGTTCTCCAGTGCAGACGTTGGCGACATCACTGCAGCCGTTCCTGACGGTGGGCTGGTGTCAGAGGTGCACATGCCAGAGGCACACGTGCACGTAGTCCTGCATCCAGTAGACGGTTGCGGATTGTTCGCACAGTCACCTCAGGTGCAATGGCAGCTCGGATTTGCGTCACAGTGGATGTTCTGCTTGACAACGCCGCTTTTCTTATGCGTCGATCGTTCCGCTCATCAGTAAGTCTGTGACTCCCAGTTCTACGTCTTCTCGTGTGCGAATGTTCCTCAGACCATCTACGCCACCATCGTACCACCACCGATACTTCCCGTCCAGTTCGCTCCGCAATACGACGATACGACCACCCGGCCTCGCGGAGTCCGACTAGACGACCTTGCTCAAAGTCCGATAACTGCTGAAATCGTACACGTCTTCCATGTCCAGGCATTGCAGCTTCTTCAGGGTCTTCGCACGTGTCCGTACGCCGACGACTGATTACATTCACTTCGCCGTACTCCTTAAATACCACCGACGATAATTTGCATATTATGCCGTGCTGTGGCGTAAGTGCTCACCGGTTGGTCCCGAAATTAACATCACAGCTACGTAAACTCGACCCGATTAACATATGTAAATTTTATGATCGTCCGCCAATTCCTTCTTGGTGTTCTTTTTTCACTTTCCGTCAGTGTAAATCAGGATAAATGATTTAGAGGTGGGGGGGGAGATGCTTGATGTAAATCATGATAAATTAATTGGGGGAGAGGTTTTAAATAAATCAAAACAAATGAATTGGGAGGAGAAATTTAAGCAGAATTTAAAATGAACTTCGGATGCGAAGACAAAACTCAAATAAGTGAAAAAAAAGGGAAAAGAAAAAACTTTTAGTGAATGATAAAGAGAGAGCAATTCCAATAATCAGGAGAAAAAAATAACTTTAAATAGGCGGAAAAAGTGAAAATAGAAATTCAGATAAGCGAAAAAATTACAAAAAGGAATTTAACTGAAAAAACAAAACCAGATAATTTAGGAAAATAAAATTCGGTTAAACACGACGATAACAACAACAACAACAACAAAAAAGAAGCAGCAAGAATTCCAAATAGAGAGGCCAGAAGGAAAAGAGATTAAAGTAATTTAAAACTGGAAAAAGGGAAACGGAATTTTAACAATGGGCAAATATTACAGTCATCATGGACTTCATGGTGAGTGCAAACAGTATTTGCATTTTCACATTAAATTACTAAAGCACCTCAAGTATTTTCCGGTATCATTGTCATAAAATTCTGCGAGAAATAAACTCTTCTCTCCTATGATCAAAAATTTGCTGATCGTGTAAAGGATGAATCCACAAACATTGCCACAGAAATGGCTGATGCTCATCAATTTAGTGCATGACAATCACAAGCCAGTTCAATCACGATAAATTTGCAAATTGATGTATTGTTTGGTCAGTGTGTACAAATAATTAATAAAAAAGTAATATATGTATACATATCTTTTTGTCTTGCTTTGAAAGTAAATACCTGCCCACAAAAGAAAAAAATCATGAAACTTAAAAAACGAAGAAAGCAAACGGCCATGTATAAAAATTTACCCTGTTTTCCCGTTTAAGTACAGTTAAGAGATGACCGTCGTGAGTCTCACGAATGTGTTATCAGTATTTCATGTATTACTCGTACAAGGGTATCGTTTCACACATCACCTGTTTTTCGACTTCTTTTCAATATGAAGCTTTGTGCAGTGAAACAAATGTACAGGTTATAAAGAAAACTGCAAAGGAACGTTAGGGAAAACACTGCGTATTTCGATAATGGCCTGATATACAGTTCGATGTATTTTCAAAAGCGTGGGTTAAGTGGATATTGTTCTGTTTGTGTCCCCCAATACATTCTTTTCAGCTTGTAAGTGTATTTATATGTTTCCTGATTTAAGCTGTCAACGTTCACTTCAGTCGTTAATGTTTTGCGAACGTACTTGTAAAACCATTTTCTTTGCTATATTAGAAGCTATACAGTGAAGCATACATTCAGACGAACTTAAAAGGTTGTTGCATATTCATTCTGCTAGGGAAGTAATAAAATTTAAACTGCATCAATATTTGCGTTTTATCATAAAAATAGTCACTTGTCAGCTTTTTCTTGAACATTCCGGAGAATTCTAGATTTCATGTGTGTTGTAACTCATTGAAGGGTTTTCAGCATTTGGCGTCCATGTGTTGGGTTTTTTTTTTTTTTTTTTTTTTTTTGGGGCGTTTAACGACACCGTTAAACGCCCAAATAAGTAAGAAAATACCTGTAACGTCAAATAATTTCGAAACGTTTTAAACACACGTTGGTTTATTTTTCACTTAGAAACGTATCATCATTCTGATGGCTCTGCTTGCCTTCTTTCTCAAACAATAACTCTATGTAGAAATATGTTCTCTGTTAACTTCAGTTGCATTTCTTTGTAATATCATATTTACTCCCGTCCTGTATTGAGTTTTGAGCTTGCTTATACTTATCATATTGGTTCTCACTTATGCGAGGTGAAAACTTTTATCAACGGTTTTACTTGTACTGGAGTAAATCGTTATTTTTCACTCTTTTCATGGTTTTGAATCTAGAATCAAATTGCCTCTCTATAATCTGAAAAAATGTATTTATTTCAATATCGTCCATAAGTGTCCTGCAAATTCGCGAATCATCTCCATAACTTTAAAAAGCCATATTCTTTCTTTTTTTAGTCTCTTCCGCGTTCGTGAGTAATTAAGTTAAATGAAGTGCATTAGAATATAACGCCCTCTATTGTTAAAAGAACTTCGAAACACTAAAATTCAGATAAGTAAACAAATGAAAATGCTGTTGTGAGTTAAAATTATTGCAAGAAAATAATTTTTGATTTATTACTTATTTCTTTTGTATGCTTCTTAGATGGAAAAGGGTTTACAAAAATGGCACCGCAGCACTAAGAAATTCCAAATTCTTTCGAAACAGCTTTTTTTTTTTTTTTTTTTTTTTCGTTTTGTCTCTGAGGCGAAAATTTTCTCGAGCTCGAATTTTTATTTTTACATTTCTGTTATTATCCCGTCATTTCTGACAGATCTTTGCTGGTTTCAAAATATATCGGGAATTCTGCTATAAAAATTATAACTTTGGAGAAAATAGAAAGGGAAGTGTTTTCTTAAACTATGTCATTTATGGCTTCTTTTAACTAAAATTGTTTGCTGAACGCAGTTAAGGAGTATAGCACCAGTACATGACGGGTTTGACTAATGATACCCCTTTTCTGCGCTGCCTAATAAATATTATTCGTTGGTTTCGCAACACCATTCACATAGGCCCCGTTGGAATTTCTTGAAGAATTTCATCGAAATCGTACCATTGGACATTACTGGTCATTGATTTTTATTATTATTAAATAACATATTTTTGTTGTTTTAGAAATGGAACTGCTTGTTTGATTATGAGGCTCTACTCAAATTCCAGAAATGTAATAATTTCTAAGAAAAATTGTGCTTTCTTAGAAATTATTACATTTCTCGAATATTGACAGTGAACGTCAACATTCATTGCATTTCTCGAATATTGACAAAAACTCACGAATATTGACAGTGAACTGAGAAGGGTAAGGTATATGCAGAATGTGGTTAATTAATAGATTAAACTATAGATAATAGATTAACTACAGATTATAAGTTTCAACGAAAGTAAGTACGAGTTTTTCCTTACTACTAATGATTTTATCTACAACGGATTCTCGTTAGCCGAAAATTCGTAGTGGGGAAAAAAATGTAAATGATTTACATCAGGAGGAGCAAAATTCAGTTGCAGATAAACCAAAGAGCATGTGAGTGTGTATCCCCCCCCCCTTCCCCCCATATAGCATGTGAATTTGTATTTTGTATAGTGTGTAATGATTTTTGGAAAAAAGTATTACACATTCATTTTTAGAAGTGATTATTTTTTTGGAAGAGATCACTCGGTAGCTAAATTTTAACTTCCAATTTGTTAAAATTTAGCATTCCAACAGCTCATATCAAAAGCATCTTTCGTTTTGAGTTTTCTGATTTTTCGTAACTTTACATGATTTTCGGCAGACTTTTTAATTTAATGCTACGACAAGCGAGTCTGTATACACATGTATGATATGTGTATGTCTCCGCACAGTGCACTTACCGCAATTTTCGTGGTAAAAGCCGCTGCTCGTGCGGCAAAAACAGTGTTGTTTGCCCACCCTGTGGCTGTGACGCTGATGCAGCGCTCACCCCGAATGTTTTTTAAACAACCGCTGAGCAAGCACCGTTAATGTGTGATGTAATTTTCACAGTAAGTGGTCATGAATTTCCCCCTTTTTTTGAATTGTACGTTTATCCCTGCTAGACTGTTAAAAACGAGATTTCATCATTACTATTTTTTTCCTAGTGTCTTCACTTTACTTACAAAACTGTACTGAAAAGAAATTTTGAAACACAGCAAAATCTATCAAAAATAACAAAATTAAGTGTTATTATTTCACTAAATTTAATATTAGCAAGAAAAGAACTGATTATCAGACTCCAAACGCATTAACACTTCTTCATTAATGCAACTCGCCTTGCACTGCAATTATATTGTCTACAAAAATACCGTATTTTCCAGAAGATAAGACTAATTTTTATCCAAAAAAGTTCGTCAAAATCCCCCTGCGTCGTAAATACCGAAAGTTTTTGTAATAAATACACATTTGTCGTGGATTAGGAACATCAAATAGAAGTCATCGCTCTTTCCACGTTTATAAGTGAGTCACGGAAAATTCTCATCAGCCGCACTAGGAATCGAACCCAGGGTATTCGAGTTACGTGCCGGACATGCTACCACTGCACCACAGCGGCCTCGAAATTCTCCAGACTCGCAAACGGCTAAACCAGATGGCAGGTTGCTTCTTTAGAGCCCCGCACAATGCTGAGGATTCACCAAAGAAGAACAGCAGCAACTGAGCAAATAACTAGAAGGCGAATGAATAATAAATACGCAGTTGACGCGGATTAGGAACATCAAATAGAAGTAATCGCTCTTCGCACGTTTTTTCCGTGACTCACTTATAAACTTGGAAAGAGCGATGACTTCTATTTGATGAAAAGTCTTTGTTATTACCATGAATGTACGCTGTTTATGAAAATTACAACACCAAGAAAAGAATCGCGCTATTCAATTGAAATTTATATCACAGATTCCTGATTTTACAGGAGATAACTGATTACATTTGTAGTGCACGGATTCTTTTTGCATCAAAACTCAATATCGTGTGAAGTCGCGTCGAGCAACAACAACATTCTCCACCACACGGCGTGGCATTGAATGGAAGAAATTTTTGATATCGTCCTGGGGAATAACCTGCCATACTGCTTCTATACGAGAAAAGAGTTCATCTGTGGTGACTGGCGGAGACGCTCGACTGGCCAGTGATTTATCTACCATATCCCAAACATGTTCGATCGGGGACATATCCGGTGAACGTGCAGGCCGGGGAAGAAGCAGTATCTGCCGGGCATGGACGAGGTCTTGGACATCCCGCGCCACAAGTGGCCGAGCATTGTCCTGCTAGAATATAGCTCCAGGACAACTTTGAAAGAAGAAACCTCTGCCTCTAGAACATCCCTTATGTATCGCTGGCTGTTGAGGGTTCACTCAATCCTTGTACATCTATTGAAAGATCACTCAATCGTGTCAGGCGAGATCGCGAATTGAACCCAACGGCGCCCCAAACTATGACGCTTGGCGTTGGGCCAGTATGACGCTGCAAGGTGGTGTTCACCGCGATGTCTTCGAACACGTATGAGACCATGTTTGTGCATCAAGTTGAATCATGACTCGTCGGAAAACACGACCTGTTGCCAATCAGCGCGCTGATCTGTGTTCCATACACCATTGCAGCCTGAGGCGTCTGTGATTGAAGGTCAAAGGAATGTGCAGCAACGGGCTGCTTGCGACCAGTCCTCTGTTAAGCAGACGACGTCGAACCGTGCTAGGGGACAAAGCCTGACCTGTGACAGTGCTTCACCGCTCAGCTACGGTCAAAATGTCGCTGTGCGATTGGTTACTGCCATGCAGTAGAATTGTCTGTCATAGCGTGCAGTCTTGCAATTTTGCTGTCCATTTACCGGATTCTGTGCATTCGAACCTGATTTGTCCACTGACGCCACTTTCGCACCACTGTACTGGCGTTTCATCCGTACGAGTGGCAATTTCACGGCAGGAAAATCCAGCTTCTCTCATCCCAACAATCCTTCCTGGCTCAAAGTCCGTCAGGTGTTTGTGATGCGAACTTCTTTGGCGAATGGGCATAGTGATTCACCAGAAACTCCCTTTCGTCTCAAAGTCAGCTCTTCGCTGATTGCAACGTCTCGTTTGAGCCAGCTCTTTATTTCCAAGACCGGACAGTTCAGGGGGTGCTACTCCGAAACCCGGAGCGCCTTTTCACTGACATTTTAATAATTTGCACGTCCGAACCTGTTGTACATATCCTGTAAGTTTCAAACTAATACCAGCAGTCCTTCATGGTGTTGTAATTTTCAAAAGCAGTAGTGTGTACAGTGCCGTCTTAACACTTCTGGAGGCCCCGGGCCGCCATATTTTTCGGGAGCCCTGACCTTATATATATATATCATCATCATCATCATCATCATCGTTAATTATTATCAATCCACTGCTGGGCGAAGGTCTCCCCAAGTTTCTTCCACAACGGCCTGTCTTGTGCCAGTCTCCACCAGGTTACTCCCGCATACTTTCGAATTTCATCCACCCATCTCCCATGTGGTCTTCTTCTGGGTCTTTTCCTGACCCTTGGAATCCAGTCTAAAATTTCAGCTGTCCATCGATGGTCTGTCCTTCTGGCAATATGTCTAGCCCATTGCCATTTCAGGAATTTTATTCTGATCATGATGTCTACCACTCTTGTCATTTTTCTGATCCACGAGTTCCTCTTCTTATCTCTCCTGGTTACACGAAGCATGCACCTCTCCATGACTCTTTGAGTTGTCTGCAGTCTTTGTATGTCTCTTTTAGTTAAGGTCCACGTCTCTGCACTATACGTAAGCACTGGAATGATGCATTGATCAAACACTTTTCTTTTAAGACATAATGGCATATTGCTCTTGAAAATTATACTGTTTCTTCCAAAAGCTCTCCAGGCAAGTTTTATACGCCGATTAATTTCTTCATCAATGTGTCCCACACTTGATATCTGCTGTCCAAGATAAACGTAGGTATTGGTTATCTTCAGCTTTTCCCCATCAATCGATAAATCTTCATTTCTTGTAAAAGCATTATACATCACTTTTGTCTTCTGAAAGTTCATTTTTAATCCCACTTCTTTACTCTTGTCAGCAAGTTCCTGGATCATACTCTGCAGCACTAATGGGATAGTTGCAAAAATGACTACGTCATCAGCAAAACGAAGGTGAGTTAGATAATTCCCATTAATCTTTATCCCTTTGTTTTCCCAGTTCAGAGATTGAAAGACATTTTCCAATGTGGCATTAAGGAGTTTGGGAGATATAGTGTCGCCTTGTCTCACTCCCTTTCCAATTTTTATGGGTGCTGTATTCTCAAATAGCCGAATCTTTGCACTTGCATTTTCATAGATGTTATTAATAATATTAATGTTGGCATCTTCAATACCGTAGGACGTGGACCTTAACTAAAAGAGACATACAAAGGCTGCAGACAACTCAAAGAGCATGGAGAGGTGCATGCTTGGTATAACCAGGAGAGATAAGAAGAGGAACTCGTGGATCCGAAAAATGACGAGATTGGAAGACATCATGATCAGAGTTAAATCCCTGAAATGGCAATGGGCTGGACATACTGCCAGAAGGACAGACCATCGATGGACAGCCGAAATTTTAGATTGGATTCCAAGGGACAGGAAAAGACCCAGAAGAATACCACATGGGAGATGGGTAGATGAAATTCGAAAATATGCGGAAGTGACATGGAGGAGACTGGCACGAGGCAGACCGTTGTGGAGGAAACTTGGGGAGACCTTCGTCCAGCAGTGGATTGATAATGTTTGACAATGATGATGATGATGATGATGATATATGTGTGTGTGTGTTTATACATGTACTGTGTGCAGCATATGGTATTATTACAATGTTATTATTTTCTTTATTCACACATGGTTATTATGTATATGCAACATATGAGAATTATTATATTCACCACCATCATCAGCATGTTATCCGAGAGGAGAAACATCCAATGTCCAATAATTTTTTTAATACCGCTTGAATGAAAAATGATGCATGACAAAATTGTAGAACTCCATTAAGTGTGCCAAATACACACACATTTAGTTGCTTAGTAAATTACTAGATAATTGGTGCTGAAAGATATGTTTCTTCCCCATTCTACAAATTATTCGACGAAAATTAAACTAAAAAATCAGAAGAAATAAACTAACCAGCGCCCTTTCTGGACAATATGACTCATCGGACAAAAATGCTGATATGCGGCCCCCGTCATTGTTATTTATTTAAACAGCAAAGATTGAATATATAGAAGTGGCCCATGTGGGCAAACCTCAGTGATATACATACTTGCGCTTTTTCGTGTAGATAGATCATATGTAGAGGATTTTAGGAAGGGAGTGTCTGACCCCAGGTCTTAAACAACCCTTAGAAATAGGAAGCTAGGAGATTTAGGCTAGAATACCCGATAGGAAAGTGACACGGAAGCGAAGTAGAAAGGGGGAAGAAGACGCCCTTATTTATTACCGGGGGGGGGGTCAGTACCCGGGGTCCGACGGCTTAACGTGCCCATCCGACGCATGGCGGATATTTAGTGGATCGAGCGTTCGTACCTGCCTGGGATCGAACCTGAGGTACGTTCCGCGGCAGTCACGAAAGTTGTCCACTAAGCCACCCGCGGCCCGTGTAGATAGATAACACAAGTGACTGTCTAAAAGAAAAAAGTTATTCAGAAGAAACTGCGATTTGTGCTTGGCCCTCATGACCCTCAAACTTCACTCACGTTCGGGATCGGGAGAGAGGTCTGCATTTTTTGTTTCTTGTTTTGTCACAAAAGATCCACTTTAACACCTGATCCTCCTCAGGAAATCGAAGCTATGAGCAAGGTTTGAAAAAAAAAAAAGGCGGAAGGACTTCCAACTTTCTGTATTGGTGTTTATTCTTTTCTATAAATAAAAAAAATAACCTTCTGGTGAGTGGTGAAAGTGTGATTTTTTGTAAACCCATAGGACTGTTGGGGCGTTGGGGGCCTCAGTTCAGGTGGGGGCCCTGGGCACTGGCCCCGTTGACCCACCCCTTAAGACAGCCATGAGTGTGCATGCACGTATGCTGCTATAAAGACAGTTAAATGAGTTAAAAATGTTATCACTTTCTCTTAAGTATTGTAACTGATATTCTTCCGCACTTTTTCTACAATGTTATTGTGTCCGGATTCTTGTATTCTAATATATAATTTGCTTGAGTCCTCCTCCTTCGTGCCACTTTTTAAGTCGTCTTAGCAACAACCGAGAAACAAATGTTTGTGACGTCACGTTTGCTTTTTGTGACGTCATCACATGCACGCGCACAGTCTACGCGTATATGACTTTGTTTTGTTGTCATAGCAAAAAAAAAAAAAAAAAAACAGCTACTGCTGTGACGTCATCTAATCCAAATCATTCTCACATGTCGTCAGAGATGCATTACGTCTCACGGTCAACACTTTAAAGATTCGAAAACTTTGTCAGGAATTTTGGTTCTATTATAGTTCTGTTTCATACAGGGTATATAAATAATAATAAAATTCATTGCTATTATTATTTATATAACCTTGATATGCTTTATTACGCTGTTTAACTGAAAAAGACGAACATTTATATACCGGTGTTCAAACTGTGTTATCCGTAACCGTTCGTGTTTAATGTTTTTTTACATCTTTTTTTCTTTCGTTCGAAGTTATTGTTTTTTTTTATCAGGTGTGTGCTGTTCGAAGTCATTTAATTCATATTGTGGTTCATTTGTCTCAAAACATCGACTTTGTTTGGCGTGAGTTTTAACATCAACACTGCAAATATGCCTCCTAAACGGAAAAAATCTGCTGAGGAAGTAGCTTTCCAGAAGGAAGCAGCCAAATGACGAAAGGCGGAGCAAGAAAGGGCCCTTCGGGAAAGTATATCTGCTGTACAAAGAGAATGCGATCGTAATCGTCATCGCGTAGCAAATATAACTCCTCAGCAAATTGAACGAAGTCGGGAACGACACCGAATTGCAAACATGACTTCAGAACAAATCGCACAAGTTCGCGAACGACTTCAGATTGCAGACATGTCACAATCGCAAATATTACGCCAGAGACGTGGTGTTACGATCCGCCGACAAAATCCACGAACTAGAAACCAAGCTGTTCTTGACGCAGTTAACGTTGTAGAACCAAATTTAGACGCTCATATCTGGTTCCATGGACAGTATTTGCGAATTTTGCCATGAAAAACATTTTGCGGCAGAACAGCCATCTGACAAACTTTTTACGCAAAGGCAGAGTAAAATTAGATGCTATAAGATCAGCCCCTGTTATTCAGCAGTTAAACAGCATCAACATTCGAAAAATATCATGGACAAAATAAGATCGATAAATAGCGCTTTGGCGTTTGTGTCCATGGTAGCTAACATTGCTCCGCCTCCTGGATACGGTTCCAGTTGTTTCCGAGTTAACGGACAAATTTACCATCGAGCAGGAGCTTTGCACTGCAAATGGGGACCAGAGAAAGTTTGTTCAACTGTATATATTGGACCCGGAAGAGGTTGGTGATCAAAAATGTGGAATAGGGAAAACGCCCACTGCAATCCAAGTCTGATGCAAGAGTTAAGCACTTTCATGTCTCAAAGCAATCCTTTTGTTGACGCATGCAAAATGCTTTATGAAGTTGAACAAGAAAGCATTAATGACGTCGCTCTGCATGACGTTCAGCCGGCAAAAATAGTTCTCGGAAAAGAACAGGGAAATTGATACAGGGTTCAAAGTCGGAAAAGAACAGGGGAAATTGATACAGGGTTCAGAGTCAGTGTATACGAAAATGTTTTGTTCCAGGAAGTGTTGACGAAATAGGGACTAAAGGTTTTACAAAACACATAACAGACAACCCGTATCAAATTCCATAACCGACTGCTTGGGAAATTTTCAGAAGGCTGTGAGCCAACGTCACCATCTATTGACGTGGAACTCCAAAACTCTACATTTCTGTACCATAAATTTTATTTTCCCCGTCATTATTGACGGGCATTCATCTAGTATACTATAATTTCATGTTTATCCATTGTAACTAAGCGTTCATGTTACTTACGAGCCAGAAATGCTATCATGCTGGACATGTGTATTTGTGCCCGGGTGCATAACTGTGCGTTCGTGAGTTAATGGTGTAAAATACAGTTCATGCTCATACCTTATACACTGAGTGGCCACTTTATTATGACCATCCCCTCAGTACTTCCTTGGGCCACCTTTTGCCTTTAATACTGCGTCGATTCTTCGTGCCATGGACTCCACGAGATGTTGATAGGTGGTTTGTGGAATCTGAGACCATGCTTGATAAATAGCACTTTCCAGGAGTGTGAGACTGCAGGGTTGTGGATCCAGCTGTCTGATGGCTCGTTCAACTTCATCCCACAAATTCTCAATGGGGTTGAGATCTGGAGATTGTGGGGGCCACCTAAGCAAGGTAAACTCACCGGCATGTTCCTGAAACCAATCCTGTATAAAACGAGCACTATGGCAAGACGCATCATCTTGTTGAAAGTAGCCATCGCCATTGGGATAAACCATTTCCATGACAGGATGCACTTGGTCCGCAACGATGTTTAGATATGATGTGCCAGTCAGACATTGATCAACACGAATTAAAGAGCCCAAAGCATGTCAGGAAAACATTCCCCAAACCATAACGTTGCCTCTACCAGCTTGAAGGGTTGTAGCAATGCATAGAGGGTCCATGCTTTCGTGCTGTTTCCGCCAAATTCTCACTCGGCCATCGGCATGATGCAACTGAAAATGTGATTCATCGGACCACATAATTTGTTTCCAATTATCGACTGCCCAATCCTTGTTCTCCTGTGCGAACTGGAGACGTTTTCTCTTGTTAACTGCAGAGAGCAAAGGTGTTCGAACAGGCCTTCGTCTGCTATATCCTATCCGATGCAGTGTACGGCTAACAGTGCGTGCATAGATCATTTGAGGGGATCCTTGATTAAGATGGTCTGTAATTTGCTGCACTGTTACCAGTCTGGACACTCACCGTTCCGCCCGAGCAGTCACTAGTCGATGACGACCACAAGTTGCAGGTAGAGACCCAGTTTTTTGGCTGATAGTCCAGTCTTTAAACACTTTAGCAACAGCTGCTCTGGAACATTTCACGAATGCGGCGGTTTCGGTGATACTCGCTCCATGGCTCCGAGCTCCTACAATCATCCCACGTTGTAAGTCCGTCAAATCGCATTTTTTTTACCTATCTCATCACCCAAAAATCACTTCTACTACTGTCGCAAGCACTAAGCTTTCCATTTTTTATACTAGCCTCGCCCTCTGGCGGCAACAGCGTGCAGCCATAGCTCATTTGCTTAAAACTCTCAGGTGGTCATAATAAAGTGTGGCTACTCAGTGTATAAGTTATACAAACCGGTATAAAACGGGCATAAAAGGACTATCATATTTTTTAAACTCAAAGTGATTGAGAAAAAAGGGTAAAAAATCGTATCTAAGGACGAAACATCACAACAGGCGCTCAATCCACCAGCAAACTGAGGGTACATAATTACTGCTAAAAAGTTTTCTATTTGCATAAAACTTCCGTAGAGGAACGCAAAAATATTATTCATTCACAGTAACATAAATTCTCTGGAGACGTAATATAGAAGCAGTTTTTAAAAAATCCATTCGTGATGCGTGCACTTTAACTGGAGAAACGTACCTTTATTTGCAGTTTATAACAAAAGATGCCGCCATATCTGACACTCTCGTTACCGTGCTGCTCACCAACAATGAGCAGAGGTCATCCCGTTCGCTTCTTTGACGGGTGTTTTTCATTTCGAACGGTTCATGGCAACTTTAGATTAAAAGAGATTTTCTCCGGTCCCAAGAATTGTTAGTATGCCACACAGTGCCGATAGTTTTTAATTAAGGCTATCTTACTTTGATACCTCAGTCAAGGCTATCTTACTTTGATACCTCAGTCATACGGCTAGGATGACCATTCGAACCAATAAAGGACATTGGCTGTGCGAAGGTGTGACTTCGATGGGCAAATCCTGCAGCACATTACGCCATTGGCTGATTCTCTATGTGGCGTTTCTCTATGTTGTATTTAATCAACGTTGTCATTCCTTGCTGAGTTCGCAAATTGCAAGGATTTAATTATTCACAAACTGCTGTCTTTACGCATAAAATTCGATTTTTTTTGTTAATAAAATTCTTTAATATGCCATTTTATTTTTTCCTTAAATGTTCCCAAAAAAATAAGGGTGCGTCTTTTATACAGTTGCGTCTTACATTCCGAAATATACGGTATTTATTGTAAGGCAATATAAGTATTCCTGTCTAACGATAGCAGCTTACAGAAATATAGATTTTCTGGGATCGTCTGACGGGCGCTTCATATGACTTTCATTTGTACGCCATGGTTTTTGAGCCTTCGCTTTCTCTGTCGCTCGGTTTTTACGTCGAGAACTGGGAGTTCAAATTTGGCCCACTCTTTTTCTATGGCCACTTTCTTTCTCACTGACCACCAACACACGACACTGCTTACCCTCGGGTGATTCTTTTGTCCCCTCCCTAGCTGGGAGGTAAAAGCTAAAGACAGACACTACCATTCATGATGGAGTCGAGGGACATTCTCTCATACATGGTCTGCAGTAATTGAAGAGCCAGGTAATGAATAGGTTTTCCCACAGATGCTCAATTGGGTTTAAGTCTGGGGAATTAGGGGGCCAGAGAAGTACTTTGAAGTCTTCATCGTGCTCTTCCAACCACTCTCGGACATTTCTAGCTGTGTGAGACGTCGCATGGTCGTGTTGGAAGATCCCATCCGCTCCAAGGAAAACAATTAGTATGTGTGGGGGTGTACGTGGTCTACAAGGATGGATTCATAACGAATTCTGTCCATAGTGCCTTCGACAGGTATGAGTGGACCCAGAGAATGCCACGAAAACATTACCCAGACCATAACGCAGCAGCTTGTGTTCTTCCAGCAATTGTTGAAGAGTGTTCGTCCTCCGATGTTTCTCGCCTTATGCGCCAACGTCCATCCGTTCGATAAACAGAAAACGTTACTCATCGGAGAAGACAAAGCTTTGCCAATCAGCGGTAGTCCAATTCCGATGCTGACGTGCAAATGTAAGCCTTTTCTTCCGATGCACCTTCGTTAGCATAGGTGCCGTGACCATCCGCTTGCATCGGAGCCCCATGCGCAGCAGGGTTCGCTGAACTTCCGTTTTAGACACACTTCCGGTAGCCCACAGGTTCATTCGGCCAGTCAGTTGCTCCACTGTAGCGTGCCAATCGGCCCGCACGCACCTTCGCAGCTGACGTTCACCTTTCATATCAATGGCACGTGGTGCTCCGCAGGTTCCACATCGCTTATTCGCAATGGTGCCATTTCTCCAATCACGATACACTTTAACCACAGCAGCACAAGAACAGTTAATAAACTGCGCTGTTTCAGAAATACTGCCACCCTTGGCCCGAAAGCCGATAATCATCCTCTTTTGCAAATCTGATAAATCGCTCCTTTAATCTATGACAGCAACGAGTGATATGTTTTCAGAATGCCTACAGCACACCTTATATACCCTCCAAGCCAGCTCACGACATGTCCCTTTTTTCATTGGCTACGCGCTGTTGACGTCAAAAGTAGGAGGTGGTCACAAAAATGCTGCTCGACTGTATATATATATATATACACAGGCTTACATCTGGTACTACGTTCACCTCTTTCGGCTAATTAGATTACTCCTTATTTGTTTAACTTTCTTTTACACCAATTCAATATTACTTATTTTGTGTTCCTTCTGTTCGTATTTCAGTCTCTCGAGTTATAGTAGCTTTACTCAGCCAGGTTGTAGTATTCACCCCGTCTTCAGGTAAGTTATAGTTTCCTAACTTTATTACAATTTTTGTAATTTTGGGAAGGTTTCTTATTTCACTTTTTTTATATATCAGTGGCTTCGGGAGCATGCTCAGTCGACTATTCTTTTTCCTAGTCGTTTACTGATATTAGAAAAGCCACTCCTCCAAGTTGATGCTCTCTTAATGAAGATAGATTGGTTTTCTAATTTATGTTTCCTACGTTCTTCAATTCACCATTCATATAAATGCTCGAACTTTGAATAATTATATTCGATATACCTTTGTCTCCTTGTTAGTTTATCACTATTCTATACATATACTGTATATATAGCATAAGAAAGTTAAATTTTCACTCATGTAATATAATATAAACCACAACAAAACTGCGCAATGCTGCAAGTATTAGATGTAGTTAGTGTATGTAAAAGAATATTAACATACAAGCAATCTACCCTCATAAACAAGCAAATAGGGCCAAAAGCCTCCAGATAAAAAACAAACAAACTATAAAGTGATTAACAAAATGACAAAACAATGTTAAGAAAATATTTATAAAAGCATTTACTCAGAACCCCTGGATCACTCTTCAGGAAAAGACATCCAGAGGCCCTGAGCACACAAATTTAGTTCAGGTTTCATGAGAATGCAAAAATCTCAAAAAAGCAATAATGGGCATCCAATTTAAAATTTTGTGTTGTACATTTTGATGCATTCTGTCTTCCCTACCTGAACTATAGAAAATACAAAAGGGTCACTAGGAATAAAATTGAACTAAAAGATGAACTATAAAACACCTTACAAAACCAATAATGTTACATGAACTGTTGTATAAACGAAAAATAATCATCAAAACGTAAACTGAGTCATATTGGTTTGAAAACTGAGTCATATTAATACAAAAGAGTCACTAGGAATAAAATTGAACTAAAAAATGAACTGAACTGTTGTATAAACAAATAAGAATCATCAAAACGAAAACTGATCATCAAACGAATCATCAAAACGAAAGATTAAAAGACAGTAACATAAATCCTTCCACCAAACCCTTCATGAGATAAACATAGTCATTCGTAGAGAGTCGCGGTTAAGACGCAAATCCAAGTTGGAAAATTAAACTCCAGGTGTGTTCAGAAACCCAAGTGAACACATTTAGCTGTAATTTCCTAGGTACATTCTGAAATAATCCAATTTCTATAATGTCGAATAAGTGTTTTTAGTGGATGTAAAGAACTGGTGTCATAAGTCTCCGGGCGACTCGGAGGAAAAACTTTTTAAGTGTGGCCCTAAGAAGTGGTTAGTATAAAAATAATTTAGGGTGTAATGTTACAAAGTCTGATCTTGAAGGTGGATTGTAGACTGTAAGTAGATAAGAGATCACAAAAATAAAATTTTCAAAATTTTAGTGGATAAGAATTAATTTTCAAAGTGGGAAAAAAACTTTTTTAACTGATTGTCTCTGTTATTGCAGATGCGAGTGATACGTAGAAATTGAGACATTATAATGTTTCTATGTATTGTTCTTGGAATTCTTGAAGTTCAAACACTCAGTAATTTAGGAAAAAATTAATTTAGGAAAAATTTCAGTAATTTAGGAAAAATTTATTTTTTTATCAAATACATCTATTGAGAATTTTCTACGCCTTTCTGTAGGTCCGAAAAAGCAATCTCAGAATTCTTGTTTGTTTTTTCCAGAACCAAGCTCGGAGGATAACAATCCCGCATATTAAAAGTCTTCTTTTGAACACAGAAACTGATGAGGTCATCAACATATCTAAAATTATGAACATGCTCCATAACAATCTTTCTCTCATAATAATGCAGAAATAAATTGGCTAACAGGCTTGAAAAAGAAGTACCCGTAGGGATACCTTGTTTTTGAATCATTATTCTATTTTTATCATAAATATAGTTGTGGAAGACACAAAAAATTCAAAGGTGTCCCCAATATTCCTTGCTGACCTTCAGAAGGTGACCAAATTCTTCAAAATACCATTGGAGAACTGTATGTAGATCCTGTAAACCGATAGAAGTAAACAGATTATTGAAATCATATGTATTAATTTCACCTTTAAAAGGCTGATTATCCTTGATAAACTGTACGATTTTTTATTGTCTGTAATAATCCAAGTTGCATCTTGAATATTATTGTAGATAATCTGCAACAGTTCTTGAAAAATTTTGCCAGCTTTATTATTGTAACTATTGAAACCGCAGGTGATGAATCTGAAACACAATGGAACTTTATGAAACTTAGGAGTGGCAAAAAATGTATGGAAATTCAATCTTGGATTCTTGACATCAGGACATTTTTCAGTTTGATAGTTTTTTTCATTACTCAGTTCTTTTGACAAGATTTCATAACATAATTTTTTGCAAATGAAAGCAGAATTACCCCCACATTTATCAATGGGTGCAATAACGTACTTGCTTTTTAGCTGTTCAATTTCTTCATTAATTTCTTTCCATCCCTTTAGGAAATGGTTTCTGTTATAGAACCTCTCAATATATACAAAAGATCTTCTCTAGTACAGCTGTAATCCAGTGGAAAAAATTTTGTACAGGAATTCCAAAACTGTCAGACAAATTATAAATAAAGCAATGTACATCCTTGGTAATATTACTTTCTATAGTATCAAGTGAAATGAAAATCTGTGGTCTGTACTTCATGCCTGCATCCATGATTTTCCTTAAATTAGTATTGGTAACAATATTTAAATTCCCTGTGAGAACATGTCCATAATATTTGTCAACAGAGCAACTGTCCTCATGGCAAAAACAGGGTAAATTCTCTAAATCATTGTCTCCAAGGTTCTTGCAAAATGCATTATAGTTAAAAAAATTTTTACCAAGGGTTGGATCAAGTTTAAATGCATAAACAACTCCACAGATGTCCCCAATTGGAAATATTGAAGCATATTTATTGCTTCAATATTTATATATACACTGCTGGCCACCCAAAATTCAACACCAAGAAGGAAGCATCCGATTGGCCTGAAATTTGCAGTATGCGTCGCCCGCGAGAGGACATGCAAACGATTAGCATTGCACGGCATATGCAAATCATGTGCGCCCGGCACGCCGTAGAGAAGCACTATAAGAAGGGTGCACAGAAGACGGGGTGTAAGTAGTGGAAGTGTGTTGTGCTGCCGGACCTGTGCATTGGAAGCTTCCTGATGCCTCGTCGCAGAATACGGCAGTCATTCCAGCACGTTTCAGAGTTCGACAGAGGACGAATAGTGATTTATCGCGACAGCGGTTTATCGTACCGAGACATCGACGCCCGTGTGGGACGACATCCAGCCACAGTGAGGCGAGTATGGATTCGATGGGTGCAGAAGGGACGGACGGACCGACGTGAGCGATTGCCGCAGGCGCGGCACACAACCGAACGAGAGGACCGGCATATTGTGCGGCGGGCATTGACGGCTCACACCGCCACATCATCAACGTTAGCGCAGGATTAGGGTGTGTTGCGCAATAACCTGTGTCCGCACGTACCGTTCGGCGTCATCTGCAGGAGCGGGAATTTGTCGCACGGCGCCCATTGCTCCGATTACCATTGACGTTACATCACCAGCGAGTGCGGCGACAGTGGGCCGTTGAACACCACACCTGGACTACGGATTGGCACGACATTGTCTTCTTCGACGAATCCCGCTTCTGCCTGCAACACCACGATGGTCGGACCCGCGTGTGGCGGCACCGCGGCGAGAGACTGTATGACGCCTGCATTATGCATCGCCATACCGGTCCGTCGCCTGGCGTTATGGTTTGGGCGCAATTGGATATGACACCCGCACCCCTCTGGTACGCATCACCGGTACACTCAACAGCCACCGCACCATCTCCGACGTTTTGGAGCCTGTAGTCCTCCCTTACATGCAGGACCTCCCAGCGGCCACGTTTCAACAGGACAATGCGCGCCCGCACGTGGCACGCATCGTGCAACAATTCTTCGCGGCCCACCAAGTGTCACTGCTGCCGTGGCCTGCCTGTTCTCCCGATATGTCGCTCGTCGAACACGTCTGGTCGGCGATCGGCAACCGAGTGGCCCAGCAAGCACCACCTGCGGGTACGCCTGATGAACTGTGGCAACGTGAGGAAGCAGCCTGGACCGACATACCCCAAGCCCACATCCAAAGCCTCTTACGTTCGATGTCGCAGCGTGTAGCGGCCGTTATTGCCAGCCATGGGGATCACACGAACTATTGATATATATATCATCATCATCATCATTGTCAACCATTATCAATCCACTGCCGGACGAAGGTCTCCCCAAGTTTCCTCCACAACGGTCTGTCTTTTGCCAATCTCCTCCATGTCACCCCTGCATACTTTCGAATTTCATCCACCCATCTCTCCCATGTAGTCTTCTTCTGGGTCTTTGCCTGTCCCTTGGAATCCAATCTAAAATTTCGGCTGTCCATCGATGGTCTGTTCTTCTGGCAGTATGTCCAGCCCATTGCCATTTCAGGGATTTCACTCTGATCATGATTTCATCCACTCTTGTCATTTTTCGGATCCACGAGTTCCTCTTCTTATCTCTCCTGGTTACACCAAGCATGCACCTGTCCATGCTGCTTTGAGTTGTTTGCAGCTTTTGTATGTCTCTTTTAGCTAAGGTCCACGTCTCTGCACCATACGTAAGCACTGGAAGGATGCATTGATCAAACACTCTTCTTTTAAGACATAATGGCATATTGCTCTTGAAAATTATGCTGTTTCTCCCAAAAGCTCTCCTGGCAAGTTTTGTACGCCGATTAATTTCTTTATCAATGTGACCCTCACTTGAGATCTGCTGTCCAAGATAAACATACGTATCTGTTATCTCCAGTTTTTCACCATCAATCGATAAATCTTCATTTCTTGTAAAAGCATTGAACATCACTTTTGTCTTCTGAAAGTTCATTTTTAATCCCACTTCTTTACTCTTGTCAGCAAGTTCCTGGATCATACTCTGCAGCTCTGATGGGGTAGTTGCAAAAATGACTACGTCATGAGCAAAACGAAGGTGCGTTAGATAATCTCCATTAATATTTATCCCTTTGTTTCCCCAGTTCAGTGATTGAAAGACATTTTCCAATATGGCATTAAAGAGCTTGGGATATATGGTGTCAACTTGTCTCACTCCTTTTCCAATTTTTATGTGTGTTGCATTTTCAAACAACCGAATCTTTGCACTTGCAGTTTCATAGATGTTATTAATAATATTAATGTACGCATCTTCAATACCGCAGGATTTCAGAGCCATTGTAACTGCTGATGGTTTCACCGAATCAAAGGCTTTTTCATAATCGATAAAAGCCATGCACAATGGAAGTTCATATTCCCTCGCTCTTTCAATTAGTTCTCTCAGTACGTGGATATGATCTATTGTGCTGTAGCCACTCCTGAATCCAGCTTGTTCTCTCGGTTGAGCCATGTCCAGTGTCACCTTCAAGCGGTGTGAAAGAACTTTAGTGAAGATTTTATAAACCACTGATAGGAGGCTCATAGTTCTGTAGTTCCTGAGATCCTCAATGTCACCTTTTTTATGTAGCAGGATCATTGTAGTGTTGTTCCAATCCTCAGGAATCTTCCCTTCATTAAGGCATCGAGTGAAAATTTGGGCGAGTACTGTTTCGATTTCTCCACTTGCTTCTTGTATGATGTCTACAGTAATTCCACCTTCTCCTGGAGCTTTTCCCCGCTTCATGTTCTTGATTGCATGTGCAACTTCTGCTGGGAGGACTGGAAGAACTCCGATACTGGTACCGTTCATGATGTCTGAAGTACATGTATCATCCCTTTTATATAATTTGGAGCAGAAATCTTTCACTCTTGTTAAAATTTCACCTCTATTTCTTGTTACAGAACCATCTTCTTTTCTCAGTGCCATAATCTGTTTTCTTCCCTTACTGAGATGTCCCTTTGCTATCTTTAGGCTTTGGTTGTTTTCAATTGCTCTCCTTACTAGTTCACAGTTGAATTTCCTTACGTCTTCAGTGATACTTTTTCGTACTGTCTTGCATAGCTCTATATATTCCACTTTGGAAGTAACATATTCTTTAGTTGTCCTCATCTCTCTTCTTTTTTGCATCAACATTTTAGTTTTTCCTGATAATTTGTTCACATGCAACTTGTTCTTAGACCCAGCTAATTTTGTTGCTGTTTCCACAAGAGCTTTGGTTACTTTTCTGTTAACTTCAGAAATATCCACTTCTTCCGATGTTAGGTCTTCTAAAGCAGAGAATCTGTTCTTCAATTCCAACTTTAAGGCATTATGGTGTTTTTTAAGGTTGGTTATGTCAATACATTTTGTTTGTCTTATGAGCTTGCCGCGTTCGAGTTTAGTGTTGAGATGCATCTTACATCTCGCCAATCTATGGTCACTACCTGTGTTGAACTTGTGTAGCACACAGCAGTCTTCTATGACGAATTTTTCGTTACACATTATAAAATCAATTTCACTTGTCGTCGTCCCATTTGGATGTCTCCATGTCCATTTCCTGTGTGGCTTTTTCTTGAAAAAGGAGTTCTAGATGAAAAACCCTTCTGGCTCTGCAAACTCTACGAGAGTATTTCCACGCTGGTTTCTGTTGCCGTGACTGAATTTACCTACTGAAGTTTCATTCTGTTGCCGTTGCCCTCTTTTTGCATTGAAATCTCCCATAATTATGTTTAAGTGCTGCTTACCTTTATTATTTAGATGACGAATTTCCTCATAAAATTCTTCAATTTCTTCTTCAGGATGACTTGGTGGCGTCATAAGTTTGAATAATCTGAGCCTGGTATCTTCTCGAGAGTTGGATAACGAGTCGTGCAGCTCTGTCAGAGGAACGTTCAACTTCTACAACTTTATCCTTCAGTTTCTTGTTTATTATAAATCCAACACCACTAGTTCTGCCAGTATCAGTCCCACGATAGTAGAAGAGATGTCCACTTTTCAGTTCAATGAGATCTTCTCCTTTTCTCACTTAGCCCGACGATGTCCCACTTGATCCTTTGTAGTTCCTCTGCCAATTCAAGAAGCCTTGCATCAGAAGATAGGGAGCGTCCATTATACGTAGCCAAGGTCAGCATCAGATGGCAGCCTAGTCCGGACCTCCGAGGATTCTGAGCACCCTCTGCCTTCATGTCGCACTGGCCGCTGCCTTGGCCAGGTACGTTCCAGCTGCCGGAGACTGAGGGCCAAGATTTAAGTTGTGGAGTCATTTTGGAGGGGTTTGACCATAACTCACCACGCTGGCCAAGCGGGTTGGTGAGTGTGGGATAGCATTTCCTCTAATCCCGGTGGTATAGTTATACCGCTATTGACGGTCGTTAGAGCCCCTTAAGTGGGAACAGGATGTACCACGAGAAGGCGGGGTTTACATTTGTCAAGGAGAGGCTGTGATGTTACGCATCACCTGACCTTACATGGAAGACTCCTGAGGATTGGAACAACGCTACAATGATCCTGCTACATAAAAAGGGTGACATTGAGGATCTGAGGAACTACAGACTTATCAGCCTCCTATCAGTGGTTTATAAAATCTTCACTAAAGTTCTTTCACTCCGTTTGAAGGTAACAGTGGACATGGCTCAACCGAGAGAACAAGCTGGATTCAGGAGTGGCTACAGCACTATAGATAATATCCACGTACTGAGAGAACTAATATAAAGAGCGAGAGAATATGAACTTCCATTGTGCATGGCTTTTATCGATTATGAAAAAGCCTTTGATTCGGTGAAATCATCAGCAGTTACAATGGCTCTGAAATCCTGCGGTATTGAAGATGCACACATTAATATTATTAATTACATCTATGAAAATGCAAGTGCAAAGATTCGGCTGTTTGAAAATACAACACATGAAAATTGGAAAAGGAGTGAGACAAGGTGACACCATATCTCCGAAACTCTTTAATGCCACATTGGAAAATGTCTTTCAATCACTGAACTGGGAAAACAAAGGGATAAAGATTAATGGAGATTATCTAACCCACCTTCGTTTTGCTGATGACGTAGTCATTTTTGCACCTACCCCATCAGAGCTGGAGAGTATGATCCAGGAACTTGCTGACAAGAGTAAGGAAGTGGGATTAAAAATGAACTTTCAGAAGACAAAGTGTTGTTCAATGCTTTTACAAGAAATGAAGATTTATCAATTGATGGAGAAAAGTTGGAGATAACAGTCACGTACATTTATCTTGGACAGCAGATATCAAGTGAGGGTCACATTGATGAAGAAATTAATCGGCGTACAAAACTTGCCTGGAGAGCTTTTGGAAGAAATAGCATAATTTTCAAGAGCCATATGCCATTATGTCTTAAAAGAAAAGTGTTTGATCAATGCATCCTTCCAGTGCTTACGTATGGTGCAGAGACGTGTACCTTTAACTAAAAGAGACATACAAAGGCTGCAGACAACTCAAAAACGCATGGAGTGGTGCATGCTTGGTGTAACCAGGAGAGATAAGAAGAGGAACTCGTGGATCCGAAAAATGACAAGAGTGGAAGACATGATCAGAGTTAAATGGGCTGGACATACTGCCAGAAGGACAGATCATCGATGGACAGCCGAAATTTTTGATTGGATTCCAAGGAACAGGTAAAGACTCAGAAGAAGACCACATGGGAGACGGGTAGATGAAATTCGAAAGTATGCGGGAGTGACATGGAGGAGACTGGCACAAGACAGACCGTTGTGGAGGAAACTTGGGGAGACCTTCGTCCAGCAGTGGATTGATAATGGTTGACAATGATGATGATGATGATGATATATATATGTATGTATGTATGTATGTATGTATGTATGTATGTATGTATGTATGTATACATACATACTGCGTATACCTAGTATAATAATACTAATGGCTATGCTATACAATGCAACAGAGTGTGCTGCCACTAGAGGCGAAAACGTGTCCTGTTTCGTTTATACATTTTTTCAGTTCTACGCTAATTTTACTTGATCCCTTGAAAAGCGTGCAAACGGGATTCTTCCGTGTATCCTTTTCGCAATGGGAATTTTGATGCTTTAAACAAATTTGTAAAGTAATAAATAAATACATCGCTCTTAACCACGTTCTAGAAACACACAGCAACCGAAAAATTGTTTTTCAGCCGCCGCTGTGGAATTGAACCAACAGAATTTTATAGAACGTGGTTAAGAGCGATGTATTTATTTACTTGTCGACACGTATTTGGAGTATTTTCAATTTGTCAAGTAAATTTATTTTTCCGTACAGAGCTTTTGTGCATTGTTATTTCAAGAGCGCGGAAATCTTTTGTACTGTTAACAAATAAGACTCGAGGGGAGAAATACCTTTTTTTTTATTATGGGTATTTCCCCAAAAATTATTTTATTGCAAACCCACTTTCACTGAAATTCAAAAATATACAAATTTAGAAAATCCATGTTTTGTCGTTTATATTATCCAATTCTGATCCACAATCTTATCATTATAAACTGCCCACCCTTCCGATTCTTTTCATCAGATCGTTCTGTAATCGCGAACATGAAACAGGCCTTCGCAGACTGACAAAATTTAATTAATGGTTCACACGTGAAAATAATTACGTGTCAATTGAGTGTAAAATGGGACATGCAGATCTGAAATATCGACGTATGCAATCCAACTATCGAGGGAACGTTTGGCTTTGGCTGGCTAAGTATGTTTACACGGCACGTTTAATTACATGAATTGCCTGTTGTGACGATGATGGTTACTCTTTGGACCTTGGTCGACTAGAATCAGGAAGCACTCAGTACCAAGAAATCCGAGCTTATCGGAAAGGTGCTGCTGCTGTTGTTTGTTGGGGGCGCCAGCCTGACCCTAAATGCTTGTTATCGCCGGCGCTCTAGGAAAACATTCATGTAATCTTTCCCTCTCGCAAAGCGCAGTGACCGACAAAACCTTAACCAATTCATCTCTTTTTATTTCGCAAGGGAACTTGAATGTACTCACACGAGAGAAGCACGTGGCCAACACAAGAAATAAAATTTCCATTAGACCCTGGGAAACAGTCACTTGAACTAGATGTTATTTAAGTCTTTCAGAATTAAAATCATTGATAAGGAATCATTAACATCTGCATACTCGATATCAGAAATTGTGAATAGGTCAGACCTTTTTTACAGTGGTTAATTACTCGGATCGTTATTACCACGCCCCTGGTAGTACGGTGGTCGCGAAATACTTAATCTTCGTCTAATTGGATAAACAGTGAGGTTGCGTTCCCATAAATGTAAGGAACCCAATCTCAAAGTTTACGGACGTCGCGTTGTGTTTCATATAGGCTCGTTACGAGGTATTCGTAAAAAACCCATATGCCGCAAATTGTGAGTTAGAGAAATATACACAGCCTAGAAAAGTTAGCTACACCGGGTTAAGTAATAAACAATGTTTATTATAAGAAAAAGTATGTATAAGCAATACATCCTTCAGGTGGAGGCAAAATAAAAGTTACGTTAAATTAAAAATATTGGAATTAACCATGTTGACTGGTCCACTGCTGCGTAAGCCTGTTACACCCCTGAGCTTAACTTTAAATTAAATCCCTCAATCTATTTCGAGGAGGCATAGCGATCATGCATATGTATATATTCAGTTAACGTTGGAACTGGAATTGGGGAAAATAACATCATCTTACCTTCCTTCGGTTGCGTTGTCGCTCGTTGAAGCCCCACACTGATAGATGAAATCTATCGAGGATGCTGACTCCGGATCTATCTATCGCGTTATATGGGTACTGAGCCTCCGTCTCATCATCGGTATTCTCTCTTTACCTCGCTGAATAATCTTTCTGACTCGCTATCCTCTCATTTTCGAATATCTCTGAAATTGTCCTCCGACTATTATGCGTGAATAAACATCTGTGTCGATATCTGTCTGTGAATCCCCGTTTCGAATATGAATCACTGACTATATGAATCTCTCCTACTATGTCTTTTTTTCTGCCTATATAATTTCGTCCCTTTAATTTTCCACGTGATAGGGGCGTGCCTACAACCTTCTAAGAACTCTTCGCCTGGGGTCTGGATTGGTCAGCTGAGCTGACCAGTGCTCGAGCTTAGTGGCTATTGGTTGGCCCTCTGGTACACTTCGCTACCTTTTCGCTGCAGCTGGCCTGTTGGGCAGGTGAGGCTTTTGCGAATTCAGTGGGACATAATTCTGCGCTCGGATGAATAGCGAAGAATTTGAAGGGGCTTTCCTCTGACAGAGTTACGACTTTCCTGTGACACCACGATGTACTTTACGACTTTCGCTGGTGCCTCCTTCATCGAGATGATGGTCGTAAACCCAACTCGCCTTTTCATCTGACCTCGTTTCGGACTCTTTCATGTGCACTCTTGAAATGCCGGGATGTATTGTCCCACCAGCAACACTAGCACTGGGGCCATTTCGTAAATTTCGTGAATGCCGTGCTTCTTCTCACAAGAGTGGAAAGCAGATAAATTCCTTGGTCATTCTCCACTTGTGTCCGGGCAAACTGCCTTGACCACCTGGTTTTTCTGCTCCAGTGGGGAAAAGGGGGGTTGTGAGGCAGGAAGGGAGCAAAGGAAAAATAATTTAAATTAAGTAAAACATAATTAAGGTAAATTACTCCTGGTCTTTGTATTTAATTAGGCCGCAAACAATGTGACCCGAACTATGAAGTAGTTCCGCGGCAACATCGTGAGTGTTTTGAATCATACTCACGATTATTAATGCCTTGCATCGTTACTACGATTGCGAAGATCGTAAATCTTGCTTTCATGTTGTAAATATCTACAATTCTGGTAGTTAATATTTTGTATAATGCTAATTATTAAGAATCTCCTGCTAACTAGAATGAATATTTTTGATGATTATATAAACATCTTGGATTGTTATCATTAATAATTTTAACAATGGACACAAAGTGAATTTCTAACATCTTAAATCATGGCCACTGTTTTTAATGATTAAATTATGTCCACGATTTCATATATCGCTGATCTCTAAAACTGTTCTTTCAATGTCTTAAAAATATATCAATTATAATGACTACTTTGAAGCATACCAAAGATAAAGAATCATGAGTACATCAGGTCGTGCTTACCGTGATGAATCTCTTGAATCTCACTGAAAGGACAAATTATTACGTACGCCCACCTAATAGCCGGTGGCACCACCTTCTGCACGCAGGACAGCATCCAAACGTCGTCGTACGGACGCATTGAGGTTCCGAAACACAGACTCGGGTAATGCTGACCAACATTCTAAGAGTACTTGGCGTAAAGCAGGCAGAGATGTTGGTGGGGATGGTTGATCACGAACAGCTCGTTCCAATATGTCCCATAAATTATCTATGGGGTTGATGTCCGGTGAGCGAGGGAGCCATGCGAGTGTGGTAAGCTCACTGCTATGCTCCTGGAGCCAAACGGCCGCTAGACTGGACCGATGGGATGTAGCATTATCCTGTTGAAAGATCGGAACTTGGTTCGGACAGAAGCACATAATGAAAGGGTGGAGATGGTCGGTCAGGAGCTGCCCGTTGTTAGAACCAGCGACGGACGACTTAAGAGCTACCAAGGGACCCAGGCCTGACCACGTGAAAGCTACCCAAACAGTTACACTGCCTCCACCGACCTGTAGTATCCCAACGTTGCATGCAGGGTCCGTAGCTTCGTGTGGTTTACTCCACACACGCTGCCTGCCATCAGCACGATAGAGTGTGAAACGGGATTCGTCAGACCATATGGCGGGTTTCCAATCATCCATGCTCCAGTTTCGATGGGCCTTCGCAAACCGCAGCCGAATCATGCGATGCTGCACAGTTAACATCAGGACACGATGTGGTGGTGGTCGACTGCCCCAGCCGAGTTGTGCCATGTGTCGACGGATTGTCTTTCAGCATAGGCTTGTGGATGCTCCTTCATTAAATTGTGACGTGATTAGCTGCAAACAAGCCTTCCGATTCGCTTGTACGATGTGGGCTAATCGTCGACGCCCTCGATTATCCAATGTACTTTTACGGACACATTTCATCCGACTGTTAGCTGTTTTACCGGATTTCGCATACTCCTGGTACACACTTGTCACGGTTTGTCGCGGAATTCCCAATAGTTGCGCGGATTGAACATCCGGCCTTCCTGGTTCCCACGACTTGACCTCGATCAACCCCACTTGAGTCTCGTCCTCGACCCATGCTGGCATCTGACGGAATGTATTCCTGTGGGTACCAACCCACTTCATTTATAGCCTCAATCGATTTTCCTGCACACCGCGATTTGCTGCTGTCCTGCTGCTTTGCGTATTTTTACCAGGGTGTACTGTACGTAATAATTTGTCCTTTCAGTGTATATGCTGATATTGTTACAGGTTTGTTCATTGGGTTACTTTCAGTATAAGTACCCTGTCGCGTTGGCTTCGTCTGGCCTTCGCTTGTAAGGAAATTAAACAGTTCCGGGTTTTTAGTTCTGAATGCAAAACTCGCTCTTCTGCAGTGGTGCTCTTTATTCAGCGCTGTATATGGAGAAGGTCATGGATGAGCTTGCTTGATTTCTGTATTATTCCTTTTATTATTTGCACATTGATCTGCACCTGTTTATTCTATCTGGCATCCTTCGCGGTTACCTCCAAGGCCGGATTCAGATGAAATTTGCACCTCGGCTGTTTTTTAAAATCCCCCCCCCCTCTCTTTGATACTCATTATTTTTCTTTTATATATTGATATTTTGTTAGAAATTTTCGGATGATTTAAAACTCAAATTTTCGTATTTTATTTTGATAAAATCTTTAAAAAGCGCCGTTATTTTTATTATTGCTTATTATTTATGAAATTTTAAAACGATCGTATAAAATTTAAAGAAGTAAAGTAATCACTCAATCAATTAGCAACAATGCGGCAAGGTAAAATGGTAAGTTCAGTGAAATTCATTGAAGTTCTCTAATGATGCACAAATAAATTGCACATATTAATGGGAAAATTCGCCCCTCAAAGATTCACCCCTGGGCTGTAGACCCCCCCCCAACAATACGGTACTGGTTCGATCTATCATCCCGGCATCGGACATTCTCCATCCCTACTGTCCTCTCGTCTTCCGTTCTTTTTCTGCAGGGAGCCGGAAATCTCTCTCCGTCGGAAGGAGAAATCCCCCGATCTCAACTTTTACCTTCAAAGCTAGACGCAGACTCTCTTGTTTTTTCTCCCTTCTGCCGAAGGAGCGCGAGCTACTTTTATTGTTTCTTTTGTACCATCTAGATAACTGCTAAGTGCTCATTATCGCCACTTTGATCCTTATCGTAAGGAATACCTCGTCAAAATCTAAAGTAAGAAAAAGCCATGTGCTCGAATCTTTTCCTAAGCGAACTCTGATGCTACAAAACCTTTATGCCATTCACTCACAGAGTAATAAAGTAATTATAAACTAAACCTCATGAACAGCCGACCCCAGGAATGCCCACTCCGAACACCAGAAGTATAGAGCGACTGGTGAACTCCTTTCTCTCATGAATGTCTAGTTAAAAAGTAGGAAAGTGTACCTATTGAATAGTTCCTCAAAAGGCGGTTTCAATGTTGCATTACTTTACTGTTCTGTGATTAATAAAGTAATGCAACCTTTTAAGTTTGAGGTGATATCAAAGATGGTTATTAATGTTAACTGTAGCAATTACTGAGCCCAGAGTAAAACAGTATCTTCGGTCATACCACAATGATGGCTCTGAACGGAATTACCGTATAGTTGATGATATGGAGTATAAGTTGAATGGGTTAAATTTTTCAGTTTCCTTATTTTCATTCATAAATGAGTCGATCTTGAGTATAAATTCAGTTAGTGTTCCACAATAATGTACTATATTTTTCATGTTTCAGTAAATGGTAAAAGGAAGAGAAAAGGAGGTGACCAACACTTTTCTTTTCTGCAAAAAGCTGAATTCTGTACGCTTTTTTCTTTTTTTTTTTTTTTACGAACTGACGCTGTCCAGTTCGTAAAAAAGAATTCTCTCCGATCGACCAGTCGAAAAATCCGTCGCGCGTAGGTGAAAAATTAAAAAAGTCACACAAATGTGTTTAATCCGAGTGATGCCTTCAACGTGAGAGTCCGTTTCTTTTTCTCACAGAGTCCGATTGAAATCATGTATACCCAGAAGTGATGAAGAAACAACCAGACATTCGTGGATATTTGTATTTGACAGTAGCGAAAATCCGTCAGAAATCGTTATTACGACATGAGTTTGTAAGTTCCTATTTTCCTGGAATGACGAACCTACTACGAGTCTCACCAAGTGAGTTTGGAGTGGTGGCTCATTCTAAATACACTGCTGGCCGCCCAAAATGCAACACCAAAAAGGAAGCATCCAATTGGCCTGAAATTTACAGCATGCGTCGCCCGCGAGAGAACATGCAAACGATTAGCATTGCAGGACATATGCAAATCATATGCGCCCGGCACGCCACCGGGAAGCACTATAACAAGAGTGCACAGAAGACAGGGTTTAAGTAGTGAAAGCGTGTTGTGCAGCCGGACCTGTGCGTGGGAAGCTTCCTGATGCCTCGTCGCAGAATACGGCAGTCATTCCAGCACGTTTCGGGTTTCGATAGATGACGAATAGTGGCTTATCGCGACAGCGGTTTATCGTACCGAGACATCGGTCAGGGCTAGAGAATAAGGAAGGGCTGGCTCATCCTTTTGTCTTGCGGTCTCAGTTTTGTGCTCCGACCGAGGGGAATTGGAAGGTGCTGTGACGTCACTGCGAGGACACTCGGTGACCCCTGTGCCAACCAAGGGCCGGAGAATGGTGACATTCCAGTCGTTCTGTGCAGTCTATTTCTGCAAGGCTAGAGAATAAGGCCTTATTCTCTAGCCCTGCTATTTCTGTTGCTCTCCATTTACTGGTAGTAGTTTATGTAGTTGTTTATTAACGTCTGTTTTTTACTGATGTAAAATTTATTTTAACTAAAATTCAGCGTCTGTTTTTTATATATTTTTTTTCATTCAAAGTAATACGCAATATGCCTTCATCCTGTGCTGTCGCTAATTGTACAAATACGCATAAGAAAACAAAAGAACGTGGCGTTATTTACCATGTTTTCCCTTCAAATGTTAATGTGATAAAAGAATGGATTGTTAAGTGTAAGCGTGCTGACAAATTTAAAGTTGGAAGTGCAAGAATATGTAGTGATCATTTCAAAAATTCAGACTACAAAGATGACATGCGAAATCGCCTGCTTGGGCTTCCCGAAAAAAATTAAAAATTCTGAAACCCACAGCTGTTCTCAGTTTGAGTTTAACGAATGAAAAATCAACGATACATACAAGCCGAGAACATAGAAGAATTAAGAGAGATATCCGTATAAAGGCATTGAATCGAACTCCGGAACCAAATCCTGAAAAGTTACACATCGATGAAGTTGCTTGCAATTCTGACAATGGATATTCAGAAGAAAAGTGTGAATCAGTTCAGTGCATGTCTTGCTCAGAGGTTACAAGTCAGAACAAAATTCTCACCGAGAAGCTTGATATACTGGAACGAGAAATACGTAGCTTGAAAAGCAAACACAAAAATACTGTTCGAGTTTTGCGTCAAAAAAAATATCAGCATACGAAATAAGAGAGCAGAAATTGTGCTAATACGGAAAGCCCTGTCAAAAGATAATATGAAAAAATAAAATACTTTAACAGATGGAAATGAACCCCAGGAAAATTTTTACAACACAGATAAAGTTCTTCGCAACACAAAAAATTATTAACAAATGGACAGAAGAAGATATATCTAGAGGAATAGTAACTAGAGCATTTCAAGAAAAGCTTACGAATTTTGGAAGTGTAAAATTGGCATTCCTTTGCCAAGTGCTAGCACGTTAAAGCGATGATGTTTTAAATTTAGTTATCACCCCGGAATTCTGCATAATGCTTTGCTCCTTATGCGGAAAAATAGCGAAACCCTTTCCGAAAATGACAAAGTTTGCGTCTTAAGCTTTGATGAAGTACACGGTGATAGTAAAGTGTGTTACGATACAGGAATGGACCAGATTTTAGGTCCGTACTCAAAGGTGCTAGTTGTTTTGGTTAAAGGAATATTGTCTCCCTGGAAACAACCCGTGTATTTTGACTTTCAACGTACAATAAATAAAATGCTTCTGTTTGAAATAATTGTAAACCTAGAAAAAACAAGAATTATAGTAAAAGCGATTGTTTCAGATTTAGGTGGTTGTATGACCTTGTGGAAGGAACTATTAATTTCTCCCAAAAAAATCATTTTTTAATCATCCGCTGGACGATAGTTCTAAGATTTTGATTTTTGCAGACCCTCCTCACTATTTAAAAAAATTACGCAATCACTTCATTGACCATGGACTTGTCTTGCAGGACGGATCTGTGCTCCAAACTGGCATCATGAAAGAAGTTTTCGAGAAGGATTCTGGGGAGATAAAGTTGTGCCCTAAATTGCTGCCGTGATAGCAATCAAAGGGAATGAGAGGCAAAAAGTAGGCCCAGCAAAAACTTTGTTTTCAGCCACCACTGCAAAGGGTATTGAATATCTAACAGAGCATAAATGCGCTGCAGTTTTCTTCAATTTAGTAGATTCATTTTTTGACATTATGAATAGTGGTTACCCACAATCTGACAAAAGCAAACCTCTAAAAGCAGGTTTTGGTATTAACTCCCTTTTTATACAACAAAATGAAATTCTGAACAAAATGAAGTCAGAAATTTTGAATCTCATAGTAATGGGGAAAAAACATATGCTGCCTTTCCAAAAAGGCATTCTTGTATCAATATCTTCTCTTCTCGGTCTCTACGAGGATTTAACGCTCCGTGGAGTCCGTTACAGTTTAACTACTAGTTTGACTCAAGATGACCTGGAGAGTTTGTTCAGTCAAATAAGAGACATAGGTGCTTTTCATGACCATCCCTCACCTACGGAATTTATTAGTCGTTTAAAACACATATTGCTGGCAAATAAATTGCCTAATTCGTCCAAAAAAGTTAATACAGAGTTTCAAGAAGGCAAAACACGCTCCAAACATATTTGACAGCAGAGCTACTAAAAGAAGCTTTCACTACAGCTGATAATCAAGAAATTCTTGATGAAGTATCTGGAGAAATAAACGCAGATGACTTAGAAGCTTTAAAAAAAATTTGCAATGAGCCATGGCCGCAAGATTGGGACGACGACATAAAAAATTTGAAGATGAGCAATGTAATGCTGAGAAACAAGCTCTGAGTTATGTCGCAAGTTATATTGCCTATCGCTTACGCAATAAAGATCCCTCTCTCGGAACAATTTCTAGAAATGCCGAAGATTTTCCATCTGCTCAATGGATTAAAACTTTTTCACTCGGGAGAGTAACGGTGCCTTCTCCAAAGTGGATGAGAACGGTAGATCAATTTGAATTTTTAAGTCAATTCACGGGACAGAGATTTCCCGAGAGAAAGGCATAATTCAAAAATTAAAAACTAATAGAAGGAGAGATGAGGAGTGGAATCACTACCAATTTTAAGAAATGCCCTATTTTCTTCGAAATCTTGATGTAGGTTCATATCCGGAGAAAGGGCTATCAGAGCATTTACAAAATAAATAATTTTATTTTAAACAGTAGTTATATTTCTGGAAAATTATTCTGAAAATGTGGGAACTTCCTCTGTATTTCACTACTAATTGAATTTTGCCCAGCGCTGCATGGAATAACGTTTGACATTAAATTTGCACATTCTGATTTTTTCACTGCAGTGAATGATTATGTTGTGAGCACCAATTGCTGAAACTGCCTAACCACGAAAAATATTCGTTTTCTGTGAATTATGCGTGAAAATCTTAGTAGTGTAATAATATCATCTTTGGAATGCTTAAATGTGGGAAACAAAAGCTGGGCAATGTCCTAATACGAGCAACTTTGAAATCCACCGGTAGATGCAGCGATGTCTGCCGGCGTAGATCACGGACTGAGCCGACAGCTTCCTTCGTTGACGACCGTCGATGCTGGGACCCTTAAGGAGCCCATCTACAAATTGCGTTTGTGACACTACCTTAGGAAACACAGCCTGAATTGTCAAGGGGCGGCATACAAATTGAAATCTGCCTTACTACATTGACAAAAACATATGCACTCTGCTGTAGCGCAATGATGTGATTCGTCCATACCCTTGTACCTCTACTTCTTTGTGCTTTTTTCCATATTAACACGTTGCCTTCTTAGCAAGATATGATGCTTTACTTAGAATTGGGTGGGTCATCTTTACTCCTTTCCCTGGAATGGTTTTGAGTTGGTACCCTGCTGCTGTGCCGTACTGAGTGGAAATCGAACCGGTTCGATTCCCGCTCCAGGACGACGAAATTTTCAAGTTTTCGGATATTATCTGACTTGCCATCCTTGTCATGTTTACTCCAAAAAAGACGGATTGTCATCTTCAAAATTTGTATTGTGTGGTGTAATCATGTATTCCATTCAATTGATCAGTGTATGCAAATGAGCTGACATCAAGGGCTATCTCCTGAACTAAAAGAATACAGATATCTAATACCACTCATTGTAAAGCTTAAGAAGTTCTATCTATAATGCATTGTTGGAATGGACCCTGGAGTAATACCAAAAAAGTTATTCGATGCTACTAGCCTGTCAGCAGGTAAAACAGTAAGGCAACTAGTGAAAATTAAGCTACTCCCGAACTCATGTTTTTGCAATGCAATAACAGAACTCAGAAGGAAGCTCGGACATATCTCTCGATGGCATCCCAGATGTGCTCGATGGGATTGAGGTCAGGTGACCTAGCTAGCCAAGTAAGCGAGGTCACGTCGGTGGAGTGTTCATCTAACCATTCGGATACAATTCGGGAGCGATGGCCCGGTGCATTGTCTTGTTACAGGATGAGGTCCCCAGTGGGATGTTGAAGACGCACAAACGGGAACAAATGGTCGTTCAGGATATCCCAGTAACGTTGACCTGTCAGGGACGATGTCACACGTACCAGGGGTCCCATTTCAGTCCACGTAAACAGTCCCCAGACGAGAATGCTACCCCCACCAGCTTGAAGAGTACCCTGCTGGCAAGAAGGATCCATCGCTTCATGTGTTTGCGCCGTACTCGTATCCTGCCATCCGTATGTACCAACGTGAATCTCGACTCATCAGTCCAGGCAGCAGTTTTCCACATGTCTAGGGTCCAGTGGCGTTGTCCTTGCGCCCATGCTAATCTTTGCACCCTGTGATGTGCGGTCAGCAGCGGTACCCTCGTGAACGATAGCTTCTGTACCCCATAGCGAGGAGATGGTTCTGGATGATGTGGCTGCTTACATGTTTTTGTGCACCAGCGTTAAATTGCCGAGTGATGTCTTGTACGGTGGCCTGTTTATCCGCTGTTACAAAGCGAGCTAGCCGACGATGATCCCGCTCATCCACACGCTGTTGTCCACGGCAGTTGGCCTTCGCAGGGATGGTTTTACCGGATTCAATGTACTCACGGTGCACCCGTGACACAGTGGCTCGTGAAAATCCCAGTGCCTGCACGACTTCCGAAATGGAGTGACCCCATTCGTTGGGCCCCGACAATTTGCCCACGTTCAAATGCGCTTAGATCCTTCGTCTTACCCATACTGCGTCCGACTCTTACTGATTCCCGTCGCATCACTCCTTAGATTGCCGGATCGCTGCATACGTCATGTCGTTTTCGTTTACCGGTCTGCCCACAGCGCCACATTTGCATAATGCCAGCTGTCTCTAATTCAATTGCTCTTCAGTGTAGTGTAGGGCATAGTAGCACGGCACCCGCCGAAAACAGTACCTGGGAGGAAATGCAGGGAAAGGAGTAAAAATGATCCACCGAATTCTGAGTAAAAACACCATATCCTGAAAAGAGAAGGAATCACGTCATTGCTCTACAACAGAGCGCAGATGCTTTTTTGTCAATGTAGCAAGTCAGATTTCAATTTGTATGCCGTTTCTAAACAATCCTGGTTGTGTTTCCTAGGATACTGTTTCAAACACAATTTGCAGACGTGCCCCTTAGGAGTCCCAGCATCGACGATCGTCAGCGAACTTTCAGATCGACGATCGTCAGGAGACTTTGTTGCATCTACCGGTGGATTTCAAAGTTGCGTGTGTTAGGACATGACACCAAAATGGCTGAATTTAATCGCCTTTATACTCTATTCCATTTTGAAGTTTGTTTTCGCTTTTTCTGTTACCTCAGTTTTAACTGCAGCCCAGAATTTCCGCTTTCAGAAGGTATGTTCTAAAAATGAGTTTAACGAGCGCACCTTGTATACTCTTTTATGAACCGAAGGTAAAGAAATTCACCCAGCTCAAGACTGGTAGGGACCGCATGTGTCGAGAGAGTAAATATACATTCGTCGGAAACATTGTGACCATCGGTGGAATAACAATGCCCAAATAAAATTTGTTGTTTTGCTTCTCGTGATGTGAAAACGATAGTTTCCATTCGTTTCTTTTTTTTTCTTCTCTACTCATTTTTTTCTCTACTTGTTTCCCCCCTCTCTATGTTCATCGTGTATGTATTTGTGAGTGCAGTAGAAAACAGTTTGTCCTCCTCCCCCTCCGTCAGTAAAAAGTTGCAAAACCTGACAGTCGGCTAAAACTTATATATTAGTTGTATTTCCATTTGTGTGTGCATTCAGTTCTGTAAAGAAGGAATTAGCAAGGAATCACCACAGGAACATCAGGTATTTGCAAATAAGAACAAAAAAGTTAAGTTTTAAAGCTCACATTCCAATTTGATAGCGTGTCCGGTAATGTGTTTCCACTCTCTTCGAACGCCGACGCAATTAAATAGCTTCCACCCATTTATGCCGCTTATCTAACTCAGAAAAACTGGTTCCGTACATTATCCCATCCGTGAGAGAACAACGGAGGAGAAACGAAGAAAAGATTGCGGAAACTGGATCGTTTTTCCCCCAGACCGGCAATTTTTGATGGTCAGGTGGGCCGTACGGAATGCAGTAACTGGGGTGCTGCCTGACCCTGAGGTTGACCATTGCTATTGATTAGTACCTGCAGCCGCCCGTCTCTTATCCTGCTCCCAGAACTGGTCCAACCCTCCTGTAAATCGTGAGTTTTTGGTATATGACCTCAGGTCATATCTTTTCGGATTAAAGTCAATGGCTTTACAGACTTCGATAAAATGGCGATGCTTTATTTATTTAGCTGTATTTGCAGTTTGTTTTTGTTTAAGGTTTATGCAAACACATCATGCTAATGAAATCAGAAGGATGTTATCACTTTAGGATTGCGGATTCAAGCGCACGCATGTCTTTTGGAAGAAAAAGAAAGAAATCGCAAAATCTCTTTGAACAAAATTTGTTTCCCAAAATAAATTCCCGTTATCACGAAACAAGTAAATAAATTGTAAGCTCTACTTGAGTAAAATTTATAAATCAAATAAATCTCTATGATCACTAAATAATATATAAATATATCAATTGATTAATTGTAAAATCTGTGTGAATAAAATTAAACAAATAAATGAATTGTAAAATATCTGAATAAAATTCAATTGATGAACAAGCAAATAAATAATATCTCCCTGAATAAAATTCATTCAAAAAAATAAATCGCAGTGATCGCTAAAAATAAATGTAAATGGGCGAATTAATTAATTATAAAATCTCCCTAAATAAAACCTGTTCCAAAAAATAAATTTCCGTGATCATGAAATAACTGCATCAGCTGTAAAATCCGTCTGAATAAAATCGAATAAATATTCAAGGACATAAATTATATTCTTGAATAAAATTTATTCAAAAAAATAAACCTCCGTGATCACCGAAAACAAATATGATTGATTAATTGTCGATCTCCGTGGGAAAAAAAATCGAAATAAATTCCCGTGATTACAAGTATATAAATCAAAATCTGCGTGGAAAAAAATATAAGTAAATAGATTTTGTAATTTGGCTCAATAAAATTAAAAGAGGAAATACATAAAAGGATTTTTATGAATAAATGTTATACTCAGAAAAATAATTCATCGTGATTACTAAGTATTATGTAAATATATCAAATGATGTATTGTGAAACCACCTGAACAAAAAAAATTCCCATGACCGCAAATAAATGTGTTGTAATGTATCCCTGAACAAAATTAAGTAGATAAGTAAATAAATTGTAATATTTTCATAAAAAATTAATTATGAAATCTGTCTAAATAAAATTTAATATAAGAACAAGAAAATAAATTGTAATATTCCTCTAAATAAAACTCATGTAACAAAATACTCTTAAATTCCCGTGACCACTGAATAAAATAAAACCTACGTCGAATAAGTTCCAGGACTGACCGCATAACTGACGTAACAATAGTGGGATAAAAATATCACGTGTACGCCGGAAGGCAGCAATCCTTGGCCAATCAGCGAACAGCTGGAAACCGGTTTATACCGGTCCCGAAAGGCGGCAGACAGGCGTCCTAGCAAGCGTGCTCTTCCTATTTCATTTTAGCCATGGAAGAGTAAACATCCATTTTTGTTGGAAACACGTGGTAAATCAGCTACTGAAACTTACAGAATGTTGAAAGAAGCTTAAGGAGACACAGCATTATCCCGCAGCAGAGTTTTCGAATGGTATGCACGGTTTCGTGACAGGCAGGAATCCTTTGATGGTGATCCGAGATCTGGGCGCCCTCCAGTGTCGGACAGCGAAAAAATCAAAGCGGAGCGGAATCAGTTAAACAAAAGATGATCGCCGAATTACAATGAGACTTTTGACTGAGTCTGTGAGCATCAGTAAGTCTGTCTGTCATGAGATTTTACGCGAGGATCTGAGAAAACGAAAACTTATGCCAGATTGGTACCCCGCATTCTGAAAGATGGACAAAAGGAGGCTCGTCGATCTGTTCCGATCTGCTGGCCAATGCAGCTGCCCACACAACCCAGAATATTTCGTATATCATACAAATACGTAGCACTGAAACATTGAAACTTTTCACATACGTTGCGCAATGTAACAATGTCTCCAAAACCTTACGGTTACTTCAAAATGTCCTCGACAAAAAATTACGGAATGCTCATTTTATTGGTTAATGTGGGGTTACATCATCACGAGCTCGAAGCACAGCCTTGATTTTCTTTGGCATGCTGTCAATATGGGAGCGGGTGACATTAATGTCCAGTTTGTCCCACGTCGTGAACAACTAGTCCCGCAGAGCAGTCAAATCGGGAGGGTGTTGTAGTGTCTTCTTAACGGCCCGTTCGAGCATGTCCCAAATTTTCTCTATAACATTGAGACCAGGCGAATTGGCGGGCCAGGTGAGATGTGGGACGTCAACCTCATGTTCTGCAAACCAATCCTGCACAATGGCAGCTCAGTGGACAGTGCAGCTGTCGTCTTGATAACGTGGATCTTGAATGGCGGCATCTTGGAGAAACTGGACATATGGCAACACTTCCTTATCCAACAGATTCACGTAGTCCACCGCTTTCATGCGATTTGACACGTGAACTAAGGGACCCACCCCAGCACTGGATATACACCCCCAAAACATGACACTTCCACCCCTCTTCTGTACAGCCCTTTGCACACACTCTGCGTTGAAGGCTTCTCCTGCCTTCCGCATGACCCTGGATCGACCATAATTGGAATACAGGCAGAACCTGGATTCGTCCGACCAGATGATGCGTCGCCACTAATCTGTGGTCCACTGTCGGTGTTCCCTCGCCTATTCCAGCCGCTTTTTCTTGTGTATGGCAGATAGCTTGGGGCGTACCATAGCTACACGACTGAATATTCATACACCATGCAGTTCTCGTCGAAGCGTTCGTTCGGAAACAGGCTGACTGGGTCCCGCAGTGCACTCTTGCAGCAATTCCTGCCGGGTTTGAAACCGTTTTGCTGTTGATAATTACCCCCAGACGTCGACGATCACGGTTGCCCATGATGGTATTTCTGCCGCAGCTGCTCCGACGGGAATTGTCTCTGGCCGACTCCTTCCACGCTAAATGAACACTACTGACTGTGGACTTGGACACGCCAACAAACTCCGCCACCTCCCTCAGCGAATGACGATGTTCACGACGAAAGCCGATAGCTCCCTTTTACCACTGTTACGTCACCTTTTCTACCCATGATACTACCTCTAAGCAACAATAAAATTGATTAGGCATGCACGTCTTACAAGGCTGAAAAAGTAACAAGAAACATACAATACTTTCCATTCCATTATGTACACGCATTTTTCTCTGCCTGACCAGTTTCCAACTGTTCCTCCGGATGACAGCATTCTGTAATTTTTTGTCCTGGGTGCTTATATATATTACGTTTATATGATTGGAATGTACCTGGCCAAGGCAGCGGCCAGTGCGACATGAAGGCAGAGGGTGCTAAGAATCCCCGGAGGACCGGACTAGCCTGCCATCTGATGCTGACCTTGGCAACGTACAATGGACGCTCCCTATCTTCTGATTCAAGGCTTCTTGAATTGGAAGTGGAACTACAAAGGATCAAGTGGGACATCGTCGGGCTAAGTGAGGTAAGGAGAAAAGGAGAAGATCTCATCGAACTGAAAAATGGACATCTCTTCTACTATCGTGGGACAGATACTGGCAGAACTAGTGGTGTTGGATTTATAATAAACAAGAAACTGAAGGATAAAGTTGTAGAAGTTGAAAGTTCCTCTGACAGAGCTGCACGACTCGTTATCCAACTATCGAGAAGATACCAGGCTCAGATTATTCAAACTTATGCACCCACCACAAGTCATCCTGAAGAAGAAATTGAAGAATTTTATAAGGAAATTTGTCATCTAAATAATAAAGGTAAGCAGCACTTGAAAATAATTATGGGAGATTTCAATGCAAAAATAGGGCAACGGCAACAGAATGAAACTTCAGTAGGTAAATTCGGTCACGGCAACAGAAACCAGCGTGGAAATACTCTCGTTGAGTTTGCAGAGGCAGAAGGGTTTTTCATCTTGAACTCCTTCTTCAAGAAAAAGCCACACAGGAAATGGACATGGAGACATCCAAATGGGACGACAAGTGAAATTGATTTTATTATGTGTAACAAAAAATTCGTCATAGAAGACTGCAGTGTGCTAAACAAGTTCAACACAGGTAGTGACCATAGATTGGTGAGATGTAAGATGCACCTCAACACTAAACTTGAACGTGGCAAGCTCATAAGACAAACAAAATCTATTGACATAACCAACCTTAAAAAACACCATAATACCTTCAAGTTGGAACTGAAGAACAGGTTCTCTGCTTTAGAAGGCCTAACATCGGAAGAAGTGGACATCTCTGAAGTTAACAGAAAAGTAACCAAAGCTCTTATGGAAACAGCAACAAAATTAGCTGGGTCTAAGAACAAGTTGCATGTAAATAAATTATCAGGAAAAACGAAAATGTTGATGCAAAAAAGAAGAGAGATGAGGACAACTAAAGATGATGTGACTTCCAAAGTGGAATATATAGAGCTATGCAAGACAGTACGAAAAAGTATCACTGAAGACGTAAGAAAATTCAACTGTGAACTAGTGAGGAAAGCAATTGAAAACAACCAAAGCCTAAAGATAGCAAAGGGACATCTCAGTAAGGGAAGAAAACAGATTATGGTTCTGAGAAAAGAAGATGGTTCTGTAACAAGAAATAGAGGCGAAATTTTGACAAGAGTGAAAGATTTCTACTCCAAATTATATGAAAGGGATGATACATGCACTCCAGACATCATGAAAGATACCAGTACCAGAGTTCCTCCAGTCCTTCCAGCAGAAGTTGCACATTCAATCAAGAACATGAAGCTGGGAAAAGCTCCAGGAGAAGATGGAATTACTGTAGACATCATACAAGAAGCAAGTGGAGAAATCGAAACAGTACTCGCTCAAATTTTCACTCGATGCCTTAATGAAGGAAAGATTCCTGAGGATTGGAACACCGCTACAATGATCCTGCTACATAAGAAAGGTGACATTGAGGATCTCGGAAACTACAGACCTATCAGCCTCCTATCAGTAGTTTATAAAATCTTCACTAAAGTTCTTTCACACCGCTTGAAGGTAACACTGGACATGGCTCAACCGAGAGAACAAGCTGGATTCAGGAGTGGCTACAGCACAATAGATCATATCCATGTGCTGAGAGAACTAATTGAAAGAGCGAGGGAATATGAACTTCCATTGTGCATGGCTTTTATCGATTATGAAAAAGCCTTTGATTCGGTGAAACCATCAGCAGTTACAATGGCTCTGAAAACCTGCGGTATTGAAGATGCATACATTAATATTATTAATAACATCTATGAAAATGCAAGTGCAAAGATTAGGCTGTTTGAAAATACAACACACATAAAAATTGGAAAGGGAGTGAGACAAGGTGACACCATATCTCCGAAGCTCTTTAATGCCACATTGGAGGGTGTTTTTCAGTCACTGAGCTGGGAAAACAAGGGGATAAAGATTAATGGAGATTATCTAACCCTCCTTCGTTTTGCTGATGACGTAGTCATTTTTGCAACTAGCCCATCAGAGCTGCAGAGTATGATCCAGGAACTTGCTGACAAGAGTAAAGAAGTGGGATTAAAAATGAACTTTCAGAAGACAAAAGTGATGTTCAATGCTTTTACAAGAAACGAAGATTTATCGATTGATGGAGAAAAGCTGGAGATAACAGACACGTACATTTATCTTGAACAGCAGATATCAAGTGAGGGTCACATTGATGAAGAAATTAATCGGCGTACAAAACTCGCCTGGAGAGCTTTTGGAAGAAACAGCATAATTTTCAAGAGCAATATGCCATTATGTCTTAAAAGAAAAGTGTTTGATCAATGCATCCTTCCAGTGCTTACGTATGGTGCAGAGACGTGGACCTTAACTAAAAGAGACATACAAAGGCTGCAGACAACTCAAAGAAGCATGGAGAGGTGCATACTTGGTGTAACCAGGAGAGATAAGAAGAGGAACTCGTGGATCCGAAAAATGACAAGAGTGGAAGACATCATGATCAGAGTTAAATCCCTGAAATGGCAGTGGGCTGGACATACTGCCAGAAGGACAGATCATCGATGGACAGCCGAAATTTTAGATTGGATTCCAAGGGACAGGAAAAGACCCAGAAGAAGACCACATGGGAGATGGGTGGATGAAATTCGAAGGTATGCAGGGGTGACATGGAGGAGAGTGGCACAAGACAGACCGTTGTGGAGGAAACTTGGGGAGACCTTCGTCCAGCAGTGGATTGATAATGGTTGATAATGATGATGATGATGATATGATTATATATGTAAATTGAGTTTTGAATTTGTAGTTCAAAGCAGATTTGTCCGGGTCAGTTACGGGTCTAGATTGGGTCGGGTCCAGTTATGGGATGTCTTCTGACCCGTTTCCAACTCTGGCCGTGACAAAACAACTTGCGGACATCCCGGAAGGTGCCTTCTAGAACTGTTTTCAGGATCTTCAGAAACGCTGGAAACTGTGATTATATATCAGAGTATTTTGAAGGTGACCACCATTAATTTTGAGTATGGTACCTCTTTATATTCTTTATTGCGTCAGTCCTGTAACTTTTCGGACATAGGTTGTGTATATCAGTTGCATAATTGTAAAATCTCCCTGAATATCATTTGTTCTAAAAAAAATAATTTCTATGATCACGAAGTACACAAATCAGCGAATATATGAAGAAAAAAATAGTAAAAATGTCAAATTTTTTCTACAAATGAATTTCTGTTATCATAAAGTATTTAAATAAAAGACAATGCACGACACCAAAAACAAAATTTCTTCGACGAAAAGGATTCTCGTGAACACCAAATGGTTTATTAAGGCGTTGTAAAACCTTTCCGTGCAAAACCTGAAAGAAGGATTACAGCGATCACAAATCAAAGAATGAAATAAATCGTGACATCTGTTCGAATAAAATTTGTCCGACGATATCAGTTTCTTTCACTGTAAGCAAATGAATTAGTTCCTGAAGAGTAAGTAAATGAATTAGTACCTGCATGTTTTTTTTTTTTGTTGTTGTTTTTTTAATTGTGTGTTGCATGCGATTAACTGTGAAGAAATCTTAAATGAATCATTGCCGAACTCATCTGCTTAGCTCGAAGGATTCTGCAGTTAGCAAGATTTAATCTGTTTTTTTCTTCCACGTTCAGAGATCATGATTTTTAGTTTTGAAACAGTGAAGGTTTATTTGAAGAAATTACATTTGCAGATTTTTTTATCTGAAGTCGTTCCAATTCATTGAGCAAGAAATGTTGAAATATATGTAATATACAGTAATGTAACTTCGGATGGTCTCTCTCATCACATTTCACTCCTTATCGGTTGATATAATTGTTTCTTCCCCAAGTAAGTGACCTACAATTCTCACTTTTGTAAATGTCGTCAGAATGCTTAACTATGCGAAATTTTCTAACTTTGAAAGATGGAAACTGAAATGTGCACATTTTTCTGTGATATAATTTATCTTTAAGTAACTTCGGAGGGTTATAGTCATCACACTTCCTACCTTTACAGGTTTCTAAAATTGCTCCGCCCTACCTATCAGTGCTTAATTACGGTATGCATAATTTTCTAATCTTGAACGATGAAGATTGAAATTTTCACATTGATTTTCCTATTTCTGTAAGATCTGAAGAGTCTTTTATAGTAGCTTAAAATTGAACGACCAGAACGTTTTAAGTCAAGAACAGATAGGAGAATGTCATAGTTTAAAATTTCATTCATTTACATAATCTCATGCATAGGGACTTTGTGGCGTCTCTGTAGCGTGTGGTGAGGGTAGGGAATACGAATTTAGAGATTTTTACGATTTTTGCAGTCGTTAAAAAGAAACTTGCATTGAATAAAATTAAGGGTGAACTATTTTTTGGTGATGAAAAACTACGAGTATCTGCAATACTTGCAAGAAAGTGTTATAGAAATTCTAGAAGTAATTTTATTAATTGTGTGTCTATACTCGCGCCTTCAGTTTTGAAAAATATATTTAGAAATTGTACTGACGAATTAGCATAGAGATTTTTCTTTGACTTACAAGGAATGATGTAATGATAAAACTGTATTTTACGTTTATCGCTTTAATGAAACCTGTTTTAAATTTTAAAAGCAGAATTAATAAATTGACTGAGGTACTGGGAAAATAAAGTGACCAGATCTTGTAAATTAGTACACGTAATATGAACCGAATTTTGAAATGCAAAAATTTCCCAGAAATATTCACGGCATGTTTTTACGCAGATTCTGAAAATAAAAATATTGAAATTTTTGCTGATCAACATAACAGACATGCGGATATGGTCAACAGAAAGGGCAATGTCTTCCACCCGACAACACCAGGTTTTAATATTTCGTTGGTCACTACCAAAAAATCGTTGACTCTTGGCTGGGATCTTCTATCTTGCAGACGTAGTCATCGGATCTTGCGCCTTTAGATTTTAATGTATTCCTGTGTCTACAAAACTCGTTTGACCGAAAAAATTTCGTTTCTTTGAAAGCGTTCAAAAATCATCTAGAGTGATTTTTTGCTACGAAACCTGCAAATTTCTTGGAGGTTGGAATTCTCAAGAAACCTGACAGATGGCAAGATATACTGAAAAATAATTATGTCTACATCCCTAAATAAAGTGGTAATGGTATGTAAAAGTTTTGACTTTCTCTTTTATCTGCTAATGCGAAAAGATCGATTACAAAATTCAATATTACTCAGTTTTGAAAAATTTCTTTTGTATTGGGAAGGCTGTCTTGTGGGAGTGACGGTCTATGTCTTTTGTTCGTTTCCTGATGGACAACTTCGCCGCTAGCCTGTGTAAATGTGAATGATATTGAATTCAAAATTTGTTTGATTTTATATCATTGCTCCTAAAAAAAATATTCGATTAAACTTCATTGCCTTTTATCACGAAGATTATTTTGGGTGCAGTTTCTTCCTGAATTAGTAGGGCACAAAAGTGTATTCATTATTTTCACGATATTTGTACTTCTAAAAGTCCGAATTAAAAAAATTCTTTTTCCGTCAAATAGCTATCGCTACGAAGAATATTTTGCGTATTATTTCTACTTTTTCATGATGCGCAAGTTCTGTCTGTATAGGGGCATAAATGTATGTTTCTCTCCAATTGAAAAAAGCCCTTTCTTGGTAGGATGCCCTTCACTATTTAAAACATTTTACAGCTATTTTTGTACCAAATATCGCAAAATTTCCCCCTAGATCGTTAAGTTATATTAAGTTTTTCTCCATGTCTCTGCTTCTCATTGTCGAATTTGAAGTATTCCCTTTGCGCAGGATATCTTCCCCTATAAGAAATATCTTGCGTACAGCTTGATTTTTTTCTTAACATGCGTTTCTGCTGTTAGTCGGCTGAAGTAGCTATTTTAAAGTGCAAATATTTTACCGATCCCAGGAACCCGTTTAATAAGATTTTTATACACAGTCGAGTCAAATTATTGTGACCACCTCCTACGTTTGACGTCAACAGCGCGTAGCCAATGAAAGAAGGCGCGTGTCGTGAGCTGGCTTAGAGGGTATATAACATGTGCTGTAGGCAGTCTTACCCAGCACGGGGATAACTGGTTTTCCAGTTATTTGGGGAGCGGCCCCCCACGGCCCGAGCTGACCTTGTGACGGATCATTTTGTCATTTCGTCTTGAACGATTGCATCACCGAAGGGACAGCTGTTCATCCAGCTGATGGGGGATGGCGTCCCCACGGCCCGAGCCAACATGTACTATATGTGATGAATTTCACATTTTTTATGTTTTTTCACTTTACATGAACCCGCCTCAGTTGTAGGTTGCTGAGGTTGTGATTATGCGCCAGCTCAGGATTTTAGTTTCTCGTTTTCTTTCCTGTCTTCTCCATTTCATGTTTCTTTCTTTGTTTTTCCGAGCTATTTAGCTAGACCTACCTGCACGTTTGCCGTGTGCGGTGACCCGTAAGGTGGAAAAGGGGATGCTGGAGGCTGAGGTTTCTGGAGGCCTAGGTGTTGTTGTCGCCAGTTGCCAACACTCCTCTTTGCCCCCTGCTTCACCCTAAACGGGCGGCTGGGAACTAACCCACTCCTAGTCAATGAGGTCTGTGGCCGAGTGGAGCCCAGACCTCTAACGGCTTGTCGTCTCGTATGACAGGGTGAGTCTGGGGATAGGGTGGGCATGCCAAAGGGGTGTTCCCCAGGCATGGGAAAGTCTGGGTGCTCGCCGAGCGCATGTCTGCCCTATCAACTTGCTATATCCGCTTGCTATCCCTAGAGCCGTGTTCTGCGTCCACTTGGGCTTGCGGACCTCCGGTTCTCCCTTGTTGGGCTCGATTGTGGGTGGGGAAGTTGGCGGATGAATCCTTTAAAATTTTCATGGCTCTCAATGAAATTTCCCACGAACCCAAAACTAAAAGAGGTATGGAGGAAGGTTCAGGTCCTTCCGCCAAAAAAATTTGTCGCAGATGTTTCCAATGCTAGATTCTTTTTTGTGCACTCATTGGACCCTTCAAAGCCTTTGAGTGCCAAAAGTCCATTTTGGATCCACAAAGCACTGCAATCAATTGCAAGCTCTCCTAAGAGCGTCAAGAAGCTCCAGTCTGGAGATCTTCTTGTTGAGATGTCTACTGTGGCCTACAGTTCCACACTTATCAACACCAGCATGCTACTCGAGACGCCTGTCAAAATAACACCACACGGTTACCTAAATTCATCTCGAGGTGTTGTCTCCTCTCGGGATCTTATTGAATGCTCTGAGGATGAACTTCTCGAAGAACTGAGGAGCCAACATGTTACGGGTGTGCGACGCATTTCTTTTAGGAGGAATGGGCAGTTTGTCCCATCCTGGAACATTATCTTGACTTTCAACTGCCCTTCCCTGCCTACATCCATCAAGGCAGGGTATCTCCACCTCGAGGTACGCCCTTACATTCCCAACCCGTTGAGATGTTTTAGGTGCCAGTCGCACGGCCACTCTCAGCAGTCATGTAGGAGTTCTCCTAGGTGTGGACGCTGTGGTGTCACAGAGATCATCTCCTCTCAGAATGTGTGGCCGAGGCCGAGTTTTGTGTGAACTGCAAGGGTTCACACCCAGCATCAGCCAAAGATTGTCCCAAGTGGAAGGAGGAGAAGGAAATCCAAAGGCTCAAAACGGTGGAAAATATTTCCTATCCTGAGGCCAGAAGAAGAGTGGTTCCCGTTACATCTGATCGGCGATCATACGCTTCAGTGGTGGTTGCCAAATCTACGGTTGCCATTCAGACCGACGTTCAGATCTCCCCTAAATGTCCATTCAATATGGAGAAAATCATCGCAGCCGGACTGGAGGCACTCCAGTCGCGAGCTAGGGGTCTGAAAGCGGCACCCGCCACTTCACCGAAGCAGACTCACTCCAACACCAGCAAGGGAACTCAGGCCACTTCTTCTGGCAAAAACGCCAACACTAACACCAACACCAAGGTCAAGGATAAGAAGAGCATTTCTTCTCCTTCAAAGTCTCAGCCAAACAATCAACGGCGAGCAAATCCCGCTAAGACACTTGGGACAAAGCATTCACCAATCTTGGCCCCTTGGTCACACACACCCTCAAATCTGGGGGAACGCTCACCAGAGGAAATGGAGGCTGACCAAGTTTAACCATTTCCTTTTTCATTTCATTTTTACCCATGGGTTCAATAATTCAGTGGAACTGCCGAGGTTTTCGCACCAGTTTTGATGACGTGAAACATCTGCTTTATTTGTACTCTCCGGTGTGCCTTTGTCTTCAGGAGACAAAGCTTAAACCATCGGACCTGCTTTCAGTTCGAGGCTACAGTGCATTTCGGACAGACCACTCGTCTGGAAATATAGCCTGTGGGGGTGTCACTATTCTCGTCCCTCACAGGGTTCCGGCATCTTCCGTCGCGGTTTCCACAACTGTGCAGGCCGTGGCGGTTCGTATTTCTATGCCTGTGCCTCTTACTGTTTGCAGTGTTTATCTACCACCGGATGAGGATGTTAGTGTCTCTGTTCTAAAGAGCTTGATTGATCAGCTGCCCTCACCCTTCCTTCTTTTGGGTGACTTTAATGCTCATCATCCTTTGTGGGGTAGTGTCAGCGCCAGCGCTAGAGGTCGTCGCATAGAGTCTCTTCTGTGCTCCGCCTCTGTGTGCCTTTTAAACACCGGTGCTGACACGTACTTCCATGAGCCGACAAGATCTTTCAGTGCGATCGATTTGACCTTGGGTTCACCATCGATCATTGCTGACTGGTCGTGGACGGTGTGTAAGGATCTCCACGGGAGCGACCACTTCCCAATCGTCCTCTGGCACCATGCAAACGTGCCATATTCTGCTTCCCGCCCACCTCGATGGAGGATGGATTGTGCCAGATGGGAGGTCTTCGCATCGTCCGCGGTGATATCTTCTGAAATGGTGACCCAAGAGTCAATCGACGCAGCTGTACTTAAAGTCACAACTTGTATTCTTCAGGCAGCTGATCTTTCAATTCGTAAAACATCTACGAAGCTCCCCAGAATTCCGAAACCTTGGTGGAACCCTAAATGCGCAGCGGCTAGGAGAGCTCAACACAAGGCCTGGTCTACTTTTCGGCGTTATCCAACCGAGGCTAATCTCGTCGCTTTTAAACGTGCTAAATCCTATGCTCGGTTGGTGCGTCGACGTAGCAAGAGGGAGTCTTGGATCCAGTATGTATCATCTCTTACCTCACGTGCCAATTCGAAAACTGTGTGGGAAAGGATTCGTAAGATCCGGGGTATCTACAGTTCACACCAGATTGCCATTCTCGAGAGTAACGGCTGCACATATGCTGACGTCGGGGAGATTGCAGATTGTTTGGGGGAGGCGTTTGCCTCCGTTTCGAGTGATCTGGCGTATCCGGCCTCCTTTCATAGGATTCAATCCTCCGCGGAACGCCAGAGAATCTCTTTTGCGCCGTATACCGACACTGGTTATAACTCCCCCTTCGGCATGTGTGAACTTCGGGTGGCTCTGCATCGGTCCGGGGACTACTTCTGTCGGTCCCGATGACATCCACTACGACATGCTCCGTCATCTCTCCCAGTCGTCTCTCGAGAACCATTTAATCTTATACAACCGCATCTGGTTCGAACACAGTTTCCCGGAGTCTTAGCGAAAGGCTTTTGTTCTACCTTTTCCGAAGCCTGGCAAGGATCCTAAGTCTCCCTCTAGTTATCGCCCAATTGCTCTCACTAGCTGTCTGTGTAAAGTTCTCGAACGCATGGTTAACTCACGATTAATTCATTTTTTAGAACATCATCAATTACTTTCACCATTACAAAGCGGTTTTCGGCGTCATCGTTCACCTCACGATCATCTCCTGCACCTTGAGACATCTGTGCGCGAGGCGTTCGTGCGTAGGCAGCACCTGGTTTCTGTATTCTTTGACATCGAGAAAGCCTATGATCGTGCGTGGCGGCACGGGATTATCCGTGACCTCCACGCATGCGGATTGCGAGGGAATCTTCCGACCTTTATTGTAAATTTTCTTCGCAATCGGGTGTTCCAGGTGCGCCTGGGTACGACGCTATCTGCAACATTCCATCAAGAACAAGGTGTTCCTCAAGGTTGCATTTTATCTGTCACATTGTTCATCCTTCGCATTAATTGTCTCCTCACAAATCTTCCTCCTGCGGTTTCGGCTACTGTGTATGTCGATGACTTGCGCATCTTCTGCTCGTCATCGAGCATGCGTTTCATTGAAAAGCAGTTGCAGTCTAGTATTAATCAGATTTTTAAAGCGGCGAATAGCAATGGTTTCGTTCTTTCTCCCGACAAGACAGCGTGTGTTCATTTCTGCCGGAGGCGTGGCCTCCATCCTGACCCCGAGCTGTATTTGGACCGTGCAGTCATTCCAGTTTTGCCGGAGACCAAGTTCCTTGGACTGACCGTCGACCGTGCGCTTACGTTCCGTGTGCACGTTCGGCGGCTCAAGATTTCCTGTCTGCGTGCTCTTTCTATTCTAAAAATCCTTTCGAGAGTTTCGTGAGGCGCAGACAGGATCTCTTTGTTTCGCATTTACCACTCCTTAATTCGGTCGAAACTGGATTACGGCTGTATCGTGTATGGCTCGGCTCGTCCTTCCGTTCTCCGGCCTTTGGACGCTGTTCATCATCAGGCGCTGCGTCTTTGTACGGGAGCATTTCGAACATCTCCGATTCCCAGCCTTTACGCTGATGCGAACGAACCATCGCTTGAATTACGCCGTCTGCAGCTGTCTGTCCACTTTTACTTAAAACTTCGGTCTCTTCCAGACCATCCTTTGTACGGTGCAGTTTTCCATCCTCAGCATGCTCGTTTATTTGCGAACCGGCCCTCGTGCGTTCCAACCTTTGGTCTTCGTATGGCGGCCGTAGCTCGTGATGCAGGGCTCGATTTGTCGCTTGTTGCAGCGACCATGGGCTTTGGGGATCCTCCATGGCACCCACTTGGTGTCATGGTTGATACCACCTTTACGTCTTTCGACAAATCCTCAACCCCTGCGTCAGTGTACCAGCAGCTCTTTGCTGAGCACCGTGCCCTCAAAACTGAATACACTCCCATTTTCACTGATGGCTCCAAGATGCATGGAGTCGTTGGATCCGCAGCTGTCTGTGTTGATGACGTGTCAGTAGCGCGGATCCCAGCTGAGGCCACGGTGTTTTCGGCGGAGATGCATGCTGTGTATCTTGCACTTCTTCATGTTCAGTCGAGTTCTCATCATAGTGCTATGGTCTATACGGATTCCTTAAGTGTCCTGCAGTCTTTGTCATCGCTGGACTATTGTAATCATCCTTTTCTTTTGAACGTACGAGGGCTTCTTCGTTCCTTGCTCGAGGCCGGTGTCCAGATTCAATTCGTCTGGATTCCTGGGCATGTTGGAATCTCGGGTAACGAGTGTGCTGATGCGGCCGCTAGATCTGCTTCCTCTTTGGTCGTCACACCCTTGCCCCTCTTTCATCGCGATTTTCGATTTCTTGTTCGTGATCATATCAAACGAACGTGGCAAGGTCTGTGGGACCAACAGGTGGAAAATAAACTGCATCGTATAAAACCTATTCTCGAAATCTGGAACTCCTCATCTCGTCGGAACCGCAGGGAGGAAGTGGTGCTTGGCGCGTCTCCGCAGTGGGCATTGTCGTTTCACTCACCGCTTTTTGCTGTGTGGCGACACTGCGCCGATGTGTGAGACGTGCAACTGCCGACTCACCGTCACTCATCTTTTGTGTACCTGTGTTCGTTTTCGTGATGTACGTTTTCATTTCTTTCATTCTCATTTGTTGAACGAGGACGCAGCTACACTGCAGCGGCTCCTCAATGACCACTGCAATACTGTTGTTGTTTTTTCATTTTTTAAACAAATTGACTATTTTAAACGTATCTAGATTTTAGCCCTATCATCATACTCATTTTTCAGTTTTACTGAATCAGCTCGATTTTAATCTTTGTATCATGTTTTTAGTACTGTTTGTTTCATTATCTTTTTTAGCCCTTTCATCGTTCTCATTCTTCAGTTTTATTTGATCAGCCATATTTTAAGCTTCATTGCACGTTTTTAATACTGTTTGTTTGTCTGTCTGTCTTGTAGTTTTTACCGTATTCATTTCCATCTTTCACTTTTACCGCTTCATCCTGTTTTTAGCCTTGTGTACGTGTTTTATTGATTTTGTTCTCTTTTGATGTCTTTTGTTTGGCGCTCTTTGGCCAACCATGGCCCTTGCGCCAATAAAATCAATGAACCAACCAACCTAGGCAGTCTTAAAACATATCACTCGTTGCTGTCATGGATAAAAGGAGCGGTTTATCAGATTTTCAAAAATGGATTATTATCGGCGTTCGGGCCAAATGTGGCAGTACTTCTGAAACAGCGCAGTTTGTGAACTGTTCGCGTGCTGCTGTGGTTAAAGTGTATCATGATTGGAGAAATGGCACCATTGCAAATAAGCGACGTTTAAACTGCGGAGCACCACGTGGCATTGATGTGAGAAGTGAACGTCGGCTTCGAAGGTGCGTGAGGGCCGATCAACACGCTACAGTGGAGCAATGTACCAGGGGCCGAATGTACCAGGGGGCTACCAGAAGTGTGTCTAAAACGACAGTTCAGTGAACCCTGCTGCGTATGGGGCTTCGATGCAGACGGATGGTCACTGCACCTACGCTAACGTAGCTGCATCGGCAGAAAAGGCTTACCTTTGCACGGCAGTATCGGAATTGGACCGCAGCTGATTGACAAAGGATTGCTTTCTCCGATGTGTCACGTTTTCTGCTTCATCGAATGGATGGACGTTGGCGTATAAGGCGAGAAACATCGGAGAGCAAACACTCTTCAACCATTGCTGGCAGAACACAAACTGGTGTGTGTGGGGGGGGCAGCGTTATGGTCTGGGGAATTGTTTTCGTGGCATTCTCTGGGTCCACTCATATCTGTGGAAGGCACTATGGACCGAATTCGTTATGAATCCATCCTTGCAGACCACGTACACCATTGTGTTTTCCCTGGGGCGGATGGGATCTTCCACGACGACAATGCGACGTGTCACACAGCTAGAAATGTACGAGCGTGGTTGGAAGAGCATGATGAAGACTTCAAAGTACTTCCCAGGCCCCCTAATTCCCTAGACTTAAACCCAATTGGACTACGTTGATCGTGTTGGTCGCTCTATGGATCCTCCACCACGCACCCTCCAGTAGTTGTCAGATGCACTGCAGTCAGCCTGGCTCCACATACTTATGAACACCTTCGAACACCTTCTTGAGTCACTCGCAGCCCGTCTAGCTGCTGTCCGTGCTGCACATGGCGATTACTCTGGATATTAGCTGGTGGTCACAATAATGTGACACGACCGTCTAGTTGGGTCCATTCGTATATGAAAAGTGCCGTGCGCGTTTTATGTTTCAAATTATATGCATTTTTCCCCGCTAAGAGCGTAAAGACGTTTAGTTTTTAAGCATCGCCTTTTCTAAAATTCTTCTTTGTAAAATTCCTTTCGGTTGGGAAGCATTCGAAAACCATCCTCAATTCACCCGAGACGTCGGCGTAATCTTTCTTGTTAACCCACTCGTACAGTACGTCAGTTTTCTGCTGTATATTACTAAGTTTTTATTGGGTACTAATGAAATTGTAGATTCATAGCTGCCAGGATCAAACGAATCAGTTATAGTTCTACAACCATCAGCTCACACCAGTCCTTTTAGAAGCTCCAAATCATACAGAATGCATTACAGTGTTAACTGTATAACCGATAAGTAACAGCTACGCTATATTACCATAAAATTAGTGCAGATATTTGCTGTGTTGATGGACTCATTGTTGTAAAATACTTTTGCCGTAAGCACTTCCTGATGAAGGTTTCTTCGGAATATTATTGTTCCACGGCAAACAGTAGAAAAAGTTATTCTAACGCACTCTTGTGTATGCTCTCGATAACTTCCAAAACTAAATAGACTTATACTGTTCTAAGTACAGAAATAACTAGGATACGGCTAAAATGTCTCTACCGCTAAATTCTCAAGAATTTCCTGTCAGATTTAAGTTTATTTCGCAGCTATATTGCCATACAGACTGCTTCCAGACGTACACTATATAGACAAATGTCACCGGACATCTAGAAGGGAAACACAACGTAGCATTTATTGACATACATTAGTACGGTGTCGGTCCACCTTTGGCCTTAATGCATGCACTGACCCTTCCCTTCAGTAAATAATATTGCCGATAACTGTTACTTAGTAGTAGGCCTTGGTTCCAAACTTCTTATGCGGCGCTCTAATTCATCCCACAGGTGCTCTATGGGATTAAGATCAGGGCTCTGTGTTGGCCAGTCTGCACACGATACGGAATTATCGTCAAACCACGCCGTAACAGTTCTTGCTTTATGGCTCGGTGCATTATCCTGCTGGTACCAACAAGGCTCGGTTCCATAGTATTTCCACAGAGTTAGTAGGGCATAATTGTCCAGAATATCGAGGTAGACGTGCTGGTTAACAGGTTTGTCCACGATAACCAGTGGGCCGGGACCATACCACGGACCCTCCCCCCCCTCCACACACACACACGAGTGCACTGCCAGCTCCAAACTTGACCGTAAGAACAGTAACCTGTGGTAAATAGCGTTCCCCCTGCTGCCGCCATACCCACACACAGCCATGAGACTGATGGATCGTATATCTGGATTCATTAGTTCATAGAACCCGTTTAAATGTTTTTTACACCATGCTAAACGACGAGTAGCATTCCGAGTGGAGATGAAAGGCTTATGAGCAGCCGCACGACCACGGTAAGCCATGGAATGAAGTCCTCTGCGAATGGTACTTGTATATATAGAGGTTCCAGCATTTTTTAATCACCTGTACACTGAGGTCTTGCGCAGTACTCCGTCGATTAGCTGTAACGACTCTCCTGAGGCTTCGACATCCTCTATCACAATTTTTTTGGTCTGCCGTTTTGCTGCTTTAGGCACGACATGTGTCTTCCGCTTATTCAGTACATCCAAAACAGCTGACCTGGGTATGTTTAAACGCCTCTCGGTTTCTATATAAATATAACACCCAACAATCTTTTCTTTCTCAAAGTCAGTTCTCTCCCGCCCCAACATTTTCACTCAACGTGACAGCGCGATATGATTGCGATCAGCTGCAGGCTTGTTGTTATGCCGTTTGCAGCTGTACCGCGCATCTTGAGAACGCAGCAGATCCGTTTATTTGCTTTTGAAGGGGTGTCTGATGGCTTTTGTCAATATAGTGTATATTGTAAGTAAGTATTATAACTGCTACTCACGTTTTCTTCATATGGTGGAGGAGAACGAAGATAAATACACTGACGGAAAGTGAAAAAAGAACACCAAGAAGGAGACGTCTGATACCAACGAAATTTATACAGCATAATAACGGAATACAGAGGATAACGTGATCAAAACATTTTGGCAAAATACAGCTGTATTTGCTGGTAAACTGAAAAATAACATTTCCATGTAACATGGTTAGTACGAGGTTGAACCGCCATGAACTGCGTCACACTGTGCAATTCTGGCATGGAGTCTGTCGTACAGATGTTGGATGTAAGTTTGGGGTATTGAGTTTCAAGCATCCTCAACCTGGACGCGTAACGGGAGTGGTCGTGGCTGGCCGTGGAGACCGGATAAGTCGTTGTCCCATAAAATCCCACACGTGCTCAATGGGGGACAAATCCGGTGAACGTGCAGGCCATGGAAGTTGTCTCACACCCTGAAGTGCATGTTGCGTTGCGCGTACGGTGTGTGGTCGTGCGTTATCTTGCTGGAAAACACCCCGATGGACCGACCTTACAAATGGCACAACAACAGGCTGAATGATATTGTTGATGTAGGAGATGCTGTTTAACGTACCCGGTACACACACTAGTTCTATACGGGAGTGATAGCTGATCGCTCCCCACACCAGGAGACCAGGTGTAGGTCCTGTACGTCGCTGGCAGATGCAAGAAGGGTGGAGACGCTCCCCTGTGCGTCTGCGACACGCACACGGCCATCGGAGGCTCCCAAGCAGAACCTGCTTTCATCGCTGAACACGACAGACCGCCATTGCGTTCTCCAGTGCAGACGTTGGCGACACCACTGCAGCCGTTCCTGACGGTGGGCTGGAGTTAGAGACACACATGCCAGAGGCACACGTGCACGTAGTCCTGCATCCAGTAGACGGTTGCGGATTGTTCGCACAATCACCTCAGGTGCAACGGCAGCTCGGATTTGCGTCGCAGTGGATGTTCTGCTTGACAACGCCGGTCTTCTTATGCGTCGATCGGTCCGCTCATCAGTCCGTCTGTGACTCCCGGTTCCACGTCTTCTCGTGTGAGAATGTTCCTCGGACCATCTACGCCACAATCGTACCACCACCGATACTTCCGGTCCAATTCGCTCCGCAATACGACGATACGACCACCCGGCCTCGCGGAGTCCGACTAGACGACCTCGCTCAAAGTCCGATAACTGCTGAAATTGTACACGTCTTCCATGTCCAGGCATTGCAGCTTCTTCAGGGTCTTCGCACGTGTCCGTACGCCGACGACTGATTACATTCACTACGCCGTTCTCCTTAAATACCACCGACGATAATTTGCATATTGCACCTACGTAAACTCGACCCCATTAACATGTAAATTTCATGATCGTCCGCCAATTCCTTCTTGGTGTTCTTTTTTCCCTTTCCGGCAGTGTATTTGTAGGTATAAGGAAACAAAATGGATCAAATGTTGCTGAGGCAGGTTAAAAGAGATCTTGCTGACGATGATTCTGAAAGAGATCTTGCTGACGAAGATTTGTGCTGATTTGACACAACACAAACGTAACGCTAAAAATGAGCTTCTTTCACTGAATTCCCTTCGCTCATCAGCCAGCCGATTTATACTGTGCTTCATGCAGTGGGACAAACATTTGAAAAGAAATTCTACTTTTTCCCATGAAACCCTCAGAGGTCGTTTAATGGTACAAACATATAGAGCATTTGGATCTGTAGCAATTCTAACCGTTTATTTCAGAACAGCAGCAGTTCTCGTCGGTGTCGATTCGACTAAGTATTGGTAACATTCCGGTGAAACAGTGTGGCCTACCCTTGTCGAATACCATATTCTAATTCATGAGGATTGGATTGCAGAGGATTCAGATGTCTCGTCCGATATCATTCCGCAAATTTTCCGTGACACTGTATTCAGGTTACTGGTGTCGGCAATGATGCACGTGGAAGGTTTCCGTGTTCTTACTAAAACCACTCCGAGACAATATGGACTTAGTGCATCATGCTGCTGGAAATATCCATCATCACGGGCATAAAGAGTGGTAAGCAATGATGTTTGAATAAGTATGGGCATTCAAGCGTAGATTCATTTGTATAAGGGGCCTATTGTCTCTCATGAAAATTGGCTCACACTTTTACAGCATCTCCGCAAGCGTGAAGAGTCATGACCATGCAAGATGGATCCATGCTTTCATGAGCCTGTCTCCAAATTCTCATCCTCCAATCGGCGTGGTGCCGTTGAAAACGAGATTTGTTAGACCACATTATCCTTTTCTTAATTATTTAGGGTCCGCCACAAGTGCTTCCTAGCTCACTGGAGACATTTCGTCGTTTTCGCTGCACACAGCAGCTGTGTACAGACATGGAAACAGGTCAGCGGGTCAACAATTTCTAGCGGGTCAAACGGGTCGAGTCAAGGTGTTTCTGACCAGATTTCAACCTGGTTTTATTTCCATTTTATTTTTGAAAAGCAAAAAAAAAAAAAAAAAAAATGTTCTAAGAAACATGCGCATTGTAGAATTTTGCGCTCCATACTGGTGCCCGCGGACTGAAAAATGATTTGTTATGCAATATGAAAGAAGAGTGTCCTCAGAAGGAAAAGTATCCTTTCCTTCTGAGGAGCTGTGATGACATCAACATCCATATTTTGGAAACCTTCAACTCATCATAAACTTGTGAAAATTTGTGTTGCTGTGAAACATATTCTGAAATTTGCAAAAACTGAAATAAAGCGTGCAACAAGTTGCATATTTCAAAGATTTTGACTGTAGTGGGGTGGAACAGACTTAACATTACTATGGAGGGGCGTTTCGACTCTGGCAGATGTGTTTGAAAACATATGTAAGACAGTTTAGTTAGGTTATATCTTGCAAATGAAGGACGACTGTTTCAATATTTCCTGTTAGTAAATTATGTGTTCATATAATACATTTGTTTGATTTCCATATAACCTAAGATACCTACTACGAAGAGGCTTTTGAACACACTTTTTATACAATATATTTTTTTTTTGTTCAAGGCAGATTTGTCCGTGTCGCGTCAGGTCCAGGTCAGTTACAGATCCGGGTCGGTTCCAATTATGTGAAGTCTGGGTCCGGGTCCAAATTTTTTAACCGTTTCCAACTCTGGCTGCGTACGGCCAAATCTTCTGTTGCGATGCAAACGACTAGTATCTCATAGCACGCAGGGAAACCCACCAATGCGTTACTTCATTGGAGGGATTCGGTGACGTGGGAAAACAATAACCACCAATTGGCGCGGTCCTCTAGAATACGAATCCCAAGTTAAGGTGCGCAACCATAACGTGACCACATTTTTTTTATTATTGGAGGTTTAACGACCACCGGGAGCAACTCAATGGGCTATAAGCTGTCGCCCGTCCCTAATTTAGGGCCACTTGTTCCAGGGAAGAGAGAGAGCCAGTGCCGTCAGACAAACACAACATCCATGCCTCACGGGGTTCGAACCCAAACCCCTTCCGGACGAATGATCAGCAGCCATCGCTTAGACCACTGCGCCACCGGGGCGTCCTACCTTCTTCATAGATAGTTCATGGAACGTGAAATTAAGATACACAGAATGCTCCATATTTTGAGGTTGATAGAACTAAAAGCTCAGCAACGAACATTCTAACTCTAAATGTAAAACGGAGATTAAAAAAGTTATTTGCCGTGTATAAAAGGAAGTGGTTTACAACATTTCTGTAACGAAAAGAAAAAGTTTAATTTCTGGTATAATTCAATACAAACCATTTTTTTCTTTTTGGGCTATCTATGAAAAAAAAAACCCAGTCAAGTTGTTATTATGCACCTTAACTTCCTGCTGTTTCATCATCACAATAGTTTCCGTCGATCAAAACTGCGATTTATAATCTAGAGCAGGGACGGCCAACACATCGATCGCGATCTACCAATCGATCGCCAAATCATTTTTGATCGATCGCTAACGTTTTGTGGAAAAAATATAGATTTTTTTAAGTTACTACGAAAATCGACGATGTAGTATTCAGACAAAGGAGCGGCCATTTTTGCGCCCTTACAACTGGTGATTTGCAACTACATCCACCAGGTGTCAAGGTTACGTGGCCTCCCCTTCTCCGATAGCAATCTGCCGCGGCTCTGCTTGCTTGCGTAATGAGAGCATTGACCGCCGAGTTAGAAGCATGAGATATCGTCACGGGAGGTAACAATCAGCGGGGGGTGGGGGTAGCTTGGCGTGCAGGTTAAGTGCGTAAGGTTTGTTGTTTATCTTTCGCATCGGAGCTATGGTTTTCGTCTTCGAACTATTTTGTTGATATTATTGTTTTGGTGAAAATGAGTGCCCCGAAAAGACCGAAAACTTATTATTTTCATCATGGACTACTTTTTCGCTATGGTTAAAGTCAAGTGTTGCTGCTTAATTTGCAGTACTTCTGTGGTGATGCCATAGAAGGGGAATTTAGAGCGGCACTGCAACGTATTGCGTAAATATCAATCCGATTTTCCACTCTACAGTGAAATAAGAAAGAAAAAATCACATTAACTGAAATCTGGACTGACTGCGCAGCGAAGCATGTTCTCAAAACCGAACGATCAATCGAAGGCTGCAACCATCGACTACTTTCAAGTAATCCATAAAATAGCAACAACATGTAAACCTTTTTCTGATGGCGAATTTATCAAAGATATTTTTGTGGATATAACAGATTCTCTTTTTGCAAATTTCAAGAATAAGGGTGAAATTAAAACAGCCCTTCTGTAACGTACCAGGAGATGTGACGTACCTGCCAGAAGGACGCACACGACATAAAGGCAGATAGGAATCAGAATAAAACGTCCGCGTAGCTCAATTGGTAGAGCAACTTATTCCGGAATGAGGGGATCCGGGTTCGAATCCTGGCGCGGATAAAAATGACGGAGAAATTTACTTCGTTATAATGGCGCCCGAACTATCCGGATGACCCGACCGTTCAAAATCTCGCAATGGTGTGATGTTCTTTCCACACCGCGAGATAGGAAAAATAAGAGAATCCCTTCTCCAGCACTTCGAAAAAAAAAAAAAAAAAAAAAAAATAAGGGGGAGATGATGTAACGTACCAGGAGATGTGACGTACCTGCCAGAAGGACGCACACGACATAAAGGCAGATAGGAATCAGAATAAAACGTCCGCGTAGCTCAATTGGTAGAGCAACTTATTCCGGAATGAGGGGACCCGGGTTCGAATCCTGGCGCGGATAAAAATGACGGAGAAATTTACTTCGTTATACTTCAAGATCTGCAATTATCTCGGAAAACCGTCATGAGGCGTATTGAAAAGGTTAAGCCAAAAAGTAAATGGGCAACTGCTAAAAGATATTGATCAATGTGCTTCATTTTCCTTGCAACTGGATGAATCAACGGATGTCGGTGACACTGCTCAACTGCTGATTTTTATCAGAATTGTTTTCTCGGACTTTTCTGCTAAAGAAGAAATTGTTGGGGATTCAAGGAACATATTGAAATGGTTAAGTTGCCTTTATTTAAGCTCGTGTCAATCACCACCGACGGAGCAGCAGCGATGACGGGTAAATCCAATGGATTTATAGCCTTGTGTTAGAAAAATGAAGATTTCCCAGATTCCTTAAGCTGCCATTGTATCATCCATCATCAAGTTTTAGCCAGCAAGAGGCTTAATAAGAAATGCGTCATAGATATTGCTTTTAAAATCGTAAACTCCATCAGAGGTAAATCTCTTCAAAGGCGACTTTTAAAAATGAAACTGAATGATATACAGCCAAATTTGATTTTGCAGACGAACGTCAGGTGGCTAAGCCGAAGTAATTTTTTTGCAAGATTTTGTGACTTGTTGGACGATATTATAAGTTTTCTTGAAGAGAGGGGTGATAATTATTATATTGCGTGATCTAGACTGGCAATGGAATCTGGCATTTTTGGCAGAGTTTACGGGAAAACTTAGTTTATTGAACCTGGAATTGCAAGGAAGTATAAAATATCAGCGATATGATGAGCAGTGTTTCTTCTTTCAAGAACTAAGCACTGGCTATGATTAAGGATCTCGAAAATAAACGTTTTGATCGATTTAAAAACATCAAGGATGATTTACAAAATAATTCCACGTATGTATTCAATTTAGGAAAATATGTAACCGAAATTCAAACTGTTCTTGACGACTTCGAAACCCAATTCAGTGAGCTTACAAAAATGGAAGATCTTATTCAATTTGTCATTTACCCTTTCAAGGAGGACACTGACACACAGCCGATCGCAAGTACATTTGCAGAGCTGTTTCAACTGAACAAAATTTCACTGGAAAATGAAATAATAACATTGCGGTGTGACATATTTCTGAAAGGCACATGTTCAGAAGATAATTTCTGGAATTTTGTTTCCAAAGAAAAGCACCCCATTGTGAAAAAATGTAGTGAGCATTTACATTCCTGCTTCGGGTCGACATATTTATGCGAATCAGCATTTTATTACTTACAACAAACAAAAAATAAACATCGCTCAAATTTGACGGATCAGCACACAGAATATTGCTTGAGATTGGCGTTGTCCAATTATACTCCGGATTTTTTAACCTTGGCGGAAGAAATGAAGGCGCAAACTTCACATTAATTTTTTATTCACCATAAAAAAATAAACATTTGTCCATAACATTTAAATTTGTATTAAGGCCTATATATAAATATCGAATAAAAATCATAAAATAATTCAAATTGTTTTATTTGCCTCAAATACATACATAAAATCGATAGGTTCTACCTACAGGGCAACAACGATATAGGTATAGCGGGAAGCGACGACTTTTGGAGGAAGAAATTTGGAATTGTGAAGTAGAGTAGATCACTTGGAGTCGAGGGGGAAAAAGTAGATTTTAGTCCCAATCAAATTGGCCACCCTTGGTCTAGAGGACCACGCCAATTAGTGGGAGCTGGTTAATGACTAATATGTCGCTTTTAATCATTTATCTTCTGCACTTTCCTCCCATCTTACTTTTAGGTCATCTTAGAGTTCGTTGTTCAGGTAGCTATGTCATGTGAATAATTATGCGTTACATGCATTTCTTTTCTCTTCTCCAAACAGGCACCGCCATTTTGTCTTTGAAACCCCATACCACTTTAACTGTTTCCCATATTCTCTCATACTAAATTTTGCCATATTTGAGGAAAAGACTTCAGTGTCTTTTCCTCAAATATCTTTTATTAGCCAGAGTGGTATAGCTTTGCCGGTCTTAATGAAACATTGAACTCCCGACTTTTCGGTCTCATTCATATTGTTCTATCACGACAATACATATGTCTTTTGACGTAGGACTACGTCTACCTCCGCGGATAGTATGGGGCGACATACGGTCGACCGCCTGTGACAAAAATAGGTTCCACTTGAAATCTTTATAACGTTAAAAATACGTGCCGCACACTAATCGTGTTAGCATATTCTTAAACAGCATGGAGTCCAATTCGCGTACTGCGCAATACATCGTGCGCGCGGAGCTCTTTGTGCGCGGAGGAGATGATTCAATATATCTGGGGGTGCCGCCGCTTTTGACTCAGTCTATCTCGGCAACCGTGAGTGCTACACGATTGTGCGTGGCTCTCGACGAGATCTATTCAAATATGTAAAGAACATATCGAAGTGGTTTAAATTAAAAAATTTTAAAAATTGTTTTCGTGTGAACAAGTTACCATATTCGACAATGCCGCGGAATTCGCAGAATGAATGCAAGCAAAAGTGGAGAAAATCAAAACGAGAGGCAAGAGCAAGTGATGAGGAATGTAAGAAGCCCAAGAAGACAGTACCACGTTGGGCAATTCGTGTATCGATCTGCTTTGTGTTCGCAATGTCATAGACTTGTGTTGGCTATAACGAATTAAATAAACGCTTTGAAACCATATTCGACCAGCTCATCTGCAAGTCGCAGTCCTACGTTCCAAACTGACTGCTCAATCAGAACTGAGCCTACCTGTATTTTTTTATTTCTCCAGTTATTTCATTCGGCTTGCATTCGTGTGGTCACCTCTTTCGGATAGTTATCATCCAACGATATCAATCCCAAATATCAGAATTATCTGTCTCTCTTGATCCCTCTTTATTTGAAGTCAACACCCTCAATTTGGTTTCCTTCTTTTCTGTAGCACGTGCACTTTCTTACTTTTTTTTTATTATTATTATCGTTATTCAAATTTCTAGTGATATTTTCTTTTAACTCCTAGCAATGTAATATAATACTTTCTGCTGAAAGCTAGTGTATTATTATTTTTACACTTAACAATGCAGAAATTTCTGCAGAAGTTCGAAATGATGTTATTAAAGAAGAGGTGTATGAGTGATCTTTTAGGGTAATGTAAAGTAATTGTCCCGCGTATTGTTCCGACTGTAGTAGTAGGTCATGTGAATCTACCACTGCAGGGGCAATTTGGGAAAAGCGGATTTGTCCTATATATTTCTGATTCCGGATTCGACTGGGAAAATTCATCAGCGGTAATGTTAAATTTTTATAGTTTTAAATGGAACGCATTAATGCTGGATTTATCTGAATTTTCGATTTTCTTTTGCATCCTGGTCGTACGGCGATAAAACTGTTATGGCAGAAAAGCAGCGTGAACTGCAGATCTCATGAAAAGGCAATCTACGCAGAATGAGAGCGGATTTATCGTTCTCACTGTTTTCCCGTTCTTTTTTTCTTTTATTTTTTCGCATAATTTTTTGTTACATTTTTTTTTTAAGTTCAACAGCTGATGTGTGTTTTCGCTTGTGCCGCTTTTTCCTTCAATGAGATTCCAGTGATCGTCAAGTAATCGTGAGAAAACGTCCTTGAACAATATTACATCGACCGTGTCCCGTGCTTTTCTCAAGGTCAATATGCAATGTGAAGCCGACTGCAACAGACCGAGAAAATACTTGACATTCTTAACGGTTCCTTCAGACAATTGTTTTAAGCGGCGAAGAAAAGAGATCTTGATTTCGGAAACTTCTTCAGGCGAGCAATGCGGATGGTTTTCTGGAGGGCTCTTCGCTCTTAGACGGGCGGCGTGCCTGCCTGCGGTGAACGAACTTTCGCATTTTGGCTGCTGACATGTTCTTCTTGGAGAGACGGGCGAAAAAAGCCGGTCACCTACATTGTAGGGCGAGACGCCCGGCCATGTTCTCACGCTAGCGTGGGAAAGGCTTGATTTCATGCTAGCCACTCCCACACCAACTATGAAAACTGTCTCCTGTCAAGAACGCGAATGATCCTGAGAAATAGCTGGCATTTTTCTTTTTACGATTACATTTAAGGTTTTCTTATTCATTGGATCATTCACAAGTGCTATCCTAAACATGTCACTTTTCACTCGCACTGTTGTAAGAAATCATGGGCACTAGGAAAACTACAGACTGTTGGAAAAGTCGCTGGGCACTTGCTTTTCATACTGCAATGCTGCGCACATCACGGGTGGAGTTTGTTTGCGATGGCAGACCAAAGAGAATTAGTGCGCATGCTCGAGTCTGATGAAGGTTTGCATTCGCAGTGGAGTGTGAAAGTACGGTGGGAATTGTTGGCATTGTCAGTGTATCCTTTTAACTGGGCACGTTGTTTTTCACTAATGAAGAAGGTGCAAAGAATATCGAGACAACCGGGTTCCGTTCTTCTTTGCACCTTCCTCACAAGTTTTCTGGAACAGCGCGGGAGAAAACATGCGTTGTTCCAGAAAAGTCTGAGTGTTTAGTAATGAACAATCAGCGAATCAGGTTTGCGCTCGCGAAGTATGTTGCCTTGGAAATTCTAGTATCTCATTACCTCAGAAAAATCCCATTAGCAACCGGTAAATTCATCAGAACCTTTCTCAGCACTCTCTACACCAGGAGTCTGTGGCATACGCATGTACTATGTGGTACGCAGAGAACTCTGAAAATGCACCCCGCATGGCAACAATATTTATTATTTGTGTTTTATATGAAGAAAATATCATATAATGTAAGTTTGCAGATACTAAATAGCACAAAGTTTAAATGTAAATGCTGTTACAAAAATGGGATTAGGAGTCAGATTATTTCGTATGCTTCCTTCTGATTTTGAGGACGACGTATTAACCCTTCACCTTTCGTCACGCATCATTACATCATCGGGTCAGGCAGACACACCGATAAGAAAAGTTTGCTGAACCCTGCTCTAGACTGTGTACATTTATATCTACGTATGTGTTCGTATACCCCTACAGAGCTGCAGACTATGATCCAGGAGCTTGCTGGCAAGAGTAAAGAAATAGGATTAAAACTTTGAGAAAACAGAATTGATGTGCAATGGTTTTTCAAGAAATGAAAATTTATCGATTGATGTGGAAAAGCTGGAGGGAACCGTTACCTACGTTTACCTTGGGCAACAAATATCAAGAGAGGATCTCTTGATGAAGGAATTAATCAGCGTAGAAAACTTGGTTGAAGAGCTTTTGGAAGAAACAATGCAATTTTCAAGAGCAATATATCATTATGTCTTAAAAGAAAAGTTTTTAGTCAATGAATTCTTCTACTACTTAGGTGCGGAGCAGAGACATGGATCTTAACTAAAAAAGACATGCAAAAGCTGCAGACAACTGAAAGAAGCATGGAGAGATACTTGCTGGGTGTAACCAGGAGAGATTACTAGAGGAACTCGTGGATCAGGAAAATGACAAGAGTAAAAGGCATCATGATCAGAATAAAATCCCTGAAATGGCAATGGGCATGGACATGTTGCCAAAAGAACGGACCACCGTTGGACAACCGAAATTTTTGTCTGGCTACCAATTACAGGAAAAGTTCCAGGGGAAGACCACGTGGGATATTTGTGGATGGAATTCTAAAGCATGGAGGAGACTGGATCAAGACAGACCGTTGTGGAAGAAACTTGGGGAGACATTTATCCAGCTGTGGATTGATAATGGCGATGATGATATTTTTGTATTAACAGCACCAACCAAGGTCGATTCGCTACTGGATGTATGCCTTCTGAAATTCCCTCCACAGCTCTGTCTAGAGCATTTTCGATCAGTTCCTGAACGCCCTGTAACGTGCTGGAATCACTTGGAAGAGAATGTAAAGTAATTAACCTCAGCAATACTGTGTGTATATATATATATATATATATATATATATATATATTCTATAAAGAAGATACCTAAGCAAAAAAATACATATATAATTTTGACTCACGCCTAGTACAACATAGAAAAGGTTATGTATCTACCTGTGTGAGTAAAAGGAGAAAAGATAAAAAAATAAAATAAAACAACTGAATGTAGAAGGTGTCGAGAATACTGAGCCTTGGCTTTATCAAGGACCAGCAAAAACTCTGCATTTTCTCACTTCCACAAAGACCTAGTTGGAAATGGGTTTCTGCAAGGCCATAGATGCAAGTCCATCAGGTTTTTAAATAAAGCCTACGATAATTTCAATGTAAGGAAGCTGTTCTATAATAATGCAATTTTTTTCCCATCCACAGGCACCAGTCTATTGTAAGTTTTAAATATGTTAAGACCTTAGGGTCAATAGTTAAAAACTACAAACTTAACTCTTCGAGCTACATTCCTGTAATTACTACATGTTCTTGTGATGAACATAAAGAAACAGTTCACTATGATAAGAATTACAACCATATTATCACCGGAAACTTGAGTTTTGTTGAAAATGAAAAGCTTAGGAATTTATTAGAGTATGGCTCTAAATTCAGACCTTCCTTCACAATTTCCAAAGAAAGGATTCTTGAGAGCTTCACTCAAGATGTTAATAGGTACATCGTAAAAACCAGTTTAACGTACAATCAGCCTATTGAGGCCTTCGCAGAATGGAAATATAATATAATCAATAGCTTCACCGGTGAGTTGGCAGGTCTGGACTTTTGTTTCGACAGAAATCTCTTTTTCTCTGGAGAAGCTAAAAGGTCACTCTCCAATCTACAAGACCAATTTATTTTTACCACTACGGATAAAGCTAGCAATAATTTTGCAATTATCTGTAAGAAGTTCTATTTTGAATTGTTAACTATGGAACTCAATAATAGAGTAACATACGAGCCCGTAAGTTATTCTACCAAACAGTTAGAAAATCGGTTTAAGGCATTCTTCAAGAAACTTAAAATTCCACAAACTAGAAGATATGAGCCTGAATTTCCATTTCTTTTTGCAACGGTTAAGTTTCATAAGGATCCTGTGAAGTTCAGGTTCATAGCTAGTGGAGTAAGGAGTCATAAAAAGAAAATAGATCTTGCTTTTGAAGATGTCTTAAAGAAGGTTTTGAAACACATTAGAAACTGTTCTAACTTGATGTACAGAGAGTTTTGGATAATTAATAATAATGCAGAAGTAATTTCTACTATACTCAAAGTTTGTCCCCTAGATATTAACAGTTATGATTTTGAAAACCTCTATACTAATCTGCCTCTATCAGATATAATCACTACCTTTAAAGAGCTGTATGCAGAATTTAAACTTAACCAATTCGTTAATGTAGGAACTTGGAACTCTTATCTCAATTGCTGCATAAAAAATAACCATATCTTATATAATAATTCTCTCTATAAGCAAGTGAACGGTATTCCCATGGGAACATCAACGTCCACGAATATCGCTAATCTATTCCTGTTCTTTAAGGAATATAAATTCATTAAAAATCACCCCACCTGCTCAGATAACTACCTTTACACTTTTAGATATATTGATGATCTGCTGTGTATCAATAATTCAGAAGTTATAGAGAGTGATTTTGATAATATCTATCCTAGCTCTCTTAACTTATGTAAAACCAACCACAGTAATCAGGAACTTGAGTTCCTAGACTTAAGCTCAACAGAGGTAACCCATCTATTAGCCTCTTTGATAAAAGAATTAATTTTCCTTTCAAAGTAATTAAATATCTACACTGGAATAATAACATTTCAACCAAAGTAATTGAGAATGTACTAATTTCTCAGGTCCTAAGAATTTCAAGAATCTGCAGCAACAATTTGGACTTCAATTACCACATTAATATACTATTAGAAAGTTTTCTAGAGAACGAAATTCCTTCTTCTTTCATCAAAAGAACTTTAAGAAAAATTATTCTGAATAATAGAGTAAGGTTGGCAGATCTGCTTTAATTTTCTACACAGTTAATAATATGATTCTGACCAATCAAAGCCGTAAGGAAGTTGGCTAGAGGATGCCTATTAACTACCTAAAGGAACCTTAGTGCTATGGATATGACGGTCCTATTAAAACAAAAAATTAAATAATATAAACAAAATCACAAAAAAAGCTTAAAAATCTGTTTATAAAAGAAAATAAAAACAAATAAAAAAGAAAATTAGTTATTCATCACTAGGATAGCTATACTAAAAATAGTAAAACCAACATTAAAATTAATAAGATTCTGATTAATCTATAGAAGCTCACTAAGGTGATTTAATACATGCAAAGATTATTAAATACACTGCTCGTGTATTTTATAATATTTCTCATGTATTCTGGAGAGCTAATTCTGCTCTTTCTGATCATACAGATCCACAGTCTTAAGTTTATATATTTTTTTCTCTGGTTAAAATCTCCGCGCGTTGGTTTCTTGCTGTATGAGGAGGCCATCAGCCCCACCCTCTCTGCCCCCCAGCGACTAGGGAGTGGCGGAAGAGGTCAGCCATGTTCTTCTCTTGTGAGGAGAAAAGTTTTTGTCACACAAGAGGTAAGCTCTCTTCCTTGTTTTTGGGTTCTAGGTTTTATAAGTTCAATGTTTGTACTTCATGTACTTTTTCTCTGTTGTTTTTTAGCTTTTCAGCTTTTAGGCATTGGTTTGTCTGTTAACATTTTTGCGGGTTTTAACTCTTTCTTTTCTTTGTAACTTTGAGCGTTTTTTCAAAGTAGTTAAGTTCTTAATAACTAATTAATTATGCACTTAAAGCACTGCTGAAATACTTTGTACATATTGCAACTAACTGTTTAAGGTATATAACTTTCACAAAGTTTTCTTTAGTTAATTATTATCTTTAACTTATTCTCGTTTTCGTGCTGTCATAAGTTGTAGAGTAGGGGGTTTTAGGCTCAAGTTTTCTTTCAAAAATCTGTTCGTTAAAAATTAATATTTCCTTTTTTAATTGAAATGTAAAAATTTGGATTTCTTTTGCATTGATTTTCAGTTTTAAATTCTCTCTCTAACGAACTTGGCATTTCGTTATGGCTGAAAATCATTTCTAATTATTATGTCACTCTCACAGCTTGAGTTCTCTTTAATCTTCTTCTCTCTGTTTAATAGTAACAGATGAAGAGCATGGGTCGGGCCAGGAAGGTTAATGGATGCAAGCGAAATTGTTAACTAGTGCTAGGTCAAGCAACTCTACGGAGGACATGACATATATATATATTTTAAACTATTTTAGGTGGGAATGTTACTTGCATCTATGGCCTTGCAGAAACCCATTTCCAACTAGGTCTTTGTGGAAGTGAGAAAATGCAGAGTTTTTGCTGGTCCTTGATAAAGCCAAGGCTCAGTATTCTCGACACCTTCTACATTCAGTTGTTTTATTTTATTTTTTTATCTTTTCTCCTTTTACTCACACAGGTAGATACATAACCTTTTCTATGTTGTACTAGGCGTGAGTCAAAATTATATATGTATTTTTTTGCTTAGGTATCTTCTTTATAGAATGTGAATTCTGAATTTTCAAAACTGCTGCGTTGCGCGTTTTGATCTTCAGGTTATTTTGCAACCTTCGTTTTAAATTCTAAAGTTTTTTCCTTAGTCTTCAGTTTTGCTCTTAAGTATATATATATATATATATATATATATATATATATATATATATACATACATACATACATACACACTGACGGAAAAAAAATCACAACACCAGAAAAAATAGTTGTAGAGGAATGAAATGGCGGCAATACATTTGTATAGGTAACATATTTAATCGATTAAGGTTTCAAGATCACAGCTTATTGTAAGCGCGAGAAAAGCCATTTTAAATGTGAAATGCTGGTACATTAATAACCGGTGTAACCGCCAGAATGTTGAATGCAAGCACGCAAACGTTCATGCATTGTGTCGTACAGGTGCTGAATGTCAGTTTGTGGGATGGAGTTCCATGCCTGTTGTACTTGGTCGGTTAATACAGGGACGGTTAATGCTGGTTGGGGGTGACGCTGGAGTTGTCGTCCAATGATGTCCCATACGTGCTCGATTGGTGAAAGATCTGGTGATCTAGCAGGCCACGGCAACATGTCGACACTCTGTAGAGCATGTTGGGTTACAACAGCGGTATACGGGCGAGCGTTATCCTGTTGGAAATTACCCCTGGAATGCTGTTCATGAATGGTAGCACAACAGGTTGAATCACCAGACCGACGTACAACTGTGCCGTCAGGGTGTGTGGGATAACCACGAGAGGGCTCCTGCTGTCATAGATAATTGCTCCCCAGACCATAACTCCAGGTGTAGGTCCAGTGTGTCTCGGCCGCAGACAGGTTGGTTGCAGGCGCTAACCTGGCCTCCTTCTAACCAACACACGGCCATCATTGGCACCCAGGCAGAACCGGCTTTCATCAGAAAACACAACAGATCTCCACTCCGTCCTCCAATAAGCTCTGGCTTGACACCACTGACGTCGCAAACGGCATTGGTTTGGAGTAAGTGGAATGCACGCTACAGGGCGTCTGGCTCGGAGCTGTCCTTCAAGTAACCAATTTGTAACAGTTCGTTGTGTCACTGTGGTGGCAACTGCAGCTCGAATTGCTGCCGCAGACACGGTAAGATGCGCCACGGCCATACGCCGTACACGGCGGTCTTCCCTCTCAGTAGTGCCACGTGGCCGGCCGGAACCCGGTCTTCTTGAGGCAGTACCTTCCCTTGACCACCGCTGCCAACAATCATGTACAGTGGCTACATTCCTGCCAAGTCGTTCTGCAATATTGCTGAAAGAAAATCCACCTTCTCGTAGCCCTATTACACGACCTCGTTCAAACTCCGTGAGCTGTTGATAATGGCTTTTTCGTCTTCTTAAAGGCATTCTTGACTAACATCAACACCCTACGTCATATCTCAACGATAACTAACTCTCACGAACGTTACAGCGCGTATTTACAGCAAGCCTGCTTTGCATGTTCCGAAGGGCGCTACTAGCGCCACACGTATGCGCCTAGCGCGAAATTTGCATAGACGTCATCTTACAGATGTACTCTCACCGCCTACCAACTGTCGTTTATCTAACACAACCCCTTCTTGGTGTTGGGATTTTTTTTTCAGTCAGTGTATATTTGGTTTTTCTATTTAAGTGACTGTACACCGAAGACTAATTCTAGTTGCCAGTTTAGAATTTAAGGTTACAAAGTCCAGAAAAGGAAACGAAGCTTAGAAGAGGAGGAACGCATGTTGCGTAACACCAATGTGCCCCCTATCTACGGATTTTCTGGCATTGCCAGGTCTGATCTTTTTGCTATAAAACTTTCCCAAACAAAACCAATCAACCTAACCTGAGACAGAATTGTTATCCTGTCGCTCGACTGCAACGTAATGTTTTCAAAGAAAGCATATTATGTTGCAATCATTTCGTTCAGACTATTTATATTCATTGTGGTTCTAATGCGCATTACCAATTTGCTATGTAATCTTTTACTATGATATTTCGACCTTGAATTCCTGGTGCGAGAATAATTTGCTTAACTACTTCTGTCTTCCAAAATACAGTGTGACAGCGCTCGTGACCACGAGGCTGCACATTTAGGTGGAAAATCCATTCCCGAGTTTATTTATTTAATTATTTCTTTATTTATTTATTCATTTATTTATTTAATTATGTATTTCTTTATTTATTTCTTTATTTATTTATTCATTTATTTATTTATTTATTTATTTATTCATTTATTTATTTAATTATTTATCTATTTATTTATCCATTTATTTATTTATTTGTTTATTTATTTATTCATTTATTTATTTATTTATTTATTTATTCATTTTTATTAGTTTGGGTAATTTTTAAGGAAAGAGTATGATTTTTACTTTTTATTTTATTTTGCCATTAGCCCCACTTTCGGGTGATTCTTTTTTTCTTTTTTGGTCCCCCTCTCCCCAGACAAGGCGTCGCATAGCGTAGGACTAGATAGACAGCGGTGGCGTCGCCATGGACGGACCGACTTTGTAGTATGTTTTATTGGGTTCATCAAAGTGTCCAGCGTGTCTGGCTGCCACAAAACGTAGTTCGAGAAGTCCGACTTTTTGGATCCGAAATTAACAGTTTTATTGGATTAGGACTTATGGCCCGGTGGTTATATCACGCGGCTAACGTAACTTGAAGAGCTGTTTGCAGAATTTTCGCCGGAACGGGTAGCAATTTTGACCTCCTAACGAATGTAAGAGCGTAATGTTAATTCTATGACCAGTAGGATTTAGACTTCGGAATTTAATTCAAGGAGACTTGTGTTCCCCGTTTTGTGATTGGATGATGGTATATTTTGAGGTAATGTGAGTCTTCTTGGGGGTTGTCGAAAATTTTCCAAGGGAAGAGAATCATTTCGTCATTTTTACTTGATCGAGAAGCACTTTTTTTATTCCTTGTGACTGAACACTTTTTTTTTTTTTTTTGCCGTGAATGTTGGTGACCTTCCTTCATGACTGTCACCTAGGAGCTGCTATGTAAAGCTTTTCCCTTCGCCTGCATTTCGGTTTTATTTGTGCGTGGCCCAAAACTTGGTCACTGCCATGATTTATCAGACTGGCAACTTAATCGCTGCCAAATATTACGGCAGGACTAAAGCATCCGTAACTGCGTACCGTTTCCCGACGCGGATGGAGGATCTCAACCGAGGTTTTTAGGGGGAAGGACCCTGCTGAGAACGATGAGGGCCCATACGAGGGTTGCAGCTGCGGGAAAAGATGAGTGACGAACTGCGACGTCTAGCTGGGATGACCACCGGACGTGACAACTAGGACCTTCCGAAACATGAGAATGTACCCCTTGAAAGTGAAATACCCGCTATCACCCAAAGAACTTTACTGACGTAACCGCAAAGACTCCCTACCCCGGATAAAGCCACAGCCGCGATGGGATCGCCATGCCAGATTTGGATGCTAAAGTAGAAATTCCATCGTATTCTTTCTTTTAGGTGTCCCCTCATAATATGTGTTTATCGATCAGTGCATACGAAAGTCTTCCGTTAAAATTAATGTTTTTTTTTATAAGCGAGGAGTCAGTAAGCACGAGATCCTGTCAGAAAGTCGGTATCATTCTTGCTAATATCGTGTGTTATTTAAGCGAAGTGTCTATATAAATCATCATCATCTTTGTCAACCATTATCAATCCACTGCTGGACGAAGGTCTCCCCAATTTTCCTCCACAACGGTCTGTCTTGTGCTAGTCTCCTCCATGTCACTCCCGCATACTTTCGAATTTCATCCACCCATCTTCCATGTGGTCTTCTTCTGGGTCTTTTCCAGTCCCTTGGAATCCAATCTAAAATTTTGGCTATCCATCGATGGTCTGTCCTTCTGGCAGTATGTCCAGCCCATTGCCATTTCAGGGATTTAACTCTGATCATGATGTCTTCCACTCTTGTCATTTTTCGGATCCACGAGTTCCTCTTCTTATCTCTCCTGGTTACACCAAGCATGCACCTCTCCATGCTTTTTGAGTTGTCTGCAGCCTTTGTATGTCTCTTTTAGTTAAGGTCCACGTCTCTGCACCATACGTAAGCACTGAAAGGATGCATTGATCAAACAATTTACTTTTAAGACATAATGGCATATTGCTCTTGAAAATTATGCTGTTTCTTCCAAAAGCTCTCCAGGCAAGTTTTGTACGCCGATTAATTTCTTCATCAATGTGACCCTCATTTGATATCTGCTGTCCAAGATAAACAAACGTACGTGTCTGTTATCTTCAGCTTTTCTCCATCAATTGATAAATCTTCATTTCTTGTAAAAGCATTGAACATCACTTTTGTCTTCTGAAAGTTCATTTTTAATCCCACTTTTTTACTCTTGTCAGCAAGTTCCTGGATCATACTCTGCAGCTCTGATGGGGTAGTTGATAAAATGTCTACGTCATCAGCAAAACGAAGGTGGGTTAGATAATCTCCATTAATCTTTATCCCTTTGTTTTCCCAGTTCAGTGATTGAAAGACATTTTCTAATGTGGCATTAAAGAGCTTCGGAGATATGGTGTCACCTTGTCTCACTCCTTTTCCAATTTTTATGTGTGTTGTATTTTCAAACATCCGAATCTTTGCACTTGCATTTTCATAGATGTTATTAATAACATTAATATACGCATCTTCAATACCGCAGGATTTCAGAGCCCTTGTAACTGCTGATGGTTTCACCGAATCAAAGGCTTTTTCATAATCGATAAAAGCCATGCACAATGGAAGTTCATATTCTCTCGCTCTTTCAATTAGTTCTCTCAGCACATGGATATGATCTATTGTGCTGTAGCCACTCCTGAATCCAGCTTGTTCTCTCGGTTGAGCCATGTCCAGTGTTACCTTCAAACGGTGTGAAAGAACTTTAGTGAAGATTTTATAAACCACTTATAGGAGGCTGATAGGTCAGTAGTTCCTGAGATCCTCAATGTCACCTTTTTTATGTAGCAGGATCATTGTAGCGTTGTTCTAATCCTCAGGAATCTTCCCTTCATTAAGGCATCGAGTGAAAATTTGGGCGAGTACTGTTTCGATTTCTCCACTTGCTTCTTGTATGATGTCTACAGTAATTCCATCTTCTCCTGGAGCTTTTCCTTGCTTCATGTTCTTGATTGCATGTGCAGCATCTGCTGGAAGGACTGGAAGAACTCTGGTACTGGTACCTTTCATGATGTCTGGACTACATGTATCCCTTTCATATAATTTGGAGTAGAAATCTTTCACTCTTGTCAAAATTTCGCCTCTATTTCTTGTTACAGAACCATCTTCTTTACTCAGTGCCATAATCTGTTTTCTCCCCTTAATGAGATGTCCCTTTGCTATTTTTAGGCTTTGGTTGTTTTCAATTGCTTTCCTGACTAGTTCACAGTTGAATTTCCTTAAGTCTTCAGCGATACTTTTTCGTACTGTCTTGCATAGCTCTATATATTCCACTTTGGAAGTCACATCTTCTTTAGTTGTCCTCATCTCTCTACTTTTTTGCATCAACATTTTGGTTTTTCCTGATAATTTGTTCATATGCAACTTGTTCTTAGACCCATCTAATTTTGTTGCTGTTTCCATAAGAGCTTTGGTTACTTTTCTGTTAACTTCAGAAATATCCCCTTCTTCCGATGTTAGGCCTTCTAAAGCAAAGAATTTGTTCTTCAGTTCCAACTTGAAGGTATTATGGTGTTTTTTAAGGTTGGTTATGTCAATACATTTTGTTTGTCTTATGAGCTTGCCTCGTTCGAGTTTAGTGTTGAGGTGTATCTTACATCTCGCCAATCTACGGTCAGTACCTGTGTTGAACTTGTTTAGCACACTGCAGTCTTCTATGACGAATTTTTTGTTACACATAATAAAATCAATTTCACTTGTCGTCCCATTTGGATGTCTCCATGTCCATTTCCTGTGTGGCTTTTTCTTGAAAAAGGAGTTCAAGATGAAAACCCCTTCTGCCTCTGCAAACTCTACGAGGGAATTTCCACGCTGGTTTCTGTTGCCGTGACCGAATTTACCTACTGAAGTTTCATTCTGTTGCTGTTGCCCTATTTTTGCATTGAAATCTCTCATAGTTATCTTCAAGCGCTGCTTACCTTTATTATTTAGATGACGAATTTGCTCAAAAAATGTTTCAATTTCTTCTTCAGGATGACTTGTGGTGGGTGCATAAGTTTGAATAATCTGAGCCTGGTATCTTCTCGAGAGTTGGATAACGAGTCGTGCAGCTCTGTCAGAGGAACTTTCAACTTCTACAACTTTATCCTTCAGTTTCTTGTTTATTATAAATCCAACACCACTAGTTCTGCCAGTATCTGTCCCACGATAGTAGAAGAGACGTCCCCTTTTCAGTTCAATGAGATCTTCTCCTTTTCTCCTTACCTCACTTAGCCCGACGATGTCCCACTTGATGCTTTGTAGTTCCTCTTCCAATTCAAGAAGCCTTGAATCAGAAGATAGGGAGCGTCCGTTATACGTCGCCAAGGTCAGCATCAGATGGCAGCCTAGTCCGGTCCTCCGGGGATCCTTAGCACCCTCTGCCTTCATGTCGCACTGGCCGCTGCCTTGGCCAGGTACATCCCAGCTGCCGGAGACTGAGGGCCAAGATTTAAGTTGTGGAGTCATTTTGGAGGGGTTTGGCCATAACTCACCACGCTGGCCAAGCGGGTTGGTGAGTGTGGGATAGCATTTCCTCTAATCCCGGTGGTATAGTTATACCGCTATTAGCGGTCGTCAGAGCCCCTTTAGTGGGAACAGGATGTACCACGAGAAGGCGGGGTTGACATTTATCAAGGAGAGGCTGTGATGTTACGCACTGCAAGTTTAACACCTACATATAGCAACTTACATACTTGAAGTAATGGGCACAGGGTCCTAAACTATTATGTGTGTGCATCTTTATTATTATGCCGAAACATAACTAATGAATTGTTTTCTATGTTAATTTGCCTACGTACTATCATGAGTGTGTCTTTAGTTGCAAATTGTGTGCTCAACCCTGGATTTTTTGGAGATAATATATATTTTACGGCAGGGACTCAGACATTTGTTCACTTATGTTTTTTTAATTCTAGAAGTTCACAAAAACATTGCGGCACGCAGCAGACCCTTTGACCCTCAAAGGAAAATCTGCTGTGTGAATCACAACACCCCGTCAGTTGATCCTGAAGCTGCGTGAGCCCTAAATCAAGGAATCGCAGAATCACAATCCACTTGACACCCCCTTGGTTCCCAATTTTACACCGAGTGAACCCAAATCAGAACTCGAGCGATAATAGCAGTCATTTGTTTTAAGTAGCAAAAGAATGAAATAATTTTTCTTTTGTCTTGTCAAATAACTTTTTGATAAGGCTTTTATTATTGCTGACGAGGACATGTCTTTTAATTTGTCAGGTATCCACACAGTTTCCTTACTTCTACTGCTGTGTTTATTAACAAGGATGTCAAGTTTTTATTTTTAAAACCCATCGATATGAACGACTTTTTAATTCTTAGTATAAAACATAAGTTTACGGAGTGTGGGGGTAATATTAACGTTTGTGGGTTGGAACATCGAGTTCAGCCTTATCATCTGTTCTCAGAATTTGAAGAAAATATATGTAAAATTTAAATGTGTGTGTGTGTGTGTGTGTGTGTGTCAGGAAGTTAAAGGATGCTCAAAAATGCATGGAAGAAATGCATATTAGTTAGAAGTACAAAGTATATTAAGTACTACAAAATGCACATAAATAGTGATGGTTCTGTGAATGAGAGCTTTGCAATCATTTTATGCTCCCCCCATCCCTCTCCCATTCTCACATACATATAAAAATACAATATTGTCTTCATGAAAAAGAAAACATTATTACAATAATGTTTATAATTAATGCTGTACAAAATTAGATTTTTTTTGTTGCACAGCTTTGATTAATTCTTCGTCAAAAAGCATTTCTGAAAGAATCGAATAATAATAAAACAACTTCCAAAATGGTAGAACCAGTAAACACACACAGATTAAATCCCGGCAAGATCTTGCACGTCTGCCGGTGCGATAAAATGAACAGCGGAGACAGATGTTCTTGACTTAACCCATGCGCAAATGCTTCGGAAGAAATATTCTGAGCGAGAGATATCTAAAATTCCAATTGTTCGTTTTCGCAGCTATAACTCCGAGGCGTTTCTGGCGTAATGTGTAAGCATCCATTAGAAATAATGCGTTACCAATTTTTTTCCGACATTTCGTTTCCGTTCCGAAGTAATGTGTGGCAAGCTACTCCGCTGCTGTGTATAAGTAAACAATAGTTACCGAATAGCCACAACTTCTCAGGTTCTTTAAAAACAGAGTAGAACATTCCCATTACTATCTCCTTAGCTAGATGAGGTCGTCTGTTCCTACCTCAAGGCCAACCACTAAGTCCAGGGACCCGAAAGAGGCAGTTCCCTAAGAGTAATCATACATTCTTACCTGCGATTCAAACCTATGCCCAGTAGTAAAGGTAGCCCCCATTTGTAACCTTCTCGGGTATCATTTTTTTCGCATTTGGTATGCATATTTCCAAGTGAGTACGTATCTACATTTTTAGCTAAGTAACGTTTTAAATGGAAAGATACATAGATTTATGACAAAACAACCCAAATTAACGTTTTTACCATCGTGGTCTCAGACACACATACTGTACTGAGTCAATAATAAGGTGAGGTTTGAAGCTCTATCTCGTTGCTGTGTTGACTACGCCGTACGTGTAGCGTCATCTGTTATTCAAGGGAGCAAGCAAAATCAGCAAAATAACAACACTAGTGTTGGGTAAGTAACTCTTTTCACTGAGGCATTCTTACCATTTCAAAACTACTTATTTTTGTCTGGATGTTTTGATAGTCAACCATTTAAACAACACTCGTGCTGGGTAAGTGACAGCGAATTTAGAGTGGGGGGGGAGGGGTCAAGAACTCGGGATTTTATAAGTTATTTAATAACTTTAGTTAAGATAGACTGAAAAGTTATTTCGTATGCTATCTTCTATGATTTCAAGAACAAAGAAATTTCAAGGGAATGAAGACACGTTCACAAACCGATAACAGATATTGTATGTTTTCTATTTTTCAACTATAGTCATAAAATTAATTTAAATCTGTATATAACTTTAATCATATCACATTCTAATTGCAGGGTTCACCTCACTTTAAGATTGTAACAATAATTTTGAATGAAATCAAATAATTTAATCTAAATTCTAAAACAAAATCCATTGCAAACTCATAAATTAAGCAAACTGTATGGCTTTCCAAATATTTCACATAAATATGAAACAGCTCTCTTTTGATACTGAAATAGGACGCTGCCGATCGCATTCTTCGCAATTTGCGAAAAAGAAATAATTTTGGCGATGGAAAAAATGTTTTGGCGGTTACCTTTTTGTACTGTTATAACACTTTGGCGAAAAGAAATTGAATTTGGCGAATAAGTTGGCGAAAACTTTAAAAAAAGCAAGAGCAACCCCTAAATTATGTGCGTATTTTTATGTACAGAACAAATTGCAATATTATGTTAAGTATGTGCCAGGCAAAGCAATCTAGGTATTGAAATTTCTGTTACGTATCCGTATGCGATGTCTGAAATAGGTTAACTGTAAACCATCAGTTCTATGGCTTGGACGGTGCTGTGAAAAGATGTTAGTGACTCAGTGAAATTTACGGAAACTCAGGCAAACTGTTTTCCTTATTTCCCCTCATATTTGCCAATTATAAACCTACTCATGCGCCACGATAATTTAGGCCGCTTTCATCTCCTCCTCAGCTTTATTATCTCTTCTTTTTTTTTCTCCAAATCGTCGCTTACCATTTATCAAAGAGCCATTTGCTAATCTTGTTCAAAATAGAACCGGAGTGATCCATACGCATCCGCCAAAGGGAAAAAAGGAAAAACCTCTTCTGGGTGTGATGCTTATGTCATGGATGGCTGGAGACCGCACGGACCATTTGCCCTCAGTTGCGTCCATTAAGAACTTAAATAATTGTTCTTATGCAAACGGAAAAAAAATAGCCCTTGAACGTTCCAAGGTGGCAGCTTTGAATGTAGTCATTGAACTCACTGTTAAGCCTGGCTTGATATATTATACTAAAACAGTATACAGACTCTACCAGTGATACTCATTTCATTTTGATCTCTCTCGCTTTATCAGTGGTATGTATTTTATGCCGACTCTTTCGCTGATCTCTCTTTCATGCCGATCGCTCTCGCTCTATCAGTGGTATGCATTTCATGCCGACTCTTTCGCTGTATCAGTGGTATACATTTCGTGCCGATCTCTCTCGCTCTATCGTGGAATGCATTTCATGCCGACTCTCTCGCTCTATCAGTGGTATGCATTTCATGCCGATCTCTCTTGCTCTATCAGTGGTATGCATTTCATGCCGATCTCTCTTGCTGTATCAGTGGCATGCATTTCATGCCGATTTCTCTTGCTCTATCAGTGGTATGCATTTCATGCCGTTCTCTCTCGCTCTATCATGGTGTGCATTTCATGCAGACTCTCTCGCTGATCTCTCTTTCATGCCGCTCGCTCTATCCGTGGTATGCATTTCATGCCGATCTCTCTCGCTCTATCATGGTGTGCATTTCATGCCGACTCTCTCGCTGATCTCTCTTTCATGCCGCTCGCTCTATCCGTGGTATGCATTTCATGCCGATCTCTCTCGCTCTATCAGTGGTGTTCATGTCATGCCGACTCTCTCGCTCTATCAGTGGTATGCATTTCATGCCGATCTCTCTCACTCTATCAGTCGTATGCATTTCATGTCGATGTCTCTCCCTGTGTCGATGGTACGCATTTTATGTGGATGTCTATCAGCATTTTATGTCGATGTCTATCGGTGGTACGCATGTTGTATCGATCTCTGTTCCTCTACCAGTGTACGCATTTTATACCTTTTTGTCTTGTTCTTTTAGTAGTGCGCATTTCGTGCCGATCTCTATGGCTCTATCAGTGGTGAAACTGCATAAACTCTGTTGAAGGGTAAGCTCTTAACTGTTTTTAAGTAAGGGGGACCCCAAATTTACTCATGGATCAGTTTATCAGCACCATCTACCAACTGATGTATTGGATCGCCTCTGGCCGTCAGAACATCAGAGTCACAATATTCATTCGGATAAGGTTTGGTAACGTTCTGTCGAATGGCTTGGCCCACCCATATCAAATAGCATAATTCACGCAGACTGGATGGCAGTCGATTCAGTCGTCTGATGTCCTGCTGTACTTCATCCCACAAACACTTTCCAAGCTTTCACACATCAACCAGATGGCTTTTTCAAGGACGGTAGACATCAAATGCAAACTGAATAATAGAACGTGTGACGTGCCTGCCCAGCACGACGCACACGACATAAAGGCAGATAGCAGCGATAACGAACGTCCGCGTAGCTCAATTGGTAGAGCGACTTATTCCGGAATGAGGGGACCCGGGTTCGAGCCCCGGCGTGGACAAAAATGCCGGAGAAATTTACTTCGTTATAAACGTTTCAACAATTTAAACGTGGTGACTTGAAAATAAACGAACAGATGCTAATGTAATTATTCATTCAAGGACACGAGGCGTTATGTTCGTTTAGCACGAGGGATCATGGACCGTAAAACAAAACGTATTCACTACTTGAAGAACTGGTTCCGAAATCGTGGCAACTCTAGAGGAGCGCTATCATTGCATGCCTCGCTGTTGGCAATGATATCAAAAGTTTCGCGAATGGCAGTAGATTTTGGGATGGAGTAGGAAGCTAATTTTTTTACGTCATCCCACATAGGAGCAGCGGACTTGAACTTGACTTCTCTGAATAGGGCAGTGGTTATTTTGCCGTTCTTTTTGTCCCTTTTATGTTCGTTGACTCTAATTCTAAATGAACGTTTGGTAATTCCAATGTAGTATCGGTTGGAGCCGCACGGATATTGTAGAGGAATGGCGTAAACACCGACTTCATGGGAAAGTGGGGTCTTGTCTGTGTTTCCCTAAAGCATGGCATATAGACATCGGAGACCTGATGTCAACACCGAGGTTCATCTTGAGCGTGTTCTTGAGCTGATAGGAAACACTAGGTATGTAGGGAATTGATCCCAGCTAGCGTACCTGCCGCATGGAAAGATTAATATGGCTGGTTCTTGTTTCCTCAATATACCTATGTACAAGTTTCGGGGCGTATCTTGCCTCAGTGGCCAATTCGATAACGTTTTTTTAATTCGCATTGTCTAGAATGAGCATTGGAGGAGACTTCGAAGTCTCTTCTGCATCGAGAACGGAAGAAAGATGTAATCAGCGGAGCAAAACTAGCTGATGAGCAGCAGTTTCGACGTGGTTTCTCTTTACCCTTCGGAACGTTAAAAAGAGCCATATCTACGTAATTCATCACTTTATTCGCAGGAGTTTTGCCTCAGCATCTTCAAGTTAATGGACTTGGTCTCAAATTCCAGCTACTTCAGTTTCCAAGGACAAATCCACAAACAGATAAATGGCGCCCCGATGGGATCATCGCTTTCAGCCGTCCTCGCGGAAGCCATTCTTCGCCCAAATGTGCAATATATAAGTTATATGTTCACCAACATCATCCCAAGGCCTACCATCTGGCTAAGATATGCAGAAGATGTATTTTTCATATGGCCTCGTGGAAAGGAGACTATCCCGCCTTTTCTACACAAAATCAATTATATTCATGATACGATCAGTTTCACTATGGAGCTTGAACACAATGGTGCCTTGTCTTATCTATATTGCCTGAAAATCGCCTTCGTACGCAAGTCTATTGTAAACCCACATCCGTCCCCAACCTGAAGCTCCGCAGCTCGTTCTGCCCCGTTGATTACAAGACAGCTTTCTTTCGTTCTCGAATGAGAAGGGACTTTGTACTCTTCTCCAATGTTCTTTCTAAACAATGCGAATTAAAAAACATTATTGAATTGACCACTGATGCAGGATACGTCCCGAACCTGGTACATATATCGAGGAAACCAGAACCAGTCATGTTATTAATCTTTCTATGCCGCAGCTACGCTACCTGGGCTCAATTCCCTACATAGCAAGTGTTTCCTATCAGCTCAAGAACGCGTTCAAGAAGTGTTGGCATCAGGTCTCCGATGTCTTTACATGCATTCTTAAGGGAAACGCTGACAAGCCCCACTTTCCAATGAAGCAGGTGTTTGTCATTCCTCTACGATATCCGGACGGTTCCAACCGATACTACATTGGAATGACCAGACGTTCATTTAGAATTTTTTTTTTGATTGGAGGTTTAACGACCACCGTGAGCAACTCAATGGGCTATAAGCAGTCGCCCGTCCCTAATTTAGGGTCACTGGTTCCAGGGAAGGGAGAGAGCCAGTGCCGAAAGACAAACACAACATCCATGCCTCACCGGGATTCGAACCCGGACCCCGTTCGGACGAATGATCAGAGGCCATCGCTTAGACCACTGCGCCACCGGGGCGGCTCATTTAGAATTAGAGTCAACGAACATAAAAGGGACAAAAAGAACGGCAAAGTAACCGCTGCTCTATCCAGGGAAGTCAAATTCAGGTTCGATGTTCCTATGTGGGATGACATAAATAAATTAGCTTCCTACTCCACCCCAAAATCTAAATATGTCGAACGGAAACGAGAGCATTTATTAGCCGAAATCAGTACATAGTAGATTCACCTTTGGCCGTTATGATTGGAGTGACCTTTCTAGGCATACTTTTCACGAAATGCCGATAGGACTGTACCAAAATTTTCTTCCTGCCGGATCTGTGTTCGGTTGTCCAAGTAGCCGCGTGTCGTCAACATCAGAGAAACGTGCAAAGAAGAGACATTATAAATATGGAAACAAAAGTAGAGATTATTAAACGGCATGAAAATGGTTCCAAATTGGTAGACATTGCACGTGATTTCGAACTGAATGAGTCGGCTGTTCGAACAATGCTAAATGTTTTATTTTAGTTAGATGTGGTCTCATATTGAAGGATTAATTTGCGCTTTTTCGCTGATCTTTTCATATACTATAGTAAAAGTTTATTAATTGTCTCTTGAAACGAATGTGGGCTGTCCCGGTGGCACAGTGGTCTAAGGCGCTGGCCTCTGATCATTCGTTCGTAAGGGGCTCGGGTTCGAATCCCGGTTCAGGCATGGATGTTGTGTTTGTCTTACGGCACTGGCTCTCTCCCTTCCCTGGAACCAGTGACCCTAAATTAGGGACGGGCGACTGCTTATAGCCCATTGAGTTGCTCACGGTGGTCGTCAAACCTCCAATCCAAAAAAAAAACAAAAAAAAAGCGAATGTGCACGTAGGCAATTCACCGTAAATAATCACCTTTCGACTTACGCGGAAATCTTCGGAACGATTTAACTGCGTAAGTCGGGCACTTACTGTATTGACTTGAAGCCTTTAATAGTATTTTTGTCTGAAAACAGTACGTTCTTTATTGTTAAAATCAATTTTCAATCAGAGTTGAGTAACATATTTTTTCCAAAATGACAGGAATCTAAGCTTTAAAAACCGCGTATAAGTTATTGAATATATGAACTTATCTTTTTAGTGATTTTGTATATTTCTTTTTGTTTCTAAAGGTAATAGAGATTCAAATTGGATGACGAAGAAAGTCAAGGTATGATTAAAATCCGCGACCTTTAGAAAAGGTGCCGCTATTTCTAGGGGCTGCGGGTTTTAATCATACCTTGCTCGCCTATGCTAAGAACCGGCTGTGCTTCTGTTTCGGAAATTGGGTGTTGTGAATCTTGCTTCTTCTCCCAAATGAACCTCGGGGTTTACCAGGGCCTTATCTATGCCCCTGCTTCTAACGGAAAAGTTAACATCTTTGGTTGGTCCTAGTTAGTGTGGATTGGCGAAATTTTCTGGTGTTCAACAGAGTCGTGGATAACAGATCTGTTTCTTCGCTGCGGCCATAGTCATTATTACCATGGGGGCTAGTAAACACATTTTTTTTTTTTTTTTCGTTTTAAGGTGTTCGCGGAACAAAACTCGGGTCCCCTTACGTATTGGGCCGTCAAGTAGTTCCGAAATGGACAACTGATGACAGCACAAGTATTTTTCGTTGCATTGGATGATGTTATTTAGTGTAAGAAACTATGGTATTGTTGGCTGTGTTGTTTCTTTGTTATATCCTCAGCTGAGTCACACCCCTCCCCGCTCTCCCTACACAGCTGAGAATATAACTCATCTCAAAATCAACATTCCGTGGTTTAAATCACAAAAGCCACGATCTCAAACCTAAACAAACGTGTTGGCAAAGGCCGCGGAGGGATACACGTCGCATTTCGACAGTGCTTGAACTACTTGGGGGCAGAATACGGAAGTTTAACCCAAAAATCTGTAAGTAATACGATTTACTTAATCACTGCGCTAAAGTTAAATTTACACTGCGCTAAATTAAAGTTGAATAGGGGCGTATTTAGAGGGAGCCAAAGGGGCCTTGCCCCCCGAAAGTATTGATTTTTTTTTTTTTTTTTTGTTAAAATGCGACTTACATTTAAAAAAATATTTAATTTGATAAAATTGCATGATCTTACCATAGAAACGATTTTTTTCTCTATTCAGTAACCTTTATTTTGTCTTGATGGATTTCATAAACTTACTTTTTCTGTCGCCCCCCCCCCCCGTCCAAATTCAATATATGCCCTTGCATCAGATGTTTAAACTTTTGAGAGTGCTTTTCCCAGTGTACGAATTTCCTCCATTATTTTGAACAAAAGAGGAACAAATGTTGCCTTCTCACAGTTTGGAATGTATTGAATTCATAACAGACAATGACATCGCTGCCTTTCTTCCCAGTGTAGAGAAACACAATCGGAGAACTGATTTAACATACGTATTTAAGTCCCCATTTAAATAAAATATGTAAGTAACGATTGATTTGAATGTCTGACTAACAGTTCTAGATCTAACTTTCCCTTTGAATTTTCTTTCTTGTTTAAGTTGTGTTATTTCTTGATAACAGTTTTCACTTCAGGGTATATAACTGTCAGAAACGCTGACAGTTACCCGGCTTCAAAAGGTCACGATATGGAAGTGATAAAAGCGACTGAGTAAGATGAATGAGGAATTTTGGTGCATTGTTGGCTATTGAAAAATAATCAACGCTGCAGTAAGTAAATAATCAGTTAAAATTTTATTTGGTAATTTGTATTTCTTTGTGGAGCTAACCTCTGAATCTCAGAGAACAGCTTAGTGACATGATGGCGATGCTTACCAACCTTGTGAGATGTAGTTTTGAGTTTAGGACATTTGGGCACATTCACTTTTAGAGCCATGAAATTGCGCTGCGTAAGAAATTATAGTGTTCCTGTATTTCTCCCTACTAGAGCAAATGGTGTGCACAACGCCCCCGACCCCCCCCCATATCTCATTATAATTAAGAAATATTTGCAATTTTCTGTTAGAAAGACTGGGCGGACATTTGGGCACCGGACATCTGGGCACCCGAACATTTGGGCGCAAATGTTTAAGGGGCCGTATAAAAATTTCCGTTTCTTCGCAATCGGATGAGAATTTGATCGAAAGCACGTTCCCAGTAAGACAAACAACAATTATAATTGAATTTGGGAAAACAAAAGTACATTCGTGAATACAAAAAAAAAAAAAAAAAAAATTACATAGTTACATTTCTTAAACCTACGCGTTTCGACGAAACAAAGCAATTACAGAACTCATACTCTGTTCGGAACAGGACGACAAGGTGGGATATTTTTAAAAAAGCTGCACTTTTGCTTAGTAATTAAACATTAACATAACATGTCAAGTTATTAATATTCCTCTTTTACTTACTTAAGCACTAAATATTAATTACTATGCTTCATCTGTACTCCATTTTGACAGTTTTTATTCAATCGATGTCCTAACGTTTACCTATCGACTCAAGGTAATAATATTGTGCTTCTTTCTGAGGCACGGAATATCACTTCACAATACCTAAGCCTTTTCAACAGTTTTTATTTATAACCATAACGTTTACCTATCAAGTCAAGGTAATAATATTACGTTTTTACTTAAGCACTAAATATCATTTCATACGACCTGTTTATGCTAACAGTTTTTATGCTGCCGATGTCTTATTCATAACGATTACTTATCAACTCAAGATAATAATATTCCGCGTTTACTTAGGCACTTTATTCATTCATTGGCCCTAGGCTTAGGCTTTTTTAACAGTTTTTATTCTACCGATGTCATATTTATAACCTTTACGTATCAATTCAAGTTAAAAGCGCAATGCTATGAGTTGATACGTAAAGATTATGAATATGACATCGGTGGAATAAAAACTATTAAAAAGGCTTAGGCCTACGGCGTATGAATTAATATTTAGTGCTAAGTAAAGCGGAATATTATTAACTTGATATGATATGTAATCGTTGTGAACATGGCATTGGTTGAGTAAAAACTATTAAAAAGGCCTAGGCCTAGTGTCTGTGAAATAATATTTAGTGCTTAAGTAAAAGCGGAATATTATTAACTTGAGTTGATACGTAATCGTAATGAATATGACATCGGCTGAATAAAAACGGTTAAAAAGGCCTAGGCCCTATGAAATAATATTTAGTGCTTACGTAAAAGAGCAATATTATTACCTTTACTTGATAGGTAAAAGTTATGAACATGGCATGGTTATAATAAAAACTGTTGAAAAGCCTTAGGCCTAGGGATTGTGAATTGATTTTTCGTGCGTCAGAAAAAAGCACAATATGATTACCGTGGGTTGATAGGTAAACGTTAAGACATCGATTGAATAAAAACTGTCCAAAATGGAGTACAGGTGAAGCATAGTAATTAATATTTAGTGCTTAAGTAAGTAAAAGAGAAATATTAATAACTTGACATGCTATGTAAATATTTAGTGCCTAAGCAAAAGTGCAGCGTTCTTAAAAAATCCCACCTTGTCGTCGTTTTCCGAACAGAGTATGAGTTCTGCTGTAATTGCTTTGTTTTGTCGACATCCGTAGGTTTAAGAAATGTGCTGTGTAATTTTTTTTTTTTTTTTTTTGTGTGTTCACGAATGTACTTTTGTTTTCCCAAATTCAATTATAATTGTTGTTTGTCTTACTGGGAATGTGTTTTCGATCAAAATCTCATCAGAGTGCTAAGAAAGGGCAATTTTTATGTGCCCAAATGTCCGAACCCCGTAGTTTTTCGAGTTGTACTACTAGTTATCACTACTGATCAGGGACGCGCCAAGCGGGGGCCCGGGCGCCAGCTTCCGTGGGCGGCAGGTCGCCTCAATAAAATTTTATGGTTGAAAATGAATATCAGTGACGTGGAAGAAATTAAGAAAACGTTTTACTGTGAGAAACCGTAATGCTACGTGGCTCGTTTATTTTTCTAGTAAAAATATTCATTTTATAATTCAATAGAAAACGACTTGAAATCAGAGAATACGTTTTATTGTTTTGTTCACGTAACGGATACCGCGGCCAAACAAAGGACTAACAATTTTTTTCTAATTTCTTTTTTTAAATCTTTATAATTTTAGTAACATGATATACGTGGCAGCGCTATGACAATGGGGCCAATATGAAGGAAAAACACAGTGTGAACATAATTTTTCGACCTAAAACCCTGATGCATTTTATGTACTTTGAGCAGCTCATACTTTAAATCTAGTCGTAAATAATGGCGAAAAAATTTCTCTAGAAATTTTCAGCACTATTCAAGAAATATATGCTTTCTTTTCTGAATTACCTTATCTTTGGCAAATTTTAAACAACAATCTTCCAGCGTTAACGGTAAAACCGTGCTCTGAAACAAGGTGAGAAATTGATGCAATAAGGGTATCGAGGTTTGTGGGAGAAAAAATATTTTGAATATGAAAAGCAGTTATTTCGAATTCTGTTTTTAGTTTTATACAACTTATTGTTATTTATAAAAATATTTTTATTTAAATATGAAAACCAGTTGTTTCGAATTCTGTATTTAGTTTTAAACAACTTACTTGTATATGTGAGATATTTTTTTGGTTAGTTGGTTAGAACAGTTAAACAGACGCCCGTCATATTCAATATTATATACTCCTATATATGAGAACCCTGCGGGATGTAAGGGCAGGTGATGCGTGACATCACAGCCTCTCCTTGACAAATGTCAACCCCGCCTTCTCGTGGTACATCCTGTTCCCACTAAAGGGGCTCTGACGACCGCCAATAGCGGTGTAACTATACCATCGGGATTAGAGGAAATGCTATCCCACACTCACCAACCCGCTTGGCCAGCGTGGTGAGTTGTGGCCAAACCCCTCCAAAATGACTCCACAACTTAAATCTTGGCCCTCAGTCTCCGGCAGCTGGAATGTACCTGGCAGCGGCCAGTGCGACATGAAGGCAGAGGGTGCTAAGAATCCCCGGAGGACCGGACTAGGCTGCCATCTGATGCTGACCTTGGCTACGCATAACGGACGCTCCCTATCTTCTGATTCAAGGCTCTTTGAATTGGAAGAAGAACTACAAAGGATCAGGTGGGACATCGTCGGGCTAAGTGAGGTAAGGAGAAAAGGAGATCTCATTGAACTGAAAAGTGGACATCTCTTCTACTATCGTGGGACTGATACTGGCAGAACTAGTGGTGTTGGATTTATAATAAACAAGAAACTGAAGGATAAACGCTGTAGAAGTTGAAAGTTCCTCTGACAGAGCTGCACGACTCGTTATCCAACTCTCGAGAAGATACCAGGCTCAGATTATTCAAACTTATGCACCCACCACAAGTCATCCTGAAGAAGAAATTGAAGAATTTTACGAGGAAATTCTTCATCTAAATAATAAAGGTAAGCAGCACTTGAAGATAATTATGGAAGATTTCAATGCAAAAATAGGGCAACAGTAACAGAATGAAACTTCAATAGGTAAATTCGGTCACGGCAACAGAAACCAGCGTGGAAATACTCTCGTAGAGTTTGCAGAGGCAGAAGGGTTTTTCATCTTGAACTCCTTTTTCAAGAAAAAGCCACACAGGAAATGGACATGGAGACATCCAAATGGGACGACAAGTGAAATTGATTTTATTATGTGTAACAAAAAAATTCGTCATAGAAGACTGCAGTGTGCTAAACAAGTTCAACGCAGGTAGTGACCATAGATTGGTGAGATGTAAGATGCACCTCAACACTAAACTCGAACGTGGCAAGCTCACAAGACAAACAAAATGTATTGACATAACCAACCTTAAAAAACACCATAATACCTTCAAGTTGGAACTCAAGAATAGATTCTCTGCTTTAGAAGGCCTAACATCGGAAGAAGTGTATATTTCTGAAGGGAACAGAAAAGTAACCAAAGCTCTTATGGAAACAGCAACAAAATCAGCTGGGTCTAAGAACAAGTTGCATGTGAACAAATTATCAGGAAAAACCAAAATGCTGATGCAAAAAAGAAGAGAGATGAGGACAACTAAAGAAGATGCGACTTCCAAAGTGGAATATATAGAGCTATGCAAGACAGTACGAAAAAGTATCACTGAAGACGTAAGGAAATTCAACTGTGAACTAGTGAGGAAAGCAATTGAAACAAACCAAAGCCTAAAAATAGCAAAGGGACATCTCAGTAAGGGGAGAAAAGAGATTATGGCACTGAGAAAAGAAGATGGTTCTGTAACAAGAAATAGAGGCGAAATTTTGACAAGAGTGAAAGATTTCTACTCCAAATTACATGAAAGGGATGATACATGTACTCCAGACATCATGAAAGGTACCAGAGTTCTTCCAGTCCTCCCAGCAGACGTTGCACATGCAATCAAGAACATGAAGCGGGGAAAAGCTCCAAGAGAAGATGGAATTACTGTAGACATCATACAAGAAGCAAGTGGAGAAATCGAAACAGTACTCGCCCAAATTTTCACTCGATGCCTTAACGAAGGGAAGATTCCTGAAGATTGGAGCAACGCTACAATGATCCTGCTACACAAAAAAGGTGACATTGAGGATCTCGGGAACTACAGACCTATCAGCCTCCTATCAGTGGTTTATAAAATCTTCACCAAAGTTCTTTCACACCGTTTGAAGGTAACACTGGACATGGCTCAACCGAAAGAACAGGCTGAATTCAGGAGTGGCTACAGCACAATAGATCATATCCACGTACTGAGAGAACTAATTGAAAGAGCGAGGGAATATGAACTTCCATTGTGCATGGCGTTTATCGATTATGAAAAAGCCTTTGATTCGGTGAAACCATCAGCAGTTACAATGGCTCTGAAAACCTGCGGTATTGAAGATGCATACATTAATATTATTAATAACATCTATGAAAATGCAAGTGCAAAGATTCGGCTGTTTGAAAATACAACACACATAAAAATTGGAAAAGGAGTGTGACAAGGTGACACCATATCTCCGAAGCTCTTTAATGCCACAATAGAAAATGTCTTTCAATCACTGAACTGGGAAAACAAAGGGATTAAGATTAATGGAGATTATCTTACCCACCTTCGTTTTGCTGATGACGTAGTCATTTTTGCAACTACCCCATCAGAGCTGCAGGGTTATGATCCAGGAACTTGCTGACGAGTGTAAAGAAGTGGATTAAAAATGAACTTTCAGAAGACAAAAGTGATGTTCAATGCTTTTACAAGAAATGAAGATTTATCGATTGATGGAGAAAAGCTGGAGATAACAGACACGTACGTTTATCTTGGACAGCAGATAGCAAGTGAGGGTCACATTGATGAAGAAATTATTCGGCGTACAAAACTTGCCTGGAGAGCTTTTGGAAGAAACAGCATAATTTTCAAGAGCAATATGCCATTATGTCTTAAAAGAAAAGTGTTTGATCAATGCATCCTTCCAGTGCTTACGTATGGTGCAGAGACGTGGACCTTAACAAAAAGAGACATACAAAGGCTGCAGACAACTCAAAAAAGCGTGGAGAGGTGCATGCTTGGTGTAACCAGGAGAGATAAGAAGAGGAACTCGTGGATCCGAAAAATGACAACAGTGGAAGACATCATGATCAGTGTTAATTCCCTGAAATGGCATGGGATGGACCTACTGCCAGAAGGACAGACCATCGATGGACAGCCGAAATTTTAGATTGGATTCCAAGGGACAGGAAAAGACCCAGAAGAAGACCACATGGAAGATGGGTGGATGAAATTCGAAAGTATGCGGGAGTGACATGGAGGAGACTGGCACAAGACAGGCCGTTGTGGAGGAAACTTGGGGAGACCTTCGTTCAACAGTGGATTGATAATGGCTGACAATGATGATGATGATGATGAGAACCCTTACTTTACGGGAAATAAAACATTATGTTGCTAAAGATATTTATTTTAGGTAAAAATGAATAAAAATTGAAAAATATTCTCGTACAAGTGGCGGCAAATGCCCTTGGCGCTCCTCTGCTACTGATCGTAATTAACTCCTGTTATGTTATTGTGGAAATTATTCGACTAACAGGTGTACTAGTTAGTAGTTGTCTTCAGTGTGAAGAATAAACATAAATGTTGTTAATGACATGTCATTCCTTCGGACCTTTTATTATGTTTGATTTGTATTTTACGCACTAAGTAACGTTAATATACAAAGACACTCACAACCTTACAAATGCTTTCAGATTTTTTTCTTCGTAGTTTTCACATGTAATCTCAATTTTCACAGCACTTGTGAGTGTGCATAATAAAGTGTAATCTGCTTGTATTTGTTTAGTAAATGAAAGAAAAATGTAAAATAGGTATGTAAGAAGCAGCTGAACCGCCCGAGGAAAATGTTCCCCCTTTCAGAAAATCGTATCAGGTTTTAATGCAGAATGGTAAGTGCATTCTTTCTCCACTTCTCTTACAGAACCTTGGGGTCCCCTCTGAATGATCGACGGGTCCCTCACGGGGCCTCATGAGCTCCCTTGTGTTTACATCGAACCGTGTTTCGCGATCGCCTCAGGAGTCGTAAGATCTAAAAATATCCCATTAATGACCTCACATGTTGAATGCTACAACTACACATACTCATAATGTTGCCCTGCTCTGTTACGTCGTCAGCTGTTGCTTCGATTCAAGGGAGTCAGTTGGGTGGGTAAAGTGCCGTGGAAATTGTAGAAGTGGGTATAGGGTAGAGTTGAGGTCGACTGCCCACGCTGCGTCTGATCCGTAGTCGGTCAACAACTCCCGCCCGGGCGAGCTCCAGATCCACTTGCATTGGTATGTGGCGTATTTGCGCAGAGTGACCACTTTCCCACTTGGTTTAAGGTCATATCGGTTAGTCAACTCAGCATCGCGAGAAGAAAATAGCTTTGTGCTGAAGCAGTGAGACAGCTTTCGGCTTCCTTGTGGTGTTCCTGCTCGAAGTCACACCCTATGCTGGCATAAATCATACGGATGACATTGAATCATGTGACTCATTGTTAAACCTATTTCTGGGGATGGAAACGGAACTCAGGACATTCTTGAGCCGGAGAAAGCCCGTCCTTGCGCCTCGGAGAATTTTTTGACAAGGATAACGACATATTGCTGGTAGTTAATATTGCGCGAAGCATTGCTTAAAGCTGTACTAAGATTACTTTCTCCTGCATAATTATTTTTAACTAACTTTTACTGTAATAGCTATCCTCCGTTTTTTTCAGCACACACACACACACACACACACACACACACACACACATAATGTTTTAAATGTGTTTAATATGTATTTTCATCATCATAGTCAACCATTATCAATCCACTGCTGGGTGAAGGTCTCCCCAAGCTTCTACCGCAACAGCCTGTTTTGAGCCTGTCTCTTCCATACCACTCCTGCATTTTTCGAATTTCATCCATCCATCTTCCATGCAATCTTCTTCTTCTGGGTCTTTTCCTAAGTCCCTTGGAGTCCAGTCTGAAATTTCGGTGTCCATCGGTGGCCTGTTCTCCTGGCCACATGTCTAGCCCATTGCCATTTCAGGTATTTTAATCTGATCACGAAGTCTTCCACTCTTGTCATTTTCCTTATCCTCGAGTTCCTCTTCTTATCTTTCCTGGTACATCAAGTATGCATATCTCCATGCCTCTTTCAGTTGTCTGCGGCCTTTATACGTCTTTTCTAATTAAAGTCTCTGTTCCGAACGTAAGAACTGAAAGGATGCATTGATTAAACACTTTTCTTTTAAGATATAATGGTATGTTGCTCTTGAAAATTGTACTGTTTCTTCCAAAAGCTCTTCAACTAAGTTTTATACGCCGATTAATTTCTTCATCACTGTCACCCTCATTTGATATCTGTTGCCCAAGGCAAATGTAGGTATCGGTTACCTCCAAATTTCCCCCATCAATCGATAAACTTCATTTCTTGTTAAAGCACTGCACATCAATTTTGTTTTCTGACAATCCATTTTTAATCCTACTCATTTTTCTTGTCAGCAAGTTCCTGGATCATACTCTGCAGTTCTGAAGGAGCAGTTGTAAAAATGATTACGCCATAAGCAAAACGAAGGTGAGTTAAATAATCCAGAGTTATCTTTATCCCCTTGTTTTTCCTGTTCAATGACTGAAAGACATTTTGTAATATGACATTGAAGAGTTTGGGAGATACGGTGTCATAATTTGTTTCACTCCCTTTCCAAATTTTATTGGTACCGGATTCTCAAGTAGACGAACATTTGCCCTTGTATTTTCATAGATATTACTAATAATACTAATAAATGCATCTTCAATACCGTAGGATTTCAAAGTCATCAGAACTGCTAATGGTTTCACGGAATCAAAGGCATTTTCATAATCAATTAAAGCCATATACGTAATGGGAGTTCATATTCCCTCGTTCTTTCAATTAGTCTTCTCAGTACATGGATATGATCTATAGTGCTGTAGCCACTTCTGAATCCACCTTGTTCTCTCGGTTGGGCCATGTCCAGTGTTACTTTCAAGCGATGTGAAAAAACCTTAGTGAAGATATTATAAACTACTGATAAGAGGCTGATGGGCCTGTAGTTCCTGAGATCCTCAATGTCACCATTTTTATGTAGCAGGATCATTGTAGCATTGTTTCAATCCTCAGGAATCTTCCCTTCATTGAGACATCTAGTGGAAACTTGGGCGAATGTAATTTCTATTTCTCCGCTGGCTTCTTGTATAATGTCTATAATAATTACATCTTCCCTTGGAGCTGTTCCCCTTTTCATGTTCTTAATTGCATGTGTTTCTCCTGCCGGAAGGACTGGAGGAACTTTGGATCTGGTACCTTTCTTAATGCCTGGAATAGATGTATCATCCCTTTCATATAGTTTTGTGTAGAAATCTTTTGCTCTTTCCAAAATTTCGCCTGTATATCTTGTTACAGTACCATCTTCTTTTCTCAGTACCATAATTTGTTTTTTTCCCTTACTCAGATATATCTTTTCTTTTTTTCAGTTGCTTTTCTCACTAGTTCACCATTAAATTTCCTTGTCTTCAGTGACATATTACACTTTCGAAATTACATTTTCTTTATTTGTCCTCATCTCTCTTCTCTTTTACATCTGCATTTTTGTTCTTCCTCATATTTCTTCATTTTCAACTTGTTCTTAGCACCACTTATTTTTGTTGCTCTTTTCTTATATAAGACCCTTGGTTAATTTTCTGTTAACTTCAGAGACGTCCACTTCTTCTGAAGTTAGACCATGCAAGCAGAGAATTGGTTCCAGAGTTTGAATTTAAAGGTATTATGATGCTCAATCAATAAACAACACATTCAAATTGTTGAAGTGTTCTATTATCCAGTTTGCAGTTTGCTGTCCTTGAAGAAACCATCTGGTTGATGTGCGAAAGTTGGAAACTTTTATTTTCTATTTTGCGCCAAGAAATTTGGATCACTAGTATAGTTATACTATTTTGAGTATTATGATGCGTTTTGAGGTTGGTCATGTCAACACATTTTGTTTGTTTTATGAACTTGCCAAGTTCAAGTTTATTGTTGAGGTGCATCTTACATCTCACCATTCTATGGTCACTCACTACTTGTGTTGAACCTTGTTTAGCCCAGTGCCGTCTTCGATGACAAATTTCTTGTTACACATAATAATATCAATTACACTTCTCATCCCATTGGAAAGCCACCGTGTCCATTCCAAATGTGGCTTCTTGATAAAGGAGTTCATGGTGAAAACCTTATCTGGCTCTGCAAACTCTTTGAGAGTATTTCCACGCTGGTTTTTGTTGTCGTGATCGAATTTACCTACAAAAGTTTCATTCTGTTGCTGCTGCCCTATTTTCTCATTGAAATCACCCATAATGATCTTCAAGCCCTTTTTATTTAGATGTCGAATTTCCTCGTAAAATTCTTCCTCAGGATGACTTGTGGTGGGTGCGTAAGCTTGAATAATCTGAGCCTGGTATCTTTTTGAGAGTTGAATAACGAGGCACGGAGCTCTGTTCGAGGAACTTTCAACTTCTAGAACGTTGTCCTTCAGTTTCTTATTTATTAAAAATCCAATACAACTAGTTCTGCCAGAATCAGTCCCACGATAGTAGAAGAGGTGTCAACTTTTCAATTCAGTGACATCTTCTTTTCTTCTTTACCTCACTTAGCCCGACGATGTCCCACTTGAACCTTTGGAGTTCCTCCTCCAATTATTATTCAAGGAGCCTTGGATCAGAAGGTACAGATTGTCCATTGAAAGTAGCCAAGGTCAGCATCAGATAGTATCCTAGTCCGTCTGCCTTCATGTCGCACTGGTTGCGCTGCCTTGCCAGATACACTGCAGCTGCTGGGAACTGAAGGCCAAGTTTTGAGTTGTGGAATCATTGGGGTCGAGGGTCGATTGGAGGGAGGCATAACTCACCACGCTGGCCAAGCGCGTTGGTGAATGCAGGATAGCATTTCCTCTCATTCCTGTGGTATAGTTATTTCGCTATATGGTAATATAGAATGATCAAACATAAATTGACAGTTTTCGTCGTTTGATAATTGTTCATTGATTTAAAATACTGTATATTCCGGTTAATTGTGTCGTCAGTTAATCGGGGCAGCCACCTAGTTCGGCCAAAGTGTTCTAGCCCCGATGTGCTCCAATTAACCGGAATCTACAGTAATAATAAAAATATTCCGAACTTAGAAAAGTTTTAGAAATTAATTTTTATTTATTTAAATAGAAATCCTATGTGGAGATTATTATAAGATTCTTAGGAAGAGGGGATTCAGATATGCGATTGGAAGGGCTTAAGCTCCCATTGAAATGGTCTAACGATGCCCCTGCATTTGAAAGTGATCGACTGCGTTAACAAAGAATTTCAGAAATTTGATATTCTCCTGATACGATCGGTACATCTCTTGAATGATCTTTCTCCTGCACTTATAAGATTCCGAATCAACAGCTTTGAAAACTGGTTCACAGGAAGGGAAGCAATTTCAGTAGCTGTACACATTTGCCCGTCATTCAGAGTACGTAGTAGCAATTTGCATGCAGGAGTACATTCAAGCGAGCAATCTTCATGATTTTAGACAGAATAATAATGGAGATTAACTCTGTGTTTGGAAGTACTATGAAACTGAATGAAGATTTACATTTTTTGAATGGCAAGAAAATAATGTCTAAAAGTTCTGAAGAATTAACAAAACTGGCGGCTCATTCGTCACTCAAATGTGCCGACGATTTCAGTTCAGTAAAATGCCACTCCAAAGTTGAGACTTTTCAGTGACCAGGACAAGTCTTATTCCCTAACATTTCGGCGACAGGGGACCATTAGATCTCAGCCTTATGCACCAGGTAATGTTGAAGCTTATTTCCCCAATTCCTGTGTATCCTGCAACGCAACGCTGCCAACGACGTCGTCATCATGTGAGCAAAGTTTCAGTAAAATGAAGATAAGAAATATATCTTCAATAGGCCAGCAAAGGTTATCACTTGCTACAATTTTATCTGCTGAAAGTGATATAGTGAACAGTATTTCACTTTCAATTGTTATCGACTGTGCTGAGAGAAATGCTAAGAAAATTGTCAATTCTTAAAGTTATTCAGATCATTTTTATGTGGAAGTTCTTCGTATATAACACGAAAGAAAACTTAAATTAAGCCATTGCATGCACATTGGTGGACACACAGGCATGTCATTTCGACGATGTAGGTAAATAGTGAACACCTTAAGCGGGCGATGATCCTGAACCAAATTCGTTCCACCCGGTTAAAGGGTTAATCTGAAATTGAAGTATAAACAACACTGGAACAAAGAGAAATCTGCAGAGTTCTTTTAGTTTAGAGCTGAACATCTTTTTGACATCACGTAGGCACTCAACAGTTCACGCATTACATACTTAAAACTTAATGTAGTGTCCATGTTAAAGAGCTAGTTTCCAGAGACCACACACTCGCGCACATGATTTCGTTCCTCTTCCTATCGAAGTGAACTAATTAACCGTCCCGGCAGCGCAGTGGTATAAGCACTGGCTTATGACCATTCGTCCGTGATAGGTCCAGGTTCGAATTCCGGTGAGGCATAGATGTTTCGTTTGTCTTACGGCGCTGGCTCTTTCCCTTCACTGGAACCACTGGCCTTCAGTTGGGAATGGGCGATCACTTAGTCCATTCAGTTGCTTACAATGGTCATTAAACCTCCAAATAAATACACAGTCGAGTCACATTATTGTGACCACCTCCTACTTTTGACGTCAACAGGGAGTAGCCAATGAAATAAGGCAAGTGTCGAGAGCTGGCTTGGAGGGTATATAAGGTGTGCTGTAGGCAATCTGAAAACATATCACTCATTGCTGTCATGGATAAAAGGAGCGATTTATCAGATTTGCAAAAAGGGATGATTATCGGCTTTCGGGCCAAAGGTGGCAGTATTTTTGAAAGAGCGCAGTTTGTGAACTGTTCGCGTGCTGCTGTGGTTAAAGTGTGTCGTGATTGGAGAAATGGCTCCATTGCGAATGAGTGACGTGGAAACTGCGGAGCACCACGTGCTATTGATGTGAGAGGTGAATGTCGGCTGCGAAAGTGCGTGAGGGCCGATCGATACGCTACACTGGAGCAACTCACTGGCCGATTGAACCAAGGGTCTACCGGAAGTGTGTCTAAAACGACAGCTCAGCGAACCCTGCTGCGTATGGGGCTCCGATGCAGGCGGATGATCACCGCATCCATACTAAGAAAGGTGCATAGGCAGAAAAGGCTTACATTTGCACGGCAGTATTGGAATTGGACCTCCGCTCATAGGCAATCGATTGCCTTCTCCATGAGTCACGTTTACTGTTTCATCTAACGGATGGACGTTGGCGTATAAGGCGAGAAACATCGGAGAACAAACACTCTTCAACCATTGTTGGAAGAACACAAGCTGGTGGGGGCAGCGTTATGGTCAGGGAATGTTTTCGTGGCATATCCTGGGTCCACTCAAACCTATGGAAGGCACTATGGGCCGAATTTATTATGAATCCATCCTTGCAAACCACATACACCCATACATGCTGATTGTCTTCCCTGGGGCGGATGGGATCTTACAGCACGACAATGCGACGTGTCACACAGTTAGAAATGTCCGAGAGTGGTTGGAAGAGCACGATGAAGACTTCAAAGTACTTCCCTGGCTCCATAATTTCCTAGACTTAAACCCAATTGAGCATCTGTGAGACCACCTCGATCGTGTTGTTCACTCTATGGATCTTGCACCACGCACCCTCCAGCAGCTGTCAGACGCAATGCAGTCAACATGGCTCCACATATACCTGTGAACACCTTATTGAGTCACTCCCAGCCCGTCTAGCTGCTGTCCGCGCTGCACACGGCGGTTACTCTGGATATTAGCTGGTGGTCACAATAATGTGACTCGACCGTGTAACAAAAAGTTCCTTTTGGCAGCAGCCGAGCGTTCTCTCTTGCACTGTACGCATGTGCTTACCGCTGCAGAGGAGGTGAAAAGATTGCTGGAGGAACTTTGCAGAACTCACTCGTTTTTTTCACTTGATGCGAAGCAACGGTAGCGTGTCAAAATTTTGTCCTATTTGAGAAGGTTTGCTCCAAATAAATTGTCATGTAAATATTCTTTTTTCCAAAATCCAAATGTGTCTTTCTGCTGTTGAGATAGTGATATCCTTCATATTTTGAGTACAGCGGTGAACTTACGCCTGGTTTCCATAAAGAAACTGAATAGTTTTGTCTTTGACCTGCGTTGCAGATTATGTAAATCTGATGTTGGTCAAACAATATAGAACGGAATTTACTTTTTTTTTCCCCTAGTAGTACAATATTGATCACTACATTATCTTTGGCTGGCCGTGATCATACATTATACAAGTACATCGGAAGTTTCCTTGTCCCCGTTCACATGGTATGGCTTCTTTTTTTTTTTTTTTTGGTTGGAGGTTTAACGACCACCGTGTGAGCAACTCAATGGGCTACAAGCAGTCGCCCGTTCCAAATTTAGGGTCCCTGGTTCCAGGGAAGAGAGAGAGCCAGTGCCGTAAGACAAACACAACATCCATGCCTCACCGGGATTCGAACCCGGACCCCTTACGGACGAATGATCAGAGGCCAGCGCCTTAGACCACTGCGCCACCGGGGCGGCTGGTATGGCTTCGAGCTTCCCATTTTCCTAGTCATACAATGCAGACCCGTTTAATTTACTTCTGGCAATACAGTATAGACCGAATTTCTCTTTTCCCCGGTCGTACACTGTAGACCTAAACTTCCAATCGCCTTCAGTGGCGTAGCCAGAAATTACTTAAGGGCGGTGGCGGCGGGGGGGGGGGGTACACACAGCCTTGTACACACAGCTATATCGCTTTACATTCGTGCTCAGTCTCCCGTCAAGAGGGGGTCGGGGTTTGAACCCCATTTTAAGGGGAGAAGGGGTTCAAACCCCGACCCCCTCCTTTTCTGGATACGCCACTGATGTCCCTATAGTCATAAACCTAAATTTACTTTGTTCCTAGTCATGTGGAACAGACTGGAAGCAATCTGTTCCACATGGCATTCCATGTCCCTAGTCATATAAACATGAAATTTCTTTGTTCTTGGTCAAGTGGAACGGACCTGTCCAGAGAATATAGACAAAAGCTTCTTTTGTCTCTCTTCATAATGTATAGACCCGAACATCCTATGTCCGTCGTCATACAGCATGGACCTGAATTTCCTTTGTCCCTGGTCATGCAGTATAGACCCAAACTTCCCTTCTTCCTGGTTACAAAGTATTAACGCGAATTTCCTTCTTCTCATTATACACTCTAGACCGGAACTTTCCTCTTCTCGTTATACTTTCTATACCAGAACTTTCTTTGTCCCAAACGTATTACTTAAAATACCCTTTGCCGTCAGCTAAATAAATGCAAGATCGTATATATGCTAGGTATAGGTGTTCTCTCTGTGATATGAATTCCTTAATTGTTTTGAAACGAAGGAAGAATTATTTCAAAGTTGCAAGTTCACTGTACCAAGGCGAGCGAAAAAGATAAAAAAAAAAAATCTTCATAGGCATGTTAAGCGTTGTATTCTCAAAGAGTCTTGAGCTGGCGATGGCTATAAGTCCATTCGAACTTAAAGAAATTCATGCGTTTACTAATAATAGCATAGTAGGGTTGGATGTTTATAATGGCCACAGTGTGTATACAGGACCTTGATAAAAGAATGGAAACACATGCTACAAAACTACTACTCTTTAGTGCCGATTTATTTCGGAATGTGAGGGGATTTTTTTTTGTTTATAGCATGGAGTACTTGTCAGCGAGAGGCGATACAAGCTGTAGCTTCTTTAGACGGGATTGAAAAAAAGTAAATGGGAAAAAATGATCAATGTTTCTGAAGTGCGCAAATTGTTGGAGCTCGTTTAGCTGTGTCATCAATGACCAAACTGAGGATTTGATGAATTTATCCGGAGTAACTGTATCGATCGTTATGACTGCGTTCACCAAGTTTGGAAGGAACAGCATCCGATAGGACGAATTTGAGGCAGGAAATCGAAACTGGCTGAAAGAGATAGGTATGCAATAAAACTGATATCAACTTAAACACATAAAAGTACTGCTACAATAATAACTGCAAAAATCAATGTGAGTCTCAGCAATCCATTGTCTAGCAAAACAGAACTTAATAAAGTCTCCACCGATGTGCCATTACATTATAAGCACCTACCTAATAAGCTGTAGGACCCCCTTTAGCCCGCAAAACAGCGGCCACTCGGCGAGACATCGATTCGATGAGGTGGCGATGGGTATCCTCGGGGATACCATGATGTCAACAGCAGGTCCTATAGTTCCCGTACATTTCGGGGGTGGTGGTGATTTAGCGCGAACTCGCATTTCCTAGTCGAATCATAAAAAAATGTTCCATTGGGTTCATGTCAAGTGAATTTGGAGACCAGGACATTAACAGAAAATCCCCAGCATGTTCCTCGAACCACTCTTTGACGATTCTGGCAGTGTGGCGTGGCGCATTATCCTGTTGGTAATGGCTAGTTGCCATAAATAGGTGAATTTGGTCCCCAAAGATGTTCTGACAGCGGTCAGGAATGGTGCTATTGGGATAATGGAGCCTAAAGTGTCCCAAGAAAATATCGTCCACAGCATAACACCGCCGCCGCTGGCTTGTTTCCGCCCAACAGTGCATCCAGGTGCCATAGCCTCCGTTGGTAATCGTCGTATCCGCGCTCGGCCGTTTGTGATGCACCAGGAATCTTGATTCGTCAGACCAGGACACTTTCTTCCAATCATCCACTGTCCAATCTCGAGATCTTGAGCCCATTTCATGCGTTGTTGGCGATGACGTGCAGTGAGCGATGACTGGGTCTTCGGCTACGTATGCCCATGCGCAGAAGGCTGCGATGAACTGTGGCTGTGACGCATTGCCCTGATCACCATTGTTGCAGTTGTGGATGATTTGTCGCACTGTGGCCCTGCGGTCGCTGTGAACAATGCGCGACAGTCTCTGCTCTCCTCTGGCATCAATGAGCTGCGGACGAAACACGGCAGGACGACGGTTCGTCGTTTTGGCCATCTGTGCACCACGTTTGATACGTACGCACTACAGCGGCACATGAACAACCCTCAAGCTGCGCCGTTTCCGAGATCGTAGTTCTGAGGAGCCGTGCCATCACAATTTGTCCTTTATCGAACTTCGATAAATCGACAGTTTTTCCATTCTGACTCCGACCACTCTATTAACCGAAAGCCGGTCCTCGGGTTGTATGTATACTGCTCTGTGAACGTCACCTGCGCCACCGTTCGATCTCTAGGCGCGCTCGTTTCTCTAGACTGGGGGTGGTCATAATGTACTGGCTCATTGGTGTACATTTATGGCATACCCCGCTATTGACAAGCCACTGGTTTCTGATGTTAATGCAAAAACGAGAATACAATGTTAAATAATAACGCAATATACACCAACTATACATAAGATAGTATAACTCTATTAGTTATCCGAATTTATTGGCGTAGATTTTAATCAAAGTTTCCAAGCTTTCGCACATCAACCTGAAGGCTTTTTCAAGGAAGGTAGACTGCAAACTGGATAATAGAACGCTTAAACAATTTGAACGCGGTGACTTGACTTAACAATAAACAAAGAGATGTGAATGTAATTATTCAATAAAAACACGAGGCATCATGTTGTGCACGCGGCATCCTTGGCGGAAAAAAAAAGGCATTCACTAATTGAAGAATTGGTTACAAATTCGTAGTAACTCTAGCGAGACGCTATCATTGCAGGCCTCATTGTTGGCAATGATCTCCAATGTTTCCCGAATGGCAGTGGATTTTGGGAGTAGAGTAGGAAGCTAATTTCTTTATGTCATCCCACATAGCATCGGCGAACTTGAACTGGGCTTCTCTGGATAGGGCCGTGGGTAATTTACCATTCTTTACGTCCCTCTTATGCTCGTTGACTCTAATTCTAAATGAACGTTTGATCATCCCAATGTAGTATCGCTTGGAGCCATCCGGATATTGCAGAGGGATTGCATAAACACCTGCTTCGTTGGAAAGTTTGCTGTCTACCTATCTTGAAAAAGCCATCTGGTTGATGTGTGAAAGCTTGGAAACTTTGATTTCATCTACGCCAATAAATTCGGATAACTAGTATAGTTATACTATCTCATTAATACAATGTTATCAGCACAAAACATGGACAACTGATGAGTGGAAGTATGATATTTGGTCTAATGAATTGCCATATAAACTTTTTCCAACTTTGAACAGAGTTTACAAGGTTGGCGAATGCTGAAGTAAGGTCATAATTTAGACTGTCTTGTTTCAGCTGTGTGACATGGTTGGGGATTAATAATGCATAATTAATACAGACATTTAACGTGGACCAGGAACATCAAACAAAGATTTTCGCTCTTTCCACGTTTATACGTGAGTCACGGAAAAATTCTCATTGGCCGCCACCGGGAGTCGAACCCAGGGTCTTCCAGCTACGCGCCGGATATGCTTCCGCTACACCACAGCGGCCTCGAATTCCTCCGAACTCACACACACTAACTGCCAAGCCAATTTGGCAGGTTGCTTCTTGGAGCCCCACACAATGCTGGGGATTCACCAAAGATAGTAAGCAGCAACTGAAGAAATAATTAGAAGGCGAATGAATAATTAATACAGACATTTAACGTGGACCAGGAACATCAAACAAAGATTTTCGCTCTTTCCACGTTTATACGTGAGTCACGGAAAAATTCTCATTGGCCGCCACCGGGAGTCGAACCCAGGGTCTTCCAGTTACGCGCCGGATATGCTTCCGCTACACCACAGCGGCCTCGAATTCCTCCGGACTCACACACGCTAACTGCCAAGCCAATTTGGCAGGTTGCTTCTATAAACGTGGAAAGAGCGAAAATCTTTGTTTGATGATTAATAATGCTTTGGTCGGAAATATCTTGGTATTCTTTAGGTCCTATCATGACCCAGAACAAGCAAGTTGCAGCCACCTTGATATTCTCGATGGTCAGGTTCAAACGTTGTTGCCCGCAAACGATGTCATCTTTCAAAACAGTAATGCCCCAATACACACATGCCAGATAGGTAACATGTGCCATTGTTTAGCAAAGCAGAACTTAATAAAGTGTAAATTTATGACGATTGGAGCTATCATTGCACGGTGCTCATTGCCATGTAAAGATAGGTCCGATCGTGGTTTGAGAGGCACGAAACTAAAATTAAACATCTTCCATGACCTACACAATCACCAGACTTATACATTATTGAGCCCCTGCGGGCAGAAAGAGATAGGAGAGTGATAATCGGTTTCCTCTGCTATCGTCACTCGAGAAGCTTCAATTGTTCTTACATGAGGGATTGTCCAATAATCTATTCCGCGCTAAATGCAAGCTGTTGTAAAAACAAAAGGTGGCCCAACATTGTGTTTAAGCTTACCTGTAATTCTTTTCATAGGTGTTTTCATTATTTTTGTCTTGCCCCTGTATGTGAAACCAGAACTTTGCTACATTAACTTAACGTGCTTCCAGTGAATTCACCCTATGCATCTGATTTGTGTCAAATCGTTGAACACTTCAGTTTTCTAACTATGTGCAGTCGTCAATACTGTCAGGACGTTTTTCACGTATCAGTGGTTCTCCTACATTGGAAAGAAATCGAAGTTACAAGAACTCGTGATATTGGAATGGGAAACGACGACATAAATTCGTAGCAGCAGGGTGACAACACTAATTGCCGTGCAGGATGTTAGGTCTTTTAATTAAAAAAATGCATCTCTTTTTCACGATAGGTCTTGAAACAGGGGCAGTGCCGAACATTTGCTGTTGTACTCCGAGGTGCGACATGACTTGGCATCCCACTTCCCAATCATACGTCACAGTTACCATGAGTTTCTACGCTCTCGTTTAAATTTTTTTTTGGGGGGGGGGGGGGGGCGGTAGTAAGCCACAGAATTTGTTGAAGGCGTGCACGGATACGTAATAAGTTACCGCTATTAAATTCGGTTTCCTTGTTTTAAAACGTAAGCATTTTTGTTTTTCTGAGGAAGCAGAGTGTTTAACAAACAAGGTGAGCAGAACATAATTCTACAGTCTCTCGTCCTTAATTTAGGGCCACTGGTTACAGAGCCAGCGTCTCCAGACAAGCACACAGCCCATCTCGGACGGACAAATGGTCAGAAGCCCGAGCATCAAACCACTCGGACGTGAGTGCTGCGTATTCATTCTTGCCATTATTAAAACCCAAGCGCGTCTGTATAACATAACCACAATTAAAGACACCGGCTATTAGCGTATTTTAGTCTATGTGGATGACCAAATGACAATGGATGGTTTCAAATACACTCGATTTATTCCTGCTGTAAGAGTTTTTCGTTTGCTGGTGAAGAACACAGCGAAAGTGAGTGGTCTGAAATACACTCAGTTCATTAGCCTTTCCCTCCTCCAAGAAGACGACCTTACCTGAATTTGCTCCTGACGTGGATAGTGCGTCATGAGTTGTTGCAGCAAACAGAGATGACCATTTCAGGCTATTTTCGTATTCTACGCCACACGCTACGTTAAACAGGTCATATTCTGCTGAGCAACCTGTCAAGCTTACAGCACCAATTTATTCGTTAATAGTCTTCAACTGATCCGATCACTCCTTAAAGGAAATTACCGTATTTTTTGGGAAATATAAGACGCACTTTTTTCAAAAAAAAAAAAAAAAATGGTGTCGAATTCCCCCTACGGCTTATATAGCGAAGGTCACTATTATTCTCCATGAATGTATTAATATATGCATGTATGCTGCTACAAAGGCTGCTAAAAGTGTTACCGCTTTATCTTATTAGTCACAGTAATTGATATTCTTCTGTATTTTTTTCTGTGATGTTATTGTATCGTGAATGCTTGTACACTATATTGACAAAAGTCACCGCACATCCTCAAAAAACAAATAAACTGATCCGCTGCGTTGTTAAGATGCGCGGTACAGCTGCAAACGGCATAACAACAAGCCTGCAGCTGATCGCAATCATATCGCACTGTCAGGTTGAGTGAGAATGTCGCAGCGGGAGAGAACTGACTTTGAGAAAGGAAAGATTGTTGTGTGGTATATTAGTGGGTTGTCCATAAGAGAAACCGAGAGGCGTTTAAAAATACCCAAGTCAACTTGGAAGACACATGGCGTGCCTGAAGCAACAAAACGTACCGGCAGACCAAAGAAAATCAGTGATAGAGGACGTCGAAGCCTCAGGAGAGTCGTTACAGCTAATCGACGGAGTACTGAACAAGACAGTGTACAGGTGAGTAAAAATGCTGCAACCTCAGTATGTACACGTACCATTCGCAGAGAACTTCATTCCTACCATGGTGTTGCGGCTTCTCATAAGCCTTTCATTTCCACTCGGAATGCTACTCGTCGTTTAGCATGGTGTAAAGAACATTTATCGTGGAGCGTATATCAATGGAAACGAGTCCTATGGACTAATGAATCCAGATACACAATCCACCAGTTTGATGGCCGTGTGTGGGTATGGCGGCAGCCGGGGAACGCTATTTATCACAGTGTACTGTTTATACGGTTAAGTTTGGAGCTGGCAGTATACTCGTGTGTGGGAGTTTTCGTGGTATGGTTCCGGCCCATTGGTTACCGTGGACAAATCTGTTAACCAGCACGTCTACCTTGATATTCTGGACAATTATGCTCTACCAACTCTGTGGCAATATTATGGAACCGAGCCTTGTTGGTACCGGCAGGATGATGCACCGAGCCATAAATCAAGGACTGTTACGGCGTGGTTTGACGATAATTCTGTATCGTGCATGGACTGGCCAACACAGAGCCCTGATCTTAATCCCATAGAGCACCTATGAGATGAATTAGAGCACCGCATAAGCAGTTTGGAACCAACGCCTACTACTAACCAACAGTTAGCGGCAGCATTATGTAGTGAATTGAAGCGCATACGTATAGCTGTGTTCCAAAACCTTGTGGAAAGCATGCCTGGAAGGTACAGTGCTGCATTAAGTCCAAAGGTGGTTTCAGAATCGCTTTAATGTAACAAAACAGAGGAGACGAGCAACATGGAATCGTCTCAAAGAAAAGAAAAAAAGAACAGGAATGATACAAACTGATAAAAGCGATGATATGTACATTGAATGAGTAATGACAAATTTACAACGTGATGCAAACAGAGCAATGCTTGAGGAAAAGCAAAATGATCACAGGCGGGGCACCGCAGTGCGGAAGAATATCAAAAAGTTAATGCAGAATCCTAACTCACCGTGAGATATAACGGACTTGGTGTAACAGCTAACCACGGGGTCACTGGTGACCTCGTAGCATAGAAGGAGCTTTCACGGGCATGCGGTGATGGCAGACTGATACTCCTGCTGTACCACCGTGCACAGAGTAACGGAAAGCATAGTGAAAGCTGAAGTCCCAAGTGCGCCATCTATGAAAAGTGTCGAGGAGTGGCAGTTCGTCTCTTGCAGAAAGAGTAAGTTTGCCCCAAGATGCGAGAGATCTTCCAGAACGAGAGCGTTAGCGAGGAGGTTAACAAACCCCCTACAATTCAGAGTGGCGACCTTGAATGGGTAAGTCCGACGTCGGATGAAGGGCAGCTATGGCAACTTTCTGGAATGTGTCGAGGCGATTGATGATACCACGACACCACAAGACGTAGTCGGGTTGCTTGGCATTATGCCGGAGGAATTTGAGGATGGAGGTTGCTTGGTCGAAGACCCCGGGAAGAACTGCTTCAAACTGCTGTAAAAAGATGAGAGAAGCCTCCCGATTTGTTTTATAAGTGAGAAACTCGTAAAGACCTTCAAAGGAGACAGGTTCTGAAGGAAGAGAGGCATTGATAAGCAGAGTCGAGAAATCTTCAAACGTCGGCAGAGGACCCTTGGACTTTGAAGAGGAAGAGCTAGAATGTGACAGGGGCGACTTGGAGCCTGCTGGACGAGTAGAACGATGTGGACTGCCAGTCAGAAAAGGTGACCTTCTTTTTCCTCCGGGCCTCGGTACTGGTAGTAGAGTGACGTTTGCCGTGGATCGATGACACACGAGATGTGGATCCAGAGGAAAAGTCCACCTCATCGCCGGGAGCAAAGTGCCGACGGTGATTGAAGCTTGAGGATCAGTCGTGATGTCCTCTGATGGAGAGAGAACGCGAGAAGGCAAGGATGAATCAAGCGGAGGAAAATCCGACAGAGTGAAGAAAGCAACATCGGAAGACGCGTGTTGATCGAAGGTTTTAATCAGATTTTCGGCAGAACTGGGTGCAGACGCAATAGGAAGCATGGCAGCAACAACGGAGGAAGAGGTAGAATGCTGCCTTGGAGCTGCAGGAGTCAGTGGCTATGCATGGGAGCAATGAGCCTGCTGATGGCCGTAAGCCTTGCAGCGTGAGCAATGAGTAGAGGTGAGGAGCTCAGTTCGGCGGCGTTCGTTACCGCAACGAACATCGAGAAACCGTGGAAACTTTATGAGATGCTCTTCCGAATGGAAGATGATGCGAGCAGTTCTACGGAAGCCACAGATATGTTTATCATCGGGGTCAGAGGGGGAAGAGGAGAGAGTCTTCACTGGGCCGACTACTCTGCCGCATCGACTAAGTGCAGCACACAGCATATCATCAGAGATCTGCGGGGGACTGGATGCAGAGAGACCAGAACAAGACGCTGGGCGATGGATTCGGCTAAGAGGTTACGATCGCCAATTGATAGCCCCCGAGACAAGACAAGCTCGGCATATTCTTTCTTCAAAAAATAAACAATCACAGTTCGTGGCTTTCGGGTGAGGTGGGTGATGGCACCAGAAGGAAGCATCTTCTTGAGAGCGGAGCTGTATTGCTTCAAAGGAGTGTTGGGCAGCGCATCAAAACAAACCTCCAACTCGAGGGTCGAATGAAGACGTTGACCAGCAGGAGAGTTCTCGGGAATGTCTAATAAGATGGTGTCTCACCGTTGAGAGTAACGTAAGAATCCATAGGGGGTAGAAGAGACGAGGAGGAAACCGGTGGAATACCAGAGGCAGCCGCAGAATACGTGCGTGCAGAAGCGCCTCCTCTGGAAGGCATTGACGCAGCATGAGACAATGTACTGGAAGCAGAGGCAGTAGAAACTATAGAGGGCAGATTAGCGACGCCATCAGAGACGTCCATGTACTCATCATCGTCAGCAGAGACCAGGGACGTCACATCCGCGTTCTCAATGGCAGAGTCTGAGACCTGAGCAGGAGAGGACGTGCAAATGACAGGAGGAAAATTAATAGACTCTCCACTAGCAAGCGAAGATGATTGATCGGCTGCGTCTGTCCTTGAAGAGGCGACGCGAGGAGCTGCAGCGATGCGGGCGGGAACAGCGCCCTCATCGGCAGAGCTCGTGAAGACACGTGTAGACCAAATATGGGCCGACACCTTACTAATGTATGTCAACAAATGCTATGTTGTATTTCTCTTCTAGATGTCCGGTGGTCTTTTTCGATATAGTGTATATGCTATACTGTTATGTTTATCTACTGTTAACTACGCGTGCATGGTCTTTATGATTCAGGAATGCTATTGTGATAGACATGTGTGTTTGAGCCGGTGTGCATGCCTGTGCTTAATGAGTAAAATTCTGTTTAAAGACATACCTCATATGTTGTACATAGAGAGGTTATATGGACATAACAGGACTATCATAATTCTTTTAAAAAGCAAGGTATTAGGAAAAAGAAGGGAAAGAATCGTATCTCAGGCCGAAACACCAGAACAGACGCTTAAGACATCCTAATACAAATTGGTTGTGAATTTTTACTGCTGCAGATTCTTCAGTTTATGCAGAAATTTCGTAGACAAATACAAAAATCTATTCATTCATAGTAACATAAATTCCGAAGTAATTCTTGGCAATAATTCATTCGTGAAGGGGCGTTAACTGGGTGAACGTACTGTTGTTTGCAATTTACGACAGAAGATGGCGCCACATTCGACAGTCTTGTTTCATTGCTGTTCGTCAACCATGTGCAGAGATCAGCCCGTTCGCTTCGCTATTTGACGAAATTTTTTTTTTATTATTATTTCCGATTGTTCTTGGCAACTTTAGATTGAAAAATGTTTTCTCCGGTCCCAGGAATTGTTAGTTATGCCGCAGAATGAGATAGTCTTCAAACAAGGCTATTTTACTTTGATACATCAGTCATATGACTAGGATGACTGATGTATCAAGTAAGGTAACCCCTCTCCGAACCAGTAAAGAAGGCCATTGGCTGTACGAAGATGTGCCATCGCGGTCAAATCCTGCAGCACATGTACGCCATTGGCTGATGATTGAGTGCCATTTCTCCAAGTTATTTTGATCAGTGATATCGCACATTGCTGGTTTCGCAAATCGCCAGAATTCAATCATTCATAGCTGCTGCTTTAACGCGTAAAATCTTATTTTTTTTCTTAATAAAAATCTATAAAAGTCATTTCATTTTTTTTTCTTAAATTTTTCTTAGAAAGTAAGGGTACGTATTTTATCCCCAAAAATACGGTAATTTTATCGTGACACGAGTGTAGCTAGCTACACTACACGACAAAGGAAATGCCACATCATGAAGGAATGCACGAAATGAGAGAGACGAAACTTATAACGCGTCTAGACAGGTAGGTGGGAAAGAAGTGGGGTGTTCTTCCGACGAGCGGAACATCGCGAATCCCACCCACAACATTGCTTATGACGTTGTTATCGCCATAAATGACGTATCGTCTGTATGTTGATTTAAGATGGTGTACTGGAATTTTTTTCAGGTTGTGTTCTGAAGTTGTCAAAAACCGGCAAACATGTATTGCGTGATGTGAGAAGTGAAGAATTAATCCCTGTGACAAGGGAATGTTCAGAAGGACACGACATGAAATTGTATTCCAAAGAGCATGGACTTGGAATGTCCAGATGTCCGAAGTATCATATTGATAGCCGTCGTGGAAAGTTTGCCTCCAGGGCACGAGGAACCTGGTTTGATAAAACAGTATTGTCTCCTCAGAAGGCATTGTTAATAAAGTACAACTTTGCTTGTAATTTACACTATGATACGGATGTAAAGGATACGTCCTTTCTCGATGGCTTGAAAACCACCTCGGGAACAATAAGTGACTGGTATAAATAACTACCGCGGAGAAGTTAGAAATTCGTATACGTTGCAATTTTTGGAAGAGAGGGGACAAATTGGAGGAGTAAGGAAAACAGTTGAGATTGATGAGACAAAAATTGGAACGACGAAAAACTGTGTTGGAAGGTGTGTGGAGGGAACTTGGATCCTTGGAATAATTGAAAGAGATACAAAATAATTACTATTGGGGATATGCCCAGGAGAACAAACGTTCGGCGGAACATCGTATTCCCATAATATAAAAAAGTATTTGGCAAAGGGAACAACACTAATGTCTGATCAGTGAAAGTCCTGTGCCAATTTGTCTGAAGATGGATATTTTATTCCTGAAACTTTTAATCACTCTGCAAATTTTGTTGACGCAGATTCCGGTGCTCATACTCAAAACGTTGAGTCCCACTGGTGGACATTAAAACGCTAAGGGAGGTGGTCCTAAAGAAGTATGGTTAATCGACTTCTGGAATATCTACAGGGTGTCCCGGAAATTCATGTACAAATTTCGAGGGGAGGTGGAGAACAGCGTTAGGAACCAGAATTAAATAGGAAAGCATGGGCGGGAACGTCACCCTCACGTGAGAAAGAGACACCAAGACACAGTAAGGCCACAATACAGAAAGCAGTGTAAAACGCTTTATTACACAACAAAAGAGCTTAATGTAGGACTTGCAAGCATCACAGGAGGTGTTCGAAATTGCACCCATTGGCCTGGATGCACGCATGACACCTACGCAACATGGATTGGCGAACATTGCCGAAGATACCTGGCGTGTCGCGGATCGTAGCAGCAGCGATGGAGATTCGTGCCACCAGGTCCATTTCAGAATTTACTGACGTGTCGTACACAATGCCCTTCATGGCACCCCAGAGATAATAATCAAGAGGAGATAAATCAGGTGATCTGGGGGGCCATTCGACGGAACCGCCACGCCCAATCCACTTGGTTCCAAATGTCCGGTCCAAATGGTCACGTACGCACCTTGCGAGCTCGCGTACAGCGCCGCCTATCGTTTCCGCCCATGCTTTCGTATTTAATTCTGGTTCCTAACGCTGTTCTCTACCTCCCCTCCAAGTTTGTACACGAAGTTTCGGGACACCCTGTATTTAGAAGGAATTGCAGAATGAATAAGACTGAAGCTTTCCAAGAATTGTTAACGGTGATCAAAAGCACGGACTGGAATATGTAAAAACTGGTTTCCAATTAACACAATGTGAGTTCCGTAGTTGTACTGAAACACATGGAAAAGTGTCGAATCTGTAGAATATAGAATTTAAAAAAAATCTCTGATATTATGGAATCATAGCTGTTGTGCATTAACGATATTCTTAAAATGATTGTTTATATCAGTATTATGTTTCATTGTGTTTTGTTGTGAGTGGATTAGCGATGTTCTGCGCGTCCAAAAAATACCCAAGAAGTGATTTACCTTTTTGCAAACACTGTCGCCACATTCAGCAGACAGTTGTTGCATACCGATGCTTTCCACGGTGGTGAGACCAATGGACCAATCACCTGTACGTAGCCCTATGAAGAAGCCTCTGGTAAAAGTGTCCGTGGGATGGTAAGATTTCCAATTATGCTCGTACATTTTCGCTCCTTACACATGGTTTTACCACCGATATCAGTCACTTTGATGTGATGGTTCACACACTCAAGTGAGGACTACCAACTCAGGTATCCCAAGCTGTTTTGCCCTATTATCTCTTCTTCACTTATCACGTGATTAGCACGCAACTGCAATCATTTCCATAACCCAGCTGTCAACACATACCCACCAATTTGCGTGGCGCTCGGACAAGTACTTTCTGGAGTGGCATTTTCTATGTTGGGAAGTGTACGCGTATTAAGTCACCTGTAGTTTCGTCGATAACTAATGAAAATGCAACGAACTTTTCTTCATTGTCAGCAGTTGATTTGTAGCAACCGTTAATAATATTCTTAGCATTTCTTGGTACTTTTATTCGAGATAAGCTCACCTCATGAGGCTTGGCTATTTTTTGTTCCACATATACACTATATTTACAAAAGTCACCGGACACCCCTTCAAAAACAAAGGAACGGATCCGCTGCGTCGTAAAGATGCGCGGTACAGTTGCAAACGGTATAAAAACAAGCCTGCAGCTGACCGCTATCATATCGCACAGCGAGGTTGAGTGAAAATGTCGCGGCGGGAGAGAACTACCTGTGAGAAAGGAACGATCTTGTTATATTAGTGGGTCGTCCATAAGAGAAACTGAGATGTGTTGAAACATATCCAAGTCAACTGTTTTGGATGTATTGAATAAGTGGAAGACATATGGCGTGCCTGAAGCAGCAAAACGTGTCAGCAAACCAAAGAAAATCAGGGATAGAGAACTTCGAAGCCGTAGGAGTCATTACAACTAATAGGCGGAGTACTGCACAAGACCTCAGTGTACAGGTGAGCAAAAACGCTGGAACCTCGGTATGTGCACGTACCATTCGTAGAGAACTTCATTCCATGGGTTACCGTGGTCATGCGGCTGCTCATAAGCCTTTCATCTCCACTCGGAATGCTACCCGTCGTTTATCATGGTGAAAAGGACGTTCATCGTGGACGGTAGATAAGTGGAAACGGGCCCTATGGACTAATGAATCCAGATACACAATCCACCAGTCTGATGGCCGTGTGTGAGTATGGCGGCAGCGGGGGTAACGCAATTTACCACAGTGTACTGTTCCTATGGTCAAGTTTAGAGCTGGTAGTGTACACGTGTGGGGGTGTTTTTCGTGGTATGGTTCCGGCCCATTGGTTATCGTGGATAAACCTGTTAACCAACACCTCCAGCTCGATATTCTGGACAACTATGCCCTACCAGCTCTGTGGCAATACATTCCCCCTTTTCTTGTCTTTTGGAATCTACTATATTCGCAAACCGAAAACCAGTTTCCCCGAAAGTGCTAACAAAAATGGGTGAAATAAAATTAAGATATGTGTTCAAAAACAAAAATAACTGAACAAATAAAATAAAAGATGCCGTGGAAAATTGAAACAGTATGTTACTTCACTTCAAATTAATAAATGCCTCAGTTCTTCAGAAAAAAAAAACTCGCGTTCTTCTTGTCCTACAAGGAGAAGCTGAAATATTTATGCTTTGGCAGGTCAAAGAATATCCGTCTTTTTTCAAAACTGTTAGTGTTTCGGAACGAAATCTAAAACACAGCAGGTGTGACAATGAAACAAGTTTGTGCCAAAGGCAAGAAAAGCTGATTTATTGCTCAAAACAAAGCGTTGTTCATTGTCTAGTTTTGCAGTTAAACGAAAGAGAGAAATAAGTTCTAGCAAATTATACTCAGAAAAGGGATCCGTTTGTCATCTTATAAAATTCCTAGAGTTTTAACTCTTACTGTACTTTTGCTTCTTCTTCAAGTTAGTTAAAAATTATCTCTCTTCCGAATGACAAAATGTATGTTGCATCACAGAGAAGGAATTCCTGAAAGCAAAAAGGATCTCGATTGTTACTTCAAGACAAAGCTGTCATTCATATTTTAGAGCTTAGCACTACGTCAAAAAGAATTGCTATAGATGCAGTAAATAACGCATGACAAATAGTAAAAAGTGTCAGAAAAGTGTGAAAAGACACTTCTCTTTTTGTTACTCTTTGTTTTACAAGGATTAGTGGGAATTCTGCAAGGTAAACAAACTGAAAACAACAGTGAATTAGCTATTTCAGATCTCTACCAAATATTTATAACAGCAGCTGTTTTCGGTCATAACCTTCTTTTGAATTCCAAAAATTTTGTTCTGCGTCTGTTGAAAGTTGCACTGAGGTACTGCAAATTGTGATACAAGAGTTTATTACTCTTCCGATAATTAAATATACTACTCTCATTAGGATTAAACAAGTAATAATTCGTCCTCCGCATCACGTGTTTGTACTTCTTGTACTTTTTTTCTCTGCTGTTTTTTGCTTTTTAGCATTTAGGCACAGGCTAGTCTGTTAACTTTTTTGCGGGTTTTAACTCTTTCTTTTCTTGGTAACTTTGCGCGTTTTTTAGGAAACTTTGGCCCAGCAGCTGGCTAAGCATAGTTCCTTTACATTGCGATGTATTTTCAAAGTAGTTAAGTTCTTAATAACTACTTAATTATGCACTTAAAGCACTGCTGAAATACTTTGTACATATTGCAATTAATTGTTTATGTCATATAACTTTCACAAAGCATTTCTTTAGTTAATTATTGTCTTTGATTTGTTCTCGTTTTTGTGTTGTCAGAAGTTGTGGAGTGGGGAGTATTAGAATCAGGTTTTCTTTCAAAAATCTGAGTTTTAAATAATTAATATTTCCTTTTTTAATTGCAATGTAAAAATTTGGAATACTTTTGCATTGCTATTCGGGTTTAAATTCTCTCTCAGGCGAACTTGGCATTTCGTTATAGCTGAACATTATTTCTAATTATTATGTCACTCTCACAACTTGAGTTCTCTTTAATCTTCTTCTTTCTGTTTAGTAGTAGCAGATAAAGAGCATGGGTCGGGCCATGAAAGTTATGGATGCAAGCTAAATTGTTAACTAAAGCTAGGTCATACAACTCTGCGGAGGTCATGACATATATATATTTTTTAAAACAATTTTTGGTGGGCTTATTACTTGCATCTATGGCTTTGCAGAAACCCATTTCCAACTAGGTCTTTGTGGAAGTGAGAAAATGCAGAGTTTTTGCTGGTCCTTGATAAAGCCAAGGCTCAGTATTCTCGACACTTTCTACATTCAGTTGTTTTATTTTTTATCTTTTCTCCTTTTACTCACACCGGTAGATACATAACCTTTTCTGTGTTGTACTTGGTATGAGTCAAAAATATATATATATTTTTTTTTGCTTAGGTCTCTTCTTAATAGAATGTGAATTCTAAATTTTCATAACTGTTGCGTTGCGCGTTTTGATCTTCAGGTTATTTTGCAACTTTCGTTTTAAATTCAAAAGTTTTTCCTTAGTTTTCAGCTTTGCTCTTCAGTATATATATATATATATTCATCCCAATAACTGCTTGATATTTAATAACTGAATTCCTTTTTTAATAATAAAATTTGGTTATTTGCTAAATTTTAGTGCCATTTTTAGTGCCACTATTTTGCGTTTTTTAAATGTGTTTAGATTGTTCACTCTTTCCACGCTTTGATGGACGTGCGCATATTTTCATATGTTCCGTTAGATTTTTGGTTCCATAATCTCTTATTACACCGTCGACATCTTTCTTTGTAATTATACACTTTCCACATTTTGAGCAACAAGCAAGACCAAACAACACAAAATTTCACCGGTTCCTTAATGAGACGAAACAATTTCCAGCATTCACTCTTCCCCTTGTTGTTTTCAACAGGCACGTATTTGTTGGCCTCGACGCCTTTCTCAACCTCCTTAATATTAAATCCATCCATATTAACAAATAAGGAGTTAATTTCGAGGATGTTAGCACATCAATCGAAAACCTCTGAATGCTCAATGTAAAAGATGCGATGTGAAAAGTAACTGTTAGTCATACAGTGAACTTCGCACGGAGAGAGTGAATCAGCTGAGAAGCAGGCGAATGGCGTTTGCCTGTACCTTGCCCTGGACAATCACACTGTAAACGCAAAGGAAGTATCTTTTAACGATATGGTGTCGGTGTGTATGACGTCGGTCAGTGGAAATCTTCGTTGCTTTAAGAAAGAGACGACAATATTTTTGCATGGCAAATCATTATTCACTCCGTGGGCACCAGTATCGACTACAGAATTCCACAACGCGCATTTTTCTTTGGAATATATTTTTCTCTTTTCAAAAATAAAACTAGAATAAAACCGGGTCCAAATTGGGTCAGGAACACCTTGACCCGACCCGTTGGACCCGCAAGAAATTATTGACCTGTGACCCGTTTCCATCTCTGTCCTGTGCAGTATTGCAACACGCATCTCGAACAGTATCTTCCAGTAGATGTACATTGGAAGGCAGTTAATCCACATCCCGTTCGACCTCACCCACAAATGCTCAATGGGATTGAGGTCTGGGGACTGAGGTGGTCAACGAAACGGGAATGGTATCAGTGTTCCCGAAACCACTCCGAGACAATGTGGGCATTATTCTCCTTGTAATATACATCACTACTGAGGTAAAGAGTGACCATGGTTGAATGAAATTTATCTGAAAACCACTCCGAAACAATGTGGGCACTGTGACATAGGACATTGTCCTCCATGAAGTAACGTGGATAGGGAGTGATCGTGGTTGAATGAAATTGATCCTGAAACCATTCCGAGACAATGTGGGCATTGTACATTGTCTTTCTGAAAGTATCCATCACCACAGGAGTAGGGAATGACCATGGTTGAATGAAATAAATCCTAAAACCACTCCTAGACAATGTGGACATTGTGGCATGGGGCATTGTCTTCCTGGGAGTATCCATCACCACGGGAGGTTGAGAGGGATTACGGTTGAATGAAATTGATTCTGAAACCACTCCGAGACTATGTGAGCATTGTGACACGGGACATCCTCCTCCTGGAATTATCCGTCACCACAAGGGTAGAGAGTGACCATAGCTGAATTAAATTAATTCCGATACCATTTCAGGACAATGTGGTAATTCTGCCAGACGGTGTTAATGCATTGTCCTCTTGGAAGTATTCATCACCACGGGAGTAGAGAGAACTTGATTGTGAAACTAATCGGAGACAATGTGGGCGTTGTTTTCCTGGAAGTATCCATCCCCACGGGGTAAAGAGTGACGGTTGTTGAATGAGCGTGATTCTGAAACCATTCCTAAACAATGTGGCATTGTCCTTCTGGAAGTATCCGTCACAACGGATTTAGAGAGTGACCTTGGTTGAATGGACTTAATCAGCATTAGTGTTTAACTACACTTGGGCATTCAACTGTTTGTCCACTGGTAACAAAGTTCGCATGAAACGTTTGTCCACACCATTGCATTGCCTCCTTCATCCTGAAGAGTCGTGACCATGCAGCATGAATTCATACTCTCATGTTGTAATCTGAAATCGCGATTCAGTTGTCCGCATGACCATTTCCGAATCATTTAGGGTACTCCCCCGGTCCTTTCGATTCCACTGGGAACGCTTTATCGTGTTTCCTGCATACAGCAGCTGAGTCCGAACAAGTTTACTGTTATAACGCAGGCATGTTGTGTACGGCATACTGTTCGCTGTGACACTTTTCGGCGCGGTTCCTGATTCAAAGCCTAAATTATATAACTTACTGTTTGATCGTATAAAGCCGGCTATCCTCCGCTCAGCTCTTGCGTCAACTAGCGGTTTCTGACCCCAACTCACGTGATCACTACAGGTTCTTTGATGCGTCGTCGACTCTGTGCATACTCTTACTTGTTGCCCTTCTACATTCCTCAAGCGCAGCAATTTCCCTGATACGCGCACCACTCCGAGCACCCATTTCCAGCCTGCACTCAAAGTCCGTTAGATCACGTCGCTTTCCCTTTACATTTTACGTAATGCATAGCGAACTACTATATTCAAATTAACTGGTGTCTGAAGGTGGTTCCAGTACATCCAGTAATGTCATCACGCCATTTAGTCTTTACATTATTTATTCAAGGATGCCATCCATTCTCTTCAAGTGGCCGAACCATCTCAGCTATCTTCTTGGCCACTGCTTGGATCTTATGTCTTTCTCCATTAATTTGTTCAATCCCTCTTCTAACCTGGATATTTATGTGGTCTGCTTACGAAATCCTCGGATGTCATTGATAGCATCTCAACATCTTCCTCTTTCACCGTTGTTCATGTCTCATGGCCATAAAATAGATCGGAGTTGACCAAAATGCCTATTGATCTTAGAAGAGTCATTCATGCTTGATAATCCATTGTCGCTCCACAGACGAGATTTAGTCTTTGTAGTGCAATTTCTGCGTTTGCGAATGTACCATTTATACCACGTTTAGGCCCTCCATCACTGCGTGTTTTATTTTCTTAGATAAGTAAACTGTTAACATTTTCTAATGTGTGATCGCCGATCTTTTATTTAAACTAATTGCAACCAAGTATAATACATTATCCCCATTTCTAGTATCGTCTTGGTTGATGTTGTTAACACCAGCATAGATGTATTTTGCAGTTGCCGCTTTTATTAGTTCCTCTTTGGAAAACAAAAGACGCATTGCTATCACCACGTCCTTCCTTCCATCTTTGGACAACATATCTCTACAACTATTAGTCCGATTTCAAAAATTATTTCTCAATTGAAAAGTTTTTTCTGTTTAAACGATTATCCTTGCACTTTGGTTTTCTTCCGATGCGTAAGTTTCCCACTATGAGATATAAAGGCAGCTGCTATCGAATTTCAATTTTGTATCATTGCTTCTAAATGTCCGATTTAAGCAATTCTCGATATCTTTTTTTCAACGAAAACCATTTTGCATACAGTTTCTTTTTCAAATTATGTGCAATTTTCTTTCTAGGGAGCGTAAATGTGCATTTCCCCGATATCTCTGCTTCTAAAACCGCGATTTGAGAAATTATTTTTGTGTCGGATAAGTTCGTGATTAAGAACATCGTGGGTAGCCCCGGTGGCACAGTGGTGTAAGCGATAGCTTCTTATGATTCTTCCGAGATGGGTCCGGGTTCGGATCCCAGAGAGGCGTGGATGTTGTGTTCGTCTTACGGCACTGGCTCTCTCTCGCTTCCCTGGAACCAATGATCCTAAATTACAGACAGGCCACTGCTTATAGCTCATTGAGTTGCTCACAGTGGTCGTTAAACCTCAATCCCCATCCCCAAAGAAAAACAGATAAAAATAATATTGTGCGTTTAATGTTTGAATTTCCATAACGCTCAGTCAGTGATGTATTCAGGCATCTTCTCGGGGGTGCTTATCCCACGAGGTTTTGGGCGCCCCCCCCCGTAGGTTTTTGGGCGGTCTCTCCTTATATTTAGTCTAATTGTTGCCGTTTATACCTGAATATTTGGAGAAATTCATTTAAAAATTAAGAAAATGAGGAAGATATTATAATAATAAAAAAAAACCCATCCACATGGACTTCAATCTGAACTTTCCATCATCCTTCAATAAAACATAAGGGGAGTCGGATGACCCTTTTTCCCGATGTTAATTTGCATAACTTTAGGTACATTTACCTCAGAAACTGCGATAGATATAAGCTTATTTTTTTTTACTGTAAAATAAACAATGTAAATAATATTTTAAGCAGAGGTTTTTTTAAAAAAAGCTTAGATAAAAATTTTACGTTTGTTTAAAAATTGCCCTAGAAACTATAAGAAATGAATTGTAAAGTAATATATTTTCAAAATTAATAGGAATTTTAAAAATCCCTCTGCTCAAAATGTAGAGCTAGATATGAGGAACAAAACAAAACAAAATTAATGTAGATGTCCGCTATGGTTCCTGAGAAAAGTATACCTATATGTTGAAAAAATGCTTTTTTTAGGAAACGCACTGAAAGCTAACACTGAGGTAATTAATGCAGCTAATCTTACCTTAATGCATCCCAGCTCCATATGAAGGATATTCTGGGTCCTCTTGCTCTTGGTACATGCCCTCCAACTTCTTTTTGGCTAGGCTAGCCTTCTGGTGACACTTTTTTCAATTTCTTGAATCGCCTTTTCAGCTTTTGCAATTCTCAGTTCATCAGTTTTTTTCATTGTGTGTGAAAACACAAGTTTGTCCGCGACGGACATCGATTCCTTGTCCCCTCACCCGGAGTAAGGTGCTCTCCCAACTGAGCTACGCGGACAAAATGTCTCGCTGCAGATTTGTCGTCTTGACACATGTTTTCACCTCTGTAGTGCGTCTCATGTGTCTATACAATTTGTGACAGGAGAAATTCCGAACTTTGTCAAAAGTTCACATTTCACTATATTCCCCTTATTAAAAGTAGCTATAGACTCATAAACACCTAATTCTAATGTCGTTTTCTTTACAAAAGTAGATTTCGGAATTCTTGACCAAATCGTGCTATTCAAAGACTCGCATGGATTTTGAGTGTCACCATGTAAACATTTCTCGAGAAGCTGTGGATTGGCTAAATCTCTAAAAATGGGTTTAATTTCCTCCATAACAACTCTTGGTGGGTGTGTACGGTCATTATGATCATAATATGGTTCATTCTTAAACAACAAATTCAACCAAGAACATCTACGTTGGTGGAGCAAATGACCAGCGAAATTGGACGTGGTAGCTGTAAAATTGCTGTTGCGCTCCGTCAAACAAATGCTCATAAAATGAGATCTACTGCACAGAATCACATAAATTTGGTATTAATTCAAACCTAAAGGTAAATAAAAAAAAAGCTTAAAACGTGAAATTCGAATTTTTTGACCCTTGGAACCATCCGACTCCCGTAAGGTGGTTTCACCTAAAATCTCTGCCTTATGTTTCCAATAGTAAAACTCCTTTGCATATTTTCTTCGCAACTAATGTATTCCCAAGGACGAAAATTTGCACATCGATAAAACTAACTCTAAGTTATAGCATGGTATACTTAATACTTGCTAAAACATAACCATAATTATATTAAAAATCAATCATTTTTCTTTCAGTAATGTTCAGACCTATTAATAGATGGCGTGACCTGTACACTGATGACATCATTAGACAAATAAATGTTCGATTGCTTAGTTATGGTTATGTTTTAGCTAGTATTGAGTATACCATGCTATAACTTACAGTTAGTTTTATCGATGTGCAAATTTTCATCCTTGGGAATACATTAATTGCGAAGAAAATATGTAAAGAAGTTTTACCATTGGAAACATAAAGCAGAGATTTTAGGTGGAGCCACCTTAAACAATTCTGAGTAAAGGAGCAATTTTTCAAGCATTGACGACTCGGACTACTTCCGCCATAAAAACCTAATTCCTCAGAGTAGAGATGTTTGCACAGCAATACATCGTCATATTTTTGGAAGCTGGCATTCAGCTTTATTTCAGTCTTCAGGATGCCGACTTTCCATGTACACAGTTAATGGAAAGTTGGCATATAACAATAGCAAATTATTAGAAATTGTACCCATAAAAAGGTTTTCTTTTTTTCCCCTGGCTGCGAGAAGTTTACACTCTGTGACAAAAAACAGAAAAACAAAAAATGGGGCACCTCAAACTGGCATCCAGACAGTTTTTTCTACTACTATGTGCTAATCTAAAGGGGCTGAAACCAAACGGCAGGGGAATAGTTTACACCGTACCTTTCAGGTAAAACTATAATGATTCCTTAATAATCAGAAAGACGCTTGCAGTATGGTGAGGACATTTTTACCACTCCTAATGTTTGAGGGGAGGAGGGGAGGCCCAGCACAGCGTCATTTTTCTAGCATCCTTAATATTTTGCACCAACCCATGGTGAAATCCGTGGTGCATTACTGAATTAAAGCAAAGGTATAACATTTCTTTTCATTTTTAATCACTTGTATGTTGTAGACGATTTCTTGGAATTTGCATTTGCGATATACGAGCATAAGAAAACTTTTTTACTCTATTAAAAAATTACATATATATAACAAAGTTGTGATTATATGTATACGCATAATCAGTCAACAAGTTTCAGTCCCCTCAAAATTTGTAATTGCCCGGCTGGAAAAAACTCTGAATGCAATGCTGCGCACAGTATCTTTCCGACATACTTGTAGTCATCTGCGCCCCCTTAAAACTCCATTTAAAAAATTCTGTTTCGGTCAGATGCCACGACAAAGAACATTTTGCTGACGTTTTACTGCTAAAAGATACCATAATTTTCGCGCCAAAAGCACCGAAGAATTCGGTGTCCATTTTTTTTTTTTTTTTTTTTTTGTTTAAATTTTACTGCGATGAAATTTCGAGAATTCAGCGTCATAACAACCTTAGATTTAATTTGTCAGTAGGAAAGGCTCAAGATGAATCATAGGCTTGATAGGAAGGCTTGTCTTTAGCACCCTCCCACCACTCCTCACCCACCCAATTTTCAGCTTTTCCCTAAAAAGCCACCCAATCTACAGCATACAATCTAACTTAAAAGACCGCCCCAGTGGCGCAGTGGTCTAAGCAATGGACACTGATCATTCGTCCGAGATTAGTCCTGTTTCGAATCCCGGTGAGGCATGAATGTTCTGTTTGTATTACGGCGCTGGCTCTCTCCCTTCCCTGGAACTAGTTAGGGACTGGCGACTGGGTATAGATACTGTGTATAGACCAAGGTTAATAGACAGTAAGGTTTGCTCATCCTGCCTCCCTCGCAGCGGAAGTGTCGGTCCCTTACGTAGTGACGTCAGTGTACCACACGACGCAGCCACTAGGACTGATAGACTGTTAATACAATTGAAGCACTCGCGGGAGAAATGTCAACAACTTTTTACTCAAATACGCTCTGAATCTGAAAGCTTGCAACCAAGATGTAATGCAAAAGCACATCTGTAATATAATCAGGAAAAACGGACATCCATGTGAATATTTTATTTAGAGTAAACTGAGAATGTGAAGAAACTTATTATGCATTTCTTTCATTTTTTTTTCAAATCTGTTTAATCTAAATATCTAATTAGGATATTGACATGACACTAAGGAAAAGTGCAGGGACAGTTATTATACCTTCTAATTTATTTATATGCAACTGTAATACTGTCTTTAAATAAATTCAAAAGAAGGAAAAAACTTATAAGATTATGCTGTCAGAACCTCATGAAGAAATCCTTTTATGCGGAACAAATAAAAACTTGAGTAGCATTCCACTAACTTGCTTAATTAAAAGTTGGAAATTAATTTCACTAAATGCTCTGTTATTATTTGTAACTAATCGCTGAACAGAAAAGTTAAAATCATGGATCTTTGCAAATTTTGTTTGTTTGTTTCTTTAGTCATATTTTATTCGCTAAATTTTGAGAACTTTAAGAATCGGGACATTATTTAACGTAAAAAAATTCTTCCTTCACTTACCTTTGTCATGTTCCGTAGGTTACTGTTTTAACCAGTTTTCTCTTCTTGGGTTCGCAATATAATATATTTTTTGCTGAGCGTTAATATGGCGCATACGGATCACAATTCGGGTTTTCATGAATAGTTTGATGGCAGGGTGCACATTTGGAGGGAACTGATGGGCAGAAGCTTCCACTGCGGTGTGAACAATTCTTTTAACTTTCCTTAAATTATTTTTCCAATGTAGTTTTAAAAAAATTTCTTCTAGTTGGATAACTATGCTCATCCACTCATTTGTTGGATGTTGCAAGCAGCCTCTGCTTATGACGCTAATCCAGTCGCAAAGAATTCCTTTTTCTTGCACTAGGTCCAGAGGATGTGTGTTTCACTCATATTATACGCTATTTTTAATTCCTTACTGTCCTTCTCTAATAACTTTTCAAATAGGGAGCAATTTGTCACTATATTTCTTATTTTTATGCCACTGTCCAAAATATGGTTTCGCAATAACTTTACCATATGCGGAATGTCAGCAAATACATTTATATGTCTGTTTTTGTCGAAAGAATTTTCAAAGAACGGACTCTCAGGCGATATAGCCAATTCTTTCCATAATTTCTGGTTTAAAGCTCCCAGATCTGAAGTAAGAGCAAATACAGGAAACATGATATTTTCTACGGCACAAATTACTTTCATTAATATTTCTCTGAGACTGGAACCACTAACGTCAAAATCGTAAAATACTGGTTGTTTCCAGGGATTAACAAGTCCTCTTGCCATGAATACCAGTACGTACCTACACGGTCCTATAACTTCATCTGTTTCAATATTATAGCACATTTTGCTGGAAACTTTCATTTCATCTATAGAAATTACACATGTTCTTTCGGCTTCAGTCATTTGCATTCCTTGGCTCTGCGTCAGTTTTAAAGTTGTGGCTTGAATTCCAGGTGAACATTTAATTGTAGCTACTCATCGGCGCAACGTTGACAAAGCAGGAAGCGGAATATTAACTTTATTTCTCAAGTAGTGATGTGCTCTCCTGGAAACAGTTCTTAATGTTATTGCAGCTGCAATATCAGTAGAATTCCAAACAATCCGTTTTTGGCCTTACAAAACCCTTATCTGTCTTGGAGTAAACACTGTAGAAAGCAAATTTTTTATGCACATTTCTCTGTCTTTTTTCTCATCTTTCCGTAACCTTCGCAATTCTAATAATTCTTTCTGCATTTGATTCTGTTTTACTTTGAGGAATTTTACACGTAAAGTTAGACTATGGTTTGAAGAGCTCAAATATAATATTTGTTTTTTCAGCTTTTCATTTTCCTTCATCAAAATATAATTTTCCTTCAATAGAATTTCATTTTCTGTTTTCAGGTCTTTCATACATTCAATTTCAGTATTTTCATCATTGGCACGCCACATGTCTTCCAAAATTTCCTCTGCATTATCAGAGTTTCTCAAATCGCCAACAAGATCAGTTCGTTTCCTTTTCTCCTGTCTGTTCTTTCTCTCTGAATTAAAATTTACATTAAAGTTTCCCGGGAGGTTTAAACTTGGTACAGCTGTATCCTTTAGCATTTTGCGGATAGGCAAACCTAGAAGTTCATTCCTTAAATCGCGTTCGTAGTCTTCCTCAGGAAAATGTTCCGAACAAATAGCTGAATTCATTTCGTTGAAACTGTCAGCTCGTTTGCATCTCAATTTCCATGTTCCATTCGCAAAACTTCATTTTTCGGAAACCTATGGTAATGAATGCCATTCCTTCTGGTTTTCGAATAATAATTTTGACACGTTGCTATTGCGCACGAACCAGGCATGTTCAATATGACCAAGGGAAAGATAATTTGTTTGCTACAAATACCTAGCTTCAAATGAGACAATATAGCTTTCAGACCCTGAACCAGAAAAACGGGAGCAAGCAGCTTTAGGCGGATGGGGTGTGGAGATCTCCGGGACTGTGACGTCACGAAGGCGACCCCTGAGACAGTGCTCAGCGGAAGTGTCGGATAAGCATAACCTTAAAAGCTGTGCGCTTGCTAAGTAGACGCAGCTTCAAGACAAGCCTCCATAGTGCCCCTCCTCGGTGACCGAGCAATCTCTACCACTGTTTTTAAGTTGGAAAGACCCTAGTATTTTAGAATTTTGTGAGTTTTGTCACAAAGAAATCGAAAAATCTTTAAAAATTTTCGATTTCGTTGAAATTGCCAAAAATACATTTCTAGGATGTTCTTCAATATCCTAGTGTTCCGCAATGACGTGGAACCTTGGGCTAAATTTCAAAGTGCGCTAGTTTGTTCATAGAAAAATTGTTCTGTGAACCAGGGGTCTGAGACGCGGGAATCGGATCAGTCGTCCGAGACAGGCACGAATCGAATCCTGGTAGAGACATGAGTGGTGTGTTGGTTGGATGGCTCTTTCGTCGAGACGTTGACCCTAAATTAGGGACGGGCGGCTGCTTGTAGCCCTTACAGTTGCTAAAGGTAATCGTTAAACCCCTGAACAATTTTCTGTTGTTGTTTCAAGGATTATATCATTATCGCTTACAAAAAAAAAAAAAAATGTAGAAAAAAAGAATACCGTGTGGGTCATGGGAGCCGGGAGGGGGTCTCTCTTAAGAATTTGTGAATCGCCCCCTCCTCAAATTTTCCAAGTAAAAGCCAAAAGCGTCTTTATTTCTCCGCGAAAAATGGTGGATTGAATCTCAAAACTTTCACCTTCTCCGATTCATGCACACCTTCTCCTGTTGGGAATGTTTACCACTATACGGCGGAAAAAAATGGCAAAATTCCGTTTAGCAGTAGATACATTTTATGAACTGTGAATTTGCGGTAGTTCGCAGAAAATTTACTCAACAAAAAATGAAAAAAAATTTAAAGCATTTTATAGGGCATATACTATATCCGATATAAAAGTAATTAAATGTAGTCTGAATCCTAGATTCTCATGCCAAACATGTGGGGAGGAAGGGGGCAACGGCCCCTACAGTATTTCTACTTTAACAAATAATTCGATTTTGACCACTTTCAAACGACAGATATTCTTTAAAATAGGACCTGCTGAAGTCTGTGCTTTATGGTTTTAGGCTTTTAGAAATGGAAATATTGTTTCCACATAAGCGCAGAGAACTTGATAAATCGAGATAAAATCTGGACCAGGCTTTGCTTCGTTTGTCACAGAAGGTTTTTTTTTCCAATCGAACTTTCAGAAGTGGAAAAACCGTGCTGCTGGCAAACTCACAGAATTTTTTGAAAAAGCGAGCAAGAAATGCATCGTAGATGATGAAATTTATTTATTCTGACGTCTCTTTCCATTCATCATTGGGAAATAAAGTCTTAGCACTTCCGTAAACGGTTTAATTGAAACAGGAACGGCTTTGTTGATTTCCCATGTTGATGATTCTATGTTGGCATGTTGTATTCTTCCACTTTTTCGAGTAGGTACGTAATATGAAGAGTAAAAATGTATTCGCTATCAAGCCTAGGTTTCATCACACGTAAAACGGTTTCTGATAAAACCAAGGGAATCGAAATTATGAATAAATAAATGTTTTAAGTTTCTTCTTGTCTGACTTTCCGGTTTTTCTTCCAAAAGAGATGCAAATAATTCGCTGCAAAATATTGTGATCAAAGCAGTTTATCCACAGCCATGTGCTGCCATCTGTAGGAGAATATGAATACTAAACCTGCCGAGAGTCTTGGTTTTATCAACCGTAATTGTGCAGGGGTCTAGATACGATTTCATAGATTTATTTAGCTGTTGCCACCACCAAAGGGAAAGACCTAGTATCCCAAACACCTTTAATTCAAGTTTTCATCTTGGAACATCACCTTTGCATGTAATTTGAAACAAATGATCTTGTCTTCGAAGGGCAAGGAAATTTGCTGTGAAAGAGAGTCCATAGTATTTTTTCTGTAAATAAATAAATAAATGAATAAATAAGCATCGAATGCTCTTGTCTTCAAAGGGCAGGGAAATTTGTTCCACAGTATTTTTTCTGTAAATAAATAAATAAATAAATAAATAAATGAATGAATGAATGAATGAATGAGCGAGCATCAAATGGTCTTGTCTTCGAAGGGCAAGGAAATTTTCTGCGGAAGAGAGTCCATAGTGTTTTTTTTTTTTTTTTTTTTTTTCTGTAAATAAAGAAATAAGCATCTTATATGTATAGAACTTCGCTGGTCATCTACTTTGCTTCTCATTCTGATCTTCCTCGGAGGACATTCTGGGCCCTCGCATTTCTCTTTCCAGACAGGGGATATAGTGAGACCGCAGATTTGTGTGATCAAGCCCTGATTTCCGGGAGGGCATTCGGGGCACGTGCCCAGGACTCCAACCTTAGAGGGCCCCCCAAAATATAGTTAAATATTTTTTGCTTTGCATCAAACTGATCCGCAATGTTAATCCACTGAAAAAGTTAAAATGGTAATTTCAGAACTGTACGTCGAAACACGTGGAAATGACAATTATAATTTCCACGGATAATAGAACACCATATTATTGGCAAATTAATGTCTTAATCTACCAATAATAACTATGCGACCGGTCCCAGCATAAGAATGTAGGGTGCAACCAATCGCTGTCCCTTTTGTAATGGAAGGAGGGCCCCCTGAAAGCCTCTTGCCCAGGGCCCCAAACTGTCTAAGTCGGTCCATGTGTGTGACTTAGACAGTTCCTAACAAGGCAATCGTCTGAAAAACTCTCTCTCTCTCATCGTATGTATATATTTTCCCGAATGTAGGTAAATGAAAAACCAATATGTAATTTTTTTTTTTTATAAGCTGAGTAAAATTGGGGATAAGGCAAGCTGGCCACGCAAGCTAATTTTTTTCCCCTTTTACCCGGTATTCGGAATGTTTTTTTCGTATGCATTTACGTATAACGATATTTCAGAAGGTTGAAATTTCATAAAGATCATATTCAATACGTTTTCCAGTAAAAATAAATATATAAAGTATGTAAAATGACAATGTAAACGGATAAGTTTTAGACTTGTGTGCTGTTTTAAGATGTTACTGTTCCGTAAAAAATTTTTATCATGTTTTGAGCAGGAGAAACTCTTTGGAAGACGCACTATATCCGAAAAATTCAGTTAACCTCAACAACACCTAATTCACATTCCGCAATTTTTTCATTTTACTTAAGGGTTATTTTCACTGGCGCATAAAACCAGTTTCTTGTTTTCAGTGTAGTGAGAAAGGTAGGTAACTATAAATGAAATTTCTTACTAAACTGAGCATTCTTTCTGTCACTGAGCTTCTGAAGAACAGATCGGCATTTCTTTCGATTTATGGACATGTTGTTAGCGTAAAGAAAATATTCGTACAAATTTTTGTGACCAGCGCAACCTGTGGCAGTCAACGAAAAACTTTGAGAGAAAGTCACCTATATGTATGTATATAGGCCAGTGCCGCCGTTAAGGGTGTGCGGCGCGTGCGTGGTGGAGGATCCACAGAGCGAACAACACAATCGAGGTGGTCCCACAGATGCTCAAATGGGTATAAGTCTGGGGAATTAGGAGGTCACGGAAGTACCTTAAAGTATTCATCGTGTTCTTCCAACCACTGTCGGACATTTTTAGCTGTGTGACACGTCGCATTGTCCTTCTGGAAGTCTGAAAGATACCATCCGCCCCAGGGAAGACAATCAGGATGTATGGCTGTACGTAGTCTGTAAGGATGGATTCATAACGAATTCGGTGCACAGTGCATTCTACAAGTATGAGTGGACCCAGGGAATGCCACGAAAACATTCCCCAGACCATAACGCTGCCCCCACCAGCTTGTGTTCTTCCAGCAATGGTTGAAGAGTTTTTGTTCTCCGATTTTTCTCGTCTTATACACCAACGCCCATCCATTCGATGAAGCAGAGAACATGACTCATCGGAGGTCCAATTCCGATACTGCCGGGCAAATGTAAGCCTTTTCTGCCGATGCACCTGCGTTAGCAAAGGTGCAGTGACCATCCGTCTGCATCGGAGCCCCATACACAGCAGGGTTCGTTGAACTGTCGTTTTAGACACACTTCCGGTAGCCCCCTGGTTCATTCGGCCATTAACTTGCTCCAGTGTAGCGTGTCGATCGGCCCTCACGCTCCTTCGCAGCCGATTTTCACCTCTCACATCAATGGCACGTGGTATTCCACAGTTTCTATGTCGCTTATTCGCAATGGTGCCATTTCTCCAATCACGATGCACTTTAACCACAGCAGCACGCGAACAGTTCACAAACTGCGCTGCTTCAGAAACACTGCCACCCTTGTCCCGAAAGCCGATAATCATCCCTTTTTGCAAATCTGTTAAATCGCACCTTTTATCCATGAGAGCAACGAATGATATGTTTTCGGAATGCTTACAGCACACCTTATACTAGTATACCCTCCAAGCCAGCTCACGACACAGAGAGAGAGAGAGAGAGATGGCCCCCATTAACTCAAACTTCGATAAGACGAAATTCTTTAACTCGAAAAAGTTCAAATGGCCTGCACGCCTAATGCCCATAATGTTTTCTCGATAACTCAGAGAAAATAAGAAAATTTTCGGAGAGATAACTAGAATTTTTCGCACCACCCCTACCCTCCCTCGGATTCGACTTATCGGGAGTCGATTGTTAGTATATATGATCCAGTATCCCACAAATTGAACATTATTGGGGAAGAAATGTGCAGAACATTGGGAAAGAAAGGAGAAAATACCAATTTGTGAAAGCAGTGACGTTGGCCTCTTACCATTCGTCCGAGATAGGCAGATTCGAACTCCGGGTAAGGCATAGTTTGGTGTGTTTATTTGATGGCGCTGGCTTTATTCCCTACCTGGAATCAGTGGCCCCTAAATTAGTGAATACAGCAGTATGAGTTACTCTAGCGGATCTGAGTATTGGAGTCAGAAGAAAAGATGGTGAGGAAAATTGTGAAAGATATGAAGAAAGTTCAGGCAGAATGCACAGGGTAGGAAAGTGGGAAAGACTTTTTCGAACCGCAGACTCGAGGACTGTCTGGGATTAAAACTGTGGAGAAGAAAAAACAAGTTCTATTCTGGGTATTGGTGAGAGGTGCGTGCTGTTTGATACACGCAATTTTTCAACGCAAGCGGTCGTTGGCAAATTTTAATGTTTCTTTATTCATCATCATCATCAACCATTATCAATCCACTGCTGGACGAAGGTCTCCCCAAGTTTCTTTTACAACGGTCTGTCTTGTGCCAGTCTCCATGTTACTCCCGCATACTTTCGAATTTCATCCACCCATCTCCCATGTGGTCTTCTTCTGGGTCTTTTCCTGTCCCTTGGAATCCAGTCTAAAATTTCGGCTGTCCATCGATGGTCTGTCCTTCTGGCAGTATGCCCAGCCCATTGCCATTTCAGGGATTTAACTCTGATCATGATGTCTTCCACTCTTGTCATTTTTTGGATCCACGAGTTCCTCTTCTTATCTCTCCTGGTTACACCAAGCATGCACCTCTCCATGCTTTTTGAGTTGTCTGCAGCCTTTGTATGTCTCTTTTAGTTAAGGTCCACGTCTCAGCACCATACGTAAGCACTGAAAGGATGCATTGATCAAACACTTTTCTTTTAAGACATAATGGCATATTGCTCTTGAAAATTATGCTGTTTCTTCCAAAAGCTCTCCAGGCAAGTTTTGTACGCCGATTAATTTCTTCATCAATGTGACCATCACTTGATATCTGCTGCCCAAGATAAACGTACGCATCTGTTATCTCCAGCTTTTCTCCATCAATCGATAAATCTTCATTTCTTGTAAAAGCATTGTACATCACTTTTGTCTTCTGAAAGTTCATTTTTAATCCCACTTCTTTACTCTTGTCAGCAAGTTCCTGGATCATACTCTGCAGCTCTGATGGGGTAGTTGCAAAAATGACTACGTCATCAGCAAAACGAAGGTGGGTTAGATAATCTCCATTAATCTTTATTCCTTTGTTTTCCCAGATCATTGATTGAAAGACAGTCTCCGATGTGGCATTAAAGAGTTTCGGAGATAAGGTGTCACCTTGTCTCACTCCCTTTTCAATTTTTATGTGTGTTGTATTTTCAAACAGCCGAATCTTTGCACTTGCATTTTCATAGATTTTATTAATCATATTAATGTATGCATCTTCAATACCGCAGGATTTCAGAGCCATTGTAACTGATGGTTTCACCGAATCAAAGGCTTTTTCATAATCGATAAAAGCCATTCACAATGGAATTTCATATTCCCTCGCTCTTTCAATTAGTTCTCTCAGTACGTGGATATGATCTATTGTGCTGTAGACACTCCTGAATCCAGCTTGTTCTCTCGGTTGAGCCATGTCCAGTGTTACCTTCAAGCGGTATGAAAGAACTTTAGTGGATATTTTATAAACCACTGATAGGAGGCTGATAGGTCTGTAGTTCCTGAGATCCTCAATGTCACCTTTTTTATGTAGCAGGATCATTGTAGCGTTGTTCGAATCCTCAGGAATCTTCATTTCATTAAAGCATCGAGTAAAAATTTGGGCCCTTTCATTAAGGCATCGAGTGAAAATTTGGGCGAGTACTGTTTCGATTTCTCCACTTGCTTCTTGTATGATGTCTACAGTAATTCCATCTTCTCCTGGAGCTTTTCCCCGCTGCATGTTCTTGATTGAATGTGCAACTTCTGCTGGGAGGACTGGAAGAACTCTGGTACTGGTACCTTTCATGATGTCTGGAGTACATGTATTACCCCTTTCATATAATTTGGAGTAGAAATCTTTCACTCTTGTCAAAATTTCGCCTCTATTTCGTGTTACAGAACCATCTTCTTTTCTCAGTGCCATAATCTGTTTTCTTCCCTTACTGAGATGTCCCTTTGCTATCTTTAGGCTTTGGTTGTTTTCAATTACTGCCCTCACTAGTTCACAGTTGAATTTTCTTACGTCTTCAGTGATACTTTTTCGTACTGTCTTGCATAGCTCTATGTATTCCACTTTGGAAGTCACATCTTCTTTAGTTGTCGTCATCTCTCTTCTTTTTGCATCAACATTTTGGGGTTTCCTGATAATTTGTTCACATGAAACTTGTTCTTAGACCCAGCTAATTTTGTTGCTGTTTCCATAAGAGATTTGGTTACTTTTCTGTTAACTTCAGAAATATCCACTTCTTCCGATGTTAGGCCTTCTAAAGCAGAGAATCTGTCCTTCAGTTCCAACTTGAAGGTATTATGGTTTTTTGAGGTTGGTTATATCAATACATTTTGTTTGTCTTATGAGCTTGCCACGTTCGAGTTTAGTGTTGAGGTGCATCTTACATCTCACCAATCTATGGTCACTATCTGTGTTGAACTTGTTTAGCACACTGCAGTCTTCTATTACGAATTTTTTGTTACACATAATAAAATCAATTTCACTTGTCTTCCCATTTGGATGTCTCCATGTCCATTTCCTGTGTGGCTTTTTTCTTGAAAAAGGAGTTCAAGATGAAAAACTCTTCTGCCTCTGCAAACTCAACGAGAGTATTTCCACGCTGATTTCTGTTGCCGTGACCGAATTTACCTACTGAAGTTTCATTCTGTTGCTGTTGCCCTATTTTTGCATTGAAATCTGGTATAATTATCTTCATGTGTTGCTTACCTTTATTATTTAGATGACGAATTTCCTCATAAAATTCTTCAATTTCTTCTTCAGGATGACTTGTGGTTGGTGCATAAGTTTGAATAATCTTGGCCTGGTATCTTCTCGAGAGTTGGATAACGAGTCGTGCAGCTCTGTCAGAGGAACTTTCAACTTCTACAACTTTATCCTTCAGTTTCTTGTTTATTATAAATCCAACACCACTAGTTCTGCCAGTATCTGTCCCACGATAGTAGAAGAGACGTCCCCTTTTCAGTTCAATGAGATCTTCTCCTTTTCTCCTTACCTCACTTAGCCCGATGATGTCGCACTTGATCCTTTGTAGTTCCTCTTCCAATTCAAGAAGCCTTGAATCAGAAGATAGGGAGCGTCCATTATACGTAGCCAAGGTCAGTATCAGATGGCAGCCTAGTCCAGTCCTCCGGGGATCCTTAGGACTCTCTGCCTTCATGTCGCACTGGCCGCTGCCTTGGCCAGGTACATTCCAGCTGCCGGAGACTGAGGGCCAAGATTTAAGTTGTGGAGTCATTTTGGAGGGGTTTGGCCATAACTCACCACGCTGGCCAAGCGGGTTGGTGAGTGTGGGATAGCATTTCCTCTAATCCAGATGGTATAGTTATACCGCTCTTGGCGGTCGTCAGAGCCCCTTTAGTGGGAACAGGATGCACCACGAGAAGGCGGGGTTGACATTTGTCAAGGAGAGGCTGTGATGTTACGCATCACCTGACCTTACATCCCATTGACCAAATACTTTTCTTTTAAGACATAATAGCATATTGCTCTTGAAAATTATACTGTTTCTTCCAAGAGCTCTCCAGACAAGTTTTATACGCCGATTAATTTCTTCATCAATGTGACCCTCACTTGATATGTGCTGTTCAAGATAAATGTAGGTATTGGTTATCTCCAGCTTTCCCCCATCAATCGATAAATCTTCATTTTTTGTAAAAGCATTGAACATCACTTTTGTCTTCTGAAAGTTCATTTTTAATCCACTTCTTTACTCTCGTCAGCAAGTTCCTGGATCATGCTCTTCAGCTCTGATGGGGTAGTTGCAAAAATGACTACGTCATCAGCAAAACGAAGGTTAGTTAGATAATCTCTATTAATCTTTATCCCTTTGTTTTCCCAGTTCAGTGATTGAAAGACATTTTCCAATTTGGCATTAAAGAGTTTGGGAGATAAGGTGTCACCTTGTCTCACTCCCTTTAAAATTTTTATGGATGCTGTATTATCAGATAGCCGAATCTTTGCACTTTCATTTTCATAGATGTTATTAATAATGCTAATGTATGCATTTTCAATACCGCAGGACTTCAAAGCCATTGTAACTGCTGATGGTTTCACCAAATCAAAGGCCTTTTCATAATCGATAAAAGCCATGCATAATGGAAGTTCATATTCCCTCGCTCTTTCAATTAGTTCTCTCAGTACGTGGATATGATCTATAGTGCTGTAGCCACTCCTGAATCCAGCTTGTTCTCTCGGTTGAGCCATACCCAGTGTCACCTTCAAGCGGTGTGAAAGAACTTTAGTGAAGGTTTTTCCTTATTATATTATATTATATTATATTATATTATATTATATTATATTATATTATATTATATTATACTACGCTGCGTTATATTGCTCACCCTTTTATACCAGTCTTGCTATAAATAAGTTCGACTGCATATATACACTGAAGTGCAATTGAATTAGAGATACCTGTCTAGTAACTTGTAGCACCACCTTTCGCCCTGATAACGGCGGCGATTCGTCTCGGCATGGACTCGACAAGACACCGGAAGCGTTGGGAAACCATAAGGATCCACGATCCAACTATTCGGATACAATTCGGGAGCGATGGCACGGTGCATTGTCTTGTTGCAAGATGAGGTCCCCAGTGGGATGTTGAAGACGCACAAACGGGAGCAAATGGTCGTCCAAGATATCCCGGTAACGTTGACCTGTGAGGGACGATGTCACACGTACCAGGGGTCCCATTTCAGTCCACGTAAACAGTCCTCAGACGAGAATGCTATCCCCACCAGCTTGAAGAGTACCCTGCTGGCAAGAAGGATACATCGCTTCATGTGGTTTGCGCTTTACTCGTATCCTGCCATCCGCATGTACCAACGTGAATCTCGGCTCATCAGTCCAGGCATCATTTTCCCACATGTCTAGGGTGCAGTGGCGTTGTTCCCGCGTCCATGATAATCTTTGCACCCTGTGATATGCGGTCAGCAGCGGTACCCTCGTGGGACGATGTCGTCTGTACCCCATAGCGAGGAGATATATCGGGATGGTGTGGCTGCTTACACGTTTTTGTGCACCAGCGTTAAATTGCCGAGTGATTTCTTGCACTGTGGCCCGTCTATCTGCTGTTACAATGCGAGCTAGCCGACGATGACCCTGATCATCCACATGCTGTTGTCCACGGCAGTTGGCCCTTGCAGGGATGGTTTTGCCGGATTCGATGTACTCACGGTGCACCCGTGACACAGTGGCGCGTGAAAATGCCAGTGCATGCACGACTTCCGAGATGGAGTGACCCATTCGTCGGGCCCCGACAGTTTGCCCACGATCAAATGCGCTTAGATCCTTTGTCTTACCCATACTGCGTCCGACTCTTACTGATTCCCGTCGCATCACTCCTTATATTGTCGGATCGCTGCATACGTCATGTTGTTTCCGTTTACAGGGCTGCCCACAGCGCCACATGTGCATAACGCCAGCTGCCTCTAATTCAACTGCTCTTCAGTGTACATAAAATTCATATTTTAAATAGTACCCATGGAAAAGGCAACTGATATAAATTGGAAAAATCAGTAAAAGAATCCTTGGGGTTTTTTGAGTATTGAGCCACAGTTGAGATTCGCATGAACCAAATCTGACTTCATAGCCCAAACATCACTGGTGGTGGTTTAAACATTTCGCAGATTTACACGATCGAGATTCCCGCGGCACATAAACAGTTTTTACCAACGTGATACGATAAAAGTTATCACAACGTGACACGAAGTGTGATTAGTTGGCTGAATGTAAGCACCAACCTTTCTTCTAGCTATCCTTCAGCTAACCTGTGACGTATATTACAGAGGTGAATCACGTGTCAAGACGAAAAACTTGCAGCGATACATTCCGTCCGTGTAGCTTACTTGGGAGAGCAACTTACTCCGGAGTGAAAGGGACGGGTTCGATCACCGTCACGGACAAAATTGTGTTTTCACAAACCATCTACCAGCGACACTTGTTTCATCTTCGATTTGATTGCACATACACTCATTGGTGTAAACCTGTCCCGAAAGTTAAGTGGAACAAATAAGGCTATTATGTTTATACAAAGCATTTCGAATTATCTTTCTATCTAGTGTATGTATGTATGGGTAGTTTAATTAATTAATAAATTAAAAACTGTGGTTAACAGTGAGATTATTATTGAACGGAGAAGCTAATTGAATGAAATGCCATAAATAAAGAGAGCCAATCTGTATCTGCAGATTCCATAACACATCCTGGATAAGCAAGGAGGATTAAGAAGGGTAAGCTCAGAGCTCGGACAGACACACATCATCCAGCTAATCCCGTTTCTCCATTACACATACTGGTATGAAAACAAATATAACTATACCTTGGTATTATTGGAAAAGTGTATTGCTCAGTTATTCTGAATTTAAATTGTAGAAATAATGAGCTTTTAAATTTGAAAAATTTAAGGAAGCATAATAATTTATTGGGTTATACACTAAAGGCAAAATTTGAAGGGGACACGTCCTTTCGTGCCTATACGATTCTACACCGTGTGTATACTGTTGATAAATGAACTGTGATAAGAACCCTAAAGTATTACTGAAAAGAAGATTTAGAAAATTGTCGTTCTTGCTGAAATATCTACAAACCATATACTAAAACTGGAAGAAAAAACGTTTATTCCTTGGTCGTAACGATCTACTCTTCGCTGGCAAGACTCCCACTGAAACATCTCGTTCTTGGTCAGACATTATTTTGTATACGTTGGGGCAATTTATGCGTGCTACTGATGGAATAAGGGAAGAACAGTTTTCCAGATTTTTACAAGATTAGGGATAAAGAATTCAGTTTATGCAGAATATGCGAAGAATTTAAATTGCGGTCAAAATGTGTTTTTACTGTCTTGGTGAAATGGCCAAGTATTGCTGATCACTAAACAAATTTGTAGGCAATTCAGAAGTCTGCCGGTTTGATACTAACGTTATTTTCGGATAATATTTTCTCTCCCCTTATTAAAAATTTGCTTCATTCGACATCACAATTTGTGGCAGATGCTCGCTTTTTAGGTATTGTCATGACTGGTCATGCGCAGTAAGGCTTTCCGCCACTGCAAGAGCCGTAAAAAATAAAAAAAAATCCCGATATTTGGCTGTTTTGCGGTCATCTTAGAAACAATACCACCATGTGATACTGCTTATGGAACGAAAAAAAAACCATGATTATATAAAATAAACCACTCATCCGGTGTGTGTGTGTGTGTGTGTGTGTGTGTGTGTGTGTGTGTGTGTTTTTTATCATAAAATGTGCCAGGCCGCACCTTGCAAGAGCGATACCTTACTTCTCGTAATAAGTGGGTAAATGAATTGAGATGAAATTAAGTTTTCATAATGTGCTACGACTGAAGAATATTGTTTTTTCGTAGACTAAAGAAGAGAAGTGAGGGGAAAGTCAACACTGGTCAGTTCACTTTGTATGAATAATATAAGTTTGCAAGTACTGTTTTCTGGTATATCCAGATGACCTAAGTGACACGCAGGTAAAGTTTGAAGGAAATTAAACAGGTTGAATAATAAAAACCAAATGTCATTCGAGTGTCATCCAGACCGAAAATGACCCAAAAACCCACATCCAAGAAATGTAAACTCGTTGTGTGAGCAACGGGTTTGCACCAACGAAGAATTACCGAAATCTCGGATGTGAAATGAGAACGTCTTTTGGCAAGAAAATCTCAAATTTAGAACGTTCCATAATATTCCAAAGTTACGTAGTCGTCAACAAAATCTTGAGACAACGGAGATGTCTTGTTCGCGAACAGACAACATTCTGGATTTTTTTTTCTCAGTTATATTCTGCGTTAGTGGAGCCTGACTTATTCAAATGAAGAACGACTGGGCCTTTGCCATCTATGCCAAAAGCTGGGGATAATGGGTAATGTTTTGAGTGAAAAAAACATCAACAAAATGTACAAATACAGAAAAACATGTTATTGGATTCCTTAGAAACTTTCACTACAGGAGGTAAACTTCATATGAAAAAGAGAGGGTAATCCTTGCAAAAAACTGAATTGAAGATGAAGATATACGTGAAAGAAACTGGCATGAAAAAATCGTAGAATTGAAAAACGTATATATGTTGTTAATTTAAAATTGTTATTAAAAATGTTAACATTAAACTATGAAGTTAATACTACTATTGTGTAACAGAAGATATACATATGAATGGGATGTTGTTGTTTTTTCGGCGGAAGCATCTCTTCGAATTTTCTTAAACTGATGTTTAAAACATTTTATGCCAACTCACAATTCAGCGCGTATTCCTAGATGTTTCATTTCATGTGAAAAAAAGTTCCTCGTATTTGTTTCATGCCTCAAGTAATGTGGCTTTTTCCATTCCATAAAATGGCAAATGTCAGGCTGAACAGTTTTATGAAGCATTAACAGCTCCATTCGCGGATGATGCTTGATGATCATTCTGCTTTACTGGTCTGCGATTTAAAGGATTTTTTTTTTTTTTTTTTTACAAAAGAAATTTCGGTGTGGAAACCTTGTACGCGGACACTTCTGTACGACTGATAAAGAAAAAAAGTATTTTTGATCCATTTTCTGGAAGCTACGTTCTCGCACGAAATACGAGTACATAAGAATATTTCTGTCATCCACTGGGAAGACTGCAGATATTTTACTTCATTACTAGAACTTTAAACCAGAAAAAAAAAAAAAAAGAGAATAATAATTGCCAATCATGCTAGTATCAAGGGATACAGAAAAAGTTACTTTGTTAACGAGATTATATTTTTTTAGCATAGAGATATGTATATTGCGAAGAATGCTTAAACCAGATGTCACATAAACACTCAGAGAAATCACGCGGATCTTAAAAGGCATGAAAAATGTTCCGTAAACACCTAAAGGAAGTACACTGATGTTTAAAGTCCAGATATTTGTCACCTAAACTCAAAAAGACCACTCAGATGCCACTTAAGAACACGAAAGACAAGAGAGGTTGCCCGGTGCCTGAGTGGGTTGAGGCGCTGGCTTCTGACCATTCGTTCGAGTTGGGCTTGATTTCGAGTCCCGGGTGAAGCATTGGGTGCTGTGCTTGTCTGATGGTTCTGTCCCTTCCGTGGGACCCGTGGCCCTAAAATAGGACCGGCGAATTCTTATAGTCCTAAGACTTGCCCGTAATGGTCATTATACACCGAAACAAAAACACACAAACGAACAAAAAAAAAAAAAAAGGCAAGACATAATGCCACGTAAACACTCAGAAGAAGCATGCGGAAGTTAAAAGATAAGGCATACTGTATGTTACGCAAAAATTCATAGTAAACATGCGGATGTTAAAAACAAGGCAGATGTCATGCAAATACTGAGGGGAAGCACGTGGATTTTAAAAACAAGGCAGATGCCATGTAAACACTCAAAAGAAGACAAAAAAGAAAGAAAAAAAAGAAATAAAGAAAAAGAAAACACATGGAAGTTAAAAGAAAGTTGAAGTTTGTTTCGTTCATGGAAGTTTAAATTTGTTTCTTTACACAAACACTCGGAGGAAATGGGTGGATGTTAAAAGCAAAACAGGTGACTTCTAAACACTCAAAAGAAGAGCACGGAAGTTAAAAGACAAAATATGTCACGTAAACACTCAGTGGGAAGACGTGGAAGTTAAAAACAATGCATGCAGATGCCACATAAGCACTCAGAAGCACGCGGAAGTTAAAAGACAAGGCATATGTCACGTAAACACACAGTGGGAAAATGTGGAAGTTAAAAAACAAGGCAGATGTCGGCTAAACACTCAGATGCGCGGAAGGTAAAAGGCAAGACATATGTGAAGTAAACACTCAAGGGGAAGTAGGAGGATGACAATGAATTCTCGGGTGTAATGAACGAGTTTAGGACATTTGGGCACCGGACTTTTGGGCACCCGGACATTTGGGCACAAATCTTAAGGGGCCGTACAAAAATTGCCGTTTTTTTTCGCTGTGAGGGCAATTGAATGGAGAAAACGTTTCCAGTAAGACAAACGACAATTGGGTATCCAGGGGGAGCCCCCCTCCCGTCGTTAATATAGCCAAATTTTTGATAAATTTAAAACACTAAAATAGACGAAACCTTTTTTTAAATGTTTGACAACCTTGAAGGAGGTAAGGATTTTTCTTAGCCCCCCCCCCGACAGGTTTGCTGAGTAGGCATGTGCCCTCGAATAATCTGCCGAGTTGTAGCTTATAAATGCCGAAAATCTCCCTATCGGGAGAGAAATTCTTCATATTTTACACTTTTGGTAACCCCCCCCCGACAGGTTTGCTGAGTAGGCTCGTGCCCGTAAATATTTAGTGCCTAAGTAACTTACGGCGAACATTTTCTCGATCAATCTCTTACTATTGGGCCAAGAAACAGCAATGTTAAACGGCTCCTTAAACATTTGTGCCCAAATGTCCGGGTGCCCAAATGTCCGCCCAGTCTTTCGGACAGAAATTCGTAATTATGTCTCAATTTCTTAATGATTATGAGATATAAGTGAAAATTTTTTTGTGCACACCACTTGCTCAAGTAGGGAGAAATATAGGAACACTATAATTTTTAACGCAGCGCAATTTCATTGGTTTAAAAGGGAATGTGCCCAAATGTCCGGGTGCCCAAATGTCCGGGTGCCCAAATGTCCGGGTGCCCAAATGTCCGGTGCCCAAAAGTCCGGTGCCCAAATGTCCGAACCCCGTAATGAACGCGTCTTCTAAGTTCTTTTCAATACAACATGAATTTTTCAAAGCTGATTTTTTTTTAAAGGAGAAAATCAGAGGGAAAGAAAAGGCATATACGCCCGCTAGGGAGGAAACTGTACATTATTTCAAATACACAGTGTCAGTGAACGGACCCAATTACAGAGAGAATTTTTCCAAATGAAATTTTAAAATCTGTAAAACTTAAGTAGAAATGACCATTTCGCCCACTATTTGTAGAAATATGCGTTACAAGAAATCATTAACTGTACTCAGAATGTTCCTTACAGTGGAAGATATCCAAAGCAAAACGAATTTTTCAAATAGGACAATGGGAAGTACAGTGTGGAAAAAACTAAATACGGCGTTATGCTTCCTATCGCGAAATCTGAGCTTTATTAATAGAAAAAGAAAATGGGCACAAATGTTCGTTATGGTCAAGGGTATCCGATCAACAAAATATTTTATGAACTGATTTCTAGGAGAATAGATACTCTTTCAAATAGAAATTTCCACTGAAATCCCTAGCGGCGTAAAGTAAAAACTTACGCAGAATTTTCTTCCTAAAGGCAGCTGTGCGAAGGAAAAAAAATGTTTCAAATGCTACTTTTACAAGAAGAGGTAGCAAGAAAGCTATTCAATTAAATTCCAGAAAGGAAGAAATTATGTCTACATATAATAGGGTTATGAATGAATAATATAATGCTGAATAATACGTGAAGGTAGAAAATGTAAGTATTCTGCTAAAAACGCAAAAAAAAAAATAATAATAATAAATGCGTTACTAGACTAGCAGAGAAAAGTTTTGCGCATTAAGCCTGATAAAATAGACTCATTCTGCAAAATATGTCTGTGGGTTAGCACTGCTGTCTTACGATGGCCCTTTTATAAGAAGGCCTTAAGAAAATAGGGCGGAGCGCTCATGACCGATGGCGAGAAATGAGCCGGCATCCTCGGTGGTCTCGGTGAAGAAAACCGAATCGCATCATCCCGTCGGCCGCAGCTGCAAGGTGACGGTTGCCCAGTCGGGGATTTGGTCAGGAATGCCGGACTAGAAAAATTGCCAAAGAATGTTGACCCCTTCGGGTTTCGTGGGCAGGAAGGGAAGGTCCTGAAGGACGTGGGAACAGGCCACCGGCACGCCGGAACTTTGCATCGTACTTAAGTTTAGGTTGGCTCCCTTCGTAATATTCATTCTTCAGCGATCCGAAATCTGCTGCTGCTGCTGCTCAAGCTCCGATGAAAAAGAAAATTAAAAAGAAAAGAAAGAAAAAGGAGTGATTCCTAATTTTTTATCATTGACCTTTCCGTCTAAATGTTGTAACAGAATAATTGTTTATACGAATATGCTTAGGCACAGGCGCCGACTACGGGCATGCTCAGTTGCTTAAACATGCCCGGAAAAAATCAGGGGCACCAAAAATAACCTTTTGATAACAATTCGTATATTGCACTTAGAACTCGTTGAATAAGATGTTCCTATCGAGTTTAGGACATTTGGGCACCCGGACATTTGGGCACAAATCTTGAGGGGCCGTACAAAAATTGCCGTTTTTTTTCGCTGTGAGGGCAATTGAATGGAGAAAACGTTTCCAGTAAGACAAACGACAATTGGGTGTCCAAGGGGGAAGAGCCCCCCTCCCGCCGTTAATATAGCCAAGTTTTTGATAAATTTAAAACACTAAAATAGACGAAACCTTTTTTTAAATGTTTGACAGCCTTGAAGGAGGTAAGGATTTTTCTTAGCCCCCCCCCCCAGCACACATAAAATGTCCGTAATTTCGTATTTTCTTATTTACGATAATTTTCTATAAACTATAACTAAACAAATTCTCTGCTAGTATGAGGAAACCCAGGACTCTTGTCGAGTGTGTGTGTGGAGGGGCGAGGGCTTAAAACATAAAATATGAAATATAAAAAATTTCTGGTCCGATCGGAAGATTTTCAGCGATATTTTTCTATAAACTATAACTAAACAAATTCTCTGCGAGTATGAGGAAACCCAGGACTCTTGTCGAGTGGGGGGGGCTTAAAACCTAAAATATGAAATATAAAAAATTTCTGGTCCGATGGGGAGATTTTCAGCGATATTTTTTCTATTAACTATAACTAAACAAATTCTCTGCGAGTATGAGGAAACCCAGGACTCTTGTCGAGTGTGTGTAGGGGGGGGGGCTTAAAACCTAAAATATGAAATATAAAAAATTTCTGGTCCGATCGGGAGATTTTCACCCATTACAAGCTATAAGTCATTGAATTGTCTGAGGCATCCGCTGCCTCAGCAAACTAGGACGAGGGGGGTACCAAAAGCGTAAAATATCAAGATTTCTCATTACTCTTCCAATCGGGAGATCTTCAGCATTTACAAGCTGCAACTCGACAAATTTTCTCAGCGCATGTGCACTCTCTGGAAACCTGTCGGCGATGGGGGGGGGGTATACCAAAAGTGTAAAATATGAAAAATTCCTCCTCCCATCGGGAGATTTTTGGCATTTACAAGCTACAACTCGACACATTATTTGAAGGCATGTGCTTACTCAGCAATCCTGTGTATGTGAGGTGGGGGGGATGCCAAAAGTGTAAAATATGAAGACTTTCTCGTCCGATCGGGAGATTTTCAGTATTTACAGGCTGCAACTCGACAAATTTTCTGTTCTGAGCGCATGTGCCTACGCAGGAAACCCGTCCGGGGGGGGGGGGGGGTTAATTTCAAAAGTGTAAAATATGAAGAATTTCTGTTCCGATCGGGAGATTTTCAGTATTTACAAGCTGCAGGTCGACAAATTTTCTCAGCGCATGTGCGCTCTCTGGAAACCTGTCGCGGCGATGGAGGGGGAAGGTTGTAGCTTGTAAATGCTGAAAATCTTCGGATCGGACGAGAAATTCTTCATATTTTACAGTTTTGGTATTAAACCCCCCCCCCCCCCCCACACACACACACAGATTTCCAGAGTAGGCACATACGCTCAAATGATGTGTTGAGTTGTAAATGCCAAAAATCTGCCGATCGCAAGAGAAATTCATCATATTTTACACTTTTAGTATCCCCCCCCCCGACAGGTTTGCTCAGTAGGTTCATGCCCTGAGATAATGTCTCCAGTTGTAGTTTGTAAATGCTGAAAATCTCCCTATCGGACAAGAAATTCTTTATATTTCATAATTATCATATACCCCCCCCCGACAGGTTTTGGTATTAACCCCCTCCACGTTTTCATTGTAGGCACGTGCGCTCAGATAATGTGTCGAGTTGTAGCTTGTAAATGCCAAAAATCTACCGGTCGGAAGAGAAATTCATCATATTCTACACTTTTAGTATTACCCCCCCTCCCCCCGCCCGACAGGTTTGCTCAGTAGGTTCATGCCCTGAGATAATGTGTCGAGTTGTAGCTTGTAAATGCTGAAAATCTCCCGATCGGACAAGAAATTTTTCATATTCTATACTTTTAGTATAACCCCCCCCCCAACACGTTTTGAGAGTAGGCACGTGCGCTGAGACGATGTGTCGAGTTGTAGGTTGTAAATGTTGAAAATCTCCCGATCGGACGAGAAAATTTAGGATTGCCCCCTCCCCCTTGCGGAGTAGGAACACGCCCGTAAATATTTAGAGCCGAAATAACAACTTACGGCGAAAATTTTCTCGGTCAAACTCTTACTAGTGGCCCAAGAAACGGCAATTGTTATACGGCCCCTTAAACATTTGTGCCCAAATGTCCGGTGCCCAAATGTCCGGTGCCCAAATGTCCGCCCAGTCTTTCAGACAGAAATTCGTAAATATGTCTCAATTTCTTAATGATTATGAGATATAAGTGAAATTTTTTTGTGCACACCACTTGCTCAAGTAGGGAGAAATATAGGAACACTATAATTTTCGACGCAGCGCAATTTCCTTGCTTTAAAAATGAATGTGCCCAAATGTCCGGGTGCCCAAATGTCCGGTGCCCAAATGTCCGCCCAGTCTTTCAGACAGAAATTCGTAAATATGTCTCAATTTCTTAATGATTATGAGATATAAGTGAAATTTTTTTTGCGCACACCACTTGCTCAAGTAGGGAGAAATATAGGAACACTATAATTTTCGACGCAGCGCAATTTCCTTGCTTTAAAAATGAATGTGCCCAAATGTCCGGGTGCCCAAATGTCCGGTGCCCAAATGTCCGAACCCCGTTCCTATCAGTTAACAACAGCCATAGATTACTAAAAATCAAAATTGATACATTCAGCACACGCACCTTTTAAATACAGAGGATGCACGCACATTTTTAAAACGTTTTTTTAAGCTTTCCAAATGTAGGTTGAAGAAGCGTATATGCTCCAGCTTTGTCCGTCCGTCTGTCTGTCTGCCCGTCCGCACGATAACTCGCGTAAAAATGGTTCTTTTTCGATGAAATTTTACTATGTGGTAGGGGAGAACCTGTGGACGAATCCTATTGAAAATGGGCGAAATGGAGTCAAAGGTCAGGACATAGCGGGATTCATTTCATTGCTCTTATGAGTCATAACTTACGTAAAAATGCTTCTATTGCGACGTAACTTTAGTATGTTATTCCGGAGGTATACTGAACCAATTCTGTTGAATATCATCGAAATGGGGTCAAAATTCAAGGCACAGGAGCGAGATTTATTCCACAGCCATTATCCTCATAACTTGAGTAATGATTTCTGGTATGTTGGAAAACGTATCAATGCATTGCATGATTTTACTAACTGGTTGAAAAGAAATTACGGAAAATATAAGAACTTCGAAGAACTGAAACTGACAACAGCGTGTTAAATGAACATAAAAGAAACATCTCAGCTGTTAAATATCGTCTGCTAAGGAAGTGGAGCACGTAAACAAGCTGTGGGTAGAAGGTTGTGGTTTTTCTCTTTACGAAGAGAAATATTCGTATTGTGATCAAAAAACTCTGTGAAAATCATGGAATTAGCATATCTAAAGGTGCAATAAGCAATATTATTATTAATAGAGAAAAAAATCGTCAAACGTTGCTTTTAACAGGAAAAGGAACACCAAACGGATATCCAAAGAAGCTACGTACTCTTACGACTGTTTCAAAAGTAAGTTAAGGTCTCTGGTCTTAAAAGAAAATCCACCGACCCAAAGAGTAATCGCTAAGTCGTTAAAATCTCTATGTTAGCTATAAACAAGGTAATAAACAAAGATATCTGAATCTGGAAAAAACTCCAAAAACCATATATTGTTCACTGACTTTTTCCTAGGCGCGTGTAGACTTCTTTATGAAAATCATTTAGCCGGAGGTAGATGTAACTTTATTGTGACTATTGATGAAGCATGGATCTACCTAAACGACTGTAACAGAACAATTTCGATTTGCTATTGCAAAAGAGCAGAAAAAGACTTACAAACTTGGCTTCAAGAATCCAAAGAAAGTTTCAGTAAAGGATTCTCGTACAATGGGAAATTAAAGCTAAGAAAAGTTGAAAAGAACGTTAAAATCAATTCTACAAATTGCCAAAATAATATTTTAACTCCTATATTTAAAGAGCAAATACCATTCTTTTATCAACAGAGCCTTCAAAGAATAGAACTCCATCACGTTAAGACTACCAGTCATACATCAAAATCTGCAACTCTATTTCTTAAAAAATGAAAAAGTGACTGGTATCAAGTCTATACCTTTTGCACATATTCCTTGAAAGTCCCCTGTTGTGCCACTAATGGAGTATTCTGCCTTCGGACTGCTAAAAAGAGCGCTTTCTTAAGGTAGACCTAAAACAATTATTCGACTTTGGAGAGTTGTGGAAGAGGAGTGAAAAGAAATGCCCTGTTTGTTATCTTGGAGATCTAGACGTAGGTTCATATCCAGAGAAAGGGATATCAGAACCTTTTCGAAAGAAATAATTTTATTTAAACAGTAGTTATATTGCTGGGAAATCATTCTAAAAATGTTTGAACTTCCCCTGTAGTGTGTGTTAAATGTATTATTTAGTATAAACAAATTCTGTAATATGTGAGTTTTAATTTTATTCTGAATTCAATACAACAAACATTTTTCAGATACGTTGAGAAGTGACGCCACAATTAAAAAAAATATGAAAGAAAACAAGCAGTCGCTCCCGTGACCGAGTGGCCAACAATCATTCGTCCATGATGGGATCTTGCCCCCGAATCCCGGGTGGGGTATGCATTATAAACTTGACTTACGAAACTGGCGCTCTCTCTCTCTCTCTCTCTCTCTCTCTCTCTCTCTTTCTCTCTGGGACCAATAACATCAAATTAGAGACGAGCGACTGCTTATGTATCCAAATGAGTTGCTCGCGATGATTGTTAAACCCCCAAACAACAACGAAAAGAGAGAGAGAGAGAGAACTTTTGCCCGTAATATAATCAAATTTACACGCAAGCATGAAGCTTTATTGAAAACACGGATACTATTTCAAGGGCGTTCAAATGTGTACTACTGAATAACGATTAGCAATAGCCTATTTTTATTTATTCTCTTTTTTATCTAAAAAAATATTGTATAAACTGTATCATATATGTTGCAGCAGGCTTTAGTGATTTACATGAGAAATATTCACCAGAAATTTCGAAACTTAAATCCATAAAATCCTTTTTGGGTCTATAGTAAAATGCTTTATGGCAGCCGTAAGAATTATTTTCGTTTCTTAACACTTGAACTGACTGGGACGAATTAACTCGGGGTTAGCAAAATGAGCGGAAATTAGCTCAAACGAATTTATTCGCTGTCTGAGAAGAAGTGGACCGAACGCTGCTAGAGGAGTGAACCTACTCGTCAGAAATCGCTGTTTTCCCCTTTAGCTTTGTGATTGAAAGTAGTCATTTAGGGGGATGATTGTCACTAATCCTTTCTGTCATGTTACCTGCTGAAAAGGCTTTAACAATGTCGACGAACCTAAGAAAGGAGAGAGAAGATGTTGGGGGTCCCTTATGCTTGCCTTGTGGTATGGTGTCCATGTTAGGAGGACTATTCCTTCTCCATCGTGCTTTGGGCCACGGGTCAGTGAATAGAGTACTAGAAGCGAGCTCTTATCACCAAGGACAGGTTTATGATCGATACTGCTGAGATGTGAAGTGTAAAAGAATTGTTTTTCCGTAGCTTTCGCCAAACCCGGTTGATGTGTGAACATTTCTGTTTGCAGAGCACTGAAAATTTCGAGCGCCATTTCCTTCAAGTACTTCGGTCTCTTATAGGGTCAAATTATAAAAAATTAAGGGAAGTAATAAGCATTACAGTAACTCTTTTGAAGAACTGTGTAACTGTCCGGTGCCGCCGTGGTCTAAGCGCTGTCTTATGACCGTTCGTCCGATATGGTGTGAAAACACAAATTTGTCCTTGACGGGGATCGAAACCGCGTCCCCTCACTCTGCTGCAAGTTGTTCTCCCAACTGAGATTTGTCGTCTTGACACGTGATTCACCTCTGTAGTACGTCACATTGGGTACGGGTTCAAATCCCGGTGAGACATTAATGTTGTGTTTGTTCTACGGCATTGGCTGTCTCCCTTCCCTGGAACCAATGGCCTTAAATTAGAGACGGGCGACTGCTTATAGCCCATTAAGTTGCTCACGGTGGTCGTTAAACTTCCAATAAAAAAAAAATCTGTCTGGTGTGAACTATGACGGAATTTCGCTTTGGGGCCTTCCAGAAATCAGTGGGTGGTCACGTGCCCTGAGCCCCGTGCCACAAATAAATACTTGATTGGCTCATTCGCATTATGTTTTTGTGATTGCGTCTTCACAACCCACTCAGTGTCTGCTGGGATGAAACTCCAAAACTTGTTCACACTTTTCTTTGTAGAGCTACTTAAGATATTATTCTGCTTGGAATTACTTAACAGATTTCTTGTCGAACTGCTTGGATCCTTCTGTTACTTCTTAGCAGTGCTTTCACAGACAAAGTGTGCCACTCAAGTTGAATGCTGTCGTAACGCGTAAAAGGAAAGGTTAAGAAAGATGCTGTAAATTGCACAGCGTAGTCAAGTGTTATGAGCGAACATGTCCGTAACCGTCACGAAGCTGTGAGGAAGGCTATGGGCACAGAAAGCACGTCGCGGCAGCTAATGTAGGTGCCCATTGTTAGCAGGCAGTTTTGGAGCACAAAACCAATATCAAATAAGCCGTTGCTGCATTGGATCGCACACCGCATTCTTTTGATCTGGTATCGGCTGACTATCTTTTGATTTGCGCTGTAAAGGAAGAGATTTGAGGACATTTGGAACGTCCAAGCGAACGTAATGACCCAGCTGCAGACGACGACAAAGGAGATTCCTCCTCGCCCTCCTTCATAGCCAAGGCCGGATGGAGCTTTTGAAGAGCCCTGGGCGAAATTTCATTGCGGAGTCTAGAAATTAAATCTCATATTTTAATAAAGTCGTTACGTAAAATATGTCGTCCGTAAAGAGCACATGCGAAAACTATCATAATAAAAAGTATCTCAAAGAAGTATTTTCATTAAGCTTAAGAAAAAGACCATTTAAGCTTTAAAAAAAAGATCTTAATAATAGATTAAAAGTTCTGAGAGAGACAGTAAGTGAGATAGAGAGAGAAAGAGAGGAAGAGAGAGAGAGGGAAGAGAAAGAGTGGGAGTGAGAGAGAGAGAGAGAAAAGAGAGAGTGAGAGAGCAAAAGAGGAAAGAAAGAGTGAGTGAGAGAGAGAGAAAGAAAGAGTGGAAAAGAGAGAAAGAAACAAAGAGAGAGAGCGTGTGAGAGAGAAAGAGGGAGAGTAAGTGAGAGAAATAGTGAAAGAGAGATAAAGCGAGAAAACGAGAGAGAGAAAGTGAGAGAAAGGGAGAGGGACTGACAGAGAGGGAAGGTGAGGAAAGAGTAAGAAAGTGTTAAAATCTATGGTTTTCTTCTCTGAGAGAAGGATTTAAGTTTGTATTGTGATTCTAGAAACAGAGAGACAGAGGGAAAGAGAGAAATAGATAGAGAGAGAGGAAGAGTGAGAGGGAGAAAGAGAAAGTGTGATAACAATAACAATAGAATACGATAATTTAAAGAAAAATTAATATAACAATAAATAATTATTAGAGCATTGCAGATTCCAATGAGGACAAAATAATTGCATGGCAATTGAATGTGGAGCAATGTGTGTGAAATGGAACTTTATGGCAAAATATTAAAATATTAGGCTATAAACCTCATAAAAACAAGAGACTAATTAAAGAAAGTTTTTATATAAAAAAAGCAGTTCCATTAATGAATCTTTAAAAAATTTAAATAGCATTTTCAACAACTGAATTCAAAAATAGACTTACAAATTACATAATGAAAACATTTTAGTTTAATAAGTACCAACTGCAGGAGGAACCTGGCAACAAAATTTAAATTCTTTCTGTGTAAACGAAACTTTTGATGCAGTTCCTATACATTGCAAACAGGCCTTAATAAAATCTAGAGGCCAGAAACTTCTGTAAAACAAAAGAACTCAGAAGATGGGGAAAATAATTGTAAATTCTTCAAGTTAAAGTAAATTAAGTATATTAATCTGAGTAAAGCCATGAGTAAGTGTCTTAACTGCTGTAAATAACATTTTTACTTTTTTTAATTTACAGGCAAAAACTACCTACAAAACCTGATAATAATTTGGAAACTATCTGAGTACAGCGTACGTCTACATTATGCTACTCTGGTAGCGTTATTGGCAGAGATGACGGATTCTAAATTCGTTGAAAGAACCTTCATAAACAATTTCAGGAATTAAAGCCGAAACTGTTTCCGATATTTATTATAGGAATAAATAGTTCATTTAATGATGACCTCTATTTACTACGTTTCATTTGCGAAATGAGAATTATTGCAAATCAGTGTGTGACTACCAGAAAAAGAAAAAAGTAAGTTTCAGGCGTGACGCATCTTTTCAGTGAGCTTTACGCGATGGCTTCTGTAATTAGAATTTTTCTCACCGGATTTACTTTTTTGCTTTTTCCTATTTATTTAATTCAAATTACGTAATGAAGTGTCATTCATGAATCGCAACTGAGAAGAAAATGTTGGATTTTACTTCTGACAATGAATTCTGATTCCGTTGAGGTGAATTTCAAAATGAGGACAGAACATTTCCTGTTACCCTTTCCTTTGATAACTCAGGCTAATTAAACTCAAAGGCTATTATTAGATAAAATGAATGTCGCTTGGCATATGGCGGCTGCTGGGAAAAAGGCCCTGAAAATGACTGCCATATGATTTTCTTCGACATTTTTGACGGCGGTACTATTGTTGTATATGTTGCTATAATTAAATCGGCATGCTCTGAGAAGCATTTATTTCTTCATAAATAATTTGCTAGCACCATAAAAACATTTCAACTGGATACAGAAACATTTTCATTACAGGGTTCAGCGTTTTCTGAAATAACTGGTCAGTTTATTAACGAATCTCTCCAGTGGTATTTCTAACGATCTTTTGTGTAGACGGCTCTAACGTTTGTAGTATTCACTAGGTTGTTTCTAATAGTACGATATTCAGATAACTGGTGTTGAAGGAAAAACGTTAATGGCAATTTGATTAAGTTATCACTTTACATTGAAAGAAAGTTCACCGAAAGGTTACAGAAATTACCATTTCAACTAAAGGTCGTTTTATCGAATAATTTATTACAGCACAACTGACAATGAATTCTGATGCCTTGCTCGTCTGATCAAAGCGTCATTTATTGAACGCATCACAGAGGACGTTCACATATTTTTGGAACGTTTTTGATAAGAAATTACAGCAAATAGAAGAAGTTCCAAGACTTGAAACTGGCAACAGCGTGTTAGATGAACACATATCGTCTGCTCAAAAAATGGCGCACGCAAACAAGCTGTGGATAGAAGATTATGTTTTTGCTTTTTACGAAGAGAAATGCTCGCATTCTGTAATTAAAAAACGCTCTGAAAATCATGGAATTAGCATTTATGCATGTAAAATAAGCAATATTATTAATAATAGAGAAAAAAATAGTAAAGAATTGCTTTCAACAGGAAAAAGAACACCAAGCGAACACCCAAAGAAAGTACGTATTTCAAATCTAAGGTCTCTGGTCTTAAAAGAAAATACCCGACCCAAAGAGCAATCGCTAAGTCATTAATAATCTCTGTGTATCAACTGTAAACGAGGTGACAAACGAAGATTTGAATCTGAAAAAAAAAAAAAGAGAGGAAACATAATCTTTGCCTTTTGCCTAGGCACGTAGCTGAGTGCAGAACACTATGTGGGCTTTTTTTTTATGAAAATCCCTTGGCCGGAGACAGATGGAAATTTATTGTGACTATTGATGAAGCATGCCGACTGTAACAAAGAAAAGTCGATTTACTATTGCAAAAGAGCAGAAAAAGACTTACAATCTTGGTTCCAAGAATCCAAAGAAAGTTTCAGTAAAGGATTCATGATTATTGCTGGTTTCTCCTACAATGGGAAATTAAAGTTAAGAAAAGTCGAAAAGAATGATAGCTTAATCAATTCTGCATATTACCGTAATAATGTTTTAACTCCTATATTTAAAGAGGAAATAACCTTATTTTATCCACAGGGAGTAGACCTGCACCACCATAAAGCTACCCATCATACATCCAAATATAGCGCTCTCTATTTCTTGAAAGAATGAAAAAAGAGATTGGTATCAAGTCTATACATTTTTTCTCATATTTTTTCAAAGGACTAATGTGACTTTAGACTGCTAAAAAAGAGAGCGCTTTCTAAACGCAAACCTAAAACAATGATTGGACTATGGAAAGCAGTGGAAAAGGAGTGGAATAAACAGCACTACCAATTTTAAGAAATGCCCTGCTTTCTTGGAAATCTAAATGTAGGTTCATATCCAAAGAAAGGGCTATTAGATAGAACATTTAAGAAAGAAGTAATTTTACTTTAAACATTAATTACATTGCTGGAATAAACAAAGACATCGCTCTTACTACGTTTTAGCAACACACAGCAATCGAAAAATTGTTATTCGGTCACCGCCGGGAAATTAAATCCCGGATCTCCGAGCGCGTTAACCTTACACCACGGTGGCCAACAATCCACATAGCGCCGTGGATTGTTGGCCACCGTGGTGTAAGGCTAACGCGCTCGGCTGGATATCGAGAGATCCGGGATTCAATTCCCCGGCGGTAACCGAATAACAATTTTTCGGTTGCTGTGTGTTGCTAAAACGTGGAAAGAACGATGTATTTGTTTATTCACTGACGCCACGTATTTGGAGGATTTTCAATTTTCATATTGCAGGAAAATCGTTTTAAAAATTAATGAACATCTTCTGTTTTTTAGTTGTTTCCTGGAGGTGTCGAGATATTGAAGTAGAGCGTAGACCACTAAGAATTCTCGAACAGATTTTTCATTTCACTTGGTCAGTATTTCGCGTTTTGGTTAACGATTTCTTAAAAGTGGAGAAAGGATTTCACATCTCTAGAACTCGGTATTTCTTCCCGGCAAACTTTAGTGAATTCCGCAGCTTCTCATGGCATCAGAGAAAGCGACAGTAATGCAACCATCATTCTCTTCACAGGAAAAGGTGACTATGTAGTTCGAACTTTGCATATGAGTACATATGCGCAGGGCTTGGTCATTGGTTTATGACATAGACTAATGTCTCGATGGAGCATAAGGGTACAGCCGCATAGTTTGTATGTGGTTCGGCCCTTATTTGTCAAAATCACGAAACACCCTTGCCTTTAAAATGCTAGGAAACTGTTCCTAAGCATTTCGTATGTCTTTTTAAAGTACCTGAATGTTATATATACATATATATACACACTATATTGAAAAAAGTCACCGGGCACCCCCTTCAAAAAGCAAACGAACGGATCCGCTGCGTTGTTAAGATGCACGGTACAGCTGCAAACGGTATAAAAACAAGCCTGCAGCTGACCGCGATCGTATTGCACTGCGAGGCTGAGTGAAAATGTCGCGGCGGGAGAGAACTGACTTTGAGAAAGGAAAGATTGTTGGGTGTTATAATAGTGGGTTGTCCATAAGAGAAACCGACAGGCGTTTAAACATACCCAAGTCAACTGTTTTGGATGGACTGAATATGTGAATGACGCATGGCGTGCCTGAAGTAGCAAAACGTACCGGCAAACCAAAGAAAATCAGTGATGGAGGACGTCGAAGCCTCAGGAGAGTCGTTACAGCTAATCGATGGAGTACTGCACAAGACCTCAGTGTACAGGTGAGTAAAAATGCCAGAACCTTGGTACGTACACGTACCATCAAAGAACTTCATTCCATGGGTTACCGTGGTCGTGCGGCTGCTCATAAGCCTTTCATCTCCACTCGGAATGCTACTCGTCGTTTAGCATGGTGTAAAGAACATTTATCGTGAACCGTAAATCAATGGAAACGGGTCCAATGTACTGATGAATCCAGGTACACGATCCATCAGTCTGATGGCCGTGTGTTGGTATGGCGGCAGCCGAGAGAACGCTACTTACCACAGTGTACTGTTCCTACGGTCAAGTTTGGAGCTGGTAGTGTACTCGTGTGGGGTTTTGTTTTTCGTGGTATGGTCCCAGCCCATTGGTTATCGTGGACAAACCTGTTAACCAGCACATCTACCTCGATATTCTGGACAATTATGCCCTACCAACTCTGTGGCAATACTATAGAACCGAGCCTTGTTGGTACCAGCAGGGTAATGCAGCGAGCCATAAAGCAAGGACTGTTACGGCGTGGTTTGACGATAATTCCACAGAGCCCTGATATTAATCCCATAGAGCACCAGTGGGATGAATTAGAGCTTCGCATAAGAAATTTGGAACCAAGGCCTACTACTAAGCAATAGTTAGTGGCAGTATTATGTACTGAATGGAAGCGCATACCTATCGGTGTGTTCCAAAACCTTATCGAAAGCAAGTCTCGAAGAGTCAGTTTTCACACAGTATTTATTAGAAGAAAGATACAGGAGATGTGCTTGAATAAATCATCTCAAATGATGTATGACAAAAAAAATATTTACAGATGCTTGTAGCTTACGCTACTGCTTATTTACACGGTTCTGTACATTGATGATAGTAAAAAAACAGTTAATTACACTCGAGTGTCTGGTGAGGCAACAAAAGTCTCTGACAAAGCAAAGAATAGGAACAATTCAGCGTGAAGAGCGTTATACAATATTAATTTTGCACAGTATTGAAGCAAGGAATAATACAGAATTCGAGCTTGCAGACATAGATTCAAAAGACACGTGATGAGAAATTAACAGAATGTGCAGCTTGCGCTACGTTAATTACAGGATTCGGTGCAACGTTTGCATGACAACAGTTAAGTGCAGTAGAAATCTGGCGAGGCAATATGAATCTCTGGTAATACAGAGAGTAAAATCAATCCAGAATGATGAGCACTATAGAGTATAAATTTTACACAATATTGATGAAAAAAAAAAAAAAGTTCTGACCGAAAGGTGATACATTGTGGGTGACCTGGAAAACCAGGAGGTTGCAGGTGATCAAGGGACAAACATGAAATCGAAAGTTCGAAAGACAGATGATGAAAAATTTACAGATGAATGTGGCTCGCGGTACTACATGTTACATACAACGGTGATATGAAAAATAGTTATATACAATAATTTTCCTGAGAATACAAAAGAAAAAATAATCTCTGAAAATACAGAGAGAAGACACAACTCATCACATTGAGTATTGGAGAACACAAATTTACACAGTTGAAAAGTAAAATTACACTGTTGAATCAGGAATTGAAGATAAGAATATACTGTAAAAACGACAAAGTTTACAGATGTCTGTGGTTCGTGAAACGACCTATATACATGATTCTGTACAATGAGAAGTTACAATTTATATATATTGGTTTGTCAGAGGTGGTAAAAAGAAATAGTCTCTGACATCGCAGAGAGAATACATAATTCAGCAAGATGAGTAATGAAAAACAAAAAAATTTACACATGAGTTATACACGAAATAATACATGTGAAGAGGATGAGAACAGAGGCTTAAAAAAGCGTGAAAAGAAATTGACAATTATAAGTAGCTCATGCTTCGAACAATTCATAGGATTCTATACAATAATTGGTCTACTAAAAGTGATGTACAATAGTGAGACAAACAAAAAAATTCTGATAAAATAGAGAGTACAAATAATATAGTACAGTTAATGTTGAGGAACAAGATTGCACTCAGTTGCGAAGCAAGAAAAAAAAAACAGGAAATGTGTATAGAAAAATCGTCTCAAAATGACAAATGAAAAGAAGATTTACAGGTGCTTGTAGCTGACGCAACGACCTATTCACAAAGCTCAATATAGTGGTGAGAGAATACAGTTTATGTATGATAATTTGTCGGAAAAGACAAAAAATAGTCTCTGATGAAGCAGAAATTGAAGACAAGTCAGCATGGTAAAAATTGTATCTATCAGGAGGTAGGTGAAACAAAAGTTCCGATTGTAAGGTGAAGCGTTGTGGGCGACCCTGCAAACCAAGTGGTTGCTGGTGACCAAGTTGATAGGAACTGTGGTTCACTGCAGCGTGCAACTGCAGTGGTAAGTTCTAGTCGAAGGCGGGAGAGTAGGCGATTACGAAAATGACAAAGTAACGCAGTACTGACTTTATTTATGTCAGTAGAAGCTTCGGGGGGACGCTGAAGATGATACACGTGAATTATATGTTTTACAAGCACGAAGATGTAGGAGCAGTCTGCCGGAAGGTGAATAGGGCGAGAAGAGTTCAGAAGTAGTGTTCGGTAGGCGCTGAAGGTGAGGACGGTCTCACAGGATCGTTGCGCTAGCGTGAAAGCGAGATGGAGTATTGGCAATAATACTGTGCAATACATGAAGACATGCTGGACGTCAGCCTCCTCGCCACAATACGGACAGGAGGGTGAAGATAAAATGGTCATGCGATGTAAAATCGACGGCACAGGGAGGCGGTTGTGTAAGAAAAGCCAATGTGAATTGACTTAAAGGGGTGCTGAAAGTGGGGAAAGCGCAGCGGACCACACTGCGGAGGTAGAAGAAAGTGGAATTCCAGAAATGGGAAGAGGTGCGGAAGAGCGAGAGAGAAAACGGTAGAGATCAGCTGTTGAGAAAGAGACAAGAGGAAGAGGTGGACCAATGGACGACAGAAAAAATGGGAGAAGGAGAGAGGCAGAGTGAACAGAAATGAGACCTGAGGGAGTAGAAAGCTCAGGGAACAGGGAGATTATAATAGAAATAAGAGAGTTGTGAACAAAGTGAGCGTTGGCATTGGAACGGAGAGCAGAGGGTAGAGAAGTGAAGGGGAGCCAGGAAAGATCGGTGTTAACAAGATCGCTGACAGTAACGATTCCAGCTCGGAGCCATGAAGGAAAAGCAAAACATGGGAGATGGGGAGGGTGTAGCAGAGAAGAAAAAAAAAGAGGTTCGGAAAGTAGGTCATTTGTGGAGGCAGGGAGAGAGCGAGAAAGAGGGAGGGAACGAAGAAAGGAGATAGCCTCTTTGTAAACAGGAGGGAAAAGTGTGAGAAGAGGACAGTGGTCCATGAGTAAGAACGAAAGGAGAGTAAAGCGTGGGTTATGCGGAGAGACTATGACATCACGAGCAGCAACTGCAGAGGGAGCAGGTGCCGCAAGTGATCGTAAAAACGTAGACACACGATAAGCCTTGTAATAGGATCTGACGTCGGGTAGACTAATGCCTCCGTTGGAAGGAGACAGGCTGAGTTGAGGTGCTCCGACCCAGTGATGGCCGGGCCAGATAACCTGAGTTTGACAGCGGGTGAGTTCAAGAAGACGTAGTGCTGGTTGCTTCGAAGCCAACCAGGAATACGTGCACATTGAAAGCAGGTAAGTGTGCGTTAGACGTGCTCTTTGAAAGACGGAGGTGCAGAATTGTGCGCGCCGCCAGATTGCGACCGAGCGATGTAGGCGTGGCCGGAGAGTCATCCAGGTGACGAGGGAAGCAGTTGCTGGTTTTCCAAGGTGGACTCCTAGGAATCGTTGAGAGGTGTTGGACCACTCTGCTCCCCAAGGAGAGTCAGTGCGGTTAGTCCACGAACCGGTCCATAGGCCTGTGCTTTTCGTTGTGTTTAGCGCTGCTCCGGAACATGAGGCGTAGGTATTGTAAAGATTGTGGAGATCGTGAAATTGTGAGTCTTGCCGAATGCAGAATGTAATATCGTCGGCGTAGGCAACATAGGTAGCAACATGATGACGTGTGCTAGCTACCACCGGTGGTAGTGAAGCAAAGAAGGATCGATGGACTGCGCGTAAAAAAGGTTCTATTGCGAGGGCGAAGAGCTGCCCGGATAAGGGCAACCCTGACGCACGCCGCGACGAAAGGGTATGGGAGCTGTGAGAAGGTTGAGCAGCTTGACGTGGAAAACTGCGTTCCGGTAGAGGGAGATGAGAAGAGAAGCAAAGGAAGGAGGAAAGCCGAAATTTAGTAATGTAGCAAGAAGGTAATCATGAGAAATATTATCGAACGCTGAGCGTTGATCGAGGGAAAGAAGAGCAAGGGGTTCTGAGCGAGAGCGGGCGAGGTGAATTAGATCATTAAGAAGCTGAATATTATGGGAGATGGAGCGCCCGGGTACAGTATAGGTTTGATTAGTGGAGAGAATATGAGGGAGTATGGGGTTAAGCCGGCGGGACAGAAATTTAGTATAGAGTTTATAATCAGTATTTAAGAGTGAGATGGGACGCCAATTCCCCAAGTCAAGCGGATCACCCTTCTTGGGGAAAAGTACAACATGTGCGAGCGTGAAACTCCTTGGAAGAGATGTAAGATGCATGGCAGTAGAAAAGGCACAGAGGAGAAATGGAAGGAGGGCAGGAAGAAAAGCCTTATAGAAAGAAACAGGGAGACCATCCATGCCAGGTGAAGCCCGGGGGTTGAGGGACGAGAAAGTATCAGAGAGCTCAGTTAAAGTGGGAGGATGGAGGAGGCTGGCTGAAAGATGAGAAGGGACCTGAGGCAAAGAAGAGAACAGAAGAGCAGAAGCCGTAGGGGAGGGAGGAGGAGTTTCACAAAATTTTGAAATGTAGTAATTACGTACCATAGAACAAATTAGAACTGGTTCGGATGAAACTACTCCAGTTGGAAGACGAAGGTGCTGTAGAACAGAAGAGGATCGGCGAGTTGACTCAAGTGACGTAAGGAATTCGTACGAACAAGCATCAGGTTTCAGGTGTTGTAGTTTAAGGCGTTGAAGGGCTTGTTTTGCAAGTGGCACCAAAAGTGAATGTAATTCTGCCTGGTAGACTTGAAATAGGGGATCAGCAAGATTGAGCAAAGAAAGCATTTGCCTAGTACGATCAAGTCGCATCCTCCGTTGTGTCATGATCGAGTATGACAGGTTTCGTACCAGTAGTATGAGGTGGCGTTTTACTTCCAACCAAACGTTGAGGGGGCACGGTGCAGAATGAAGCCTTGTACGCCAATCTGCAAGAAAATCTCGCACCGATGAGCAGAAGGCTGAGTCATCTAAAAGAGTGTCGTCAAAAGTCCAAGGCCGGATTGTACGTGGCTGTGTTGAAGTAGCAAAAACTGTTATGGCAATGGCGCAATGATCCGAGGAAGCTGTGGGTGTACAGCATGAATCTGATATTACTGGTAGAAGAAGAGAAGTTGCATAAAAGCGATCCAATCTTGCTGTAGGAGGATCAATGGCTCTTGGTGCACGCCATGTATGTGTAGTCTGGGTTGGAGACAAATGGCGTTGAACATCTACGAGTGAGAAGTCTGAAGTGATAGACTGTAAGAGATGTACTACTTCCGTACGGTGTTTTCTGGAAGAAGAAGAGCGATCAGTTAGGGGATGTAGAGTGCAATTGTAGTCACCTCCGATAAGTACCCGGTCGGTGATGGGAATACGTGACAGAGCCCGTCGAAGTTTTGCAAACAGCTCTGGCACGTGAGTAGGAGTGCAAGGAACATAAATGTTGAATACATGAAATTTTTCAGCTGCGACGGTGAAAGAGACTCGTTGTAATAAGTCTCGACATAAGTTTTTCACTGAGAAGGAGGAAAGAGTTGAACGAAAACGTGAGTGAACACCAACTGCCATGCCACCACGCGACAGTTGGCTGTAGGCGTGATGGAAAGTATGATCCCACTGACGCCATTGATGAAATTGATTGGTGGAAGTACAGTTTGTTTCCTGCAGAAGTAATATATCAGCATTCAGCGGAGCAAGATCCTCTCGTACCAGCGCATTCGCAAGAGGTGTCGCAAAACCGCGACAATTAAGTGACACCACCTTGAATGTCTAGGTTAGTTGTGGGATGCAGTAGGAATTGACTGGCTGTAGTGATGGAGTGGAGTCGACGGAGAAAACAAGCACTCCACGGGACCTCGTCCGCAGTGCGCCGAAGAGTGTTTTCAAGTGAGTGTAATTGAACCAGCACTTGTGGAAGAGCTGCTTCATACTGCTGAATGGAAGTGCGTGCTGAGGAAGGGCTAGAGGACCCTAAAATGCAATCCAGCACGTCCTCGTATGGCAGAGGCTCAGCAGGGAAAGCATTTTCAGCAAGAAAAGTTGTGAATTCTTCTAGTGAGGGAAAGGCGAGTGGATGAGCGGGTAGAAGAGCGAGATGATCTTCGGGACGCCAGAGTCTTTGACTTCTTCGTCTTGGGGCGAGTAGCACCACTGCGTTTTCCAGCAACCACTAAAGCTTCATGATCGTCTGGAGAGTCTGAACCCGAAGCGTTACCTGTGACTCGTGTCATGGAGCCAACGGTAAAAGCTGAGGAGTGGTCAACATGTACATCAGCAGTGGTTGTAAAAGTACAAGGGGGAGTCGATTTTGGAAGCCTGGGAAAATTCTTAGGATCAGCAGGAGGTGGAGGCATCAAAGTCGTTTGTTGACCAATGGCAGTAAGCTGACTTTTGGAAGATCTTGATTCCGCGACTTTCCTCGAATAGGAAGAAGTCTGTGAAGCGTTGGTGGACAAAGTAGAAGAAGATGTAGTGCGTGGAGCTGTTTGCAGGGAGGCACGTGGGCACTGAGCCCTTATGTGACTTTCGCTCTGACATATAGTGCAATACTGTGAAGTGATTATCTCAACTCTTCGGCGTTGCTGTCCACAGCGGATGTGCAAAACATTCGGAACCGCTTTCAGCTGAGCATCAGAAGAAAAGAGGACTCTAGCAGTGCGGCGAAAACCTCGAATCGATTTGTCTTCAGGGTCTCTGGGAGCCGCAGAGAGAGTTGTTATGGAGCCAACAACTCTGCCGTACCTGCTGAGCAAGGTGCAAAGTGCAGCGTCGGATACTTCTGGTGGTACGGGGTAGAAGGTCACCTGCACCGGGCGGTGTGCAACCGGTTGGGCTAACAGATGCACGTCATTGATGGTTAGACCTTCTGTAAGGACCTGGTCAGCATGCGCTTTATCCTTAAAATAGACCAAGACAGATCTGGGTTTTCGAGCTATAAAGTCTATTGCATCCTTTGGTAAGATAGTTTTGAGGGCTCGGCTATATTGCCACAGCTTAGTGTCGGGAAGCGCATCAAAATAGACGCCCCGTTCCATAGTGGAGGAAAAAAGGTGACCAGCTCGGGAATCCTCTGGTATGTCAATTGTAGCAGTAGAACCGACGACAGTGACATAGGATTCAGGAAAAGGCATAGCAGATGAAACTGGGGGTGTGAGGACCCCAGAAGTTGCAGAAGCATAGGACGCTTGGGCAGACATGGGTCGAGAATTCGATGAAGCGGCTTCTAGCAATGAGGGCGAATCAGAAAGTTGGTGAGAAGTAGAAGCTATGAGCTCAGTACTGCTGATAACGGATACGTCATCATCTGCTGAGATGTAGATAGGAGACTTGGCACCACCGCACTTGGTGGGAGTTATAGCTGGAGAAGAAGAGGTGTCCATGACGTCGCAATGACGCTCGGGCTGAGTGGTAGAAGAAGAAGAGGAAGCTGGCTGATCTGCCAAGATAATCATGTGGGCGTCACCCTTGTCTGCTTCCGCCATCGAAGCAATGGCGAGACTTTAACGAAAAAAGACCAGCTTGGTTGAAAAATAAAATAGTGAATAATGAAAAAATATGGCACTCACCAACCTGGGAGATACACGAACGTAAAGCGTAGAACTTCAACTTGAAGATACACGCAACCACAGAAACTAAAGCACTCAATAAACACCTTATAGCAACGAAAATCACGGAGCTCAAAACCCAACCACTTCGAGCTTCGAAGGGTCAGTGCATGCATTAAGGCCAAAGGTGGACCAACACCATACTAATGTATGTCAATAACTGCTATGTTGTGTTTCTCTTCTAGGTGTCCAGTGACTTTTGTCAATTTGGTGTGTATTTCATATATATATATATATATGAAATATTGCGCAGTTGCAAACCAATCGCGTGATAGGTGAGAGTGGTAAGAGGATTAAAGTTTCTGTGTCCACAGCGCATGACGTATGAATTTCAGCCATTAGTTTACATATGTGGAGACACTGATAAATCGTTTTGTTGAGCAATTGCAACGAACTGAGTAATCTTATCAATGACATTATGCAAAAAAATCCTTTTGGGCTTAAATCTGGATACAAATCAATTAAAAATAAGGAATTTTTGAAGTAATTCTGGTATCAAAAAATATTCTGAGATCATTGGTTTTACTTTGTTACTCAAAACGACCATTTGCCTCCCCCCTCTCTCTCTCTCTCTCTCTCTCTCTCTCTCTCTCTCCTAGTTTCGTTTTGAAAAAATCTGTTAGCAACAGAATTAAATCGGCGTATCCAAAGTTTTGATGCTTTCAGTTTTACTCGTTGCTTATCTCCGCTTCTTTCGATTCAGATGTTTGGTTGTAAATAAAAAGCAGGTAACTTCTTTTGCTATCATTATTTTGCTTCTTCTGATAGTCATTCTTCGTTTGCTTGGCTTGGGAAAAGCGCAGATGAATGTCATGTTCTTGAATGGAATGGTGTTATCAGTTTGTTTGCGTCTCCAGGCGAGTGAACTTCCCGTGAGTTATCAGTTGTTGTGTTGCATTAGCCTTACATTTATTCTTTAGATTTTCTTTTTTCTCTCTCCACTCGTTCTTGCTTATGCCAATGCAGAGGCCAAAGCCTAAGGGTATATATAGTTGTATGAATGGGATGGCGTTCATTTGAATACCTGAGAAATTCTATCTTTCTTGCGGAAAGGAAGAGGCGTTTATTTAACTCACTTCCGTGAAAACTACCAATGAATTCATTTAAGAATACAGCAGCAACTCTAAAAGGCTGACGGCGACGTGCGTTAAACCTGAGGCATTACGGCTGGTCAGGACGGCTACATTTATTCTTCGCTGGAATGATTGGTCACTGATAAAAGATTTATGCTGTATCTTTCTTTCAAAATTCGACGTTCATACCTCGATTTACGATGTTGTAATGAATGGTCACAGCTCAAAGTGTTATGCATTATTTTCCTTTCAAAATGCAACCTTCATACCCCGGGTTACGATGTTGGAATGCATGCATGGTCAGTGCTAAAAGTTTTTTGGTGTAGGTTTCTTTCAAAATTCAAACTTCATACCACGGTATACGTTTCTGGAATGAATGGTCACTGCTAAAAGTTTTGTAATGTATCTTTCATTCGAAATACAACCTTCGTACCTCAGTTTCCAATGCCGGAATGAATGGTCACTGCTAAAAGTTTTGTTCTGTATCTTTCATTCGAAATACTACTTTCGTACCTCAGTTTCCAATGCCGGAATGAATGGTCACTGCTAAAAGTTTTCTGTTGTATCTTTCATTCGAAATACAACCTTCGTACCTCAGTTTCCAATACCGGAATGAAAGGTCACTGCTAAAAGTTTTGTGTTGTATCTTTCATTCGAAATATAACCTTCGTATCTCAATTTCCGATGCCGGAATGAATGGTCACTGCTAAAAGTTTTGTGTTGTATCATTCATTCGAAATACAACCTTCGTACCGCAGTTTCCGATGCCGGAATGAATGGTCACTGCTAAAGTTTTTGTTCTGTATCTTTCATTCGAAATACAACCTTCGTACGTCAGTTTCTAATGCCGGAATGAATGGTCACTGCTAAAAGTTTTGTGCTGTATCTTTCATTCGAAATACAACCTTCGTACCTCAGTTTCCAATGCCGGAATGAATGGTCACTGCTAAAAGTTTTGTTCTGTATCTTTCATTCGAAATACTACCTTCGTACCTCAGTTTCCAATGCCGGAATGAATGGTCACTGCTAAAAGTTTTCTGTTGTATCTTTCATTCGAAATACAACCTTCGTACCTCAGTTTCCAATGCCGGAATGAATGGTCACTGCTAAAAGTTATGTGTTGTATCTTTCATTCGAAATACAACCTTCGTATCTCAATTTCCGATGCCGGAATGAATGGTCACTGCTAAAAGTTTTGTGTTGTATCTTTCATTCGAAATACAACCTTCGTACCTCAGTTTCCAATGCCGGAATGAAAGGTCACTGCTAAAAGTTTTGTGTTGTATCTTTCATTCGAAATACAACCTTCGTATCTCAATTTCCGATGCCGGAATGAATGGTCACTGCTAAAAGTTTTGTGTTGTATCTTTCATTCGAAATACAACCTTCGTACCTCAGTTTCCAATGCCGGAATGAATGGTCACTGCTAAAAGTTTTGTGCGGTATCTTTCATTCGAAATACAACCTTCGTACCTCAGTTTCCAATGCCGGAATGAATGGTCACTGCTAAAAGTTTTGTTCTGTATCTTTCATTCGAAATACTACTTTCGTACCTCAGTTTCCAATGCCGGAATGAATGGTCACTGCTAAAAGTTTTCTGTTGTATCTTTCATTCGAAATACAACCTTCGTACCTCAGTTTCCAATACCGGAATGAAAGGTCACTGCTAAAAGTTTTGTGTTGTATCTTTCATTCGAAATATAACCTTCGTATCTCAATTTCCGATGCCGGAATGAATGGTCACTGCTAAAAGTTTTGTGTTGTATCATTCATTCGAAATACAACCTTCGTACCGCAGTTTCCGATGCCGGAATGAATGGTCACTGCTAAAAGTTTTGTTCTGTATCTTTCATTCGAAATACAACCTTCGTACCTCAGTTTCCTAATGCCGGAATGAATGGTCACTGCTAAAAGTTTTGTTCTGTATCTTTCATTCGAAATACAACCTTCGTACCTCAGTTTCCAATGCCGGAATGAATGGTCACTGCTAAAAGTTTTGTTCTGTATCTTTCATTCGAAATACAACCTTCGTACCTCAGTTTCCAATGCCGGAATGAATGGTCACTGCTAAAAGTTTTCTGTTGTATCTTTCATTCGAAATACAACCTTCGTACCTCAGTTTCCAATGCCGGAATGAATGGTCACTGCTAAAAGTTTTGTGTTGTATCTTTCATTCGAAATACAACCTTCGTATCTCAATTTCCGATGCCGGAATGAATGGTCACTGCTAAAAGTTTTGTGTTGTATCTTTCATTCGAAATACAACCTTCGTACCTCAGTTTCCAATGCCGGAATGAAAGGTCACTGCTAAAAGTTTTGTGTTGTATCTTTCATTCGAAATACAACCTTCGTATCTCAATTTCCGATGCCGGAATGAATGGTCACTGCTAAAAGTTTTGTTCTGTATCTTTCATTCGAAATACAACCTTCGTACCTCAGTTTCCAATGCCGGAATGAATGGTCACTGCTAAAAGTTTTGTGCTGTATCTTTCATTCAAAATACAACCTTCGTACCTCAGTTTCCAATGCCGGAATGAATGGTCACTGCTAAAAGTTTTGTTCTGTATCTTTCATTCGAAATACTACCTTCGTACCTCAGTTTCCAATGCCGAAATGAATGGTCACTGCTAAAAGTTTTCTGTTGTATCTTTCATTCGAAATTCAACCTTCGTACCTCAGTTTCCAATGCCGGAATGAAAGGTCACTGCTAAAAGTTTTGTGTTGTATCTTTCATTCGAAATACAACCTTCGTATCTCAATTTCCGATGCCGGAATGAATGGTCACTGCTAAAAGTTTTGTGTTGTATCATTCATTCGAAATACAGCCTTCGTACCTCAGTTTCCGATGCCGGAATGAATGGTCACTGCTAAAAGTTTTGTTCTGTATCTTTCATTCGAAATACAACCTTCGTACCTCAGTTTCCAATGCCGGAATGAATGGTCACTGCTAAAAGTTTTGTTCTGTATCTTTCATTCGAAATACAACCTTCGTACCTCAGTTTCCTATGCCGGAATGAATGGTCACTGCTAAAAGTTTTGTTCTGTATCTTTCATTCGAAATACAACCTTCGTACCTCAGTTTCCAATGCCGGAATGAATGGTCACTGCTAAAAGTTTTGTTCTGTATCTTTCATTCGAAATACAACCTTCGTACCTCAGTTTCCAATGCCGGAATGAATGGTCACTGCTAAAAGTTTTCTGTTGTATCTTTCATTCGAAATACAACCTTCGTACCTCAGTTTCCAATGTCGGAATGAATGGTCACTGCTAAAAGTTTTGTGTTGTATCTTTCATTCGAAATACAACCTTCGTACCTCAATTTCCAATTCCGGAATGAATGGTCACTGCTAAAAGTTTTGTGTTGTATCTTTCATTCGAAATAAAACCTTCGTACCTCAGTTTCCAATGCCGGAATGAATGGTCACTGCTAAAAGTTTTGCGTGAAAATACAACCTTCATATCCCGGTTTACGAAGCCCTTCCAAAAAAGGGCACGCCGCGTTGAAAGGTCATATGCATGAACTTCTGGCTAATCGTCTGAACTGAGTCGGAGTTCGGGTCTCCGATGAGGTATGGATAATGTGTTTACCCCCCCCTTGAAATAAGTCGTCCTACATTAGAGACGGGTAGTTACAGACTTATACTCCAACGCAACCTAAGAGTGTACTATTGTTAAAGATGGGATGGCCGAAACACAACGTCTTCGAGGCAACTCAAGAAATTTACTATAATCTCCGTCATAGTCTAGCACCGACCCACACACACATTTACGGATTTATGACCTAACCGAAGCTCATCGCATCGGTTTTTTTTTTTTTTTTTTTTCTTCCTTAAGCTTAAAGACACTCCCATCGCATTTAATCAATTGTAAATTTATTGGATGTGTTGCAAATGGTGGGAGAAGTATTCTGTCACTTCCACACCTTCTCGAAGATACGTACATTTCCCAGCTGGGAAGTCAGCGGCGAAAGTGCGAGGCGCTCATTGAATAACTCCTCATATGAAATCCATTTGTAAAACGCTCTCTGCCATTCTGAAAATTTGTCTGAAATAGCAATTTTTCCCGGTATGCTGAGCAAAAAAAAAATAGATTTTTAATAACAATTCTGTTGATTTTCGCTCTTAATCCTACGGACTGCTTTTCAAAAAGGAGGTGGCTGTTCCGTACCTTCCACATCAGTGCACTCTTAGATCGACTCGGAATATTGATGCTCACAAGAGTCTTCACCATAAAAGCACGCAATGAAGACACCTTAAATCGATGCTATTGATTTCCAATAAAACAATATTAATTTGATTGACGGCTAGAAATTTTCTTTAGCAGTGTTAAAATTTGATTTTTTTTTCGAAAATGTTAATCATATTTTTTTCGGAGGTTACATTAAGAATTTTATTCGGGTTTTTTATTGCTATAGAAAAGTTCGCATTTTTTTTAGCAGTAATCAGGTGAATAAGTGTGTTTTGATGGATAATTTACAGAGTACTCGACGTCAAATTTAACACACGACCGATATCTGCTTTTCGCTGTCCGCCATTGTTTCTAAAGCAGTACATTTTCTACTTCTTGAAAAGCAAGTTTTTCACTTTAAACCCGTTTTTGATTCGTTATGGTTGTAAATCAGGCTTTTTGGTTGTTGTAGCCCTCCACGTACCTGCCTACCCAACTACAAATTTTCGATTCAGATAGTTTATTGCTACTTGATGTACGAGTATTACATCGCTGAGTTTCGAAATGTATCTGTTAAATGCCAGAAATTAATTGTAGTATGTTAAGAATCTAAATCCCAGTTAAGACGTGACGGATTTTTAAATTCATTATATTATGCAAACATACAGTATCTGATCAAAAGTATCCAGACACTTGCCTATCCATAAATTCCCTGTAACAAGAAATGAATTAATATCGCGTTGGACCAACTTTTGCTGCTATCGGAGCCTTTTCGCTGCTGGGAAGACTCTCCACTAGATTTTGTTATGTTGTGTAATTGCCGCCCATTCTTCCACAACAGCATTAGTTAGGTCGGTTGCCGATGTCGGATGCTTCGCCCTGGCTCACAGTCGGCGTTCCAATTCGTACCAAAGGTTTTTCAAGGAGTTGAAATCAAGGATATGTATAGGCCAGTCAAGTTTTTCCTCACCCACTTCGTCAAACCATTCCTGCACTGACCTAGCTTTGTGGATGGAGGCATTGTGATGATGGTAAACAAATGGGCCTTCCCCGAACTGTTGCCATAATGTTGGGAGCACAGAATTGTAAAGAATGCCATCATAAGCAGCAGCATGAAGATCCCCTGTCGCTGGATTAGGGAGTCGCAGCCCATACCATGAAAAACAACCCCACAGCATGATGACTTCTCCGCCAAACTTCACAGTTGGCACAACACAGTTCTGCAGGTAGCTTTCACTTGGCATTCGCCACACCCAGACTCGTCCGTCGCATTGCCAGATGGGGAAATTCATCTCCAGAGAATGCGTTTTCACTGCTCCAGAGTCCACTGGCGCCGAGCTTCTTTTTTTTTCAACCCACGCTTGGCATTGAGAGATCTGAAAAGATAATTTGTCCCTCCGTCGAGAAAGTCTAATGTCACCACAATATGTTTTAGTGCTTTTCACTTTCCGTTACAGACAGCTAATCCTTCATACATTCCGCGCCTATCCCCGGAACCCCCGTGTTCTTTCTGTCTCAGTGTCAACTACTGCCTGTTCTCTATAACACGAGTTAAAATCGGTCGAAAAGGTCTGTTTTAGTGAAAAGTTAGGTGTTCGCGTTGAACCTTTTCCGTGTGCTTTTTTTTTTTTTTTAGGCTCCCCTTTCTCTGGCCTTTTCCTTCCTTCCTGCGTCCTTGATTCTGTGTTCTCTTCGATCAGCAAAGTCAGGTATAGTATGTAGGGTAGCTTACAACTTCTATTCTTAACGGGTAACCGCATACTCTTAAAACTCTAATTTTTCCGAACTTTTTCTTTAGGATCTATATTAGGACACCATGTTCCCGCTCCTATTTTTCTATGTGTTCAGTCCCTCCAAGAGGCGCAACGCGTTGAACGTTGAGTGTACACTGAACTTTGTTCAGGAAGTCTTCGTTTCGCTTCGTCAAAAGGCCTCGTTCTTAAAACATGCAGCTTTGCTCTCGAAGAATGACTTGTCATCAGTCGTTGACCAAGTGAAAGCAATCAGCTGTTGCGCAGTAGCTATTTTATGGTCTTTATTCGCACCATTTATATTATTTTATAAGAAACTTAATATTTTCTTCCGTACTTTTGTTTTGTATATTTCTTTTTCCAATTCTATTATAAGCCACTAACTGATCTTACAGAGACATGAACCGTTTGACGTGATATGCAAAGTCAATGATCTCAACATTCAACTTTGAAAGATCCAAACTCTCGACTTCTGCAGTAGCTACTAATGGATTTTAATGCAAACGAAATGAAACGGTAGGGAAAAATTCTTTATCACGCTACTCTGTAGGAGAGATGGTAACAAGGAAAGGTTCTTTTGGCATCATAGCAGCAAAGCCAACTTCTAACAGACATTGTTTACACAAAAATGAGCGAGCATTCAATTACCTCCTCAATTGACATCTTTGCCTTTGCATTTATGAAAAACGAATTTCCACATTCACAACAATACTTTTAATTGCATGTCTGATTTTAAATAAACGTTCTACATACACAGTGGTATCAGGATAATACGACCACCTACCTAATAATGGGAATAACCACCCTTGGCCCGGATGACAGCGGCGAGACGGCGTGGCATGAACGCAATGAGGCCCTGGAAGGTTTACCGGGCACACGTGTCCATTCGGACTGCAGCAGAGCACGGAAGTCCCGGAGATGACGTAGTTGTGGGTCGGCACATCGAACCTGTCGATCCAAATAGTCCCGCAAGTGCACTATGGGATTGAGGTCGGGCGGTTTCACCGGCCAAGGGACAACGGAGACATCGCTGTTGTGTTCCTGGAACCAGTCACACACACCCTTGGCGAAGTGCCAGGGCGCATTGTTCTGTTGGTAGATACCATCATCACCAGCGTAAACGTCCAACATGAAGGGATGCAGGTGGTCAGCGAGAATGGAAAGGTAGCCATTGGAGTTCAGGGACCCATCCAATGGTACCAGCGGTCTCAGGTCATACCAGGAAAACGTCCCCCAGACATGCACACTGCCACCGCCGGCCTGCATTTGACCAACAATTGTGTCCGGGTGTTGGTTTTCGTGTGTCTTGACGTCGCATCTGCCACCGCCCGTCATTTCTGTGGAGTAGAAATCTCGATTCGTCGGAGAAGGCAACCTTTTCCAACTCTTCCACTGTCCAATGACGGTAGTCCCATGCGAACTGCACGCGTCGTTGTCGATGGACCTGGGTTAACATGGGCGCCTTGACGGGGCGTCGACTTCGGAGACCTATGCGTAACTGAATTCGCTCTGGTGTTAGCGGGGACACCTGCCTGGGGGCCCCAGCGTTCATTTGCAGGGTCGATTGCTGCACAGTTGTGAGTCGATCGTCCTTTACCAGTCGACGGAAGCGACGTTCTCTTCTCGGGTCGATGGCCTTTGGAGCTCCACAGTTATGACGTCATGAGGTACTCGGTGTGCCAGCAGTACATTCGTGATACACCCTTACTACAGCGCCTCGTGAACAGCCCAAGAAATCTGCAGTTTCGGAGATGCTTCCACCCTTGGCGCTGTAGCCGATGATGATCATTCCTTTTTGCACATTCCGTCAAATCATTACCTCTGCCCATTATGCTCACGTGACGCGGTATGGCTCAACTGTCCTGGCCGAGCGCTTATACCTCCGTATGGTCGACCTTGTCACGTGCACTCTGTGACGCGCCTGGGCGGGTACACCGTGATTCCGGGGGTGGTCATATTATTCTGATACTACCGTGTAAGGTGTAATCAAAAAGTATCTAGACTGAATTTATTAAAAAAAAAAGTGCAAACAGATTTGAAACTTAATTGCCTTCTAAGTAGTCCCCTTCCAAAGCCACACACTTATCCCAGCGCTGTTTGCACTGCTCCAAGCATTTTTTGAAGTCATCTTCTGAAATATCGAACAGCTGTTTCGTCATATTTTGTTGTATCTCCTCAATATTTTGAAATCCTTTCCGTTTCGAGTGGTAATGGACCTTTGGGAAGAGAAAAAGCCCCTGGGGACCGAGTTTTGGTTAATAGGGTGGCTGTCGGACCTGTGAAATGTGGTGCTTAGCGAGAAACTACTGCACAAGTTGCGAAGCATGGGCAGGTGCGTTACCATGGTGGAGTTCCCACTCGCAACTCCCATGCAATGCCGGACTTTTGCGACGAACTGCGTCTCTTAAACGCCGCAAAACTTGACAGTAGTACTCCTTGTTAATTGTCTGACTGACCTGATGAAGCGTATTCATGATGCGCAATTCTCTCATGATTGGAAAAAAAAAAGACAGTCAGCATCGCTTGACACTGCTGCAGCTGTGTCTTGCTTTTTTCTGGAGGGGGGGGAGGGGTCTGGAAGAGTTTGTGGTCTTCCGTTTTTTTTGGGGGGAAAGGAGGTCTGGGAGAGTTTGGGGTCTTCCACTATGTAGACTGGTTTTTAGGTTGTTTTTTTTTTTTTTGCTTTTGGGGAGGGGGGTCTGGTAGAGTTTGGAGTCTCACTGTGAAGACTGGTCTGTAGTTGTTGTTTTTTTATGTTTTTTTTTTTTTTTGCCAGTGTGAAGACTGGTCTTTAGTTGTTGTTTTTTTCCTCAGTTTCTTTTCGCACAGTGCTCAATTATTGTACACGTGCACTGTTATCTGTCAGCGCTGAATTTGTACCTTTACTCCGAGACGCAATGTTACGTCAGTCTCTTATGTTCTCGTGCAAAATATGAATGCACCCTTTACCACGATGCTCCTTTGCAGATCATTGCACCGTGCTGTATTTAATTGTACATATGTTTTTAGAATTTTGCCTATTTTACTGTATTTAACTTGTATTAGGACGTTCTAATTAGTTCGCTTCCTGAACCCAACCTTAATAATAAAATCGATTTGAAACCACTGTGAAGACTGGTCTTTAGTTTTAAGGTAATTCGGTGAAGACTGGTCTTTAGTTTTGGGGTCATTCGGTGAAGACTGGCTCTTTAGTTTTTCGGTTCATCACCAGTTATGATAGTTTTTAAAAAGTTTTCGTCATTTTCGACTAACTGGAGGAGGTCATTAGCATTTGAAACACGGGCCTGTTTTTGCTCAACTGAGAGCAGTTTTGGCACACGTTTGACTGAGACGGGTCTCCTACCCAAATCATCCTTTAAATTGGACTGGATTGAACCGGAACTAATGTTGAAGTCTTCAGATAACTCACGAGTTGTGATTCGGCGATCTTCCCGCACAGATGTGCGCACGAGTGTGATATTGTTTTCAGTTTTGCTGTTGCGGGCCTCCCAGACCGTTCATCACTTTCACGACCACCTTCAAAACGTTTATGCCACTCATAAACTTTTGCACGACTCATGCAATCATTTCCATAAACTTTCTTTAACTTTAAGAATATGTCTTGGCGAGTTTGGCCAAGTATTTGCAAAATTCGTTGATCAGTGTTTTCGGACATGACAAATGCGACGAACAGCTTCACATATGTAAGAACAAAACACTACTGTAAAGAAACTGGACAAACATGGGAAACGTGACTCACGGCACATGCATAGTAGGTTCCCAGGTCAACCTGTGCCAAACCGTTTCCTGCTGTGTTACACGATTCCGAAATTATTCATTCAATCTGGATACTTTTTAGCACGTCTTTTGTAAAAAAAGATCGGGCTTATATTATCTATCGGCTTGTCCGTCCGTCCGTCTGTACCCACGAAATCTCTGCAACTATCAGTTCGATTGGAAAAATTATTTTTGCATTGGGAAGCTTGAAATATGCGAATGATGATCCTTTATTTCGTTTTTTTTTTTTACGAGGTGCAATTTCGCCGCTAGAGGGCGTAAATGCAGATGATGTCGAATTCAAAAATACGTTTTATTCCACATATTTGCTTCTAAACATCCGATTGAAAAAATTATTTTATCTTTCGATTTCATTTATGTCGAAGAGTATTTTAGATATAGTTACTTTTTCAAATTACGCATAGATTTTCCACTAGGGGGCGTAAAAGTAGATTACATTTTTCCCGATAACTCTTCTTCTAAAACTCCGATTTGAAAAAATCTTTGCTTCAGCGGATGCACCTCGTGATGGAAAATCTTTTGCATATAATTTAAAATTTTTGGGAAAGAATATTTTAGCCACCAGGGGGCGTAAGTGTTAATTTTTGTTTCTGATGTATTTGCCTTAAAATCTGAGCTTCTAAAATATCGATAGAAAAAATTATTTCTTGGACTGATGCCCCTCACATCGATAAACCTTTATGGAATATTTTTTTCTTAAAATATACCACAGTTTTTCGCCAGGGGGCGTAGATGTATATCTTATTTTTGTCAATATCTTTAGTTCTAGGAATCCGATTTGAAAAAATTCCTTCTTTGTTGGATAGTGTTTCCAGTGTTACATATTTTTCATATAATTTAAAAATTTTCAAGTATTTCGTAGACTTTCCGCTAGGGGCGTAAAGGTAAATTGCCTCCCCCTACATCTCTGCTTCTAAATCTCCTATTTGAAAAATTCTTTCTGCACTGGATACAGCTCCTGATGGGAAATCCTTTGCAGATAATTTATAATTTTTGTAAAAAATGGTTTGGCCACCAGATGGCGTAAGTCTTAATTTCCGCTTCTGATGTATTTGCAGCAAAATATGAGCTTCCAATATCTCGATTGAAAAAAACGTCGTTTGTAGACCGATACTACTCATGTCGACAAACGTTTTAGAAACATTTTCTTCTTGAAATAATGCATGGTTTCTACGCCAGGGGGCGTAGATGTATATCTTATTTTTGTCTATATGTCTACTTCTGGTAGACCGATTTGAAAAATTCCTTCTTTGTTGGATGATGTTTCCAATGCGAAATGTTTTTCCTATAAATTCAAAAATTTCAAGTAAATCATAGACTTTCCGCTAGAGGGCACAAAGGTAAATTGCGTTTTCTGCGTTATTTCTGCTTCTAAAACTCCGATTTGAAAAATTCTTCCTGTATCGCATACAAGAACTGATGGAAAATATTTTTCACATAATTTCTTCAAATTTTTTTTTCCTGGACCGATACCGCTCATATCGAAAAACCTTTTGGAATACTTTTTTCCTAAAATAATGCATGGTTTTCCCACCAGGGGACGTATAATCACATCTTATTTTTATCGATATATCTGTTTCTAAGAGTCCGATTTGAAAAATTCATTCTATGTTGGAGAGCGTTTCCGGTGTGAAATGTTTCTCATATAAATTCATGTTTTTCTTAACGCACAAGTCTGCAACCATAGGGCGTAAGCTCACGATTCCGTTTACAGCAATATCTGAGGAATTAAAAACCCGATTGAAAAACTTCTTTCTTCCGTCAGATACTATTGTTTTCCATGCCGGTTCCATTGAATTTGAATAGCTTTGATAAATTTAATTTGCGTCAGAACGGATTTAAAAGACGTGCTTATTACACCCGAAAATTCGGTGTCATCTTTCTTGTTTTTCGCATACCTCGTCTTGGTTCATTTGTTTCTAAGACTCCGATGTGAGAGTGTTTCCACATTTAATGATCTGAGTACGTCCGGAGCAGACCTTACAAGTGATTTAGCAATAACTGGTGCTCTACAGCCTAATATGGCTCCTGGGCTTAAAATACAAACCTCCAGACGTTTTCGATTATTGCTATTATTATTTTTCATTTTATGTAGGATAATTGAGCTGTGTATGACTAACTGGCGTAAATCAGCGATAATCCTTGGAACTGAAAGAGTTCGTTTTCATCTTCCCAGGGAAATAAAGCCAGCAAATTTTAATGAGAAATCAGAAAGTTAAAGTACTGGTTGTAAGTGTTTAACAACTCGGTGTTGGACTAGGTGTTAAAGGTTACGCTTTCTTTTACTTTAGAGTTCAGAAAAGGACTAATTTACCAATGAATTGTAGTTTTAAATGCTAGTAGATTGTTCTTGAAGTGAAACAGGAGAACTTTGTTTTAACAATCTTTTATACTGCCTTTCAGATTGTTAGACATCTGCCACGGCCGGCGGCTGGAACGAGAGAAGCAGCTTCTCCTGTACCTTGTGTTCGAGCACGTGGACCAGGATTTAGCAATCTACCTGGAAAAATGCCCTCCTCCTGGACTTGGCCCGGATAAAATCAGGGTATGATTTTTAATATCCTTGTGTTATCGTTTTGACAGTAGGAAGAAACTGGAATTCATGAATGTTAAATCTGCTCTTTTTTTTTCTGTTTATACACTTAATGACGACTTTGAGACGCATTCTCATGTAATTATTGGCGAAGCCTGGCTTTACTTTGTTGCGGGACTAACTTATACCATGGCGAATCGGAAAACTAAATAACGGTGCAATAGAATTTTACTTGCAGTAGCAGATGTTTGAAGTCAAGAAGTGGTTTGTGGCTGTGCGCAAAGGCAAAAAAACGAAGTAAGTCTTTTTGCCCTGCTATATTTAAACTATTTAGATTTATTTACTCAGTGAAAACACAAGTTTGTCCGCGGCGGGCATCGAAGCCATGTCCCCCTCACTCCGGAGTAAGTCGCTCTCCCAACTGAGCTACGCGAACAGAATGTCTCGCTGCAGATTTGTCGTCTTGACACATGTTTTCACTTCTGTAGTACGTCATAGCTCTTGTCTTGTGGAATAGTGTTATGGAAACGTTTCTTATGCATTGTGTCTTACAGTGTAACGTCATGTGACGTGCCTGCCCAGCAGGACGCACACGACATAAAGGCAGATAGCAGCAACAACGAACGTCCGCGTAGCTCAATTCGTAGAGCAACTTATTCCGGAATGAGGGGACCCGCGTTCGAGCCCCGGCGTGGACAAAAATGACGGAGAAATTTACTTCGTTATAGTCATTCTACTTCATTGTACAATCTTAGAACACTTCAACTTGGCCAACTTCTTCACGTCTCTCTCTTCCAAAATCTCACACACAACTGACCCACGAACTCTGCAGCGCACGTCGGACATCACACTCCACGCTCCAATAGTCAGTGGTCAATATGTCATTCTGCTCTCTCGTGCGTGAAAGTTCAAGTCTCGAGTCAACAGTTCTCTGTATCAATCCGCATTCTGCGTTTGAAAGTTCAGGATGTTACAACAGTTCAGCTGTGAATTAATGGTTGTTCATCACTTTTTTCGCCGTTATACCTGATGCTCAGTAAAGTTTCTTTGTTCCTTCTTACCGGTGAGCGTCTTAATATTATAAGAATGAGGTACAACGAAGATCCAAAATATTATGACCCCTGCTTAATATGATGTTGGTCCTCAATGTGCCGCCAAAACAGCTCTTAACCGGCAAGGCATAAACGCTACAAGATATATAAAGGTATCTTGGGGCATCTGGTGCCAACACGTTACCACCAGATCCTTTAATTCTTGTAAGTTACGTGGTTGAACCCTCGCAGATCGGATTCGCTGTTCCAACCCAAATCGCAGAAGTTCTATTGGATTGGTGTCTGGGAAATTTGGAGGCCATGGCAATACCTGGAAGTCCTCCTCATCTTCCACTCACCATTCTACAACAATCCGGACAGTGTGACATGGCGCATTATTTTTCTGAAAGAAGACTGTACTAGAAGGGAATGTCGTTGCCATTAAAACGATGTACCTGTTAAAGGTTCAATCTTGTTTACGTTGACTTTCTATGTAGATCTCTGGCCGTCTTAACACGATCTTATTGGATTTGAATAATACAGTTGACTGTTCAAATAATTTAATGTGATGAAAGTTAATATTAATATATACAGTAAACAATAGACCTTTCAGGTCCGCAACGGATCCATCTTCAGATGTTAGTAGCAAATTGGAACTGAGTATGAATTTAAATACAATAATGAGAAGTGATTTCATGATAGCGTCACATGCACGTGATGGACATCATATCTCATGAAATATTTGATAACATCGATAAATATAGTACACGTTAAGCAGTGTATTAAATAGTATATATGAAGGAAAAATAGATATAAGTCTCTATGTGTTAAATCGTATTAAGCACCGTTTTCTAAGGCAAAGGGATGTGACAAGGAGTATCATCATTGCAACTTACTTCACCATATTTGTGAATAAACAGGCTTTCCATTAGGAGGATTGATGCTTTTGAGTACGATGTGGCGAGAATGTTAGCTTCGTTCCAACATGGGTAATGAGATGCGTTGTGTGATAACCGTGATAAGGAAGTCTTTGATGAGCCTGTTCTTATGTTATATTGATGCTCTTTTAAACGAGTTTTTAAGGAGCGAAGTGTAGATCCAACTTAAATTCGATCTTCATCCTGAATGTCTATAGTATGGAATGATATAAACTCCATATCGATTGTCTAAAAGAACAACGTCTCTATCATTTTTTATTGCTGATAGTACTACATTACGTGTTCGTATAGCAAAACCTATATTGTGACGATGTCAAACGTTTTTGAGGATATTAATAATGTTGGGATGGTATGATAGTGATCCCACTTATTTAATTGGTCTACGATCTTTTATTAAAGTAGTATCTGGCGTGCGATAGATTTTCTTTACGACAGGATTAACGATGTCATCAGAGTAGCCATTATGAGATGCAGACATTTTTATTTTGGCTATTTCTTGATTCCGTAATGTTACTCTCGATGAGTGGCTAAACGCTCGTCGTTCTTGGAAATGGATGGAAGTGAGTTTTTGGTTAGATGGATGAGCCGACTGAGACGCATTCATGACGGTAGAGGAAGTGGGTTTTTGATACACTGAATATTGAACAGTTTGTCTATGAGGGTCTCGCTTTAAATAAAAATCTAGAAACGGTAAGGTATAATTCTTTTCAAATTCTATACAGAACTTATATATTACTATATACTCTATGTATTAATATTAACTGTATATATTAATATTAAACTTCATCACATTAAATTATTTAAACAGTCAATTGTATTATTTGAATCCAATAAGATCGTGCTAAGACGGCCAGAGATCTACAGAGAAAGCGATGTACCTGGTCTGCAACGATATCTAGGTATAGGTGGTAGACGTCATTATTTCCTGTACCTGAATGTTTGAACCCATGATCCCAGCAAAATATTGCCCAACGCATTACACTTCGTCCACCTGTTTGTTTTCGTCCCACGGTACATCTTTGTGCAAACACTTCCCCAGATAAATAACGTAAGTACACCCGGCCGTCCACATGTTACAACAAGGAATGAGATTCATCGAACCTTCTTCCAACCGTTCAAGGTCGACGACCATCTTCTATTCATTCAAGGTCCAGTTTTGATGCTCGCCTGCCCATTGTACCCATTGTAGGAGTTTTCGACCGCGGTTGGCATGGACACTCGGAGCGTCCTGCGACTACCAGCCCCATTTTCAGCAAGGTTCGATGTACTGTATCTTGTGACACATTACTATCGTCACCAACATTAAAATTTTTTGTGAGTTGCGTCACAGTATCCCTTCTGTTGGCTCGTATCATACGATATAGCCTTCGCTCACCTCTAACATCCATGAGCCGAGGTTGGCCCACATATTGCCGGTGGTCCTTGGTTTTCCCTCCTCGGACCACTTTTTGAAGGTACTAATTACGACTGACAGTGAGCTCCCAACAAGGTTTGCCGTCTCGGAAAATGCTCTGACCCAGTCGGCCGTTTGGCCATTTCAGTTTGGCCTTTATCAAACTCACTTAAAGTCCGCTGCCTTTCCCATCTGAAGAACAAGAATAACACTGATTAACAGAGCTTAGTATTAGGTGTTCTTTATAATGTTTTATGACCTTCGCACGCGTCGTCTTTTACCTGCAGTTGCTTCGATTTGCATAAAGACGCGCTTGGTCATGCTTTTTTCTCTTCGGTGTATTTTGTTCAAAAAACGTAATATACGCTACTCACTATTACAAAGCAACAAAATCAGTGAAAAGGAACACTCATAGTGGGTGTAGCATTTAAAATAGTAGTTAATACTGGTGTAACAATAATTCAGCGAGATTAGCTAGAGCTACATGCAGGAAGACTTACTCACTTTCTTCTTGGTATACAGTCGTTTATTTTCTCACAGCTGAAGGAAAGTGCTGCCACGTGCAAATGAGAGTAAAAAGTACGCGTTTACCTAATACCCGGTTTAAAACGTTCTCGCATTATTCCACTGGCTGCCTGTGGGCAATCTAACGGTCGGATGTCGTTAGGAGCAAGCCTTTTTACAAAGAAAAACAATATTTGAAAGCTGATTTTTAGAAGAAAAAATTCAGCGAAAAAAAAGGAATGCGTTTGCGCCTCCTATTGATAACCTGTGCATAATTTTTTTTTCATTGGAGGTTTAACGATTATCGTGAGTAACTCAGAGGTGTATCTCCCGTCCCTAATTTAGGGCCATTGGTTCCAGGGAAGGGAGAGAGCCTGTTCCATAAGACAGACACAACATCCATGCCTCACCGGGATTCGAACCCGGGCACATCTTGGTTCTTTGCTTTTCTGGTTTGCAGTGTAGTTTTGTAACACAGCAAGAATAAAGAGTTGTGTGTTCTCATATAATGGAAACCTACAATAATATGACATTCTCAGATACGGAGTTCAATAGAAACAAAAGATACTGTTAGCAGCCATGTAATATTTATTTAAATGCAATTGCTTTTTTTGCTTGGGTGAGACTATGAATTTAATTGTTTTCCTTTTCTTATGAGATGGTTGAAGACAACAGCAGTGTTTGTTGTGAAGTCAGACTTGATAAAAAGGAGAATGGGAAATACAGTGTCAAGTACACGCCATTTAATAAATCTTGAGTTCCTACTTCCACAGCCTCACGTAAAGCTGGCCCAGAATGTAATGTTCAAAAGCTTTGAATACGGTAGGGACAATGGTGGTCTTGCCTACTTAAAGGAATATGTTCCCCAACTGAGTGACACAAATCTCAAAGAAGACATCTTTGCTCTTCTGCAAATTAAGAAACATTTACATACATAATAGTACATTCCGATTCATACTGAATTAGCTGCGTGGATTTCTGTTTGATTTCTTCATTACATTTCTGGATAACAAAATCGAACTTTATAAAAACGGTTCTATAGCAATAACTTCTGTTGCACAGATGCCAAAGTTAGGAATTCCGCGTTACACAAGACACTAACTTGGTGATTCTAACTTGTACATCTTTCCAGATAATCTCAGTGCAGTGAAGTAAGTATGGTCCTTCAAGGTGTACGTAATATGAAACACACTGCTAACGTAGGCAATGTGGACAAATGTGGTTGGACACCTCCACGCAGACGCAGTGGTGTGCTTTTGCTGCAGACACGTGATCGATAAGGTATAAAAACGGCAACGGCAGTACGCTCAGATCAATCGCTGATAAAATGACATGCAGGGGAGAGCTCTCCCGGTTTGAAAAGGGCGTTATAATAGGCTGCTCAATTGGAGGTATGAGCATAAGAAGCATGGCTGATGTCAGGCATGTCGCTAAGTCGACTGTAGCCTTTGTCATCAACAAGTGGAAGAAGACGGAAACTCGCCCTGGAGGACCCACGAAACTGCAACCAAGAGACAGGAGGGTGATGCATAGGAAGATCTGGAAAACCAGGTCCCGACCAATAGCACATGAGTTCCAGATGACCACAGATGTTATGGTCTCCACCAAAACACTTTGAACATGGCCACAGATGTTATGGTCTCCCCCAAGACACTTCGAAGAGAGTTCCAGATGGCCTCAGATGTTATGTTCACCACCAAAACACTTCAAAGAGAGTTCCAGATGGCCACAGATGTTACAGTCTCCACCAAGACACTTCGAAGATGGCCACAGATATTATGGTTTCCATCAAGACATTTCGAAGATGGCCACAGATGTTATGGTTTCCACCAAGACACTTCAAAGATGGCGAAGATGCTGTGGTCTCCCCCAAGACACTTAATAGAGAGTTTCACATGGCCACAGATGTTATGGTTTCCACCAAGACACTTAATAGAGAGTTCCACGTGGGCACAGATGTTATGGTCTCCACCAAGACACTTAATAGAGAGTTCCACATGGCCACAGATGTTATGGTCTCCCCCAAGACACTTCTAAGAGAGTTTCAGATGGCCACAGATGTTATGGTGTCCACCAAGACACTTCGAAAAGAGGGCCATGCACTCTAGTATCATGGCCGAGTAGCCGTCCATAAACCTTTAATGGCAAAGACCGATAAAGTCACGTGACTACGATGGTGTCAACCGCACAGAAATTGGACATTGGAGCAATGGCGGAAGGTGTTATGGTGCGACGAATTCCGCTTCACATTATTCCGATCGGATGGACGTGTCTGGGAGGTTACCCGGATAACGTTTGTTTCCGGTGTTTACAGTAGCGACTGTGAAGCACGGAGGCGGTGGAGTTATAGTATGGGACTGTTTCCGCTGGTACAGTGTGGGTCCACTGGTTATTATTCATGACAATATGAGCTCTGTGCTGTATAGAGAGATCCTGGATAACTCAATCAGGGTTCCCACTCAACCTGGAAAACAGGGAAAACCTGGAATTCTCAGGGAATTTGATAATGGTTCCAAAAATCAGGGAGGACTCAAAGTTTCCCTTTTTTTGTAAAAATCAGGGAAAACTCGGGGAAAATTACCCCCTTTTTTTTTTTTTTTTTTTGTAAAAATCAATGGATACTTTATTTTGCCAAAAAAACTTATTTTTTCAACATTTCAAACTTTTGCTTGTAATTACTGCCTGCCTTAGAGAGGTAGATCTTAATATTAAGTATTTCCATTATTCTCTAAAAAAAGTTGCAAAATTGAATTTTTAAAATTGCTAGTTATTAAGCTTTTGTTCAATTTCTGCAGGCAGTTGTTGTAACATGGAACAATTTGGCACAATAGCTCCTGCTTGAAGAAACACTTCACAAGAGAACCAACCAAATGATAGATCAAAGTCCTTTGTCTGTTGGTTCTCTTGAAACAATGTTTCTTTGAACAGAGCGATTGTGTTATAGAAAAACTGAAACTATTCAACTGATAGATTTTTTCTTTGATATGACTTGTTTCTATGGGAATGTATTTACAAATTCCGTGTGGGCAGTATTCACAAAACTTCACGGAACTTTGGTACAGAAAATAATGTGCACAGTTAGTTGTTATTAATGAAAAGCAGGTAATTTTATAAAGACAAATTACGTAAAGAATTTACAAGTGTGTGCTTTGGTGAGAAAAATGAATGAAAGGGAATGAAATGTAATAATTCTTTGCAACATGCCACTCTGGAAAACTTTAAAAACCACCTGGAGAACCTGGAAAAGTCAGGCAATTTTTTTATTACTTTTGAGTGGGAACCCTGTCAATGCTCCCAACGTTATGGCAGTTCTACGCACACGACAATTGTTTTTTACAGGACGACAATCCTACTGTCATGTTTTCAGGGCTAACATTGGAGTTGTATGAGGAAAATAAAGTCTCGCTGATGGACTGTCCTGCTCAGAGGCTAGACCTCAATCTCATTGAACTCCTATGGGATGCACTTGAATCACGGGTGAGGTCTGGACCAACACGACCTTTTTCACTGACAGAGTTGGTCGATGTACTCAAGGCGGAATGGAGGAACATCCCGCTCTTCGTACTCTATGGACTTGTGGATAGTTTACCTGGACGGGTGGTTGCTGTATTCTTCGCAAATAGAGGTCCTACCCGCTACTGATTTAAATACAATACTGTTTTTCTATTTACTTACAGTGTCCAATAACTTTTGTCCACATAGTGTAGTGCGTGGTATGATGACTGAATATTACTCTAATATGATGAAAAATGCTCATTGTAATGAATCTCGAGTCAGAATTCGATTTCTCTTTCTGTATTTTTTATCTGTTTTAAATCTTAGCTGTCGTGAGATATAGGGAAAAAATTGAGGAGCGATGAGAGAAAACTGTGTATTTTCGCTTTTACGGAATCGACGAAATGTTTACGCATTCAATATAATTTACCTTCAATTAGTCGCATTTCTTATTTTGTGAAACTTAATGTTGTCTATTGTTTTGGAAGTTTCCTTACGTGTATTAAATAACTATAGTTTCTTTTTTTTTTCTTACTTTTTTTTCTGAAGGACATAATATATCAGTTAATGAATGGAGTGGATTTCTTACATACGAATGCTATCGTGCACAGGGATTTGAAACCTCAGAATATTCTAATCACTAATTCTGGTCAAGTGAAAATTGCCGATTTCGGCTTAGCAAGGATATTGGAGTATCAGATGACCTTAACGACAGTGGTAAGTCTGCCTTTCATTTTATTGTTTTAATATGTTTTACAGGAGACAGTCACGAATCTATGTACTGCCCACAGCAAAACTAGGCCATTCTATGCACTTTGTAATTCTAGGTCTTTCATTAGGGTAGTGCATGTTATACCTTAAGCACTGTTACCATGAAAAGATGGAGCATGGTCACAGTGCTGTGTCATAATATCCTTTTCATAATCCAAACGCCTTTTATTAGGTAGTAGTTGAAATATTTCATGTCCTACCTTTAACCTTACAGGCGGCGAGCACTCATATAAACGTTCATCAAAATCCTGTTCAAAAGCGGCGAGCACGCGTATACCCGCATCTTCACTCCCCTCCGTTAGGAACTAAACCACTCCCGCTTGTGAACTTCATTGACGATAGATTAGCCACAAAAAGGAAGGTCGTGTGGGAGATGAAAGGGAACGCAGAGTCTTCGTACTAGGACCCGTTGTTAGAATGAGAAAGATGCCCCGGGTCAAACATTTGTGATTTGGAAATTTTTTATGTACTTCTTCCTTGTATCTTAGCTTTCTTTATTCTGTACATTCCTAATTACAAACATGGGAGAAAAGATAACTAAAAGCTGGGTTAATATTTTATTATCGTTGCGCCTTAGTTTACAAGATCTTTTAAAATAAATGATAGAGCAAACTGTTCAGCATATATATTGCTTTCAAACAGAGCCCATTTAAGAGGGGGCTAGGGCAGCTACAGCACCGGGCCCCGCATTGTAAAAACAATTTTCTTTCCTCAAATCTTTCGAAAGCATTACAGATGGTTTTTTTTTTTTTTTTTTTTGTACACATCTGTAATTGGGGGAAATTTTCATACATTAAGAATTCGTTTGAAGCATGATATTTGGATCATATTATTTTGCCCACTACTTCCATAAAATTTTGACAAGCTGAACCCAACCCTTGAGGGTGGATTAAAGCAGAACTGAAATGGTCTCCATTTTTCAACCATGCATTTTTACATTTTCTTGCTACCACTGATTCGTCCATGAATCATGGGATGAAAATTTCAATATCGCAGGGATATTTTTATGGCTTTTTCATCATATTTTGGGAATGTTTTCTCCTGGGTATTTTTATTCATTCATCCGTAGTGAAATCCTAGATGTGCCACTAATTCTGGGGCGCCAAAATACTGTCCAGTCCCCTGCCTCCTTAAATGTGCTCTGCTTTCAATACATTTCGGAATTATAGAACGGATAATTTCTGCATTTAGATCGCAATTAAATTTACAGTCGTTAATATTTTGTAGTAATACACATTCTCAATGATAAGTTCATCGCTGTTATAGAAATCCCTCCTCCAAAGGTTTAAAAATTTAAATTTTAAAATTATCAAATGCCCTGTTAGTAATTTCTTCTCATGTTTAGTTTTGTGGCATCGAGAACGTACTGATGTACATGTTGTTTTATGATCTCAGGTTTAAATACACATGAAAAATTGGAGATCGTATTTTCTTCTCTTAAAAAGTTTGTAGAGATTACAGTAATTGTTTCAGTTCTATTTAGTTTTAGGGATTCAAAGTGTTTTGAATACATTTTTTTCTCATTTGTCTTTTCGGGAAAATGTGTTTGGTGTTTTAAACAGTTGACATTTCACAGACATCGCTGAATCTTATTTTAAATTAATTTATATACGTATTAACGACTTATTTGCAGTATTAAAAGATAATGATACAATCCTATATGCAGATGACGAAACTATTATTTTAAAGGAAACTGATATAAATGAGCTTACACTAAGAACTAATACTCAGCTCAAATTAATAACAGATTGGTTAAATGTAAATGAATTAGTTGTTAACATTAACAAAACTAAATTAATGATTTTCTCTAATTTACAAACTTCACATTTATACGATTTACCGATTCTGATGAATGGAGTCAGGATTAATACGGTCTCAACTCACTCTTATCTAGGTACAACTATATACACAATGACTTGAAATAGAACAAACACATTGAAAATTTAAGTAACGAGATTTCTAGAAAAATCGGGATGGTCAGTAGCACTTTGCCAAACTTAACTCCAAAAACATTAATCTCTATACAGTATATCATACTCTAATTCAAACACATATTAATTATTGCATTTTAACCTGGGGACAAACCACACAATATAATATCAATAAACTACAGGTACTGCAAAATAGATTTATAAGACTAAAAAACCTTAACACATCAAATAATTTTCAACCAATCTCATTTATTCGGTCAAAAGTGAACCCCAATATATATAATATTTTAACGAATAAGCAATTATATGACTATAACTTGGGAAAAATAATGTATAAAATAATTAAAAATGGTATACACAATGATATAATAACACTAAATATACATACTCATTACCACAATACTAGGAATAGATCACTACTAATTCCAATGTTCCCACAAACTGAGAAACTTAAAAGGAATATAAATTATAGGGGCCCAAACTTTTGGAACTCATCGCCCCAAGAACTAACATCTATTAATAATTTTAACTTATTTAAAATAAAACTAAAGGCACATCTTATGAAATAATTAGTAAACAATAGGTAATTTCGATTGAATGGAAGAAATGTGGGTTAGTATGATTATAAAGTGAAGTGCAAACGTTATTTGTTGTTTATTTATAAATATATATGTGATTATATAGTGATGTGTAAATGATACTTGTTGTTTATTTAGATATAATGAAGGCTATTGATGATGGAACACATTGATATATGTGTTGGTTGTGAGCTAGTATGTGTATATTCACATATTAACCTACCATATATGTGTTGGCTTGCCTTTTCTGTTAAGCTTTATGTTTTTTGTATTCTGGGGAGAGAGGGCCTTACGGCCTTTTCCCTCCTTTTCCTAGTTGCTGTAGTGGCAACTGAATAAATAAATGAAATGAAATAAATACGGTTTTCTTTCAGGTGGTAACATTATGGTACAGGTCACCAGAAGTCTTGCTACAGTCAGATTACGCAACTGCTGTTGATATTTGGAGTTGTGGTTGCATTTTCGCCGAACTTTTCAGGAGAAAGTAAGTTTCCTGTTAAATGTTTTGTTTTCTGAAACTATTAGTAGGTTTCATGAATCACGTTTTTTTTTTCTGCAGATTGAGAGATTTGACCAAAACAAAACTTTCTTCAAACTCAGGGTATTTAAATTTAACATCAGAGCCACTCCGACGCGCTAAAAATATTCGTGTGGCATCTGTTATTAATATTGCTCTGATATAAGAGATTCGCAAAATAATGAAAACACTTATGAGAAAAGTTATACGTTTGCTTTAGTAGGGTGTTGGGCCACTGTTTGCTTTCATATCACAGCTTATATTCGACGTTGAATAGATTCAGATAAATCGTGAACAGTCTTCAGAGGAATTTTGGACCATTCCTCATATAAGAATTCTATCTCCATAAGTGACGATGGTGGAGGAAATGTACTGTACTCTCCTCTCCAATTCTGCCCAAAGAGACTCAATAACATGTACTCGTGATTCTGAAGATTATACGGACCATGGGAGATGTTTAACTACAGCTTCAAGCTCCCTAAACCAAGATTAGAAACATCTAGCTGTGTGTATTGGAGCATTATCCTCTTGAAAGATGGTATCGTTTGCCAGAAACCGTTTGCGTCATGAGATGAACTTGGTCACCCGGAATATCAAAGTATGCTGTGTCTGAAATTTGCCCATTCATGATGATAACAGAACGAAAGAATACCACGAGATTTCTGACCAAATCATTGCTGATCCGCCGCTATGTTTGACGACTGGCACCAAACAATCGGGATAATACGCTTCCTTGGTCATTCGCCAAACTTGTAAACTCTCTCCAAAGTTCATAAAACTGTTTTATTTTCCTCATAAAACTACTGCCACAAAAATAACTACAAAATTATTTTTTGTAGTTCTTTTTGTGGCAGTAGTTTTATGCATTCGTGTTACAATCCGTTTCATTGTCCGACGGACTCTTTCAGTCTGTTTCGATTTTCTATCTAAATTCGTCCAAGTGAACGTTTAATTTCCAGGGCTTGGTGAATGCAGTCATATTATCTCTTCGATACAGTTGCTCTAGACACATTCAACAAATCCGCAGTTTGTCACCCGTCACGAAAGAGATACTAACGATTTGTCCTCTTTGGAATTCATTCATTTTGTCTCATGTACCATTTCTGATCACCTCTAAGGAAGTTACGATTTGTATCCACGGTTCTCAACAGCATTAGAAACACGCAACAAAAATCACTGTACGTTCATAAATAAGGAGCAGTTACAAAAGTACTACTTTCGTAACAGGTATTTCCATCATTTTGTCCACTCCCTGTATATATCGTCGATACAAACTGTACGAGTGTGAAGATTTGTTTCCTTGGAAAATATGTTCTCTTCTGTAGAATGCAATTTCTATCGAGAAGTTTTTTTTAATTTGTTTGTGAATATCTTCTCAGAAAATTGATAATAGCAACGTTTTATTAACGTTTATCCCAGCAGAGCCAAGATTTTCTGAACCGTATATTAGACTGTTTTTTTATAAAGTCGCTTCAGTCTTAATGGATAATGGATAACCACTTGCGTCGATGCATGGATGTATTTGTGCACGAGCACGCTAGGAACGTGCCTGGGACGGCAGATTTTGGGTTTACACAGGTTTGAAAACCAAGTGCTTTATCATTGATTTCTGTCCGGTATTCTGCCCTCGTTGTTAGTTTGAGCGTTCCACAGTTTGTCGATTGAGGACCAACGGAACGCTGCCGGTGAAGGAGCTTTATCTCCACCGATGAGTCATTGCATTATGACCACCTGCCTAATAAGCTGTAACCCCCCTTTAACCCGCAAAACAGCGGCCACTCGGCGAGGCATCGATTCGATGAGGTGGCGATATATCCTGGGGTATCTGGTACCATTATGTCAACAGCAGGTTCTCCAGTTCCCGTACATTTCGGGGTGGTTGTGAACCTGCTTTTCTAAGTTGAACCACAAATGTTCGATTGGGTTCATGTCAGCTGAATTTGGAGGCCAAGGCATTAACAGAAAGTCACCAGCATGTTCCTCGAACCACTCCTTGACGATTCTGGTAGTGTGGCATCACGCATTATCCTGTTGTTAATGGCCATCACCAGCAGAGAACGCAGTTGCCATGAATGGGTGAACTTGGTCCTTAACGATTTTCAGATACTTGACAGCTGTCAGGGATTGTGCTATTGGGATAATGGGGTCTAAAGTTTACCAAGAAAACATCGCCCACAACATAACACCGTCGCCGGCCTGTTTCCGCCCAACAGTGCATGCAAATGCCATAGCCTCCGTTGGTAATCGGCGTATCCACGCCAGGCCTGATGCGCCAGGAATCTTGATTGGTCAGTTCAGGTCACTTTCTTCTAGTCATCCACGGTCCAATCTCTTTGATGTCGGGCCCATTTCATGCGTTGTTGGTGATGACGTGCAGTGAGCATGGAGAACAGGCTGGGTCTTCGCCTGCGCAGGCCCATGCGTAGAAGGCTGGGATGAACTGTGTACACATTGGCCTGATTACCACTGTTGTAGCTGCGAGTGATTTGTCGCACTGTGGCCCTGCGGTCGCAGTGAACAATGCGCGGCAGTCTCCGCTCTCCTCGGGCATCAATGAGCTGCGGACGACACACGGCTGGCCCACGGTTCGTCGTTCGGCCATCTCTGCACCACTTTTGATACGCACTCACTGCAACGGCACGTAAACAGCTCCCAAGCCGCGCCGTTTCCGAGATCGTAGTTCCGAGGAGCCGTGGCATCACAATTCGTCCTTTATCAAACTTCGATAAATCAGCAGCTTCTACCATTCTGACTACGAACACTTTACTAACCGAAAGCTGGTCCTCTGGTTGTATATATACTTCTCTGTGAACTTCACCTCCGCCACCGTACGGTCTCTAGACGCGCTAATTTCTCTAGACTAGGGGTGGTTATAATGTAATGGCTCATCGGGGGAAAAAATCAGCAATCATCTTTTCAAAAACTCTTGTCAGACAAGTAGAGGTACAGAGCTGTGATGGCAAATGCTTCCACAAGATACAGAAAGCAGCATAGTTGGTTTTCACAGCCGAAGTGCTGCACAATAAACCACTCATCATAAGAAGAAGACAGTAGTTTTTCACAGGTGCGAAATAGTAAAAAGCCACTGCGGCTGTACGGATAGGTGCGAGTGTGACGGACTCCATGGCAATGACTCCAGCTCTAATACATTTTTCACCAATATTTAGAAAAATGTGTCTTAGTAATTGGATCGGTGGGTGTGTTTTAGTGTGGGGATAAAATCCCCGATAAATCATTCCTTAGAATTACCACTGCCTTTTTAGGCATTCTGGGAATAGTATGTGCAGCTTCTAATGTAACAAGGTAACCTTTAAAAAGCTTTTAAACAGAGATAACTCTCATGAAGTTGTCAGTACAAGATCATCATGGGGAAGTTACTAATCCAACATAACCCTTGTAAAGCTTTTAAACAAGATACGCTTGCGGAACTTTCATTCAAAAAGATAACATACGTGTATGTGAAGCCTCTAATCCAGTAGGAACGCTCATAAAGCTCTGAATCCAAAAAGAATACGCTCGCGAAGCGTCAAATTCAAAGTAAAGCTCATAAAGTTTCTGATTCAAGAAAGTAGCTCAGATGAATCTTTTAATCGAACAAGATAGCGCTTCTGAAACTTAGTTATGCTATTAATATAACCAGCCGGCGCTTGTAAAATTTTTTAATAACTAAATAATGTTCATAAAGCTCTTAATCTAACAAAATAATGGGCTCGAAGCTGTATAATCAAACAATATAACGTTTGCATCTATATGTCTGAAACAGAATTAATGAGGTGAACTGGAATGTGGGATTAGAATTCCTTTTGACTACAGCTTTGAGGAAGGAATTGAGCTATATTCCCTCATTCTGCTACCAAACACTAGTGGCAGGTATGCAACCGCTGTAGATGTCTTCATGTGTACCAACAGGAAACCACACATTGCAAAGTTTTCAGTAAACATTCGGTTTCTAAAAGGCTCAGCGTGTTCGGCGACGTTTGGGAGTGGATTAAGCATAATATGGCTGCCAAAAAAAAGGAATGTTTGCCGGAAGAAAGGAACCGAATTCAGGAGCTCCTTTCTGCAGATAAATGTCAATTAAATCGCGTAACACTTTTGTTCTTCAGGAGCGGACGCAAACAGGGCCAGTTTATCCCAAGGTTAGTAGATGGGAAGGTTATGCTCATCCTGTACTTTTGGTGATTGCTTTGTGACGTCACTGTCTAAATCACCATCATAAAACTACCAAATCGCAACGTTTCTCTGTATCTGCACTATAGCAGCGTGTCGGAATTATTATTCATAAACTAGCTGGAATAATCATAATTTCTACCAGATTTTTAACGCATTATCTTTTCAATTTTCAATTTAAAATTTTTGGGGAATGTTGCCGAGATGCTTTTCCCTATTCCTCATACAGAAGTTTTTAATTATATGACAATAAAACGTCCTACAGTGCGTTTTCCCTTTTAAATTATGTAAAACCAGCAAATATTCCCCCTGTAACTAAATTAGCATTTCAAAGTATAACCGTTTTCCCGCTCTTTACGTAACAAACATGTGCGGCAGATATGTTTGAAATCTCCGTTACTAAAATATTCACATGACTGTAAATTTCTCCTGTATTTAAGGTAAATGTGCTTCTGCGTAAGCTTTTGTTCTGTGTTTGAGTTATAAAAATCGTTGACAAGACATCTTCCTCCACAGCTACAATTCGGATCTACGATTCACATGTTAGGACGGTGATGTCACCCAGTGACGTCACGATTATTCGTCTGCGAGGAAGGCGGGATGAGCAAACCTTAGTTTCTATTAACCTTGGGTTTATCCTAGTAGCACTTGGAAGACGTGCTACGAGCCCCTCGCTGATGTGTACACTAGGGTGGGTCGAAAAAACCCGAAATGCTCTGATCGAAACGCCCTAGTGCGGAAAAGTTGTGAGTGAGTACCACTAAGAATCGTGTGAATTATTTTTCCAATCGGTTAGTATCTTTGGCTCTGACCAGAGGCTCAAAGTTTTGAAATTTCACTAAAGTCTTTAAATGTTCGGATGTCCGTCGAAAATACCAGAGTTACTCGGATCGAAATGCTCTAGTATCGAAATGCTCTAACAAGTGTATAAAGTATAATTACAATCAGTTAATTTATTCGGCTCGGACCAAAGGCTCGAATTTTCGAAATTTTACGTAAAAAGACGCGAATTGTATTGCAATAATTCACTAGCGTTCACGCTCCCTCTCAGCCAAACCAGTCATCCTGTCTTGGTCTACCTTCATCAGAATGAACTTGGATGCCGTTGCTCTTACCAGAGTGGAGTGGAGTGGGGTGGGTGACTGGGTGAAGGGATTTGAGGCCACCGCCGGCGTCGCACCATTTCCTCTAATTTGACTGTAATGACTCGCTGCAGTATAACTTCGCTGGCGAAATGGCGAATGCGGTTTTGTTTCAACGAGAGACGCAAAATTATTTTGAATACTGACAGCAAACAAGAATCAAGTTTCTCATGTATTACAGACGCTGTGGCTGGGAAAAATTGGAAAGTTGTTTCAAAGAGCGTCTATTCCGACAGTTCCTCAGCAGCGTGTACGTACTATGTTGCTCTCCTAGCACAAGAAATACGTTAACATGAAGAGTTCTAGTAGACGTGTTACTAAAAGCCAAACATTGAAAAATATGGTTGAAAAGTTTAGGCATGAAGCAAATACAACACTTTTGGATATAGATAAATTCACTTGCCTTACCTTCAGTGAATAAAGTCCCAGCCGAAGAACGACTGTTCCTTGTCGATCAGAGATCAACCAGGACATGTTACATAGGACCTGTTGATCTTATCGAAACGCAGAAGCACCAAAAGCGAATGAAGAAAAAATTACAAGATTCTGCTCTTCCCAGAAAACAGGAGGTTGTGTGCGTTTCCAGTAAGACTGATGACGATCCAATTGAAACAGAAACCGAATTAGTTTCTGACGAAGGAACATATGATTTGTATCGCCCCAGTACCAGTAAGCCAACTCAATTCCCTTCTCAAATGCGAGTACCACTTTACGTAACTGTACTTAGTAGTCAGCGATTTGGTATGTCTGACAGAACAACTACTGCAATAGCAACTAGTGTACTTCAGGATATGGGCCTCATATCGAACTCAGACACTTGTAACAGACAAAAGCGAAATTCGAAGGGAAAGGGGGAAATGTTGTAAGTAGCTTCAAACAAAAACTACCGCCTCAAGAGGTTTATATTTTGATGGATGTAAGGACCAGACAATAGCCCAAGCAAAAATAGGGGCAAAGTTTTACCGGAGAACATCACAGAAGAAAACATCTCGCTTGTGAAGGAGCTATCGTCACAGTTGGGTGGACATATGACTCCCAAATTTGGGACATAACTTGAAATTCCCGACAGCATATATGAGTATGTGGTCTCGAAGGTTTGTAACTTCCGTGAACTTCAAGTAAGCGGTTGTGATAGAACCGCAGAGAATACCGGGTACAAATGTGGTATAATTCGTTGTCTGGAGCTAAAAATTGGCAGGCCTTTGCAATGAGAGAGCTACCTTTCAGACACCTGTTCAAACATGTAAATGGCCCAACAAGTGGTCCCAAGGTTAACAACTTCCTGGATGCGAAAAGTTACCCGTAGTCAAATATGAACACGTGGATGGTGATTTACCTTCAATTACAGCTTGAGATTTGAGTACAGACTAAAGATATTTGCTGGAAATATCCCATGCAGTTCAATCAGGCATCTGCTCATCTGACCTCAGTAAACGTAATCCCGGGCCGCTCTTACATTCCCGTTGGTTGACAACTGCAAGCAGATTATCGCTGCTACAAATACATCTTCAGGATTCAGGCAGATTGTAGAATACGTCATTACAGTTTACACACATTTATGGTTTACTGTCAAAACTAAACACGCCATCGACGATGGCGCAAAGCACTTATGGAAACTCGTTAACAGATCTAGATTCTTGCCAGAGAACCTTCTACAGGTTATTGATCTAGTTATCGCTAGAAATGCCTTCTTCACATCCCCTGAAACTCTGCTGTTGGCAATGCTTACAGATGATAGAGCCGAAATTAGACAGCTCGCAGTCTGGAGAATAATCAAGGCAAGGGGGCTGTTAGTGAATCTGTCCGCAGCTTTGTTGTGCCTAAGCTTAACTTTGAAGTTAAGCACTACATAGACATTATCGACTGGATTCACCGTGAAGTTACACTACCGCCAGTCTTGAGCCGAGTGAGCTCAGAGGAACTGATGAGTCTCCACGAAATGGCCAACGGCTGGGATTCTTTTTTCCAATTTCCGTGTCACACGCAAGCTGTTGAGTGGATAGTGAAACTAGTGACTGAGGCATCCGCTCGCCTATGTGAGCATGACAATATGGGTGGGTGCATACGATCCACCCTACTGTCTGGAGAGATCATGCAACTGTTTGATCACAAATCCGACTTCAACAAATCAACCTCAAGACGTCGTAAAACTGAATAGTTATGAGACTGATGAGACGTCAGAGACAAGTTTTAATCTATGAACAATCGTATACATTTCTCGTTTTTTATGTAAAATTTCGAAACTTCGAGCTTTTTGGTCAGAGCCGAATAAATTAACTGATTGGAATTATACTTTATACATTTGTTGTTAATGGGTATTAAAGCATTTTCCGCACTAGGGCATTTCGATCCGAGAAATTCTGGTCTTTCGACGGATACTCGAAAATCTCAGTTTTTTTTGTGAAATTTCAAAACTTTGAGCGTCTGGTCAGAGCCAAAGATACACTGGCGTGCAAAAATTAAGGACGAGACGGGTTTTCGAATGCAACGTTGTGCAGAAGTGCTCCACATCGACTCAAATTATACCATAAGATCCCCAAGATGTAAGAATATGGGACAAGTGAGCAAAACCGTCCAAAGAAGGAATCCAAAGGATACAAAGGCACTTTATTGTAAAGGTAGCTTCGTGCACAACTGGACAGAAGACAGAAACATCCATGTGACAGGCGACTGGCAAGAAAAATCCAGTCTTTAGTAGGGGATATGATCACCCCTGACTGCGTTGCAGGATTTACAACGTCTGTCCATGCTGAGGACGAGATTGTCAAGGAGCTGTTGAGGCATCGCGGCCCATTCCTCTTGTAGCGCCAATCGTAGCTGCGGAATCGTTGCTAGCTGCTGGTGACGTGCTGCCAAGCGTCTCTCGAGAAGGTCCCACACGTGTTCGATTGAATTTAGGTCCGGGGACCTTGCGGGCCATTCCATGCGTTGAATATCTTCATTCTCCAACAGCTCTGCGACAGCCACTGTACGACGAGGTGTAGCGTTGTCGTCCATGAAGAGGAAATCAGGACCCGCAGCACCTCTAAACAGACGCACGTGAGGTGGGGGAACCTCGGTACACTAGTGGACACCAGTGACTGAACCTCCTTGGAAGATGTGGAGGTCAGTACGGCTACCAAGCATGATACCGCCCCAAACGAGAACTCCGTCACCTCCAAACCGGTCCCTTTCGATGATGTTGGAGGTGTGATTGCGTGGTCCCTGCTCTCTTCAGATGTGTATACACCCAGAATCGCTTTTCATACTAAATTGGCTCTCATCTGTAAAGAGAACTCGACCTTATTGCTGATGTGTCCAGTTCTTGTGTTCCTGGCACCACAGAAACCGCCGTCTCTGATGAGCAGGCGTTAATGGCACACACCGTACTGGTCGTCGTGCAAGTAGACCACCTTTGTGCAGCCTCCGGTCCACGGTAAAACACGATAACGGACGTCCAGTTGTCTGTTGCATGTGCCTTGCGATTTCTCCCGCTGTCTGCTGTCTGTCTCTTCTCGCCTGTAGGGCAATATACCGGTCGTCCGTCGCCGTGGTTGCTCGTGGACGACCACTGCTAAATTCTAGGACAGCTCTTTCTGTCGTTTGAAATGCTCTCTGAGCTCGTGAAACGATGCTGTGAGCGATCCCGAACTCCTCGGCCACACTAGTCACACTTCGACCTTTCCCAATGACACGACCTCGGGTAAAGACATCCAGATGTCGTCTACTGGATTGCCTGCCTGTTGGACATATCACACGGTGGCAGCAACTCGACGTCGTTCAAACCGATGTACACCGTGGAATGGCTTTCACCGAATTGCTGAGCGTACACCGCCCGTGTGCTTTATATCCTTCCGACCCCCCCCTACCTACGTCATGCTGCATATATGCGCATGCCCTACCGTACCGGACCCTAGTCTATCTCCTGAGTGGTGTTTCGGTCCGTTCTGCCTGCTCGTTCCGCTGTTATGCAAATTTCTCTTCTTCGTCCTTAATTTTTGCACACCAGTGTATTAACTGATTGGAAAAATATTTCGCACAATTCTTAGTGGTGCGCACTTACAACTTTTCCACACTAGGGCGTTTTGATCAGAGCATTTCGGTTTTTTTTTACCCACCGTAGTGTACACTGGTACCATGCAGTAATATAAATTGCCGTCGTTTACACGATCATGAAGTTTAAAAGAACGTTATTAAGTAAAAGGTTAAAAAATACACAGATCTTTTAATCCCACAATGGTATCATCGTCAGATGTTAAAAACGACATATTAAATTCTGGTGAAAGGTATAAATATAGAACAAAGATATAAAACATAATGCCAGATACATTAAGTAAAATACGATGCTAAAACATGCCAGAGGCATTAAGTTCATTAATAGATTGTATGATAATGAACTTACTATAGAGAACAAATGTGCAAAGGTTTTTTTCATGTTGAATGGCTTGTGTATTATCATTATTTCCGTTTTCATTCCGAAAAAGTAACTTCCATGAATGGGATGTTTCGGTGTGAAGTCATTACAACATAAAGTACCATATTTAAAAATATGCAAATATTCAGCAAATAATAAAACAAATTTGCTGGTGGTAGTTACTATAATACGTGCTTCATCCCATTTAGGGTAATATGTACCATCAGAAACCATGCGTGTAAGTGCTGTAGAAGTGGATCCTGTTCGTATGTCATATTTATGCTCCAAGACGCGAATTTTTAAGGAACGCTGCGTGGATCCTATGTATGAAATGGTAGATTCGTTGTCGTCCACGGAGGTTAGTGGGATGCAGTATATTCCACATTTGTCAGCAGGAGGAACAGGATCACGATCAGATTTGATACTTGAGAAGATGTTACAAATTGTTCTTCTATAGGTATGTTATCTAGATTGCGTTGAAGATTTACCTCACTTCATCAACTGCAGTGGTGAACGCTCTTTGTTTTAAATTGAAACGAATCAAGAACGAAGTAAGAGCCACTATGGGCTAAACAAGACTGAATTACTTTTCTTTGATGAGTATTGAGCATGAGTTACAGAGAGAAATAAACACGTCGAGGATAACTGATGAGTTTTCGGTTATCAAGTCTCGTAAACTCTTCATCTTAACCATGTAACTAACTGAAGTTTAGTAAAAAGTATACTCAACTGACAATTTATAGGTTCATTTTTTTTATTTTGTTAAGCTTAGGAAATGTCTTAATTAATGTCAGGATAATACTAGCAAATATTTTCAGCGAAGTCATCCTGAAGGTTGTTTTGGAGATCAACTTTACTAGGCAAGTAATGGACCAACCATCCAAACATCTGTTTATCTAAGAATTACATTGAATAAAAATTTATGAAATATTACCATTTTTCCCTTCACATATACCCAAGGTCACTATCATTCAGTCATTTTTTCCCTCTCCCCGAAAAATTGAGAAATATATATCCAGGGAGAGGAGGCCTCGCTGTTAGTAGACCTACAGGCCCCGCGAACACTTAAACCGGCTCTGGACCCAAGCAGAACAGACTCCGTATTTGGGATGCCGTATTTATTGCTATGGCAGGGGCAGGGGTTAGCTGTTAATGCAAGTAACATTCATCTTTCGTTTGTAAATCCTAAAATGCCCACAACAATATAGTGACATGAAAAATGTGTTTGCAGACTTCTTCATTTAACCTCATAAATTTGTTTCTTGTACAGGGTGTTTCACTCACTCTAAGCCCCTGAATTTCCCTTATAACTTGCAAACTAATGGACGTAATTTAGTGCAATTTGACATGGACCTACCTTGGTGTATGAGAAGAATGGTCATCTCAGAGCAAGTGTTGAAAGTAGTGTGCTCCTTATACATCCATTTATACATCCATAGGGCTATCACCTCATCCTCTGTGACAATCTTCATGTTCTTACTGTTGCGTCTTGTTCTTACTGTTGCGTCTTGTTCTTACTGTTGCGTCTTGTTCTTACTGTTGCGTCTTGTTCTTACTGTTGCGCCTTGTTCCTACTGTGATCCTTACATTTTTTTTTTTTTTTTTTTGCAGTTCCCGCCTGATCATTATATGTATTCAACATTTTGTTCTTAGAGTGACCTCCGGATCACTTTTTTTCCCCGTCTTATCCTCAGTTCGTTTCTAATCATTTTCTTTTCTGTATATTCATTTTTAAAGCTGCCTCCTGAGCGCTCTGTTTTTGGTGCAGTATCCTAACCATTATCTTTTCCATGCATCTATCCTTAATGTTGTTTTCTAATTGTTTTCCGTATATTTATTCTAATAGTTGCCTCCTGACCCTGCTGTTATCCTTACATTTTTTCTTACTGTTGCGTTCTTATCAATCTGTGTTTCTTACAGTTACTTCGTATGGACTCCGGTTTTCTTGCATCTTGCCTCCAAATTACTCTGTTGTCAGCATGTAATCCTTTTTTCTAATACAGGCTTTTTCTTATTAATGTGTGTTCCCGACAGTTGTTCTTATAAACTGATTTGTTTATTGTATGCTCGGTACATTTATTTTTAATTTTGGTTTGATGGTGATAAATATCTTAGATTTTTTTCCAGTTATGCACGTTGGAAACCCAAATTTTGTTTACTGCAAAGAATGTAGATTACTAAACGCTCTGAATTTTTGAATCATAAAGCATCAGCTTAAGGTGGTCCCACTAAAAATCTCTGCCTTATGTTTCCAATGGTAAAACTCCATTACATATTTTCTTCGCAGTTAATGTATTCCCAAGGATGAATATTTGCACATTGATTAAACTAACTTTAAGTTATGGCATGGGATACTTAATACTTCCTAAAACATAGCATTTATTAAGCAATCCAACATTTGTTTGTCTACTGACATCATCAATGTACAGGTCGCGCCATCTATTAACAGGTCTTAACATTACTCAAAGAAAAATGATTGATTTTTAATATAATTATGGTTATGTTTTAGCAAGTATTAAGTATCCCATGCTATAACTTAAAGTTAGTTTTATTGATGTGCAAATTTTCATCCTTGGGAATACATTAATTGCGAAGGAAATATGTAAAAAAGTTTTACCATTGGAAACAAAGCATAGAGTTTAGGTAGAACCCCTTAATATTTAGTTATGGACCTCTCTCTCACCACACGCACACACACACACACACACACACACACGCGCGCGAAAAGCCAAAATATTATGACCAGCTTGTCTCCATGAGCTCTTAATCAGTGTTGTTCTTGTTCTTCGGATGGAAAACGTAGTGGACTTAAGCGAGTTTGACAAAGGCCAAATCCTAATGGCCAAACGACTGTCACCAGAGCATTTCCGAAACGGCAAGGGTTGTGGGATGCTCACGGCCAGCCGTGGTTAGGACCTTCAAAATGTGGTCCGAGGAGGGAGAAACCACGAACCGCCGACCAAGGGTGAGCCGACTACATCTTATCGATGCTAGAGGTGAGCGAAGGTTATACCGTACGGTACGAGACAATAGAACGGATACTGTGGCGCACCTCGCCGGTAATTTGAATGCTGATGACAGGAGTAATATGTTAAAGCACACAATACATCGAACCCTGTTGAAATTGGGGCTGCGTAGCCGCAAGCTGCTACGAGTGCCCGTGCTAACCTCGGTACACCGTCGAAAGTGCTTACAATGGGTACGCGAGCATCAAAACTGGACCTTCAGTGATTGGAAGAAGGTCGTCTTGTCCGATTAATTTCGTTCCGTGCTTCACTGTGTGGACGGCAGGGTACGTGTCCGTCGTTTACCTGGGGAAGTGTCAGTACCAGGATGCACTGTGGCGCCAAAACAAGCCAGTGGAGGAAGTGTAATGCTTTGGGCAGTGGGACCTCTACGTCCAGTCGTTCATGAATCGGACACTATGAGTCTACCATCTACCTAAACATCATTGCAGACTAATTAATTCATACACTCGATGGAATTAGGAACACCAAACAAAAGTCATCGCTCTTTCCACGTTAATAAGTGAGTCACGGAAAAATTCTCATCGGCCGCCATCTGGAATGGAACCCAGGGTCTTCCAGTTACGTAGACCCTGCGTTCGATTCTCGAATTCTGCAAACTCACTTGTGAGTCTGGAGAATTAGAGGCCGCTGTGGTGCAGTGGTAGCATGTCCGGCGCGTAACTGGAAGACCCTGAGTTTGATTCCCGGTGGCGGCCGATGAGAATTTTTCCTTGACTCACTTATTAACGTGGAAAGAGCGACGACTTCTGTTTGGTGTATCATTGCAGATCAGGCACATCTTTTAATGGTAACGATATCCCCCTCTCTTTTTTCTGCAGGACAGTGCACCATGCCACACTGCCCAGATTGTTTGAGAATGGTTTTCAGAACATGAGAAAGTCCCTGGCCACCAAATTCTCCAGACATCAATCCAACTGAGCATCGGTGGTTTGTGTTGCAACAGCAAAACCAATCTGCGACGGATCAACCACGTAACTTACAAGAGTCAAAGGATCCGCTGCTAACGTGTTGGTACCAGATACCCAAGACATCTTTTAAAATCTTGTAGCGTCAATGCCTCGCCGGGTCAAAGCTGTTTTCCATGTGGAGGACCAACTAGGCAGGTGGTCATAATGTTTCGGCTCTTCGGTGTATCTGTGTGTGCATATATATATATATGTAAATTGAATTTAAATTAATTAAATATACATGTATATCGATGAAAACTGGTCATGCTGATAATCGATGTCACGCAGTAGACTGAAACAAAACATTGTGAAAGTAAAAAATATCTTTGTTTTTCGTGTATGCAAACGACGGGAACTTCTACGTTTACCCAATAATGTCATCAAGACACAAGATGTCCCACATTTCAATTCGTTCATATCTGTAGCAATTTTTTCTTCAATGGTGATCACAGTCTTGTTAATTAGGTGTAGTTAGTTGTCATTTCATGTGACTTCACGGAGCGTATTTTCCTATTTTTTCGTATCATGTCTCTTGTTAAAATGTGTGAACGTGACTAAAATTTTTGGGATGCCTTGATCACTTTAATACCGAAATCAAAAGTGAACAAACCAACTACGATGACAACAACAACAACAACAACAACACACACACACACACACACACACACACAAAGCCATAAGTGCTCCTTTACGTTTCTGTAGGAAAACTATGCTGCTCTGGAATCGTGTAATTAAAAATGTAGTAATAAAATGACGCTAAGAACTTTTTTTACTCATAATTAATACATTGAAATCGATACTTTATATCTAACTGCACACACACACTAATAATAAATGGATCACTTCTTGTTTGTTTTATTCACAGTTACTGTATCTATTGTTTATGTCCTTTCGTTTTCTTAATCCAGTATTCTTTTTTTATTAAACAGGCCTCTGTTCTGCGGGCAAGCAGAAGCTGATCAGTTAAGGAAAATATTTGAGTAAGTGTACAGAAAATACTTTTCAGTTTGATAATTTCTTTACAAATTTGCGCGGGTTATTGAAGCGTTAGCTTTCAACAAAAATCTGTGTTCATGAAATAATCTTCATTTTAATTTTGTTATTGCAGTGATATTTATAGCACGAAACACTTTAATTGCTTTAGTTACTCCCTGCCATCATGAGCCACAAAGACAGCTCGTGTTCAGACTGGCGTAGTAATGTGGTTTTTTTTTTCCTTTCAAGCTAATGTTTGTTTCTCAAGTTGTGTTAGAGGCTACATGATTTCCCTTGACGTTGGCCAGCTGATGAATCGGACAGGAAAAGAATAAAACCTTCCAAATTCATGTGATTGCTTTTAAATTGGTCTTCATCGAGGAAAAGTTGACTATTTTCTGGTTTTCCGTTGACTGCATACAAAATTTCCCAGCAAGTGAAGATAGCGAAGTATCTACATGACTTTTGTTGTAACATAGTTTGTCACGGTGAATTTACCCCCACTTGTTTGCATCAAAATTAAGGTACTCAATTAGGTTACTTTAGAAGAAAATGTGCTTCTTAAACTATCATAACTCTGGCCTTATATTCTGAGTGCTACGTCTTCAAACATCATTAACCATTCCGTAAGTTATTAAAGCTAAATGCATTTTTGCAAGTGTATGTACTGTATGCTGCATAAAGATATACGCTAAAGTGCCACTGAATGAGAGATACCTGCCTAGTAACACGTTGGGCCAACTCTTGTCCCAATGACGACGGCCACAGGACAAGGCATGGAGGACTCCACGAGCTTACGAAAATAGTCTGCAAGTATATCCAACCATGCCTTCTCCAAAGCTGTCCATAATTTGCTCAGGTTTGTAGCCAATAGGGCAATGCCCGAACAGCCTGTTCGACGGTATTCCAAAGCTGTCAGATGGGGTTTAAATCCGGGTTTCTAGGTGACCATTGAAGCGTTTCAAATTCACTACAACGCTCTTGTCACCATACAGTAGCCAGGTAGGACCTGTGTGATGGCCAATCATCTTGGTGAAATACGCCATTGCCACTGAGATGCATGTTGGACTAAATGAGTGCAAATCGCCGGCTAGGATGTCCACATATGCACTCAAAGTCGATTACACGTACCAAAGCATTCCAGCTTAAGACACTCCAGGCGATCACTAAGCCACCATCAGCCTTTACTGTTCCAGTTGTACATGATGTACCCATGACTTCATAAGGTTAACGCCAGATTCGTACTCTTCCGTTTGCTGGATGCAGTTTAAATCTAGGTTCGTCATTCCAGGCTATCTGCTTAGGGCTCCTGTGAGATATCCAGTGGCAGTGGGACTCTTTTGGGCCTGCGGTTCCCGAACTCTAAATGTTTAAGAGCACATTACACTGTCCATTCAGTGGCATGGCGACTTGATCCACTGTTCAAATTAGTGGTGGTTCGTGATATTGTCTTGCACATCAGTTCGAACAGTGCGGCCCAAATGGCCTACACCACGAGCTGTCAACGCTGGTGCACCTTTGTGATTCATTCGGGAGCTTGTTCTTTTCCTAGAATTTTCAAATTCCCGAAACACTATGGACACCGTAGCACGGGGAAAACTCAGTGTGTTAATGACGTCCAAGATTAAATGGCCCATCCTGCAGGCACCTACGGTCTGTTAAAAGCATTAAAATCGTGAGTCATCACGCCGGGAATCGATCACCATTGGAGAAGCTGTGGGCGATGGTTATATTTAACCACAGTTTCGGCCGGGCATGCGCCATAATGCGGCAGTAGCAGCCAAGCATTTGCATAACCTCTGCTATCTCTAATTCAGTGGCACTTCAGTGCATATTCGTACAGTAAACACGCTTATAACGGAAACGACCCAGGTAACACAGCCTTGCAATTTAACGTAGGCCCAACCCAACACTGAGCCACTGTCTTCTGTTCCTAAAAGACGGTGGCTCAGTGTTAAATTGTCAGGCAGTGGTGCTACGTGGGGCGGATACAATCTCTAAATTCTTTTTTGGGTGAAAATTCCCACCCTGTAAAAATATGCATACGTGATAATGTGCATATACGAGTAATTTTATGTTATACACTGAAGTACCAAAAGTCATGGGATACGTACCTAGTATCGTGTAGAACCTCCTCTAGCCCGGCGAAGTGCAGCAACTCAACGTGGCATCGATTCCACAAGTGGCCGGAAGACTTCAAGAGAGATGTTGAGCCATGCCAACTGAACAGCCGCCTACAGTTCCTTGGTATTTGTAGGTGCAGGATCTTGAGTGAGAATGTGGGCCTTTCCACCAAGTACCGTAAGTGTTCTATTGGGTTCAAGTCGGGTGAACGTGGTGGCCACACCATCCGTCGGAACTGTCCAGAATGTTCCTCGAACCAATTTTGGACAACTTGGGCCCGATGACATGGTGTATTGTCCGCCTGGAAAATCCCATCGGGGTTGGAGTACATGAAGTCCATGAAGGGCTGTAAATGGCCACCTAGCAGAGCAAAGAACCGATTACTGGTTAATGACGTGCTTACGAGGACCAGAGGACCCAAAACGGTGCTACGTAAAAACATCGCAAAGATGTATGGAACCAGCACCAGCTTGCATAGTGCCTTGTTGACAGCTTGGGTCTATGGCCTTATGGGGTCTGCGCCACATCCGAACCCTACCATCAGCTCGTAAAAATTGGTAGCGTGACTCATCGGACCACGCCACATGTTGCCAGTCTTCCAGAGTTCAATTACCTTGTTCTCGTGCCCAGGCGAGGCGCTGTATCCGATGTCGTGGTGTTAACAAAAAGCACACTTGTAGGTCTTCTGCTCCCATACCCCATGGGCGCTAAATTACGCTGCACTGACCTGATGGATATCTCTCCGGTATCTCTTGCATTGAATGTGGATGTTATTTGAGCCAGTGTTGCTTGTCTGTTAGCATGGACAATCCTGGTCAGACGCCGCTGATCACGGTCATTCAGCACCCGTGGTCAGCCACTGAGCTGTCCACGGTGTGTGGTAATGCCTTCCATGAGGTATTCTCGGTAAACACGTGACATCGTGGATCGAGGAATATTGAATGTTCGCACAACTTGGGAAATTGAATGACCCATCCGTCTGGCTTCCACTACCATGCCTCGTTCAAACTCCGATAATTCACGTCGGCTTGCCATAATCCTACTGGCAGTTGTACAACCTGACTCACGAGATTACACCTCGCAACTGATAAAAACCGTAGCGTGCGTCGAAGCTTTTATACGATGGCGGCGCCAGTTAAAAATTTGCATACTGTTATCCCATGACTTTTGGCGCTTCAAGTGTATATCCATAACAGATGGATATACTTGAAATATTTAATTAATTAACTACATAAGTACTGTAATAAATTAAATCTTTTAAGTACATGGCTACGTGAGACTGACCGGTGTGTGTAACTACACAACACACGCGAAGTAAAAGCAGCACCGATCCTTCCAATGCAACGTTCACTTGAATGATGAAAGAGGGAAGTGGACACGATTCCAGGTGTTGTCATCTCCTGTTTCCCCTCAGACAGCCCCTAAAAAGTAAGGGACATTCCATGGCTCCCCTATCCCTCTCCGCAACTGTCTCCCAGAAATCTATTTACATATGCGTGAGCACTACCTATCCACTTTTTGCTTAGGAGTACCTGTTTTACTTGTTTTCATCTATGCTGAAATTAAATTCTTAAATGGGTGGCGGAGAGAGTCTCCCGCACAACTCTCTTGTCGAGAATTTGATGTAGTTCCTCCCCACTGCTTTTCTATCAGCATTCTTTCACTAGCACACAAGAATTCACCTGAGCTGTGGCACTTAGATCTTCTATGCCACCATTTCTATTCTTCCACTCCAGGACAGTGCGTAGCAGATTTTCTCCGTTTCTTTTAATACAGAATTTTATTAAATTTTGTTACTGTGCTTGTTAAAGTGATCAGCTTAGCTTTTCTCTCTCTCTAGTTAAATCCGGGGACTTCGTTAAATTTTGTTCATTGAAAACCACCACATTAGCTTTATATTAACAAATATTTTATTTCATATTTTCTTTTATTTAACTTTTTCATGAAATGAAGGAGGTATTTCATTTTATATAGTGAATTTGATTATTCAGTAGTGAAAAGTCGTGCGGAAAATGGTAGAATAATTTACGAATTTGTAATAATATTTTTTTGTAATCTTAGAATTTGTAATAAATTCTAAAGCAAAATTGATTGTGATCTTGATGTGAGACAGCAATTTCAGAGAAGAATAACGAAGGGTTTTGTAAAATTTAAAACTGCTTCTTTAATGAAAGCATTGGAGGTTGACCAATAAAAGGTTCAACGAAATCCTACGCAATATATTACTTGCACAATAGCAATATTAGTAATAATAAAAAGAAGTTCAACAATGATTGCTATTTCTAGAAACACTTAGAAAAGGGGGGGGGTCTGTTAAATAGGAGGCCGATGGCAGAGGCAGTGTGGTAATCACGTCCTGATTGTTAATACCATTTAGTGTCGTATGTAATAATGAAGCAATGCATTTGAATATAATGTTAAATAAACTGAGAGAGAGAGAGAGAGAGAGAGAGAGAGAGAGAGAGAGAGAGAGAGAGAGAGAGAAATGTAACCAAACGTGTTTCATGAAAACTTTAGCATTACACTGCTAGGACATTGAGTTTTCCAGCGGCCTTCTGTTTTTCGACAGCATACTCAATGCATGCGTACAGAGTTGGGGTTTCTTTCTGCATGGAAGAAGAAATATCAAATTCGCAGTCACATTAACGTATGTGAGTCTGGAGGAATTCGAGGCCGCTGTGGTGCAGTGGTAGCATGTCCGGCGCGTAACTGGATGACCCTGGGTACGATTCCCGGTGACGGCCGATGAGAATTTTTCCATGACTCACTTATAAACGTCGAAAGAGCGATGGCTTCTGTTTTATGTTTGCAGTCACAGTATACATAATAAAGTCACTAAGATAATATCATTTTCTTCTAGTTCAAAGATTAAAATATGTACATATATCTTTAGTCATGCGCTCGTTGTGCATGCTGTTACAATGATCCGACAGAATTCGCTCCTCATTCGAGGTATTAGTCCCTGTACTTCTGTCCTTTGCAAAAGAAAGAAAAAAACTTAAAATAACTGTACTTTTTACTTTTTCTGTGTATCAAGCTCTTACTTTTTGTTTTGAAAACTGTGGAACTGTCACGCAATCTTAATTTCAACTTTAGGGTGATTGGCTCACCATTGGAAGAGGAATGGCCGGACGTATCTCTTCCTTGGTCGTCCTTCAAGTATTCAAAACCAGTTTCCTTAGAAACATTAGTGCCTGAAATTTGCTCTGAAGGCAAAGATTTATTAGAGGTAAGAACACATATGTTTTGTTTTGTTTTCTACTAGTTCCCTCAGTTTCGTGTTGTCAGAAATGTTTCTGTGTCGAAATGAGACTTGCTGTTGTACAGAAAATACTTGGTTGACGACGACATTCCTGCCAAACATAACACTGAAACTAATCAAAGTTCAACAGTTAACTACCTTACATGACCTACAGAGACATGGTAAGGAGGTGTGGTATAGCGTGGTTATGTTTTGAATTATACAAGCATCTAACATCAAAGGGGAAAAGGAAAGCGAACGAAATTTTTAAAATTATTTATCGACGGCTAGGGAATAGGGGCATCATAAACTTAGATCACAAGAACAACGAAAACAACAAGCAAGCAGATATAAAACGACTGCATTTAAATTTTCTGAATCACATGGACAGCAAGCAAGAAGACATTTACAGAACGGCCTCATCTAGAGCTTGCGAAACAGAAGAAAGCCAAGGGGAAGGCTGTTCTGGAACGACTGTAATCAGGATCCAGACATGGATGGGCAAAGAAAATTCTACCTTTTCATGCGATCCAGCATAAGATTACGGTTCGGGCCCAGTGGTTGCAATTGGCGCGAACATCCTATGTCATGCAATTACTGCCACGCAATGGGATGGAAAAGAGAAGCCCGCAGTATTTGCTGTAGCAAAAAGGTTCTCTGCTCCAACTGAACAATGCTATTGAGCTTCTTCTGTCACGGGTGACAAGCAACACAAGTGATGCAAGGCATTTCTAAAACAACGTTAGAAGATACAACCCTTGAAAAGAAAACGTTAGAAAATACAATTCCTGTTTATAAATGACGTCTTTTGGCGTATGCATATTCTCGATATAGACGCTTTAATGTAATAAAAGACTATATACACTTAAAAATACATCACGATATCTTTCGAGACGGCAGCCGTCCCATCATCGGGTAAAATACACTAAAAGCAGATGCATGAGGAACAGAGGATTATGTACAGTCAGATGGTGATCCATGACATAAGTAGTTTTTAAAGCGCAGACTCAATATGATAGAGCAGAGTTTTGAATGTACTGAATAAGTGGAAGACACATGGCGTGCCTGAAGCAGCAAAACGTACCGGCAGACAAAAAAAATAGTGATAGAGGATGTCGAAGCCTCAGGAGAGTCGTTACAGCTAATCGACGGAGTACTGCACAAGACCATAGTGTACAGGTGAGTACAAATGCTGGAACCTCGGTATGTACACGTACCATTCGCAGGAACTTCATTCTATGGGTTAACGTGGTCGTGCGGCTGCTCATAAGCCTTTCATCTCCACTCGGAATGCCACTCGTCGTTTAGCATGGTGTAAAGAACATTTATCGTAGACCGTAGATCATTGGAAACGGGTCCTATGGACTGATGAATCCAGATACACGATCCATCAGTCTGATGGCCGTGTGTGGGTATGGCGGCAGCATGGGGAAAGCTACTTACCACAGTGTACTGTTCCTACGGACAAGTTTGGAGCTGGCAGTGTACTCGTGTGGGAATGTTTTTCGTGGTATGGTCCCGGCCTATTGGCTATCGGGGACAAACCTGTTAACCAGCACGTCTACCTCCATATCTTGGACAATTATGCCCTACCAACTTTGTGGCAATACTATGGAACCGAGCCTTGTTGGTACCAGCAGGATAATGCACCGAGCCATAAAGGAAGGACTGTTACGGCGTGGTTTGACGATCATTCCGTATCGTGTGTGGACTGGCCAGCACAGAGCCCTAATCTTAATCCCATAGCGCACCTGTGGGATGAATTAGAGTGCCGCATAAGAAGTTTGGAACCAATGCGTACTACTAAGCAACAGTTAGTGAGCTGGCTTGGAGGATATATAAGGTGTTCTGTATGGAATCTGAAAACATATCACTCGTTGCTGTCATGGATAAAAGGAGCGATTTATCAGATTTGCAGAAAAGGATTATTATCGGCTTTCGCACCAAGAGTGGCAGTATTTCCGAAACAGCGTAGTTTGTGAACTGTTCGCGTGCTGCTGTGGTTAAAATGTACCGTGATTGGAGAAATGGCACTATTGCGAATAAGCGACTTGGAAACTGCGGAGCACCAGGTGCCATTGATGTGAGAATTGAACTCCGGCTTCGAAGGTGCACGAGGGTCGATCAGCACACTACAGTGAAGCAGCTCACCGGCCGAATGAACCAGGGGGCTACCGGAAGTGTGTCTAAAACGACAGTTCAGCGAACCCTGCTGCGTATGGGGCTCTGATGCAGACGGATGGTCACTGCACCTATGGTAACGAAGGTGCATCGGCAGAAAAGGCTTACATTTGAACGGCAGTATCGGAATTGGATCTCCGCTAATTGGCAATAAATTGCTTTCTCCGATGAGTCACGTTTTCTTCTTCATCGAACGGATGGACGTTGGCGTATAAGGCGAGAAACATCGGAGAACAAAGACTCTTCAACCATTGCTGGAAGAACACAAGCTCGTGGGGGCAGCCTTATGGTCTGGGCAATGTTTTCTTGGCATTCCCTGGGTCCACTCATGCCTGTGGAAGGCACGATAGACCGAATTTGTTATAAATCCATCATTGCAGACCATGTACACCCATACATGATGATTGTCTTCCCTGGGGCGGATGGGATCTCCCAACACGACAATGCGACGTGTCACACAGCTAGAAATGTCCGAGAGTGGTTGGAACTGCACGATGAAGACTTCAAAATATTTCCCTGGCCCCCTAATTCCCCAAACATAAACCCAATTGAGCATCTATGGGATTACCTCGACCGTGTTGTTCGCTCTATGGATCCTGCACCACGCACCCTCCAGCAGCTGTCAGACGCAATGCAGTCAGCATGGCTCCACATATACCTGTGAACACCTTCCAGCATCTTATTGAGTCACTCCCAGCCCGTCTAGCTGCTGTCCGCGCTGCACACGGCGGTTACTATGGATATTAGCTGGTGGTCACAATAATGTGACTCAACCGTGTAATGCATAATAGCAGAATGAAGGACCAAGTGATATCTCATGGGGAGGGCCTTAGCCCCTGGGCCCATCCTGACAGATTGTGCCACTGTACTATGTTAAACGTATATTTGCTGTATTAATGCTGCTTTATAATCTTACTACAGTACTGTACAGCTGTGTCCACTTAAGATGGTGGTTCGCGGACCGGTACTGGTCAACGAGCCATCCATTGCCGATCCGCAGCGAGCTGCCATGAAAGAAAGGAATATATATCAGAATGATACCTAAAGCCCTATACTTGTCCCTGTTGCACTAGTATAAAACAAATATTGCCTTTTCGCCATGACAAACAGTTTGAGCAGTACCTCTCTGCAGTATTTTATTACAGTGAAACCTATCTAGCAAGGTCACCTACGGTTCTGTAAAAAAATGGCCGTCTTCACACTTGTTCGTCAAATAGAGTGGTTCAACATATCATAAAATCTCTCATCTCTACTTGAAAATAAAATGTGAAACATTTATCTTTTTTAATGCAGCTTTCTTCAAGGGCGAAGCGATTAGCCCTTGGAAGCAGATTAGGTTTTAACTGATGGATAATTTAAAACAGAATGTAACTGACTGCACTTTAAATTTGTTTCTCACTTGAAATTTTGAACAATACTGTGAATGAACTAATTGGCATAATTCTAAGCTACAAATTGCCTAACATCATATGTCAGTATTTATTTCTCATTTCTGGAGTATTACTATTTTGTGAATATTATGTTGTGGTGATTAGATTTACTATATAATCCCATCAGCTTCATGTTAATATGTTATAAGTTCAGGGTGCAATTCCCACCCCACGCCCACTTATTTTTTCACTCTTTCTGTCCAGTTATTTCCTCCCGACTGTCAAACTTCTACATGAGTAGCCTCCCAACCAGTCGGGTGAAGGGCTATGTACGTCACCCGTTGTACACCTACGTAGTTGTTACATATGTGTATATACACTGAGTGGCCACTTTATTATGACCACCTCCTCAGTACTTCGTTGGGCCACCTTTTGCCTTTAATACTGCGTCGATTCTTCATGCCATGGACTCCACGAGATGTTGATAGGTGGTTTGTGGAATCTGAGACCATGCTTGATAAATAGCACTTTACAGGAGTGTGAGATTGCAGGGTTGTGGATCTAGCTGTCTGATGGCTCGTTCAACTTCATCCCACAAATTCTGAAAGGGGTTAAGATCTGGAGATTGTGGGGGCCACCTAAGCAAAGTAAACTCACCGGCATGTTCCTGAAACCAATCCTGTACAATACAAGCACTATGGCAGGACGCATTATCTTGTTGAAAGTAGTCATCGCCGTTGGGATAAACCATCCACATGACAGGATGCACTTGGTCCGCAACGATGTTTGGATATGATGTGCCAGTCAGACGTTGATCAACACGAATTAAAGGGTCAAAAGCATGCCAGAAAAACCTTCTGCAAACCATAACGTTGCCTCCACCAGCTTGAAGGGTTGTAGCAATGCATTTGGGGTCCATGCTTTCGTTCTGTTTCCGCCAAATTCTCACTCGGCCATCGGCATGGTGCAACTGAAAACGTGATTCATCGGACCACATAATTTGTTTCCAATTATCGACTGTCCAATCCTTGTGCTCCTGTGCGAACTGGAGACGGTTTTCTCTTGTTAACTGGAGACAGCAAAGGTGTTCGAACAGGCCTTCGGCTGCTATATCCCATCCGATACAGTGTACGCCGAACAGTGCGTGTAATGATCATTTGAGGGGATCTTTGATTAAGATGGTCTGTAATTTGCTGCACTGTTGCCCTTCTGTTGTCTGTTACCAGTCTGGACACCCTCCGTTCCGCCCGAGCAGTCACTAGTCGATGACGACCACACGTTGCACGTAGAGACCCAGTTTTTTGGCTGACAGTCCAGTCTTTAAACACTTAAACAACAGCTGCTCTGGAACATTTCACGAATGCGGCGGTTTCGGTGATGCTCGCTCCATGGCTCCGAACTCCTACAATCATCCCACGTTGAAAGTCCGTCAAATTGCATTTTTTACCCATCTCGTCAGCCAAAAATCACTTCTACTATTGTCGCAAGCACAAAGCTTTCCCTTTTTATACTAGCCTCGCCCTCTGGCGGCAACAGCGTGCAGCCATAGCTCATTTGCTTAAAACTGTGAGGGGGTCATAATCAAGTGGCCACTCGGTGTATATATGCCATGATTACCCGAACTTAGGGTTTAATTTCTTTTTCATCTGAAGATGAGTTTTAGTAAACTCGAAAGATTTCATGAGTTTATTTGTTCTTATTTTACTGAATTCGTGTGCTATTAAAACCATTGGAGCCTAGCGAGTTTTAGTGTTTCACTAGTATTGGATTCGTTAACGTGCACCGAGGGATTGCTGCCCTGGTTTTGGAAGTAGCAGAATTTTTTTTCACTGAATCTGTCATTTAGACTGAGGAATAGAGTAAGGTACTTGGAACATACGTACGTTGTCGCCAATGGGATGCTCTTCCGCATGTTCTGCTCGAGGAAGTGCAAGGGAAGGAGATGCCGAACGCAATAACAGCACTGCAGAGGTTGAATTTTGATGTAACTTCCACGATCACTCTCCTTTCTCTGCCTTAAAGTCATCAATATATTCCAAAATGATTTTTACAACTGTGACCCTTAATAAAACGGAGCTAGAGAACAAAAATCGGTTTATTGTATATTGAACAGCATGTACCAAAGTTTGTTGGGATAGTAGTAGAGCTCCATATGCGCACCGTTGGTTGCACGACTAACGTCGAGACGGTATTCGACCTCCTGCCATGTTCTCCCGAGCATTCCCTCAGGAATTGTTCTGGTGACAGCTGTAATCCTGTGCTTCAGCTCATCCGGAACCTTTGTGTGGTACAAAATATTCTTCGCATAGCCCCAGAGGAAAATATATGGGAGGGGGGTAAGAGCCGGTGAACGTGAAAGCCAAGGAGTTGGACCATCCCGTCCAATCCATCGCTCCGGAAAGGTTTCGTCAAGAAACTTACGAACACGAAGTGCCCATTGCGGGGGTGCACCGTCCTGCTGGAAGAAGATAGCCCGTTGCAGGCCCTCCAACTGGCGGGTAACAAACACACTTAGCATGTCCAAATAAACATTGGATGTGACTGTATTCTCGGCGAAGAAAAATGGGCCAGTGATGCGGTTGTGCAGGAGACCGCACCAGACGTTAACCTTAGGGCTAGTCACGTTCCATCTCACGGACGGCATGTGGGTTTTCAGACCCCGAATTCTGCAGTTATGCCTGTTGATAACAACACAGACATGAAACGTTGGCTCATCGCTGAATAAAACACGTTTCAGGAAGCCTTCCTCATTATCAGTCCTGTGGAGCATACCAACAGCAAAATCGAAACGTTTCGGTTTATCCCCGGGGTGCAGTGCCTGGGTCAAATGCATTTTGTAGGCAGTCAGGTACAAGCGCTTGTGCAGCACCCTACGTATCGTTGTAGGTGGTAACCCCGACTGCCTGAAAGCCGTACGAATGGACTTCTCTGTACATCGTAGAAAACTGTCGAACACGTTCCGTATCCTCTTCACTTGGGCTTGGCCGGCCATGACTCCTTTTTATGAAGTACACTTCCAGTTTCCACAAACTTCTTGTGCCACTCGCGTATTGAGGGTCTGGGTTGTGGATTACGTGGGTATTTGGTATGGAAATTCCTTCGGACTTGTGTATCTGACTTCGTCCCTATAAACCATGCCACACACTGGGCCTTTTCCTGTGGAGTAACCATCACAGGCTCAGGGTTGTACCTGAAAGTAAACAAAAACCTTTTGCATGCCAATAAAACTTTATGCGTTGCTGTTGCATGTACAAGAAACAGAACTTCGCAATCTTATTTCATTTAGGTTTTATTGACGGTCAAAGTTACAAAGATAATTTTGGAACACCCTGTATTCTTTTGCTATCTGGAGCGGATCATCAAGCCTGCTTGAACAATATGGCCGCTATGTGAAAAGACTAAGTTCGTTGGAATGATGCGGATGAGCTCCTCCGTAAGCTTCACTCTCTTATTTGGGACAATTAAAGATCAAACATGTTTACTCTGGTTAACAGAAAACCATGTATGACTGCAAACAAAATTCTAAGAACTTGACTGTCCCCAAGGATTACATACCATTTACTATCTCGTGAATTGCGGTGACGAAAAAAGAGAACACGAAACATGTGTTTCACATTTTTTTCAACTCACGGCCGTTTCGTCATGTTTGTAGAACTTTTTAAACCAGATTTTTCTACAATTCTTCATATCGGTGACCGCGAAACGCAGGTATATTCTCTTATGCGTTTCAAAATGGCTGGCAGCCAAATAAAGGTCTCTTATGCATTGTTCAGATTGGTGATAACATCCTTGCCAGACAGAACTGTCCACTTTCGTAGGTGACCGCAGAATGGGAGTGACCGCCATCACAGGTTTCATTGTACCTTTATTTTAGTGTGTAACTTTTTTATTTTATTTTAATTGGCGTACTAAGCAAATTTTGTTAGGTGCAAATGTGTTTTTAGGCCAAAATTACAAACTTCGCTATTTAACTAATATTTTGGCTATAGAACGATGCTTGCAAGCTTCCTATTAATTAGCTAAAACGGTTAACTCTTCATTTTGTTTCATTGTTTTATTACTTTGGAAATGTTGATATTTTCTTCTCGTATTTTTCAGAAAATGCTGGTCTTTAATCCAAGAAAACGAATCAGTGCCAAGGACAGCCTTTCCCATGAGTACTTTAAAGATCTAGTGCTTCATCCACCAGTGTATATGTCTAAGCTTTTAAAAAAGAAATCCACAGTTTCTGTAGGTACGAAGCCGGGAACTAGTGACACTTCATCACAAAAATAAATTAGGACTTTTTTATGAATTTAGGAGCAACTCTGTGTCAAGAAATATATATATATATATCCACTTCCCTGTACTGATGCTTTTGTACAGGTAAAGGAACTGAATAATATATCAATGAACAGTTGAATTTGTGTACATTGTCCGTGGAATATTAGCTTATTTAATTATTCAGGTTTAACTGGAATGTCGTATGACCACTGCAGCATAAATTATGCGTTGGAAAATGGATTCTCTCTGCAGGAATGGTTTTGCAAAAAACTGTATTTTAACTTATGCACAGATGAAACCAATATGCACAGTGCCAATAGTTCTGAAATTTTATAATACTATATTTTTAATTAAGTAAAAATTGTTCTTACAAACTGGTGATTCAACATTTGCCTCAGAACAACTGAGAGTCATTGAAGGAATCGTTTGTTTGGGAATAAAAATTCTTATAATTGACAAAGAGCCAAAAAAATGTTTTCTTTAATTATTTAAAAACGGCACGAATAATATGCAGGTGCTTTGAATAACGAAAGTAATTTGTACTGCAAAATTGTCCTTTTGAGAATGTGATAGAAATGTAAATTTGTTATACACTCATTTTTAGTTATATTTTTATGTATGAAAAAAATTGTAAAAAGAATCATTTGATTGATTTTTAATGCAGTCTTTTATAACTGATTTTAATGCTGCAGAATTTAATTTTTAATTGAAAGTGAATTGCTGCCCATTTGTTTGCAGTTGTTATATGTCTCATTCGAAGAGAATCGATAAAAAAAAGACATTTAATTGTGGCCATTGTTTACACATTTGTCTTACCGGTGAGAGCACGAAATAATTACTTGAGTTTTATCTTAATACAGTGTTATTGCTGCGAAAGTTAATTTTTAATTGAAAATGAATTGCTGCCCATTCGTTTGCAGTTATATGTCCCATTCGGAGGGTATCGCAAGAAAAAAAAAAAAAGACATTCAGTAATTATTTTGTGTGTAGTGCAGCAAAAATTTATTATTCAGTGATTAACTGGTGTGCCCTTGTCTATAGTTACCTTATTTGAAGGCAGTTGTTGAAAAAAAAAAACAAAAAAAACATTTGTTGTGGTCTTGTAGTCTTATTGCAGAAAAAATTGATTTCTGATTAAAAATAAACTGGCGGAAATTCGTTCACAGACTTATAGATGGCTTTTTCAGGGGAAAAGCGGAATAATCATTTGACTGTGATCTTAATGCAATCCTATGTCAGTAAAAAGTGGCATTTGATTGAAAATAAATGTTGCATTCTTGTTTACAGTTACATATTAATGCATGTTATACGAGGAAAACACGGAATAATCACTTGACTATGATATATACGTTCGTGATATAACTGCGTTGCAAATCTATCACGATTTTTTATGCAGTTATAATCAAAGAGGTTAGAATATTTCTGGAGATGCCTGGTCTCTTAACCGTGAAGCTGCAAGGTATGGGAATTTGACGTTGTTAACATGATATTTATGTAATTTCAACTGTGTATATTTTAGAATTGCGTGGTTTTTGGTTGCAGAAACCGTGTTAATATCAAACCGGAATGAATTATACTTATTACACGAGTATAGTTTTCAATTTTAACGTTATGTTTTGTTTAGAATTCACACTAACGTTCGTGTATTTCAATTTAAAATAAAAATGGAAAAGAGCCTCAAAATACTTAAGAATTTTATGAATCCAGCATTTTCTCACACTCATCGGCAGCAAGTTACGATGCAAAATTAGAAACATTAGTGTCGAACGAAAGAACGAGGTTCGGCCAACACAAAATGCATTGCAATAGCCTTGGAAACCACCAGCTTTCCCACACTTTGACTGCCGTCGCTCGCGGTCATAGGCTTCACGCACAGTAGTACTGCTCGATTAACAATTACATCTCCAGATATCTTATTCTAACCTCCTTGGTTATAATGTCACGAACTGAGTTAAATATCAATGGCAATGCATTTATATTTTATGAACTCCAATCAAAACTACAAAAAAAAGAACACTCTTAAAAAAATTTTTTCCTCCATTCTGATTATTTATTACAGGTGCGTCATCCCATCTTCCTTGTCTGCTATATACGTATAAGAATATGAATTGAATAACATCCAGACGAAATTTCGGAAAACCAATTGTTTATAAGAATGATATATAAGTACCGTACAAAGCAGGCTCCTTTAACAGGTACACGCTTTTTTCATTATCTGTGATTGGCTGATTAGAAGGACTTCCTAATTGTTTTAATTACTAGCAATTGTGTCATCGCACTTTAATTGCTGCCTCATCGCCAAATCCTTGACCAAAGTTACAGGTAGCCATTGTACGATATTTCAAAGAAACAGATTCTCAACTCCATCAGCAGTTGTAGAACAAACCTGAAGAAGCACATCCTAAGGATAAGAAATATCAACCTCTTTCCCTTCACGAATATTCGCGGTCCTTCTTATTGTTGTCTGTAGTCGACAGACCTGCACAGCAATCGGTTTTGATAAACCTTAACGGTCCATTGATTGGCCTTCAGGTGCGAGCAGCCAGAGTTGGAAACAAGTCAAAAATTTTAGACCCTGACCCGACCGTCACATAGTTAGACCCGACCCGGATCCGACCGTCACGTAATTGGACCCGTCCGTCACGTGATTGGACCCGACCCGGACAAATCTGCTTTGAGCTATAAACTCGAACATATCATCATTGTGAATCATTATCAATACACTGCTGGATGAAGGTCTCCCCAAATTTCTTCCACAACGGACTGTCATGGGCCAGTCTCCTCCATCCACCCATCTCCCACATGGTCTTCTTCTGGATCTTTTCCTGTCCTTTGGAATCCAGTCTAAAATTTCATTTCTTCATCGGTGGTCCGTTCTCCTTGCAATATGTCCAGCCCATTGCCATTTCAGGGATTTTACTCTGATCGTGATGTCTTCCACTCTTGTTATTTTCCTTATCCACGAGTTCCTCTTTTTACATTTCTTGGTTGTACCAAACATGCTCCTTTCAATTGTGTGGTCTTTGTACGTCTTTTTTAGTTAAAGTCCACGTCTCTGATCCGTACGTTAGCACTGGAAAGATGCATTGATTAAACACTTTTCTTTTAAGACATAATGGCATGTTGCTCTCAAAAATTGTACCGTTTCTTCCAAAAACTCTCCAACGAAGTTTTATACGCCAATTAATTTCATCAATATGACACTCGCTTGATATCAGCTGCCCGAAGTAAATGTAGAAATTGGTGATTATCTCCAGCTTTTCCCTATCAACTGATTAATGTTCATTCCTTGTAAAAGCATTGTAAATACGTCACTTTTGCCTTCTGAAAGTTCATTTTTAATCCCTGTTTCTTTACCCTTCACAACAAGTTCCTGGATAATTCTCTGCAGCTGTAAAGTATTATTTCAAAGACATCTGAAGGGTTCTTTTCAATATTGTTTTTTTCTATTCAAAAATAAAACTGAGTCAAAATTGGGTCAGGAGCACCTTGACCCGACCCGTTTGACCCGCAAGAAATTGTCGACCCGGTGAACCGTTTCCATCTCTGCTAGCAGCATCTGCTGTTAAGGTACGATCATTGACTTACGGTAAAATTTAACGTGCGTCGTGTTATTCCATTTTCTTTCACATGGTTAAATTGTATGTAGGGCAGCACGAGGATTCAGAAATAAAAAACAACACAAACAGCGGCATGAGCCTTGTAAATAACCCTTGACATGTAGAAGCATCAAAGCCAGTACTGCATGCAATTTATGTATAGAAAATATGAATTCAGTCTTGATATTTGTTCACCAGTCCTTGCAATACTGGATTTCTAAATTCTGAAACAACCACGAATAAATTATCACTAGATCACGTAAAAGGCGCAAAAACTCCGAAGAGATACATTGTTCAGGTTTTATAAATAGTTGGCCACACGAACCAAAGTTATTTACATCGCTTATATGCCATAACTAATGAGTTTAGTAATAGTTTTGTGTGTGTTTTTTATGCTTCATTTTGCAAAAATTATTTGGAAATCATCTTCCATTGTCTTTCTTCTAAACAGCCCACTATTGATAAATGACCCACAGCATTTCTTTCCATTGGTTTCAATTTTTGGCCTTTGACGTTAAAGTTCTGTCGTCAGATGTTCTTCTACAGAAAGTGGCTTGGTCTCTGAATGGGCATGCCTTTATAAACTCTCCAGGGATTGCGCTTTAGCGATCAAGGATATTTTCGTATCTGAGTAGCGATATTGTTGAAGGCACAAAATACTTGATACTGCGCATCACAAGAATGGGAATAATTTTAACCTTACCTTCCTACGCAAGAAATTTGTTGAGCTTTCTGCAAGTAGATCTTTCTCACTTTGCTTTGATGCCAGTCCTAGCAGTTCTTTTTATACACTGTTGAAGTTAAAAATTTTGCCTGTGGAAGTGGAAAGCTGTTATTTACGCTCTTGTAGTCGACGTGGGCCGACAGTGAAAAAGGAAATCCCTGTTGGGAAGCTTCATATTAAGAACGGAGTGCCTGGCATCTCGCTTATAGGAAGTTACCATGTGAGGATTTAGTGCGCCAAAGATGTGGTCTCCGAAATATGCCAAACCTGGACATGAAGTTACAGCTTGTTCTGCATCCCCGTCTCGTAATGGAGGACAGTCTGATATCTTTAAGGACAGTGCGGACTGCGGAACAAGTTTTTGTGTCTGACCACTAACCAGGGAAAATAGTGTGTACCTAAAGGTTTGGAACAACTTCCTGTGTACAGTGCAAGATAATAAGAGACAAGGATCTTAAAGCCGTGAAGAAGCAAATAGTTCGAAGTTCTGTGCACGTTTCTATGGATAATGCTGTTGTTCTGGGAACGGGTTTATCTTCATGGAACCTGAAAATTTCACTGTTGAAAACTTTATCGCCAAAATAGGAACAAATGGGAGTAAAATTTACCTTGTCTAGTGGCAAAAAATTGCTTCGCTTTTGATAAAACTTGGAATCTTGACTGCCCGAAATCAATGGCTCAGTACAGGGCATGAAGAGATTACGCACTTCAAATTCTAATACTGCCGATTAAATATAGTCTTTTTTCTGGAGTGAAATAAGTGTAACCACGCGGGTTCAGCCGATTTTCCGAATGGCCGTCTGTAAGTACTATTTGTGCAAAGGCACTGTTTGAATCAAATATCGCCACTATATCAAGAAATTCTAATAAAGACACAAAAACTCTTTATTTTCCTATGTGTGGGATCTAGCGTCCATTTTCCAACCTTTTGGGTGAATTTTTTCTCTGGATAAATATCCTATCCAATGATGTGAACTAATTGGATTCGGGACATCATCCCAGCCAGATGTCTTGGCCACAAACACACACACAGTGATATGAATTAAAACATTTTTTGTTATATTTTGGCTTTTGAGGTATTCAAGTGATTCTTCAGTGTTTTAAAGCGGTTCCTAGCATAGCCTGTTTCGTTGTTCTATGTTATTCAAATCTTTAGGTTTATTATGCGTTTGGTGACCATATCATATGTTAAAATGTTTGAAGGATGCATTTCTCATGTCCTCTTAAAGAGACGATGGTTTGCCATTTCTGAATATGTAGCTGGTTTTTCAAAACCAATTAGAGACTGCTCCTTTTTTTCGTACCTTGCTTTTAGGATTTCCACTATTTTTAGTATTTTTACCAAATAGTTGAATTACTTGACCACTTTTATGTTTTTTATCATTTAGGATAATGGCACCTGGATTCAAGTAACTCTTTCTCATTAAAATGTTGTGGGTTTTTTCTTCAGTACAGAATTCTCTTCCTAGACATAGAAATGTGTATTTCTTTGGTTTTAGATTCCTCCATTCCGTAAAGATGTTGACCGTAAATTACAAATACGCCACTCAACCTCGTTTTGCATTCTCAAAGAGAACTACTACCACTGAACTTTCTGATGCTGTAAGCATGTTTTAAAAAAATCTAACTCAAATTTAGATCGTTCAGCAATTTTTCATGTTCTTTAGTAAATACCAGGTTGACTGAGGTATTGTGTCCACAAACTTAATTTAGTGGACTTTACCTTTTTTAGATATACATTACCGCCATTTAGAAAAAACTGGGAAATAATTGTCACACTTAGCTGCATCGGATCCGAAAAGAAATTTCTATAGTCTCGTATAGGAAAAGGGAGGTATCCTAACCAACACAAACGAGGATTTATATTGCTACCAACCAAGCGCTGACCCAGAAAAGGCTTGCAACGTCTTAAGCATGCATTTTGCTGTCTGATGCGATTTCTTTTTTTTTTTACCAGTTTTGCGTCTAGTAGCAGAGATATTGCACCTACAGACAAAGAATTAACATCTTTATCATGTTTCGTTTAGCCAATAAAAAAATCAGTTAAATTTTTAGGAATATATATAACTTTGTACGTGTGCACAGTCAGATCTGCGCTGATAGATGAATATGCAAGTCGAACTTCAAAAACTTATACGTGCTCAGTGTTTTCTATGTTATCCAAAAATGTTTTTTATATCCAACTTTTACTATCCAGAGGCGAACAGAACACTGTAATTGAGAAGGAAATCTTGTTTACCAGAAGCGGCTACGGAAAATTTTGTTTCAATTCGAGCTCTAGACGCGAATATATTTTCTCCATAAATTTAAGCAGACAAAGCTTTAAATACAGAGGGGAGTCTAAAAGTTTTGCAATATTTAGATCACTTTATGTCTTCATACGTACCCTTACGACAAAAGCTGACTAGCATTCAAAGTATACGCCACCGTGTTGCACCGTTTTTAGCCATCTGTCTGCCAGTTCTTGAATTCCGCAGCGGTACTAGTTCTTGTCCTTCCAGACCAAGAACTCCTTCAACCCAGCTGCCACCTCCTCCTGGTTGTTGAAGTGCTGCCCGCGAAGGAAGTGGGCCATGGATCGGAACAGGTAATAATCGGATGGGGCAAGATCCGGACTATATGCTGGGTGTGGCATCAGTTCGATGCGCTCAAGTTCCTGGAGTTTTACCCGGGTCGTTCGCGCAGTATGAGGCCGAGCGTTGTCCTGCTGTATGAGAGCACGCTTTCTGTTCGCCACTGCCGGGTACTTCTCCACTAAAACGGCATACATTCTCTACAGCTGTTCAGAGTAAATTCGCAATAATCGTACCACCGTCTGGAACAAATTCGTACTGGATTATCCCCACGGAATTCCACCAGACGCAGAGCATCACCTTGTGCTCGAAGCGCCCACGTTTGGCAACAGGTTCAGGAAGCTGTCCCGGGCTCAACCATTGCATATGTTTTGTTAGGATTACGGAAATAGACCCACTTTTCATCGCACGTAACAATTTTCTTGATGAAACTTACACTGCGCGGGTTTTCTAGAAGTTTCGTGCACACTTCCACTCGGCGGTTTGTTTCAGCTGGCGTCAGTTCGTGAGAGACAATGCGGCAGCTCCTGTAGACCGTACAGAGGTCCTGAAGGTGACGAACCACGGTGGTCTGTGCCATGCCCAGCTCGCCTGATAATCTTTGAGTGCTGGTTGTCGGATTTGCCTCTACGGCCTGGCGCACTACCTCCGAATCCACGGTTCGCGGCCAACCTGACCTTCGCTGATCGTCGAGGTGTCTGTCACCTGAGCAAAATTTCTTAAACCATCTGGTTGTGGTGCTGTGGTACACGGAACCTTCCCCTTTCTCATGACAAATGTTTCGTGTTGCGTGAGCAGCGTTATGACCGAGTTCAAACCTGTAAAGCAAAAGTTCCCTAATTAGCCGGTTGTGGCTGTTCATCTTTTTAGGCGTCCCAGCCAGAGACAGAATGACGACATGCAATGCTGTTCACAGCAACGACTACAACTTTAGATCCCTTTCGACTGACTGCAGTGCGCGACTTGAACTAGTTTAAACACGTGACATACCCACCGCAGCACATGCATTTATGCAAATATTGCAAAACTTTCAACTCACCTTCTGTACATTAACAAAAAGAAACGTGATAAAGCCATTTCACACATATTTCACTGCTGCATGTCGTACAACAAACACAACAGAAGAAAATGTGCCTATGTTTTAGTTTAATTTCGTGAAACAAAGCTGAATGGCTTCTTCAAGTGACTTGTAGGTGTGTGAGGCAATGTTGCATCACAAGTACAGTATAATACAAATTAACTGAATGGTGTTATATACAAAAGAGTTATTGGCTAAAGATTCAATAGTGTGATGAGTGAGGCGGATGAAAGTAAAACCTCTATACTTATCCAGTTCTTGATTTTCATGGAGGAATTCTGCCTCCGTACGCCAATTCTCTTCAACCTCATCTTTCCGTTGAGCAATCCATTGTGCAAGGTTAATTATGAGGAACTGGGAAATGGAGGTTGAAGCAGCGTGCATTTATAAAAATGTTTCAAGATGTTGAAGGAAAAGATACTTATTGATTTTAGTATCATGTACGGTACTACATTGTAGGGTGCATCACTCAAATTTGAGAATCCGTGAAGGTGTTTCGTAAGTATTCAGAATCTGAACGGCCAAAGAATGTGTTAATCTTAGCATGTACATTTTGTGTGAATGTATTATGACTGTTGTGCTGGTATAGCTGTATTAGAAGTTTCTTTTTTGTTATCGAGACTCGTTGATGTTTTGTGTGTGAATACTATTTTTGTACAGAATATATATCGTACCTCATGTATCTTTGCAAAAGTACTTTTTGAAAATGTTGGTTGACTCAGTCAGCCAGTGGACAATGCACTGTAAAAATGAACGATGTATTTGCCTATTTATGAACAAGCAGATGTAGTTTACAGAACAGTGAACTGTGTTATATGCATAGTACTATTTCATTTTGAGGGTTATATCGATGTGCAGGTATATGTTCTTTGTTGATGAGTAGCGAACTGTATGATGGCGGAATTCTACAAGGTAGCATCAATTGATACGTTAGTACGATGAAAATGGTGCACAGTAAGTTGCCATTATTATTCTAAAGAACTCTACAAAAAAAAATTTGTTTTACATATAATTTAACGTGCCAGAAACAGATGTATATTTTTTCATGCTTTCCTTTGTTTTATAAAATTTTTACTTTATTTGAGGAAGCTATTTCTTTCACAACCAAAAAAAAAAAAAATATTTTTTTTTTTTGTGCAACAGCTAAACTTTATCATATTAAGATAAAACTCTGGTTTCCATGAATTTCTCGAGGTACTGAAACAAAAAACTTCATATCTGTAAGAGAATGCTTTCCGTTTTTATTTCACTTACGCTTCAAGCACTCGAGGCATTTGATGGCAACAGACCTAAGAAAAAAAATATCTTCAGTAAGTTCTGAGTTTTTATGTTCTCAAAATATTCCACCAGCAGCTAAGATGTATTGCTGACCTTGTAGCAAAATTTCGGAGAGTCTTCTCATGACAGGGCTGCCAGCCTATCACACCCAAGAAAATAGTTGCTTTAGTAGCCACTAATGTTAAAAATAGTAGCCTAAATAGCAGCCTTAACAAACAAAAAATTAACCTGATACAAACTTTGGAATTAGAAAACACTTTCTTCTGTCGTTGTTCTGGAGATCAGATGTTCTCATCTGAATGAAGCCAGTACAGAGAGCTTTCTTCTGCTTTTGTGGTTGGTGAAAAAATATAAGATTTCCCAAGTGTTGAAAAAAAATGTGTATTTCTTCTTTCAAAAGTCATAGTTGTGTTCTTTCAGTGTAATGATGACTACTTGTTTTGTTCCGTAGGCATAGTTCTCTGATATGAGCTATATCAAGAATCTTATTCCAATAGATAATCAATCTCGGTCGTATTCCAAACAGAAAAACGGGACACTTTTTCGGCGGAATATCTTGATTTGTGTAGGTTGTTCCTCCAATCACACGTGGGTTTAGTCTATACTTGCCATTGACTTTACCACGTGATACTTGTAGTAGAGCAGAAAGCAATGAACTGAACAAGGCATATTGATATCGACATGTACATATCGATATCAAAGTTGATATTCAAGTGGATCGATATTAAAATTGATGTTATACAAGCACATCGATATATGCAACACAAATTACGTTTTTTAGAAAATAGTAGCCTTACAATTAAAATAGTTCAGTGTTTTTTCTGAAAATAGTTGCTTTTGGCTGGGTTTTTTTTTTCTTTTTAGGAAATAGTAGCTATAGTCAGTCGCCTGTCATCAAAAATAACAGCAATAGTCACCTATTAGTCGCCACTGGCAGCTCTGCATGATATGTCTATCTGGTAATGCGGCAGTTCTTCCAAACGTATTCTGATAGTGTGAAACTGTTTTCCTAATACTTTCGTGTAGTGTTGAAGTGTTTCCGAACCAGTTATGTTACTGTGAAAGTATTTCCAAACGTGTTATATAGGTTTTCCACATATATTCCGATTGCCTACCATCCCGTGGTTTTCGCGTCAGTGTGTTTCTTTATGTGAACACTACCTAACTTGATTTTCAGGCAAATGCATGAAAATCAAGTTAGGTAGTGTTTCATTTCTACGCGGCTGACACAATAAACGGAACATTTAATGAGCATATTTTGGATGCCCAAGGAACATTTTTAGAAGGCCCACTCGCACCACAAGAGCATGTTCACAGCGTACACACTGAGCCTGTTTTCTCTCTTAAAATCAGACTCATTGTATTCCTTGTCAAAATCTTCTCTTTCCTTTCCAATTGATTATTACCTGTAATTGCTCTAAAGAGTACACTCAGTTATATTATGTCAGTTATAATCATGAAAAACGTCATAGTATTAGAACGCTGAATTCTCAAATACTTTAGTAGTGTACAGTATAATAGTTAATTTTCTTTTGCATGGCATAATACAGGTGTTCTTACTGCTGCACAGTATACTGTTCCATCATCTGTTCGTCTCCGCTTCCTGGACTTAAAACATTGATTCTGAGTACTGTTTACAGTGTCGATTCGAGGACTCATAACAAGGTTTAGTATCATCTTTTGTATAGCCCACTGGGTCTCTAGTGAGGGAAAATAATAGAATATTGGAAGCAGGGCAGGATGCGTTGGCAGAGAAAAGAAAACGTACAGAAAAATTAGTGATAGGAGTATTTGGTTTCCCATTAAGAAAGGAAGTTACAAGCTCACTTAACATACCACATTACTGTCGCAGTGCCACACTTCAAGGCAACTACAACCTCAGAACCTCTGTGCTCATGCCAAAAGGAGGGGGTAACTGCATAGCAAAACACTAAGTACAACCCGTCTGCCTTGAAAAGGGCCGGGTTTTTTTCACCGTTGGTGAAATGCGGTAGGGAAAAAACGCCCCTTTTCAGAGTAATTGGGTGTTGAACAACCTCCATGAGCAACTCATTGGGCTATAAGTAGTCACCGGTCCCTAATTTAGGGCCACTAGTTCCAAGGAAGGAATGAGAACCAGTGCTGTAAGACAAACTTACCGGGATTCGAACCCTGACCCATAATAGTCAGAAATCATCGCTTAGACCACGGGGGTGGGGACTACTTTCATTGCTCATATTTAATGGATCAACCTGGTCATGAGATATATGAGTGAGACTAGCTACAAATCCTGCTAGGATCACCACCACTGACACAGAGAATCTACAGGCTTTTGAGTCAAGTACCACAAACGAAGAAACATATGGAACCTAGAGACTCACGATAGGAAAGTAGGTGTAGACAGAGAGAAGTTAGAACCAGTGGTGTAGTCCTGAAAAAAATTGGCTTGGCGCTGCGAAGATCGGCCAAGGTGTACTGACTCCGGCAGCCATGCGGGGGTGGGGTGAACCTTTGAAATCGAATATACATACCTACATATATACACACTGTCTGGTACCCACTTCACTGGCCATTTTTTAGGTGGTTTTGGTAAACAAAAACTCTACGGATTTGCGGGTAGTCGCCCTGCTAAAAATCGAGAGGGAATAGGGAGAGCAAAACTCGGTTCAGATTGTGTAAAAAAAATATTGATTTCGATGAGCGACGATTGAATAAATACAGTAAAATTTTTAAAAGTCCGATTCAGTTAGGCCTGGCGCCACCAAGCCTTGAAATAAAGTGGCTTTGCGGGGCCTCTCTACTGCACCCCTGGTTAGAACGCCTAGCCACTGGTGCGTCGCGACTAACGTCACACAGTGTCAAAGTACACACTAGCAGTGGGAGAGAGCGAAGGGAACAGAGGGAGGTGATAAACCCCCGGTCCGACGAACGGCTATTTTGCGCAGGATCGATCCTGAGACTTTGGCAGGCAGACGTGCTTAGCACAAGGTCATCCGCGCCTACCGCTAGTTAAATTGTTCATCATTTAATGGATAAACCCGGTCAGGAGGGAACTTGTTTCTAGCGCTACAAATCCCCACCAGCCCTGAATCAACAATCAGCTTGTAGGACTTCCGACCACAGACATTTACACTAGCTACGCATGCAACAGGTTTAGACTTTCAGTAGAGTAGAAAAACGGAAGAATATTAGGTGGAACCTAGAGGCTTATGATATGTCAGTTGGTATATATAGCCACTATTGTGCGCCGCACAAGTGACTGATGTCAGAGTACACATCAGTATTGGGAACTGACGAGGAGACGCCCATATTTTTAAGGGGTCGACGCACGGCGAATATTTGGTGATTCGAACGTATCCGGGGACTTTTCCGTGGCGGCGTGGAACGCTGACTACTTACTAGGCCGTCCGTGGCCCACCGTTAGTTAAATTACCAAATGAGTCAGACACCCACCTGACTCAAACAACCATCTTGTTGGGGCTTCCGCCCACAGAGGTAGTTTTGAGGTCGATTAGCTACGACTGTTACAGGCTTTTGAACCCAGTAAGGAATCAAATGGAAAACATCCTAGAGGCTGAAAACAGGAAATTGGTAGATATAGCTAGTGTGTGCGCCGACAGAAGTCACTAACGTCACAGTACACACCAGTAGTAGGTGGCAGAAAATGAGAATAAACGCCCTTATTTTTAACCAAGGCCCGGCGGCTTAACATGCCCATACGACGCACATTTAGTTAGACCCATCTCAAGACTTCTCCGTGGCAGTCACAAATGTTGACCACTAGGCCATCCATGGCACTCGTTAGTTAAACTGAACTGCCATCATATAATGTTCCCTGAATTGGTCGAAACCCTGATCGCCACCAGAAGAGCATCACGACTGACTCAACAACCGGTCTTGTAGCGGCTTCCGCCTATAACAGGCTTTTGTGCAGAAGTACAGAAACTGAAGATTAAAAGGAGCCTAAAGGCTCCTGATTGAGGACTGACTTCGCACATCAAATCTACACACCAGCGGTAGGAGAGAGACGCACGCCCTTAATTTATAATCGGGGGGTTCGGCAAGTCCATCAGCTTTACGTGTTGATCCGAGCGGTTAGTTAGATGTACTCCGGAATCAATTTCATGCAAGACCCAGCTACGGCCATACAGGCGGTAGAGTCTAGTGACTCACGATCAGATAGTAGATATAGCCACTAGGATGCGTCACAGGAGCAACTGACGTCACACAGCGTCAAAGTACACCCCAGTGAGGAGCAAGAATTGGAGATCCGTCAGCTTTACGTGCTCATCTGTTACGAGCACGTTAAGCCGACGGATCGCTGAATATCCGTATGAAGTTTAACATCACTCAGGATCGAACCGAGGTCCTTTCCTTCGGTAGTCACGAACGTTAACCACTGAGCCCGCCGCAGCTTCCGGTTAGTCGGTGGTGTGTCCTGAAATGCTTGTAGGACTTCTGTCCATAGAGGTTTAGAAAGACTCCCAAGTCAGCTGCGCCTGTGCAGGAGATAAAAAACAGAAGTAGGTAGTCTGTAAGACAATGAGATAACAGTAGATGGAGCCACTAGGATGCGACTGACGTCACATTACACCCTAGTGAGTTATTCGGGAAGGGTGGGTAGAGAAAAGGGCAGATCAGATCATCAGTAGAGGATTTTAGGGAGTGTCTGACCCCAGGTCTTAAACAACCCTTAGAAATAGAAAGCTAGGAGATTTGGGCTAGAGTGCCCGATAGGAAAGTCACACGGAACAGAAGTAAAAAGGGGGAGGAAGACGCCCTTATTTATTACCAGGGGGCCAGTACCCGGGGTTCAACGACTTAACGTGCCAATCCGACGCACGGCGGATATTTACATACATGAGACTGCCGAAGGGGGGAAAAGGCTGAACTTTTTAACCGCATGGGTGAAAAATAAGAACGTACAGAAACCGATTGAATATACGTGACGTGAGCAAGATAAAAAAATTTCACTGAAATTTATTATGTAAATATTAAGCTGGAGCACATCAATGTATTCAAAATACATAATTTTCTTTCTTTCTTCTTTTTTTATCATTTAACAGCAACAGAAGATAAATGTAACAACGCGGAGAAAAAAATTACGATTACCAGCGAAATTTACGCTCCGTTCAACTTCCATTTTAGGAAAGTTTTCCTCCATTTTGAAGCTGCAAAACAAGTATTTATGGAATAAAATTATATTTAACACTACTGGGTAAAAGAAGCATCGGCATGAAAAAAGGATTACGATTACGGGAGAAACCTTCATTCCGTCTAACTTCCGTTTCCGAAAGTCGGAATTCCGCCCACCGACGGAAAACGACCCCACCATCATCACTACCACCACCAATCTCTCCCAAATTTCTGTTCAGTTCGGCATCAGTTTCGGAAACCATCGAAATGACGATGGAAAATGCGGAATTCTTCGAATCCACTGAAGAATCTGGTGCCTGAAGATCACAGGGAAATTTCCGCGCCTACTTCCATTTTCGGAATTTTTCTTCTATTTTCAAGTTGAAATGCAAATATTTATGGAATAAAATTACACTTAACAATAACACTGCGCAGAAGAAACATCGCGAGAAAAAGAAATCACGATTACGGGGGAAATGTTCAATCCTTTAACTTCCGTTTTCGAAAGTTTTGAAAAACGAAATACCATCTCCAGACCAAAAAAAAAAAAAAAAAGACCCTCCCCCAACTAATCCTTCAAAATTTCTCTTCAGTTTTGCATCGATCTCAAGAATAACCAAAATGATGCCAAAAAAAAAGCGGAATTCCGCGAATCCGCGGAAGAATCTCGTGTATGATATTTAGTGGTTCGAGCGTTTGTACCTGCCTGGGATCGAACCTGAGGTTTCTCCGTGGCAGTCACAAACGTTGACCACTAGGCCGAGACAGGGGCAGAAACAGGCACCCTTAATTTCTAACCGAGAGGCCAGTACCCTGGGTCCGTCGGCTTAACGTGCTCGTCCGAGGCACGGCGGATATTCAGCGAATTTTAACATTCGTCACCACCTAGGATCGAACTTGCGTCCTTTCTATCAATAGTCACGACGTTAACTGACTGCAAGTGGGCCATACGGGCCCACTCTAGAATGCCTAAAGACGGTCCTCAAAATGTGAGCTTGGTTTTAGGTCATCTGCTGTGCACAGGCTACAAAGGCTGCAATTTTTTTTTTTTTTTTTTATTTGAGGTTTAACGACCACCGTGAGCAACTCAATGGGCTATAAGCAGTCGCCCGTCCCTAATTTAGGGTCACTGGTTCCAGGGAAGGGAGAGAGCCAGTGCCGTAAGCCAAACACAACATCCACGCCTGACCGGGATTCGAACCCGGACCCCTTACGGACGAATGATCAGAGGCCAACGCAGCTGCAATTTTAAATTCCTAGAGATGGAATCTCAGGAAGCAAAATTTTTCATTCTAAAACCTAAACCTGCAGGCTCTGATCTTTACAGGTTGCATAAAACTAAAGCCACAAAATGTGACTTTCGAAATTTTATCTCTTTATAAACTATTTATCCATCTTGTTCTCAAGTCTGACATTAGTATTTTGGCAACCCTATGCTAGGTAAAGATTGCCCTGCTGGCCAGTAATAGCATTTTTGACTGAAAAAACAAACATGGTTCTCAATCGTTAAAATATCAATTTTTATTAGAATTGAGTAATAGTATTAATGTAATTCAATCTCTATATTAGAACACTTTGATACGGCACTACATGGTAAATATACTGTATTTGAGATTAAAGTAAAACCTATATACATCTGTCCATAATGCTCTGACATCATTCAGTACTTGCAGCACCATCTGCTTATATTCAGTGGCCGAAATCGGAACTAAGCTCACCACAATTGCAGGATGAGTAAAATCAAGGAGAAATACTGGAAAATAAAATAAAGTTAGTAAGATTTCATATGTGGCAACGCACATTGAACAACTGTCTGCGACGTTTGTTCTGTTGCATACGTGTTAAGTTGTGTTTTATTTCATTTTCTTTGCATTGCAGAGTAGTTTCATAAAAAGGAATCAGCGTTATTTTATTTCATAAAAAGGAACAAGTAAAATTGTAAGAAAGTAACTGCAGGCATAGTTTTCATTCACTATGATGGAATTTTTTCTTTGTAGTACAAGATGGAAGATAAAGCTGAAAGAAAACGTCGCTTAAATAGAAAACGGCAATGGCATGCAAACCAATCTTCTAATACTTTGCATAACTTGAACAAAAGTAGAGTTACTTGCGGGCCTATCTGATAGACTGCCCGTTAATAATGAAACTGTTTGTTACAGTTATGTACACTGAAGAGCAATTGAATTAGATAATATCTGTCTGGTAACGGGTAGCACAACCTTTCGCCCTGATGACGGCGGCGATTCATCTCTGCATGGACTCGACAAGACACCGGAAGCGTTGAGAAGCCATACGGATCCATGACCCCTAAACAAGCTCCCACAGTTCACGAAGATTTGATGAAGAAGGGTCAGAGCCTTGAACATCTCTCTCGATGGCATCCTAGATGTGCTCGATGGGATTGAGGTCAGGTGACCTAGCTGGCCAAGGAAGCGAGGTCACGTCAGTGGAGTGTTCATCCAACCCTTCCGATACAATTCGGGAGCGATATCACGGTGCATTGTCTTGTGCAGGATGAGGTCCCCAGTGCTATGTTGAAGGCGCACAAACAGGAGCAAATGGTCGTCGAGGATATCCCGGTAACTTTAACCTGTGAGGGACGATGTCACACGTATCAGGGGTCCCATTTCAGTCCACGTAAACAGTCCCCAGACGAGAATGCCATCCCCACCAGCTTGAAGAGTACCCTGCTGGCAAGAAGGATCCATCGCTTCATGTGGTTTGCGCCGTACTCGTATCCTGCCATCCGCATGTACCAACGTGAATCTCGACTCATCAGTCCAGGCAACATTTTCCCACATCGTCCAGTGGCGATGTTCCCGCGCCCATGCTAATCTTGGCACCCTGTGGTGTGCGGTCGGCCGCGGTACCCTCGTGGGACGATGGCTTCTGTACCCCATAGAGAGGAGATGGTTCTGGATGGTGTGGCTGCTTACACGTTTTTGTACACCAGCGTTAAATTGCCGACGATGACCCCGCCACAGCGCCGCATTTGCATAACACCAGCTGTCTCTAATTCAATTGCTCTTCAGTGTATATGTATCTTACGATTCATGTTATAGCTTTTTCACCTATGCATGGCACGGGCTATGAGCTAGTACGATAAAATATTCATCCACTATAGTTCTGTTTCACATGTTTCAATATATCATCGACTGAGGACAGTAATACTTTACTTATTATTCTACTTTGCTCTATAATTTTACATTGATACAATAGTAACTGCTTACTTTACACAGGTTGAAGTTTTTGAAAGGTAAGTATTCGGTGCTTAGCCTCATGGTTCTGTGCCATGATATCACTTTTAAAATAAGTTACAAAAGACTAGGAAGAGGAATTAAAAACTGTTTAAAGAAAAACAAAAACAAAATAGATTTGACCATCAAAAATGAACTACTTGTCAAAAGAAATACCACTACTAAAATCCTTTAAAAATAAAAAAATAAAACATGCTTGCCCAGTGGAGAACATTCTAGATGACATTGATGTGTTGATAAACCTTCCTCAGTCATATCCCAAACGCGTTTCAACCACTTTAGACGTGCCTTCATCAGTGGTAGCCGATGTAATTGCTGTCATTTTGCTATGTTCTAAATTTGCCGAGTCACTACTGCACTGGTTCTTAAATGCTTTTCACCAGGGGCCACTTTTTTTTTTTCATGGAACTGGGCCTGAGGGTGCGAATACTTAATTTGGTAAACGTAAGTTACGTATCATACTCATATAAACAATGTTTTTACTTTAATATTTATTAAAGGTAATGTGAAAATTTTCAAATGAATGTTACATAGCAGGCAAATGAAAAACATTGAAAAAATTTTAGAAATTAGTTGCCTGTATTAATGTTAAATAACAAACACAATATTTTAAATTTAGATTGTCGTCGTCAAGAAATTAATGAGAATACTGAGAGTGATGTCCTTCTGCAATATGTTTAAAATCTGGAGTATAAGTTGTGGTCAACAAAAATAAATCAAACAAAAATATCTATACTGTTTTATATTATAAATATTAGTAAAAAAATCTTTTTTTTTTTTCCACGTGTGGATTTTATACATTTCTTTTTGGTTTAATTTTTTACTGAAGGCCAGACTGACACTCTTTGCAGGCCGCCTATTGAGAACCAGTGCACTACCATCTTTCATGCCATGACGATGAGCATGTGAATGTTCTGCACATCTACTTCTTCTGGAGTTCATTAGCAAGCATTATTTTTACAATATTTTAGTATCTTTCAGAGGTGTTTCTTTTGACAAGTAGTTCGTTTCTCCATTTTGTTTTTAAACAGTTTTTAATTCCACTTCCTAAGCTTTTGTAACTTATTTTAAAAGTAGTGTCATGGCACAGAACCACGAGGCTAAGCATCAAATACTTACCTTTCAAGAACTTCAACTTGTACAAGGTAAGCAGTTACTATTGTATCAAAGTTTCTATATCATAGAACAGCACAATAATATGTAAATTATTGCCGTCCTCAGTCAAGACCATAACGATATATTGAAATGTAACTATAGAATGAATATTGTACAATACTTTCATTGAAAATGCAACTAATAGTTTTCTCTGTGACAGGAAAATAAAATTTTGAAAAATGCGTATAAGTTATTGAATATGTGAACTTAAGCTTATTTGTAATCTGAATTTCCCCGAATGCTGCCTATGGTATGCTTATGTATTATACATTGCTTTTGTGATTAGGACTGCATAAAGATTATGCAAGCCTCTGATAACGAACATTTTTAGGTTTACATTAGTCAAATGATCTGCTGTAATCCTGTCAAAAGTATGGGAACTGTAATCCTAGAAGTCCAAGTATCTCAATACTCAGATATTTGGAACTTCTTTGTCCTGGGTGGTGTAACGGTTAGCGTACTCAAACGGCAATCGGGAGATGTGGACTCTTTTCCCACTCCAGGGTGATGAAATTTTCAAGTTTTCTGAATGACGGATATTACGTGAGAACAGTAAAAATACAGTCAATTCACAGATGTCTGATTGCTGTGTTAATTGTCATAACTGTAATCCTGTTAAATTAGCAAATCTCACAAATTCTGATTTTCAATTAACCCATGGAACCTTTATTTACCATTTTGTTTATTGACTACACATTCCTCTGTTATTCCCATTCAGGGCCATAGCCAGGGGAAAGCCAGGCTGAGCAGTGCCCGACCTAGTGACTCACACTACAGTCCAGTACCCGACCTCCTTTATATTCTTTGCTTGATCTCGATCAGCAGCCACCCTTCCCAGCTCTTCTATCTGGCTATGGGCCTGTTCCCATTTTATTTGTAAACTTCACTGCAAAGCAGAAAGGGGGAAAGTTTTTTTTTCCATATAGTGTCACTTAATGGCATCTTTAAAAAATAGTGGAAGAAGGAAAAGTGAAAAAATGTACTTCAACTGTTTAATCATTTTAGTGACTTTATTTTTTCAAAAATAATACATTAAAAATTGGATGATATGTATGGTTAAAATCAAGAGCCTCTAGAAATGGCAGCCTCCTTGCTCACTGGTGTTCTTTCTAGAGCATTTTTACTGGGTGGCCCACCCAGCTAAAATTCCTTTAATGAACCCTTACACAATGCACATAATAGTAAGAGTGGAACACTTATTCCCACAGGGGCACATCCAGAAATTCGGAATGGAGGGGAGGGGTCCCGGCTCTGCAGGTAAAAATGCTCATGTATGTGTACTTACACAACGTGATTGTTATAATAAATATTTTGATCTGTGAAAGAATTTAATACACTGTATTCATGAATTATCCAGCTGCAAATGGTGTTTTCATTATTGTTTTTACTTTTAATAAAAATACATATTTCAGAAAAGGAGTTAACCATAAATGTAATTATTTTATCTATTGCTATATTATAGCTTCAGAGAATGAATTTTATAACAAATTCTATAATGTGTGATTTCAGCAATTATGAAAGTTGAAATTCACCAATTAGGAAAATTGGAGAACAATTAGAGGGTTAGGAATCTCTGGTGTCGGACACTGATGGTGTCAGAATCATATCACAAAACACTTGGCCTCATGGGGTGCTCCTGTATTCCCACATACACAATAAAAATTGATGAAAACTGGATTAGCAAATACTAATTTCTTTTTTCATTTATGTAAAATTTTCTATTGTTGTTTATCATGTTATATTAATGCCTACCACGCCACTAAAGATGTTTAATAAGAATAATAATGCTAAGCAAAACGACATCCTTTTATTCTTCTTGATTGGAAAAGGGGGTCATTAAAAGTACCATCCAGCTGCTAAAAATTATTACCCAGTTTTAAAAAAAATAATCTAGGGAGAACACTGCTTCTGCTAAAAGGCCACTCCTGCCTAAAAATAAATATCTGAAGCAGTGTAACCACAGACTTTTACCTGAAATCAGTAGATCAGATTTTTTTTTTGCTTGAGATATGAACCACCTCACAAATGTAATGTAGTATTCGATGTAAACTCGATACGAAGGAACACTTAAATCTACTGGTATGTCAAACCAGTACTCTTATCAGTACTCCAAAAGCTACTATTAAACAGGAATGAAAATTCAAACCAATATAATCCTGAGTCGCTTTTTTTATAATATATTACTGGTGATCAGCTTTATAAAATAATGCAGATTATTAAAACTAATGTTGGCATAAATAATCATGGTATTTGCCTTTTAAATGTAAACACAACTGGATCTGTCCCACTTGTCTTTCTAAAAACAAAGAATTATATGCTTACACTTCTTACTCAACGATACCCAAATGTTCCCAAAGTACACGAAATAAGTGGTAAACTTGAAAAAGTATCATTAATAGAAATATCGTTTTATAGACATCTTCTTGATATTCTGTGTTTTTTAAAAAACAACTAGGAAAAATCATTGTATAATAGACTAATTACCTATTACCAGAATGAAAAATATAAAACTATATTTTATAACAACCAGTACAAATTTGAAAAAAAATTATGGGTAACAAGTCTTTAATTTTAGTCTCAGTTAGCTTTTTTCTTTTCAGACCAATTCTGAGGTGAGTCTTGTCCATTGGATCAGTAGGTGGTGAGTACTGAAATAATGCAGACATTCTTAGACAGTATGTCCCCGAGTGTAGGTGGTCTCAAAACAGAAATAGATTACGAAAATCCATCAGTAGAGTAGATTATGAAAATCCATCAGTAGGCAGGAGTCAAATTCAGTAGTTCTACTGATAAAGCAGTACAATGGCAACATCGGTGTGATGCATTCCTGTGTGGGTGAGGAAACTGACAAAAAGTTAAACCTACTATGTTTACACTTCCATTAGTGCCTTTAGAGACTTTCTGAAAATGGTGTCTGCAGACCAAGTTTCATAACTCTGGAAATCATCTAGAAGTCATCTATGAAATCTGAGCTTCCATTGACTGCCCTTCCGAAAATAATTAAGCCACAATACAGATCATGAAGTATAAGAGTTTTTGGGTATCTAGCAACAAATTACATTTCAAAATCTGTGCACTGATATTAACAATGGTGCTGTTTTGTGGTCATTGTAAAGAGCGAAGAGTAGGTTATAAATTTATAAAACACTGTGCACCCGAATATGTTTATTTGGACGCCAGTTTTTATATGCTGTGTATCAGGTCTTCAAGTCCATTGATAGCTAAATATTTGTGGAAACTTTTAGGTACAAAATGTTTAATGGCCTAATGAATCCTGGTGCTTTTGCAGTTCATGGTAAACTATGTATCTTGGTAAACAATGCATTCCTTCGCTATGAACGTAATACAGTTTCGTTTGTATTCATGCACAGATTGCAACTGTGATCATGCTTTATGATATGAATAGTCGTTAAGTAACAGTGGACCAATGGTTGATAACTCGTTAATGATTCAACTATATATTCATGTATTCTTGATGCTTCTTTGTCAGTCTATATATATAGTTGTAATCATATAGTGTTCCTTGTTACAAATCAACCACTACCTCCATACAGCATGATATTATGGGTTGGACTTTATACATGACCTGCCGTTTATACACTTATATTTTTGTAGTCATTGTTATCCATTATATACTTTTCATGAAATCTTTAGTTTTAATAAAGGTATTAAAAATCTGAATCTGCTTTATTTCTTACTAGTCGTTTTTATGCACACGCTAATCACAAAAGAAATGCAAAAAATGTGTAGTTATTTTTAGTTGTTCATTTAATAAATATATAGGTTTTTACTCTTGAACGGTCATTTTGTTTGTCTGCTAAAAATAAACTTTTTTCTGTCTTGTTTGTTTGCTGAAGTAAGTTAGCCGAGACTGGAGAAATAACAGTGACTATGCAAACTGGAGTTATCGCCTATTTAACACACTCGCTGCTGCCGTGTTATTTTAACGGCAAGCATGTTGTGCTGGTAGGAAACCCGGGCAAATCTCTGCCACAAGGCATCACCACAGATGAGCTTCTATGCATTTGGATCAACCTAGCCGTGTTCGGATATCATAGCTTTCCACGACTCCGCTATTCTAAAATATGAGAAAATTTATGCGTAATTGATATTTGTGATTATAACCTTCAGTAACTCTAGGGATATAAACACGTCTACAGCATGATATCAGGATATCTCAATATCCATATGAACATCAACGTGAATATCCTGTTGATGGTAACCAATAAATTGTAAAATTCTTCAGTCGCAAAAAGATTGAAAAATTCGATTGGTTCAATACCTGTCTGATATCAATTTCCAGTCCTAGAACACTAGTGAACAGAATTATTCTCATGATGTTGAGAACATCATACCAATGTGCAGCTAAAATCTGTTGAGGTGGAGTATGAGAGTGAACGTCGCATTCTTCATTTCCACTGCTGGTGATGCTACAGCTTCTAAAAGAACACGTTTCTGCATATGATGACAAATTATTGGGATCGTCTATTTCCACGGCAGGATGTGCCCACCAATGAAAATTTGGTTGAGAGAGACTGGAGAGCCTGTCTGAATATATCCATTGTTTCCACAAAACTAAGCACTGAAGTCAATATGAAATCCCTTTAGTGTCCTCAATAAGCAGCCTTCTTACGTATGAACTCTAAGTAGCAAATGCTTTTTATTGACACTCAAGCATTTATTTATTGATAGTTCCTTTCACCGCAAAACCAGTGACATTCAAACGAAAATAAACATTGCAGTGAAAAGCTAATGCTGTGTTAAATCTATGGGGAGTCAACTTACTTTCCCTTTTCTAAACCATGTGGGGAAAAAATCCACTATCTCAAAACTGCAGTCATTTTTAAACAGTTGGATACTCTTTCTCAGTGCCAGTAACAAAACAGATACCACTCTTCAAGTGCCAAAGGTTTTAGGAAGGGAAATATGAAGCCACAATTACGTCGCCATTTGGCGGCGTCAACACCTGGGCTAAGAATTGTATGACGCTGTCTCGGCAGTGAAAATGTTAAATGCTTCTGTGTGACTGATACTTCAAGTGTGAAGTTGAAAGCACTGATACCCCACTTAAATCTGATGTTCAGTTGCATTAGGGTGAGTGCAAATCTGAATAACTAAAGAATTAAATTCTCTTTGAGAAGATTTTTATTTTGGGGCTTAACCACCACTATGAACCCATCCCTGATTTAGAGCCATTGGTTCCAGGGAAAGGACAGAGCCAGCACCGTACAACAAGCACATCAACCATGCATCATCCAAAATTCGAACCCGGGCCCAGCTCAGACAACTAGCCCAAAACTACCACGTGCGACTATACAGCCACTGGTGTGGTGAGAAATTTTTACAATGGGCACAAAGATGCTTGTAAACTCCCTTCAAAAATTGATTAAGTTGTATCATTTTGCCTCCACACACACACACACAGCTGGAATAAGTAAGATACTTGAATATATACAGTGGAAAGATATTACAAATGTGGAATAACTGCTGTACAATTGTTACCTCATAAATAGTGAAATTCTACAGTGATCGTAAAGTTCCCGAACCCTGAATTTAAAAAATTATTGCGCATGCTGTAAGCAAAAGTTCAACCAATTGATGTGGCAACACAAGTCAGCAACTCGTCGAGATCAAATACTGCGCTTGTCGAATGCCTGAAGAAAATTGTCAGAGTGCCAGAAATGAATAACTGGTTCCATGTGTGCTACGCAGTTTGCCCACTTTAGCGTCACCATTTGCACATAGGCATGGGTTTGACGAGGGAGCAAAGAATTTGTTTACTTGAAGCTTATTTGCAAACAGTGTATCGAAGAGTTCAGGAAAAAATTTCCGCAGCATACTGTGGTAAGTAAAACAACGATACACAGTTTACTCGTACCATTTCAGAAAACTGGAAATGTTGATGATATGCCCAGAAATGGCTGGCCAAATGTGTTAATGCAGGAAGTGATAAACGATGTTGAAAAACGTTTGCAACAGTCACCTACAAAATCGCTTATCTCAGCAAGTGAAACTTTCTTACGGCTCAGTACAAAAAGTGACTAAAAGATGCAGTGCTTGAAAATAAACATCATTCAGGCTATAGCGGAAATCATGCCATCTATGCTGAAACACGTTACGAAAAACGTGCCGCCAAGTGGATATTTGCCTCCAGCAATGCTGACTGAGGTCATTTCCAACACCTTCTTTAGGTCAACATCAGTTGCTCAAAAGTTGATGGAAGATATATCACAGCTGTAAGTAAACTTTATGTATCTGTATAATGTCAATAAAAATTGTTGAAATCTGGGTTCGGGAACTTTTCGATTACCCTGTACTATTTGCTCAGACAAACACCAACACTTTATTGCGCCCTCTGTTTCCTTTATATTCACCATACAGTTTTCAACTATGGATAGCTGGCTCAAAGTTGTGAAGGTCAAACTGTTACTCAGAGCATTTCTTACAGGATCAATCAGAAAAAAAAGTCACTGGAGTTAGAACTGGGTCAAAGAAAGGGTGTAATAATGCAGCCCACCTCAACCACCTGCTTTCTTCTGTTATTCAATAGCCTCTGGGCTTCAAGAATTCAACAGAACTTCTGCAAGAGTGAGGTATTTTAAGTCTGAATTGTCACCTCACTTGCAACTACTTGCTGAGAGGCAATACTTGCCCCTATGTGTGCGATATGTAATTCACTTGTTTCTCACACATGCGTTGTCACTTTTTCATAAACATACCTGTTTACTCATTTTAATGACTATAGGAAATTACTCTACTCAACATCCTTGGGTCAGCTTTTAAATTATTACTGTTTTGTGCAGTCCTGTTTTATGTTGGCACTTTACACAGCTTAACATCACATTTGCATATATATAATTTGTACCTATTGTATTTTGATGTCATACTTTTTTTTTTTTTATGAATCATCATAGTTCCTGGCACTCTTCAACCCATTGTGGTTCTAGCACCACTAAAATCCAACCAGCCATTATTCTACATCTTTTATATAGTCTTGCATTAGCTTGTGGAGAATTTCTTGGCTATGCATATTCAGAAGATTCTTGCTATACAGACTTGATATTTATACCTAGTTTCCAGATTCCATTCAGGGTAGTTTTCATTCAAAATTAGTAGTGGCAGTAGTAAAATTAGTACAGTGAAGCCTTTGTTGGCAGTCACCAGCCAATTTTGTCTGGCACAGTTATCAACAATACAAATAATTCATACCAGACTCTTATTTGGTGTACATGCTCAGCCGTTTTTGAAACCCATACATAAGAGAATATACACTGATGAGCCAAAATATTATGACCAGTGCACCTTTATGCAAATTGAAGCAACTACAGATAAACGACGACGTGTGTAGCGTCATGAAACTATATAAATAACACCTGATACTGAGATCTTTTAATCTGTGTTGTTCTTCAGATGAGATAGGCAGCGGACTTAAGCAAGTTTGGCAAGAGCCTAATTGTAATGGCCAGACAACTGGGTCAGAGCATTTCCCAGATGGCAAGCTTTGTAGGGTGCTCCAGGTCAGCTGTAGTTAGGTACCTTCAAAAAGTGGTCTGAGGAGGAAAAACCACAAACCACTTGCAAGGTGTGGGCCGACTACAGCTCACTGACACTAGAGGTGAGCAAAAGCTTTCCCGTATGGTACGAGGCCACATAAGGGTTACTGTGGCACAACTCACTGGTAATTTGAATGCTGGTGACGGGAGTAATGTGTCACAGCAGGCCGCTCTGAGTGCTCATGCTAACCTCAGTTCACTGTCAAAAGCACCTACAATGGGCACACACACACACTCAACAAAAGTGAATTTCGAATGTCTGGAAGAAGGTTCTTTGGTCCGATAAATCTCATTTTCTGTTACACTACCTGGTTGAGGAAAAACAGTTACTCAAATCTGATATTTTAACAGTTAAGAAGCATGCATGTTTTCCAGTCAAAAATGCTATTAGTGACCACCAAGTCAATTCTTTGCCTGCCTAAGGTCACCAAAATACTAAGGCCAGACCTGAGAGCAAGACTAATAGATGTGTATGTAGCTACTAATTATAGCAGCAGAAATACTGTTCATCACATGTTTATACAAATAGTATATTAAGCAGAGGTCGATAGGTCCCTGGTAATATCAACCAGTAGCAAATTACAAGGAGCAAAATACAAAGGACTTACCCCAACTTCAAAAGTCATTCTGGCACATCATATTACATCTGTGATCTTTACAGAGGACTTGGCACCTCTGAACTCTTCGATCCACTGATGAAGGCATAATATATACTGAAACATGTTTGGATACTCATAGCAAGAGCAGAATTAAGATGGCTTCTGTGGTTTTTGTTTTTGTTGGATTTTACTGCTCGTGTGATTTTAAGTTTGTCCTTTTATATCTGATTCCACACCTTTTATTCACTTTTCCCTTCAATTTGCCATTTCAACCTTCTGCTATATTTTATAGCTTATCAACTGATTGTATAGTTCTTGTATGGATGATATCAGACTGCAATTGGAATAAGCCTACTTTTGAAGTTGGTGTAAGTCCTTTGTATTTTGCTACCGGTTTATATTACCGGGGACCTATCAACCTCTGCTTAATATGCTATTTGTATAAACATGTGATGAACAGTATTTCTACAATTATTATTAGTACTTAGGATATATATTTTGTAGACATGTATTGTATATATTTTTTTTCACTTAGGACTTCCTAGTTATAAGACTAATAGTTTGGAAAAAAATATAAGTTCAGAAGTTACATTTCGTGGCTTTCAGTTTTAATTGTTCCTACTCTGATGTATGGCAATGAAACCTGGGTACTACAGAAGAAACATAGGAGTGATTTGTGTACTGGAGGAATGCGTTATTTACAGGGGGTTTGTGGCAAGACACGTTCTGATTGTGTGAGGAATGAAGATGTGTTGCAGTTGTGTAATGTGAAGCAAAACTTTGTTAGCAAGGTGGAGACTAATATGCTTGTGGTTTGGCCATGTTGAAAGAATGAATGATGAGATGCTTACTAAGAAAATCTTTTTTAGCCGAAGTGGTAGGAAGGAAAGGCAGAGGAAGGCCAAAAAAGTCATGGGAGGATCACATTCAGGAGTGTCTGCATGAGAAAAAGATTATGAGTATGAAGTATAAAAGATCTTGTGTAAGGCGTGTAATGGATGTGAGTGAAGCCCAAGTTGTATGTCAAGATCACTGTAAATGGAGAAGTTTGATACAGCAACAGTAAGTAAAAATTATCTGGTAGTTTGTATTTCTTTTTGGAGCTAACCTCTGAATCTCAGAGAACAGCTTAGTGATATGTATGCCGTTTGATGTGATCTATAAAGATCAGATTTAAATGGTACAGCCTGCATGGGTTTCAGAATGATGCACCATGGGACAAGAAACAAACCGGCAGATGAAGTACAATGCTTTGGGCAATGTATTGCTGGATAACCCCGTGTCCAGTCATTCATGTGCAGGAAACTGAGACTTGTACGACCCACCTAAACATAATTGCAGACCAAGTACATTCTCTAGTAGTGTCTTTTTGCAGCAGCATAATGCACCAGCCATACTTTCTGGATTGTTTGAAAATGGTTTGTGGAACATGAGGAAGACTTCCAAGTATTGCCCTGGCGTCCGAATTCCCCAGATATCAATCCAATGGAACGTCTGTGATTTGGGTGGGAACAGCAAATCCCATCTGCAGTGGTTCAACCATGTAACTTACAAGGGGCTAAAGGATCTGCTGGTAACTTACTTTTTTATGTCACATACCACAAGACACCTTTAGAAATTTTGTAATGATGCCTTGCCAATAAGAGCCTTTTTGGCAGCACATGGAAGACCAACATGATGTTAAGCAGGTGGTCATAATATTATGGCTCTTTGGTGTACCTGGATGTCATAGTAACCAACATACAGGACTTGTAGAAAATTATTTTTTAGAATGATGACAAAAAGGCCACGATTTAAAAAGTATGGAACACGTTTCTTTTCTCTGTCACCATGTTACATGGGGTTGCAAATAGTTGGAGATCCTTAAGGTCTGTCAAGTTCTTAGAATTTTGTCAGTGAAAGCTATGGTTTTCTGTTAACTAGGGTATTCCTGTTTGATCTTTAATTGTCCTAAATAAGAGTATGAAGCTCACAGAGAAGTTTGTCCCCCACACTCTTCCAAACCTAGCCTTTTCACATAGCAGCCTTGATGGTTCACTCCAGATGATGAAAGAACACATTGCTTGCTTGAAGCAAAGGAGGGGAAGAAGTTTCATAGCTTATCTGCTGTAGTTTTGCTTTTTGCTATTGCATTTAGCATCTCCATTTTCTCTAGAAGAGCAAGTGATAGGAGTGTCCAATTTGTTATAACGTACATATGGCTCTGAACAGCTTACCCCATTCCTCAGTAACCTACTTCCGGCTTTTGGTGAGAGTGATTTAGTGAGCAGCAGGCTGCATTGGGAAAAAAGTCATTCTTATTTATTTAACAAAAGAAATATCTTGGCAAACTGAAACACTATTTGGCAGTCACCTGTCAAGATGATCAGTTATAAAAAAACTAATCATTTTGGCAAGATGATTCACTGTAGTTTAAAATAATCCCTTTAAAAACTTGATTACAATTACTTCACAGCAACTGTACCGAAGAGCAAAAGAGTGACTTCTCCATTGCACTCTTTGGTTTTGATTTTTTTTTCCACCACTGAATCTTCGTGGTACACATTCCACAACCTACACACTACTATTGACAGTATTAATATAAGCACTTGATTTCTGAATCACTTAATATTTTCATAAATCACTCAAAATATTTTCTTCCTTTAATGAAACTGCCCTGCATTCACTGTGCAGCACAAATTTTCTGTAGAGAGGAAGAAAAAGTTCATATGAATGATGAAGAGGAATGATTAGTTACTATTACACTATATTAACAGTCGGTGATCACTAAATTTCAGCCATTTTAGGTTGATTTTTTGTTTGGGTTTAACTGTCATCATGAGTTATTTATAGGGCTATATAAGCAGTCACCTGTCTCTAATGTAGAGCCTCTGGTTTCAAGGAGAGGGACTGAGCCAGTGCTGTGATATAAACACAATTTCACTAGCACATTCCAAGCAATGATTGTGCTATAAAAAAGCTCCAGCTACTTGAAATTGCCTGGTTCCAACACAAGCAGACCAGAAAATTTAACAACTGAAATGCAATGCTTTGACTATAGAACAGCTAGTATCATCAATTCTCAATCCACTGCAGGATGAAAGCCTCCCCAAGTTTCTTTCATGTCACACCAGCATGCTTCCTTCTTCTGTACTTTGGTATTCACTCAAATACTTCAGTTGTACAAACAGTCACTAGTTCTCCTAGCAATATGCTCATCCCATGGTCAGTTGTAGATCTTCACTTTGATCATAATACCATCAACTTTTGTCATTTTCCTCATCTATGTGAGTTCTTTTTCACACCGTTTTCTTGTTTATACCAAGCATACTTCTTTCTCTCCATGCATCTTTGAATTATTCAACTGCTAGCATTTTGGGATAGAAATCAAGAGATGCAAGTTTCTTCTCCAAGATGGTACAGTTTTCATTTTCTTGGGCATCAATAAAAAAAAATGGCATTTTTTGTGTTAGAAAATACTCTTTGGATTACCATACACTTGAAAAACTACAAATCTGTTAATTGATTTTTTTCTTCCTGTTAGCATAGCTATGTACATACATACATATCCCTAAGCTGTTCTCTGAGATTCAGAGGTTAGCTCCTCAAAGAAAGACAAACTACCAGATCAATTTTTAACCGATTACTTACTGTTGCCATATCAAACGCCCCCATTTACAGCAATCTTGGCACACAGCTTGAGCTTCACTGACATTCATCACACAATGTACACAAGACCTTCTGTACTTCATACTCATAATCTTTTTCTCGTGCAGACATTCCTGAATCTGGTCCTCCTGTGATGTTCCTCTACCTTTCTCTCCTGCCACTTGGGCTGAAAATTTTTTTCTTAGTAAGCATTTCATCCCTTATTCTTTTGACATGGCCAAACCACCTAAGAATATTAGTCTCCACCTTACTGACAATATACTGTTTTGTTTATATAACTTGAAATTTGCAATAGTTGCACACAAATACAGTGGATCAATTCTTGAATGGTAGCTTCACCCAGTTGAATTGCTGACAGAGCTGTTCATCCTTCATTTGTCTAAACATTAAAAATCCCATTTAATATTCATGGAGGGAAAATAACTCTTATAACTTCCTTGCATTGCAATATTAGTTAAAACAACAAGATATAGTATGACTAATCTCCAGAACAGTAGCAGCAAGAAAGAGAAAACTGTTACATATATCTTCAGTTCTCATTATATACATTAAAAATATAAGCAGAAAATTCAAAGGTCTCCTCCATGACTTTAAAAATGTTTATTTTTCCTCCACAATATTAAATAATTTTTCATTATATAATGAAATCATTATCGCTTTTTCTTTTTAGTTTTCCCTTCAAGTTGGTCAGGATCCTCTCCTTTACAGGTAGCTAGTTTCTTTTTCAAATCTAAAAGAACAGCAACTGCTTGATCAATGTTGGATTTTGGTGCTTTGTTGCCTTTAAGCTGACGAACCACATTACCCTACAGGAAGAAAAAAAAAAAAAATTGCAAGACAATTTCAATATCAAATATTCTATAAACACTGATGCATGAGGAACTAACCACAGGACAGGACCTATAACGACAAGCATATACTGGAAATACTACACCCCCATGCATTCAATGCTTATGCCAAAAATATTTCTAAAATTACAAATCTGTTTATAGTTGCCCTGACAAAATTAATACATAAATATGAACATATCAGTTTCAGGTGAATACACACAACACGAATAAATGAGAAAAAGATAACTAGCTGCAAAATTTTAACATAAATATAGTATGTATCAGTGAGAACAAGAACTGAATGCTGAGGGGAATGTGATCTTTGTGGTAGGTTTATTCTGACTTTATGTGACATGATTCAAAGAAAACTCAAGCTGGTATGTTATTAGCCTTTGATAATACTGTGGCTTTTGCATTGGTAAATACATTATTTTCATACAGTAGCTGTGGCAGTCTACAGAGCAGTAGAGAATCTAGTTCTGAGGAGGTAAATTCTTTTTACAAGAATATACATCATAAAACATTATCAATCTACTGCTGGATAAAAGTCTCCCGAGTTTCTTCCACAACACTAACTTTCACCAGTCTCCTCCTCACTCCCAGATATTTTTGAATTTCATCCACCCATTTCCTGTCCCTTGGAATCCATTCTAGAATTTCGGTTGTCCATCCGTGGTCCATTATTCTAGCAATGTGCCCAGCCCATTGCCATTTCAGGGATTTTACTCTGATCATGATGTCTTTCACTCTCGTCATTTTCCTTATCCATGAGTTCCTCTTCTTATCTCTCCATTCTTCTTTCAGTTGTCTGCAGTCTTTGTATGTCTTTTTTTAGTTAAGGTTCACATCTCTGCTCCGTACATAAGCACTGGAAGAATGCATTGATTAAACACTTTTCTTTTAAGACATAATGGCATATTGAAGATCATTTTTAATCCCACTTTTCACCAAGTTCCTGGATCATACTCTGTAGCTCTTAAGGGGCAGTTGCAAAAATGGTGTCATCAGCAAAATGAAAGTGAGTTAAATAATCTCCATTAAGTTTTATCTCAGTTCAATGATTGAAAGATATTTTGCAATGTGGCATTAAAGAGCTTGAGAGATATGGTGTCATCTTGTCTCACTCCCTCCAGTTTTTATTGCCACTGTATCCTCAAATAACCTAACTTTTGCATATTCATAGATGTTACTAATGTATGCATCTTCAATACCGCAGGTCACAAAGCCACCACTAGTGGTGTTATGGTGTGACAGATGGATGCCTTAGTTGTGGTAACAGTGCGGTTATACATTCAAGGGATCATGCTCACTGTCATCTTGGCCAGGGTCCACTACCAGTATGATAATGCCTGGATGCACACAACACACCTCATTGATACTCTACTATTGGGGAAATAAAAAAGAGGTTACTAAGGATACTCTTCATTCCAGTTTGCTTGACTGATTTAATTTCACCATGAACTTCAGCTTTACCACGTGTCCAGGGAGAAAATGGCATCTCTTACTTATTTAACACCTCCAGTTTTTCATAACACCTGCTTATCATCACTAAACTTTCCTTTATTTCCTGAATATTTAATGGGCACTCTTAGACAAAAAAAAAAAAAAAAATCGGCACACTTCAAAGCAAGTGTCCCGTTGTAATGAAACTTAGCATGTGCATTGTGGGGGCAGAAATAAAGAAGTGATTACAATACCACAGTGGTAGACTCTTTATTTCATAAGTCATTGTTTAACTGGTACAGAATAATACCTCATAAATCTAGATACCTCTGGATGTGATGAATGCTAATATGTATATGGTGTGGCATGGAGTCTAGCAAATCTTTTATGTTGGCTAGAGGCCTGTAATTGCTGCATAAGATCACTGACATTACGTGATGGCTACAACTAATGTCTTAACATGTTCGATATGATAAAGATCTGGGGGACCTGGCTGGCCAAGGGAAGTTTGCAACATAATTGAGGCACTTCAAGAGAAGTGAGCTGTGTTATCTATCCCTGCAGCTCACCTCTCCCAGGAGTGTCTCAGTAGTGTTGCAAACTTTCCTTTGCCAGCCAAGTCCCCATATTTTTCTCCTATTGAACATGTTAAGACATTAGCTGTGGTCAACACCAAATGTCAGGGATCTTATGCAGCAATTATAGGACTCTTGGTACAATTTGGCACAGGCAACAAAGTTTTGCTTGACTCCATGCCACTCTGTATATCAGTGTGCCCTACAGCCAGAGGTGGCTTTATGAGGTACTAGTCTGTAACAATTATGCAATGACTCTTGAAATAATGAGTCCTACCACTGTGGTAATGTAATCACTTCTTTATTTCTGCCTCCATGTTGCACGTGCTAAGTTTCATTACAATGGGACACTTACTTTGAAGTGTGTTGATTTTTTTTTTTTTTCTAAGAATGCATATTGAATATTCAGGAAATAAAGAAGAGGTTAATATGGAAGGCCAGAATGTTAGTGATCAAAAGCAGGTGAAATGGAAGACCAGAGGTGTTCATGAACAAAGGGATGTCATTTTCTCCCTGGACATGTGGTACGACCAAAATTCATGTTAAAATTAGTCTGAAATTGGTTAAGCTTTTTAAATGGAATGAGGGGTATCATTAAGATGGCGTTGGCAAAAAGAAGTAATTGTTCCAATTAACAAAATAGGGGTTCTTTGAAAAGTTTAGTGAAGCAGTGTTACTTCAGGAGTGTAAAACACAAGTGGTACAAAGAAGCACAACAGAAAATTTGCATGCCAACAGTGTTTTCAATTATAGTACAACAAAAAAATTTTGATTTTATGTACTGCACTGAAAGACGTTTTCTGGTCATAATTTTCTAGCAGATGAAAATGAGTCCAACTTTCCATACAAGATCAATGAAGTGTTTTGTGGTTTCTCTGTCTTCAATGAAGGTAAATGAGTGCAAAATTGAGAACTTCAAAATTCATCTGATGTGAACATGAAGGATTTTGCATCCATAATGAGGTAAACAGTAAGCACTGTTTCCACCAACTGCACAAGAGTATTAAAAACACACGCATGACCACATTAAATTTTACACAGAGTTACGTAAACTTCAGAGAATACTCTTTCTTAAAACGGTTGTGGCCACACTTCTCTGACAATAACATTGAATGACATCACGAGATCAGATGACCTCTCTCATGAGCCACACTTCTCTGACAATAACAGTGAATGACAAACGAGATCATGTGACCTTTCTCGTAAAGACGATAAGTAAACAAACCAGATGAGAGCGCTTCAGGTCTTCTATTGTGTAGGACATTCTGTAAGTCGGCGGTAATAACGTATATCCAGCATTTAATTCTAGTTCATTATTGACAGGGAAAATCTTACTTGTGTACATAATGTGTGTTATTAAAGCATATTTGTTATATTTCATTGAAGCTGTCCTGGAGAAGAAAGTTATTTCATTGTCTTCAGTAGTTCTCAAATCGTCTATTGGTAAGGTTAATTTTGTATCATGAATATCTTATTTTTACGCATTGATGATAATCAGCAATAAATACAAGTTAAAAGTTGGTTCAGCAAACTTTCATCCTGTCTAGCCATCGCCTCCAGTGGTGACAAACGGATGTGACGTTAGACTGTTCTTCCCAGCTTGAATATTCTTACCGAACTCATCGGTGTTCGATAAGAATATTTTTGCCAAGATGACGATTTTCTTCTTCAACTGAAGTTAAAAAATAAATATATGGCGGAATTAAAATGCCACTCAACATTGCCAGTTTCGAATGTCATGTACCATGTTTTTGCTGTTCTTTTTGCATTATGTAGTAGCGGATTTATGAATCGTATATTGATCGCAGCAGAATAAAGTTTTGTTTGGAATATTTTTTATGTAAGATATGCCTGACACGGAAGAAAGGAATACTGCAGCAAGAGTGACGCTGAGATGCCCTCCGTTCTGGAAATCTAATCCTGCTTTGTGGTTTGCGCAAATTGAATCACAATTTGTAACAGCAGGAATTACAGCAGATAACATGAAATTCCATCATGTGGTTTCTTCTATTGAGAGCAAAGTTTTGGGGCAAGTTGGCAATTTAGTTTTGCAACCCCCATCTGCAGATGAGTACCTTCAACTAAAAAATCGTCTCATTGAGCAATTTGCAGATTCTCAAAATTTTGCTGCAAGAGCTTGAATTAGGCAATTCAAAACCATTTCAGTTACTGAGAAAAATTAAAGATTTGACCAGTAACCATTTGGATGAGGCACTGTTGAAATATTTGTGGCTTCAGCGATTACCCACTCACATACAACAAATACTTGCTGTCAGTGGATATGACCTTGCGCAGTTAGTTCTAATTGCTGATAAAATTCATGAAATTAATGATTCCCCCCCCCAGAATCAGATCAAAGTACTAGTCAAATTTCTATGCTGGAAAATCAAATTGCACAATTGACATTGCAAGTCGCTGAGCTTTCAATCGACCACAGTTCAAAACACGTAGAAGTCGTACTCGTTCACCTTCACAGTTTCCAAACAGAAATCAGAACTCTTCCAAAAATGCCTTAGGGATTTGTTGGTATCATAGTTGTTTTGGAAGTAAGGCAAACAAATGTAAAAAAACTTGCTCATACCTCTCGGGAAATGAGTAGGGCTGTCACTTTTGGCCACAAGTGGCAAAGGCCTCAAAATTTTAACTTTCTTGGCCGATAAATTAACAGGTCGAAAATTTTTAATCTACACGGGAGCAGATGTTTCAGTCATCCCAGTTTCTGCACCCATACCAAAGACACCGGAAAAGCTAAAATCGTTCTCGGCGAATGGATCAGAAATCAAAACTTACGGCACACATTTGTTGTCACTGGATCTCAACTTGCACCGAGTATTTTCATGGCCATTTATTCTTGCTTCAGTTTCTGTATGCATTATCGGTGCCAATTTCCTTAAACACTTTGGTTTCCTGGTTGATATAAAAAATCAGCGTCTTGTCGATACTGTAACAAGGCTGAAATCAAAGGGGCAAGCCATTTCTAATTCCACAGGTGGAATCACTGCCATTACTGATACCTCCTCTTTCCATGATTTACTAAAAGAATTTCCACAACTCATTACCAATAACGGTGTACCACCTACCACTCAACACAAAGTATATCATTACACCGAAACTACTGGACCATCAGTGTTCTTGAAACCAAGACGATTAGCTCCGAACAAACTCGCAAGTGCAAAGAAAGAATTCCAATTCCTGCTTACACATGGAATCTGCCATCCATCAAAAAGTTGTTGGGCCAGTCCATTGCATATGGTTCCAAAAAGTTCTGGTGACTGGAGACCTAGTAGAGATTTCAGACGTCTTAATGCACTCACAGTTCCAGACAGGTATCCAGTCCCACATATTCAGGATTGCACTCAATTGCTCGCATCTAAGAAGATATTTTCAACACTGGATTTGATACGTGCATATCATCAAATACCTGTGAACCCAGATGATGTTCCCAAAACAGCTGTTTCACTGCTGCCTTGAGAGGTTTCATCGCCCTCTCAAGGCAGCAATTAAATGTCATTCGACACACAAATGGGTCGACATCCTCCCAACTGTGTTGCTGGGATTGCGTTCCCCTTTCATACCTGACCTGCAAGCTACAAGTGCGGAACTAGTTTACGGCACCACTCTTCGCTTGCCTGGAGAATTTTTCCAGGAATGCACAGAGCTATACGATCCTTTCACATTTGTTGGCCAGCTGAGGCACTTCATGACCAAGGTCAACCCTGTACCTGCTGCACATCACTGTAAACCACACATATTGCCAAAGTGCTCACATGTATTTGTGCGATGTAACTGTGTCCGAAAGCCACTGCAACAACCGCATGAGGGTCCTTTTCCTGTTGTGTCCAGAAACGACAACACCTTTCGCCTTGTCATCCATGGCAAACCGGTGACTATCAACATAGACTGAAGCCTGCCTATATGTCTCTGGAAGAACTTTCTTCAGCTGTTCCTGTGCCACATGCTGCACAGCAGACTGCTTACACTGAACTTCCTTCTTCAGTTCCGGATGCTCTTCCGCAGACTGCAGATACAGGAAAATCTTTGCCTGTTTCTGTTACAATTATGGACATTCCACAGGAGAATGCGAACTTACTGCCTTATCCGCCTGCGACCGGAGCCACAACATGCCACACCTTATTGAACTAGATTTGGTCGTCGGGTTAAATTTAATCCACACTACTTGTGATTACAAACTCTTCTGTCGTCACTGGCAGGGGAGTCTGTGGCCACACTTTTCGGCCAATAACATTGAATGACCTCACAAGATCAGATGACCTCTCTTGTGAGCCACACTTCTCGGGCAATAACAGTGAATGACGTCACGAGATCGTGTGACCTCTCTCGTGAAGACAATAAGTAAACAAACCAGATCAGAGTGCTTCAGGTCTTCTATCGTGTAGGACGTTCTATAAGTCGTCAGTAATAATGTATATCCAGTTAATTATCAACAGGGAAGATCTTACTTGTGTATATAATGTGTGTTATTAAAACATATTTGTTATATTTCATTGAAGCTGTCCTGGAGAAGAAAGTTATTTCATTGTCTTCAGTAGTTCTCAAATCGTCTATTGATAAGGTTAATTATGTATCATAAAAATCTTATTTTTACGCATCGATGATAATCAGCAATAAATATAAGTGAAAAGTTGGTTCAGCAGATTTTCATCCTGTCTAACTATCCTTTGTGAAAATAACTCCTACAGGTCAGCTGATTTCCAAGTTGATCATGAGACAGACCAAGAAAATGCTAAGTTATTTTGTTCCTGGAGCAATATGGCTAAGCCTGATATTTGCACATTAATCTCCAAAAATCAGCCACCTTGTGTATGCATTTACATCCATCATCATTCAAAATAAAAGACTAAAATTTAGTTCCTATGTGTTAAAAAAGGTAAATTTCCTGCTCACAAATGAGACATTTTTTGAAAAATCGGTAAAAGCTATTCATAAAGGTGAAAGAAAGAACAAAAAAGTATTCCTACCATCCTTTGTTATGGATGATCTAGAAGCAGAATGAAATCAGACCCCACCAGATAAATTGGAAATCCGATTGACTTTTGGAAACAGTTTTGTCTTTGATACACGTTCTACTAAGTCATGGACCATAACCCAGACCTGCCAACTTTCAGAAACAGAAATCCGTAAAAAATTTAATCGATATATTCAATTAAATTACACTGGTCGGCAAAAAAAAAAAAAAAAAAAAAAAAAATTTTCGAGCCCTGACACCATTTCCTGCTGATTCTTATGTAAAACGACCTCCTGAAGCCGAATATGACCCCCGTTTTCCCCCATCACCCACCGTTTTCGGGGAGGCCCCCCCACCTAATTTTATCCCTTTCCGATAATTTGGAGGGATGAAAAGGATTATTTCAGCCTTTACATTTCTTCTGAGGGGCTACAGAGGTGAAAAGTTATAAAACATGAACATCTGTAGCAAGGACCCCCCAATTGTAAAGAAATAATTAAAAATGGTCGATTTTTTATGATTTTTTTATCAATTTTCGGTAATATGTTATGGACATGAATTTTATTTGGAGGGGTGAAAAGGATTATTTATTTTAGTTGTAAAGAATAATATATAAAAAGTAAAATACAAATGTAAAGTATTATAAATAAATAAGATAAGTACCTTCATTTGATGCTTGCTTTTCTTTTGTACCCTGAGGTAGAAGTTTCTCGTACCAAACACCAGCAGAATGCTAACATGCTTGTAATTCTAAAACATCATAATGCCTGAAAATCTCCTCTCGATCTTATTGATGGAATCGTTCCCCGTGTTCATCGGAAACTGCTCCTAAATTTTCAGGGAAGAAGAAGTCCAGGTGTGAGTGCAGGAAATGCACTTTAAGAGACATGCATGGCCTTGTACGCTGACAGCAATTCCTCGACATGAGCGGCATAATCATCACTTTTGCTGTTACCCAAAAAGTTCTTACACATGTTTTGGAATGCAAGCCAAGCTCTTTTTTCTTTTCGATTCAGGTGTTCAATAAACGTCGAATCTTTGAAAAGTTGTCTAATCTGGGGGCCCATGAAAACTCCTTCCTTGATTTTAGTCTCACTAAGACGAGGAAATTTATTTTTCAAAAATTGAAATGCATCACCTGTCTTTTATTTTTCAAAAATTGAAATGCATCCCAGTTTGACGTGCAAAGGCTGCAAGTAAATATTTTCCTTCGGGACCAGAGGATCATGAACAACATTTTTCTGACCGGGAGTAAAACTTTCTCTCGGAAGCCAGTTCCGTACGATGTAATGTTTGTCTCGTGCTCGGCTGTCCCATTCGCATAGGAAGCAGCAGTATTTTGTGAAGCCTGATTGCAGGCCCGTGAGTACAGCAACAACTTTTAAGTCAGCGCAAAGTTTTCAATTATAATCATGATAACAGATTTTATCAAGGATTCGGTTGATGTTTTCGTACGTCTCCTTCATATCCACAGAGTATGCAACCGGGACTGATGGTAACTCATTCCCATTGGCCAACAGAACAACTTTCAAGCTTGTCTTTGATGAGCCTATAAACAGTCGCCATTTGTCTGGGTCACATGTTATCTTCAGTTCTACCATCAATGCATTTGAATTAGGGCAGAACACTAAGCCTTCATCTTCCGAAAAAAAGTAATTGCAGGGTTGACTGTCTGGTCCAGTAAGAAGAGATTTTTACGCCCTTTTCTAAGAGATTCCACTGCTGAAGTCGAGATCCAAGAAGTTGAGATTTAGTCTTAGGTAACTCCAAATCCCTGACGGGATCATTCAATTCCGACTGAGTAACGAGGTGAGGTTTTCGATGAGCTGAATCAGCAGAACACACTTCATCATCGGTGGACGTATCATGTGATGGTCCAAGCTGTGGCTCAAAGTATGTCACATCCGTTTCTGGCTCTAGAGTATAGGTTTTGGGGGCTCTGGGATTGGCAATGATTCGTTGTGAGGAACTGGTATTAGAGCTGAAGGGATATTAGGATACTGAATTGTATGCTTACTTTTGTTGCTAGATAACCCAACGGTGGAAGTCATACAAAAGTAACAATCTGTGAGATGACAGAGAGGTTCGCGTCAAACCATGGGCACAGCAAATGGCATTGATTTACGGGTACCTTTGAGCCATTTGGTCAAGCTACTTTAACAAGTAGTGCAGCAAACTGTGGGAGCCCAAGTCTTGTCCTGATTGCCAACTTTGCAATCAAAGTAAAATTTATGATTAGTTTTAAGAAGCGGAGAAAGGGGTTTTCGTTGCGCTTTAAAAGTCAATTCCCCGCAAACATAGCAGAATCTATCGGGATGAATTATACACTCGCGTGGCATAATTAAATAGTAAATAAATGCTCTATATTAATCACAAATTACACTCACATACTGTAATTCACTTGGAAAAGGCCGGTGTAAAAATTTTTCTACCGTTTGACACAATTTAAACAACTTGGAAACACAGAATTTCCGCCTAGAACACCGACAAGTAGACTCAACGATCGCTACAGATCAACTGAGGGAAGATAATGCTTACAGTGCAGGATTATCGTGATAAGAGCAATGCAAGTTTAACTTTGTCAAAGCCCGTGTGCGATTCCCGTCGGAACCTGTTCGTGCGAGGTATTGAGAGAGCCAGCGTGGCGGAGTGAATGTTCCGAACTGTTGCTATATATTTTTATTATTTGCGGGTTTTGGGGGGGAGGATTAGAGGCGCTGGAAGCTGGAATATGTAGCAAATAAGTGAAAAAATTGCCAAAAAAACGGAAAAATCAATCATTTGTAAGGATTTCTTTACAATTGGGGGCAACCCCCAAATCTACCTCCTTGATACAGATGTTCATGTTTTATAACTTTTCACCTCTGTAGCCCCTCAGAAGAAATGTAAAGGCTAAAATAATCCTTTTCATCCCTTCAAATTATCGGAAAGTGATAAAATTAGGTGGGGGGGGGCTCCCCTGAAAACGGGGGTCATATTCGGATTCAGGAGGTCGTTTAACATAAGAATCAGCAGGAATGGTGTCAGGGCCGATTTTCATGCCGACCAGTGTTACTTGTCACGCATATTGATTAAATGTACTGAACATATCGATTATCGATTTAAAAACGATGTTACCCAAATGAACTATCAACTTTTAATTGAAGTGACTACAGATGTTTAAATTTTTTGGCACATTTATATCGATTATAATAAATTCTTTACATAATTTCTCATTACTATGCTATCATTATGATCTATAAAGTGATAAAATTTACTTTTACAGAAGCTTGCACCTAAAGGGAAGGATGTTCTACCCTTTCAATGGGATCGTGTCCTACGCAGTCATGAAACATACTAAAATATTTTCAGAAACAAACCATTTTCATGTTAGGTTTTTATCTTACGGAGACACGGACAATGAGACAGTCAAATGAAAAAAATTAAATAAGTAAGTGACTGAGAGACATTAACTGGTAAATTATGTTCAACTAAAAATGAAGTGAACAAACATTTTGTATGAATCGCATCCAGTTCATTATAACTTTTAACAAAGGAAGTTAATTTCGTTATTTTTTTTCACACGCAGTCAACGTTATATTTATGCTTGTCACTAGAAATATGATTTGTAATATCATTCCTTCCACCATGGGAAATGTTGAAATTGCATCGGCACATAGTGCATATTTTCCTTTTTTGAAGATTCCGCAGAATACGAATCACAGAATATTTTACAGTACTTTTTTTCCCCTTTTGTATTGCTGCTCATAGCGAATCATTAATACTAAATTTATTACCACTCGGGGGAAAAAAATGTAAGTAAAAACTCCTATAGTAGATGAAAAAATACCGATTACAGAGTTATCTGATTCAAGCTGGTCAGCTAGGAAAGTAGAGAGCAACTGAAAGGTTCAGGTTTTAGTTATGAATGTCATCCTCTGGAGTCGTCCCCTCCCTCCCCATCATTCCTCACAGGCGGATCGATGCCTTGTCTTTTACTGAATCCGATCCCTTCAGCGGCATCCGTTATACTTCCACATGGCACTGATTTTATAGTTCTGTCTTCTCTTCCTGCCCCCCTCCCTTCATCTTACCGAATAGAGCTTATCTAGTCATTCCTTTCAAAAACAATCTGGGCCCATAAACATCTGAACCAACCCCTCTCCTGCAGTAAACGAACACAATGTGTTTTGCCAGAACAAAACCAACTGTCTTTTACATCAGGCATCATGGGAACGATACAGCCACTTTGTCGGTGACATTCTCCCCATCTCGTCCCCTGCTCCCTTTGTGGCGTAGCCACGGCATGAAAACGTTTGAACCGGGATTTTAACGCCGATCTCATGTCTCTGAAAAAAAAAAAAAAAAAGGCCTAACATGACAAAATGTAGAATACACATATTCTGTTTTAGAAAATGAAAATCTCTAAATATCACACAATTCGGTTTGATAGAAGTTACAGTAACAAGCCAATGGCCCTTTTTTTTTCAAACAGATAAAAAAAAGTCTACTTCCTCCCTAGATTAAACTCGTGCTGTCAAAATCTGGATATTTTAAAATTCAGAGTTGTTTACTAAAAGCCCAAAATTTCATACCTACAAAAAAGTGTGGGTTTGCAAAAGCAACAGTGTTCTCCACGATACTTTACTGTTTTCTTTACGAATCCCTTAGTATGAATTAATTGATATTTTGCATGTTTTTGCTTTATTATAGGACATTTTTGTGCCTGTTAATTTCTAAATTAAAAAGCTGCCACACATGCGTCGTTTTATAATGAAAAATTCTATCCAAATCGGTCAATTTCCACGGAAGATATTGTGCTAAAATTCTGAAACACGAGCGAACCAATCTCGCGCATGTACTACTGCACTGTCCCCGTGAATGCTGATAGCAACCATTTTCAATAGGATAGGTCCACTATGGGTGCTGAACAGCATACCCAAACTTCATCACAATCATGCTTTGATTTTACGCAAGTCATCACGCAAAAGGGCGGAAGAATGAATCCCACTCCTATGTCTTGACCTTACCTTTGACCATTTTCAATAGGGATTATATGAATTAGTATGTGCCCCAACATATTAATTTCATTGAATCAAGCCGAGACATTTTTATGAACATTACCGAGCGATGAACAAAGCACGGTTGGAAAGCGAAAGCATAGAAAACCTACTGACTAACGGACCAGCAAAATAAATCATTGCTGGAGCAGCACTGGCTCGAATGAACATTGGACTTACTTTTTTTTAACTTCCTCTTATAGTAGCATTATTTTGTTAGGTCAAATTTATTGCCAGAGAAGAAGTTACGAAACCATGCATGCCCCAATGCATTTTTAATTTCACAAAACTGGCAGTTTTTGCTTGATTTCGTCATGTTGGGTATCGATCTGGGCTTAAAAATTCCACAGATCTAAAATCCGTTTGAATTTTTTATCTACAATAACTACGTTCTGAGATAGCATTTCGAACTGGGAGGAATAAAGATAAAAGACACCTGCTCCAACGCGGACACACCCCACGCTGGCTTTCTGAGAAGTTGCGACTTGAGAGATGAACAATGCATTATCTGAAAAGAAAGGCGGGGGGGGGGGGCAGCGTGCAAAACCGAAGGTTAATAAGCCCAGCTGGTTGGTGTTCTAGTGTTTAAAAAAAGGCAAAACAATAACCTAAACCATGGGAAAACTGCAGCAAAATGTTCCCAAATAAGCACATGTAACTTACATCGGCACTTTACTTTGAATGGATTAAGTTTAAAAAAAAAAAAAAGTTTTAATGCTGGGTGCAAAATCATCAGGTAAATTTTACGGGTAAACCGTAAAACCTGGCAAGTCTGCATAACCACATCTGAGTGGCCCTTCTTACAATACACATGCTTTTATGGTACCCAGGTGCTAGCAGAAATCATATATGATGCATTAGAAAAGAACATAAAAAAGAGTTGTCAGAGAACGGATGCATTTTTTAACTCACCCAAAAGACAGTTAAAAGTACTGTACAGCATGTTCATAAAAGAATGGTGGGGTTTCACAGACGTGCAACTCCATTAGTTTTTGGTGACAAAATGTTAATAATGCAAGCATCGATTTACCACACAGCTGTCCAAGTTTCTCCTTATGCCCACTTCATGGTGCGATCTTCAAAAATTCCTGCTTGGTGGCACCGACTCTAAAAATGGCGAGCTAGGAGGAAAACACTTTCTGCGAGCTCCAATTTGAAGTGTCTAAATCTGTCAAGATAGTGGGACATGAGTTTTGTTCATATTTTCATAAGGACCACCAAATGAGAATAACATTTGCTGGTGGTACAGGCAAGTGTGTGAAAACCAGATGCTTATGTAAAGGCAAGAGTTTGGGCTGTCCGATGGCGATGTATTAGCAGAGTCCAAGGAAGTCGCTGGCCAGAGGAAGCAGAGAGTTGCAAATGCCAAAAATGATGTTGTAGAAGGTGTTATGTATGTAAGTGGTTAACAATGAAACTATACAAGTTGCAGTTGCTGAATGCACTGAAAGCAGCAGACAAGGAACTGAGAACTGTGCTCGCCAGGACATGCATGAGGAGATGGAAGGTTTTCTGGAAGGCCTCATTTTCAGCAATAAATCCCCTTTCCATCTGAGTGGAAAGGTCAATAAGCACAACGTCCATATCTGGGAGACTGAGCCTCCACATGCAACGATTGAGTACAAGCGTGACTCCTAGAAGGTTACCATCTTTTGTGCTGTCTCACATGGGAAAGTGTAAGGGCCTTTTTTCTTTGTCCAAGCAACAATGACTGTTTTCATCTACCAGGACATGCTGGAAATCTGGTTGTTTCCACAATTGGACAGTAATTACAACTACTACCTTTTCCAACAGGATGGCGCTCCCCTATTAGATGTGCTGCAGATGCACACAGGCACCTCCTCCGGTGGCCACCTTGGTCACCGGATCTAACGCTCATGTAACTTCTTCCTGTGGGGGTACATAAAAGACACAATTTACAAACCCCCAATGCCCTGATCTCCAGCAAAGGATTATCCATACTGTGGAAACCATCTCACTGGACATGCTTGATTGGGTCTGGCAGGAATTACATACTGCTTGGATGTGTACCGGGTGACGAAAAGTGCGCACATAGAGGATTTTGAGTAACGCACATCAAAATTGGATAGTTGCGCTTCTGATTGAAAGAAATCATGACTGTATAAAGGTAGGAAATACATACAAAAAATACATGTGTACAAAACCCCACCATTCTTTTATGAACATCCTGTATTTTTCAAAAAATATACTGAAACAGCAGATAGCATTCATAAATAGTGATTTGCAGAAAAGAGACGGAATAGCTTTTATGAGTACAATATTGAACATTTTTGAGCACAAAAAAAAACAAGGTCAATGTGATGATTAGATTTCTTTGATTTATTCATGTTCGCCTTGGGGAAATTTGTGAAGAGCAACCAACACATGTTACTGTCCTGAGATTTCATGGGGAAGAAACGTTCCCCAGTGGTGGAGTGTGAGTGATCTATTATGTTTCATACAGAATTCAGCAGTAAGATATGTAAGTGCTTCTGTTGGTCTTGCTTGAGTAACATGAAGGAATTTTCTTTTTGCACCATATTTACAAACTGAGAAATACTTTCATGACACCAATCAACCATTTATATCCTATAAGACTAAGGTCACTGTGTGTCAGTGACAGACGATGTCAGTCTGCACACACACCTAATCATATGCAAAAGCAAACAATGAAATTCTGGTAACTTCAAGTAAATAAATGACAAGTACCTGTTCTGTGACTAACTGTGTTAGCCTTTCTACTTCTGTTGCATCAAATCCATTGGCTACAATTTTGGGCTCAGGACCAGAATTCTTTTTGGTGGTCGATGTCTATTAAAAAGTATATTTATAAACATATGAAACATAAAATAAACTTATTGCATATCAGTCAGTAATTATAGGAAGACCGAGAAAATTACACATTGTTAAATAAGTTTATGATAATTCACAATCATACTTAGGTTTTAGCAAAAATTTGTCATAGTCTTATCTAAATTAGCAAAAAGTGGTGATAAAAAACATACCAACACATCTTAGTCTTAGGTTTAAATTAAATGAAGGTAATATATTTCTAGCATGTGAATAATCTCCAGTGGTATTCCAGTTCTTCACACGCAATTATATTTTAAACATTAAAACCAGAAATTATAAAAATTCAACTTTAACTATTTACAAACTCAGGTACTTGTAAACCAAGTGTGTTACAAAGACACCTGAGGATGATTTTTTTTTTTTTTTTTTTACTTAAACACTAGCTCATGCTGTTAAAAGTATTAACGAAGAATCCAGAAGGAATTTTATCCATCCAGCATTTGCATGTGTCGACATTCCTCCACTCAAAGCTTTGAATGAAACACTGTGTCTACTGCAGGAAAGGAAATTTTCCCAGCCTGTGATGCCCAGTACCTTTGCTACTTCTAAAGCTTTTCCCTGAATTAATGCACCAGATGTAAGAATACACTTGTTCCTGGCAGCCAAAATTGTATCTATTGCTATCCCTTCAGCTTTGCAGAACTTATTTTTGTGGTTAATATCACTGTTTCCTTAGGGTATTTCTCTGCCACAAAATGTTACTTGAAGTTTTCCATCTCCGAACTTCTCACAATCACACATACACTACATTTTTCCACATCCAATGATTTCCAGTTTTTCTTGTAGTGTGTTCAGGCCTCTTTACTGGCCACATCACTTAAGTAATCTAACCAAATACATATGTCAGCATGACAACCAAACACCGGGGACTTTTAGCAGCAGTCAAGGTCGAGGGTTTCGAACAGTTCATTCCTCACTGGGAAGTGGATGATTTGTCAGTTGGTTGAGATCATAGCAGCTGCCAGGGCTTGTTGCCTACAGAATTTTGCAGATCCATGCTGGAGAGAGTCTGGGAAAAAGTCATATATGCTACTGTTACCTGGCTGTAACTGGGAGGTCCACATTTCTATCTGAGAGAGTCTGCGAAAGAGAGGAAGAATGGCACGCTGTTCTGCAGGGACTGCAAAAGTAGCCGTAATTGGGAGGGGTCTGTTAAGGAAAGTTTTACTGTATATCAAAAGAGTTTCACAACATGTACAGTTGGTCCAGGAAGTTCAAGGAATAATTCAGTGAAAAAATATATACATATCTTACCTGTTGCAATTTTGCTGATTTAATAGTCCCCCTCCTCTTTCAATACACAGCTTGGATCATTCCAGAAGTCTCTCAAATGTTCTGGGGGAGTCATTTTTTGGGACGTCATTTGGGTACGTTGTCAATGTCCTTTGAATGTCTGGAATGGGCCAATATTGTCTTCCCTTCATGGGTGCTTTGAGTTTGGGGAACAGAAAAAAGTCTGTTGGGGCTAGATCCTGTCAGTAGGGGGAGATGTATGATTGTTACCACCTGGTTTTTAGCCAGAAACTGGGTGGCAATGATTGAAGTGTGTGATGGAGCATTGTCATGGAGGAAGAATATTCTCCACTTCAATGCAAATCCGGCCTCACTCATCGAATTCTCATGAGAAGGCACTTCATGACTTCCTTGTACAATAAGTCATTGACTATTTGTCCTTCAGGCACAAATTCATGGTGGGTAATCCCATGAGAATCAAAGAATACAAGGAGCATTGTTTTGATTTCAGACTTTACAGCCCTTACCTTTTTTGGTTTCAGCTTTCCCAGACATGACCATTCGCTAGTTTGTCGTTTCGTGGATGGGTCACACTCAGAACACCATTATTTATCACTAGTTATTATCTTGCTGAGAAAATATGGGTTGCGATACACCATTTCCACTGAGTTTTGCAGAGCAGTCACTTGCAGCTCTCTTTGTTCAGGAGTGAGAAAGTGTGGAACGAACGTAAAGCACACCTTCCACTTGCCAAGAACATCACGAATAATGCAGTGCACTACTGTCTTTAAAATATTTAGTTCTTCTGCTATCATCCAACATGTTAATCGACGATCCAAAGCCAATGGTTTGCGAACAGACTGCACATTTTCATCCGTTTTTCCTGCCGAAGGTTGACTGCTCCTTCCATAACACTCCAATGATTGCCAACCATCATGAAAATGTGCACAGCATTCATACACCCTGGATGCAGATAAACAGTCATCACCATATGCTTTTTTCATTAATTTGTACATTTCTGATGCAGATTTGCCACATTTAAAACAGAACTTAATGTTAACCCTTTGTTTCATCCTCTAAAGTGTGACATGGTCAAAATTCCAGAACAAAAAACATGTGCACTGCTTACCACAGCCAAAGCAGAACTGGGAGAAAAAATTACTTTCACTTACTGAGGGCTCATGGGAAATAGTTCATATGTTGCCCAAGAGATTCTGGGCATAGTATGTCAAAAAAATAAAAAAAAAAAAAAAAAGTTCCTGGAACTTTTTTTACTATGTATCTTAACATGTGGCACCAACTGCAGTATATATGTGTGACAGATAAACGTTTAAATACATTGAACCAAAAAACACATATTCCAAAACCATGCACTAAAAGATTTGCATTTTCATGTAGATGTATCATGAACTATGACTACCTTGTTATCCCAGGAGCAGAATCTTTTTCAGAAGTCTGCTACGCAGAAAGAAAAACTTAAAAACTGTCTTCAAGGACAACCCTGATCTACCAAAACATGCTGGAAATGTTAATTTTGCCATAAAATTTATTGTTTTGCACTGTGACAAAGTATTTTCTCTTTATTTTCAAAAAAGTTTTAAAAATAAGTCAATCTGAGATTTTGATAATAGTGCAAATTAGTATGTAGCTGCAATAGTCAAACTATGATAGCTTTCCTCTGATAAGAAATGGAGAAGAAACTAGAACTATTTTTTTTATTTCATTCAGAACTTCATCATTCTTTAAATGCTTTTGGATTTTAAAAATATTGGCCAGAAAGTATAAGGAATAATTTGAAATACATTTTTTTTATTTTGCATTTAGTTAATTGTATAGCAAAAAGCTTTTCATCTTATCAGTCTGAGATGAAAATATCTGGAAGAAAATAATGTTAAAAAATTGTGATTGTCAGCTTCCAGAATACAGCGTAATACGGCATAATTGGAAACAAAGCAGGGAGAGTTAAAAATACATAAAAATATGGTTTTAGTAAAAAAAAATCTCAGATAAAGGTATCTGGAAAAAAAGATAAATAAATAAAAATTAAAGGTGGCCGTTAACTTCCGAAATGCTGCATGGCCATGGAAACGAAAGAGAATATTGAAAACGCTTGACAAGTATGGATTTTGTACAAGAAGAAAAACAAGAGCCCATCAATAATATAACTGAAATGAAGTGATGATGTGGAAGGAAAAAAAAAAGGGGGGGGGGCAAAATTGCGAACATCAGCTTTTGAAATGCGATTGTGGAAAACAGAAGATAAAAATGTGTAAAAATATGAAAAAAATAAATAAATAAACAAAGAAAAAAGCCCTGTATCAATCTAACTGAAGTAGAGCTATCTGGAAGCAAAAAAGGAGAAAAAAAGTTGCGACATCAACTTATGAAAAGCTGATGGCCACAGAAACAAACAAAACGCTTTAAAAATACGGCTCTTGTAAAAAAACAAAAAACAAACACCTAACCTAACTTTCTGTTAGATAAAAGTTTAGACCTCCATGGGAGGGGGGGGGGGGTTGCGACCATTGGCTTCTGAAATGCCACAGAAAACATGCGTGGTGCATTAAAAGTGCAGAAAAATATTGCTTCCTAATTTCAAACTGAAAAAAAGCAATTATATCTAATCAAGTTGAAAATATGGAAGAATGAAAGCTGAAATAAAATGGGGAGGGGGAGTTGCTTACATGATCTATCGATTACACCTTTACATTTTAAAACAAATATTCAAAACAATGAATGTAAAGAAAATAGAAAATCAGTCTGCACACCTTTCCAAGAATCTGCGATGTGCGTCGCAGTGTCATGCCGTTTCTGCTCTCGTGCTCGTTATACTAAAATTTTATGTCCTCTTTAAACACTAACTTCCGTGGCCATTAACTAAGTATCACTGATGAACTGTTCTTTTATTCTTCATGAAAAATTCATAATAATATACATAACAAACTAAATAATTTTATAAGAAAAACTTGCACCCATGACAAAATCTAGTTCAATAATAAATACCTTTTCAGGTGACTGCCTTCCACAGAATGTATTTTTCAATTGATTGATGAGATCTTGGTCAATTTTTTGAACAGAGGTAATGGCTGCAAAAAATTCACAAAGGACAAGATGAGAAAGAAAAGCATTTTCAGAATATATAAAATAATTCCACACTAATCAGTAGTATTTACCACACTTTATTATTGGGCATTTTGATTTGACACCACACAATATTGGGAACAACATATGATAAAGTGAAAAATGACGAAATTTTTCTAAAAAAAAACTTTTTCGGTGTCACTAAAAAACAAAGTTTATGAGTACAGAGAAATCTATTCCATGCTTGACTGGCAAACTTGTATGGTTTTTCACTGCAATGTAAATCACCCTTGTATGTCTCGGCATCTCTGGTGGGGAAAATAGGGCAATTACTGATATATTGCTTTAACCACAAAGCCTGCAGTTTCAAATGACATTTTACTGGGCAGTTTATTGAAGGATTAACATTAACTACCTGAATTTGCACTTAATGCTTCTAAATATAACCTTTATCTCTTTTTGGAAACCAAAAATGTATGTATGGGAATTTAGCATATCACAATATATTAACCTTTGGGCCAACAGCCTAGAAAACTTTGTCACCAGTAACCACGCAGACTGGTTTTCCACTGCAATGTTTCCAGCTTGGGTATAAACCAAGGATTGCCCTATAAGTTGGATATTAAACACAAATTCCAACATTATTTTGCCTATACACTGAGTGATCACTGAGTTATGACTACCAACCTAATACTTTGTAGATCCTCCTTTCGCCCTCAGTACAGCAGCTACCTGATATGGTATCGATTCAATAAGATGCTGGAGGCAGGTGGGAGGTATGGCCAACCAAGCTGTGTGAAACGTGGCTTTCAATGCAGGTATGGTGGTGATTGGTATCAGGGAAGATATTGATATGCTGGAAGTCTGAAGTGTGTTCCTCAAACCATTCCTGCACAACACTGGACCTATGGCTCAGCGCATTGTCATCTTGCCTGGAAGACAATGTTGCCATTTGGGAGAAAGTGCAACACTGCTGGGTGTACAGAGTCAGCAAGCAATTCACGATAGTAGGCACCAGCCATACATTGTTCTACATGCACCAGGGGTCCAAGTTCCTGCCAGGTAAACATGCTCCACAGCATACAACCACTTCCACAGGCTTACAGTGTGGAGACCATGCAGGATGGATCAAGTGCATCATCTTGTTTGGGTCAAATACATACATGACCATCCATCCACACAGTGGAAAAAAACGTGACTCGTCAGCCAGCACACTTTTTTCCAGTCATCCAATGTATAACTTGCATGATCTTTGCACCAGTGAGTCTTTTGCAGCAATAAACCATAACTGGGAGAGGAAGTCATTGGAGTCGTCTGCTATTATTTATAGCCCATTCATGCGAGTGTGCAATGCAAAGTTATGACAGATACTGTTCCAGGTTGACGTCTGTTGCATTGGGTTGTCAACTGTTGAACAGTGTTGTGTCTGCAGGCCTGTATGAGACGTCGGATTCAGCACTCATCTCTCACATTAACCTTTCACAATCCTGCAGTTTTGCCTCCAGGTCATCGTTTGACCATTTTCACGCCAGTCCTGATACACTTTAACTACGGTCACTCACGAATAACCCACCAGTTCAGGTGTTTGGGAAATTGAGGCACCTGCTCTCCGAGCTTCCATAATCTGTCCTTTCTCAAAGTCCGATAAATCCTTCTGTTTGCTCACCATGCTCTGAATTTAACTACCTACTGCTCCACTTGCACCTTATGTATATGCTACGTTGGTCAACTAATCATGTCCTCTACAAAGGCATCCACTTTTTATAGGGGTGGTCATAATTCAGTGATCACTTGACTAAGCTGTCCTCTGAGTTCAGAGGTTCGCGTCTTAAAGAAAGCTTACCTGCCAGATTAAAATTTAAAACTGATGATAATAATTTTATTATCCTTACTTTTGAAATGTATCAATTGTGTCAATTTCCAACAATCATGACTCACAAGCTTCACAACATACATCAGGTCACACAGTAGACCTTTTGTGCTTCATACTCATTACCATTTTCTCTTGCAGGCATTCCTGAATCTCATCCTCACACGATTTCCTTGGCCTTCTTCTACCTTTCCTACCACTTGGGCTGAATTTTTTTTTTCTAAGTAAGCATCTCATCATTCTTTTAACAAAACTAAGAATATTAGTCTCCGCCTTACTGACATTTTGCCTCACACTACACATCTCCAACACATCTTCATTCCTCGCATGATCGGAGAGTGTCTTGCCACAAACTCTTTGTAAGTAACGCATCTCTCCAGCACACAAATGACTCCTATGTCTCTTCTGCAGTACCCAGGTTTCAGTGCCATACATCAGAGAAGAAACAATAACACTTTTATACACTACCATTGGGACTCTCTTGAGAAACCATCATTTCAGTGAAATTCTCTTAAAGAAGCTATGACTTTCAATGAAGAATCCACTCATCTACTAATTTCACCACATAGTTTGTTCTCTCTGTTAAACATGCTGCCTAAATACACAAGCTCATTAGTCAGGTCAATCACTGTGCCATTTAGACTTATCATGCATTCAGTTATTTGTCAAACATGCTTCCTAAATAAACAAATCCATTTACCTGGTATATCCCTGCATCATTTAGATGATCAACCATTCAGTACTAACAGTTCCTTGTTCAAAAACCATAACTTTGGTTTTTCCCTTATTTACACTCAGTTTGAATTTCACACCAACTTTATACATCCAGGAAAACATACTCCACAACTCACTTTTTCTCTCTACCAACAGGATCATGTCTTCAGCATACAGCAATCCGTATACAAGGATATTACCAAGACATACACCAGTATTGTCTATTTTGGCATCACACATTCAGAAATATATTGAACAGCCACAGTGACATTACACAACCTTGTCTGAATTTTGTACCAATAGAAAACCATTTTGATAAAATACTATTCACAAATACACACGCTCTACGGCTGGCATATATAGCTTTCACACATTCAAGCTTTTACTTGAAAACCTTAAAAACTTTTCCAATTGTCAGTATTTTTACTAAACTGATGATACTTAGTCATATAGTGAAAAGAACATTGCTAAGAAAAAAGCACAGCAAGTCATGGTTTTACAGATACTGTGTGGAATGAACACAAGAAGATACAGATACTATCTTAATGTTTCATAAGTGATTTTATTGTCTTCTGTAACTTTTGCAATTTCTTCAGCCCTTGTGCTTGAGGTACAAATTCAGCTGGAAGTTTTTTTTTAAAACTTAATATTAGAAAAGTATTAGAAATAGTGGACCCAATAGTAAAATTAATATTAGAAATAGTGAACCCAATAGTAAAATTAATATTAGAAATAGTGAACCCAACAGTGTTCATTAACTTCTGCAATGTCTTGAGCCCCTGATCTGGTAGTAGAAATTCCATAACTTCTCTGCATCTTCTGTTTCCATGACTCCAGTTGCAGGCACTTTTCTCTTCCCCTACACTCAGTCCTTCTTAACATTCATAGGTATTTAGAAGGAATGTGCATAAATATTCACAGAAGCATATTAGCCTTAAAGCCACGAACAGTCCCACCATCACAAAAATAAATAAAATAAAAATAAAATGAAGGTTCCGTCAAGCTTTAAAATAACAAATGTTTTAATTTTAAAAGAACGTACTTTTCTGATCAATACTTTCTGTCACAAAAAGCAAAACACTATTATATTTCCTAGTCATTAAAGAAAATTATAAACTCACATCTCGATTACATATAGGACACATGTATATTGCCAATAGTCGTCCTGGGCCTGAGTGAAGCACATCTTTATGATCAAAGAAAATTATCATCACCTTCCCAGCTGATTTGGTTTGGCGAACTTTTTTTGGAGGAGGCAAGCCTGTGTGTTTCCAGACACTTGTTGCATGCTTCGTGAGGGGGTCGAAATAGTAAACCCATGTTTCATCGGCAGTTATTACTGTGTTTAGGAAGTTTGGATCCTTTGCAATTATTTCTTTCCACTCATGACACACCTGAACTCTGGCTAACAATTGTTTTCTATACAGGTGATCAGGTACCCATCTGGAACATGCACGATGCAGCAGTAATTTGTCATGTATAATGCGGACGTTTTTGAAATACTAGTTAATGCTGCTGTCTTCACATGACATTCGTCAATCTTCTTGCACGATTGCCCAAACAGTATTAACAATACACTCCACAACAACACTTTCATGTAGACCAGGCCTAGGAGTGAGTTCTTTCTTTGTAGATCAGGCCTAGGAGCGAAACACCCTTTTTTGAAATCATGGTACTATCTAAAACTTTTTTATTCATTTATCTTTGTAAGCTTTATTCATTGAATCAACTGTTTCTGAAGCCGTTTTACCCAAACGTTAGCAAAATTTTATCACACAACGCATTTCACTTCTTAACTCTGAACTACCCATCTCCATAGCTGTATGGTGAAATGCAAGTGTACCTTAAACAACTGCGTAATAACAAAACCAGAATCGTCTGCCACAGCTGATAACTGTTGCCATAGATACTTCCTTAATTCAGTTAGTCGTCTGCGTCGTTATTTTCCCCCTTCGCACTGTTGCCAACTCAAAAAAAGATTACTCCCAGTTTTTATGGAATGGCCTTTGTACATATAGCTTTGGTATCTTACCAAATTAATTAAGAACAGGAATTCATTTGCTATTTAAAATTCAGAAATATTAAAACAAACAATAAAAATATTTTTACTTCACCCTAGTCCCAACTCCAAGATCCCTTAAGATTGGTTTAGTCCTTTCCCTTCAATAGCAAAGCATTCTCAAAATCACACAAATATTTTGAGTAAAAACTCAAACACATTAAAGCGTGTGTAATTATAAATGCAAGTTCAGAAGTTGCAACTCAATGAAATAACTCCTCATGATTCATGATTAAAACTCTCTACACATCATTCTAGAAAGATTTGTGTACCAAATGCAGTGTAGAAAATAGGAGGATCTTCACAAAAGTTAATTAATACTCACACCATCTACTGAAGAATTTAGGATAATCAATGGTAACTAAAAATGTTTCCTTTCTTCACACCAGCAATTCCAAAATATCTCTTAAGGCACCACAAAATGAAGTGTCAAAATTCAAACTTCAAAAAACACATCATAAAGTTGCAATGCTATTCTCTTTCAATTTCCTTTTTTGTTAATTTGAATTTTAAAATTGAAGAATGTACACTCCCAAATTAAAATGCTACAGGACAAAACTTGAGTCTGAATAAAAAAGAGCACATGGAACCAATCTTCTCAACTTAAAACCATTAGAAGCAATTTGTTATAGTTGCTATGCATTTCAGCACAAGATTTGCACCATCATCAGGCAGTCAGCCATGAATGATTGCGGACAACCATCTGTCAGACCTTAAATAAAAGTAGCCTGTCTGTTATTACTGCCATGCCCATTTGCGATCACACCCTCTGCTGTGTCTAAATCATGATGGCAAGATCTTACATGCTGATTTTTATTCTCTTATCAGAAGATTTATCTTGATTCGAAATTCTAGTATGATATTTTTTCTTTTTCTGTTTTTTATGTCTACTTTGTTCTTTGGGCACAAGCATTTTCTATGGATATGTTAAATCAACTGGGTTATTTTTATTACAGTTGGATTGTTTAGTGTGTTATTACAGTTGGGGTGTTTTAATTCAGGAGTGTGCATTCTTCAATTTTAAAATTCAAATTAACACGAAGGAAATTGAAAAGGGTATTGTTACAACTTTATGACATGTTTCTTGAAGTGCGAATTTTGACACTTCATTTTATGGATGCCTCAAGAGATACTTCGGAATTGCCTGTGTGAAGAAAGGGAAATTTTTTAGTTACCAGTATCCTAAATTCTTCAGTAGATGGCGTGAGTATTAAATTTTGTGAAGATGCTCCTTTTTTCTATGCTGCATTTGGTGCACAAATCCTTCTAGAATAATTTGTAGAGAGTCTTAATCATGAGAAGTTATTTCAATGAATTACAACTTCTGAACTTGTATTCTCAAGGCCACCTTCTTTCTTCTGATGCTTAATATGTCTCAGCATCTGACCCTACTGAAAATTACAATGGTATTGTGTGGAGGCATCTCACTTTCAAGTGTAGGGGGTGCGGTTCAATGAAACACTGATAGCACACTTACAATGCAAAAGGTTTAATTAGATCTGGCAGACTTGTGCTGCCCTTCTGTGAGCTGGATGAACATAATAAAGCCTAGGTATGTTATTTATTTCTAATATTCTAGTTTTTTGTTTTGTTTTTAATGAATTAAAATTTTTGAAGGACCTGTCAAAGCTGTTGGATCATTACTATTACAAACTCTTGTCTTATACTTTTCTACGTAAACTGATTTGGAAATTTGTAATTCTTTTTCTTGTTATCTGAAGCAAGTAATTTAATTCTATCAAATTTAGATAATTATTTTTTCTTTTTCAACACAATACTGAATTAGAGCAGTTGTTTCTTCTTCTTCTTTTCTTTTGCCAGTTCTTAGCATATTGAGTGAGCCTATGTTTGATTTATATTTGGTGCTTTTTTCCTTAAAAGTACCTTTTGGTACTTTTAAGGAAATTGGGACCTTATAACTAATTTTTCCTATTTTGCTATGTCCAAAAGTTTTACCAAGTATGATAGTTGCAAAATACTATAGCACACAATAAAACCAAATTAAAAAAATCATGTATGTTATGTCAAATTTTAAACTATTGCTCAAGGAACAAAGCCAAATTTTTCAATTCAAAATTTTTCCTATTTTGCTTCTAGCAAACCTTTCTTCTGGCCTAAGAACATGAAACTACCACTTGAATATCAAAAACACTCAGTCAAATTTTTGTAGTGGTTACAATCATTGCCTAATGAATTATTGCATACCTGCCAACATTGGGTAGAGCCCTGTCAGTAGTAATTAGTATTATAGTGCGGCATACATACACGCTTTTTTACGAAACGATCCACCTCTTTGTGAAAAAGAAATGCACACCCAACAAAACATCACAACAAACAAGGACACTAATGAAATGAACTTAACACATGCAAAACACAAAGTTGTTTCCTCTGGTGAGAGCATGATAGGTAACATTGTGAGATTTAATTTCGAAACTTCCACCAGTAAAAATCAATCAGATGCATTCAGACTTTCATGCTTGACAGATGGGAAATCCAAGCAATTGAATGCACAGTGCGCAAACCTCCACTTACCATTTGATCATACTGCCTCTGACATTACAGTTTATGACAAGATGAGACCAAAGAAGGGAAAAACACTGAATGTTTTAACTGGGTGAAAATCAAAACACACAGCAAGAATGTGGACAACTGTCAGTTTGTCTTTTGTTGACTCTGTAACTGTACAGCATCCATTGCTTAATTCTTCTTTCTGCTGATATATTTCTCCATTGTCGCTTTTCTTTCTTTCTTTTTTTTTTTTATGCCCTCAGATACAAAAATTTCATCCATCGTGCTGAAAGAACGTTCAGCCTGAGGACCATGAAATCAAAGTTTTAACTATTTTAGATAAATAGTGTAACTTTGAGAATATTATTAATTTTAAACACCATGCATCAACTTCTACAAATATTCCAACTTTGTCACTTCCGTCATGTGGAATCCCCCCCCTTATCAAGCTTTAATGCAAAAACTTATGGGATGGGAGAACGGGGACATGGGGGGGGGCAATTACGGGAGAAATCTTTGCTCTGTCCAAATTTTGGTTTTGAAAATTTTCCCCCTATTTTCAAGCTGAAATACGAATATTTATGCAATAAAATGTTATTTAACAATAATACTGGAGAAATTACGACTACGGAAAAAATTTGAACTCCAACGACCTTCCGTTTTCGAACGTTTCGAAAAAATGAACCCTCTCCCGCAACCAACTCCCCAAAAATCTCTGTTCACTTGTGCATCGATCTCGCAAATGACCAAAATAATAACGAAAATGGCTGAATTCCAGGAATTTGCGAAAGAAGATCATGAGGTAATTTTCACAGCGTCTAATTTCCATTTTCGCAAATTGTTGTCTACAGTTTCAAGATGAAATACAAACATTTTTGCAATAAAATGATATTTAACGAGACTATTGGACACAAAGCCAACATCAGGGGGAAAAAAATTACGATTGCGGAAATTTTTTATTCCGTTTAATTACACTTTCGGAAGTTTTGAAACATGAAATACCGTCACCAGAGGGAACCCCCCCCTACTGATTCTCTTCAGTTTTAAACCGATTTAAAATGACATTTAACAAGACTACTGCACACAAAGGCAACATCAGAATTAAAAAAATTATGATTACAGTAAAACTTTTTACTCCGTTTAACTACCATTTTCGAACGTTTTGAAACACGAAATACCGTCTTGTCTGGGGACGGTATTTCGTGTTATTTCGTAGTAGCAAAATATAAAAAAAAATTAAAAATTAAAATTCATAGAATCCGTAGTTTCAACAGTGATTTCCGTAGTTCTGTAGTAGTTGGCAGGTATGTTATTGCTGCTACAGTTTATCATTATAGATGAATATGCATACATTAGAGCTTTTTTTTTTTTTTACAGAAAAAATATTCTATAACTTTTTTTCTATTTTATGCAACTAAATATATAGGGGTTGTCCAAAATAATGGAAACACCTTGAAACAATAGGTTTTACACACCTAATATGGTGGGGGAGCACCCTTGGCATTTAAAACTGCTTGAATCCTCCTTGGAATGAACACATACAAGTCCTGGATGGTGATACTTGTACCAACGGGGGGGGGGGTACATTGAACCAGCACCGCGACCTAAGGTCTATTGTGCATTCCCAGCCCTAATCTCGAAAGAGACCAGATGCATGAGCAAAAGCAAGAATGCTCTTGACTGGTACTAAAGAAAGGTCACTTGGTCTCAAGTTATGAGTACCAAAGTGTTCAAGCCTGAGTGCTGCAAAAAAGTCACAGTCACAAAGAAAATACAAGAAAGTCTCCTCTTCTAGACAGCATCCTCTACAAAGTGTATCCTCTTTCACCCCAATCAAATTAAGGTGCCTATTAAGATGACAGTGTCCTGTAAGTAGACCAACAATCAGTCTAATGTCCTTTTTTGGCAGTTTAAGGAGTTCCTTAGCCCTATGAGGCAAGGGTCCTTGATTAAGTTCCTTTGCGTGCCTCTGTCCCCTGGTAGCATGCCAGAGGTCAAGCTGCTTAGTCCTCAGCAGCCTTTTTGTTAGTCCTCTGGCCACACCAGAGGCGGGCCCTAAAGCAGGCTCTGGACCATAAAAAGCCTGCTCTGCCCCCTCTTTAGCAAGAAGGTCAGCTTTCTCATTACATACAAAACCCCTATGTCCTGGCACCTAGAACAGTTGCACTTTGTTCCAATCTGCCAGTTCAGTTAGGGTCTGGAGGCAGTTCCAAATAATTTTGGATGAAATGCGGCACTGACTAAGTGCCACTAAAGCCGTCTGGCTGTCTGAACAAATCTGGATACGCACATTGTGATACCCTTTGATCAGATATTCTGAGGCACATGCCAAAATAGCATACACCTCAGCTTGGAACACGGTAGCATACCTTTCAAGGCTTTGGCATGAACCATAACCTCTGGATAGGCAATACTCCCCTGCTCCAACTCCTACGTTTGTCCTGGATCAGTCAGTAAACCAAACAGTTTCACCGCTGCACCCAGGGACAAAGGACGTTTCCCATTCACTGCAACTGGGAAAGTTCACACTAAATGCTTTATCGAAATGATATTTTACTAGCATGTTGTCGGTTCCCATTTGAAAGATGGGCTCCTTAGCAGTTTCTGCAGGAAGGATGGTGGTAAGTGGTACCATTCTTCCTGCAGAAACTGCTCCAATTCCTAGAGAGACGTCGGAGGAGGATGACGGGGATCACACTTTGTTTTCCTTCACAGACCACAGGGGCTCAATGATGTTTAATTCTGGTGATTGTGCAGGCCAGGAAAGGTGTGCAACTTTATCCTCATGTTCTTCAAACCATGATTGAACAGTTCAACCTGTGATTCAGGGCATTATCATCTTGAAAGGTGCAATCCCCTGACGGAAACAATGTCTGCACCATTGAATGCACATGGTCGGCCAAAAGAGTGACATAGTCACAGCTACTGATCCGTCTGTGTAAGGTGATAATGGGCCCTTCCGCAAACCACGAGATTATGGCCCAAACCATTACAGAACTGCCCCCATGCTTCACTGTAGGAAGGAGACAGTCTGGGTTGTAGGCTTCTGTGGGCGTTCTCTACATGTAAACCCATCCTGTGGTGGGGAATAGTGAGAAACTTGATTCATTGGAAAACAAGACATGTTTCCAGTGATCTGCAGTCCACATTTTATGTTCCTGGCACCACTGTAGTCTCCGTTTCATATGCACCTGTGACACCAGGGGTTTTGAAATCGCAGCTCTGCCGTAAATATTGCACTTATGCAATTCCCTTCACACAGTATTGGTCGACACTAAGTTTTGGAGATGTGCATTAAGCTCAGCAGTCACTTTCGTTGCCGTGGTGTTCCACCTTGTGGTCACAATCCTCTTTAATGTCCTCCTGTCTCTCACAGTGAGTTACCTCTCGATACCCCCAATACCTGTGTCACTGTGGTTACAGGTAAACCAACCGGACGGGCTCCTACAATCTGCCCTCTTTGGAACTCCGACAGGTCACTCATTGTGTCTTCACCTGGAACAAAATTATGCAAACACCGATTTACAATGTAATCACACAAATCCTTGTGACTATAAGCAACACTTTTTTACAAAAAAAAAAAAAATTGTAGCTACATGTTCGTTTTACTCAAAAAATAGTATATACCAAAGTCACTGTTTTCAGCGAAGTGTTTCCATTATTTTGGACAACCCCTGTATCTTGGTCACCCTAGCACCATGGTGTGAAGTACATGTTCTTACTTTCCACAAGACCAAGATACTTTTCACAGGATATATAATTTATTACTACAGAAGTAAAATCTTTCTTAAATTAACAACAGGCTACAAAGTTTTCATTTAATGAGGTAAAAATGGTTTTATAAACTGCATGTTACAAATTAATAATTCATGCAGATCAAGTATTCACCAGAACTGCAAGGGAAAAAATCTATGTTAGTCATATTAGGTTGCTTCATGTCAATTTCTGAACATTTTTTTATGATACTTTACAGAACAAACTAATGTTTCCAAAATGTTAATTTTCTGTTTATATGATCTAGCAGTAACTTGCCTTTCCTAGCTTGTGTCCTGGTGGCAGTAAACATGTGAATTCAGGTGATAATAAATGATGTTCTTGTTGTGTGTTCAGCTGTGATCTCAATGCTGCGCAAGTATCAGGCATGTATGGCTCCATCAATGTACACAATAAGCAAGCAATGTTTGCACTCAGTCCCAAAATAGTACCAGCCACAACCCTAAAAATAAAAGATAAATATATTTTGGAAAATGAGGAAGACAAATGGTGATTTACAATTGTACATTGCATTGCACTCACAGCAGGAAGAAATTTTCATGTACCAATGAAAGATCTAAACAAATAAAAATTCATTTGAATGTAAAATTAAGTAATGTTGGTACACAGGTGTGTCATAGCAACAATGTAACATGTAATAGAAGGGCTCTTACTTAATCATGTTTGGTACAGCAATGCACACATACAAAAGAAAAGAGCCTGATGGGGATGAAATCACAGAAGGCATCACAGAATTCAACCAGTGAATAAACAGAAACTATGTGTGCATTTTTTTCCCTACATGACTCATACATACACATCACTAAGCTGTTCTCTGAGATTCAGAGGTTAGCTCCACAAAGACATACAAACTATCAGATAATTTTTACTTACTGTTGCCCTATCAAACTTCTCCATTTACAGCAATCTTGACATACAACTCGGGCTCCACTGATATCCATTACACGCCACACACAAGATCTTTTATACTTAATACTTATAATCTTTTTCTCATGCAGACACTCCTGGATCTGATCCACCCATGTCTTCCTTGGCCTTCCTCTGCCTTTCCTTCCTGCCACTTGGGCTCTTGGGCTAAAAGATTTTTTTAGTAAGCATCTTATCACTCATTCTTTCAACATGGCCAAACCACCAAAGCATATTAGTTTCCATATTACACAACTGCAACACATCTTCATTCCTCGCACAATCAGAATGTGTCTTGCCACAAACCTTCTGTAACGCATTTTTCCAGTACACAAATAACTCCTATGTTTCTTCTGCAGTACCCAGGTTTCACTGCCATACATCAGAGTAGGAACAATTACACTTTCATACACAGCCATGTGGGACTCTCTTGAGAACCCATCATTCCTGAGAAAACCTCCCAAAGCTGCCATGACTTTCAATGAAGAATTCACTTAAAATAGTATAACTACACTAAAAATCTGAAAATGCTTGGCGTAGAATAGAAATAAAAGTTTCCAAGCTTTCGCACATCAACCAGATGACCTTCTCAAGGAAGGTAGACAACTAACTGCAAACTGGATAATAGAACGTTTCAATACTTTGAACGCGGTGACTTGACTAGACAATAAACGATTAGGAGCAAACATGATATTTCGAAGAAACTAGGTCACGTTGGTTGGGCACGCGGTACAATGGTAGAGAACTCAGCATTACTTGAAGAACTGATTCCAAATACGTGGCAACTCCAGAGAAACGCTATCATTGCAAGCCTCGCAGCTGGTCAAGATTTCCAAGGTTTCGCGAATGGCGGTAGATTTGGGTGTGGAGTATGAAGCTAATTTCTTTACATCACTCCATATAGGATCTACGGACTTTAACTTGACTTCTCTTGATAGGGCAGTGGTCATTTTCCCGTCTCTTGTATCCCTTTTATGTTCGCTGATTCTAATTCCAAACGAACGTTTGGTCATTCCGATGTAGTATCGCCTGGAGCCGTCCGGGTATTTTAGTGGTATGGCATAAACACCTGCTTCATTGAGAAGAGGGGCTTGTCAATATGTCTCTTAAGCATCGTGTATAAAGATGCCGGAGACCTTATGCCGACACCGAAGCTCACCCTCCTGAGCGCGTTTTTCAGTTGATAGGGAACATTTGGTATGTAGGGAATAGAGCCCAGGTAGCGAAGTTGCGGCATAGAAATGTTATTAGCAATGCTGGTTCTGGCTTTCTCGATAAAGTTATGCATCTGGTTCGAAGTATATCCTACCTCAGTGGCCAATTCGACGATGTTTCTTAGTTCGGATTGTTTAGAACGAACATCGAATGAGACAGCGAAGGCTCTTCTAATTCGAGAATGGAATAAGGCGGTCTTGTAAACATCAGGGCAGAATGAACTGCGGAGCATCAGGTTGGGAACGGAGGTGGGTTTATAATAGACTTCCGTATGAAGGCGGTTGTCATGCGATTTGCTCACTGAGACGTCGAGATAAGGTAAGGTACCATTGTGTTCAAGCTCCATGGTGAAATTGATTCTAGGGTGTATATAATTTATTTTATCGAGGAAAAACGGGTTAGTCTCCTTTCCGTGTGCCCATATGAAAAATACGTCGTCTGCATATCATAGCCAGGTGGTAGGTCTTGGGGTGATGTTGGTGAATATATGTTGCTCAATGGGGCGAAGTATTGCTTCCACAAGGACGGCTGTAAAAAAGTGTGCAGTTCCTACTTTTTGAACTTTTTGAAGAATTCACTTGCCTATTAATTTCACCATCTAATTTGTACTCTCTGTCAAACATGCTTCCTAAATACACAAACTAATTCACTTGGTCAATCACTGTGCCATTTAGACTTATATTACATTCAGTACTTACTACCAGTTCCTCTCTCAAAAACCATAACTTGATTTTTCCCTTATTTATACTCAGTTTGAATTTCATGCAAACTTCGTACATCCGGGACAACATACTCTGCAACTCACTTTTGCTCTCTGCCAACAGGACAGTGTCATAGCACACAGCAATCTGCACACATGGATATTACCAAGACATAAACCAGTATTATCTATTTTGGCATCATGCATGCACGCATCCATAAAGATATTAAACAGCCATGGTGACATTACACAGCCTTGTCTGACTCCTGCACCAATAGAAAACCATTTTGATAAAACACCATTCACTCGTACACAAGCTCTACTTCCAGCATACATGGCTTTTACACTATTAAGTAGATTCCCAGTAACGCCATATTCATTCAATACCTTTCACAAAAGTGTCCTATTTACTCGGTCGTAAGCTTTCTCTAAATCTATGAAGGTAGCAAAAACTTTCTTACCAACAGCCAGATACTTTCCAATTATTGCACTATATGACTCACTGTTCTGGTATTAAGAATTTACTTCACTAACTCTTTTATACAGGGTGTTCCCAAATTCCTGTGACAAACAAAGATGGGTGATAGTACACATAAAGATAAATAATTTTTGCAATGGAACGTAGGGAGGCACTCCACTCCTAGTTCCCAAAAAATGTTCAGTTCCATGTCCACGGTTATCCTAAAAAAAGTAGTTGATCCTAAAACAGTGGGAAAAAAACACAACTTACCTAAATTATGGGTTGCACACTTTCCTTGGTGGAGATGGGGACAGAGTAGGACTCAAAGTAGGTGCTCAAAGTGGCACCCAAGGGCATCGCTGCACAGCCCACACTGACAGATGAAGGATTGGTGCACTCTCTCATAGACTCCCGGTGTGTCCGGGCTGACTGTGCCTAATGCAACGAGCGTCACGACCAGCATGCGCTGGAGTATTCCTGTTTAGTATTCTGGGGCATTCACATTTTTCCACCGTGGTCCAGGAGTTCCTGAATGCGAAGTACCGCAGCAGGTGGATTGAATCCATTGGACTTCTTCTTCTGGGAACGCCTGAAAACACCGGTGTGCGAGACACCTGTGGAGTCACTGGAAGATCTCGTCACGAAGATTGTTGTCATTGCAGACCAGATCAACACCACATCAGGAGTCTATGAGAGAGTGCGACAGTCCTTCATCTGTAGGTGTGGGCTATGCAACAAAGCCCTCGAGTACCACTTTGAGCACCTCTTTTGAGTCCTGGTCTGCCTCTATGTTCACCAATGTAAGTGTGCAACCCATAATTTAGGTAAGTTGTGTTTTTTTCACTGTTGGAGGATCAGCGTGGAAATGGAACTCAACGTTTTTCGAGCACTAGGAGCGGAGTGCCACCTTATGTTCCACTGCAAAAGTTATTCGTCTTTATGTGTACTATCACCCATCTTTGTTTGTTGCAGGAATTTGGGAACACCCTGTATAAAAGAGTTAGTGAAATAAATTCTTAATACCAGAACAGTGAGTCATGTAGTGCAATGATTGGAAAGTATCTGGCTCTTGGTAGGGAAGTTTTTCCTACTTTCATAGATTTAGAGAAAGCTTACGACCGAGTAAATAGGACACTTTTGTGGAAGGTATCGAATGAATATGGTGTTACTGGGAATCTACTTAACAGTGTAAAAGCCACATATGCTGGCAGTAGAGCTTGTGTACGAGTGAATGGTGTTTTATTAAAATGGTTTTCTATTGGTGCAGGAGTCAGACAAGGTTGTGTAATGTCCCCATGGCTGTTTAATATATTTATATGGATGCATGCATGATGCCAAAATAAATAATACTGGTTTATGTCTTGGTGATATCCTTGTGTGTAGATTGCCGTATGCTGATGACACTGTCCTGTTGGCAGAGAGCAAAAGTGAGTTGCAGAGTATGTCCACCCGGATATACGAAGTTTGCATGAAATTCAAACTGAGTATAAATAAGGAAAGAACCGAAGTACCATCACTACTTTTTGTTTGTCACAAAAATCTGGGAACACCCTGAATGTGAAAGGTCTTTTTTATTATGTACAGTGAAACTTCCATTAATAGACACCTACCAACAACAGCAGTGCCACTTTGTACAATACAACTGCAATAAAATAATCATTAATGATAACCTATGAACAACAGCACCTCACACCACTAAAGGAGGTCCAATGACCAACATGCACACAGACACGATTTCACATAGTTTGAACCGTTAACATTTGCCAAACATCTTGAGAAATGCATTGAAATTATCCCAATTAAGCAAGTTTACATGCCTCAGAATACTTGCTTGATTAATTTGGCATCCATCTGTCTGTAACATCTATTTGACTTTCATTTATTTCTGAGGAGTTATTTCTTCAGGGCATTATTCGTCTTCTACTCGTGTGCACCCCCAAGATGAAGGATCATATATGTTTCGATTTGTGCGCAGTGGAGCGTTTCATCTGAATCCTGATAAACATTCGCAGTTCCTTGAAGATTCTTTCTTCTGGGTGGTGTAACGGTAACATACTCGAACATAAATCAGGAGCTGTAGGTTCGATTCCCATTCCAGGAAGATGTAAATTTCAAGTTTTCTGAGGCATGTAAACTTGCTTGCACCCTTTTGTACAATTTATTATAAAACTCAGTCGAAAAAAAAAATGAATTTGGCGAAAGGTTAGGCTAAAATTTAAAAAAAGCCAGAGCAACCGCTAGAACTGGACGATGTATCGATACATCACGGATACCTGATGTGAATTTTACATCGATGTTACGGTTTTACGACTGACAAAACTACAATTCATTGCGAAGGCGATTACTGTGATGCATCTTGAAGGCCGATGTAGATGTCATTACACGGTCGAATCCACATACTTCCACCACCAAGCACAGATCATCATCATCACACGTTCGACACACATTTCAAACGTACATGCTGATGCGTCACTTCGGCACAACCCCAATGAGATGACGAAATTGAGAAACCTCCCAACGTTACACGTACGCAGCTATCGGCAATTCGCACACTGAGATCGAATGATCTCGCGATGAGTTGTTGAGATGGTAGATCGGGAGATTTCCATGGCTATTGGTAAAATACCGTGAGAAAACAGTTCGCATGAAAATGAAATCAGAAAAGTGCCGAATTTCTGAAGTTGCCGGTTTTCCGGATGCCGGGTTTTCGAGGTTTTACTGTATATAAAATTTTTCGAATAAAACTCATGGCAAATTTTCTCGGAAACAAATCTTGTCGAGCAAGATCACCTTTTTTGCAGTGTAAGTGGGAATTCCCCTTGGCAAATTCCTGATGCTTCCAAAGTGGAAGCAGTCTCTTCTTTCATTGTTCAAGAGACGCTCTCTTCTCCCAACTTTTCAATGGGACGCCCCTCCCTCGTGCATCTTCTTCAAAGCACACTGAGGGAAAAAGGGGCGAATTTGTGAAACCTGGTGTGTGTGTGTGGGGGGGGGGGGCAATAGCTGGCCCAGACAGAAAGAGCAGGGGGATGGACTGCTTGAAGAAAGAAACTGTACACCAACGCACCAACCTAATGCCTGTGAACTGATGGTTGACTGAGAAGGTGCCATGAGGGTTTGTAGGGTTTGTTTTTGATAAAAGTGACAGTCTAAACTGAAAAGGATGAATTTGACTTTAATACAGATATTTAACGTGGACCAGGAACATCAAACAAAGATCTACGCTCTTTCCACGTTTATAAGTGAGTCACGGAAAAATTCTCATTGGCTGCCACCGGGAGGCGAACCCAGGGTCTTGCAGTTACGCGCTGGATATGCTTCCGCTACACCACAGCGGCCTCGAATTCCTCCAGACTCACACACGCTAACGGCCAAGCCAAGTTGACAGGTTGCTTCTGTATTAATTATTCATGGGTTCGACTCCCGGTGGCGGCCAATGAGAATTTTTCCGAGACTCGCTTATAAACGTGGAAAGAGCGACGATCTTTGTTTGATGTTCCTGGTCCACGTTAAATATCTGTATTAATTATCCATTTGCCTTCTAATTATTTCTGCTGTTGCTGCTTACCATCTTTGGTGAATCCCCAGCACTGTGCGGGGCTCCAAGAAGGAACCTGCCAACCTGGCTTGGCAGTTAACGTGTGCGAGTCTGGAGGAATTCGAGGCCGCTGTGGTGTAGCGGAAGCATATCCGGCGTGTAACTGCAAGACCCTGGGTTCGACTCCCGGTGGCGGCCAATGAGAATTTTTCCGTGACTCAGTTATAAACGTGGAAAGAGCGACGATCTTTGTTTGATGAATTTGACTTTGACAACTTGTGGCGTGACTTCAGCCTTACAAAAGTTGTCACGGAAGGTTTGCAATTTGAAGAATTTGTTGATGCTAACAACAAGGCTGAAGAACCACCGGAAAGAAAAGTTGCGAAAATAGTGACCGAAATTACGGGATTAACAGCTGGGGCTGACATCAGCGATGATGATGATAAAGAGGCCAAATCTCTTCCAACCATAGTGGACGCTATTCCAGTGGCAATGGTACTCCGACAGTATTGTGGAACAATTGAGGGTACCGCATACACTTTGATTGACAAAATCGAACAGGTTGGAAACAGCATTTCGACAAATTCAATAACTTTGAAGAAGCAGAAAAAGATGACTGATTATTTTATGCCCTAAAGCATCGATTCTGACAAGAATTTCTTTTCTGTCATATTGTGTGTATCCTGTCTTTAATTTGATCATGTAATTCAATTCGCAATTTATAATACAGAAGTAAATAATCTTAGTTTTTGTGTGTGTTCACCTATTGTATACACCAGAACACCACTGATTGTGGTAGGGCAGTAAAACCAGAATATCAAACTATCGAGTTCACCCAGTCGAATTCGATATAAACGGGTTCGACTGTACGACATTCCTACCAGCATTTCTTCTGGGTGTTCTTTTTTCACTTTCCGGCAATGTATTTTTACTGGTGTCTGACTTACATGACCAGTAAGACACCCTGAATTGAACAGCCAAAAATCAAAGTGCTTAATCAGTGCTCAGTGCCCATTAGATGACAAGCACTTATTTTACCAGTCAAAATGCCACCTTGGATTTTTCTTTCTTTTTTATTTCTTAATCAATCTTCTTGTATTTGTGATTCCTTAGAAAGAAAATAAATTGCCATTGATCCCTTCTTTCTTTATGTTAAACAAAGAAGTCTTTACATATTGCACAATTAAAAGTATAATTTTAACAACTCTGGAATTTACTCAATGTCTTTCAACAGACATCTCAAATTATCATTGGCCCTAAGGAGGACATACCTCCCCCCCCCCCTCTCTCTCTCTCTCTCTCTCACACACACACACACACACGTCGGAAAGATCTTGTGCAATTTTTAATTCCTTTTATCTTGTAAATAAATCTTTTGAACTTGGTGCTTTTAGCATTGTAAAGTTTTAATCGTGTATTAGACAGCAGTATTGTGTAGATCGGACACATCCCTTTTCCCTGGCACTTTTCTGATGTTATCCACATAACTTAATTTTATCTGCATTTGTAACTAAATCCAAATATTAAATCACAGTGAAAAATGTTTAATTACGTAATAGTTAAATAACTGTGGTTGGGCACTTCTGACTGATTGGTAACAACTACTCCAGTGATGGTTTTGACGATGAACTAGGTTCTAATTCGAAAATTTGGCCATCAAATGTATTAAAATTCACCTCTGTAAAACCTGTAATTTAAACATTTAAACATTTTTTCACTGTGACAATTTTGATCAACATACCGAAAACTACTTACATTTTTTTTTAGGTCAAACTGAGCACCAAAGATTACTACAAAAGAACTTACTTTTCCGAACTAGAGCCTTTGATTAATTCCCAAGGTTTTTAGATTGAATGTACTGATTTCCAGTGCGGCTAATGTTCAAGATTGGCCTTATCGCATCACGAAGCCTATAAGTACAAAAAAGAAAAAAGAAAAAAATCTGTACCAAAATACTTTAGGAAAATTGTACATAAAAATCCAGCAATGAGAAAAAAAAATAACATGAGAAATGCTGCATCAGCATGATTTTATATGCTTAAGTATTTTACTAGATGAAAAAAAGACTTTCACAAACACATCAGTAAAGACAGCTACCTATCTGATATATCCTTTGAAAGACATGCATATGAAGATGACGTGCCACTGATTAGTTTATTGATATCTAGACACATATGTTTTACAGTATTCAGAAAAACATTTTCTTCTACTGAGGGACATGAATACATACATATTTTATTCTGACATGTCTGTTTCTGTATAGCACCCAAGGAAAAAAATTTTGCTAGCATGTGGAATAAGTATGAACATTTTTATACAGCCCCCTTAGAATAAAATTTTCCAATGCATTAATTATTCACCCCCTCCTTTAAAAAAATAAAAACATTGCCTGTCTGGAGACATATATACATCAAAAGCACAATTTATTATGCACACCACACTCATCCATTAACCCACCCTACTTATCCCAACAATAATACAGAAGTTAAATTTATTGGCTTTGATCAGATATTTTACAGTTTTCTTTAATTGAAGACTCCACTTACTTCTGCACTTTCTCCTCTGAGTGTTTTATATTTTTGCAGTCGTTTTGCGCCTTTTGGTGACTATCAAGGCCTGTTATCATTTCATTCCATCTTGGCTGTCGACAAAATTTTATAAGTCAAAAACTAAGAACTAAGACAGAATGAAGTGAAGCATTGATAAGAGGCTTATCAAGGCATCATTTCTCCATTACTAGAAAACATTTACTGATCATGTGCAGAGTATAGGTGTGCACAATTTATAGGAGCTGCACATGTGACATTGATGTCACTTGGTACCTCGTCCTCACTCCCAATATGTAAATCGGGGGTGTTCCTAATGCCAAGCTAACTCAATATAAGCGTTGCCTTGTAACTTGTTGAATGTCTGCGATGGAGGGTCCATATGCCATGGGGCCATTATATATATATATCACTAAGCTGTTCTCTGAGATTCAGAGGTTAGCTCCAAAAAGAAATACAAACTTCCAGATATTTTTACTTATTGTTGTTGCATCAAACTTCTCCATTTACAGCGATCTTGACATACAACTCGTGCTGCACTGATATTCATTACACGCCGTACACATGATCTTTTATACTTCATACTCATAATCTTTTTCTCATGCAGACACTCCTGAATCTGATCCACCCATGTCTTCCTTGGCCTTCCTCTGCCTTTCCTTCCTGCCACTTGAGCTGAAAAGATTTTCTTAGTAAGTATTTCATCACTCATTCTTTCAACATGGCCAAACCACCGAAGCATATTGGTCTCCACCTTGCTAACAACATTTTGCATCACATCACACAACTGCAATACATCTTCATTTCTCACACAATCATATCACGTCTTGCCACAAACCCCTTGTAAGTAACGCATTTCTCCAGCACACAAACAACTCCTATGTTTCTTCAGCAGTACCCAGGTTTCACTGCCATACATCAGAGTAGGAACAATTACAGTTTCATACACAGCCATGCGGGACTCTCTAGAGAACCCATCATTCCTGTGAAAACCTCCCAGAGCAGCTATGACTTTCAAAGAAGAATTCACTCGCCTACTGATTTCACCTTCCAACTTGTTCTCTCTGTCAAACATGCTTCCTAAATACACAAACTCACTCACCTGGTCAATCACAGTGCCATTTATACTTACATTACATTCAGTGCTGCCCATTTCTCTCTCAAACACCATAACTTTGGTTTTTCCCTTATTTATACTCAGTTTGAATTTCATGCAAACTTCGTGCATCCGAGTCAACATACTCTGCAACTCACTTTTGCTCTCTGCCAACAGGACAGTGTCATCAGCATACAGCAATCTGCACACATGGATATTACCAAGACATAAATTAGTATTATCTATTTTGGCATCATGCATGCACGCATCCATAAATATATTAAACAGCCGTGGTGACATTACACAACCTTGTCTAACTCCTGCACCAATGGAAAACCATTTTGATAAAACACCATTCACTTGTACACAAGCTCTACTACCAGCATACATGGCTTTTACACTATTAAGTAGATTCCCAGTAACACCATATTCATTCAATACCTTCCACAAAAGTGTCCTATTCACTCGGTCGTAAGCTTTCTCTAAATCTATGAAGGCAGTAAAAACTGTCTTCCCAACAGCCAGATACTTTTCAATCATCGTGCATAATGCAAAAATCTGGTTAATGCAGCCTTTACCAGGCATAAAACCACTCTAAACATCCCACACTTTCAATGATGTAAGACCCCGTACTTTTTCAATAACAACCTTACCAAACACTTTCCCTGGCACACTCAGTAGGCTAATACCACGATAGTTCTTGCATTCAGTCTGATCACCTTTTCCCTTATACAAGGGAACAATAATAGCATCCTTCCAATCCCGAGGGACCATTCCTAACTCCCAGCACAACTGGCAAATTTCAGTTAACCAGTCAATTATAGTCACCACCATATTTCAGGGGCCATGCTGTCCCAAATATGTTCAATGAGTGAATATCAGGCAATATGGATTGCCATGGGAGAAAATGGAAGTCATCCTCATTTTTCTCAAGCCAGCCCTAGGTTATATTGACACTATAACATGGTGCACCGTCCTGGAATACTCCATCTTAGTATGGAAGCACTGTCAGCATAAATAGATGAACCTGGTCTACAATGATGGACAGGTATGTGATGGAGTTGAGGAAGCCATCCATCACTATCAGGAGACTGAGAGTGTCCTAAGAAAACATCATCCCCCCAGAGCATTACACACTGCCATCTGCCTGTACCTGTGGGGTAAAAGCATCTTGCACCATCTTCTCACAAGCTGCTAGCCTTACCAGTCACATCCATCCCCTCGATGCTGTAGGAAACATGATTCATCAGAGAAGAAAACGTCTGTCCAATCTTCCACAGTCCCTGCCCAACGTTTTCCAGCAAACTACAGTTGTTGTCACCAATGACATGCTGTGGCCATGTGTACACACCACAGGCCATGCGGTAGAGGGATCATTGCACTGTAACTGGGGGTGGGTTTTTTTTTTTGGGGGGGGTATTGGAGGTTTAAAGACCACCATGAGCAAATCAGTGGGCTATAAGCAGTCGCCCGTCCCTAATTTAGGATCACTGGTTTGAGGGAAGGGAGAGAGCCAGTGCCGTAAGGCAAACACAACATCCATGCCTCACCAGGATTCGAACCCGGACCCCTTTTGGACGGATGATCAGAGGCCATCGCTTAAACCACTGCGCCACCGGGGTGGCGCACTGTAGCTGTGGATACACTCCTCTGTACTCCCTGGTTGCAGATCAAGGCCCATGCAGTAAAGATCCAGCCCTACAAATTTTGCTAGTAGACATTGGCCACTGAGACCAAAATTGTTAGTGGCCATAAAAAACAAAATCAGTGGCCAGACTTCTTCGAAAAAAAATCAAACTGTACATTTATACTATATTATTTTTATAAAATTGCTTAGTATAATATCAATATGTTTTATTTTGCATATTTATATGTTTTATTTTGCATATTTCAATTATAGTATGCTTAAAAGTTGAAACTGAAGTAATAAAATACACAAACAAATCTTTGTAGTTTGGTCGGCGAGATTTCATGCTATCCTTCCGCCATATAGTCTTAATCGCATCTTCAGGGTCAAAATTATCAATTTTTATTCCTGATTAGATCCTAATGTGACTTTCAAGTGTGTTCTTTTTCATAAGAAGGTTTCTTTCACCTAATGTGTGTTTAATTGCTGACCAAAGACGTTCCACACGAGCACTCAACTGTGATACCGTTAAAAGCACAGTTACTAGATCTCTCATGATTCCAAAACCAAAAGGCTTTAGATTATCTGAATTCTCTAATTTGTGTAACGAATCTTTTAAATTAGACAAAATTTAGTTAGGATTCACACTAACGAGAATCTTTTGAGTTGAAGCCACGATTCCAAAGCACAATCAGGGTTAAACTTTAAAACTTTGCATATTTCAGTTATTGCATCATTACCACGATTGTTTAAACCTTCAGAAGATTTGAGAAATAGCACCTCATCTAAAGAGCGGACACATTTGTATAAAACTGATGTTTGGACATTATCATATCTTTTTTTTTTTTTTTTTCAAGTTTTTGTGTAACTCTTTTTTCAATAAATCAATGCTGTTTTCTGTAGAACCTATTGCTATATCTTCATCATCTACAACACATCTTTGTTGATCGCATGCAGTGCTGATTTGGTGACCCTGAAATGTTGATGGCATGTCATCATTTTGAGACAGATTCCTTAAAAAGGGACCAATTTGTCCCTTCATCTGCAGGTTTTAAAACAGCCAACTCCATATATGTATTAAGGTAACACAACGTACATGTAGTTTGTCACAATTATTTATTTTTTCAAGCCGACCATGGTTTCATTGGGTGTTGACCTAGCTACGTTGTATTACCTTAATATCATCATCATCATCATTGTCAACCATTATCAATCCACTGCTGGACGAAGGTCTCCCCAAGTTTCCTCCACAACGGTCTGTCTTGTGCCAGTCTCCTCCATGTCACTCCCGCATATTTACGAATTTCATCCACCCATCTCCCATGTGGTCTTTTTCTGGGTCTTTTCCTGTCCCTTGGAATCCAATCTAAAATTTCGGCTGTCCATCTATGGTCTGTCCTTCTGGCAGTATGTCCAGCCCATTGCCATTTCAGGGATTTAACTCTGATCATGATGTCTTCCACTCTCGTCATTTTTCGGATCCACGAGTTCCTCTTCTTATCTCTCCTGGTTATACCAAGCATGCACCTCTCCATGCTGCTTTGAGTTGTCTGCAGCCTTTGTATGTCTCTTTTAGTTAAGGTCCACGTCTCTGCACCATACGTAAGCACTGGAAGGATGCATTGATCAAACACTTTTCTTTTAAGACATAATGGCATATTGCTCTTGAAAATTATGCTGTTTCTTCCAAAAGCTCTCCAGGCAAGTTTTGTACGCCGATTAATTTCTTCATCAATGTGACCCTCACTTGATATCTGCTGTCCAAGATAAACATACGTATCTGTTATTTCCAGTTTTTCTCCATCAATCGATAAATCTTCATTTCTTGTAAAAGCATTGAACATCACTTTTGTCTTCTGAAAGTTCATTTTTAAATCCCACTTCTTTACTCTTGTCAGCAAGTTCCTGGATCATACTCTGCAGCTCTGATGGGGTAGTTGCAAAAATGACTACGTCATCAGCAAAACGAAGGTGGGTTAGATAATCTCCATTAATCTTTATCCCTTTGTTTTCCCAGTTCAGTGATTGAAAGACATTTTCCAATGTGGCATTAAAGAGCTTCGGAGATATGGTGTCACCTTGTCTCACTCCCTTTCCAATTTTTATGTGTGTTGTATTTTCAAACAGCCGAATCTTTGCACTTGCATTTTCATAGATGTTATTAATAATATTAATGTATGCATCTTCAATACCGCAGGATTTCAGAGCCGTGGTAACTGCTGATGGTTTCACCGAATCAAAGGCTTTTTCATAATCGATAAAAGCCATGCACAATGGAAGTTCATATTCCCTTGCTCTTTCAATTAGTTCTCTCAGTACATGGATATGATCTATTGTGCTGTAGCCACTCCTGAATCCAGCTTGTTCTCTCGGTTGAGCCATGTCCAGTGTTACCTTCAAGCGGTGTGAAAGAACTTTAGTGAAGATTTTATAAACCACTGATAGGAGGCTGATAGGTCTGTAGTTCCTGAGATCCTCAATGTCACCTTTTTTATGTAGCAGGATCATTGTAGCATTGTTCCAATCCTCAGGAATCTTCCCTTCATTAAGGCATCGAGTGAAAATTTGGGCAAGTACTGTTTCAATTTCTCCACTTGCTTCTTGTATGATGTCTATAGTAATTCCATCTTCTCCTGGAGCTTTCCCCCGCTTCATGTTCTTGATTGCATGAGCAACTTCTGCTGGGAGGACTGGAAGAACTCTGGTACCTTTCATGATGTCTGGAGTACATGTATCATCCCTTTCATATAATTTGGAGTAGAAATCTTTCACTCTTGTCAAAATTTCGCCTCTATTTCTTGTTATAGAACCATCTTCTTTTCTCAGAGCCATAATCTGTTTTCTTCCCTTACTGAGATGTCCCTTTGCTATCTTTAGGCTTTGGTTGTTTTCAATTGCTTTCCTCACTAGCTCACAGTTGAATTTCCTTACGTCTTCAGTGATACTTTTTCGTGCTGTCTTGCATAGCTCTATATATTCCACTTTGGAAGTCACATCTTCTTTAGTTGTCCTCATCTGTCTTCTTTTTTGCATCAACATTTTGGTTTTTCCTGATAATTTGTTTACATGCAACTTGTTCTTAGACCCAGCTAATTTTGTTGCTGTTTCCATAAGAGCTTTGGTTACTTTTCTGTTAACTTCCGAAATATCCACTTCTTCCGATGTTAGGCCTTCTAAAGCAGAGAATCTGTTCTTCAGTTCCAACTTGAAAGTATTATGGTGTTTTTTAAGGTTGGTTATATCAATACATTTTGTTTGTCTTATGAGCTTGCCACGTTCCAGTTTAGTGTTGAGGTGCATCTTACATCTCACCAATCTATGGTCACTACCTGTGTTGAACTTGTTTAGCACACTGCAGTCTTCGATGACGAATTTTTTGTTACACATAATAAAATCAATTTCACTTGTCGTCCCAATTGGATGTCTCCATGTCCATTTCCTGTGTGGCTTTTTCTTGAAAAAGGAATTCAAGATGAAAAATCCTTCTGCCTCTGCAAACTCAACGAGAGTATTTCCACGCTGGTTTCTGTTGCCGTGACCGAATTTACCTACTGAAGTTTCATTCTGTTGCCGGTGCCCTATTTTTGCATTGAAATCTCCCATAATTATCTTCAAGTGCTTAATATATATATATATAAGTGTCACAAGACTGTAGTCTTTGAAATCAAGACAGCCAACTCCAGTTAAGTAACATAATGCAAAGCACTACTGCCACATCAGTTTTTTCCAGCTTCCTGGAACATTCAGCAACACATGAAATTATGTCAAAAACTCTGATGGTCCTCTGAATGGATATGTATATAACCAAAAGTTGATTTCAGAAAATTGAGCTAGAAATTGGAATTCTCAAAAATGATCATAGAAAATTTTTAGGAGTTTCATTTATGTTTTTTTTTTTTTTGTTAATGTGCTGTTGCCTGTTTTGCGGTTTAAGAGTTTTTAACCACGTCTAAGAAACTATCAGATTCAATTATTTTTACAAGTACGTATTTTGGTAAAAAAACCTATGTATTTTAATGTGAATCTGTTTCACATTTTTCAAAAAAAAAGTTTGAAAAACGTAAAGAATGTTAAAAAAGTGAATATTGGCATTATGTTCCAACATAGAAAGAAACCTTATCTTCCACGGAAATTAGGAAGTGAGATGTTTTTCTTGAGGTACTATTAAAAGCACACTGATTACAGTAAAAAGTACTTTGGAAGGCAGATAATATGAAAAAATGTCTTTGCTTTTCGCTGACCATGATAAATCACAGATATAAATCAGGAAGAACATCCAGATTATCTATCATTTGGGGTTACCATTCATTTTGCCAAATTAAATTCCCGGAGTTTTGCCATCTGCAGACAATAGTATTTTTAAAAGCCACACAAACTATATTTGAACTGGATGAACAGTATTACAGAAGCAACACTAACAGACAAAACTTGAACTAAATCATCTGCTGACGGTAAGGTGAAAAAAAGCAGTCTAACACACCAAAAAGAAAGATCTTCGACAATCTCGTGAACATCAGAACTGGTGTAAAAAGAAGTACTTATGCACAGGAATACCATACCTGCCAGCATTGGCAAGAGCCTTGTCAGTAGTAACCAGTATTGTTGCGCGGCATACATACACTTTTTTACAAAACTATGCATCTCTTTGTAAAAAGAAATACACACCACAACAAAACATTACAACAAACCAGGACACTAATAAAACAAACACGTGCAAAACACAAATTTGATTCCCTTGGCGAGGGCATGATAGGTAACATTGCAAGATTTAAGTTTGAAACTTCCACCAGTAAAAATCAGTCAGATGCGTTCTAAATCTCACAACGCTTGACATACAGTAAATCCAACCAAGTGAACCCACAGTGCATGAACCTCCACTTGCCATATGATCATACTGCCTCTAAAATTATAGTTTATGTCAAGATGAGACCAAAGAAGGAAAAAAAAAAGAAAAAGAAAAAGATGAACGTTTTAACTGGGTGAAAAATCAAAACACACAGCAAGAATGCGGACTACTGTCAGTTTGTCTTTTGTTGACTCTGCAGCTGAACAGCATCCATTGCTTAATTTCGCTTTCTGCTGATATCTTTCTTTCCCTATTTCTTCATTAACGCTTTCCTTTCCTTTCTTTTTTATGCCCTCTGATAACAATAACTTCATCCATCATGCTGAAAGAACTTTCAGCTTGAGGACCATGCGTGCATGATCATATCAAAGCTTTAACTATACAATGTGGAAGAAACATTCTTCTCACAATAGTGGCCAATACATCATAATTAACACAGCAATCAGACATTGCTGAATTGGCTGCAATTACTGTTTTGCTTGTAATATTAATCACATCAGAAAAACTTGAAAATTTCATTGCCCTGGAACTTCCTTGTCCTGGGTGGTGTAATGGATAGCATACTCGACCGGAAGTCGAGAGATGCGGGTTCGATTCCTACTCCAGGGCGATGAAATTTTCAAGTTTTCTGATGTGATTGGTATTACATGCGAAACAGTAATTACAGTCAATTCAGTGATGTCTGATTGCTGTGTTAATTATCATGAAAGCTTTAACTATTTTAGATAAATAGTGTAACTTTGAGAATATTAATACTTTTGAATACCATGCATCAATTTTTACAAATTTTTCAACTTTGTCACTTCCATTTTCGGGAATTTCCCACACCCATATCAAACTTAAATGCAAAAACTTATGGGACGGGGGATATTTAACAATGCAGGAGAGTGGGAACATCGCATGGGGAGGGAGGAAGGACAAAAATTTTACGCTTCCTAGTACATACTGCACTTAACATACTCTACTTGAATCTGTGAGCTTATTAAGCAAATAGTATCTTAGATGTGGCTATTGTAAAAGGAAAGACAGAGGGAAGCTGATGGAAAAAACACAAAGGAATCCTGATATAAAACCAGTGACAGTTATATTAAATTGTTCAAAAGAACACCATGAGGTGGTCAAAGTTTCCATTGAACCAGTACACCAGCATGCTTCTCTCTCTCTCTCTCTTTTTCTGGATTTATTCTACATGCTACTGCAACACCAATGGTGATTTGGTATGCATGATGGGAAACAACAGTGAATAAACAAATATATCATACACTTTCATGATGGCTATTGTACATGATTGGCATGAAAATCCTAAACTAATGTATGAGTATTATGCAACAGTACCACTGCTTTCAGAGTAACTTCACGAGTGTTGAAGCTATTGTGAAGATAAAGGAGAGCAGCTCCAAATATTCATATATAGTCCTACAACTGAAGGGAGAAATATTACTAATCCTTCAATCCCAAAACCTGAAATGCATCAATTTCTTTCAGTTACATATAAAATGAATGCAGATACATCCTTGGGGTTGAATGGTTAAACAAGAAGCAATGTTGTACTGCACTTGAAATGTATGCATCTTGTAAGTTATAATAAAATAATGAAAAGAATAATAAAAAAATAAAAAGAAGAAATTACTTATTTTTCTCCATACAGCTAATGTAAGAATTGAGTTCACGTGCTACTTGGGCCAATAAACATTTCTCATCTTCCAATATTGTCATTTCAGGTATAATTCCACCAAAATTATTACTAAGGAATGAAAGAGCTCTACAAAAAGAAAAAAATGAAGCAAGCATTAAATTAACTTTTTCAGTCTTCAAGCACAACAAAAATATTTTACAACTGTTTACCTTTTTGAAAATAAAATGTTAAAGTACACAAATTATGACAGCATATATTAAATACAAGTTGAACTACTAAATAAATTGGAATAAAACATGCCCAAAAGCTTTATTACATTTTAATAAACAAATAAGGCTGAGTAATATCTCTTGCTTCAATGAGAAACTTAACTTTAGGAGGAATTTAAAAAATCCCCATTTAGTTCTTCCCTTTTAAAAATGCTTTAAAACTCATCTAACATTTCTAAGCCTCCTCCCACCACAACACACAAAACAGAAACAAACAGCATTCCTTTCTTCTCTAACCCATAAAGTGAGGATGGGAGGACAGCTGCTGCTTCAAGATGAAACTCTGACATGAAAATTGACGGTAATGCACCATTGGCCACACACAGAAGTACCCGTTGATTGAGAGCCAACGGGTGCAGGTGATCGAGGACAAGCAATACGCATGGGGGAAAGGGGGGGGAGCCAGCTGCCGATCCACCACTCCGCATGTTGGGTTTCCTTGGCCACCTTTGTCTATGTCACAGGCTACATCACGCCCAGCTTATGTGTACGGCTGGCTATGTCTCTAAACAGCTTATGACCTAACAGAAAACGGGAAATGAATCGCATGTGCTTTAAAGAAGGGAACTGGGATGCAGAAATCCGAGCTTAAAATTTTTACACAGGTTGCTACCTTCTTTCTAAAATGGGGAAAAATTTATTTGTTGTAATGAAAAATTGTAAAAATTAATTTCGTTATAATGAAATTAAAAATGCATTACTTCAAGGAAATGTTTGTAGGGGATTTGCAATAATTGTGTTATATTGGATTTCATTCTAATGGGATTCCCCTGTATACATTATTTTAAAAAAAAATGAACTTACCTGTTAATAAAATTGCCTAAGTTATTGAGCAGTTCTGAATTATTTTTGAGCATCAGGTCACTCCAACTAAAAAAGGTATCCTTAAAAAAGAGAGCAAAAGAAATCAAATTAGATGCAGATATTAAATAGTCACTGAACAGTCTTGTGTATTTTATAGCGCAAATCACCATATTATTCTGTTCTTCACATTTTATCTAGTTCCGTGCAATATCATTAAATAAAATCCCGTGGCACTTCCTAAAAATAGTTTAAAAAAAAAAAATTGTTTAGATTTTTTTTTTTTTTATATAACTATTTTTAGGAAGTACCATGGGATTTGTTCAATGACATACGGAACCAGATAAAATGTGATGAACATAATGATACGGTGATTTGCACCATACAATACATAATGTTATTATCTACTTATATAGGCATAGTTAGTATGCGATATACTATAAGCCAAAATCTACACTGAGCGATCATTTTTGACAAAAACCATGAGTCCTTCACAAGAAAGTTCTCTTTGTTTGTGATAAAACTTTCTGCATGTTGTCTCCCGGTCTCAGCGTGTGGCATAAGGAGGAAACCCATCGATAACTTTAAAATCTCAATAGATAAAAACTTTACTCTAGAATTCTTAAAAATACTGTAATTCCTAAAAAAATAAAATATAATACATCAAAACCGAATTAAGAGAACATACCTTTCGCTGTAGTGTTATTCGTTGAGCGATTACGTTGTTACTTGTACATTGTTCTAACCAAGTCTCCGATATGACGGGATTCCTTCAAAGTATACACCACACTGAAATTCTACTCTCAACCCAGTATGTCACCAAACATCACAAAAAAGAATATGAAATAACCCAAATAAATACCAACTTAAAACGTAAAAATTCTTGAGTATGAAAATGGTCAAACTCATGTCGTATATGACGTGAAAACACAGCTGAAACATTACAATGCTGCATTAAAACAAAGTGAAAATTGATACTGAATAAGATAAAAACCTTCCGAAATGCCAAAACACGGTGACCAAAGCATAAGGAATGATGTCCTTCTGATACTCTCTTCCTACGCATTTCGGTAACGTGTGCATTATCATCTTGAGGGACAATGTCTGCTACGTCCTTTGTGACCACTCGCCCTACCACTTTCGGCTAAACCGCAGTCTCATCTTCGTCAAGATTCGTGACATCATTATTTTGGGCTTTTGCCACTTCATAGTTTTGAAAAATCGAAGTTCCGTGCGCTGATTGCTCCCACTGACTCTCCGCTCTTGGTACCTCTGTCCGCAACCTTCCCCTTCTATCTAACGTACCCTCCTGTTTCCTCTTTTATCAATATTTTTTAGGGAAGTAGTAGGTCGATATCAGAATGTATATTACAGTTGTTCTTTTTGGTTTTTTCTATTACTATTGCTTCTGCGTAATGGATCATATTTTCTGTTGGTTGTCGACACACTATATTTATTTCATCAAATAATGGTTTAGCTGCAGTTTTTAAGCAATATTGTGTTAGTGCTGTCCTTTCTTCTTTTTTGTTCCAATCACTGTTATGTTGATTGAGTCATTTTTGCAATTTATTTTTTGTACTTCTTATGAAAGTAAATTTTTTATCTGTTCCTGGTGTGTCTGAGCAGTCATTTTTGAAATAACATTCTGGTGGAAATGAAAAATACAAAAAAAAAAAAAAAAGCACTTACACCAAAAAAATTTAACAACTTTTTTTTTTCAATTTCATACACAAAAACTTAAATGTTAGAGCATGTAACAAATGACTTTAGTCTTAAGCAAGTTTGACCAAAGATAGAAATGGAAATGTAATTCATTCATGCATAAATGCAATTAACAATAGTTATGTTAATAAAAAATTTATACTTTTTCAATTTATTTTCCATTTCTCACGATTTTTTGCACTTTTTTTGGTACACATAATCATTACAGCAAATGATGTACTTAAGCTGTAATTGTGGCAGCCAGATTGCTTATGCATAAGAGAACACATCTGCACTTACTGAAGCATTTGTACTGTTTTAGATTTATGACAAGCATTTTCCATGAGTTTTCCATTTCTATTATAACCATTACTAACCCAGATGTTCAAGCAAAATGCTTATTTTGCATATTTAGCCACTTTAAGGAATAAAAGCCTATTTTCAATATATACTGAAAATTTTCTAGAAAATCACTTTTGAAAATTGAAATTATTGTTTTTTAGACTAAACCCTTGGCAGCTTTGTAGTACAACAGCGAAACCACTTGTTAGAAAATTGTTATACAAAATAAAACATCACCGTCTATGTACGATTTTTAATACAAGATGAAAGATATTTACAATTAAAATACCCCACTAGCACTTTCGTGGTAACATTCACCCCATCATCAGGTGGAACAGAGAGGTAATATATTACTAGCATGGATTTATATAGGAGTGCAGCGATGCACTATGGGTGAAGGTATCAAGCATCACAAGTTGTGCTTCTTGCCATCGCAACCCTTACAACTAGTGTAAATTTCCAACATTAAGTATCACATGGTAATATGGAAATTTTGTTATACAATTAATATTATTGTCAAATTCACATCTTTGTTGGTTTTGTTTAATTTATTTATTATTATAATTTAAAGTTCAAGTTAACGACATGATCTTTCCAAATTTTTGAAATGTCCACTGGTGTATTATCGTTACAACATCTGTCCTCCAGGGTGCTTCGATGTACAGGCTTTCAACAAGGTGTAGTGAGTGTGCATACGCTGGAGTGTCCAGAGCAAACTGTGCAGCGTTAAAAAGATTGAAGAATGCTTACAACTTCACTGAAGGTTTCTCCAAAGCATTTAGCCCCCCCCCCCCGGGCTGTCGTGTGCCTAATGTCTTTGGGCGTATCAAACTGCATAAAGAGGGGTTACCTATTAGGCCTTTGGTCGCGGCTATGTTAGCCTTACTCAACCACTTGAAAAAAGCCCTGGCCCTATATTTAGCTAAGTTAGCTGAGAGCTCACCTTATTCTATTAAAAGCTCCACTAGTGCAATTAAAAGGATCAGAACGATTCAGTCACGTGCTGGCCCTTTCATATTAGCTTCTCTGGATGTGGTTTCACTGTACCCTAATATGTGCCCGTGAACGTCACTCATCACGTTATTGAAGCTTAACTTGCTGAAACCCACATTCCTACCCCGGAAATTTCTGACATTATGAACGCACTTCGTTTAGTTAAACGGCGTCCGTACTTCAAATTTCTTGATAAGATTTACATGCAAACTGAGAGTTCGCCCATGGGCTCCTCACTTTCCGCAGTGTTAGCACAGATTCTGCTACAATACATTGAAAACAAGTTCTTAACGAATTTCCTTTAGTTCCCGGTTTATACCTTAGGTACGTCGACGACATCCTTGTGTTTTGGCCTTACTCAAACAATGATTTAAATCAATTCACCGATGCACTTTCGTTAGTATTTTCCTACTATCGGGCTCACGATAGAATTATAATCCAATTTCTCATTGCCTTTTCTGGATTTTTGTATCTTTCGTGATCAAGATACTAATTCCCTGTCTTCCTCAGTTTATCGTAAGCCAACTGATTGCAATAGTCTTATCCCGTTTAATTCTTCACACCTCACTCCGCAAAATTATCTGCTATTAACTTTCTCATTAGAAGAGCCTTCACGCATTCTTCAAACGATAATAATTTACAGTCTGAGATTCAGTTCATCTTTAAACTAGAGGGCAAACATGGATATCCAAGGACATCGGTCCACAATTATATATCAAAATAATAAATGAAAGAACCATTAGTTTGAAGAAAGACCCAAAGCCCAACAAACGGTTTGTGGGAGCATTAGATCAGCACCCGCATATTACTAACGCATTATCACATATATGCTCAAAGCATAACATACAGTTTAGCACCTGATCAAAGAATCTCATATCATCTGTCAGAAAAGATCGGGCAACAACTGATATTAAGAGCAAATGGGGAGTCTACAGCATTCCACTACTGGACCCATCAACAGGCTACCATGTTAACAACTATGTAGGCTCGACACGAAGAAGCTTGGGTATCCGTGTCCAGGAACAAAAGTACGATATCCAAACCAACCGCAATAATACGGCATTATCTAGGAATGCCGTAAATGGAACACTACGACCAGATTGGGCGTACGTCAGACTACTGGACACTCCAGCGTACGCACACTCGCTACACCTTGTTGAAAGCCTGTACATCGAAGCCCTGGGGGACAGATGTTGTAAGGATAATACACCAGTGGACATTTCAAAAATTTGAAAAGATCATGTCGTTAACCTGAACTTTAAATTATAATAATAAATAAATTAAACAAAACCAACAAAAATGTGAATTTGACAATAATATTGACTGTATAACAAAATTTCTATATTACCATGTGATACTTAATGTTGGAAATTTACACTAGTTGTAAGGGTTGGGATGGCCACAACCAGAACTTGTGGCGCTTGATACCTTCACCCATAGTGCATCGCTGCACTCCTATAAAAATCTATGCAAGTAGTGCATTACCTCTCTGTTCCACCTGATGATGGGGTGAATGTTACCCCAAAAGTGTTAGTGGGGTATTTTAATCTGTAAATATCTTTCATCTTTTATTAAATATTGTACATAGACGGTGATGTTTTGTTTTGTATGACGTATTGTACGAAATTATTTTTAACTTCACTAAAAAGTTGTTATTGTAATACTCATACATTATACACTTTTAAACACAATTTTTTAAAACATAGCGCAGACTCCTAGAGCATCAATGGAGAAAATTTTAACATACTGAGAGCTTGTACATTCCTCATTTAACAAGGTAACACGCACAGTTTTAAAACATCTAAACAACAGTTGCAATTGTGTAGGCAAGCATTTCCACCCTGGAATATTACAATGAATTCTAAACATAACTAAACCACATGCAAAGAAACAAACAAATGCTCAAATCCCTGTATGTTTTTATTCCACAGTCAAACTTCTTTTTCAAGAAGTAAAATAAAAAAATTTATTTCAAGTAAAAAAAAAGCCTTTATAAATTCAGAGTTGACGAAATATTCTTCTCATAATATGTGGTAAATACGTCATGATAATTGACACAGCAATCGGACATTGCCAAATTGACTGTAATTACTGTTTCACATGTGAATTAAATCACATCAGAAAACTTGGAAATTTCCAAAATCTGCATTGAATCTGAACGCGGTCGGAGAATATTCCGATGCTCTTAACACACAGATAGATACTTGTGAATTCGCCGTCGTGGGTAGTGCAACGGAACAGAAATCGGGAGATGCGGGTTCGTTTCCCGCTCCATGGCGATGAAATTTTTAAGTTTTCTGATATGATTTAATTCAAGTGTGAAACAGTAATTACAGTCAATTTGGCGATGTCCGATTGCAGTGTTAATTATCATGGCCTTTATAAATGTAAACAAATTAATTACGAAGTCTTTGAGCAAAATGTGTTCATTTATTAATATTTTATAGACACAGAAATATGAATTAGTTTTCATCATCATAGAGAAACTAACAGCATCTATAGAAAGACGTTAATTGCAAGCAGCCTATTTAAAAATACCTTACCTGGTTTTCTGGACGTAAGTAAAGCAAGTAGAATCGCCAAATGTCTGATGGGATTCCTGTCTTCTTAGCATCATCACCAAAAACACCAACACCACGACTTTTTGAAAATTTGGAATCCTCATAATTTAAATACTCTGAAATAAAAATAAAAATTAAAAGAATAATATTTTTATTCAAGTAACACATTTGGTAATTTATATTTTACATGCATAGAATTGTAAAAACAATGATAATATCCAGTTAATGAAGAAAACCTTGGTTCTGAAAGGTGTAGAATAAATTAGGTTCAGAATAAAGAGAAGAATTGATTCCCAAAAGAAATAGTGGTAGTAGCTCCCAACTGATTCCAGCACTCTGATAACTGTAAATGATTATCATGCACTCGGGGGGGGGGGGGGATTGCCATGTGCCCAGCCTGAGTATTTGAGTATTTACAGATGGGGTATTTTTTTAATTGAATTCAGAAAAATTAACAACAAACCCTGCCTACACACATAGTGAGCTTCTTAAATCATGCTATTTGATAATGGCATAGTATTGATGAATAAATTAGGCTTTGCTCACTCATTAGTTCTTCAGGATGTTTTCAGATACTTTTCCTGAAATGCTAAATACTACAGATTGGTCGCAGTTTCTATGGATTTTTAAGTCTAACTAATGAACAAGGTTAATGCTGTTTCACTTCTCATTCACCTGAAAGTTATACAAAAGTATTTAAAAAGTGACAATTACTTTTTTTAATAAGAAGACGGTTTTTTCTTACTTCATTGAGCTTTTGGGTTATTCTGTGAATAGTGACATTTCTGCCGGAAATTTCAATTCAGGATCAACGCAGCAGGTGCTGATTTTCCAACATTTTTGTTTTAATTTCATGGTCATGCACACATCACCGCAAATTATGGGGGAGGTTTTTTTCCGACTTTCCTGATCTATGGATCATACGCGCCACTGATTATGCAAACAATGTTTTTATTTGTTTCTGAATTTTACAGCCTGTGGATCATGTTGGGTTGGAAAGAAAGTAACGTCCGATGATGAGGTACACGAAACGAAGCCCTGACTACAGTGCACATTGGCCAATGAGATTGGGCAGCACACCAGCATGAAATCAGTACATAGTCGCGGAAGTTAGCCGTCAGAAGGCAAAGAGTGTAAACACTAGCCAACATGGAAGTGGACAAGGAGCACATCCGCCACTGCATGCTGTGAGAGTTTCATCGTGATAGCACCCTCGTCAGTGCTGTAAGGAACATTACCAATGTGCACCCCAATGCCATATCACATCGTCAGTGATGTTGTTGGTTTGAATGACTTTCAAGAGGGAAATTTTGACCTGTCATACCATCCCAAAGCCCTGAAGACCTGCAACAAGCTGAAGACCTTACAGGAGACTGACCTGACCCACATGTGAACAGCTGGGGTCTACCCACACTAGCATTATAACACACCTGCATCAACTTTGGAAGGTGCACAAGAAGGCAGTTTGGGTACCCCATCAACTCACAGTAGAGCAGAAAGCAAATTGCATGAGTGCATGTGTTTTCCCTGCTTGCACATGACCAAGTTGAACTCTTCTTAGACTGCACTATGACAGGTGACAAGAAGCAGATCCTGTATGACAATGTCAGTGCACAGAAACAGTAGCTGGATTCAAAACTGAAGCCCATGCTGACCCCAAAGCCAACTTAACCCACTTCAGGTACTGCTGTCTGTTTGGTGCGATATGCAGGGGCGTCATGTTTTTAGAGCTGCTGCCGGACACCACTACTATCACAGCCGACGTGTAGTGCCATCAGCTCGACAACCTGCAGCATCACTCACGTTGAAATGATCAGCGCTTCTGAACAACAAGAGCATTCTCCTCCAGCAGGATGGAATGAGACCTCACACAGTATGGGTAACCTGTCACATGATCAGGGACTTGGGCTGGGAGCTGCTGTCACACCCAGCCTATTCCCCGGAAATTTCTGCCGGAAATGTCGTTGAAGCATTTCCTGGATGGGCAGTGGTTCACCATCCAGGATGATGTCGAATGCACATTTACTCACTTCCGTATGTCCAAGTCGCCACAATTCTACAGGGATGGTATACAACAGCTGCCCAGATGATGGAAGCAGGTCGTGGCAAATGATGGCGATTACACTTTGAACTGCTTTGTACTTGTATATATGGTAATTAGCACTTTTCTGTTGCCTTGCATTTTCAGATATTACTTTCTTTCCAACCCAATACTAATGGGGAAAAGGAAAATCCTAAATTTCATGGTCTGCAGATTATACAAAGGAAAATACGGTATTAAAACACTTACTCGTGGCTTAACTCAGATGAACTTCCTTAATTCTATTTTAACTTGAAGAACTTTCTATACATTAAGATATACAGGGATGTAAGGTCAGGTGATGCGTAACATCACAGCCTCTCCTTGACAAATGTCAACCCCACCTTCTCGTGGTGCATCCTGTTCCCACTAAAGGGGCTCTGACGACCGCCCATAGCGGTATAACTATACCATCGGGATCAGAGGAAATGCTATCCCACACTCACCAACCCGCTTGGCCAGCGTGGTGAGTTATGGCCAAACCCCTCCAAAATGATTCCACAACTTAAATCTTGGCCCTCAGTCTCCGGCAGCTGGAATGTACCTGGCCAAGGCAGCGGCCAGTGCGACATGAAGGCAGAGGGTGCTAAGAATCCCCGGAGGACCGGACTAGGCTGCCATCTGATGCTGACCTTGGCTACTTACAATGGACGCTCCTATCTTCTGATTCAAGGCTTCTTGAATTGGAAGAGGAACTACAAAGGATCAAGTGGGACATCGTGGGGCTAAGTGAGGTAAGGAGAAAAGGAGAAGATCTCATCGAACTGAAAAGTGGACATCTCTTCTACTATCGTGGGACAGATACTGGCAGAACTAATGGTGTTGGATTTATAATAAACAAGAAACTGAAGGACAAAGTTGTAGAAGTTGAAAGTTCCTCTGACAGAGCTGCACGACTCGTTATCCAACTCTCGAAAAGATACCAGGCTCAGATTATTCAAACTTATGCACCCACCACAAGTCATCCTGAAGAAGAAATTGAAGAATTTTATGAGGAAATTTGTCATCTAAATAATAAAGATAAGCAGCATTTGAAGATAATTATGGGAGATTTCAATGCAAAAATAGGGCAACGGATTTACCTACTGAAGTTTCAACAGAATGAAACTTCAGTAGGTAAATTCGGTCATGGCAACAGAAACCAGCGTGGAAATACTCTCGTTGAGTTTGCAGAGGCAGAAGGGTTTTTCATCTTGAACTCCTTTTTCAAGAAAAAGCCACACAGGAAATGGACATGGAGACATCCAAATGGGACGACAAGTGAAATTGATTTTATTATGTGTAACAAAAAATTCGTCATAGAAGACTGCAGTGTGCTAAACAAGTTCAACACGGGTAGTGACCATAGATTGGTGAGATGTAAGATGCACCTCAACACTAAACTTGAACGTGGCAAGCTCATAGGACAAACAAAATCTATTGACATAACCAACCTTAAAAAACACCATAATACCTTCAAGTTAGAACTGAAGAACAGGTTCTCTGCTTTAGAAGGCCTAACATCGGAAGAAGTGGACATCTCTGAAGTTAACAGAAAAGTAACCAAAGCTCTTATGGAAACAGCAACAAAATTAGCTGGGTCTAAGAACAAGTTGCATGTGAACAAATTATCAGGAAAAACCAAAATGTTGATGCAAAAAAGAAGAGAGATGAGGACAACTAAAGAAGATGTGACTTCCAAAGTGGAATATATAGAGCTATGCAAGACAGTAAGAAAAAGTATCACTGAAGACGTAAGGAAATTCAACTGTGAACTAGTGAGGAAAGCAATTGAAAACAACCAAAGCCTAAAGATAGCAAAGGGACATCTCAGTAAGGGAAGAAAACAGATTATGGCACTGAGAAAAGAAGATGGTTCTGTAACAAGAAATAGAGGCGAAATTTTGACAAGAGTGAAAGATTTCTACTCCAAATTATATGAAAGGGATGATATATGCACTCCAGACATCATGAAAGATACCAGTACCAGAGTTCCTCCAGTCCTTCCAGCAGAAGTTGCACATGCAATCAAGAACATGAAACGAGGAAAAGCTCCAGGAGAAGATGGAATTACTGTAGACATCATACAAGAAGCAAGTGGAGAAATCGAAACAGTACTCGCCCAAATTTTCACTCGATGCCTTAATGAAGGAAAGATTCCTGAGGATTGGAACACCGCTACAATGATCCTGCTACATAAGAAAGGTGACATTGAGGATCTCGGAAACTACAGACCTATCAGCCTCCTATCAGTAGTTTATAAAATCTTCACTAAAGTTCTTTCACATCGCTTGAAGGTAACACTGGACATGGCTCAACCGAGAGAACAAGCTGGACTCAGGAGTGGCTACAGCACAATAGATCATATCCACGTGCTGAGAGAACTAATTGAAAGAGCGAGGGAATATGAACTTCCATTGTGCATGGCTTTTATCGATTATGAAAAAGCCTTTGATTCGGTGAAACCATCAGCAGTTACAATGGCTCTGAAAACCTGCGGTATTGAAGATGCATACATTAATATTATTAATAACATCTATGAAAATGCAAGTGCAAAGATTAGGCTGTTTGAAAATACAACACACGTAAAAATTGGGAAGGGAGTGAGACAAGGTGACACCATATCTCCGAAGCTCTTTAATGCCACATTGGAGGGTGTTTTTCAGTCACTGAGCTGGGAAAACAAGGGGATAAAGATTAATGGAGATTATCTAACCCACCTTCGTTTTGCTGATGACGTAGTCATTTTTGCAACTACCCCATCAGAGCTGCAGAGTATGATCCAGGAACTTGCTGACAAGAGTAAAGAAGTGGGATTAAAAATGAACTTTCAGAAGACAAAAGTGATGTTCAATGCTTTTACAAGAAATGAAGATTTATTGATTGATGGAGAAAAGCTGGAGATAACAGACACGTATGTTTATCTTGGACAGCAGATATCAAGTGAGGGTCACATTGATGAAGAAATTAATCGGCGTACAAAACTTGCCTGGAGAGCTTTTGGAAGAAACAGCATAATTTTCAAGAGCAATATGCCATTATGTCTTAAAAGAAAAGTGTTTGATCAATGCATCCTTCCAGTGCTTACGTATGGTGCAGAGACGTGGACCTTAGCTAAAAGAGACATACAAAGGCTGCAGACAACTCAAAGAGGCATGGAGAGGTGCATGCTTGGTGTAACCAGGAGAGATAAGAAGAGGAACTCGTAGATCCGAAAAATGACAAGAGTGGAAGACATCATGATCAGAGTTAAATCCCTGAAATGGCAATGGGCTGGACATACTGCCAGAAGGACAGATCATCGATGGACAGCCGAAATTTTAGATTGGATTCCAAGGGACAGGAAAAGACCCAGAAGAAGACCACATGGGAGATGGGTGGATGAAATTCGAAAGTATGCAGGGGTGACATGGAGGAGACTGGCACAAGACAGACCGTTGTGGAGGAAACTTGGGGAGACCTTCGTCCAGCAGTGGATTGATAATGGTTGACAATGATGATGATGATGATGATACAGTTTCTAAACATTGAGAACAGGCATTGATTAAAATCTGGATGCCAGAAACATCTGTAAAAACAAAAGGACTCAGAAGATGCAAAGATTAACTGAAAGTTCTTCAAGTTAAAATATAATTAAGTAAAATATAGTACTTTGAGTTTATATGTGCATGTGCAATAAGTATTAATATTATTAGAACTTTAAAACATTCTTAAGTTACGTAAAAAAGTTTAATTTAAGGGAGCTTTCGACTGATAACTTCAGTCTTCATCAGCCTTGTGACAGATGGATGATGACGATGGTAGTGGTTGCCAGATCCATAAAGTAGTATGCTTTATTTCTTTTTTAAAATTGACTTCCATATTAATGGTATGATGAAAGGGGAGTCAGAATTGCAGTTCTTGGAGCTGAGAAAATTTTCAAGTCTCCTCCCCGCGGCGATTCAGAATCTCCGAGTCCTCTTGTGACAATCACTCAACAAGAACTGTCACGCTTCATAAGTTACCAATCTCTTGTAGCTACTACCCATCCTTTTTTGGTCAATCCTTTCATGGTAAGAATCCACCAATCTTTAGAAACAGTGGCATCTAAAGAAACCACCCTGAATTTGGTTTGCTTGGCCTTCAGAAACTGGAAAATAAATTCCAGTTTCTAAAGGCAAAACAAATCAAATTCTCTGTATCCTCTACTTCTGTTAAGCCTGCTCAGCCGAAATATGTTAATCTATCCAAAGTCAATATTCCTCCAGCAATTGACCATTTCCTTGCATTAGGCCCAAAGGTTTCTCCTCATGTTCCTATAAAGCTTCCCCATTCAATATCTCTCCTTGAATCAGCCATTCATAAAACTTCCCTTGATCACCATAAAAGCAAAAGTAGCTTTGACAATTCCTGAAAAAAAAAAAAAAAAAAAAAAAAACTGCTCCTATAAAATATTCAGCTGACAGTCTTAAAAAATAAGGCCATTCATGGATGCCAACAATCTAGCTACCTTCAAAGCAGATAAAGTTGGGTGTCCTATCATTATTGAAAAAGCCATTCTCAACCAAAAAGTTCATTCTTTCCTCTTCACTAATAACTGTATCCCAGTTAAAGACCAGCTGTTGTGAATGTCGGTAGCCAGTGTCCAAATGGCGACCAGATATTTTGTAGTGGCTAGTAAATTTTTTAATATAGTAGTGAGCAACTATTGTTCAACTTTTCCCCCCACTTGTGAATAAATATCGTTCAGTTTTCTCGCCCATGTTTCTACAGCTGCTCCAAAAATGAATGGAAGTGAAAGTGGGCTTCAAGAGAAACTTAATCGCCTCACGGATCAGCCTGGAGCGACCAAAGGATCAAGGTTACTAAAGCAACCTGCAACCTTTGCCATGGTATACCTTGCACAAAGTATGTAATCTATGGGTAAAAGAATTATCCTTGAATCTCTGTTTAACCGCATATATGCAGAACAGAAAAAAAACAAAAAAAAACTGTTAGGGGCTGTCCATAAAGTACATCCAAAATTACAGGGGGAGGGGAGGGGTTCCTGACAACCGAACCAAATGTGACATGGGGGAAGGGGCTGTCCATATAGAAAATACTTTCAATATGGATAGCAATAGTCAAAATAATGCATCAGTATTATTTTTTCTGCTTTAGAAATGTATTTTATGCTACATACTTAAAGAGCTGATATACAGCAATGACTTTTTTCGGCAGCTACATTGTGAAGGTTTCTGTAAATGAAAAAGGCTTTGTCTGTCTGCTATATATGTTACTGGCAATGTCTGAAATTAGGCATTGTGCATAGTGCCTAGGAAATCTGTAGAATGCTAAAAATACACATCAAGGTACAAAACGCTTAACATTTCACACACATTTCCTAAGTATTCTATGCAATGCCAAAAGGCAAATTAACAAAATATAAAATAGTCCCACGCTAGTGACTTTTTTTTCACGTGGCAAGGCACATGACTTTCAATGCTCACGTTAAGTGCCACCAAAGCTTCGCCTATGATGGGTTTTTTTTTCACTTGGCGAAGAACATGACGTTCAAAGCTCGGTTCAAGCGGACAGTATTTAGTATTATCACCATTTGCACTTCTGTCTTTGTTGGAAAATAATAATAGAAAGTGTTCAAACAATGCAACAAGAAGAAACAGATCGTCCTATGCAAGAGAGAAAGCCTATTGAACAAAACACAGATGAGATTGTAGTTAACAATGTAAGAAATCAAAGTGGTAGTGAAGACATGGTAGTATTGAAGGGGCTTCCATTTCTGCTACCTGTTATGTCTGTTTAAAGAAAACCAGTGGTGCCGATACTTGCAGAAACTGTCGTCAAAACGTTCATGCCATCTGTAGGCATACCATTAAAGATGATGGAGATGAGAAAGTGGAAGATTATGGGGTTAATATTTTGTGCACTCTTTGCTTCAAAGTTGAGAATGCTGTTGAAAGTAAAATTGAATCTGGAAACACAAGCCAAAAAAATGCAAATGGGATCTGACAAAAAGATTCCTCCTGCATCTTTGGGGGCCACAGTCCGAGTTCCTATTCCTGATGCTGATAAGGGAAGGGGTGACTTGCGCAATCTGTTGGTGATTATTATGAGTGTGACAGAAGATGGTTTCTGCCGACTTGGAACTACTCGAGGAATTTTGAACCAACTCTATGCCAGATCACAATTCACTTTATGTCCAAAGGACTTGCTCAGAGTTGTGGACGTTCCCGACCACGAAATTTCTCTTAGATCAACTGCTATTGCTCAGTCCACAGGAAATGGTCAAGGATTCATGTGCAAATTATGAAGTGCTCTTGTGTGAAAAAGACAATTAAATGTAATTCCAAATACCATTCTAACCTTTCTTGTTGAACAAGTAGGTCAGTGCTAGTGTTTTTCTCTTGTTTTTTTAGTAAGAAAGTCGTACACTTTACTTTGTATTTCTTCCTTGATTTTTATATACATCTTTTCAATAAAGGCCTTTTCATGATTCTATTTTCATACTTTGCCTAAATAGTCCTTGTCATTTTATATAATGCCTAGGAAAAGTACATACAATGTTCAAATAACATAAATATTTCATGCTTTGCCTAAAAAAGTCACGCATTCTATAGATTTCCTAGGTATCCTGTACAATGCTTGTTGTTCACACATTGCCGGTTAACATATACATTATTAGCACTAAACTTGTTTTTAAAAATAGTTTTAAAACAAAAACAAACAAAAGAATGCAAACGGCCAAAGAAAATGAAAATCGGCCAAGAATTGGCTACAAAAAAAAAAAAAAAAAAAAAAAGAAGTCGTGGACAAAGCCTGTATAAGTATACATACATATATATTCATATATAATACATTCATTACCTGTGGCTGCTAGATTGTTCACAATAGTATAATTATCCTCAGTACCCAACTGGCAAGCAGGAAATATTATGCTGTGAAATGGAACATTGTCTTTAGCCATGAACTGGTACAACTGCACTATGTCAGGCTGTTTCCACCATTGCTCCCACTGATCTGTATAATTTGCTGTTATTGATAAATAACCAATCGGTGCATCATACCATACATAAAAAACCTGCAAAAACAAATCACAGAACTAAAAGCTGCACAGCTTTTCCATACACACAAAGAGTAAGACTCAGAAGTAGACAGACTGAGAGATATAATGAGCAGCAGTAAAATACAATCATCAAGTGATAATAAAATATGATACTTTGAATTGGCATCTACTTCAGACAGTTGAGCAATCAATTTCAAAGTCTTGATGGGCAGTGTCTGTGTGTGCGCGCGCATGTGCGTGCAAGCAGAACATTAGCAACCAAATTAATGAATACTGAACAATTTTAATTCAGTGAAACCTCCTTTAGCAGACACATCTGCACAAACACAAAGATAATTTCACAACAATGGCAAGTTTTGCTTGGTACAGAACAGCTGCCATACGATAAACCTTAACGATAACATCTGAACAGTAGTCAATGGATAACCCAATCAGTCCTGAATGAGATCTAATACACACCATATCCTTTAGGATTTTACATAGCTACTTCATTGAGAGGGATAAGATAGTAGTGTTCTCCCTAGAGCCTTTTTACTGGGCGGACTGCCTGCCCAGCTAATTTTCTCTGTCGTCCAGCTAAATTTACTTTTAATATATATCAAATACGTGGAGATAATGTAAATGGACGATGTAATCACTCTTTCCACATTATTTTTTATACAATTTTTCAGTCGCTATGCGTTGTTTAAAAAATAACGTGGAAAGAGTGATTACATCGTCCATTTACATTATCTCCACGTATTTGATATATATTAAACATTTCTATCGCCCTTTGAATTTATCAGCTACAATTAAAATAGCTGTTGCGTTAAATGCCACCAGATGACGACATCTCAGTTGCTGAGACCATCAATACGCATTCGTATAGTCAGATGCTGACTGATAAACCACGCATTGCGCTGAGAATTGGTGGCGCTGTAGCGTCAATTCGAACGCACTCGACTAGTTATCGAGAGTTCTGGGGTTCGATCCCAGCAGTGCCGAAATACAATTTTTCAGTCGCTATGCGTTGTTTAAAAAGTAACGTGGAAAGAGTGATTACATCGTAAATTTACTTTGTGGAAAACTTATTCCCACTTACACCATAAATATTGATGAAAACTGGCTGGAATCTGTGTCGAATATGAATTTATTAGTAAGTACTCATTTTTTTTTATCATTTATAAACAATTTTCCAATGTTTATCATATTATGTTACATTAATGCCTATCACACTACTAAAGATGCTTAATAAGTATAATAATTCAATTAGTTCTTCTAACACACTTCGGTGTTGAACTTCATTATGTGGTTATAAAATTTTATTGTATATATCTGCCAACTATATAGTTGTGATATTTTGTATTGTTTCTCATGTTGTATGAATATCAAAGTGTTCGTGAGAAACTCATTTATCTTCATCTGACTTTGAATCATCACTGTTGAATGCTATTGAATATAAAAAAATTATAATAATAATTACCCACCTACATCAACTCACTATTTGGATTATTTTCATAAAGTGACAGCTGGAAATTTTAACAGACGATCTCAAAGCAAATTTTATGCCTCTGACATGTGGAACACCTCCAGGAACACAAGAAAATAATTAATGCAATATCCAGACGTTTGTTTACCAAAAAAAAAAAAAATAATAATAAATAAAGATGTGAGTAACTACTTTCATTTATATAATACTTTATCTTGATTTTTTTTTTTTTTTAATATTCAATAGCATTCAACAGTGATGATTCAAAGTCAGACAAAGATGAATGAGTTTCCTGTAAACACTTTGATATTAATACAATGTGAGAAACAGTACAAAATATCACAACAATATACAGTAATTCGCAGATATATACAATAAAAGTATTAATAATTTGAATAAAGCTCATGTTGAGAAATGGCTTCCTAGTTTAATTGAATTAATAATCTAAAGCAACTTTTATGGGAATTTTACTAGAAATTTTTTCATTAATAGCAAATTTTCGGAGAAAACTCTTCTCCTTCTTCAGGCTGTCTTGTTGTTGTCACTTTTACTTGTCACTATCACGGTTACGGTTTACCTTGACGGTTACGGTTAACCTTGACGGTTTAGGTTATTTTTCAACAAATCCTGCCAGATGTTAGGCAGGGAAAATCCTTTGCAGTCATTGATGATGGAATTTTGATTTTTCTCAATCTCTATTCCTTCTTTCAGTTTTTTTTTTTTTTTGAAATTGCTTTGGAAACTGATTACTTTAACGGAATTCCAATCCATGCTGTGCCCAGTTTCTCTAACATGCCTATCTAATCCAGTCTTGTTGGAGCAATTTTTTATAGCTGCTTTATGCTCAGCTATACGAGTTTCTAGTCTGCGACCTGTTTCACCTATGTAAGATAGTCCACAACTACAATTTACTTCATAAACTATTCCTTGCATTTTTAAATTATCTTCTTCTCTTTGAACTATTTTAGGGAAAAAATTTTTAACTAAATTTTTCCTTAAAATAGTTCAAAGAGAAGAAGATAATTTAAAAATGCTAGTAGTTTATGAAGTAAATTGTAGTTGTGGACTATCTTACATAGGTGAAACAGGTCGCAGACTAGAAACTCGCATAGCTGAGCATAAAGCAGCTATAAAAAATTGCTCCAACAAGACTGGATTAGATAGGCATGTTAGAGAAACTGGGCACAGCATGGATTGGAATTCCCTTAAAGTAATCAGTTTCCAAAGCAGTTTCCAAAAAAAAAAAAAAGAAAACTGAAAGAAGGAATAGAGATTGAGAAAAATCAAAATTCCATCATCAATGACTGCAAAGGATTTTCCCTGCCTAACATCTGGCAGGATTTGTTGAAAAATAACCTAAACCGTCAAGGTTAACCGTAACCGTGATAGTGACAAGTAAAAAGTGACAACAACAAGACAGCCTGAAGAAGGAGAAGAGTTTTCTCCGAAAATTTGCTATTAATGAAAAAATTTCCTAGTAAAATTCCCATAAAAGTTGCTTTAGAGTATTAATAATGTTAAGCAAAATATCCTCTTTTTTTTTTCTCAATTGAGGAAGGGGTCATTAAAAGTACCATCCAGCTGTAAAAAAAATCTAGGGGGAACACTAAGATAGGAGCAGAGAATATTGCTAATGGAACTGTTTCTTGGGCAGGATGGGCTGGATTTTGGATTAAGATTTGTAGAATGGTGTGCTTAGGTTAAAATAAAGGAGTAAAAATTTAGTTCTAACCTCCATAGCAGAAAGTTCCTGATGAGGCTGCAATGGATATTGTGGTGCGCAAAATAACCTGTGGACAGTCTCTGGGCAACACAACAACTGGGTGTGAAAATTAAAACAGTGCACAGGTAGGAATTATAAAAAAAAAATGAGCCTCAGAATGAAAACGGGAGTTCAAGAATTTTCATCCAACCTCTGTTGTAGGAAATTCTTGCCTCTATTTTCAAGCTGAAACCCAAAGATTTATAGAATAAAAAAATATTTAACAATACTGGTCAGTGAGATCAAGAGAAAAGAAAAATACGACAAAAAATCTTTGCTCCGTTGACTTACATTTACGAAAAGTTTCCCCTTCCATTTTCAACCTTAAATGTGAACATGTATACATATAACTAAATGGTATTTAACAATGTAGAACGGGGAAAACAACAATGTATGGGGAAACACCACAAAAAAAAAAAAAAAAAAAAAAAAATCATGGCGAAATAAATCTTTACACTCTTTAGCTTCTACTGTTGAAAATTTCTGCCTTTATTTTTAAACTGGAACACAAGCATTTCTGCAACAAAATGATATTCAGCAACAATATTCGAACAGAGGGGACATTGCAGAAAAACAAATTATGATTATGGGATTAATCTCTGTTCCTCCCAGCTTCTGTTTTTAGAAAGTTTTCCCATTTTCAAGCTTAAATACAAGTATTTAAGGAATAAAAACACCTAACAATAATACAGAGCAGAAAGAGCATAATAAAAAAAAAAAGGGGGGGGGGATTTAAGATTACAGCACTCTGTCTAACTTATGTTTTCTTCAAAAATTCTTGCATCCATTTTCAAGATGAAACATAAACATTTATGCGATAAATTTGTGTTTAACAATAACATAGAACGAACATCACAAGGGGAAGGGAAGACTACAACTATGGGAGAAATCTTTAAAATTTCATCTAATATACATTTTTAGCAACTTTTAAAAGACTGAATTCTGTCCACAGAAAGAAAATTTGCACTGATTATCGTAAGTCTGTCTGCAAGAAAGAATTAAAAGGGTTCTGTAGCTGTTTTTTTTTTTTTTTCGTTTTTTTCTGCAGGACGAGAATAGTTTGTGGGAATATCATTTTTGTCTGCAAGCCCAAAATAAAATCTGCAACATACAATGCTCATTGCTGGGATTCTGCTACCGGTGTTCTACTTCAGGTGCACTCCAACTCCTGTGAATGTTTCAGACACCCCACTGAGACAATGAGGATGGTTGCTCGCACCTGCAATGTTGCCTGTTGGCGGTGGTATCTTTTGGTTTTCGTCAGCGTGCATTCTGTTCCTTCTTCCCAGCATGTGGCCAGCTAATTGTGCAGTTACATTTCACTGTCTAACAGTTTTCTTTTTTTGCTTTCCAATAGTGAACCACAACTCTAATCTCTCAACTTGCTCTTTCAAAGGGCTTTTTAAGACCAGATGTCAGACACTGCTTTCCTAAAACCCTCTATACAGCAGTTTATTTATTTAATTATTATACATATATACATATCACTAAGCTGTTCTCTAAGATTCAGAGGTTAGCTCCACAAAGAAATACAAACTAACAGATAATTTTTAACTGATTATTTACTTACTGTTGCTGTATCAAACTTTTCCATTTGCAGCAATCTTGACATACAACTCAGGCTTCACTTGACATCCGTCACACGATGTACACAAGATCTTCTATACTTCATACTCACAATCTTTTTCTCATGCAGATACTCCTAAATCTGATCATCCCATGACTTCCTCAGCCTTTCCTTCGTGCCACTGGGGCTAAAAAGATTTTCTTAGTAAACATCTTCAACATGGCCAAACCACCGAAACATATTAGTCTCCACCTTGCTAACAATACTTTGCTTAACATCACACAACTGCAACACATCTTTATTCCTCACACAATCAGAACATGTTTTGCCACAAACCTCCCAAAAGTAATGCTTTTTTCCAGCACACAAACAACTCCTATGTTTCTTCTTTAGCACTCAGGTTTCACTGCCATACATCAGAGTAGGAACAATTAGAGTAGGAAACAGAACTCTCTTGAGAACCCATCATTCCTCTGAAAACCTCCCAAAGCAGCTACGACTTTCAATGAAGAATTCACTCACCCACTAATTTCACCATCTAATTTGTTCTCTCTGTCAAACATTATTATACTGAGTTTTATTCAGCACTCGACATTTGGAGAAAGCACTGCAATCACCTTCTTTGTACATAAGCTTCATAAACTTATTCTGCTTTTGTACAAATGCAATGGACAAGCAATTTTAATTTAGGCCTAACCTCTGAACAATGGCCACCTCCCAACTATAGTTACTTTTACCTAGTCCGAGCATTGACCGTCATTTGGAGATTTCACTGTACCAGAGATGTCCCAACCTCTGAAAGTTGTTTTCAGTAATAAAGTTGTTGTTGTTTTTTTTTTTTTTCCTCGGTAATTTTTAGTAATCCAACACACATCAGCGAACTTAGGTATCTAGCATGGTAACAAATTCCAGTTTGTCACAATTACTACAAGAAAAAAAAAAAGGTAAAGAAGAAAGAAAGAAAAGAACAAATAGATTACACAATAATTTGCTAGAGGCAAAATTTTAAAATACTGTCTACAGAAAAATTCTAAAAAATTACCTTCAGTAATCTCCTAGATATTTTCTTAATTTTGCAAATTGGGTAACAAAGGGCGAGTCGAAAGTTTTGCAATATCTGCATAGACGCATGTGCTGTGAGGTGGGTATGTCACGTGTTTAAACTAGTTCAAGTCACGCACTACAGTCCGTCGACAGGGATATAAAGTGGTAGTCGTTGCTGTGAACAGCATTGCACGTCGTCGTTCTGTCAGTGGTTGGGATGCCTAAAAGATGAACAGCCACAACTGGCTAATTAGGGAACTTTTGCTTTATGAGTTTGAACTCGGCCATAACGCTGCTCAAGCAACACGAAACATATGTCATGCGAAAGGGGAAGGTTCCGTGGACAACAGCACCACAACCAGATGGTTCAAGAAATTTCGCTCATGTGACAAAAACTTCAACAATCAGCCAAGGTCAGGTAGGCAGCAAACCGTGGATTCAGAGCCCATGGGCCAAGACATAGAGGCAAATCCGACAACCAGCACTCGAAGATTATCAGATTACCGTGGTTTGTCACCTTCAGGACTTTGGCAAGGTCTACAGAAGCTGCTGCATTGTCACTCACGAACTAACGCCAGCTGAAGCAAACCACCAAATGGACGTCTGCATGGAATTCCTAGAAAACCAGAACGATGTACATTTCATCAAGAGAATTGTTACGTGCAATGAAAACTGGATCTATTACGAATTTGTTCCAGATGGTCGGACCACCAATGTCAACCTCTACTCTGAACAGCTGGAGCGAAAGCATGCCGTTTTGGTGTAGAAGTACCTAGCACTGGTGAACAGAAAGCGTGCTCTCCTACAGTAGGACAATGCTCAGCCTCATACCGCACGAATGACCCACACAAAATTCCAGGACTTGAGGGCATCGACTGATGTCACACCTAGGATATAGTCCAGACCTTGCCCCCATCGGATTATTACTTGTTCCGGTCCATAGCCCACTTCCTTCGCGGGCGACACCTCAACAACCAGGAGGCGGTGTCCTCCTACAGTAGGACAACGCTCAGCTTCATACCGCATGAATGACCCACGCAAAACTCCAAGAACTTGAGGACGTCGAACTGATGCCACACCTAGCATATAGTCCGGTCCTTGCCCCCATCGGATTATTACCTGTTCCGGTCCATGGCCCACTTCCTTCGCGGGCGGCACTTCAACAACCAGGAGGAAGTGTCCTCCTACAGTAGGACAACGCTCAGCCTCATACCGCACAAATGACCTACACAAAACTCCAGGAACTTGAGGGCATCGAACTGATGCCACACCTAGCATACAGTCCGGACCTTGCCCCATAGGATTATTACTTGTTATGGTCCATGGCCTACTTCTTTCACGGGCAGCACTTCTACAACCGGGAGTAGGTGTCCTCCTACAACAGGACAACACTCAGCCTCATACCGCACGAATGACCCACATAAAACTCCAGGAACTTGAGGGCATCGAACTGATGCCACACCTAGCATATAGTCCGAACCTAGCCCCATTGGATTATTACTTGTTCCGGTCTATGGCCTACTTCCTTTGTGGGCGGCACTTCAACAACCAGGAGGAGGTGGTAGCTGGGGTGAAGTAGTTCTTTGCGTAGAGTAGAAGGACAAGAACTGGTACTGCTGTGGAATCGAAGAACTGGAAGACAGATGGGTAATGACGGTGCAACAGAATGGCTCATACTCTGAATGCTAGTCAGCTTTCGTCGTAAAGGTACACATGAAGACATAAAGTGATCCAAATGTTTCAAAACTTTCGACTCACCCTCTGTATTAAATGCAGCAAATGCGAAAAATAAAATATACATCTACACCCAATGGTGGAAATATGATGCCTTATTTTAAACAGATTTTCTCAATACAATTTTCATGGTATCTAACCACACAAGAACTTTTTCAGTCAAGTTTTCACAAGCACAGATACATCAGAAACAGAAATATACACTTACGCCCCCAGTGGCAAAACAGTTATTTACAAAAATTTTGAAATTATATGCAGAACTTTTCTGACTAGGAGTTCTACCCAACGCAAAACGAATTTTTCAAATCAGACTTTTAGAAGCATCAATGTTGGGGAAATCACAATTTACCTTTACCCGCTCTAATGGAAATAACTATGCGTTACTTGAAAAAGGAACTGCACTCAAAATGGTCTTCATTATAAATGGTGTTGAAAGGTAGAAAGAATTTTTTCAGTCTTATATTTAAGAGCAATGGTATAAAATAAAATATATTTTAAATTTCTATAGTATCTGTCAACAATATAATTGTGACAGATGTAATACTGTTTCACACATTATTCAAGAAAAAGTTGATTAATATAACATGCTCCCGTAGGTACGGGAGCATGTTATATGTAACGAAATTCGTTAAAACATCATTTTAATGTTTTAATATATTTCGTTACATATAACATGCTCCTGCGGGTAATCAACTTTTTCTTGAATAACGTGTGAAACAGTATTACATCCGTCACAATTATATTGTTGACAGATACTATAGAATAGCAAAAGCCACATATTAATAGTTCAGTTTGTTTGTTAAATGAACTATCAGAACGTAAATTGTATTTTAAATTTGATGGCATCTGCATTTATGCCCTCTAGCAGCTAAGTTATGCATCTGAGAAAACTGGAAAGCAAGGATCATTGTTTTCACACATTTTGAGCTTTCCAATACAAAAATAATTTTTCACTTCAGACTAATGGTTGCAGAGATACAGTGTCCACAGACAGACAGACAAAGTGATACCATAAGTGCATAATTTTTTTTTTTTTTTTTTTACAAATGACGTGCTAAAAATACAAAAGCTATGTAGGTAATATAAATTACTTATCTTTTCTGTAAAGTCTGCTGAAGTATAGAAGGTCTTGTGTACGTCATGTGATGAATGTCAGTGAAGCCCAAGTTGTGTGTCAAGATCGCAGTAAATGGAGAAGTTTGATACGGCAACACTAAGTAAATAATCAGTTAAAAATTTATCTGGTAGTTTGTATTTCTTTGTGGAGCTAACCTCTGAATCTCAGGTACAGCTTAGGGTTATGTATGTTCTGTAATGTCTGTAAAATTACTTCTGGGTCTTTGGGTATTGCATAAAAGCACTAACTCACAATGTGCTCGCTATTCCTAACAGCCCTAGCCCCATGCCTTTTTAGGTCATCATCATTTTCCTTTGTGTAGGAAATCTGCATAATTTCATCCTAAGGTCTCAGATGCACAGAATTATTTCTTATTATACAGGGTGTCCATAAAGTCTTTTCCAAATTACAAAAATTAATATAAAAAAATCTATGTAAGTTAAAATAAAATGGTTGGCAACATAATATAGCAGCACTCATAAAATAAAAACTTTTGTTCTTTAGGTGAGTGTTGCTGCTGAATAAGAAGAGCCTTTCATCAATAATGGCTTCCATGCAAGAAAAAGCGGCTTAAGACAGTAACTGCCGACTTGGTTCCATGAGACCAAATTGGCGGTTACTGTCCAGCATCATTTCAGAAAAAGTCACCACCGGACCAAAAAAGCATAAAAGCTTAGTATGAAAAGTTAAAAGTGATGGGTAGTGTTGCCGATCTCCCCGGAGTGGGCCGACCACCGGACCAAAAAGCATAAAAGCTTAGTATGAAAAGTTAAAAGTGATGGGTAGTGTTGCCTATATCCCCCGAGTGGGCCGACCACCGGTTACAAAAGAGACAGCTGCAGCTGTTCAGGAGACATTTCTGCGAAGCCCCGGGAAATCCATTCGTCGTGCTTCACTGAAAACTGGGATTACCCGGGCTACAGTTCACAAAGTTTTACACAAATGTCTTCATCTGTATGCTTGTAAGGTACAGATTGTTCAAGCTCTTCAGCCTGATGACTGGCCTCGCCATGCTGCATTTGTGACGGAGATGTTGCAGCGCATACATAGCTCATGAAATTAGAATTCCTAATATCATCATATCATGCATAAGTTATGTTAAAAAAATTATAAGTAGTGGGACATTTTGATAGTGACTTTTACCTTCATCAGCCATGAAATGAAACAAGTGGGAAGAACCATGTGGTATAAGCATCAGTTGTTGCCAGATTTCAAAAAAGCTTTGCAAATGGTTGGGATGTGAAAAGGTGAGTCTGTATTGCAGGTGTTAGGAGTAATGTAGATTTCAATGCTTTTGTGGTGAGGGCTTTCCGATTGCTGAATGAAACGATACGTTTAAGATTTAGCCAATCGGAAATCACAGACGTATCACTGATGGTTAAAACTGAAAGGGAGGTGGAAGGGTTGCCTTTCTTAACATCAGCGATATGTTCCATCAATCGCCGGTTGATGCTGCGCTAAGTACTACAAATGTGGTGGATCACGCCTGTGGAAGTGTTGACAGGGATAGAGTAGACACCTTGTAAATCTAGGGGTTTATTAGGTTCTCTATCTTTAAGAATGAGATTAAGAGGATGTGGAGGTGGTTTAACTGCAATCCTGTAGCCAAAAGATTTTAAAATAGAGCAAACTTTATGAGTGAAGGACAGGCTAAAGGGGTGAGTGGCAACAAACTGATGAGTAGTGGAAGGTTCAGGCAGTAAACTAGAAGTTCTATTCTGTGACTCAAATTTGTTAATTAGTCTATGTACTAAGAGGGGTGGAAAGCTATGCAATTTGCCAATGTCGATGATGTTTTGATATTCTTTTTGTAAAGCAGGAAGGCTGTTGCAAATAAAGTTAGCTCTGTGTAAGCAAGACTTTATAGCAGCCAATTTATATTTTTCAAAGGTGCAAGAATGTTAAGGGATGATATTATGGGTGGCAGAAGGTTTCCTGTAAACAGAGAGGGCAAGTGAAAAGTCTGGATTGATGTTTAAACATCAATCCAGACTTTTCACTTGGCCTCTCTGTCTGGATTGACGTTGAAACATTGGTTTCTTAACGTAGACTTTTCACTTGGTCTCTCTGTCTGGACTGATGTTAAAACATCAATCCAGACTTTTGACGTAATACCCACAACATCTGTGGGTGGTTCCTGTGGGTGGTTAACAAAGCATTTGTGAAGTTTCGAAGCGGAGATACGGACCTGCAAAACGAAGCACCTGGTCACTGACATGTTGCTGTTTCTGACGATGTTCTGTTACGTGTGGTTGAAGCGGACCCCCAAAAAACGTGTCGTGAGATAGCGACAGAGGTAGGTGTCCATCACACAACAGTTCTTCAGCATCTGGCTGCACTGGGTAAGGTTAAAAAGCTGGACATGCGGCTGCACATGAGTTGACAACTGCCAACAAGACTAGGCGTTTTCTGGAGCAGAAGAACACCATGGCATTTGGAAGTCTGCATGTCGCTGCTTTCTAGGAATAAACAGGAACCTCTGCTGCATCGAATCGTCACCTGCGACAAGAAGCGAGTCCTTTATGATAATCGGAAATGATTTCCACAATGGTTAAGCAAAGCACAGCCTGCTGGACAACATCCTAAGCCACCCCTTCACACCAAGAAGATGATGCTCCTTGTTTGGTGGTTCACAGTCATGATAATTCATCGGAGTTACTCGGCAATAGGCCAAACCATCACTGCAGAACATTATTGTGTTGAATTACACCAGATGCACCAGAAATTGCTACAGAAACAACCGGCTTTGGTCAACAGACATGGTGTTCTTCTGCTCCAGGACAATGCCCACCCTCATGTCACACAACGAACGATGCTGACACTAAGTGCCTTGGGCTATGAAGCACTGCCTCATCCTGCCTAATACCCAAACTCGTCTCCGACAGACTATCGCCTGTTTTGTCACTTGTATCACTTCCTGTCCAGGAAACAGTTCACGACAAACAATGCAGTTGATGACTTCTTCGGGTCCCAGCCACAGGACTTTTTTCCATTCCAGGATCATGGCCTTGCTGGACAGATAACAACGAAGTGTCGATGCCGAGGTGGATTATTTTGCCTCGGTAAGTTGTCCTACTTTTCTGTTCTCGCCATCCATGTGTGCTGGTCCTTTGCCAGACATTTCATTCGCACCAACCCAATATATACACAATGCTTTGTCAGTAAACTCATTACTAAATTAACTGTGCATGTGCAAAATATGCATATTCTTATGCTTTCATATACATTTTTTGTATGTACACTGCATTAAGAAAATTATTCACATATAATGCATAGGAATAGTCCTTACAGCCACAACCTCACAACATTTGACAAGTGCTACAACTATAACAGATGCTGCAAATGACAATGGGCCATGTGTTTTACTACTTCCCGATTACTCCTTGCTAAAATGCTATTTCTGACAGGAATAATAAGTTAATACTTCAATTTTGTCCCCTAACGTTACACCTGAAATATCAGTGGTAAGGGATGTCTGAAATTCATTCTGATTTCTTTTAATGATACTGATTTTTTTTTTCATATGGCATTACTGTGAGGTACCAGTATGGTAGCTGATATAATCTTAGGTAGGCTAATGTATTAAAGAATGCCATCATCATCTTGTTGGCATTGATATACCGCTCCACGCAAGGAAGGTAAGTGTCATCACTACTGCTGTAACCCAAGCAGAGAACTGTTTTTTATATTTGCAAAAAGTAAACATACAATTTCAATACTTGATACAAAAGTCTAACTAAGAAAAAAAAAAAAAAATCGGGATCTTCCATGAAATATTAAACAGAATCGAAATAATAAAATCCATAATTCTTTGGAAACCACCCATAGTCACCATACAGTAGCACCTAAGAGAACGTGTAGCACTTGGCAGTTTGCAAATGAATACCATAGAATTCATAAGTAGACACTACTACACCAATAAGTCAATGTATAACGTAAAGAGAAATAAATTTTAAAAAATGGTCAACAGAAGCACCGGTTTGACTAGTGATAAAAAGAAATGTGGTCACCTTGTCTGTAAATCCTTCTAGTGGAACTGGAGTTCCCCATTTTAAATCTCTCGTGATGCAACGAGGCTTTAAGCCATCTTTGATCCATGAATAAGATATCACTTTAGCAGTATTAGACCATCGACCAGCAGTTGTGGCCTTATCCAAATAACTCTTCAATTTTGGCTCTAACTGGAAAAGACAAAAGATGTTATGCAGTCCACTGGAAAACAAAAATTAAAAATACTTTTTTTACAACTGCATTAATCAAAAATGTTTCAAAGTGAAAGGACAACTATGTTCTAAAAATTCCTTTCTTTGAGGTTTACTGAAACTGACTTTTTATATCAGTTTAATAATTTTATTATTTTCAGCACCTTATCCTAAAACAACTTTAATTTTTTAGTACAAAACAGATGTAAAATGAATGAACAGCATAGTTTCTAAACATAACCATGTTCATAGTAATTTTAGAACAGTTATATTCTTGTAAAAGTAAGATAAATCAACAAGCAACTCAGTCAGACTGACTAGAATTACAAATCATTAAACCTTCTAGCCAGCTAGGGTCAACAAAGGAGAGACAGGCCCCAGTGTATTCTGCTTAATACACTGGCGTGCAAAAATGAAGAACGAGACGGTTTTTCGAATGTAACGCCGTGCAGAAGTGCTCCACATCGACTCAAATCATACCATAAGATCCCCAAGATGTAAGAATATGGGACAAGTGAGCAAAACCGTCCAAACAAGGAATCCAAAAGATACAAAGGCACTTTATTGAAAAGGTAGCTTCGAGCACAACTGGACAGAAGACAGAAACGTCCATGTGACAGGCGGCTGCCACGAAAAATTCAGTCTTTAGTAGGGAATATGATCACCCCTGACTGCGTTGCAGGATTTACAATGTCTGTCCATGCTGAGGACGAGGTTGTCAAGGAGCTGTTGAGGCATCACGGCCCATTCCTCTTGTAGCGCCAGTCGCAGCTGCGGAATCGTTGCTGGAGGATGGTGACGTGCTGACAAGCGTCTCCCCGAAAAAGTCCCACACGTGTTTGATTGGATTTAGGTCCAGGGACTTTGAGGGCCAATCCATGCGTTGAATATCTTCACTCTCCAACAGCTCTGCGACAGACACTGTACGATGAGGTGTAGCGTTGTCGTCCATGAAGAGGAACTCAGGACCCACAGCACCTCTAAACAGACACACGTGAGGCAGGAGAACCTCGGTACAATAGCGGACATCAGTGATTGAACCTCCTTGGAAGATGTGGAGGTCAGTACGGCTACCAAGCATGATAACGCCCCAAACGAGAACTCTGCCACCTTCAAACCTCTCCCTTTCGATGATGTTGGAGGTGTGATTGCGTGTTCCCTGCTCTCTCCAAATGTGTATACGTCCAGAATCGCTCGTCAGACTAAATCGGCTCTCATCCATAAAGAGAACTCGACCCCATTGCTGATATGCCTAGTTCTTGTGTTCCTGGCACCACAGAAACTGCCATCTTCGATGAGCAGGCGTTAATGGCACACACCATACTGGTCGTCGTGCAAATAGACCACCTTTGTGCAGCCTCCTGGCCACGGTAAAACGCGATAAAGGATGTCCAGTTGTCTATTGCATGTGCCTTGCGATTTCTCCCGCTGTCTGCCGTCTGTCTCTTCTCACCTGTAGGACAATATACCAGTCGTCCGCCGCCGTGGTTGCTCGTGGACGACCACTGCTAAACTCTCGGACAGCTGTTCCTGTTGTTTGAAATGCTCTCCAAGCTCGTGAAACGATGCTGTGAGCGATCCTGAACTCCTCGGCCACACTAGTCACACTTCGACCTTCTTCCAACTTCCCAATGACACGACCTCTGGTAAAGTCATCCAGATGTCATCTACTGGATTGTCTGTTGGCCATATCACACGGTAGCAGCAACTCGACGTCATTCAAACTGATGTACACCGTGCAATAGCTTTCACCGAATTGCTTAGCGTACACCGCCCGTGTACTTTATACCCATCTGACACTCCCCCTCCCCCTACGTCATGCTGCATATATGCGCATGCCCTACCGTACCAAACCTTAGTCTATATCCTGAGTGGTCTTTGGTCCGTTCTCCCTGCTCGTTGCGCTCTTATGCTCATTTCTCCTCTTCGTCCTTAATTTTTGCACACCAGTGTACATGTACCTAAGTTGTGGGCAGAAAGTTAATTATTTCCTCATCACAACAAACGAGTGAGGATTATTTACACACACACACACACACACACACACACACACACACACACACACACACACACACACACACACACACACAGCACTATTTTCCCTTAATGTGGCTACTGTGTCAAATAAGCCTTCACAAAGTTCACATTGCATTTAAAATTTAGTTCCTCAGAATAGTGCACATTATTTGCCTACAGTAGAGAAGAAATGAATAGGTATTGGGGAATAATAATTAAAAGGCCCACTCTTCCTTCTCAGATATCAACAGGACAAAACTTACACATTTTGGACTAATAATGATGGGAATTGCACAAGCATTTCCAGAGACAGAAAAACTGTTCATGACACTGTTCATGGTGCTGTACACCTCAGCCTGGTCACATGTCTACACCACACGTCTATGTACATTCCAGACTAGATCGTCAGTTGGCTTCATAGCCATCACCTTATATCTCTTCATTATTTAACAGAGAACTTTAAGTCTGCACCACATGGAAATGGGGAAGAATGCTAGGAGACAGGCCGAGCTAGCTCCATAAATCTTTCCTGAAGTTCAGTGTGTGTGGCTCCCCTTCTAGTCTGAGCACATATAAACCTTTCTGCAGGGTACAGAAAAGTTAAGATATGAACAATTTCACACAAAAGCTAGTAATGTCTATGCATAATTCTGCACAGAACATGAACTGACCAAGGAAAACCATAACCCTGATCTGGTCCACCACATAGCAATAGATGAAACTGCTACTACAGCAAATGACATTAAATCTCCCTGCATGATTCTGTATCAGTATTTCAACTTTACATTTAATGTGTGTGTTTCTCATTCTCAAACTCTGAAGAAAGCCATGAAAGGAATGCAATTCAAAACAGGTAAAGTGAGGCTACACATGGTAGCAGACTTCTTGATACAAACAGAACAGGGAATTATCATGCTACAGAAATTTCAATAAATGTAGGTTTTCACAGAAAAAAAAATGCTTTGTTTCCAATTCTTTTTGCACTTGAAAAGCATTCATCTATATGCATTTTGATAATACACATACTGCATACAGTATATGCAAGGTTAAAACATTAGCAAATTCTCACAAGAATTATTACAAAACAGTTTACTTATGACTACCCCCAGACTAACTGTCAAGCATGATGTAAGGAACAATCCTTGTAGGCACTTATTGTATGTAGCTTCTGCTTTTTCTTCCAATTTGCCATTGTGAAAATGTACCTGATGAGCAACCAATGTTTGAGGTTTCTACTTAACTGTATGTATAGTATTTTGTATGATCTATCTAGTCCTATTTCATTCACTACATTTTTGGCAAAGTGAAATGAAATGAAGAACATTATATCTCATGTGATTCTATTATAAAGTTCACATACCATTACGTGACCACAAGGTTCTTCAGGAAGATGCTTTGACGTCTGTAAGTTCTGTTTTACACGTTCTATGAAGTGGATACAGTCTGCGGTGGTGCATTAACTTATTCAATTAAAATATAAATTGGTTAAAAGTCCTAAGAATGTTACTCACGGAAGTGAGTGTTCAATTTGACGCCAGTAGTTATTGAGAGTTTCTTTGTCCAAAGTTGTATCTTGCTTCAATATGGTCAGTTGTTAGGGTTAGCTTGAGAGCCATTTCGTCAAAAGTTGTACCCTACTTCGATTATGTCCAGTTGTTAGGGTTAACTCAGTTCTGGCTGTGTCAACATCATATTGAATGGGTAAAGGTTTCCAGATAATAATTAAAGATTCTTGAAATGACGAAATTGTGACTGCACAGATATAGGCATCATCACCCTATGCATGCAATTAAGTGGGAATGCTTTATAGTCTTAGCTCATCAATCACTTGTTTTCCCACCAAAAACTGGACAAGATGTGGTCATGACATCATGAATGGCAACTTCAAGTACTCTGAAAACAAGTTACCACAGAACTCAAGGATTTGACAATAAATAAATTGATCTCTAATCATTTCTCCAAAGTTTAAATATTAACCACAAAGTTTCAAATTTTAGAGGCCACCACATGTTCACTTATTACCACACTATGAAATTCTTCAAAAACGATTAAAAATTACCAAATCATAATTTATAGCAACTAGATCAAAGGACATAATCAAACCAGTGTCTTTGGCACAGAAATTTGAGCTACAGAGGGTGAGGCAAAAGTTTTGCAATATTTGCATAAACATATGTGCTGCGGCTGTTATGTCACGTGTTTAAACTAGTTCAAGTCACGCAGTGCATTCAGTCGAAAGGGATATAAAGTGGTAGTCGTTACTGTGAACAGCATTGCATGCTGTCCTTCTGTCAGTGGTTGGGACGCCTAAAAGATGAACAGCCACAACCAGTTAAATAGGGAACTTTTGCTTTACGAGTTGGAACTCAGCCATAACACTGCTCAAGCAACACAAAACATTTGTCATGCGAAAGGGGAAAGTTCCGTGCACCACAGCAACGCAACGCAACCAGATAGTTCAAGAAATTTCGCTCAGGTGACAAAAACCTCGACAATCAGTCAAGATCAGGTAAGCTGCAAACCATGGATTCAGAAGCCGTGCGCCAGGCCGTAAACGCAAATACGACAACCAGCACTTGGAAATTACTAGGTGAGCTGGGCATATCCCAAAGCACCGTGGTTCATCACCTTCAGGACCGTGGCAAGGTCTACAGGAGCTGCCTCTCTGTCCCTCACGAACTGACGCCAGCCGAAGCAAACCACGGCAATGGAAGTGCGCAGGAGACTCCTAGAAAACCCGCGCGATGAATGTTTCATCAAGAGAATTGTTACATGCAATGAAAAGTGGGTCTATTTCCGTAATCCTAACACACAACAGCACTGGTTGAGCCCGGCCCAGCTTCCAGAACCTGGTGCCAAATGTGGGCGCTTCGAGCACAAGGCGATGCTCTGTATCTGGTGGAATTTCGTGGGGATAATCCATTACCAATTTGTTCCAGACGGTCGGACCATCAACGCAAACATTTACTTTGAACAGCTGGAGCGGATGTATGCCATCTTGGAGAAGTACCCGACACAGGTGAACAGAAAGCGCACTCTCCTACTGCAGGACAACACTCCGCCTCATACAGCGCGAACGACCCGGGCAAAACTCCAGGAACTTGAGGGCATCGGACTGATGCCACACCCTGCATATAGTCCGGATCTTGCCCCGTTGGATTATTACTTGTTCCGCTCCATGGCCCACTTCCTTCACGGGCGGCACTTCAACAACCAAGAGGAGGTGGCATGGGGTGAAGGAGTTCTTTGCCTCGAAGGACAAGAAGTGGTACCACCACGAAATCGAAGAACTGGCAGATAGATGGCTAAAGACGGTGCAACACGATGTCTTATACTTTCAACGGTAGTCAGCTTTCGTCATAAAGGTAAGTATGAAAAAATAAAGTTATCCAAATATTGCAAAATTTTTGACTCACCCTCTTGATATTTTAGCAAAAACTCACTAACTTTATCAAAGTATTATGGGTTCCCAATATAGCTATCAGAAAACAGCCACGACAGTTCATGATTTCTGAATTCAAACCAACATCTGAAGTATATCAAGCTTTTTATGCCAACAAGCACATATGACAATACGCTGCCTTTTAAGACTTGATATAAATTATTTTGTCACCTCAATGCTTTATAAGTTCATCATACAAAACATCGCATCCTCCCATTTCGTAAGAACTAATACCACATTCCCCAACAGCTAAGGTTTCTAATCCTCTATGGAGCAAAAAAGGTGCTCCCATAAGTGTGGTGGAAGAAATCCCATGGATAAAAGGAAAGCCTAAACAGCAAGCATATTCTTTCCAGCTAACACAACCGTAGCTGCAAGCTTCAAGGTCAACTATATGTAAAATGCTAGGAAAACCTGCCAAATAATAACTTCAGCTCTCTGGAATTAAGACCTTGGGAGTACAGAGAAAGAAGCAAAAGCTGAAAGAACATGTTTAGATGAACAAAATCTTCTAGTGAGAGGTGAACAACATTTCTACTTTTAAATTTGTGCAATGTGTACTTTTAGTTTGCATAAGTAAGAAAAAAAAAGGGGGGTTACACAATGAAAGTTACATTGAATGCATCTTCAAAATTTAATATTAGTATATCCAAATGCCCTGAGTAATTTATTTCAGCAGAAAACATCCATAAAAACAGCATACTGCTGCACTCCATGAATGTCTCACAAGAGAGCCTGAAACATCTCAGGTTGTCAACAGCATTGACTCAAGAAAATGCAATTCTTGATCTTCCAAATATTGTTCCCAAAATCAATACAGTCACTCAAAGTACCAGCAGTTTTATGCATATTGTTCTCCTCCTTTTTTTTTTTCTTTTTCCTATTAGTACTTAGCAGATGGCATGGTTTAACTGCAGAACAAAGGTGGGAAGACTTTCTTGTATTTTGGTTCAGACTGTAGCCAGTTTAGTAGTCTTCTAACAACAGCCATTTCACATAACAGCCTAACATTAAGGAAAAACAACTGGTATACAGGGTAATTCAAAATGATTGCCCACATTACAAATGACATTAATGTGTTTATGAAGATAAATAGACAGCTGATATCCCTACACAATAAAGAAGGTAGTTTAGAATTTTATTGGGACCTACTGCTGTGTTGCTATGATCTTCTGAAAATTCTTCAGAAATGGTATGGTTTTGCTAATTTTTCCAAACCATTGGATTGGTCATTGTGGGCAGGATGACAGGGTTTTCTGCAAATGCCCCTTCCCAAGTTTCCAGAACTTACTCCTTGTGACTTCTTTTTGTGGGGGTATGTAAAAGACCATGTGTATGCAACATATTTGCTGAGAACACTACAAAAACTAAAAATGCACATTCAGCTTGCACTGGCATCAGTGACTACGGACATGCTTCTTAATGTATGGCATGAAATGGATTACCGTTTAGATGTTGTCTGCGTGACCCAGGAGAGTCACATAGACCATTTGTAAGGTATGGAAACAAAATTCTAAACTTCCTTCTTTATTGTGCAGCAATGCGATCTCTGTATCTATGTTCATAAACCAGGTATTGTCATTTGTAATCGAGGGCAATCATTTTGATGCCACCCCTGTAACTTTCGGGGTAAGAGTTGACAGATCCAAATAAAATTGGTTTGGGACAGTAAAGTGTTACCCCTCTACCATACTGGAGAGGGGTCTCTTAGCTTCACACAATTCCTGCTCAGTGTGAGCCACAAGAGAGGGCTATTCACACATGCAGTTCAAACAGTGAGCAGTCAGTGAATTTTTCAGAGCAGAAAAAGTTGCTCTCATCGTCATTCATTGAAGACTGAAAGCAGTTTATGAGGATCAGTGTGTTGTACAGTGAGACAACGGGGCAAGGCAATACAAAGATGAAAAAGTGAGAAAATCAAATTTCAGTGGTAGACCGAGGTTGGGAAGCGAGCCTCAGCTGGGAAGGACATGTCTGCTTTTTGGAATAGTGAAGAACTTCTGCTTGCTGATTTTCAGGGAAAAGGGGCTACAATAAATTCCGAATGCTACATAGAAACTCTGAAGAAACGGAAAACTTACATTCAAAGGAAAGCAGGGCAGAATGGTCAACCACTTTTTCAACATGACAATGCTAGGTCTCACACCACTGCTGCCGTTGAGCGCATTTGGGTTTATGGTGCTGCCACATCCTCAGTATAGCCCAGATCTCGCTTTTAGTGATTTCCACTTATTTCCTAAACCAGCAATTCTCTAACTTCTGACACCATGGAGCCCTTTTCCTCCAAGGTCAAGGCTATGGAGCCCCACCATTTTTTCTATGCCCGTATTGATATTCAGTGCAAAATTGTGTTTATACAGGCAATGAGAATTTAAGAATTTCATTTCTGAGAAATCTGAGAAGCATCATTTTCATTCTTGAGAAGTATTGGTTTTATTTAGCTAAAAACATACTTAACACTTTTAATGTTCCTGATATTCTATTATTATTTCACAATAAAACCAATAGAGATCAAAAAAGAAAGAAAATGCTATTACAAATGCATGGCAAGTATTCGTAAGAAAAAATTATTGAATTATTGATCTCAATGCGACGAGTGCAGTTATTTCTTCTCCTTACAAAGTTTGTTCACCTCTGGCTTTATGGAGGAGAGTTGCAGCAGCATGTCTAGCTCTGCATCCACTCGGTTGCGATATTTGGATTTTGTGGAAACATAAGTTGAGAAGTCAGTCTTGCACAGATACATACTGACAAAGGAAAGGATTACTCTAACAGCTTTCTGTGATAAACATGAGTACTGTTTCTTGACACTGCATCAACATTTGCCCAATGATAGCTTATCAAACTCTACCTTTTCAGAAGTGTCAGACGTCAGATCAATAAGTAGCGTTCTCCCTAGAGCCTTTTTTAACTGGGCAGCCCTCCCAGTTAATTTTGTTTGCCGCTTGGCTATATTTCCTTTAATGAATATTTTCACAATGCACATAATGGTAAGAATGGAAAACTTATTCCCACATACACCATCAGTGTTGATGAAAACTGGCTAAATCTGTTTCACCGCCCTGGTGGTGCAGTGGTCTAAGCGCTGGCTTATGACCATTCCTCTGAGTGAATGCTTATAGTCTATTGAGTTGCCCACGATGGTCGTTAAACCTTCAATCTATATATAAAAAAAAATTTTAAACCTGTGTTGAATATGATTTGTTAGTAAATATTTTTAAATCATTTTGTACAATTTTCTAACTTTGTTTATCATGATATGTTACATTAATGCCCACCACACCCCTAAAGATGTTTAATAAGTATAATAATGTTAAGGAAAACAATTTTTTTTTCAATTGGAGAAAGGGTCATCAAAAGTACCACCCAGGTAAAATTTCTTGCCCCCTGGCTGTAAAAAACAACAACTAGGGAGAACACTAGATAAGATTTTCATAGTCACTTGCAGTTATGCCGTGAGGCTTGTCTTTAACTGCAAACGGATCTTTTACCCATGTATAATTTTTTTCAAATTCCCGTGCATTACATATGGGAAAAACAGCCATTTCAATCACTGGGCCTAACAGCATGCTGGCGTGAGAGAAAAATATGGGCAGCGAGGGCATCGCGGCGACCTCACATTTTCAACAGCGATGATGATAGGTTATGCTTTGTTTTGCCGCCTGTTCCAAAACTGCTGCGACACTGACCTGAGGATAAAGGACAACTACGTGCAGTTTCCAATATGGGTCGCTACATACCATTGGTACACGCTTTGAAGGAAGCATTATGTACACTCATTGTATAAGCAAATCGACGTGTATTTTCATTGTCGAACATGACGATGTCATGAGTGATTTTTTGCGGAAAAGCACTGTCCGCAGAACACACTTTGAGAAACTCTGTCCTAAACTAAAGTAATACTTCAGCACTTCCCATCTGATGAACGAATATTAAGCAGTATGCCAGTGTGGTTTCAGAAACAAAATCCTGATTTTTTTTAAGGATGTACTTCGAAAACTACTGACATGTTGGAAGAAATGTACTGAAGTAGGTGGTGATTATGTGAAGTAATTATGCAGCCTTTTAAATAAAAGATAAAGGCAAATATCTGTATTTGTTTCATTGAAAAATCTTTCAACATTATTTTTCATTCAAGGAGGTACAACTTTTTTTTTTTTTTAATTGGAGGTTTAACGACCACCGTGAGCAACTCAATGGGCTATAAGCAGTCGCCCGTCCCTAATTTAGGGTCACTGGTTCCAGGGAAGGGAGAGAGCCAGTGCCGTAAGACAAACACAACATCCATGCCTCACAGGGATTCGAACCCGAACCCCGTTCGGACGAATGATCAGAGGCCATCGCTTTGACCACTGCGCCACCGGGGCGGCACAACTTTTTAAGCCACCTACAACTTTTTACATGTGCTAATAGATGAAAGTAAGCACAAGATAGGCACACAACAGATTTAGAAAAAAAGACTTGTTTTGTGACAACACATATCATTGAAATCATGACAAAAAGGTGTTTTACTTTTAAAAACATATTAAAAATGAAAAACAGTTTAATAAAACGAATTTTTCAAAATACAAATGTGAGGCATAGAAATCAAAGAAGAAATATTCCTCATAAATACATGGGAAAATAACATTTATTGAAGCATCAATCATTGAATTGCTTTAGTTTACTGCTCACCACATAACATCATAGAAAACCTGAAAACTGCATCACCCCGGAGCAGGAAATGAACTTGCCCGAATGAAAATTGGGAGGTGCGGTTTTGATTCCCACTCCAGGGAGATGTGATTTTCTGATATGATGTTTCACAGTGAACAGTGAAGTAGAACGATTTGGAGTCATAATCTGTTTGCTGCTTCAATAAAATGTGAGACCTTCAGATTAAAGTATTTTCTGGTAATGCTACATGCAACCAACAACATAAGCATCCACAAAGCATTTCCCTCAGATATTTTATAATGTTACCTTTGGAAGATCTAAGAAAAGGTGTTTCGATGAGCGCAAGTGAGGTGTGCTTTGACACAATTTGCACTTTGCTTGTTTGAGTTCAGGTGCATTGATTAGCTTTCCACATTTGTCACACTGATCACCTCTGGCATCTTCATATTGACAAAAGGGGCATGTACCTTCGACAAACCTGTCAGCTAAGAACCTACAAGCAGAAAATGTTTGCATTCTTAAAACCTAAATTTGCAACAATGCCTAGCACAACGCACGATTTACACAACAAAATTGAGTAAATTTTTGGATGATATAACTATATTAAGCAGCCTGCTTAATATAGTTATATCATCCAAAATCAGCAAATAAAACTAGCTCTAATTCCAGCTAACAAAATAAAATCCTTCAGAGCTCAACAACAAGAAAATATACTATAAAAGAATCACTAACAGCATTAATTGTGCTTCTGTGTTGCCTTATCTAGAAAACCATGGTGGGGTGCAAAACATAAGACAGCAATAAAAATATTTTCTCTGAGAATAGATGGGGTACAGGTACATGTATATATGATATGCTACATGTTCATGCTGGCATCAGAGCTTGTGTACGAGTGAATGGTGTTGTATCAAAATGGTTTTCTATTATGCTGGAGTCAGACACGGTTGGGTAATGTCACCACGGCTGTTTAATATATTTACATACCTGCCAACATTGGCAAGAACCTTATCAGTAGTAACTAGTATTATTGCGCGGCACAGAGACACTTTCTTACAAAACGATCCATGTCTTTGTGAAAAAGAAATACGCACCTTAAACAAAATGTTACAACAAACAAAGACACTAATGAAAAACAACTTAACACGGGCAAAACACAAAGCTGATTCCGCTGGCGAGGGCACGATAGGTAACATGGTGAGATTTAATTTCGAAACTTCCACCAATAAAAATCATTCCGATGCGCTCAGAATTCCACAATGCTTGATAAACAGGAAATCCAAAATTTGTAAAAAATGCATGAACTTTTACAAATTTTCCAACTTCGTTACTCCAGTTTTCGGGAATTTTCCCATTCCCTTATCAGGCTTAAAAGCAAAAACTTATGTGACCGGGGATATTTAACAACGCAGATAAGTCCGAACATCTCGCGGGGGGAGGAGGGGGGTCACGGGAATTTTTTAAAATTCGTTTAACTACCGTTTTCGAAAGTTTTGAAACACGAAATAGTCCCTAAAACGGAAAACTATCCCCCTCCCCCAGAAATTATCTCAGTTTTGCATCGGTCTTGACAATAATCTAAATGATGACAAAAAAGGAAATAACGCGAATCCGCTTACGAATGTCATACATATCATGAAATAATATCAAAATGAAAAAACAAAACAAAATGAAAATTCATAGAATCCGTAGTTTCGGCAGTGAGTACCGTAGTTAGACAACAAAATCCGTAGAAACTATGGACATTCCGTAGTAGTTGGCAGGTATGTATTTATGGATGCATGTGCGATGCCAAAATAGATAATAGTGGTTTATGTCTTGGTGATATCCGTGTGTGCAGATTGCTGTATGCTGATGACACTGTCCTGTTGACAGAAAGCAAAAGTGAGTTGCTGAGTATGTTGTCTCGGATGTATGAAGTTTGCATGAAATTCAAACTGAGTATAAATAAGGGAAAGACCAAAGTTATGGTTTTTGAGAGAGGAACTGGTAGTAGTGAATGTAATATAAATCTAAATGGCCAGTGATTGACCAGGTGAATGAGTTTGTGTATTTAGGAAGCATGTTTGACAGACAGAACAAATTGGATGGTGAAATTAGTACGCAAGTGAATTCTTCATTGAAAGTCATAGCGGCTTTGGGAGGTTTTCACAGGAATGATGGGTTCTGAAGAGCGTACCGCATGGTTGTGTATGAGAGTGTAATTGTTCCTACTCTGATGTATGGCAGGGAAACCTGGGTACTACAGAAGAAGCATAGGAGTTGTTTGTGTGCTGGAGAAATGCGTTACTTATGTGTGTGTGTGGGGGGGGGGGTATGGCAAGACACGTTTTGATTGTGTGAGGAATGAAGAGGTGTTGCAGTTGTGTAATGTGAAGCAAAATGTTGTTAGCAAGATGGAGACTAATATGCTTAGGTGGTTTGGCCATGTTGAAAGAATGAGTGATGAGATGCTTACTAAGAAAATCTTTTTAGCAAAAGTGGCAGGAAGGAAAGGCACAGGAATGCCAAGGAAGTCATGGGAGGATCAGATTCAGGAGTGTCTGCATGAGAAAAAGATTATGAGTATGAAGTACAGAAGGTCTTGTGTACGTGTGATGGATGTTAGTGAAGCCCAAGTTGTATGTCAAGATTGCTGTAAATGGAGAAGTTTGATACAGCAACAGTAAAAATTATCTGGTAGTTTGTATTTCTTTGTGGAGCTAACCTCTGAATCTCAGAGAACAGCTTAGTTATGTATGTATGTACACTCCCTTATGATTAAGAATGATAACATTGGTCTGCATGGATTTTAAACAGGTATTAAATCACTTACTCAAGGCTTTACCCAGATATATTTATTTGGTTCTAGTTCCAGTTGAAGAAATTTTCGTTTAATCTTCCTTCCCTCTGAGTTTTTTGTTTTTTTACAGATGTTTCTGGCTTCTTGATTTTAGTCAAGGCCTGTTCTTAATGTATAGAAAGATCATCAAAAGTTTTGCTTACTCCTAAAGCATTTAAGTATTTTTGCCATGTTCCTCATACTGTTGCCAGTTACTAAACTGAAATGTTTTCATTCTGTATTTTGTAATTTTGTTATTGTTGTAATTAAGTTGTTTAAACACCACTTATTAGTTTTGAAGGCCAATTGATAGCACTGTTTTTTTGGATGTAATAACTTTCTTCAATTAGTCTCTTGCTTTCACGAGATTCAATAGTCCAATATTTTAATTTTTTCCCATTTATGGTTCACATTTGCATAACTGCATATGATTTGCTAATACACTATTTTGATCTTTGTTATTAATAGCCATTTGATGTGCTACTTAATTCTGATTTCCAATTTTCAAGATGTTTGTCCAATATAATTACTGTTACAATTAAGTTTCATTTGATTTACAACATTTTTTTTCTTTTCATCTTGTCTATTGTATTTCTGTATGTTTATTAGCTAAATATGCTACTTTGCTTTCCACTGTAGTGGCTACTTTTATGTTATTCTTTATTAAATGTTTATTAGTTTTGGTATTTAATTTTCCATAACTGGCCATTTGTATATACTTCGAACTTTTCATTGTTCTTTTTAGATTGTTTTTGTCTGTCATTTTGCACAATGTAAATGATAGTTTTTTTGGGAAAATCATTGTCTATTAACTTTGCCATTTTTGTCATTGCTTCTACTTGATTTTTATCTGATGAAAGCAATTCAGCTCTAGTTATTAAATTTCTTGCTGTGTTAATTTTCACTGCTTTTGAGTGGTACAGGCCAAAAATCAGTGATATATTGGATTTTTCTTTTTTGAAATTATGTATTAATTCTAAACTTTCTGTATTTCTCATGATTTTTAGTGAATTTCTTTGTTCTTTTCTTCTCCTAATTCAAAACTAATGCTGGAATCCAAAGTATTATAAAATCCAGAATGTTTAGTGCTGAATAGCTGCTTGAATCATATAATATACACTGAAGAGCAATTGAATTAGAGATACCTGTCTAGTAACATGTAGCACCACCTTTCGCCCTGATGATGGCGGTGATTCGTCTCAGCATGGACTCGACAAGACACCGGAAGCGTTGGGAAGCATACAGATCCACGACCCCTGAACAAGCTCCCACAGTTCATGAAGATTTGATGGAGGGGGTCAGAGCCTCGAACATCTCTCTCAATGGCATCCCAGATGTGCTCGATGGGATTGAGGTCAGGTGACCTAGCTGGCCAAGGAAGCGAGGTCATGTCAGTGGAGTGTTCATCCAACCATTCGGATACAATTCGGGAGCGATGGCACGGTGCATTGTCTTGATGCAGGATGAGGTCCCCAGTGGGATGTTGAAGACGCACAAATGGGAGCAAATGGTCGTCCAGAAAATCCCGGTAACGTTGACCTGTGAGGGACGATGTCACGCGTACCAGGGGTCCCATTTCAGTCCACGTAAACAGTCCCCAGACGAGAATGCCACCCCCACCAGCTTGAAGAGTATCCTGCTGGCAAGAAGGATCCATCGCTTCATGTAGTTTGCGCCGTACTCGTATCCTGTCATCCGCATGTACCAACGTGAATCTCGACTCATCAGTCCAGGAAACATTTTTCCACATGTCTAGAGTCCAGTGGCAATGTTCCCGCGCCCATGCTAATCTTTGCACCCTGTGATGTGCGGTCAGCAACGGTACCCTCGTGGGACGATGGCTTCTGTACCCCATAGCGAGGAGATGATTCTGGATGGTGTGGCTGCTTACACGTTTTTGTGCACCAGCATTAAATTGCCGAGTGATTTCTTGCACTGTGGCCCGTCTATCCGCTGTTACAATGTGAGCTAGCCGATGATGACCCTGCTCATCCACACGCTGTGTTGTCCACGGCAGTTGGCCCTTGCAGGGATGGTTTTACCGGATTCGATGTATTCACTGTGCACCCGTGACACAGTGGCTCGTGAAAATCCCAGTGCCTGCACGACTTCCGAGATGGAGTGACCCATTCTTCGGGCCCCGACAATTTGCCCACGATCAAATGCTCTTATATCCTTCGTCTTACCCATACTGCGTCCAACTCTTACTGATTCCCATCGCATCACTCCTTATATTGTCGGACCGCTGCATACGTCATGTAGTTTCCGTTTACAGGGCCGCCCACAGCGCCACGATTGCATAACACCAGCTGTCTCTAATTTAATTGCTCTTCAGTGTAAGTATATCATCCACATATCTGATATAAACATCCAACACTATTTTATTTTCTTCAAAAATCTGTGGCTCCAATGAACTTAAATAGTATTCGGCTAGAATTGGAGAAATTGCTGATCGGATTGATAAACCTTGTTTTTATCTATATATTTTTCCATTGAATTTTGTAATTAACGAACTGTAATATAAATTTAATAGGAATAAGAAATTATTGGTTGTAATACCATGTTTTCCAATGAAATTATTTTGATTTTCATGTTCAAAGAAACTGTTGATCTTATTAAACAATTTTGATGTTTTTAATTGAAATAGTGTTTCTAAGACCATTTTTCCAGCTGAAATTGTTTTGTGTTTTTCTATCGTGTAATGATTTTATACCAATATTTCTTTCAACAAAGTTAGTAAATATGAATTCATGATAGAGACAATGTTTTGGCAATCATTTCCAAATTTAGCAAATAGATGGTGCAGTGTTTAGTCACACGACCAGTTAACATTGAATTCTTCAACCAGTTCCTCCACAGCTCACATTCTTTGTTAAATTCATTGTGTAAACCTTTCAGTTAGTTTGTGAAAAAACCCTTTGCGTTAGCAAGTGAAATGCTGAGTATTTAATGATTGACTTTTCTGCAGAAATGTCTTTCCATAGGTGTTTAAATAATCCTGGTTACATATCCACACGCTATGTTGTACTAAAGCAAAGGCAAACTTTCCTGAAAACAGCACACTTTGCCTATTTTAAGATTAAATTAGAAACCCAGAATCTCCTGACAGGAAGAATGATTTCTGGAATGAGATACAAGCTGTTTTGAGCTAGTTTGGCACTAAAGAGAGAGTTATTTTACTGGGGGATTTCAATGCTAAAATAAGTGTTCAGAACGAGATTTCTGATAATGTTCCGGGTAAATTTAATGATCCTGGTGTAAATAATAATGGTGAAAGATTATTGAGCTCTGCACTGAGAATGGATTGTGTGTATTTAATGCATTATTCAACCACAAATAAATGCACACATACACTTGGGAAAATTGTACTCTAGGACAAAAATATGTAATAGATTTTGTTGTTTATGATCAACATCTGAAACACTTAGCTGTTGATATTCACATGATGAGAGGTGTGGATGCTGGCTCTGATCATTGCCTGTTAGTGTCAGGAGTGAAACTGAATGTTCATTGGAGAAAGAGCAATAGGAAAAGGCCTATGATGAAAAGAATAAAGGTTGAAATGCTTCCTGATGAACATCAGTGTAACTCTGATTTACTCAGTGAATGACTGAATGAGTTGAAGTCTTGTGAGAGGGATGTAGAAAAGAAGTGGACATGTTTTAAAAACTGTGTTTTCACTGCTGCTGAAGAGGTCTGTAGGTACTGCAACAATGGGTAACTTTAAAGGTGATGCTTGGTGGAACAGTGAGGTTAAAGAAGCAGTCAAGAGAAAGAAGGAAGCATACTTGGGGATGTCACAAGGTAGTTTCTCAGGATGAATATCACTGTAAGAAGCGTGAGGCAGCCAACCTGGTTCTCCAGAGTAAAGCGAAAGATATGAAGGAAAGGGTGTAAAGGCATGAATTGGCTTTTTGAAAATATTGACAATCTTTCTGGAAGTACATAAGACATAGGAAAAATAGGGGAAATAAAATTCTAAGTAATGTGAAGAACAGGATCAGCAGAATGATATAGGAGCTGAATGACTTAAGTGAAAGATGGGGTGAATACTTCTGTGAGTTATTAGATGGTGAAAGCGAAGGAGATTCTGAGACTTAAGCAGATGATGTTCCAGTGAGAGATGGAAGCACTACAGGGATCTCAAGAGAAGAGACACATAAAGCTCTAAAATTTCTTCAAAATGGTAAGGCTCCGGAAGTAGATGGCATAACTGCAGAGATGTTAAAATATGGTGATGACTCTCCAATGATCAGACTGAATGCAAGAACTATCATGGTACCAGTTTGCTGGGTGTGCCAGGGAAAGTGTTTGGAAAGATTATTTTTGATAAGGTACAAGGTCTTACATCAGAGAAAGTGTGGAATGTACAGAGTGATTTTATGCCTGGTAATCAAATTTTTGCACTACACATGATGACTGAAAAGTATCTGTCTGTTGGTAAGAAAGTGTTTGCTGACTTGGTAGATTTAGAGATAACTTATGACAGAGTAAACAGGACTCATCTGTGGAAGGTACTGAATAAATATGGTATTACTGGGAATCTACTTAATAGTGTAAAAGCCATGTATGCTGGTAGTTGAGCATATGTACGAGTGAATGGTGTTTTATCAAAATGGTTTTTTTATTGGTGCAGAAGAAAGACACAGTTGTGTAATGTCGCCATGGCTGTTTAATATACTTATGGATGCATGCATGTGTGATGCCAAAACGGATAATACTGGTTTATGTCTTGGTAATGTGTGTGTGTGCAGATTGCTCTATGCTAATGACACATTCCTGTCAGCAGAGATCAAAAGTGAGTTGCATAGCATGTTGTCCTGGATGTACAATGCTTGTATGAAATTCAAACTGAGTACAAATAAGGGAAAAACCAAAGTTATGGTTTTTGAGTGAGGAACTGTTAGTACTAAATGTAACATAAGTCTTAATGCCCCAGAGATTGGCCAAGTGAATGAGTTTGTATATTTAGGAAGCATGTTGGACAGAAAAAACAAATTAGATGGTGAAATTAGTAGGCCAATGAATTCTTCATTGAAAGTCATAGCTGCCTTAGGAAGATTTCACAGGAATGATGGGTTCTCAAGGAAGTCCCGAATGGCTGTGTATGAAAGCGTAATTGTTCCTATTTTGATGTACAGCAGTGAAACCTGGGCACTGCAGAAAAGACATAGGTGTCATCTGTGTGCTGGGGAGATGCGTTACTTATGGGGGGTGGGTGTGGTAAGACACGTGCTGATAATGTGGGGAATGAAGATGTGCTGTAGATGTGTAATGTGAGGAAAAGGTTGTTAGTAAGATGCAAACTAATATTCTTAGGTGGTTTGGCCATGTTGAAAGAATGAGTGATGAGGTGCTGATTAAGAGAATTTTTTCAGCCCAAGTGGGAGGAAAGAAAGGTAGAAGAAGGCCAAGGAAATCATGGGAGGACCAGATTCAGGAATATCTGCTTGAGAAAAAGATTATGAGTATGAAGTACAAAAGGTCTTGTATGCGGCGTGTGATGGATGTTAATGAAGCTCAAGCGGTGTGCAGAGATCGTTGTAAATGAAGACATTTGATACACCAACAGTAAGTAAATTCTAGTTCTATCAGTTAAATGTGTACTTGGCATATGGCCTTTTTTTTGAGGAGCTAACCTCTGAATCTCAAAGAACAGCTTAATGATATGAATAGGTCTTTGTGGAAGTGAGAAAATGCAGAGTTTTGCTGGTCCTTGATAGAGCCAAGACTCGGAATTCTCGACACTTTCTACATTCAGGTTTGCTATTACTTTATCTTCTTTTTTACTCATACCTCTTAGTTTTTGAGTTATTCTTTGTTGTTTTAGTACCTGTTAAATAATTATTTTGCCACTGTCTCTACTTAATAGTTTATCATCATCATCATTGTCAACCATTATCAATCCACTGCTGGACGAAGGTCTCCCCAAATTTCCTCCACAACGGTCTGTCTTGTGCCAGTCTCCTCCATGTCACTCCTGCATACTTTCGAATTTCATCCACCCATCTCCCATGTGGTCTTCTTCTGGGTCTTTTCCTGTCCCTTGGAATCCAATCTAAAATTTCGGCTGTCCATTCATGGTCTGTCCTTCTGGCAGTATGCCCAGCCCATTGCCATTTCAGGGATTTAACTCTGATCATGATGTCTTCCACTCTTGTCATTTTTCGGATCCACGAGTTCCTTTTCTTATCTCTTCTGGTTACACCAAGCATGCACCTCTCCATGCCTCTTTGAGTTGTCTGCAGCCTTTGTATGTCTCTTTTAGTTAAGGTCCACGTCTCTGCACCATACGTAAGCACTGGAAGGATGCATTGATCAAACACCTTTCTTTTAAAACATAATGGCATATTGCTCTTGAAAATTATGCTGTTTCTTCCAAAAGCTCTCCAGGCAAGTTTTGTACGCCGATTAATTTCTTCATCAATGTGACCCTCACTTGATATCTGCTGTCCAAGATAAACGCACGAGTCTGTTATCTCCAGCTTTTCTCCATCAATCGATAAATCTTCATTTCGTGTAAAAGCATTGAACATCACTTTTGTCTTCTGAAAGTTCATTTTTAATCCCACTTCTTTACTCTTGTCAGCAAGTTCTTGGATCATACTCTGCAGCTCTGATGGGGTAGTTGCAAAAATGACTATGTCATCAGCAAAACGAAGGTGGGTTAGATAATTTCCATTAATCTTTATCCCATTGTTTTCCCAGTTCAGTGATTGAAAGACATTTTCCAACGTGGCGTTAAAGAGCTTCGGAGATATGGTGTCACCTTGTCTCACTCCCTTTCCAATTTTTATGTGTGTTGTATTTTCAAACAGCCGAATCTTTGCACTTGAATTTTCATAGATGTTATTAATAATATTAATGTATGCATCTTCAATACCGCAGGATTTCAGAGCCATTGTAACTGCTGATGGTTTCACCAAATCAAAGGCTTTTTCATAATCGATAAAAGCCGTGCACAATGGAAGTTCATATTCCCTCGCTCTTTCAATTAGTTCTCTCAGTACGTGGATATGATCTATAGTGCTGTAGCCACTTCTGAATCCAGCTTGTTCTCTCGGTTGAGCCATGTCCAGTGTCACCTTCAAGCGGTGTGAAAGAACTTTAGTGAAGATTTTATAAACCACTGATAGGAGGCTGATAGGTCTGTAGTTCCTGAGATCCTCAATGTCACCTTTTTTATGTAGCAAGATCATTGTAGTGTTGTACCAATCCTCAGGAATCTTCCCTTCATTTAATAGTATATATATATATATATATATATATATATATATATATATATATATATATATATAGTTATACAAATTTTAAAGTAGGACAACTCAGAAAATTCTTGTTCACATCTCCATCACATCCAAATAAGAATTTTCTTAACTCACTGCAAAAATTATACATAATAAAGAGCCAAATATTATTGGGAAAACTTTGGGAACATTTACAAAATTAAACAAAACATCCACATATCACTTGTACTCAAATCTAAACCACTCACATGAGAAACTAGTAACATATAACAACTCAATCAAACAAAAGAGCAATAACCATATACGCGGATGGTCGTTGTGGGCGATGGGTTTGCCTCCTCGGGGCGCTCCGTGGTAACAATGGCACACACAACAGCAACTAGGGCCTTTGTGAATCTTGGAGAGGTGCCAGCTAGTTCTGTGTGACATTGGCGAAAAGACCACAACTTACTGGGTTTTGTTCCAGAATCCTTAGGTTGAATGACCAACTGGAACCCTCAGCTGTGGGCTAATCCCCCACACTGATGTACTTACCTGATTAAAAAGACAAAAAGAAATATTAAGAATGACTCAAGTGTGGGATATGGTGGACCTACCACGCTTGAGAAGGACGGTCCACCACGGAATCGACCTGGACTTTCTAAACGGCGTATGAGAAAGAGATCTCGGCTGAGTGAATGTAAGATGGGTGTATGGAATACTAGAGGTATAAATGGCAAGATGAGTGAGGTGATTGAGGAGATGAATAAGTATAGACTGGATGTGCTCTGTGTAAGTGAAACCAAAAGGAAGGAAATTGGGGTAGAAGTGAATGGCATGGTGAGTGTGGTCTGGAATATTGGATAATGTGAGAGGACAGGCTGGTGTAGGTTTGATTTTAAGTGAAAAGATGAAGAACAACTTGATTCACTATAGTTGCGTAAGTGAGAGAATTCTCTGGATTCGTTTGAAAGTGAAACTTCAGAGAATTGTAATTGTTGTAGTGTATACTCCTTGTGACTCTGAAACTTCTGATAAGAAGGAAAGATTTCTGGAATGAGCTAAAAGCTATTTTGAGCCAGCTTGGTGCTAAAGAAAAAGTTATAATAGCAGGGGATTTCAATGCTAGAGTAGGTGTGCAGAATGCAATTTCTGACAATGTTCTGGGTACATTTAATGATCCTTGCGTGAATGATAATGGTGAAAGATTAATTGAACTCTGCATTGAGAATGGTTTGTGTGTATCTAATACATTTTTTAACCACAAGTATATCCATACATATATACACTGACGGAAAAAAAAATCCCAACACCACAAAAAAATAGTTGTAGAGGAATGAAATGGCGGCAATACATTTGTATAGGTAACATATTTAATCGATTAAGGTTTCAAGATCACAGCTTATTGTAAGCGCGAGAAGAGCCATTTTAAATGTGAAATGCTGGTACATTAATAACCGGTGTAACCGCCAGAATGTTAAATGCAAGCACGCAAACGTTCATGCATTGTGTCGTACAGGTGCTGGATGTCAGTTTGTGGGATGGAGTTCCATGCCTGCTGCACTTGGTCGGTCAATACAGGGACGGTTAATGCTGCTTGGGGGTGACGCTGGAGTTGTCGTCCAATGATGTCCCATACGTGCTCGATTAGTGAAAGATCTGGTGATCTAGCAGGCCATGGCAACATGTCGACACTCTGTAGAGCATGTTGGGTTACAACAGTGGTATGCGGGTGAGTGTTATCCTGTTGGAAAATACCCCCTGGAATGCTGTTCATGAATGGTAGCACAACAGGTTGAATCACCAGACCGACGTACAACTGTGCCGTCAGGGTGTGTGGGATAACCACGAGAGGGCTCCTGCTGTCATAGATAATTGCTCCCCAGACCATAACTCCAGGTGTAGGTCCAGTGTGTCTCGGCCGTAGACAGGTTGGTTGCAGGCGCTCACCTGGCCTCCTTCTAACCAAAACACGGCCATCACTGGCACCCAGGCAGAACCGGGTTTCATCAGAAAACACAACAGATCTCCACTCCGTTCTCCAATGAGCTCTAGCTTGACACCACTGACGTCGCAAACGGCAGTGGTTTGGAGTAAGTGGAATGCACGCTACAGGGCGTCTGACTCAGAGTTGTCCTTCAAGTAACCGATTTGTAACAGTTCGTTGTGTCACTGTGGTGGCAACTGCAGCTCGAATTGCTGCCGCAGACGTGGTACGATGTGCCACGGCCATACGCCGTACACGGCGGTCTTCCCTCTCAGTAGTGCCACGTGGCCGGCCGGAACCCGGTCTTCTTGAGGCAGTACCTTCCCTTGACCACTGCTGCCAACAATCATGCACAGTGGCTACATTCCTGCCAAGTTGTTCTGCAATATTGCGGAAAGAAAATTCCACCTTCTCGTAGCCCAATTACACGACCCCGTTCAAACTCTGTGAGCTGTTGATAATGGCTTCTTCGTCTTCTTAAAGGCATTCTTGACTAACATCAACACCCTGCGTCGAATCTCAACGATAACTAACGCTTACGAACGTTACAGTGCGTATTTACAGCAAACCTGCTTTGCATGTTCCGAGGGGCGCTACTAGCGCCACACGTATGCGCCAAGCGCGAAATTTGCATAGACGTCATCTTACAGATGTACTCTCACCGCCTACCAACTGTCGTTTATCTAACACAACCCCTTCTTGGTGTTGGGATTTTTTTTTCCATCAGTGTACTTGGGGAAATCGTACGCTTAGTCAAAAGAGTGTTATAAGATTTTGTTGTTTATGATCAGCGTCTGAAACACTTAATCGTTGACACCCGTGTGATGAGAGGTGCAAATGTTGGCTCTGATCATTACTTGGTAGTGTCACGAGTGAAACTGAATGTTGGTTGGAGGAAAAGGAATAGCAAGAGACCTAGGATAGAAAGAATAAAGGTTGATAGGCTCCTTGAAGACCATCAGCATTATTCTGACTTACTCAGAGAACAACTGAAGGAGCTGAAGTCTGGTGAGAGGGATGTAGAAAAGAAGTGGGAATGTTTTAAGAACTGTGTTGTCACTGCTGCTAAACAGGTCTGTGGCACCACAATAGTGGGTAACAATAGAGGTGATGCTTGGTGGAATAGTTAGATTGAAGAGGCAGTAAAAAGACAGAAGGAAGCCTATTTGGGGATGTTGCAAGGTAGAGTCTCTGTGGATGAATATTGCTCAAAGAAGCGTGAAGCTGCTAAGCTGGCTCGCCACAGTAAGGCAAAAGGTAGGAAGGAGAAGGTGGAAAAGCATGAACTGGCTTTTTGGAAAGATAAGAAGTCTTTCTGGAAGTACATGAGACTCGGGGAAAATAGGGGAAACAAAGTTGTAAGTTGTGTGAAGAATGAGATCGGAGAAATGATATGGAAGCCCAATGAGTTAAGTGAAAGATGGGGTTAATATTTCTGTGAGTTATTAGATCAGGAAAGCAAAGATGATTCTGAGACAGATGCAGATGATGTCACAGTGAGGGATGAAAGAACAGGAGGGATCTCAAGAGAAGAAGTGTGTAAAGCTCTAAAATCTCTGTGTGTAAAGCCCTAAAATGGTTAATTGAAATTTGCCAGTTGTGCTATGAGTTAGGAATGGTCCCTCGGGATTGGAAGGATGCTATTATTGTTCCCTTGTATAAGGGAAAAGGTGATCAGACTGAATGCAAGAACTATCGTGGTATTAGCCTACTGAGTGTGCCAAGGAAAGTGTTTGGTAAGGTTGTTATTGAAAAAGTACGGGGTCTTACATCAGAGAAAGTGGGGGATGTTCAGAGTGGTTTTATGCCTGGTAAAGGCTGCACTAACCAGATTTTTGCATTACGCACGATGATTGAAAAGTATCTGGCTGTTGGTAAGAAAGTTTTGCTACCTTCATAGATTTAGAGAAAGCTTACGACCGATACCAGAAATCTACTTAATATTGTAAAAGCCATGTATGCTGGTAGTAGAGCTTGTGTACGAGTGAATGGTGTTTTATCAAAACGGTTTTCTATTGGTGCAGGAGTTAGACAAGGTTGTGTAATGTCACCATGGCTGTTTAATATATTTATGGATGCGTGCATGCGTGATGACAAAATAGATTATAGTGGTTTATGTCTTCGTGATATCCATGTGTGCAGATTGCTGTATGCTGATGACACTGTCCTGTTGGCAGAGAGCAAAAGCGATTTGCAGAGTATGTTGTCTCGGATGTACGAAGTTTGCATGGAATTCAAACAGTATAAATAAGGGAAAAACCAAAGTTATGGTGTTTGAGTGAGGAACTGGTAGAACTGAATGTAATGTAAGTATAAATGGCACTGTGATTGACCAGGTGAGTGAGTTTGTGTATTTAGGAAGCATGTTTGACAGAGAGAACAAATTGGATGGTGAAATTATTAGGCGAGTCAATTCTTCATTGAAAGTCATAGCTGCTCCGAGAGGTTTTCACAGGAATGATGGGTTCTCTAGAGAGTCCCGCATGGTTGCGTATGAAAGTGTAATTGTTCCTACTCTGATGTATGGCAGTGAAACCTGGGTACTGCGGAAGAAACATAGGAGTCGTTTGTGTGTTGGAGAAATGCGTTACTTACGGGGGTTTGTGGCAAGACGTGGTCTGATTGTGTGAGGAATGAAGATGTGTTGCAGTTGTTTGATGTGAAGCAAAATGTTGTTAGCAAGGTGGAGACCAATATGCTTAGGTGGTTTGGCTATGTTGAAAGAATGAGTGATGAGATGTTTACTAAGAATTTTTTTAGCGCAAATAAGCTGCAATACAAACCTTTGGCATGTTTCACAGTAAAGTTGTTCTACAATGTCTTCAATCAAAAGGTCTCTTTCATACAATTTTATGAAGATATCTTGAGCAATCCTAAAAAAAAAAAAAATTACACAAAAACATGTTAAAAATGTAATAAGATGAAATAAAATACTATGTGGAAAAAACAAATTTTTACTGCACTTCATCAGAAGAACCTGAATTAGCAAAACCCAAGGACTTTGCTTTTATTGATATTGTGTAAAATATTGCAATAATTTCACATTTTCAAAACAGAAAATTTAAGCACAAAAAAACTTTTTATGTTACACTTTAAAGGCTATGCATGTGAGAAGGCTACAGCTCCATGAAGTTAGAAAAAACTTTATAGGTAAATGTAAGTCTCTAGCAAAATATTTTGATCTTAGCCCAGAATATTCTGAACTTAAGCAATTTTTTTTTTTTTTTTTTTTTTTTTGTGGTACATCGTATGCTAAAGAAACTACTTGAAAATAGATCTTATACACTAGTTATATATTATAGAGTATATTTTAAAATATATGCACAGCATAAAATGATTCTTACAATTGCAGAACAAAGATTAAAAATGAAAATACAAAAAGAAAGAAAATATAGATTTTTTTAGTAAAAATACCCCATGAACCTATGACAGAGATATCAAAATGAAAAATTGACATTGCAATGCAGAAAATTCATACATACAATATATTTTAGTTAATCAGGACATATTGGGGCTAGAACACTTTGGCCCAGTTAAGCGACTGCCCCAATTATGTGAAGCTTTATCCCAGAAAACTAATTTGGGATGTTCTTAAAGAATTGTCCCAAATAAATGGCTGCCACAATTAACTGATGACCTAATTACCCAGAAACTACTGTATCTGGAAACTATACCAGAACCAAAGGAAGACAATTCGAAAATTTGAAAAGTTACTCAACAAACATACAGAAAAATCTCAATTCAGCCAAAATTCTTGAAGAAATCCTCTATAGAATTAACATGTCTTCAAACTAAAGCCCTACTATAATGACCTAAAAGTACATATATAAGAGAAAATTTGAAAGAGTAGAAACTTATAACCCAGCCACTGAAAACATCATTACAAAATTGCCAGTTATCCAGCAAGGACCTTTAAGACATAACATTAAAAGCCATCCAATAAGAAATAAAAGAATAAGAAATAAAGAATATAAAAAAAAATAGCTAATAATATGCACAAATCAAATATGAAAGAGATACTTTGATGAAACTTAGTAAAAATCCAATCATAAAAATCACAGCAGTAGATGAGGTAAATCAGTTTGTATAAATATGGACAACAACAACTATGAGGAAAAAATGAAACACACTATGAATGAAATGGACATAAGAGACATTGCATCAGGATCCTACTGACAAAATCATAAGAAAATTGGCATTCCTTAAAAATTATAGTGATCTCCCAAATAAAATTAAAAATTAAGACCTACATGTCAGAGCAACTGTCCATCTGATTCTTAATAAAATTAAAACACATAAAATAAATGAACCTATTATAGACCAAGAGCTCCTAAGAATAAAGCACCAAACATAATGTAAAAGAAAGCCCTCTTCAAATATTTGAATCACACATTTAGAAGCAGAGATACTAAGAAAACCAGTTAAAACATTGACACCCCTAGCAGCAACATTGTGCATTATTTTGGGAAGACAATATACACAAAGAGTTCCATAGTTAGTAGTATCTAACTGAAATCAAATTTTTTTATATGGGGTTTTTACTCCCATAGATATTGATGTAACAGAAATGTTTCGCACTGCAGTGGCAAACTTGTGCATTAAGAAAAATTTGAAATTATATGAGGAACATTTCGCAGCAGAAACTCTCTCCAAAGAAAGAATTTTTCAAATCTGACTCGTACAAGCAGTGATATCAACAAAAATAAGATATATATATCAACGCTTCTCGGCAGAAAAACTATGCATAATTTTAAGAAGAAAGTATTCTGAAAAGATTTTCAAGTTAGTATTAGTCCACGAAAGATTTTTTTCAATCAGTTTTCAGAAGCTTAGATTTTGCTGCAAATACATCTACATCAGAAGCAGAAATAAATACTTACGTTCCCTGGTGGCCAAATCATTTTTTTTTTTACAAAAATTAGCAATTATAATAAAAACATTCCCCATCATGAGCTGTATCCGATGCAGGAAGAATTTTTCAAATCGGAGTTTTAAAAGCAGAGATATCGAAAAAAAAAACATGATTAATCTTTATGCCCCCTGGAGGAAAATCTATGCATTACTTGAAAACTTTTAAACTATATGAGAAGCATTTTGCACCAGAAATGCTCTCCAACAAAGAAATAATTTTTCAAATCAGACTCTTTGAAGCAGAGGTATTGACAAAAATAAGATAAACATCTATGCCCCTGGTGGGAAACTATGCTCTGTATTAAGCAGGAGGTATTCTCAACAAATTTTCCAAAGTGAGCGGTATCGGTCCACAAAAGGACTTTTTCAATCGAATTTTCAGAAGCTCAGATTTTGTAGCAAATACATCAGAAGCAAAAATAAACATGCCCCCTGGTGGCCAAACCATTCCTCGCAAAAAATTAGAAATTATATGCAATACATTTTCCATGAGGAGCTGTTTCCAATGTAGGAATAATTTTTCAAATCAGACTTTTAGAAGCAGAGATATATTGGCCCAATATCTTCTCCAATATTATTAGGGAAAACGCAATTTACCTTTATGCTCCCTAACGGAAAATCTATGCATTACTTGAAAAAGAAACTGTACCTAAAATAGTTTTTGTTACAAATGGCAATGAAAGGAAGAAAGAATTTTTTCAATTGGATGTTTCATACTGCAGATTTGGATATTTGTCTTCTGCGGATTCAGGGAATTCAGACTGTATCATCAGCATTCCCATTCCACGGCGATGAAATTTTCAAGTTTTCTGATGCGATTTAATTCACGTGTGAAACAGTAATTACAGTCAATTCGGCGATGTCTGATTGCCGTGTTAATTATCATGTATCATCAGCATCCAACAACTTGTATATGCATGGAATTACCAGTTCTGCATCATGAATGAATCCACTACAATACTGAATAACCAATGAGACACAACAGACATTTCCTGCACAACTATAACCAAGATGAAATAACTGAACAGATGGCTAACACAGGATTTGTAAACTCACCAAAAAATCTGCATGTGACCACGAAACTGACATTTCCACTGCATGTGATGGCTAACACAGAATTTGTAAACTCACCAAAAAATCTGCTTGACCACGAAACTGACATTTCAACTGCATGTGATGGCTAACACAGGATTTGTAAACTCACCAAAAAATCTGCATATGACCATGAAACTGACTACATTTCAACTGCATGTGAAACTGCTTCATATAATCAATATACACATGGTAGCACTTACAAGCATGCATGATGGCAAGCCAGTGCATGTATATCAAGAGCCTTGCTCTTCATGTCTACTGTAGAGCTATCGGAATACAAACAACTTTTACTGTAGAACCTGTAAGTGCTGCAATGCAAATAATTTTCAAGGATCTTTTTTTATGTAGACAGTTCACTACTGATATTGGGTTGGTGTGAATGAAATGTCCAGCAAAGAACCAGCACACATGGATGGCAAGAACAGAAAAGTAGGACAACTTACCTAGGCAAAATAATAACCATGATCTCGGAACAAAAAGAGTCTTGTGGCTGGGACCAAAAAGTCATCAACTGCACGTTGAACCTCATTGTCTGTCGTGAACTGCTTCCCGGACAGGAAGTGATCCAGGTAACGAAGCAGATGATAGTCTGTTGGAGACAAGTCCGGGTAATAGGCAGGATGGGGCAGTGCTTCATAGCCCAAGGCACTTAGGTCAGCATCGTCCGTTGTGTAACGTGAGGACAGACATTGTCTTGGAGCAGCCCACCCTCATGTCGCACAACCAACTGGCCACAGTACAGCTGTGCATTAATTCCTTGGCCATCTGAAACCAATTCCCAATGAATGGGGTCCTCAAAGTTCCGCCATACACATAGCATAACTTTGTGCTCAAATTGTCTGCTTTTTTGGGACTAGTTCTGGTGGCTTTAAAGTATATAACCACTGTTTTATCCTGTCAAGATTCAGGAGAAATATCCACTTTTCATCACATTTCACTTACAGAAATGGTCATTCTTTGGATTTTCCAGCAATTGTCGACAAACATGCACACATCACTGAGCTTCAGCAGCAGTCAGTTCATGGGGTACTTGTCGACAGCTGCTGTGCATCTTGGCAAGCTTGTACAGTTTGTGGACAATTGTGGTTTGAGGTATTCCCAGCTCATCTGACAGTTGTCTAGTGCTTGTGCACAGATTTGAATCTATGGCTTGCAGTACAGCATCAGAATTCACCATCGAACGTCTTCCAGCACATGTTTTGTATTCAAGGCTTCATACAGTCCCCATTTTTAAATCGCTGAAACCAACATTTTGTCAGTCTTTCAGACACTGCTCCTTCACCTTCCTCAGCACAAATTTCCTTCACTGCAGTGGTCAATCTTTTTTTAAAAAGAAAAGCCATAACAGCACTCAGATCATGAATTTCTTATCCATAGCTTTTGACACCAAAAAATTTTCCAATAAATTATGGCAGCATGTGCTCCTATTTATACTAACAAGATGATACCGGTTTTTTGGTCATGCATTATTCTTACTTGCATAGTACATGCATACCAAGTAATTGCCTGACACAGGACAACTCTTCAAATGGCAATGATTTTGAATTACCCTAATAATAATCTCTATCCACACTGCATGTTCTTAACAACATTTAGGTATTAGTAAATGCTCCAATCATTTCTATAGCTTTCATTCTTTCCATTCAATGACATATATGCAGAGGTTACTTCAACATTATAGGAAAATCCTACAGTAATATCTCATAAAAAAAAAAAGCAAAGCAGGGCAATTCATATATTTCAATATAATTTATGACTGCATTACTTGTCGTTAAAGTTTATACAACAATAATTATGTTGTATTGCCATTTACTGTTTCACACATTAATTGATAGCTTTAGCCACTCGGGAGCATTATTCTTTGCATTTTGAGAACTACATGTAATTATTGAAATGTATCTATAAATTGAATAAAGCTTTGGTTATTCTTACCTTTCTTCAGCATTGGTCGAAATTCCTGCATTCTATTATTGTTCAGTTAGTGGTTGTGGCCATCCAAGTTCACTCGAAGTATCACATTGGAAAATTACCGTCGTTGTCATTTCAGTTGATTAAAATGTAATAAAATTATCTGAACTAAGACTATGAATGATGAAAAGGACTTTTAAAAGAATTTGGATGATATAGTAAAAGAAAAATTCGAGACTTTCGATGATTCAATGATTCTATTGGAAGGCATAGACATTCAGTCTTTCAACTAATAAAAGGTTAAAAGAGGGAACATCCTGGCTAAATCACAATAAAAGATCTCAAATGAACAAAACTCTCCCGTGCAGCCATACCCAAACTAGTTTCGGGGCTGCATTGCAGTCATCTTCCGTGGGACTTGCTACTTCCGCCGCTTGCGTTGTCCAATGTTGAACTGTTTGTCAGAGATGCGTATCCCACTCGTTCTCCTCGTCATTCCATGTCAGTCAGTCTTGCGATGTAATGTGCAACTTTTATTGTGCATCCTTGTAGACGTCTGGTTATCTCGTGCTTTCACGTGTCATTCCTCTTCACTGTGGAGCTCTGCTGGTCCGTGATGTTCTCTATGTTTTCGTTTTCAATTTTTTTCTTGGTTTATTTTTTCCATCCTCATTTCTTTGTTCCTGTTTAATAAGATGTTTCCATGTGTACGACAGTTTTATAGGGCTATTAGTGTTACAATTATAATTCCTTGTTTTCTCGATTACTACGGCTTTGGATGTTAATCAGATGTTTCCTGATTAACATCCGAAGCCTGTAGAATCAGATGTTTCCATGAATCAGACGTTTCCATTTCTTTGTTCCTGTAGAATCAGATGTTTCCATGTGTACGACAGTTCTATAGGGCTATTAGTGTTACAATTATAATTCCTTGTTTTCTCGATTACTATGGCTTCGGATGTTAATATCTGTGCATGCGTTTTATGTGCTGTTATTAGCTTGGCATCACATAAAATGAAATTTTATATCATAAACATATGCCAAGCTAATAACAGCACATAAAACGCATGCACAGATATCAACATCCGAAGCCGTAGTAATCGAGAAAACAAGGAATTATAATTGTAACACTAATAGCCCTATAGAACTGTCGTACACATGGAAACATCTGATTTAACTGGAACAAAGAAATGAGGAAGGAAAAAATAAACCAAGAAAAAAATTGAAAACGAAAACATAGAGAACATCATGAACCAGCAGAGCTCCACAGTGAAGAGGAATGACACGTGAAAGCACGAGATAACCAGACGCCTACAAGGATGCACAATAAAAGTTGCACATTACATCGCAAGACTGACTGACATGGAATGACAAAGAGAACGTGGGATATGCATCTCTGACAAACAGTTCAACATCGGATGTCACAAGCGGCGGAAGTAGCAAGTCCCACGGAAGATGACTGCAATGCAGCACCCGAAACTAGTTTGGGTACAGCTGCACGGGAGAGTTTTGTTCATTTGAGATCTTTTATTGTGTTTTAGCCAGGATGTTCCCTCTTTTAACCTTTTTTTAGTTGACAGACTGAATGTCTATGCCTTCCAATAGAATCATTGAATCATCCAAAGTCTCGAATTTTTCTTTTACTATATCATCCAATTTTTTTTAAAAGTTCTTTTCATCATTCATAGTCTTAGTTCAGATAATTTTATTACATTTTAATCAACTGAAATGACAATGACGGCAATTTTCCAATGTGATACTTTGAGTGAACCTGGATGGCCACAACCACTAACTGAACAATAGAATGCAGGAATTTCGACCAATGCTGAAGAAAGGTAAGAATAACAAAAGCTTTATTCAATTTATAGATACATTTCAACAATTACATGTAGTTCTCAAAATGCAAAGAATAATGCTGCCGAGTGGCTACAGCTATCAATTAACGTGTGAAACAGTAAATGGCAATACAACATAATTGTTGTATAAACTTTAACAATTTATAGAGACACGTAATACAGTTCAAGGTTTTGAACAATGAATAAATATGCATTACTTGTTTGCATTTTTGAACTTCACTTTTAGTTGGTAAAGTTCGATGAACACTTACTTCACTTTTAGTTGGTAAAGTTCGATGAACACTTACCGCACGTGGGGCTTGGCTTTCAATTCATATTTTCGTTATGTGGATGCGGCACGGGGTTGTTGTTTTTTTCCATTTGGCCACGGTTCACTTCTTTTTTTTTTTTCCGTTGGAATTATTTTGCCTCATCACCAAATGAGTTTTTCCTTTGCTGCATCCTCATTTACTTCAATATTTATTCTTAACCCGAGTACTTTCGGTACTACTACTATACCGTCTTCGAGGGGACATTTTGCTCCAACTAGCACGGACCGTGTCAGCTGGGCATTTCAGTGGTTCTCGCGGGCTGCTTCTGTCATCTGCTATCGCTTCTTCTTGGGCGTTGTGGCGCCATCTCTTGTTGGTCAGTGATCTCCTTTTTCGAACTTTTTCTTTTTTTTGCTCAATTTTAATTAAATTTCTCCAGCTGTTTCTCAAATTATTAGGGTCATTGTGGTTGCAAACATTTGTCCTATTTTTTTCAATCATTACCGACTCTGCTATTGAACAATAGGACAAATGTTTGCAACCACAATGACCCTAATAATTTGAGAAACAGCTGGAGAAATTTAATTAAAATTGAGCAAAAAAAAGAAAAAGTTCGAAAAAGGAGATCACTGACCAACAAGAGATGGCGCCACAACGCCCAAGAAGAAGCGATAGCAGATGACAGAAGCAGCCCGCGAGAACCACTGAAATGCCCAGCTGACACGGCCCGTGCTAGTTGGAGCAAAATGTCCCCTCGAAGACGGTATAGTAGTAGTACCGAAAGTACTCGGGTTAAGAATAAATATTGAAGTAAATGAGGATGCAGCAAAGGAAAAACTCATTTGGTGATGAGGCAAAATAATTCCAACGGAAAAAAAAAAAAAGAAGTGAACCGTGGCCAAATGGAAAAAAACAACAACCCCGTGCCGCATCCACATAACGAAAATATGAATTGAAAGCCAAGCCCCACGTGCGGTAAGTGTTCATCGAACTTTACCAACTAAAAGTGAAGTAAGTGTTCATCGAACTTTACCAACTAAAAGTGAAGTTCAAAAATGCAAATGCATTAATGCACGTTAAAATATAACCTCCAATATCGGAAGTAAATTGAAATGCATTACTTGTGTTGAGACAGAATAAATAAACAATGTTTATTCACAATTAAATATTTTATTTTAAGATCTACTACAGTTTTGCTGAGTGTTTGGGTCACCTTTATCAGTACAAATGGAATGTAAACATTTAAATCATTGTGACATCATCAGCATTCTGATGGTCACGGATTTTAGAGAGTGGTTTCCACGCGCTTGAAAGAAATGGAGTAGATGTGATGTTGCTGACAAGCCATGAAGAATTGCAGTATAAGTGGAAAGCTTCTACTATATTGATCTTGATAATTGAATCAGGTTTATCAATAAGTTTAGCACTTTTAAACCAAAATTTATAGTTATTTTCATGATGATGTTGGGCTATAGACGACTTCTTGTTGGGCTATGACGAACGCAAGACTTACTTATAGTTCCATAAATTAAGTCTTGTGTTCCTTCAACATGGAAATTTATAAGCCCTGCAGGTCTGTCCTATAAATGAAAGTCCACATTCACAAGGGATCTGATAAACTCCCCAGTAATTTATGCCTTTGACATAGTTTTTTGTTCTGTAAAAATTCACTTTGTTTATAGGTTGGAACATAACTTTGAATTTAAAACTTTTCAGATTTTTTGAAATCCTAACAAATCTGAGGAGAAAATGGCATGACAGCCCAATTCTTTCATACTAGGAGATCAATTTGCATGAGAGTGCAGACAGGCTTCCGTTTTGTCAATTTTTGGACCACTTTATGTATAACAGAAGGGCTACATCCCTGTGTGTTGCAATTCCATTAAGAAAATCAAGTTCTTTCTGCAAGGAATGCTCAGTTGAGCAGATGCATATTGCACGATATACATATGAGTAGAAAGCACCAATTTTTTTGTTTCCATGGGTGATTTGACTTTGCATGAGGGGGTAAGGAGATAAGACAAACTTTATAGTAACACAAAAAATCCTAAAGATGTTTAAATGACAGAAATTCGAACTCACTTAGTTTGTTGCTCTGTTGTTGTTCTTCCAAAGTAGTCGAATGAAATGTTAAACCAGTCATAGATGTCACGATGAAGTTTGTTATACTTATCACAGATTTGCTTAGGAGTAAGTCCTTCTTCTATAGCTTTTGTCTCAGTTGCAGTACCATATTCATCTGTTCCACAAACATAAAGAGTGTTGTAATTCCTTAGACGACAATACCTAAAATAAAGTATTTTCTTTTACAAAACAGAAATAAAAAGCACTCACAACCAAACAATTTACATTAGCAGAAGCTAGCATTTTCACAGATCCATAGCAAGAATTAAATGAAAGTTCTCAGTGAGCTACAGAGAAAAAAATCACTCTTTATGTACAAAGTAAAAAAATCAAACTTGAGAAGAGTGCCTGCATGGTGCACATTTTGGGTAATAATAATAATTTTGGGTAATGTTTGATGAGATGTATAAATTCAACTGCAAAGCACGTGTACACACATTGTGGAAAGTAAAGGTAATTATTAAACTTCTTTTTTTTTTGAGTTATACGTGTACAAAAATTCATAAAATTGCATGTGCACTTCACTCACACCGATAAAAATCTGAAAATCAAATAACAAAAAAATCTGAAGAGAAGCTGGGAACTTATGAAAATCCTCATGAAATCCAGGCACTCACTTAATCCACTTTGGGGTGAAAAATCCCACCATGCAAAAATATGCATGCATGAAAATATCCACATTTTACACATCCATATATAACATATGGTAAAATTTTTCATCATTAACTAGCTATCTAATGATGGCTACTTTGCTGTTTATGGATAATGGCTTTCTCGTGAATATTTTATCACTTATAAAAATTTAGAATTTTTTCTACTTGACAGCTACGTGAGTTAACCACTATTTAATGACACATATGTAGGAACAGCAGCACCAATCTTAAAATAGTATAACTATACTAATAATCAGAATTTATTAGCAAAAAACAAAAATAAAAATTTTAAAGCTTTCACACATCAACCCGATGGCTTCTTCAAGGAGGGTAGACAGCAAACTGAATAACAGAACGCTTCAACAATTTGAACGCTGTGACCTAACTAGACAATAAATGAATAGATGCGAGTGTTAATTATTCATACAAAGAAACAAGAAGTCACGTTGGTTGGGCATTTGATACCTTGAAAGAAAAAACAGCATTATCTGGTTCCAAATTCACAGCAACTCTATAGAGATGCTATTATTGCAAGCCTCACTGTTGGTAATGATCCCCAAGGTTTCTAAAATGGCAGTAAGAAGCTAATTTCTTTATATCATCCCACATAGGATCAGTGGACCTGAACTTGACTTCTCTGGATAGGGCGGTGGTAGTGGACTTGAACTTGACCTCCCTGGGTAGGGCAGTGGTTACTTTTTCTCCTTTGTTTCTCTTCTATGGTCACTGATTCTAATTCTAAACGAACACTTGGTCATTCTGATGCAGTATCACTTAGAGTCGTCTAGATATTGTAGAGGGATGGTATAAACACCCGCCTCATTTTTCAGATTATGCTAGTCCAAGCCATAAACACATTTTTCTACCAATTTTTTTAACCATAAGCTTGTGTGTTATTTGCTACCATAAAAATGCTGAACTGTAAAATATTACACACTGTTAAAAGGCAAGCATATACTCATAAATATTTCTCTTACCGAGCAAAAACATCAGCACTGAGAACAGCACCAATTATGTTGCCTAAATGAGGTACATTGTTCACGTATGGCAAAGCACTAGTAATCAGGATATTCCTTTCCCCTTTCTTTGGCAACCTGAGAATGAAACATGTTTCAAATTATTTCATATCTACGTAAACAAATAGTATAAAAAAACAAGAATAACTGTTGTTGTTTTTTTACCAGTACATAACTGGCTTAATTAAAAAATAGAAATAGGAGAATATTATTACAATAGTGCAGTTTGCTGAAATAGTTCCATTACAACAGAACTTGGAAAATAGGACTATTATATTGGAAATTTAAAATGAGCCAATATTCCAAAGATGAATTACATTTGAAAATTTTAAATAATATTTATAGATACAAGTAAAACTGAACATTCAATTAAAAGACAAATTATGATAGTTAAATAAGGCCATGCACATGCAGACAAGTAATAATGTGCTTGAATTTTGAAGGGGGAAAGCTAGTAATACAGACAATGAAGGCATCAGTTCGTGAAGTGTTACAGGATGCCTGGCTGCAATCTGATAGTAAAGGTATTTATGCGAAGGCATAATAAGATATCCATGTTGATTAAAAATCAAGAAAAGTTCGTTAGCTAAAACTTCACTGCATTTTGTGTTCAAGTTGCATTTCAAAACTGACACAAAAAATTTCCTGTTCTGTCTTTATATGTTACCTATAGCATTCAGGGCCCACTTAAGAAAATCAAATTGGTGTTAGCCAAGGCCTCAGACAAATTAGAAAATTAAAATCAAATTTGTAATATTAGAAAATTTAAAAGGTATTTGATTTCTGATTCATTTTAACTCATCCTTTAAATTTTAAGAAAATTATAAACACTGAATTTTTAACGCAGCAATCAGACATCTCTGAAATGTGTGCATTTTTACTGTTTCTCACATAACAGTCACATCAGAAAACATAAAATTCGCATCGTCTTGGAATGGGAATTTTCAAGTTTTCTGACTTGACTGTTAAATGAGAAGCGGTAAAAATACATGCAATTCAGAGATGTCTGATTGCTGTGTTAATAATTTAGATGAATTTACACATAATATGTGAAGAATATTTCTTTCACACTATCTATTATAAACACTGTTGGTAGAAGGAGAGGGTTCATTTCACTGGCAATCTTTTTTTCTTTTTTTTTTTTTTTTTCTGTAAAGAGAAACTGGCAAGAAACAAGATGGGTTGGTGGAACAGCATCACATGACATTTCCAAATAATTCATTTATTGATGTAAACTGAGATGCCCATTGTTGTTGTGTCACCACAAGTAGAGTGTAGAGAAATGACATAACAGCATCTGAGGAAGAGTAAAGGCAAGAAGTGAAAAAGTGGTTGTTTATGATTAAAAGGTATCAGCAACTGTTGGGGTGTAAGAAGTACACATTGCTTTCTCCTTTCAAAGACAATTTGGCCATTCAACTGGAGACAGAAGTCTGCAGTCACATGTCTCCAGCAATCAGTGACCCATCCATAATGCTTCACTACTGACTGCCTTCATAGATTTAGAAAGAGCTTGACTGAGCAAACAGCACTCATGTGGAACATTGCAAATAAATATGGCATAACTGGGAATCTGCTTAATAGTGTGAAAGCAATGCATATGAGTGACTGGTGTTTTAATGAAGTGGTTTTCCATTGGTGAAGAAATCAGACAAGATTGTGTAATGCCACCATGGCTGTTAATGTTTTTATGGATGAATGCATGTGTGATGCCAAAATAGACAAGACTGGTTTATGTCTTGGTAACATCTGTGTGTGCAGACGGCTGTATGCTGGTGACACAGTCCTGTTGGCAGAGAGCAAAAGTGAGCTGCAGAGTATGTCGTCTCAGATGTACGAAGTTTGTTCGAAATTAAAACTGAGTGTAATAAGGCAAAAAACAAAGTTATGGCTTTTGGGCTATTGAGTGAGGAACTGTTAGTACTGAATGCAAGAGTAGTCTTAATGGTACAGAGATAGAGCAGGTGAATGAATTTGAATATTAAGAAAGCATGTTTGACATGTGTGAGGAATTAAAATATGTTGCAGTTGTGTAATGTGAAACCAAATGTTGCTAGCAAGGTGGAGACTAATATGCTTCGGTGGTTTGGCTATGTTGAAAGAATGAGTGATGAGATGCGTACTAAGAATTTTTTTTTAGCCCAATGGCAGGAAGGAAAGGCAGAGGAAGGCCAAGAAAGCCATGGGAGGGCCAGATTCAAGAGTGTCTACATGAGAAAAAGATCATGAGTATGAAGTATAGAAGATCTTGTGTGCGTCGTGTGATGGATGTCAGTGTAGCTCCAGTTGTATGTCAAGATCGCTGTAAATGGAGAAGTCTGATACAGCAACAGTAAGTAAATTATTAGTTAAAAAGTGAGAGAGAGAGAGAGAGAGAGAGAGAGAGAGAGAGAGAGAGTGTGTGTGTGTGTGTGTGTGTGTGTGTGTGTGTGTGTGTGTGTGTCTAACCTCTGAATCCCAGAAAACAGCTTAGTGGTATGTATGTTTGACACAGAAAACAAATTAAATGGTAAAAGTAAAAGGCGCGTGAATTCGTCTTTGTAAGACATAGTTGCCTAAGGGGAATTTCATAAAACTGATAGATTCTCGAAAAGATCCCTAATGGGTATGCACGAAAGTGTAATTGTTTCCACTCTGATGTACGGCAATGAAACCTGGGTATGGTAGAAGAGACTTATGAGTTGTTTGTGTGCTGGAAAGATGTGTTGCTTACTGAAGTGGTTGTGGCAAGATTCATTCTGATCATGTGAGGAATGAAGATGTGATTTTGCAATTGTTGGCACAGCACAACAACATGAATGCAGTCAAATGTTCAGATTCTCCTCCATCGTATGTTTTCTGTTTAACTGCATTTACGCTGGTGCGAGTGCTCTGTCTAACTACATTGCTAACTGCGGGTGCTCCCACTGCTGCATTGCCACTCTGTCTAACTGCGTTGCAGCAGTTATACAGACTTTTTGACACCAGCAGCTTGCTAGTGTCCACCAGTGGTGGTTTAGCAGAAACACCACTGCTGGAAATGGTAGGTAAGGGGATTTTAAAAATATATTTTTCTTGGATGGTTTAAAACTCAGGCTTCACGCGACAATAACACATAAACATAGAAATCGAGCGAAAACACACAGAGTCACATATGGTAAAAGGTTCCTTTAGCGGTAGCTTTCGGTCCTCCTACGACCTCGATTACCCGTGATCGACTGGTTGCCAGAACTACAATTTGAAGTTGGGGTGTTGGAACTGTTGCCAGTTTTTAGTAGCGATCCAAATAAACGGTATTTGGTGAGGGGTCTCTGAATTGCAGTTTTTGGTGAACAAAATTTCAACGCTTTCTTGGAAATGCAGATATGCTTTGTTGATGAATACAGGGATCATAGCATACTTCTGGAAAATTTTAGGTTGGAATTTTAGGAATTTTAGGAATTTTTAGAAAAATTTTAGGAAAATTTTAGGAGTGTATTTCAATAAAAACTAGATGTATATTTGTATACATCTAGTAAAACAACTTTGTATACATTGTAAAGAGTTTGCTTCACACCCTTCAACCATATATACTGATAGACTGCGCATGACATCAAAATTTCTGGCTCCAACATAAAATCACATGACAACAGTCAAAAAGATGGGTTACACCTGCTGTGCTTATGGTTGCTCTGAGCGATATAGTAAAGAAAGTTCTATGATTTTTCGTGGGTAAGAAACGAATTAAATACCTAAGTCAATAAAGTTCAATTACTTAACCAGAAAACTTGCAGCTATTGATATAAAAATATAGTAACTTAAGAAAAAAAAAATGGAATGCAGGTTCCAAATTCTTCGCAAATGTTCATCACATTATAAATCACAAAATGTAAACAACCCGTTCATGCATGTATATAGCTCATAAGTAAACTTACCTGAAGAGTTTTCATTATATATGAGGCGCATTCACATAATACACCGAAAACACTGAAGTTCTGCAATGTAAATTAGTAATCATAACAGCATTTTTACACGAAATTTGGAGTCTGATGATGACGTGCCCAATGTTTGAGCCATGGCGGCTTTGATGCAGCTATTGCCAATGCGCAGTCCATTAGTATATATGGTCGAAGTTCACACCCAAATTTTTTGCATAACGTCTAATGTCTAAAGTTTAAGTATGATTTACTTCTAATGTTCAGTTCTTATCTTTTCACGTGTTATTATCATATTCAAGTATATTTACCACATTCAAGTTTCACTTTGAACATTAATATGCTGTTTAACCAGAAGCAATTCACGATTTTCACAGAAAGTTTTCAGGTTTCACATTAAATTATAATATCCTAAAAGGTAATTGAAAACCAAGAACTATGTACAATTGTTCACTGAATTACTTTTTTCATATTATTGTTTTAACCTTTTCCTGATACGCCTATCTTTTTCTGCTTCCACCACAACTAATTTACTTTGTTTTCTTTATTTCAGCTGAACCTTGTATGATCAAGTTAGAGGCAACTGCTATTTCAACAGTATTTTGTTTTTCTACAGCTTTTCGCATTCTTTCTGTTCCCTCTTGAATTACTGCTAGGGAGGCTTCTTTATCTTTTTTAAGCCTATTTATTTCTGCATCATTTTCTTTTATTTTGTCATCAAACTCAGCTTTTCTTTTTTTCTCTAGCTGCTTTTCCTTATTTTCCCTCTCTTTCTGCTTCCTTTCTTTTACCTTTTTTGATTGTTCTTCCTTCAGCTTATCAACATACTCTTTATAAAATTTATGTGAATCACGAACACTATTTAACAAATTTATTGTTATGGGAATTTCTTGTTATGGGAACTTTTTTTCTTTATGATGCGCTTTTACTTGTGAAAAGCCACTATTAGAAATATTGAAAATTTCTGAACACAATATACACTTAGCAGAAAATATTGTTTCAGTTGCAGAACACCATTCTTTCAACTTCACTCCGTCCAATTCTTTGGCGAGCCACGCATCTTGAAATTTCGTTTTGGATTTAGGCATCTTAAACACTTGTATTACTAACCAGAAAATGAAAGGGAAGTACAAAAACACGTTCCAATATTGCAAAACCAGACAACTTCCCGAAATTTGGCTGCGAGGATGTCAGAAGATATGAAAAAAAAAAAAAAAAAGCAGGTCACCACTAGAGAACTGAACCTGCACAGAGAACACCATAAAAGACGTAAAACCAGAAACTATCATACGCATCTCACGCAAGTTCAGTCAAAGCGAGTCGGAGCCGAGATATATTGCGCATCGAAGGTCGCTGTCGCCGACGCATGATCGAAGGTCAATGATCACGTGCTCTACTGCCTGCCAAGATAACTCAGCTACCATCCCATCGTCATTACCGGAGGTTACGGAAGAAGACCACATGTTTCCTCTTTGCTTCCACCCACCTGCGGTTTACAATAACAAAACATCAGCAGAAAGAGGAGGTTCCACAAGGCATGTACAAAAATAAAGTACGATCTTCTGCGTGCCACAGAGTTCATCTGCAAAGCGCAAACCAGGGGTGAAAATGACCCCTCCCCTTTTCCCTTAGATCTCTTGTTACTCTCGAAAACTGTTCGAAGGCAAAAAAATGGAACGCCCGCCCCGAAGCAAGTGCATCTCGATGGCGTCATTTTTCCCTCCTTCAGCAGCACAGCATATAGGCTGTGTTTCTACAATAACAGGTCTTTTTACCTTACCGTAATGGTAAATTTATTGGCGTTAATAACGGTTGTTTTTAATAAAAATAAGTTTACGAAAATTTTAGGATGAATAGCAAATTTTAGGTCTAATTTTAGGAATTTAAGGAGGGTCACAAAATATTAGGAATTTTAGGAATTTTAGGACGAATGCGATCCCTGTGAATAGGGCAACTTTTTTTGTTTCTTTCCAAATGGGAACTGCAGAGGTGTCTTCAAAGGTTAATGCAGATAAAGCTGTCTTTGGAAGACCCTTGGAAACATCTTTTTTGTGTTCACCAAGTCTTGTTTTGATGCTTTGGTATGTGCTTCCAATATACACTGAGAGACCAGAAGAAGTTGAAATGGGAATAGCATAAACTCCAGGGGTGAGACAGGATCCCTGTCTTTAAGCAGGCACATTATTTCTTTGGTCAAGTTTGGAGCTGGCAGTGTACACGTGTGTGGGTGTTTTTCGTGGTATCAGAGATGCCAACCTGTTTCAGATATTTTCAGTAGTACTAGTACAAATTTTCAGTAGTTTTGGCCATTTTTCAGTAGTCATACCAAAAGGAATAATGTTAACCGAGGAAAACAACTCATTTAATTTAATTAGCATTTTTTTACTTACTTATTCATTTACATACATGAAAATCTGTATCAAAATATTCCAAATTTTTCACATGGAAAATAATATACACCATGACTGATACATTTTTTTTACACAACAAAAAATTTATTAAACAGCTTTCTTTAGTGATTTTGCTGTACAGTGTTTTGCCGATTTGAGTTCCTCAGCAGAAAATCTTTTTCATAACACACTTGCCCAGAGGAGAACATATTGATTTTTGCAATAAGAAGTGCTTCTACAGTGTTTAAACCTAAATTAGGTTGGAAACGGGCTTGATTTTTTCGCACTAAACTAAAATCTCTTTTACTCACAGCATTCGAGTGTGGAACTACAAGTATTGCAAACATTACTTTCGAGAGAATGGTATACTTAACCGCTCCATTACAGCCTCTTAATTTTGAGATTTCTGACCAAGTGACATCTATTCTATCTGTTACTGCTATGGTCTCTAATTTGTCAGCTTGATAACAAAGAATTCCACTTCCAGCATATCAAGTTCATTTTCAGTTATTATAAATGGAAGGTGTTTGACTATGTATAATACAGAAGTAAATGATGTTATGGCTCTAAGTGAAGGATCTACTACTTCTGCATGTTTTAAGAATTCATCATAGATCAGTATCTTTTCTTGAATATAAGAACATTCTTCAATGTGAAATTTTCCGACAGATGTATAGAACTTAGAAAGTTCATTTTCGTTTAAAATGATTTCGCTTTAATACATTCTTCTTTTTACTCCAATTACCAGTTGTGTCCTTTCTGATTTTTTCTTTTTTGAAAAACTGTTATTTGAAAAATTAAGCTCAACATCACCATCAGCTACGACAGCAGGCTTCACAAACCCCTTGGATGACATGACAATTTTATCCATCATGCTGAAAGAACTTTGAAATTGAGGACCATGAATGCATGATAGCTTTCACTATTTTAGATAAAAGGTAATAAAAGGTAGTGTAACTTGGAGAATATGAATGCTTTTGAATATCATGCATCAATTCTTACAAATTATTCAGCTTTGTCACTTTCGTTTTCGGGCTCTCCCCCTTTATCAAGCGAAAATGCAAACCTTTTTGGGGGGAATATGTAAGAACACGGGATACACTTTCGGAACATCGTTGGGAAAAAAAAATTACAGTTACGGGAAGAACCTTTGCTACGTCCGATTTCCGTTTTCGGACATTTCCCTTCCATATTGAAGGTGAAATACAAATATTTATGAAATAAAATGAAATTTAACAACAATACTAGACAAAGGAAACATTGCGTGAAAAATAAAATTACGATTACGGGAGAAATCTTCACTGTTTCCGAAAGTTTTGAAAGACGAAATTTCCGTTTTCAAAAGTTTCAGGCGGAAAGAATCCTTTACCACTACCAATTGCCCCAAAGTTTCTGTTCAGTTATGCATCGATCTCGGGGATAACCCAAATTACAACGAAAAAGCAGAAATTCCTCGAAGCCGAAGATTACACGAGAATTTTTGCGCCATCGAATTTCCGCTTTCGGAAATTTTCTCTCTACGTTCAAAGTGAAATACAAAGATTTATGGAATAAAATTATGTATAACAACAATACTGGACAGAGGCAACATCACAGAAAAACGAAATTACGATTACGGAAGAAATCTTTATTTTGTTCACTTCCGTTTTTGAAAAGCGAAATGCTGTCCCGATGCGAATTTCTATGCGTTGGTAAAATTCTTTGATGCATAGTTTTACACGTTTCTCGATGTGTGTTTTTGCGCGTTGATGTGTTATTTTACGCGTTTCTCGATGCAAATTTTTATGTGTTGATGCGTACTTCACGCGCTTCACGACGTGTATTTCTACGCGTCGTGAAAAATTCCCGATGCATATTTTTACGCGTTGGTAAAATTTAGATGCGTACTAGACGCGTAATTATGCATTTGGGCAAACTCTGCAACGAAATCCAAGCATACTTTTCGGCAACACAAGAAAAAAACTTCAAAATATTAATTACTGACATGAATGGTCGACGCAAGATTTAAAAAAAAAAAAAAAAATCCGATGCCAGGCAATGACACTCACGTTCTGCACCAAACGATTTTCAACAGCTTGTCGCTGCACTGCGAAAGAGCTTCAGGCTGAACTCCGCCCACGTCCACCAAAGCGAGCTACGCTCAACGTCCCCAGAATATTGCATGCTGGGGAGGGAGGATCTTAGCGCTAGCAGCCATACGCGTAGAGTGCCGAGCCGCTAGCGCTAAGATCCGAGAAGCTTTGAGAGGCTGAACTGAAGGCAGCATCGCAAGCAAGATAAATGACGAATTGTCAAGTGGCTGCCGTTGCGTTGGAAAGGGGAACAAGCAAAATAAAAATTAATAACTTCCGTTAATTTTTTGCAGAAAAATCACGGTTTTCTGTATTCGGTAGTACAAGAGCTTTTTCCGTAGGAACTACAGAGATTCCGTAGTTGTTGGCATCTCTGTGGTACGGTCCTGGCACATTGGTTATCGTGAACAAAGCTGTTATCCAGCATGTCTACCTCGATATTCTAGACAATTATGCCCTACCAACTCTGTGGCAATACTATGGAACCGAGCCTTGTTGGTACGAGCAGGATAATGCACCAAGCCAAAAAGCAAGGACTGTTATGGCGTGGTTTGACGTTAATTCCCGTATCGTGTGTGGACTGGCCAGCAACGAGCCCTGATCTTAATCCCATAGAGAACCTATGGGATGAATTAGAGTGCCACATAAGAAGTTTGGAACTAAGGCCTACTACTAAGCAACAGTTAGAGGTAGCATTATGTACTGAATGGAAGCGCATACATATCGCTGTGTTCCAAAACCTTGTCAAAAGCATGTCTCGAAGGGTCAGTGCATGCATTAAGGCCAAAGGTGGACCGACACCGTATGTCAAAAAATGCTATGTTGTGTTTCTCTTCTAGGTGTCCGGTGATTTTTGTTAATATAGTGTACTTCATAAATTATAATGCTTACTTTGGGTGATTGTTATTCTTCACAGCAGGAATAGCTTCTTTTCCTTTTAGCCATGATGCATAAGCACTAGACAGCTCCTCGTCTGTAAATGCAAGCTCCTTAGGGACCTAAATGAAAATGCAGCCTAATCAAATACACATATAATCACATCATACCAGAGTAAAATAAATATTTCTGAGCAAAGTAATGTAGTTCAAAACTATTTATCACTTGGGAAAGTTTATCATATAAATTTAATCACCATTTTGCTAATACTATGAGATATTTTTAAGAATTTCAGATCAACTTAACAATCACATCTTTATGAAATAAATTGTTTTTCTACAAAACTTGAATGTGGTCATGCAATATGAAAATTTTTTTGAAACTTAGGCGTAAATCAATACTATGCTCACTTACGCAAAACAATGAACTACAGGCGCACTTTCTACTAAGAAAAGTTAATTGGCTTGAAGAAGATTCTTTCCCAAAAATACTGTTTCAAAATGAAAATACTTTCAAACAGGCTCTTCAAAAATGAAAACTTCATATGCAATACAAAAAGTGCATGTGTAACACATACACGCACAACATCTACATAGATTCTTAAATGTGATTTTCCTAAAATGTTTTGAAAAGCTTCAGTGGCTGTTCTCTGTGACAGAGTTTAAGCTGGCTTAAAAACTGCTGTAGTAAAAATGCTAAAATGGGGAAAAATTTGTAGCAAAATACTAAAGAAAATTAGTCACTTTTGTCGCTTGGAAAATAGTAACATTAAGTGAATCAGTCACACCAATGCTTTGGATATCAGTACAAAACTAATTATTTTGGAAGATACTAATTCATTTTAAAGAAAACTGCAGTGGGCAGTGTAAGTTGATATACAGCTGATGGGTAAGTAAAGGATAAAGACATATTTCTAAAATAATGATTAAATAAGCATTAAAACCAAATCTCCCGAAATTTGATTTTGTGGGTTACAACGTTGTTTGTATTAATGATTCAATTAATGACCAGTAGAAATTAAATCAGTGAAAAATAATAATCACAAAAAAAATTACAATTTATTGCTATTCAGAGGTTAAAAACTTTTTGATCTTTCTATAAATACTTCAATGGTTTGTCCCCAGAAATTCTTCTACTTTTCTTATTGGTCCACCTCTAAAATGGCTGTTTTAAATCAAACTATCCTCTTTCTGGCCCTTCAATGTTGATCATTAAAATGCTATTTACAATGGAGATTGAAAACCTATTTCTAACTCTGGCTTTCACTAAATTTAGAGCTCTGAAGCCTAAATTCAGAGCACCCTTTACATACCTTAAGAATTAAGAAAATAACATTAGTGGAGGGCTCATCTCTGCCACAATTTTGGAAACTTTAGTTTTAAGAGAAATAGAGAAGGTGGAGCTAATGGATTGATGTTTAAACTGTGGGCCCCACTTTGCGACGATTTTTCTCTCACATTTTGGATTAACTCATCACATTTCGCGAAAATAGCGGCCATAGCTTACTTAACCCCTACTCTGTAATGAAAATTATGTGTTATAATCTCAGTGCTCCTTTGTTGTGAACCACCCAACTGTTGCAGTTTAAATCCTATGCACTCTGTCATTACTAAGTTAAACACTTCTACTGTCTGTTTTATCATGTTTTATGAACGTTTCTTTATATGTGTTTTAAGACTCGGGTTCAGGTATTCTTAAATAAATAGAAACTTGGATTGTGGGTTGTATGCCACTTATAATAATATGATATAACACATTAATGTGTATTTTTAATCCGTTAATAGGTGTAAAATTACAAAAGTTTCACAAGCTTTCACTGCCAACGGTGCATTTATTCTTTGTCTGTTTCTGTTAAGTGTTTATATTCAGAAACCTGAAGAAGCTCTCCGTTGGCAGTGAAAGCTTGCAAAACTTTTGTAATTTTACGCCTATTAACGGATTAAAAATACACATTAATGTGTTATATCGTATTATTCTTAAATAAGTTTATTCCCCACAACAAATTTTCTGATTGATTAAATATTAGTGAAAAGAAAAAGACAGACAAAGTGGTCGAAAGTTTCATTCTCAGTAAAAGCACACTGCTGGACCGCATAAAATAATTAAGAGCCCAAACACCTTTTTTTTTTTTTTGTTACTATGAATAAAGCAAGTCATTTCTGTAAAGTACTCTTGGTATTCTCCAAAATTCATGACAGAAAAATGTGTAAGGAAATCAAAGAATTATTTCTGAGAAAAGAGCACCCATGGCATTATACCAGGGCAAGTCACAAGTTCGTAGCATTACGCGGTACAGATGGAGATACTCCGTCAAAAAGGTTGGGCACACGCAGTAAGGTGAAATGTGTCCAATGCCTGATTGGGTGACGTTCTCCGCTGCTCAGACAGGTAGGCATGCGCCGGGCCCAACACATGTGTGCCGCTCACACGAGACGAGAATGTCGGAGACTTGTGTTTGTGTGCTCCTATGCCATTATTGGAAAAAATAATGGCATAGGAGCACACAACACCGGGCAGAACGAGACAGCTGCTGCAAAGGAAATTTGTAGTGTAGAAGATGAGAGGACAGTGCATCCTGCAACAGCAAGAAAATGGTTCCAACGCTTCTGGTCCGGAGACACAGAGCTCGTTGGTAAATCGAGGTGTGGGACACCAGTCTTCACCAACACCGAAGCTCTGCATTTAGCTGTTGAACAGCACCCAGGAACCAGCACCCGGCGATTTTCAGAGGAAGTCCATACATCACAAACCACCATCATTCGTCACTTACACCAGCTCGGTTTTCACTCCATTTGTCCGCAAATGGTTCCTCATGAGTTAATCCCAAAGCAAGCTAAAGAGCGTGTCACTCTGTGTCAAGAATTGCTGCAAAATCCATGTGACGACTGGTTTCTGCGGAGAATCATAACGAATGATGAGAAATGGGTATTCCTATGTTGTCCTCATGCCAGAAACCAATGGCTGTGGCATAAGTCTCAAGAAGTGGTTCAAAGAAGAAGTTTTGAAGTGAAGGCAATGTTGTGTGTATGGTGGAATTTCTAGGGTCCTGTCTACTAGGAGCTTGTGCTACATGGTCGGGCCATTGATGGGAATCTGTGTGCCGACCAGCTGCAACACGTGTACAACGTTCTATGCCAGTGCTACCTCACAATAGTGAACCAAAAGGAGGTGCTCCTGCAATTCGACAATGCCCCACGTCATAGGCAACGGATTGTCCACCACAAAATTCAGGACTTGGATGGCGTCAAAATCCTACCACACCCAGCCCATAGCCCGGATCTTGCCCCTTCAGATTTTCACCTGTTTCGTTTCATGGCGCATTTCTTGGCCAGCAGACAGTTCAATTCCTTGGAGGCTGTGAAAGATGGCATCACTGAATTTTTGCATCCAAGTTTGCCTGGTATCACAACTGCATTGCATCTTTGGCGGAACGTTGGCAAAGGACCATAGACTCTGATGGATTGTATTTTGCCGTATAGCCATATGCGGTCAACATGTGGTACTGGATTTAACACTGTACCCCAAAATGCTACGAACTTATGACTCATCCTGGTATGTTTTGTCTTCTCAGAATGTCCACTTCACAATATAGCTTACAGCTTAATCATCTTGCAGAATGTCCTTGAAACATCAATTAAGAATACATCGAACTGTGCAAGTTGAATGTGCTAACAGCATAGTATAAATTTGTTTATTTACTGGTATAAATACAGATCCTACCACAGTCAAATCACATTATTGTGACCACCTCCTACTTTTGACATCAACAGCGCATAACCAATGAAAGAAGGCACATGTCGTCAGCTGGCTTGGACGGTATATAAAGTGTGCTGTAGGCATTGTGAAAACATATCACTCGTTGCTGTCACAGATAAGAAGGAATGATTTTTCAGATTTGCAAAAAGGGGTGATTATTGGCTTTCGGGCCAAGGGTGGCAATATTTCTAAAACAGCACAGTTTGTGAACAGTTCGCGTGCTGCTGTGGTTAAAGTGTATCGTGATTGGAGAAATGGCACCACTGCGAATAAGCGAAGTGGAAACTGCGGAACATCACGTGCCATTGATGTAAGAGGTGAACGTTGACTTCGAAAGTGCGTGAAGGCCGATCGACACGCTACAGTAGAACAACTCACTGGCCGAATAAACCAGGGGCTACGGGAAGTGTGTCTAAAATGACAGTTCAGTGAACCCTGCTGCGTATGGGGCTCCAATGCAGAAGGATGGTCACTGCACCTATGCTGACCAAGGTGCATTGGCAGAAAAGGCACACAATTGCACGACAGTATTGGAATTGGACCTCCGCTGATTGGCAAAGGATTGCCTTCACCGATTAGTCACGTTTTCTGCTTCATCGAACGGATGGACGTTGCTGTACAAGGCAAGAAACATCGGAGAACAAACACTCTTCAAGCATTGCTTGAAGAACTAAAGCTGGGAGCGTTATGGTCTGGGGAATGTTTTTGTGTCATTCCCTGGGTCCACTCATACCTGTGGAAGGCACCATGAACCGCATTCATTATGAATCCATCCTTGCAGACCACGTACAGCCATACATGCTGATTGTCTTCCCTGGGGCGGATGGGATCTTCCAGCACGACAATGTGATGTGTCACACAGCTAGAAATGTCTGAGAGTGGCTGGGAGAGCACGATGAAGACTTCAAAGTACTTCTCTGGCCCCATAATTCCCCAGACTTAAACCCAATTGAGCATCTATGGGACCACCTCGATCGTGTTGTTCACTCTATGGATCCTCCACTACGCACCCTCCAGCAGCTCTGCTGTCAGCACTGCAGTCAGCATGGCTCCACATACCTGTGAACACCTTCTAGCACCTTATTGAGTCACTCCCAGCCCGTCTAGCTGCTGTCTGCGCTGCACACGGTGGTTACTCTGGACATTAGCTGGTGGTCACAATAATGTGAGTTGACCGTGTATCTGTTCCATATCATCTTTCCTCTGTTTATAAGCTACAAAATCTATTCAGAAAATTTGGTTACCATCTTGCCATCCAACCCCCCCCCTCAATGTCATAAAGCTAGTGATAGGGATAAAGTTAGAAATCGTTGATTTTCCAAGTGTTCACCTCATTTATTCTTTATCTTTCAAGTGTTTACCTTTTCGAATGTAACAAAGCATGATCTACTTTACCCTTAATTAAGTAATCTCTCATTACACCTTTGTAATATTTCTGCCATTCCAATTACTGAAGCTTCTGCAAGACGTGCACTAATGGCGATGCCTTTTTTGAGGTCACTGAGATCAGACATTGGCCGGCCACAGATGTTTGTAGACGTACCAGGGGTCGCAGTTACGTCCAGCTAAACACACCCCATATCATTACAGACCCCCACCAGCCGGTACAGTTCCCTGTTGACAGGCGGGATCCATGGCTTCATGGGGTTTGCGCCACACACGAATCCTTCCATCTGCCCGATACAGTTGGAAACGCGACTCGTCAGACCTGGCTACTTGTTTCAAGTCATCAAGTGTCCAGTGGCGGTGTTGCCGTGCCCAAGCGAGGCGCATAGCTCTGTGTCGTGCACCCATCAAGGGGACTCGAGTTGGGCGTCGGCTCCCAAAGCCCATATCGTGCAGGGTACGTTGCACAGTCCGGACGCTGATGCTTGTTGAGGCTCCAGCATTGAATTCCGATGATACCTGTGAAAATGTTGCATGCCTATCGCATGAAACGATTCTTGACAGCCGACGATGGTCATGTTCACCCAATGTCTTTTTACGGCCACACTGGTATCGTAGGTTGGAGGTTTTGCCGGAATTCTTGTAGTCACGGTACACCCCTGCAATGATCGTCCGTGAAAATCCGAACTTCGTTTCTACCTCCGAAATACTATGGCCCATCTCACGAGCGCCAACTATGACACCGCGTTGAAAATCGCTTAAATCGTTGTTACTTGTCATTCTCATTCCGAAAACAGCTCTGACAGCTGGCAAGGATGTTTATCGCTTTATATACGCACTGGAGGACGCAACCGAGTATGTGCATAGGTGATGTTGCTAGGTATTTTGCATAAGCTCGTCTGTACCAGTTTTTCTGGCACTTCAGTGTATATACATCTGTACATCTCGATATGTGTGTGTTTATAAATTATATTAATATACACACTGCCACTCCCAACTGTGCATATTTGGACGAAAATAAGAATCTAAAGCTTGAGAGAAAAGTAAACAAATCAATTTGGAACATCGGACCCATGTGAATATCATCTGCCAAAATCATGTGCACTGGATCTTTACATATAGTTTTGTCTGTCAGGTGCTGGTAGCATACACTGCACCATTAGATGGGTACTGCTGGTTTATAGAAAAGGAAAAATGTGAGGTAGATGGTTAATTATAACAGCATTCCACTACAGACATTACGGAGTGTATGAGAATGAAAGAGTCAGAGGTAAAACTCCATATTAAGCATTAGCAACCCAGTGATGGAATGTGTCGGAGGAAGAATATCTCACATTCATAGTAATATAAGTACTTGGTTGGCATAATATAATTTCAAGATATGTCAGCCTGAAAAACTTTAACAATGGTCTGAAACTACACACACACACACACACACAAAAGTTAAAACATGTTGCTTACCAAACTCGAATAACGAGATTTTGAAAAAAAAAACAAGAAAAAAAAACGCTCCAGCAGTGGCCCGCAGCGCGATTGCTCGTGCCTGTACAATCCAACCCTGCCTGTAGGTATAATCTGGATTTTTGCTTTTGCTCTGTCTCATTTATTGCATATTCTCAACAAAATTGCCGTAACTAAAAGCAAAAAACAGTCACACCTGGTATGATTTTATTCACTTGCAGAGATAGATCTAGAAATATTTGACATGTGAAGGGTTTGGAAAAAATTAATCAAAACCACAAAGCCTTTCATGAATCTGCACTTATTTTCATACTTCCCGCAATTTAATGAAGAATTTGTTTAACAAAATTACAAAAAAAAGGAAACTTATTCAGCAAAGAAATAATTTTGTTCAGCAGAGAATTATGTTTGTGGTGGCTACACATGGGCACACAAAACTACACATTTTTTGTACTTGGAACTATACATGCTGTTTTCTAGAGGTTGGCTGCTCTGTAAATACATTAAACAGCCATGGTGACATTTACACAACCTTATATGACTTATGCTTGGTATAATTAGGAGAGATAAGAAGAGGAACTCGTGGATCCGAAAAATGACGAGAGTGGAAAACATCATGATCAGAGTTAAATCCCTGAAATGGCAATGGGCTGGACACTGCCAGAAGGACAGACCATCGATGGACAGCCGAAATTTTAGATTGGATTCCAAGGGACAGGAAAAGACCCAGAAGAAGACCACATGGGAGATGGGTGGGTGAAATTCGAAAATATGCGGGAGTGACATGGAGGAGACTGACACAAGCCAGACCGTTGTGGAGGACACTTGGGGAGACCTTCGTCCAGCAGTGGATTGATAATGGTTGACAATGATGATGATGATATGACTTATATGAATCCTGCATCAATAGAAAACCGATTCCACAGAATACCATTTCCACATACCCATGCTCAATTGCAAGCATACATAGCTTTCACACATTCAAGCAGATTCCCAGTTATACGATAATTATTCAAGGCCTTTGAGAGAAGCACCCTGTTCACTCAAGTCATATGCTTTTCCAAAATCTACAAATGCAGCAAAAACTTTCTCACTAACAAACAAATGATTTCCAATCATCATACATAATGTGGAAATTAGATATTGGTATAGCCCTTACCAGGCAAACTAAATCCATCATTACACCCCACACCTTTTTCTCTGACTTCATCAATTAGGACTTTTGAAACACTTTCCCTGGCACACTCAGCAGGCTGATATCGCTATAGTTCTGACATCCAGTCAGATCAGCTTTTCCCTTGTACTAAAGAATAATGGTAACAGCTCTCCAAACCTGAAGGATCATTCCTAACTCCCAATACAACTGACAAATTTCAGTTAACCACTCAATAACAGTCATCACTATATTTCAACATCTCAGTGGTTATACCACCTACTCCTAAACTATTTTTTATATATTAAAAATATATAAAAATTTTTGAAGGGATTTCATGGCTTTAAAAATCCCTTCTCTTAAGATCCCTGTTGTGTTTGCTTGCTTCTCTCTCTCTCTCTTTCTCTTTCTCTCTCTGTCTATCTCACATTCTCTGGCATCACTTGATTCTAAGCCATTATCATTTTTGCTTTCATGGTCTAATAAATTGCAGAAGTATTCTCTCTCACCTCATTTTTCACTTAACTCCTTAGGCTCCCATATGATTTCTTCGATCCTATTCTTCACACAACTTAAAACTTTATTTGTCCTGTTCTTTCTATGTATTGTGTACTTCCAGAATGATTCTACATCCTATGGCCCTACTATTTTGAAGAAATTTAATGCTGCAAGAAGAAACTGGTAATAAAACTTAAATTCTTTCTGTGTAAACGAAAGTTTTGATACAGTTCCTGTACATTGAGAACAAACAGGTCTTGATAAAATCTAGAGGCCATAAATGTCTGTAAAAATAAAAGAACTCTGAAGATGTGGAAAATAAGTGAAAGTCCCTCAAGTTACAATAGAATTAAGTATATTAATTTGAATAAAGCCATGAGTAAGTGTTTTAATGGCAGTAGATAAAAAACATTTTTATTTTTTTAAATCTACAAGCAAAAACTATCTGCAAAATCTGCTAATAATTTGGAAACTATCTGCGTACAGCGTACGCCCGTGCATCTACATTTTGCAACTCTGGTAATAGTGTAATTTTTCAAAAAAAAAAAAAATAATACATAAGTAATTTCTTTTCACTTGAGTTCACTCATTCACAATATTATGCTGAGCATACTAAATTACATGTTTTATTGTACTAGTACGTTCAAAAAATTCCGGAACTTTTTATATTAAAAAAGAATGAGTACCGATAATACCTGTTTATTTGGTGTTTCCTTCGAAGTAGTTACCCTGTGCAACTATGCATTTTTGCCAGCACTCATACAAAGATTTAAATGCAGATTGCAAGCCTACTTTTGCCACATCCTCCAGTGCCTTCGTCGCAGCTCGTTGCACTTCTTCAGAACTTGAGAAGTGTCGCCCCTTAAGCAAATTCTTCATTCGGGGAAAAAGGAAAAAGTTACACAGGGCAAGATCAGGGGAATAAGCTGGCTGTGGAAAAACGGGAATGTGATGTTTGGACAAGTAATCGGACACCAGGAGGGATCTGTGAGCTGGCACATTATCATGATGGAGCACTCACGAGTTGGTCTTCCAAAGATTGGGTTGCTTGCGTCTCACTGATTCTTGGAGACATTTCAGGACGTTAACATACTCGTCTTTAGTGACTGTACGACCATGTTGAAGGAATTATTTGTGTATGACTTTCTTGCAATCAAAGAAAACTGTTAACAAGACCTTTCCTTAGGAGTGGTCAGCCTTAAACGTTTTTGGTCGTGGTGATGACGGTGATTTTCACACTTTTTACTGTCGGTTGATTGGGGATCGTACAGAAAACACCAAGTCTCATTGACAGTGATCAATCGATTCAAGAGATTTGGATCTGAATCCACTGCATCGATGTTATCCCCACAAACTTGCATGCGCTCATCCATTTTTTCTTGTGTCAGGTTTTTGGGAACAATTTGTTGGCACACATGATGCATGCTCAGTTTCTCTGTTAAAATGGCATGGCAACTTTCAACTGAGATGACGGCAACTTCTGCAATCGCTGCAACAGTTTTTCAACGGTCATTTTTCACAATTTCTTTGACAATGGCAATTTGTTCATCCGTTGTGGATGTTGAAGGTCGTCCTGACCTCTCATCATCCTCGATACTCTGTCGCCCGTTTTCGAATCGTCAATGCCACTCATAAACTCTAGTTCGACTCATTACACTCTCACTGTACACTGACTTAATCATTTGAAAAGTCTCAGCGAAAGATTTTCCAAGCAGAACACAAAATTTTACACTTGAACGCTGTTCAAAATTCGACATTGTTGTCCTCGCAAGGGAGAGCCTTGAATGCCTGTAATCATGAACTACGCACATATGCTGTACATGTTGGATCTGGATCAAACCGGTTCTGGCTGGTCGGTCACATGATGCTCTTCGCTGGCTCAGCGGGGAATGACGTAATTTACTGAAATTTGGTAAATATTAAAAAAATAATGGAACTTTTTGAATGTAGTAAAATCTTATTCAATAGTAAAGCCATATTACTATAATGTCTTTGTTATACACATTTTTTACACCATCGGATTCAAAGGTGAGCATCCTGAAAGAAAGAATTGTTTAATATATAACGTGCCCTTATTGGGTCTTTTAACATATCTTAAAAGGAGCAATTGGAAATGCATAGTTTATTATATAAGTACTTACTATTGTTATAGCTGGTTATTTACTTCCTCTGTTCTTCATGACCACTTTGTATTCATTCATTTTTGCCTGCAGGTTTCTTGTTATTTCATGCTTTTGAATATAAATTTTATTTCTGTAGATTATGCAGTGTCCATTATACACTGCCGGACAATTGCTAAGGACGGATGACAATAGCAACGATAGCAACCATAAAATGGAAGGCAGGAAAATGTGGAAATTAGCATAAGTGCGGGATACAGTAAAACGTGTTGTGCGTATGCAAATTTTGGATTGCCGAACTTGTTCGTGACGTCATAGCGCTGATAAGAGATATAAAGGATTTGACGCGTATTGACCGTTGTTGTTCAAACGCAAAGTTGAAAGGGAAAGAATCAATTGACGAACTTGTAATTTTCAGTATGTCTTCCCGACATCACCTAGATGATTTTACGCGTGGCCGTATTATTGGCAAGATTGAAGAAGGGCGAAAAATAACAGATGTTGCCAGGGAGTTTGACGTCAGCCACAGTGTTGTTTCAAGGCTTTGGAAATCTTTTCAAACAAATGGAGAGTGTAGCAAACGTTACGGGGGAGGTCGTGTTCGCAGTACGACACCTGCAAAAGATCGGTACATAGTGCTATCAACAAAAAGACACTGGCGCAGCACAGCTAGTGAGGTAGCAAATCAGTTTATGGCTGCTACTAGCAAGCGGATCTCCCGAAAAACTGTCGCCAGACGTTTGCATGAAGGAGGACTATACGCCCGTCGTCCTGTTGTGTGCATCCCATTGTCCAGACGTCACCGTACCGCCCGTTTGCAATGGTGCCATCAACATCGCAATTGGACTGATAACGACTGGTCTGCTGTCCTCTTCTCAGATGAGAGTAGATACAGTCTATCGTCTGATTGTCGACGACAACTGATCTGGCGTGATAGTGGTACTACATATTTTCCAGCAAACATACAGGAAAGGGACCGATATCCGACATGTAGTGTCATGGTATGGGCTGGCATCATGATCAATGGCCGTACGTCCCTCTATGTGCTTCCAACTGGGACTATGACTGGCCAACGATACATTAATGATATTCTGCTACCTCATGTTCGCATGTTCCGTAGGGCTGTCGGTGATGGATTCATTTTCATGGACGACAACGCAACATGTCATCGAACAGTCGCTGTCCAGGAGTGTCTTGAGAGCGAGGATATTCAACGCCTCGTATGGCCAGCACGTTCTCCAGATCTGAATCCCATTGAAAATGTGTGGGATGCTTTGGGGAGGAGTCTTGCTGGTCGCCAATGCCCTCCAATAAACAAGGACACCCTCATCCGTGCACTGACAGAGGAATGGGATAAATTACCCCAACAGCTGCTTGATAATGTTGTGCAAAGCATGACACGACGTGTGGAATCTTGCATCGCCCTCCATGGTGGCCATATCCCGTATTGACATCTTACGCCGGAACGCCTGCGGACGGTAATTGCATTTTTTTCACGTTTACGTATTCTGCACAAAATGGCCTGTTTGTCCCTTGAACACGTTCCAAAGCCTTCTGGATTTCAGAGCACAATAAATTCTCTTTCTTGTAATGTCCTGGCATTCTGACATTATTTTATTTCACTTGGCATCCAACCACACTTACTTTTTTATGCGCTATATAGCCGTTTATGATCCGTCCTTAGCAATTGTCCAGCAGTGTATTATATTATCAGATCACAGGAATTGATATGTTCGATATACAACCACCGTATAGGGATTCTCCATTTCCACCGCATTTTCTCTAAATTTCGTCCTTGATCCAATTATTCTGTCCTTATTGTCTGTACATTTTTAAAAACCTGAGATTAAAAAATTCTATATAAATTCTATTGCTTGTCCACCATGCAAATCAATGTTCCTGAGTCTTTCATATCGATGTCATGATGTCACAGATAGTAGTTCCTTGTCGGTTAAAATTTATCTCTTTATACATAAAAGAACATAAAATGAACTACTTGCATTCAAGAAATATCTATTTACATCTATTACTCAATTCATGAATTTACATCATTTCTTTCAGGATGCTCGCCTTTGAATCCGATGGTATAAAAAACGTGCATAACAGAAGATATGATAATAAGATGGTTTTACTATTGAATAAGAATTTCTTTTCAGTTTTATAATGTTGATACTGATGTTTCCTGTAAGAAACCACATTTCTTATTTTTGTATTAAAATGATTTATTAATGTAATTTCAACAGATGTCAGCATTTCAAACAGGATTAACATAACAAATGCATATTCACAAGAACACACTCAGATAATTTGAAAGCACAGTGCATATGCATAATATTTCAAATAACATTAACTTTTTACACTACATCAATGTAAAACGTTAAAAACTTTTTACACTAAACTCAGCAAACAGACTAACCTCAGAATCCCCCTTTTCTGTAGTTTCAGCATGAGAATGTTCAAATGTAAAGTCTGGAACATACACAGGCATATAAAATTTATCAGGATCATGAGGCAGTGGGGCTGCATAGCAGGGCAACTTCTGCAAAATGGAGAAAGAGATACACATGCATTTTAACTCATTAACACATGCACAGTTCAGTTCTACAGAAACATGTATGAGGCAGGGGTAGAAAAGTTTCTAACACACAAGAAATGCTGGAATCATTAAGTAAGGATACATAGAGAGGACACTAGCTGTATTAAGCTGAAACTCATGACATCACGAAACCAACTGCAGTGCACTATCAACCTACAACAGAACTACCATTGATTGACAGCTGGGCTTCCCAGGAATCACCACAAGCACAAACTACATGATTTTGTCCATTTGAGCTTTGACCTCCCAGTAAAGTGCAAGACGACGTATATGACATATACCTATCATTTTCCGGATTCTTTTTGGTTTGCATCTTTCAGTTTCCAATAGTATTCTAATAAGTGGCATTATTCTTGTTTATTCCTTACTGATCGTTAACTTTTCCTTTGCAAATTCCATAACTTAGGTTTCTACGTGTCTTTTGATGCACATTTCATTCATCCATATTTTGTCAGTTTTCTTCACAATATGAGCTGTGACTCAACTTTACTTTCAATTCTGATTTGTATTCCATTGTCATCTGTTTCAATATCTATGGTTTTGGCTTCGATATCAATATTATGTTATTGTCATCTTTCTGATGCCTCACTTGGCTTAGATTGAGACAGGAGTTGAGGACAAAGGTCGTGGGGGAAAACAACAGAAGAGTGGCACAGAGCAGCTGCTCCTCAACCACCAGCACCGGGTTGGGGTTGCCATAGCAACCATTGCTGACGGGATGGGGTCACATCACATTTTGCGTTTGTTGTAGGTCAATGGGGGCGCCACATTTTACGGGAGGAGTTTCCACAGGCTTCTATGTCTGCTTCTACTCTATATATCTTTACTTTATGGCTGGAATGTAGTGACAGCCCTTCCTCCCCTGGTTTTTTCAACATGCTGTCCCCCTAAGTTAGCAAACTTTTTGGAATATTGCACTAGGTTTTGTAATCCTATCATAAAGCTCAGAAGATACCAACTCAAACCATTTGCTCACTGCATCCATCACACTATTGTCAATGTTGAATTTCTCCCCTTTCAAGTCCTTTTTGAAATTTGGAAATAGTTTAATGAAGCTAAATATATTAAACAGCCAAGGTTGTGTAATGTCACCCTGGCTGTTTAATATATTTACGGATGCATGCATGCATGATGCCAAAATAGATCATACTGGTTTATGTCTTGGTGATATCCGTGTGTGCGGATTGCTGTATGCTGAAGACACTGTCCTGTTGGCAGAGAGCAAAAGTGAATTGCAGAGTATGTTGTCTCAGTTGTACGAAGTTTGCGTGAAATTCAAACTGAGTACAAATAAAGGAAAAACCAAAGTTATGGTTTTTGACAGAGGAACTGGTAGCACTGAATGTAATGTAAGTCTAAATGGCACAGTGGTTGACCAGGTGAAAGTCTAATGGCACAGTGGTTGACCAGGTGAAAGTCTAATGGCACAGTGATTGACCAGACACGTTCTGATTGTGTGAGGAATGAAGATGTGTTGCAGTTGTATAATGTGAAGCAAAATGTTGTTAGCAATGTGGAGACTAATATGCTTTGGTGGTTTGGCCATGTTGAAAGAATGAGTTATGAGATGCTTACTAAGAAAATCTTTTTAGCCCAAGTAGCAGGAAGGAAAGGCAGAGGAAGGTCAAGGAAGTCATGGGAGGATCACATTCAGGAGTGTCTGCATGAGAAAAAGATTATGAGTATGAAGTATATAAGATCTTGTATACAGCATATAATGGATGTCAGTGAAGCTTGAGTTGTATGTCAAGATCTCTGTAAATGAAGAAGTGTGATACAGCAACAGTAAGTAAAAATTATCTGGTAGTTTGTATTTCTCTTTGAAGCTAACCTCTGAATCTTGGAGATATGTATGTATGTATTAACGAAGCTAAATTTAGTGGTTAGAGTGGATGACATGAAAACTTGAGCCCACACAAACATGCAGTGTTTCCCAAGTTACAAACGCTCTGCACCGGAGCATTGTCTTGATGGAAATTACACCTCTGGCCAATTTCCAGCGCTCTTGGGCTTCAGTTCCTCATGGAAATGTATAAGTACATTAGAATAATAGTCTCCATCGACAGTGGCATCTTGTTCCAGGAAATTAACCATTATTGTGCCTTCTGCATCCTAGAAGGGAGGTATCATTACTTTTCCAGCTGGCATCACCGTTTTGACGTCTATACGATCTTTCATTTTACCAGCAATATGATTCTGCAGTGACAAATGAAAAAATTTTGGTGCTAAGTTTGATGAATATGATGGGTGAGATAAAAGTTCCCAGCCAAGTTCCTGCAATTTGTGCTGTATTGCCATAGCCACATGCAGTCCAGTATTATCATGATGGAAAATATGTACTACCTTTCTACTTCACCAAACTGCAATGCTTAGACTTCCAAGGCCTTGTTTACTTTGTTAAGTTGCTGAGATTAAAGGCCTGCAGTGATCATTTGGTTAGGTGTCAACAGCTGACGATGGATTACATTTCCTTGCAATCCCACTAAATACATAAATGACCTTCTTTGGGCAGAGATTGGTTTTTGGAGTCGTTCAGGAAGCTTTCCCTTTTTTGCAAAGAGATTTGGTGCATTTAATATTCTTGTATAGCACCCATTTTTTATCTACAGTCACTAATCGATCCAAAAATGGATTGATTTCATTTTAAGCTTGCAGAGATGCACCTATTATCACCCATTCCATGCAGTTCTTAGCTAACAATTGATGTGGTACCACTGATCCAGTTTTTGGATCACTCCAACAGCCTGCATTTTCCCCATGGTAGTTGTCTGATGAACTGAAAGTCTATCGGCAATGTATTCGTAGCTTTGGTGAAGTTCAGATTCGGTCACGGCCAATACTTTATCACACACTTCAGAAGGGTGTCCAGAGAATGGGCCTTACCTTGAAGCATCTAATCACACGAACGAACCAGTCTTGGCGTGTTCATTCACTTGCAGTATTCATCTTGTATATAGTGCACATGCCCCTATGTACTTCAGCAGCCATACATTTTTTATAAGTTACAAAAAGAAAACAGAGGCAAATGCATACTTTATCAAAACTCATATTAACACCTCAAATAAGGGACACATTAAATGTGTTGCAATTGCCATAGCCACTGGCTTTATTAGGACAAAGTTCCATCCAGCTAACTACAATATGCTTTAGAAGACTAATACAGAGCTTCCTGACAGGCGACCCTAAACAGAGAAAACGTATGCACTTACCCAATAGATGGTTTTTACCACATACACTGGTGTCCAAAACCTAAAGATGAACACTATTTCAAAAGGTTACAACCACAAAATCAGATGCAACAGCTTGTGGCAATGTGCATAGTTGGGAATGTCGAGTAGAAAGCCAGTGCACATGCAAAATGTCAAATCGTGAGCACGGGGGTAATGTGGTATCCCTTAAACGGATAACAGAGAAAAGGGTGACATGTGTTTGAAGGAAAATCTGGACATGAAGGCATAAAGGAATGCACATGTAATTTATGTTATGTCTCAAAGACATCATCTAGACCATTTCATGCAGGGAAGAATTACAGGGAAGCTGGAAGAAGGCTGCTGAATGAGTGATGTTGCCAGGGAGTTTGGAATCACGCCTAGTGTGGTATACAGTAATGTTATTTTTAACACACCACAATGTAAATACTCAAGAAACGCATATAGCACATCAAATCCGTTTATTTTTATGGCGTAATAAGCACAAAGATTCGCCAAGCTTTTCTCACTCTAAAGGGAGGCTTTTTCAAGGCAAAGGTAGACATAAAAATGCAGGGAATTGGAACGCATAAGGAACATTTTATATCTACCTTTGCCTTGAAAAAGCCTCCCAGTGGAATGCGAAAGCTTGGCGAATCTTTGTGCTTATTACGCTATAAAAATAAATAGATTTAACATGCCATATGTGTTTTTTTAGTGTGGTATCCGGGCTCTGGACAGCCTTTCAAACCAATGGAATGTGTTCCAGACACATGCTAGGAGGTTGCCTTCATTGTGCTACAATGCATGAAGATGGAGTTCTAACAGCAAAACGTAATTGCCACACCATGGCCAGTTAGCCTGTGAGCCCTTTTTCTCAATGTCTTCCAAGATGAAAATGTGCCAAGCCATAGGTCCAATGTTATGCAGGAATGGTTTGAGAAACACAGTTCAGACTTCTAGCATATTGATTGGCCTCCAAACTCCCCCAATATTAATCCCATAGAGTACTTGTGGGGCACTGTAACAACATATCAGGCATCTGGATACATCAATCACCTCCATACCTGTATTGAAGGCCACATTCCACACAGCTTGGTTGGCAATACCTCCCAAATGCTTCCGGCATCTTATTGAATTAATGCCACATCAGATAGCTGCTGTACTGAGGGTGAAAGGAGGACCTGCTAAGTATTAGGTAGGTGGTCATAATTCAGTGATCATTCAGTGTAATGACAGCACATACAATATTTTATGATTTTCCCTGTTGCTGGCTCACCAATCATACTACACACAAGGCCAGAAAGAGAAATCCATGTTTTATCCTCTCTAGCACGAGATAATAAAAGGAAAAACTGATTATCAGAACAAGAAAGGTGCCAAAACATAATTTATTAACCCCAAATAAAGATTTTCAAGCAGCAAATCATAAACCACTTGTGCACAAAATGAAAGGCCAGACTAAATATCCTTATGGTTCTTTAAAATTACCTGTCCACATATAATCACACAGATTCCGAGATCATTTACATGATCATTAGGCTCCATGGCCATAATCAATGGAAGAATCAACACTCCAAATTCTTTATAGCTCAGTATATGATATTATGTGATTTGTTTTGATATCATGAATGACGGCTGGAATTTATAATGTTACTGAAAACAGTTATAAGCCACACCTAGTTAAACAGTGCAAGTTTGAAAAATCGGGTATAGCACCAAGGTGTTATACACTGGTGTCCAACCTCAGCACCTAAAACATACAAAGTAAAGGGTTAAAACCAATGCAGCAGTGGACATTGGTATGTAGATTAGTCACATCTAAACCAATCGCAGTGCATGGCCAAACAACATCCGCTAACATTCAATATGCAAATATCTCACAGTTTCATAAAAACAGCTTACCCTACCCTGAGTGTCTTTTTCCAACTTCTTGCAATCTCAGTGAGAAGAGTTGCTGTCATTGATGATCAGGAACATAATATGGAACAAAGACACAAGGTTGACCATTTTTTGCAGGGTAGCTTAATCAGAAGACTCGAATCAGGAGTCACAGACTGCTGTCTTCAGAGCACTGAATGTGCCACAAAGTATCAACTCCAGGCTTTGAAGAAGGTTTCAAGACACAGTAGAAGTTAGATGCCAACCAGTACAAAGTTGTCCATAACTCTTCAGCAGGACCAGTATCTTCCATTAACTGCAAGGTGTCATAGATGATGCCTACCAGGCAACTCTCTGCATAGCTTGTGGCTGCCTCAGAGTCAAAAGTTTAAAGACAAACTGTTTACAGGAGACTCAGGATAACTGGTATCTATGCCAGATGTCCAATAGTTTGTGTCCCACTCACCCCTATGAACAGGAGGGCCCATTTAAACTGGAGTAGGGAACATCAAAACTGAACAATAAATCAGTGGAGCAATGTGCTCTCGCTGATGAGTCCAGATACAATTTACAAACTGATTCTTATCAAAACACTCTCTGGAGAGAACAGGAAGCCCATTACAATACATGGCATGGGCAGACATCATGTTGAATGGGTGCACTGAGCTCCATATCTTTGACAGAGGTACCGTTAATGCTCTGAGTACAGACACAAAATACTGGAACCTCGTGCAGGACTTTTTAGAGGTGCTGTAGGTCCAGAGCTGGTATTCATGGATGATAATCACGCCTCCACAGAGCTCAGCTGGTAGATAACTTTCTTTAAAGTGAAGATATCCAGCACATGGAGTCACCAGCAAGGTCTCTGGATATGATTACAATAGAGAATGCAAGGGATACACTAGGGAGGCGAATTGCATACCGTCATCAAAAAACCATTATGGAGCTCCAAACTGCTCTTCATCAGGAGTGGGACTTGTTGCCCACAGAGATCTTGGAAACCTGGTAAGCAAAATGAAAAGTTGATGCAAGGTTTGCATGGCTGCAAGGGGTCACCACATTCCTTATTAATCATAGTGCACCAGCCTTTTCTCAATTTTATGTGCTAAACATGAAAATCAGTGTTGTTGATTTTTGTAAATTTACATAAGTAATGCAATAAACTTGTTTTCATAACTTGTTTTATCTGCTGTTGTACTTGCAATATGCATACCTGCCAACTACTATGGAATGACTGTAGTTTCTACGGATTTAGTTGTCTGACTACGGAACTCACTGTCAAAACTACGGATTCTATGAAAAAAAATGTATTATTAGTTTTTTTATTTTGCTGCTATTTTATGATACACATGAAATTCTTAAGCGGATTCATGGAATTCTGCTTTTTTGTCATCATTTAGATCATTCTCAAGATTGATGCAAAACAGAAGGGAATGGGGGAGGTACGTTTTTGTCTGGGGATGGTATTTTGCATTTCAAAACTTTCGAAAACTGTAGTTAAACGGAGTAATTTTTTTTTTGCCGTAATAGTTTTTTTTTTCCCCCCGATGTTGCCTTTATGTCCAATATTCTTGTTAAATATAATTTTATTGTATTAGTGTTCGTATTTTAGCCTCAAAGTGTAGACAACAATTTGTTTTTCCATAATCATAATTTCTTTTTTTTCGCGGTGTTACTTCTGTCCAGTTTTATTGTTAAATAATATTTTACTGCACAAGTATTTGTATTTCAGCTTGAAAATAGGGGGGAAATTCCAAAACCGGCCTGTAATCGCTCTCCCACACCCCGATGTTCCCACTCTCCTGCGGGTATGTATGCCGTGCAATAATACTAGTTACTACTGACAAGGCTCTTGCCAATGTTGGCAGGTATGAATATGTTGTTACACAAGCATATCCAGTTTCATGCCTTTCCAACGATTGGTTCTTGAAATATTCAGATAGATTGATTATTTTTAATTATGCTTAACTTTTGGACACGAGTGTAATTGGAAATTACGGTAAGTGGTCTGCACAAATTATATGCCTGAATGTTAAACAGGTGCATGCAAGTAAGAAGATAATGGATCTTACTGACTTTTAACATATAAATGTTTATTTAAAAAAAAGCAGCAAAAGGAAAATGCATATGAAAGCAAAATCAATAAAGAATTTTATTCCTGATCCCATAACTGACTTGAAAATTAAACAAAAAAGAGAAAGATTAATTATTCTCAGAACAACTTGCATAACTTAAATCTTCAAAAGTATATTTAAAAATAATAAAATGTAATGTAACAGCAACTCATTATGATTCAAAAGTACAAATGCAATTGTGATGGTTTCTTTTTTTTAATATCCATAAGTCAGTATAAATGTTTTGTGTGCTGTATTACTTGTGGAATTTCAAGAGTAGAAGGCACATACAATACTGCTGACATAATGAACAACATAAAAAAGTCATGTGCAGTCTACCACTTCTGGAACCATGTCAATATGCACACATGACTAAGCTTATGCCAATAAATTCTGCATATATGGACACATTTACCATATCACACACACACACACACACACACACAGCTGAGAAGTTATTATATCAAATTCAACTCAAATATTAAAAATCAGAATTTATGCTTTCTCAAAACCTTTTACTCTCATACTTCAGGCAACTTTCTGTGTACAGCAAAGGAACTGCCCTGGTGATGCAATAGTCTAAGTGCTGGCTTCTGACCATTCATCTGAGAAGAGTCCGGTTTTGAATTCCAGGTGAGGCATGAACGTGAGTTTAACAGCACCAGCTCTCTCCTTTCCCTGGAGCCAGTGACCCTAAATAAGGGACAGGTGACTACTTATAGCCCAGTGAGTTGCTCACAGTGTTCATTACATCCCCAAACAAAAATAAGTAAGCAAGCAATTCAATAAAAAGATGTTCTAATACCAAAACTTTCTTGGCTGTACTACTACATCTCACTCTAGATTTGCAACATTATCCTTTAAGTAAGTTGAAGTTTTCACATGCTGGATTTGCAAATGATATGTCTGTTTATACAAACATTGAGGTACGAATCTCCTTACTTGTTTTACACATTATCATTTTTATAAATATATTAAAATTGTCAATTTTGTATTTATTTTTTTGTTCTCACCTACATCTAAAACACCGTTTATGTATGCTAGTACAAAAGCAAGAAGAACAAATGAAAGTTAACAGTTATCATCATCATCACAACACACACCTATATAAAAACATGTTAATGGCATGGATCAGTTCCTAGACTATGGACCCGTTACACACTATCATATAAAAATATTTAGAAGATTAAAACAATTAATATAAGCGTTTATTACTTTGAATTATCCTATACATTAACCAAAACAGGAGCAGAGACCACATGCAAAAAAAAACACTGCCACTGTATCTTTCTACTTGCCATAGCTTGGCAAAAGTTAAGTTCCAAAATTAGCAAGAAAACAATAATAAATTTACCTTAGATTTATCCACTTTCAGGTTTTTAAAAACCACTGATACAGCTGTGGATAGTGGTTCTTGCTGGCACAGTGTATCAAACCACTGTTTTAAATTAGAAAAACTAGAAACTAAAATGAAAAAGAAAAAAAAAGACAGAAGAAAATTGGTTCACTTATACAATTACATATACCATGAAATTCAAAATGAATGACATGCCAAATAATTATAAAAATATAAATACTACACACCTCAATCAGAGTTAACAGTATGCAATTTATCAGCATAATCAAACATCTTTTTTTTTTTTTTTTTTTACATGGGGGCTATGTAACTCACCAATATTTATGCGCCACTGCAAAAGATGCACACACAAAAAAAATGTAATTCTAACGCAATGGATTTCCATCCACAATAAAAACAACAGGTTATCACACACGGTAAACGGTAAGAATACACTGTCTTGTTTAGAGTATGTAGGCTTCATGTAAAGTGTATATAAGTTTTCATAACAAAATAAAGCAGTGTTTCTGCTGCACACCTGCCAACTACAGTACTATGGAACATCTGTAGTTTCTACAGATTCAGTTGTATGACCATGGAATCCTTTGTTCAAACTAAAAATTCTACGGATTTCCCTTATGTTTTTAAAAATTAATGTTTTTGCTATTATTTCATGATATATTTAAATGTTCTTTACTGGCAGTGTAGAGGGATTCCAAATACACGAGACCAATTATTACTGGTGGCAGTTTGGAACTTAAATCTAACAACTTTATCTATCATACCCTCACCAGGGTAATCACCTTTGTGTTTCTTGCATGTTAAGTTTGTTTCTTTAGTGCATGCTATAACGATCTTAGTTGAAGGGGATGGAATTCGTGATTATATTTTTTTCCTATTTCATAGCAATATGTCTTAATTACTATGTATAGTCTAGCTGACAGGCATATATTTCTGAAATAATTTGATACTTACAGTAATATAAAAGTATATCATAACTGGGGAATAAAATAGTCAAGAAAAGGTTTTTTTTTATTTATTTTTTTATGCTAGTATCTATTATTGCTAAAGAATGCTGAACTTTCAGTTCTCGCCAATTCAATAAAAATGCATCAAAAAATTAATAAAATGGGAAGGATGTTTTAAGAAATGTGCAGAAACAAATACGGCTGAACTGCACAATGCATTTTTATATCAACACTGTGTGACAAACACACCCATTTCTTTGGAAGAGTAAAACATATTTTGGCAGAGTACATCAGAAAAAAAAATAAGGTAAGCTCTTAAAAAACAAATTATTCATTGAAGTTCATTATTCTCATTATTGCAAGTAATCCAGTAACTATGAGTACACAAAGAAAAAAATTCACTGAGCCATTTGAGCGAAGTACATTATAATTTCCATGAAATGTGAACCTTCACTCAGCTGAAAAAGCAGCAGTAAATTACGTTATACATCTATAAAATAAAAAAATATACAATCAACTCCGCTTATGATGAACCTCTGCGGACTCGCATATTTCGTTCACTATGTCCGAGGTTCACTAAAACCAAAGTGTCTTTCCTTAACCTGAATTGAGTGAATGGTGAGCAAGAAAAGAAAATATGTACATATGTATCTAAAAAATAATATTTTTATGTACGCAGAGTATATTCTTTAAATTAAGTAAAAAAAATAATAATTTTACATTACCTTAATTAACATGAAAATAGTCTGTTATGTTTCAGACAGTTTTAATAAACATTTCCCCTATGTCCTTTTCTAGAGTCTGTGCTTTTGCTACACTTGATTCTACATTTCCCATACATTCTAAGAACCTTAGCACAGTCCAACACCTTCCAACACCTCTTTCACTGTTGGAACATGTTCTTCATTATCGTCTTCGTTATCTTCAGACTCGTTTATTTCCGTGCTGGAACCGTTTTTCACAGCCTTGACAATAGCTTCATCCGACAGGATTTCATTCATTAAAATTTCACAGTCAGCATCGATAAAATTTTCAACTTCAGTGGAATTCTCACTGATATGCTGAGGCAGGTCCTTGAGAGGCATATCATCCTCTTCTTCGAATGCCACACGACCAGTAGCCAAACCAGACCTCCAGAAACATTTCTGTAAAGTGACCATTGACACACTCCTCCATGCTTTGTTTCCAAAACTTACAGCATTCAGAAAATTTATTGATGTGTTCTGCTTTGATTCCAAGGCTTGAATTCAATGAAGCATTACTTCTCTTCTGTAACAGGTTTTAAAGCTGCGAATCACACCTTGATCCATGGGTTGGAGGACTGATGTGGTGTTGGCAGGCAGGATCACCAGCCTGATGTTGCTGAGGTTTTCAACATGAGGATAAGCTGGGCAGTAGTCTACTAGAAGCATAATTATTCGAACTTTCACTTTCAGATCTCAATCCCACCGTCGAAGTTCTTCTTGAAAAATGGATGATGTCATGAACTGATAATTAACCGGGAGTCACTTGGCATTTTTAAAACACCTTGGGTTCTTAAATTTCCCAATTAGCAGCAGTTCTCTCTTCTCTGACCCTGACATGTTAGCACATATCTACAGCGTTACTCGGTTTTTCGACATTTTTCCAGCAACACATTTTCCCCCTTTAAACTTCAACGTTTTGTCCGTCGTTAATTGACAAAATAGTCCAGTTTCATCACCATTGAAAATATCGTCAGGCAAACAGATAGTACAAATTCTCGGCCACTCCAAGCTCAACCACTCTGATGTCATTTCTCAATCAACAGACTTCGCTTTCCAGCTAATCTTCCCAACCGTAATGTTATGCCTTTTCTTCCACCTGTCCAGCTACCCCTCCGAACACATGAACTCCTGATTCTTGTCCAGTAACTCAGCTAGGCGTTCAGCTTTGGTCTTTAGCACAGGCCCATTGAGAGTGACTCCTAAAGACCTCTGAAGAGTAAACCATTAAAGTAATGCTTGGCCAACGTCGTCACGATCAGACAACCAAACTTTTTTTATATCAGGCTTGTTTGTATTCAAAGTACTCAGAATTTTGTCCATGTTTTTCAAGGCGTTACTCATGGTTGATTTACTTAAACTGTACTTCCGACCCATGTCTGCTTGCAAAAGACCACGTTCAATGTCACCGATAATGTTTGCCTTACCTTTCAAAGAAAACACTTTACGCTTTGACATCCTGTACGTAATCACTGTTCAAAACTTGGAACAAACTGATCAGTGTCCACCTGCAGAGTGATTAGGGAGTTGTGACTCAGCCTTGGAATTTCCCCGATTTCACTTTTACAAACTGGAAATGGGGGTTAAAAGTCGTTGGAATTTTGCCAGCATTTACCCTCTGGGCATCACCCCTATTCCCTTTCTCTTCCTGTTCTCTTTTTATGCTTAAATGGAAAAGACTTAACGACCTTAGTTCCAGAAAATGAAACTCAGCCCTCTTTGTCCATTGTGGACACAATAGCCTATTTTTAAAAGAATCAGAACTAATCCTACTTTTGTCTTTCAATGCACTTAAGGAGTAGTAGGCCTACAATATTGTTCTCAACACATTCTTTCAAGTTTTTACAAGGTTTGTTTTGAAATAAGTTACAATTTCATGTTACAAGAGCATTCTTTTCTTTGAAGTTTCATTTTTTTGGTTCACTTTAACTGAACTTGAGGTTTCACTATAAACGAAAATTTTAATGTGCATTTCTGATGTTGCGGGTCGGGAACAATTATTTAGGTTCACTAGAGCCGAATGTTCACTATAACAGAGTTCACTATATCCAGAGTTGACTGTGTATGTGAAACTAAGACATTTAGAAGCATGTAAAGAATTACTTTATCACTTCTGGATGCAGCAGATACATATGACACAGAATAGTACTAGTTACTACTACTAACAAGGTTCTGGTCAATGTTGGCAGGTTTGCTGCCCTTTGATTTTGAAGAATATTAAATTACAACATACATTGCTGGCTCCCATAGCAGAATCGCGGCGACAGGCGACGTACATCGCAGATCTTTTTGGTCCTGCAGACAAAAACGATATCCCTTAGAATCCTATTAAATCGTCTTGCACACCCCCATCATAGATGCAAGTTTTCCGCCTTTCAAAATTTCCGAAAACGTAAGTTAAACGGAGTGAAGATTTTCCCCGTAATCGTATGTTTTTACCTCCTGATGGGCGACGTACGTCGCAGATTTATTTTGTACTCATCCTTGAATTGCGGCAACAGGCAATGTACATCGCAGATTATTTGTACCCATTCCCATAGCAGAATCATGGCGACGGGCGACATACATCGCAGATATATTTTGTACTCGTCTGACCCTCAGCAGATTTGCGGCGACGTATATCGCAGATTTATTTTGTACTCATCCTCACAGCAGATTTGCGGCGACGGGCGATATGTATCGCAGATTTTGTACTTGTCCTTGTAGCAGATTAGCATCAACGGCAACGTATATCACGGATTTATTTTTTACTCATACCCGTAGCAGAATACGTCAAAGTGTGATGTCACAAGATGGCGCTGGGCATAAACAAATGTTTGTTCCTTCACGATTCTCATAACGTTTCAATGTGATGGGTGAAATGTGCTCATGTTTCACAATTTCTTCACTTTTTCTGAAAATTTGAAACTAATTCAATACGGTGAAAATGCTATGAAGTGCTCTCACATCCAGTCATTTTATTATGAACCACATAGCGAGGAAATACATGATCAAATTCATACTTCTATGAAAGATAAGGCTAAATGTGTAGTTTAGCATCTTAAATTATTTGGCTACATATTTCGAAAGAATGAGAAAAAATGAGATACGTGTTAAAGTATGTAATTTGATGACAAGTGGTGAAAATTTTTTATCTTTAAAACACATTTTAAAGATTTCTACTGTAAAACTTACCTCCAAGTACGACGACGTGAACACCACTGCGGTAGGCCTAACACAACACTGCGGTGACCACGTCAAGCTTAGCTGGGAGTTGAACGACGGCTCCGCAAGAACATACCCGGTTCCTCTTATACTCTTCCGCCAACAAAATGGCCGCCAGAATGAGACAATCGTTTCAGCGGAGCCAATGGACGTGATCGCCGTGCCATTGTGTTAGGCCTGCCACAGCTGGGGTTCATGTTGTCGTACTTGGAGGTAAGTTTTACAGTAAAAATCTTTAAAATGCATTTTAAAGATGAAATTTTTTCACCATTTGCCATCAGATTAAATATTTTAACATATGTACATCTCATTTTTTTTTTTTCCAAATACGTAGCCATATAGTTTAGGATGCTATACAACACATTTGCCAACATTTTAGTCCATACGGCATGTTTCCGTTTGTTTCTCGGAAATCTGTAAAATTAACATTGATTTTTGACAGTCTGGTGATCACAGTATACTGAAAAACATAAAACCATATCTAATGTATTCAGTTTCACCTTTTAAAATCTATTTTACAGGACCATCGACAACTGCCAATGATAAAACTAACGTTAGCGAACATGTAAACAATGTGTGTTTATGCCCAGTCACCATTCTGTGACGTCACGACTTCGACGATGTATTGCGGCGACGTACATCACAGATATATTTTGTATTCATGCTCGTTGCAAAATCACGGCGACAGCTGACATACATTGCAGATTCACATTGTACTCATCCCCGCAGCAGAATCAAAATGACGGGCGACTTATATCGTAGATTTATTTTGTACTCATCCTCATAGCAGAATCGCGGCTACGGGTGACGTACATTACAGATTTATTTTGGTCCTGCAGACAAAAACGATATCCCCAGAACACTATTAAATCATCTTGCAGACTCCCTATCATAGATGCAAGTTTTCAACCATTCAAAATTTCTGAAAACGGAAGTTAAGTGGAGTAACGATTTCTCCCGTAATCGTAATTTTTTTTTTTTTCTCGTGACGTTCCCTCTATGCTTGAAGAGAGGATTGTCAGATATTGCCGTTAAACATCCTTTTATTGCACAAATATTAGTATTTTAGTTTGAAAATGGAGGCAACAATTTCCGAAAACGAAAGTTTGACCGAACCCAATAATCTTAAAAATTTTTTCTTGCGATGTTCTCTCTGCCCTATATGGTCTTTAAATATCATTTTATTAGATAAATGCTTACATTTAAGATTGGTTTTCAGAAAATCTTCCCCCATTTTCAAAGTTATACAGAACGAAAATTTCTCTCTCTAATATGCCCTCCACCCACTCTGCTTCTGTATTATTGTTCAATCATCATTTAATTACATAAATGTTTGCATTTGAGATGGGAAACAAGAAGATTTTTCCGAAAATGGACGAACGGAGCGAAGATTTCTCCTGTTATGACAATTTTTTCCTAGTGATACCTCTGCGCTTTATTGTTGTTAAATATGATTTTATTCCATAAATCTTGTGTTTCAGCCTGAAAATGGTGGCAAAATTCCAGATACAGAGGGCCAGAATGTTCTTGATCTTAATTAACATTTCAATTGCTGTAGTACCTAGGTTAGACATTTTTTTAGGTAGAAAAATATGTCTGTGTAATTTTTATCGTTTTTCACATCTAGTAGTTATTTTGCTTAGTGACCACCCGCAGATTATTTTGTGGCACAAGGATATCTGTCGCAGAATGATCAGGAAATTTCTGCTATGGGGTTGCTGACACACAACTTTCTGAGTGCTATTTGAAGCTGTGTTCAGTAGCATTCAAAGCACATGATCCTCAGTGGAGTATAATATATATAAGTAATCCACATAGATTGCATTTACCCTGAAATGAGGCACACAGTACCACAAGAACAACACCTGTGCAGCAGGGTGGAACTTGCACATGACAGCTGAACAACCACATGTTTCACAAGGATGAAAATATACAGTGATGAGAGTTTGTTTCTTTTCCCCTTACATATTGGTTGATTGCACAGCTAGAAAAAAAAAAAAAAAAAAAAAAGAAAGAAAGAAAGGGGGAAGCTTGTATTTACAGCTTAGAAATATGAGGGGTGTCCGATAAGTATCCGCATTTTATTCCTATCAATTACAGGAGAGAAAAAAAGCACAGGATGCATAAATATGATACTCACATATGTAATAAAGTGGTACAATCAGTCACTTTTCCACGTATTTTCCATTCAGCACAATGCATTTTCTCCATTGATCAACAAGTTGATTCATTCTGGTAGCGAAGAAATCAGCAGGGATGTTGTGAATCCATTGATGGGCAGCCACTTGCAGATCATCGATGCTCTCATAGTGGTGGCCACCAAGACTATCCTTCAAGGGAACGAAAACATGAAAATCGGAAGGCGCCAAGTCCGGACTTGTAAGCAAGGTGACGAAGAATGGCCCATCTATGTTTTGCGATTTCTCCTCCTACTGGTTTAGCAATATGCGGCCGAGCAATATCATACTGAAGCAATACTCGATTGTTTCTCAATGTTGGCCGTTTGGTCCGGATACGCTGCGAAACTTTTCTCAGTGTCTTTACATAGGCCTTCACATTCACTGTTTTATTTTTTGCCAAGTACTCAACCAGAAGGATACCATGTTTATCCCAGAAGACATTAGGCATGACCTTGGACACCGCCCAACCAACTTTGAACTTCTTTGATGGGGGTCAATTCGGATGACGCCATTGCATACTTTGCCATTTTGTCTCTGGTTCAAACTGATGAATCCTTGTTTCATCACCTGTAATTATGGCTCCCAGGAATGCATCACCCTCCTCATCATAGTGTTGTACCAGTGCATTGCAAATGTCTAGCCTATGACATTTATGCACCGCTGTAAGCATTCAGGGCACCCATCTGGCACAGATCTTCCTATAGTTGAGATGTTCATGAATAATTCATACAACAGAATCTTTACTGATACCCAATTCCATGGCAATATACTGAACATGAATACGTCTGTCACCTTTAATCAAGACATTAACCCGTTTAATCGTTTCATCAGTCACCGCTATGTTAGACCTACTTGATCGTGCCTCATCGTCAAGGCTCTCGTGGCCAGTTTTGAACTTCGTAACCATTCATAAACACTGGAACGAGACATAGCAGCATCACCATACACCATCTTCTTGTAACGTCCACTGCCTTTATGCCTTTTTTCATTAAAAATCTCACTACTGTTCGCTGCTTGAACTGAACACTAAACGTAACTGCCATTGTTTTTGATCGACAGCGCAACCTAGCATTAGTATCAAGCCATTCTGTTTTTATAGCATTTCACTTAAAGTAGTCGTAATAGTTTCACACATTCATACTATCATACACACGGTTTTGTATCGATACGAATAAAAATCCGGATACATATTGGATACCCCTTGTATTAAAGATCTGTTTCATTTGAAGAACTTGAACAAGTGCTTCCACTTTGAAAACAACTTAAACTGCAAACAGCTTTTAGTACTGTAAATGGAAAAAAATCAATTCGTAAAAAAAGCTGACAAAATCAATATACACTACAAAATAAACACAACATACACTTAAATCACAGAACATTTTAATAATTAATTGGAAGCATATAGCTAAGTACTTAGACTTTCTTGGTCAAGAATTAATGTCTACCAGACAGATCTACTTCATTTATAAGTTAGTCTTCAGCTTTTAAAATGGATTTCCTAATCACTGTAGGAGTAAGTATACCCCCACCCCTCAGAGCTGCAGAGTATAATCCAGGGGTTTGCTGACAAGAGAAGTGGGATTAAAAATGAACTTAAAGAAAACAAAATTAATGTTCAATGTTTTTACAAGAACCTAGAAATGGATGAGGCAAATCTAGAAGTAAAAAGGTGCCCACATTTACCTAGGGCAATAGATATCAAGCAAGGGTCCCATTGGAGAAGAAATTAAGGTGTGCTAAACTTGGTTGGACAGCAGTAGGTAGAAACAGAGCAATGTTCAAGTGTTTAATCAGTGCATCATTCCAGTTCTTACTTATGGATCAGATACATGGACCTTAACTAAAAGAGATATAGCAGGGGATGCAGACAACTCAAATAAGAATAATGAGATGAATGCTTGGTGTAACCAGGAAAGATAGGAAATAGAGCTCGTGGATCATGAAACTGGCATGAGTTGATGACATCATGATCAACGTAAACACCCTCAAGTGGCAATGAACTGGGCACATTACTAGAAGAACTGACCACAAAAAAACTGAAATATTGGACTGGATACCAAATGACTATATGAGAGATGAGCAGATAAAATTTGAAAGCATTTAAGAATCACATGGGAAAAAATATTTCAGGGCAGAGAGTTTTGGAAGAAACTTAGGAAGAACTTCATCCAGCAGTTGCTTAAGAACGGTTGATGATGACAACGATAATATATAACCAAAGTAGTTAATACGATTAACACAAATTACAAATAAAAGGCCTTTATAACATATTATGTTTTCATTTTTAGAAGGAATTTTTATCAATTTATCCAATATATTTGCCATTTTTTAAGCCTTTCCTACAGAGCAAGATGCTGTTATGCACACATAAAATTTTAACTTACTGTAACTGGAATCTGATATAGAATGGCTTTACACAAAACAAAAAAGTAGCTAAGCATTCACATGCAGCAGTGCATGGGCACAGTTTTAGAAGGAGGGGGGGGAAAGAGATATTGCTGTATGCAGCCAGTCATACCGAGATGCAGAGGGATTTGGTAACTAAATACACCAGATGACCACATGAAGGTCTATATGTTTGATAAGGTCAGTATCATTCAAGAGAAAACACAATGTAAGAGAATTCATTAACCAACCCTGCAAAAATTCAAGTGCTTCACCTGCACAGTGACATATACAACTACCAAAAATCAATTTTCATCAAAAAAAAAAAAAAAAAAAAAAGTATATATTCATTTAAAATAATTTGTGCAAAACAAAATATAATCTTAAATACACTGTATGTAATTTAGTAGCACTCGAACTGTTTTTGAAGATAGAGAATGCTCACTTTCAAAGCTGTAAAGTACAATCAGGGGATACAGCGTGCTCCACACTACAATGTCAGCTAATCCAACTGAATTCTGAAAAAAAAACAAAAAAAAAAACAGGAATTACAGCCTCATAACATACACAATCAATTGCTCAGTCAACACATCCATTTCAATAAAATTTTGAGAATTTGAGAAGGAATGCACGTGTTAGTGTTCAAGGCAATTTCATCTGATGGTAAATGTTTGTAGAACTAAATAAAAAAAGTAAACGAAGTTGATATTATTAAAAAAACTGGAATATTCCAAGTACAAGACAGAACACTAGTTCTATTAGTTAATATACTTAATCTCGCCCCAAAGGCATATTAAACTTATATAAGCAGTCTTAGCACACATTAATCGAAACAGTTCATTGTGATAAACAAAAAACAAACTTTCACTTCATGGAATGCTATGGGAATGAGGTTCACTGTGAATCATAGTGAAGTAGACCTCTTTTGTTACATCTCCAAGCCTTTGTAGCTATAATACTAATCAGCTTAATATATTCTCATTAGTGGATACTGCATGATAAATCACTTACAAAGCAAAGTCCCTCTGAAAAATTTTGATGTGAAAGAAGTATTATGCTTAAAGTCAAAAAACATACTTAGAAGAGGTATCTTTCATGTGACTTCATAGGCCCTAACACGATGATATATATCAGCACTTTTTAATGCTGTCTTTACTGACATATGTTTCATACTGTTATGGTTTTTAACTTTTACCACTATGAATGGAGTTTGTTTTGGGTATTCAGTATTTTCTTTCATAATTCTTGAATTTTTAAATATGATCTTCCATGTAGTTTATTTTATTTTATTGTTCTAAGGAGATCACAGTTCTAAAACAATGCTGAAGTTTTGGCAACAGGTGTAGGTGGCATGATCACAGAACAAGGTATAACACAAAGAAAGTAAAGCCCTGACAAACACATACCGTAAAGGAATTTTAATTCAAAGATCATACCAACACCCCCGCCCCATGGATACTTAAGATACAATCAGCTGTTGTTATAAAGAACTTCAGGAGACCATGTTACACCGTTCATTGAAATGAAATCACAATTCTGACAATAGTAGCAGAATACATTATATACCTTTCATCAGATATAGAGAAAGTAAGTCAAAAGTTATGCAATATTTGGATCACTTTATGTCTTCATACGTACCTTTACAACTAAAGCTGACTAGCATTCAAAGTATAGGCCATCATGTTGCACCCTATATAGCCATCTGTCTGCCAGTTCTTCGATTCCGCATCAGTACCATTTTTTGTCCTTCGAGGTGAAGAACTCCTTCACTCTAGCTGCCACCTCCTCCTGGTTGTTGAAGTGCCGCCTGTGAAGGAAGTTGGCCATGGACCATAACAAGTAATAATCTGACGGGGCAAGGACCGGACTATATGCTTAGTGCGGCGTCAGTTCAATGCCCTCAAGTTACTGAAGGTTTGCCCGGGTTTGCGCGGTATGGGTCCTAGCGTTGTCCTGCTGTGATTTCTGTTCACCTGTGCCAGGTACTTCTCTAAAACTGCATACATCCACTGCAGCTGTTCAAAGTAAAGGTTGGCGCTTATGGTCAGACCGTCTGGAACAAATTCATAATGGAGTATCACCTCGAAATTCCACCAGATGCTGAGCATCACCTTGTGCTTGAAGTACCATTTGGCAACAGGTTCAGGAAGCTGGCTTGGGCTCAACCACTGCAGTTGTGCCATAGGATTATGGAAATAGACCCACTTTTCATCGCACATAACTATTATCTTGATGAAACGTACATCGCACGGGTTTTCTAAGAGTTCTGTGCACACTTTCACTCAGCGGTTTGCTTCAGCTGGTATCAGTTTGTGAGGGACAATGCGGCAGCTCCTGTAGACCTTGCCAAGGTCCTGAAGGTGACGAACCACAGTGGTCTGTGATATGCCCAGCTCACCTGATAATCACCGTGTGCTGGTTGTCAGATTTGCTTCCACGGCCTCCAAATCCACGGTTTGCGGCCTACCTGACCTTGGCTGACCGTCGAGGTTTATGTCACATGAGCAAAAAAATTTCTTGAACCATCTGGTTGTGGTGCAGTTGTCCAAGGAACATTCCCCTTTCACATGACAAATGTTTCATGTTGTTTGAGCAGCGTTATGGCCGAGTTCAAACTTGTGAAGCAAAAGTTCCCTAATTAGCTGGTTGTGGCTGTTCATCTTTTAGGCGTCCCAACAGACAGAATGACAACATGCAATGCTGTTCACAGCAACAACTACCACTTTATATCCCTTTCAACTGACTGTAGTGCGCGACTTGAGCTAGTTTATACACGTGACATACCTGCCGTAACATATGCATTTATGCAAATATTGCAAATCTTTCGACTCACCCTCTGTAAATGAGGCAATGAAGAGAGGTGTTAGAAAAACAATTTATTTATTTTTAATATGCTTTAATTCTCCTGCATGACTCAGTAATAACGTTGGAGGTGAAAATGCTGCAGATGCACAAAAAGTTATACACTAGTGGTTGTTGTCACCACTGTTTCCTTGCTGAACTTGAATGTCTAACTCTTCTTCCTAACGGGTAAAAGAAAAGACCTTCACACCCTGTTTCTGGGAGGGGAGGGAGTGTGAAAGACCATTGGTGTTTCACAGCAGGGTGTTTGCAAGGTTCGTACTCTTCCAAGCAAAATAAATTCAAGCACTTTTCAAGGACTTTTTAAACCCAAATTTTCATATGCATGTAGTGTCGGTCGGTCAGTAGGTAGGTAATTTAGTAAGTTCAGACCATTAATCTTAGCTGGGACAGGCACACCTTAATTCAATGACCTGCCTGATACTCCACTGTTGGTTTATTTTCTTAACTTTGAATTGCCCCTCTGTTTTGGTAGTTTTCGAAATCATTTTATTTTGTGGAATATCATTAAAGGGTACATTATTTTCGTATTCATCTGCTGGTATGACACTTATTGTTTGCTTTAACTTTTTACTTTTGATGCATGACTTTGATGCATTTTTTGATGCAGCTAGGAGACAAAGGGTCCATGCATGAAGCGCAAGCAATTCCTGGAAGTAAGCACGTACTTACACGGAACAGGTCACTTTAACAAAAATTTGTGCATCTACACCTTATAAATATGCAGGAGTCGCGCTGCCAATTGCATTCTTCGCATAAAATAATTTTTCAAAAAAAAAAAAAAACATTTTGGTGATGGAAAAAAAAGTTTTGGCAAAAATAATGGCACTTACTTTTGGTACTATTTATTATAGAACTTTGTCAAAAAAACATGAATTTGGCAAATGGTTAGGCAAAAACTAAAAAAAAAAACAGAGCAACCGCTAGGGCTGGACGATATATTGATACATTGCGAAAACCCAATGTGAATTTCACATCGATGTTACGGTTTTTCGACTGACGAAACCACGATGCATCGTGAAGGGGATTACCACAATGCATCGTGAAGACCGATGTAGATGTCATTACACGATCGAATCCACATGCTGGCGCCACCAAGCACAGATCATCATCACACGTTCGACATGCATTTCAAACTAACATGCCGATTTGTAGCCTCATTGGTCCGCGTCATTTCAGCACAGCCCAATGAGATGACAAATTTCAGAAACCTCCCGATGTTACACGTTGGCATCTATCAGCAATTCGCACGCTGAGATCGACGATCTCGCGATGTGTTGTTGAGATGGTACACCGGGAGATTTCCATGGTTATTGCGGAAATGTTGGATGTTCTCACGAAAATGAAATCAGAAAAATGCTGGATTTTTGAGGTTTTTACTGTATATATATATATATACACTGAAGAGCAATTGAATAAGAGACAGGTGGCATTATGCAAATGTGGCGCTGTGGGCGGCCCTGTAAACAGAAACAACATGACGTATGCAGTGATCCGACAATATTAGGAGTGATGCGACGGGAATCAGTAAGAGTCGGACGCAGTATGTGTAAGACGAAGGATCTAAACGCATTTGATCGTGGGCAAATTGTCGGGGCCCGACGAATGGGCCACTCCATCTCGGAAGTTGTGCAGGCACTGGGATTTTCACGAGCCACTGTGTCACGGGTGCACCGTGAGAACATCGAATCCGGTAAAACCATCCCTGCAAGGGCCAACTGTTGTGGACAACAGCGTGTGGAAGAGCAGGGTCATCGCCGGCCAGCTCGCATTGTAACAGAGGATAGACGGGCCAGAGTGCAAGAAATCCCTCGGAAATTTAACACTGGTGCACCAAAACTTGTAAGCAGCCACACCATCCAGAACCATCTCCTCGCTATGGGGTACAGAAGCCATCGTCCCACGAGGGTACCGATGCTAACCGAACATCACAGGGTGCAAAGATTAGCATGGGTGCGGGAACATCGCCACTGGACTATAGACATGTGGGAAAATGTTGCCTGGACTGATGAGTCGAGAGTCACATTGGTACATGCGGATGGCAGGATACGAGTACAGCGCAAACCACATGAAGTGATGGATCCTTCTTGCCAGCAGGGTACTCTTCAAGCTGGTGGGGGTGGCATTCTCGTCTGGAGAATGTTTACGTGGACTGAAATGTGAACCCTGGTACGTGTGACATCGTCCCTCACAGGTCAACATTACCGGGATATCCTGGACGACCCTTTGCTCCCGTTTGTGCGTCTTCAACATCCTACTGGGGACCTCATCCTGCAACAAGACAATGCACCGTGCCTTCGCTCCCAAATTGTATCTCAATGGTTGGATGAACACTCCACCGACGTGACCTCGCTTCCTTGGCCAGCTAGGTCACCTGACCTCAATCCCATCGAGTACATCTGGGATGCCATCGAGAGAGATGTTCGAGGCTCTGATCCCCCTCCAATAAATCTTTGTGAACTGTGGGAGCTTGTTCAGGGGTCGTGGATCCATATGGCTTCCCAACGCTTCCGGTGTCTTGTCGAGTCCATGCCAAGACGAATCGCCGCCGTCATCAGGGCGAAAGGTGGTGCTACACGTTACTAGACAGGTATCTCTAATTCAATTGCTTTTCAGTGTATGTATAAGCTCAGGTGATGCGCAACATCCCAGACTCTCCTTGACAAATGTCAACCCCGCCATATCGTGGTGCATCCTGTTCCCACTAAAGGGGCTCTGACGACCGCCAATAGCGGTATAACTATACCATTAGGATTAGAGGATATGCTATCCCACACTCACCAACCCGCTTGGCCAGCATGGTGAGTTATGGCCAAATCCCTCCAAAATGACTCCACAACTTAAATCTTGACCCTCAGTCTCCGGCAGCTGGAATGTACCTGGCCAAGGCAGCAGCCAGTGCAAATGAAGGCAGAGGGTGCTAAGAATCACCGGAGGACCGGACTAGGCTGCCATTTGATGCTGACCTTGGCTACTTACAATGGACGCTCCTTATCTTCTGATTCAAGGCTTCTTGAATTGGAAGAGGAACTACAAAGGATCAAGTGGGACATCATCGGGCTAAGTGAGGTATGGAGAAAAGGAGAAGATCTGATTGAACTGAAAAGTGGACATCTATTCTACTATCATGGGACAGATACTGGCAGAACTAGTGGTGTTGGGTTTATAATAAACAAGAAACTGAAGGATAAAGTTGTAGAAGTTGAAAGTTCCTAACAGAGCTGCACGACTCGTTATTCAACTCTCGAGAAGATACCAGGCTCAGATTATTCAAACTTATGCACCCACCACAAGTCATCTTGAAGAAGAAATTGAAGAATTTTATGAGGAAATTTTATCTCAATAATAAAGGCAAGCAGCACTTGAAGATAATTATGGGAGATTTCAATGCAAAAATAGGGCAACAGCAACAGAATGAAACTTCAGTAAGTAAATTCGGTCATGGCAACAGAAACCAGCATGGAAATACTCTCGTAGAGTTTGCAGAGGCAGAAGGGTTTTCATCATGAACTCCTTTTTCAAGAAAAAGCCACACAAGAAATGGACATGGAGACATCCAAATGAGACAAGTGAAATTGATTTTATTATGTGTAACAAAAAATTCATCATCGAAGACTGCAGTGTGCTAAACAAGTTCAACACAGATAGTGACCATAGATTGGTGAGCTGTAAGATGCACCTCAACACTAAACTCGAACATGGCAAGCTCATAAGACAAGCAAAATGTATTGACATAACCAACCTTAAAAATAAAACCATAATACCTTCAAGTTGGAACTGAAGAACAGATTCTCTGCTTTAGAAAGCCTAACATCAGAAGAAGTGGATATTTCTGAAATTAACAGAAAAGTAACTTCTTATGGAAACAGCAACAAAATTAGGAGTCTAAGAACAAGTTGCATGGGAACAAATTATCAGGAAAAACCAAAATGTTGATGCGAAAAAGAAGAGAGATGAGGACAACTAAAGAAGATGTTGCTTCCAAAGTGGAATATATAGAGCTATGCAAGACAGTACGAAAAAGTATCAGTGAAGACGTAAGGAAATTCAACTGTGAACTAGTGAAGAAAGCAATTGAAAACCACCAAAGCCTAAAGATAGCAAAGTGAAACCTCAGTAAGGGAAGAAAACAGATTATGGCACTGAGAAAAGAAGATGGTTCTGTAACAAGAAATAGATGCAAAATTTTGACAAGAGTGAAAGATTTCTACTGCAAATTATATGAAAGGGATGATACATGTACTCCAGACATCATGAAAGGTACTAGTACCAGAGTTCTTCCAGTCCTCCCAGCAGAAGTTGCACATGCAATCAAGAACATGAAGTGGGGAAAAGCTCCAGGAGAAGATGGAATTACTGTAGACATCATACAAGAAACAAATGGAGAAATCGAAACAGTACTCGCCCAAGTTTTCACTCGATGCCTAAATGAAGGGAAGTTTCCTGAGGATTGGAACAACGCTACAATGATCCTGCTACATAAAAAAAGGTGATATTGAGGATCTCAGGAACTGCAGACCTATCAGCCTCCTATCAGTGGTTTATAAAATCTTCACTGAAGTTCTTTCACACTGCTTGAAGGCAACACTGGACATGGCTCAACCGAGAGAACAAGCTGGATTTAGGAGTGGCTACAGCACTATAGATCATATCCACGTACTAAGAGAACTAATTGAAAGAGCGAGGGAGTATGAACTTCCATTGTGCATGGCTTTTATCGATTATGAAAAGGCCTTTGATTCGGTAAAACCATCAGCAGTTACAATGGCTCTGAAATCCTGCGGTATTGAAGATGCATACATTAATATCATTAATAACATCTATGAAAATGCAAGTGCAAAGATCCAGCTGTTTGAAAATACAACACACATAAAAATTGGAAAGGGGTGAGACAAGGTGACACCATATCTCCCAAGCTCTTCAATGCCACATTAGAAAATGTCTTTCAATCACTGAACTGGGAAAACAAAGGGGTAAAGATTAATGGAGATTATCTAACTCACCTTTGTTTTGCTGATGACGTAGTCATTTTTGTAACTACCCCCGAGCTGCAGAGTATGATCCAGGAACTTGCTGACAAGAGTAAAGAAGTGGGATTAAAAATGAACTTTCAGAAGACAAAAGTGATGTTCAATGCTTTTACAAGAAATTAAGATTTTTCGATTGATGGAGAAAAGCTGGAGATAACAGACACGTACGTTTATCTTGGACAGCAGATGTCAAGTGAGGGTCACATTGATGAAGAAATTAATCGGCGTACAAAACTTGCCTGGAGAGCTTTTGGAAGAAACAGCATAATTTTCAAGACCAATATGCAATTATGTCTTCAAAGAAAAGTGTTAGATCAATGCATCCTTCCAGTTCTTACGTATGGTGCAGAGACGTGGACCTTAACTAAGAGACATACAAAGGCTGCAGACAACTCAAAGAAGTATGGGGAGGTGCATGCTTGGTGTAACCAGGAGAGATAAGAAGAGGAACTCGTGGATCCGAAAAATGACAAGAGTGGGAGACATCATGATGAGAGTTGAATCCCTGAAATGGCAATGGGCTGGGCATACTGCCAGAAGGACAGACAATTGATGGACAGCCGAAATTCTAGATTGGATTCCAAGGGACAGGAAAAGACCCAGAAGACCACATGGGAGATAGGTGAATGAAATTAGAAAGTATGCGGGAGTAATATGGAGGAGACTGGCACAAGACAGGTTGTTGTGGAAGAGGCTTGGAAAGACCTTCGTCCAGCAGTGGATTGATAATGGTTGACAATGATGATGATGATGATTATGATATATATATACAAATATACACATACTGAGTTAGCTTTGAATTAGGAACACCTACCTAATGTTGGGCCACCTTTCTGTGTAATCATGGCACGCAGATGCCTCGGAACAGATTCTACAAGGTATCGAACATCCTCATGCATAGCTTGACCCATGTACACTGCAGCAGCTCTGTCAGTCCATGTTCATTCTGTGGAGGAGGATCAGCAGTTCTCTTTTCTTCATTCTAGCATATCCCACAAATATTCAACTGGGTTACAGTCAGGGAAGTTTGGGGACAAAGGCAATGCAGCGAATTCGTTGTGATGTTCCTTAAACCACTCAGCAGTCATACATGCCCAATAACGCAATGCATTGTCCTGTTAAAAGATGGCACTGTGGTTCAGGTAAGCTTCCTGCATATATGGATGGAGATGGTTGGCTAACAGGTCCCTGTAGCATCCACCATTCAGTGTTTGTGGAATGATAACCAATGGACCTACAGCTTGCCAGGAGAAAGCTCCCAATACCAGAACACCACCTCCACTGGCCTGTTGAACCCGAACTGTGCAACGAGGGGGTAGGGCTTCATGCTGTTTACACCACATAGAAATCCGGTCATCAGGATGGTGCAGCAGGAAGTGAGACTCATCACTCAAGGCGACCTTCTTTTATCTGTTGAGGGTCCATTGTCTACGTTCCTTGGGCCACGCAAAGTGTTGTTTGCAATGATTGGGTATCATCATAGATACCCCTGTTGAAAATCCTCCAAATACGTGGCATCAGTCAATAAACAAAGACATCACTCTTTCCACATTTAGGAACGTACAAGCAACCGAAAAATTGTTATTCGGCCACCGCCGGAGAATTGAATCCCGGATATCTCGATATCTAGTCAAGCGCGTTAGCCTGACACCACGGTGGCCAACAATCCACGGCGCTATGTGCGTTTTTCTGTCAGCATCTGACATAAAAACGCACATACGCTATAATTAATATATAGCCAGATTTTTCTGTGTGTTTTTCTGTCACGACAGAAAAATGCACATAGCACCGTGGATTGTTGGCCACAGTGGTGTAAGGCTAATGCGTTCGGCTAGATATCAAGAGATCCGGAATTCAATTCCCCAGCGGCGGCCGAATAACAATTTTTTGGTTGCTGTGCATTGCTAAATGTGGAAAGAGTGATGTCTTTGTTCATAATACCCTTGTTGTTCTCCAACTGCGGGGCCCCAAGCAAAGCAAGGCATGACACATGGGGAAATAAGTCGAACTGCACTGCTGTTGTACTTGTGGATAAACTGGGAGACTGTTGTACATCGTTGCCGAGATACCAGTCAAGACACCCAAAGCTCACCTCTAAGAGCAACAGTGCATGGCTGACTAATGTGAGCTGTTCTGCTGGGTGTCTGTACATGGTTAATCCAGTCCTGATTACACCCTTGATACAGTAGTACAGGAGCAGCCAACAAGTGCAGCTGTTTCTGAAATAATGGCACCTGCCCTCTGGGCCCCAACTATTTGGCTGTGGTCAGGTTGGCTTACGTCACCACATTTCCTCAATACTGACTAACATTTACTGATAACGTACAAAGGATAGATGTGCACAATTTATAGCATCCGCATGTGTTGTTGATATCACTTGGTATTTCATTATCGCTCCGAATATGTGAAACAGGGAGTGTTCCTACTGCACAGCTAAATGTATATGCATATAACAATAATGATAGACAAAGGAAATATTGAAGGGGAGGGAGATGATTAGGCAAGACATTTTTGTAGTGTCTAACTTATGTAGTGTACCCAAGGATGGAAAACTTTCACACACGCTCGCAAAAAACACAAAAATACTGGCTGTTCTCCACAATACTGACAGAAATGTCACCACATAAAATGCCATATTACCATGAAATGGCTAGAAATACTTCTTTTTGTTTAGAGATACAAAATTTTAAAAATATCAAATGAATTGCAAAAAAAGGGGGGTTTAACTTTTTATGATAATTAACACAGCAATCGGACATCGTCAAATTAACTGTAATTACTGTTTCACATGTGAATTAAATCACATCAGAAAACTTTAAAATTTGGGGTATCTTTTTATGCTAGTAAACACGAATTTCATGAAAACCAGATGATTCTGAGATTCTGACAACAAATCAGGAGTTTCTGGGGTAAAACAGGTTTGGCAGATAGGTATATAATATGAATACATAAATCAGAAGGCTGGCAATGGTGACAAGACTGGAATTCATACATGGAATGTTCCACTCCAACACAAGTTCTGATGCTCACAAAGCCTAGCTACTAGATTTCAACTGCAGGGAAACATGGCAAATTTACACATGTTTACACCCATAACAGAGTAAACAGATAAAACCTAAGTACCTGTTTTGAAAACATGTGGGCTTTTTAAGCCTTTTTAAGGGCCTTAGAAATGTAAATTCAAAATAAGAAGTTCTTAAGGATTTGTAAGTACTGCATGATCCCTGACAGGGCAGCAAGAGGTGGATGCAATTTAGCCTGTGTTTGACACTTGTTTTATGTTTTTTTATGGTGAGGTATGTCCTTTTCAAACATAGTGTTTTATGTGAATGGAAACAAGTACAACTTTCTGTTTTTCCAGTTGCAGGCTCACTGACTACGCTTTGAGCAGGGCCAAAAAAGAAATCCACATTTTGCCCTTCCTAGCACGAGATGCAAATTGGCTATAAGCCGTTTTTTTTTTATTTATTTATTTATTTTTTTTTAGGGTGGACATTGTTGTTAAAAAAAGGAGGGACTCGAGGGATTCTACTCGAATTATTTCATTTCCAAAGTTCGCTATCACGAAGTTAGTTATTTTCAAGTTAATTATAGCTATGCAGTTGCTGTCAATCTCTGATAAGTCTGTAGCTCACCCGACTACAAATGACAAGGAGCTGCAGTGGGACGTTAGTCTAGCACATTTTTCACAGTTCTTTTCATTTTGTAGACACGTGTAGTGAATGCTGTCTCATTTGCCACTAGGAGGTTCCACCTGTTGAGTGTGGGTGAATGTTTCTAAATGTTAACATCTTTTCCTATTTTCCAAACAAGTGAATTTCTGCTTTAAAAAGGCTTTTAAACCTTCATTCTTAAAAAACTGTTTCAATTTAAAAATGTTTTACCTACCTATTAGTCTTGCAAGACTTAATAACTAAAATTTTTTCGAAAAACAGCAAGATACCATATTGTGAAAAACAAAATAATAATAATACAGAAACAAGAAAACAAATACAGTGAGTATTTTAATCAGCCCATGGAAAATGTTTCATGTCATACTTCAGAGGAATATTAAGATGAAGCATGGAAAAATCCAAAGTAATAAGAGATTGCAGTCTTCTAATCTTTGGGCTCTCTTTAATAAAATTATATCATTAGATCCATTGAAATTGTATAGTTCAATTCTTTAGCTATAACAACATTACTTTCATTACTGTCTACTACTTCAGTAATCCATATTCTTTTTCCTAATTTAATAAACTTCTGTTTAACAAAACACTGAAATTCATTCTATAAATATGTTAGTATTTATTTTGAATTATTAGCACTCAACTGCACATATATGATAGCTAGAATGCACAAATTACTAGCAATGCAAAACCAAATCAACTTACATCACAGCTGAGGAAGTCCTGCTTATCCAAAACAACATTAAGGTATGACAGACAACGAAGACTCTCAGACAATACAACAGGAGTTTTCAGTAATGACTCCAGCAAACTTGAAATGTAAGGCTAAAAATACAAGCACATCACAAAACTAGGTATCATAATAATTACGTTTACATAATGTTTTTCTACAGAAGCAATAAGCTTTATATCAAAATTAAGACTCTGAGAAGGAAATGTTCACTATAGTTTCTGAAAATGATGAAAATCTTGATTCAAAATGTCAAGGCAATTATTATTCAGATTTTGAGATAATCTTGCATTTTTGTTTTCAAACATTTATGGTGTTAATTCTTGGAGTCCTGAGTCATTCAGTTTCTAATAAGTTGGGTTCAATCATCTGTCCAAAATGTTGAGAAACTCTTTCAAATAACTGAACTCCAATTTGTGTTATCCAATGGGAAAATCTAAATTTCAAAAGGAAAAAATTGAAAATTGAGATATTTCCACCAAATAACATAAGTTGCAGTTTATAATAACACAAGTTGCAGGAAGGATGACTGAACCAAAATTTATTAGAAGCAGAAGAAACTGGAATCCAAGAATGCCAAATTATTCTCAATGTGAGATAGAACTTTTACTCAAGATAAAAAATTGTTACACTTTGTAAACACAATACAATATGGGATTTTTTGAAACAAGTGTATCAAGTCCTTCTTTCTGCTAAATTTCTGAGCATAAAACTGTTAGAACACATATAAAAAGTTGAGCAATCACAAAAGCTTTTGTTGCCCCATCAACAACAATAACTTATTAAATAGTTATAACACCATTAAAAACTGCAGTATGGCAATGAAACCTGGGTACCACAGAAGAAACATGGGAGTCATTTGTGTGCTGGAGAAATGTGTTACTTACGGAGGTTTGTGCATAGGCCTTCTGATTATTGGGGGGGGGGCTGCACAGATATATCTTCCCTTACCTTCCCAACTCTTTTGTTCTTCTCACTATAAAACAATGTATTATTTTTACTTGAGAGCTCCCCTTTCTCCCACTCTGTCAATTCATCCACCTTTAGATACTTCATAATGCAATAACCAGAATTGATGTCAGCTGTACTGTGACAGTAGAGCCTGTGTACGAGTGAATGGTGTTTTATCAAAACGGGTTTCTATTGGTGCAGGAGTCAGGCAAGGTTGTGTAATGTCTCCATGACCGTTTAATATATTTATGGATGCGTGCATGCGTGATGCCAAAATAGATAATACTGGTTTATGTGTTGGTGATATTCGTGTGTGCAGATTGCTGTATGCTGATGACACTGTCCTGCTGGCAGAGAGCAAAAGTGAGTTGCAGAGTATGTTGTCCTGGATGTACAAAGTTTGCATGTAATTCAAACTGAGTATAAATAAGGGAAAAACCAAAGTTATGGTTTTTGAGAGAGAAACTGGTAGCACTGAATGCAATGTAAGTGTAAATGGCACAGTGATTGGCCAGATGAGTGAGTTTGTGTATTTAGGAAGCATGTTCGACAGAGAGAACAAATTGGATGGTGAAATTAGTAGGGGTGTGAATTCTTCATTGAAAGTCATGGCTGCTCTGGGAGGTTTTCACAGGAATGATGGGTTCTCAAAGTCGCGCACGGCTGTGTACGAGAGTGTAGTTGTTCCTACTCTAATGTATAGCAGTGAAACCTAGATACTGCAGAAGAAACATAGGAGTTGTTTGTGTGCTGGAGAAATGCGTTACTTACTAGGGGTTTGTGACAAGACACGTTCTGATTGTGTGAGGAACGAAGATGTGTTGCAGTTGTGTGATGTGAAGCAAAATGTCGTTAGCAAGATAGAAACAAATATGCTTCGGTGGTTTGGCCATGTTGAAAGAACGAGTGATGAGATGCTTACTAAGAAAATCTTTTTAGCCCAAGTGGCAGGAAGGAAAGGCAGAGGAAAGCTAAGGAAGTCATGGGAGGATCAGATTCAGGAGTGTCTGGATGAGACACAAATTATGAGTATGAAGTACAGAAGAGCTTGTGTACGGCATGTAATGAATGTCAGTGAAGCCCGAGTTGTATGTCAAGATCGCTGTAAATGGAGAAATTTGATACGGCAACAGTAAGTAAAATCTATCTGGTAGTTTGTATTTCTTTTTGGAGCTAACCTCTGAATCTCAGAGAACAGCTTAGTGATATGTATGCATGTATGTATGTATTGTACAAGTAATTAGGGGTAAAATCATTACCTTGAACTCTTTCAAAGGTGAGTGTCAACAAAGTATTTATTCAGTTAAAGTACATTTTTTTACCTATACTTTAATGGCATTTCATATGTAGGCCTAGTTTATAGAATAAAATCTTGTTCTACACAACCTTGATTTAGAAGCAGGAACACAATATGTCTATAGTTTCCATTTAACCCCAAGACATAATTGAAGCTTGTTTCTTGGGGTTGTCTTGTACATCTATACTCCTCTTCAACATGTAGTAGTTGGAGAATTAATTTACATTCAGAATCTTATCACCAAACAATGGTTGCATGAAAGAACGGCTTAAAACATTAGCACCAAATGCACGATCTCATCTTTCTAAGGTAAAATAAGGACTTGAGAAGAGGGTCAGTGCCGAGTAATCACTGTGGCTTGCCACCCCACCCACTGGGACAAGTCCACTTGCGATTTGTGGGGGAGGGGGTTACCAGTGGGGTTTGTTTAGTTCAAGTTGGTTAACGACTTGGCTTGGACCTTGGCTTCATTCTCACACGCGAATATTTTTGGAGAATACAAAACCGATAGGCTTACTGTATTTAGTACAATAATAAGAAATTCTCAAGGGTTTATTTGATTTGTAAAAAATACTCTCAATGTTTCACTTGATTTGTAAATTTTTTTCCACGTCAATGTAGCCTGCCCCTTGGTTCCCCATTTGGCAAAATATTGGGGGGGGGCGCGTCCTCGAATCCCCATTGGCCGTAACACCCATGGTTTGTGGCACGACATGTTCTGATCGTGGGAGGAATGAAGATGTGTTGCAGTTACACAATGTAATGTGAAACAAAATGTTCTTAGCAAGGTGGAGACTAATATTCTTTGGTGGTTTGGGCATGTTGAAAGAATGAGTGATGAGATGTTTACTAAAAAATTTATTTTAGCCCAAATGGCAGGAAGGAAAGGCCTGAAGGCCAAGGAAGTCATGGGAGGATCAGATTCAGGCGTGTCTGCATGACAAGGCTCGTACTCTTCCAAGCAAAATAAATTCAAGTACTTTTCAAGGACTTTTTAAACCTGAATTATCATATGTGTGTACTGTCGGTCAGCCAGTAGGTAGGTAGGTATTTTAGTAAGTTCAAATCATTAATCTTAGCTGGGGCAGACACACCTTCAATGACCTGCCTATTATCCTTACCTCCAGTCGGTTTATTTTATGAACTTCAAATTGCCCCCTCTGTTTTGGTGTTTTTTGAAATCATTTTCTTTTGTGGAATATTTTGAAAGGGTACACTATTTTCATATTCATCTACTGGTATGACACTTATTGTTTGCTTTAACTTTTTATTTTTGATGCATGACTTTGATGCATTGTTTGATGCAGCCAGGAGGCGAAGGGTTCATGCATGAAGCGCAAGGAATTCTTGGAAGTCCCACCCTCTGGCAAGAACACGTTCCTAACCCCAGTAAACAGAAGCGCATCACAATTTGCGAACACATCATTCCGCTTACTTTACTCACATGGCTGTTTTACTCTGTAGTGATATCATAGCCAAGGCACCAGCTGTCCACACACTCCCCTGGGTTGAAAGCAAGTTCTGCGCTATTCAATCAGCTTGGTGTTCCTATCAGAACTACACAGTAACCTTCTATGCATCTTTTTAGCACAAACAATTATTTAACACATGCTCTTTCATATCATTACTTTAAAAAAAAAAATCCAAGCACTATTTACTGAGCCTTAAACTTTTTCAAGTACTTTCAAGGACTTGAAAATTAACTTTTTATTCAAGGACTTTTCAAGGTTTTCAAGGAGTGTATGAACCATGCATGAGAAAAAGATTATGAGTATGAAGTATAGAAGGTCTTGTGTACATAGTGTGATGAAGCCCAAGTTGTGTGTCAAGATCACTCGCTGTAAATGGAGAAGTTTGATATGGCAACAGTAAGTAAATAATCAGTTAGAAATCAAGGTTTCGAAAAATGGACTGCAAATACACCAAGAATATTTACAACACAGGCGTGCCGATTTCTGTTTAATTGGCGTAAGAGTACAAATTAAAAAAAACTAGAACTTTGAAAGCTAGCGTTTTTTTTATTTGTACTCTTACGCAAATTAAACGGAAATCGGCATGCTCGTGTTGTAAATCAGTTAGAAATTTATCTGGTAGTTTGCATTTCTTTGTGGAGCTAACCTCTGAATCTCAGAGAGCAGCTTAGTGATATGCATGTCTGTAAGTACTACAGTCTCACTAATACATATTTATAACAGAAGGATTTTCACTCTGGGCGAATTTTAAAATAATATACAGTCATCACAAGTACCACCGCTGTTGTTGTTGTTGTTTTTTTCGTTGTTGTTCATTGTTTTGTTTGTTTTCATAAAGCACAAAAATAGGAACTGATACACATTTCAATTCCCATACATGTGGTAATTCACATAGAAATTCTCAAGTTTTCTAAGGTGAACAGAGGCAACATTGATGAAAAAACCATGAGGAATAACCACTCACCATAAAGATCATGGTAACCTCCAATGGACCAAACACTTCCAACACGTCAATTCATCGTGATGTAACTGGGCTTCCACAGGTTTACAGACCTCTTGCTTACGCTTCTTATTTTCAGGTGTGAAACATCGTTTTTTTCCTTTGCCTTATAGTATGTTACTATAATGCTTGTCAATTCGATAAAAATCATACATACAACTCATTCATACAATTCAAGTAAAAACTATGTACATAAACCTTACATTCACAGGTGATTAAACCTTAGTCAACTCTAATTATAGAACTCCTCCTTCTGTTTCACAACCTCCGCTACTCCCACTGCAATTGTCACACCCATTCAGCCCCGCACATCCAATCCTCTAGTACTTTCGACAGATCCCTGTCATCTTCAGGAGGCAGGTGTGTCTCATCCGCCCACCGCAGCTCAAGTGAGCAGAGCCATCGAGGCCTGGGCTCCAGTCGCTATCTCTGAATCGTTGTGTCTCTGGCGCCATCTATTGTCCCTGCTGCTCTTTTTTCTCTCTTTCTTTTTACGCTGCTGTTCAATTTTTATTAGGGCTTTCCATTGTTCGTTTAAGTTATTTGGCTCATTAATGTTGCATAATCTTGATCTGTTTTTTTCAATTAACACTGATTCTGCAATTCTTAACTGCTTTTCGTTTTTACAGCTCTTAATAATTTTAATATCTTCAAACCTTGGACATTTTTTATTTTCCATACAGTATTGGGTCAATGCTGTCTTAGCCTCTTTTTTATTCCAATTATTAATATGCTGATTCAATCTATACTTTAATTTATTCTTGGTGCTGCCTATATATGACACAGGTGGTTGCTGGTTTATTGGGATTTCATAAATTCCTGCTCTATCTAATTGGCTAATTTTTTCATTTTTAATCACTAAATTTTTTACAGTAAGTACCTAAAAAGAAAGAGAGAAAAAAGAGCAGCAGGGACAATAGATGGCGCCAGAGACAACGATTCAGAGATAGCGACTGGAGCCCAGGCCTCGATGGCTCTGCTCACTTGAGCTGCGGTGGGCGGATGAGACACACCTGCCTCCTGAAGATGACAGGGATCTGTCGAAAGTACTAGAGGATTGGATGTGCGGGGCTGAATGGGTGTGACAATTGCAGTGGGAGTAGCGGAGGTTGTGAAACAGAAGGAGGAGTTCCATAATTAGAGTTGACTAAGGTTTAATCACCTGTGAATGTAAGGTTTATGTACATAGTTTTTACTTGAATTGTATGAATGAGTTGTATGTATGATTTTTATCGAATTGACAAGCATTATAGTAACATACTATAAGGCAAAGGAAAAAAACGATGTTTCACACCCGAAAATAAGAAGCGTAAGCAAGAGGTCTGTAAACCTGTGGAAGCCCAGTTACATCACGATGAATTGACGTGTTGGAAGTGTTTGGTCCATTGGAGATTACCATGATCTTTATGGTGAGTGGTTATTCCTCATGGTTTTTTCATTTATGAATTGCACGTAAACTATGCGCACTTTGCAAGAGGTTAATACCTTAAAAGTGCAAATATAATAAGAGGCAACATTGTCAGTAAAAAAATTATGATTACAGGAAAAATCTTAACTTAGTCTGACTTCCATTTTTGAAAGGTGGAATTCTGTCCCTCAACAGAAGATAACCCCCCCCCAAAAAAAAATTTAATTCAGTATAGCATTGATCATAAGAATAACCCAAATGATAATGTAAAATGCGGATTTTTTATTCCACGGAAGAATCATGCCTGCTTCTCAAGCAGAAAAATCAACTGATGATTTCCCATAATTTCATCATGTCAATACTTCTATAATTTCAAACAAAAATTTGCAATACAGTAAATTCCTGTTAGAACGAACTTGATGGGATCGCCTAAAGTCATTCGTTATAACAATATTTTGTAATAACAGGATTTATTTTTTTTAAGGAATTTTAATCTAATAACAAATTTAGAAAATTTAACATTCAATTTTTGCTTAAAAGCTTTCCATTTTCAGATATGCTTATTAAAAACAAAAAGAAATGTGCAAAAAAAAATTTAACAAACCTTAGGTTGTATTATTGTACATACAGTACATATATGCATTTACACCTCCTTCATTTGCACTAATTCTGTAATATATATATCATCATCATTGTCAACCGTTATCAATCCACGGCTGGACAAAGGTCTCTCCACGTTTCTCCTACAACGGTCTGTCTTATGCCTGTCTCCTCCATGTTACTCCCGCATACTTTCGAATTACATCCACCCATCTCCCATGTGGTCTTCTTTTGGGTCTTTTCCCGTACCTTGGAATCCAATTAAAAAACTTTCAGAAGACAAAAGTGATGTACAATGCTTTTACAAGAAATGAAGATTTATCGATTGATGGAGAAAAGCTGGAGAAAACAGATACCTACATTTATCTTGGGCAGCAGATATCAATTCAAGTGAGGGTCACATTGATGAAGAAATTAATCGCCATATATAACTTGCCTGGAGAGCTTTTGGAAGAAACAGCATAATTTTCAAGACCAATATGCCATTATGTCTTAAAAGAAAAGTATTTGATCAATGCATCTTTCCAGTGCTTATGCATGGGGCTGAGATGTGGACCTTAACTAAAAGAGACATACAAAGGCTGCAGACAACTCAAAGAAGCATGGAGAGGTGCATGCTTGATATAACCAGGAGAGAGAAGAAGAGGAACTCGTGGATCCGAAAAATGACAAGAGTGGAAGACATCATGATCAGAGTAAAATCCCTGAAATGGCAATGGGCTGGACATACTGCCAGAAGGACAGACCATCGATGGACAGCTGAAATTTTAGATTGGAGTACATATATACAGGGCTTGAAAAATACCATGCCCGATATGCCAGGAGAATGTGAATTATCGGCTTGGGCAGGTAAGAAAATTATCTAGTTGCCCAGACCGGGCAACTAAATTTTAAAATAAAAAAGTTTGGAATACAATTTCCTACTAAAAGAAAAAAAAAAAAAGTCGTACCATGTCATGTTTCATTTCACTGCTAATCACTGGATGTTGCATTATCGTTACGGAGTGCCAAGGACAGAAGAATATCACTTCTTTAATTATTTTATGCTCAAGGTCCAGAAATTGGAACCATTTGTAGTTTTGCGCCAAATGTTGTTTACAATTAGCGATGAGATGTATGCCTCTGATCATGGAACTAGCCTCCAGTGTTTAGTGACAAAGGGTGGAAACTATGAAGAAAGGAACATGGCAAAAATCACTACATTTCTCAAACACCAATTTCATCATACCATTTCTTACCAATTTCAGCACCATCATCTTAAAATTTGAGATGCCCACTTTTGTGTGTTGAACATTTTGAATGCATAGACCCTTAAAACGGAAATGCAAAACGTAAAAAAAAGTTCATATTTTTTTAACTTACAAAAATTGAGGGTCCCGATTTATCTTAAAATACAAATTTTCCTGGGCATCTAGCTTTCGCTACCTGGGCAGGTAAATAATTTCTGCACATGGCCGGGCATGTAATTTTTCAATTTTTCAGATACTTTTCAAGCCCTGATATATATATATATATATATATTGTGTGCAGATCCTTTAGTGGTTATAGAAATCGGAGAAAGTTTTGCAGGGAATGCATCCTTAGAAAAATGTCCTCAGAGACATTTTTCTGATAAGAAAAGGAATGACGCACTTTTTCGAAGCATGAAAGTGCCTCCGATGCATTGATATGAATGAAGTGGTGACATCTTCGTTGCCATTGCTTTCCTGATCAGCTCTGTCATTTCATTTATCCATAATTGTCTGAATGATATCGGCATCGGATAGTTCATAGGAAGTAAGCAAACAATCATCTACTGACAAAAAATCTTCAAGTTTTACATCATTAGGGATGCAAGTCTAATTACCAGGATGCAGAAATCTGAGCTGAATTTTTTTGCAGAGACCACCTTCCTTCTGAAATGGGAAAAATGTGTTTGTTGAAAGAATAGTTGCAAAAAGGCATGTGTCGTGAGCTGGCTAGGAGGGTATATAAGATGTGCTGTAGGCATTCTGAAAACATATCACTTGTTGCGGTCATAGATAAAAGGAGTGATTTACCAGATTTGCAAAAAAGGATGATTATCAGCTTTTAGGCCAAGGGTGGCAGTATTTCTGTAACAGAGCAATTTGTGAACTGTTCACATGCTGCTGTGGTTAAAGTGTATCGTGAATGGAGAAATGGCGCCATTGCGAATAAGCAACATGGAAACTGCGAAGCACCACGTGCCATTGATGTGAGAGGTGAACGTCGGCTGCGAAGGTGCATGAGGGCCAATCGACATGCTGTAGCTGAGCAACTCACTGACCAAATTAACCAGGGAGCTACCAGAAGTGTGTCTAAAACAACAGTTCAGCAAACCCTGCTGTATATAGGGCTCCAATGCAGACAGATGGTCACTGCACCCATGCTAATGAAGGTGCATCGGCAGAAAATGCTTACATTTGCACGGCAGTATCAGAATTGGACCTCCGCTGATTGGAAAGGATTGCCTTCTCCGATGAGTCACGTTTTCTGCTTCATCGAACGGATGGACGTTGCCGTACAAGGCAAGAAACATCGGAGAACGAACACTCTTCAACCATTGCTTGAAGAACACAAGCTGGGAGTGTCATGGTCTGGGGAATGTTTCTGTGGCATTCCCTGGGCCCACTCATACCTGTGGAAGGCACTATGAACCGAATCCGTTATGAATCCATCCTTGCAGACCACGTACGCCCATACATGCTGATTGTCTTCCCTGGGGAAAATGGGATCTTCCAGCATGACAATGTGATGTGTCACACAGCTAGAAATGTCTGAGAGTGGTTGGAAGAGCATGATAAAGACTTCAAAGTACTTCGTTGGCCCCCTAATTCCCCAGACTTACACCCAATCGAGCGTCTGTGGGACCACCTCAATCGTGTTGTTCGCTCTATGGATCCTCCACCACACACCTTCGAGCAGCAGTAAGATGCACTGTAAGTCAGCATGGTTCCACATACCTGTGAACACCTTCCAGCACCCTATTGAGTCACTCACAGCCTGTCTAGCTGCTGTTCGCACTGTAAACTGTGGTTACTCTGGATATTAGCTGGTGGTCACAATAATGTGACTCGACAGTGTAATTTCGTTATAATGAAATCAAAAATACATTACTTCAAGGAAATGTTTGCAGGGGACTTGCAACTTGCAATAATACTTCAAGGAAATGTTTGCAGGGAACTTGCAATAATTTTGTTACATTGGATTTCATTTTAATGGGACTCCACTGTATTACAGAAAATCCGCACTGGTTGGCATCTATGTATATTCCAGCAAAAATGCATGTATGCCTTTTGTGTAGTTGTGAAGCAAATCCCCAGAAATATTTTTCTGGGGAGTTGCTTCTCATTCATTTCTATTATCAGAAATGCTGGAGATATACTGATCTTCATTTGTACATGGATGAGAAATGGTTGCTGGCACAACGATCAAGTCAGATTGCTTCAACTAATACATATTCAGAAAGCTGTTCGAATTGCTAAGCTACGAGAGGATCCTGAAAAGTTCTCAGCCTAACCCACTTCCTGTAATTGTGGCATTATTTTGTCACTGCAGTTCGAAAGAGTGTGCTCTTGTATTGTAAAGTGCCAATTTTCAGACTAATAGCCCTTTTTTTGCAGATGTTTGATGTCCTGAACTGAATAAAGTCAATGTAAAGTGTTGAATTTTCAGATGTGGAACTCTGGGTTCTCATGAAATTTGTTCCTGCAGAAGAAAACTGCAAAGGATATTTATGAGTGTATGATGCAAACATTAAGTGACGAGTGCACTTCATGTGCCACTGTGAAGAAATGGTATGCCAACCTTCAGCGTGGAGACTGAAACCGAAGATGCAGTGAGGCCTTTTTTTTTTTTTTTTTTTTTTTTTTTGATTGGAGGTTTAACGACCACCGTGAGCAACTCAATGGGCTATAAGCAGTCGCCCGTCCCTAATTTAGGGTCACTGGTTCCAGGGAAGGGAGAGAGCCAGTACCGTAAGACAAACACAACATCCATGCCTGACCGGGATTCGAACCCGGACCCCTTACGGACGAATGATCAGAGGCCAGATTCTTAGACCACTGCGCCACCGGGGCGGCGCAGTGAGGCCTTCAACAGTGACAACACCCGAAATTGTTGATTGTGTTCATGACTAGGTAGGCAAATCTCAGCCAAAACAATGGCTGAGACACTGGAGATATCCAGGGAACGTGTTGGGTTCATAATTCGTGAGCACTTGGATACACAGATGTCACTGAAATGGATGCCCAAATGTTTGAATGCCAATGAGAAATGAACATTACTGGACACTTCCAAATCAGTTTTGCAGCATTATGAGCAATCTGGTGATAATTTTTTGCAGCGACTTGCCACTGTTGATGAAAAGTGGTTACATCACTATGATCCAGAGATGAAACAAGTCCCTACAGTGGCATCACTTGGGTTCTCCACTGCAACAGAAATTCAAGACCCAAAGGTTTGCAGAAAAGGTAATGGCAATGGTTTTTTGGGGGCATTCGGAAGGTGTTTTACTGACTGACTATCTCCCTAAGGGCCAAACAATAAATGCTGAATACTATCTTTCTGTGCCAATTAAAGGAGGCATTGAAAGAAAAATGGCAAGTAAAACTGTGGAAAGGTGTTCTCTTTTAGCAGGACAATGTGCAGGCTCATAAAGCTGGCAAGGCAATGGATGTTTTGAGGGATCTGGGGTTTAAGTGCATACACCATCCACCCTACTCACCAGACCTTGCTCCATCGGACTATTTCCTGTTCCCAAATCCTAAAAAAAGTTTGAAAGGGAAGCTTTTTCGAATGATTTGGAGGGGATATCAGCAGCAGAGCAGTATCTGAGTGGACTTCAGAATGTTTTTATTTTTTTTTGGAAGGGTTAAAGAAACTCCAGAATGCTGTGCCAAGTGTGGTGAACTTTAGGGTGAATATGTGGAATAGTCTGTAAGTTTCATGACTCTAGCCCATTTCCTTTTTGTTGAGGCCAAGAACTTATCAACATCCTCTCGTACATCTGCTTAGTTTCACCTGCTTGGAACTTCATTGTCCTGGGTGGCATTAGCATAATCAAATGCAAATTGGGAGAGGAGGGTTTGATTCCTGTTCCACGACGATGTAATTTTAAAATTTTCTGAAGGATGACTATACAGGATACAGTAAAATGTATGGCATCGATATGTCCACAATAATGATAAAATTGTCTTCAAGATATCAAGTCAGTGGTCTTTCAATTATTCTTGTTACCTTGGTTATCTCACTCATTAGGTATGTTGAGATTTTTTGTCAGCAAAGTATTTTCCTAAAAATCTCACCACATCATCCTACTAAAGCTAGACCTAGTGTTTTCCCTGGGCCATTTTAGCGGGGCGCAGCACCCTGCCCGTTTTTGGCATGTCAAAATCTGCCCTGCCCCGTTTTTTGGACGGTAAAAGGCCGGCCGCCCTCCCTTAATTTTTACCCTGCCCTTAGTCTCGTATTGCGCCTTCCTTTCCACGCCCACGATCACAGCAGCAGTCACAAACTTACCCCTGTTATTACCTGCCATTGATGTTACCCGCAAACCTTGCGGCTAACGAGATCACGTGGAAATTGCCGACACAGTGGTATAAAAGGAGGAACATTTCCATAACTGTCTTTTCTTTGGTGTCTGACTTGGAACTCCCGGCTGTGGTTTTGTTGTTTTTTGGCGGGGGGTTTTCTCAACTCCGCACCAATTTATTTGCTCGTTACCGAACATTGCATGCAATGCCTACAACGAAAAGAAAGCTTAAGGAGAAAGAGAGGGAAAAAGTAAAAGCAAGCTTCAAATGTCAGAAGATCTACAACATGTTCAGTTTGCAGAACAAGGTAAGCTCTATTTGAGTTTTTTTAATTATTTTATAGTGTAAAGTATATACTGTGAATGCACTGCAAGATTGAATGTAACTCGTCGTTACATTTAATCTTTCTTTTTTTAATGCCCAAAAAAACCGTCCTATTTCGTGTAATGTCGTATATTTTCATTTCGTGAAAGATTTTATAATTTTTGTAAAACTTTTAAAAGTGCTTATTGTTAATTTTAAGTAATGTGATGCCTACCTACCAGTTTTTATGATTTACCCGAAAAATTTACGGAAATGTGATTGGTTTTACGCGCAAAATGCTAATTTTACGGATTTGGCGATTCTCCGAGATTTTTTTTTTCTAATGATTTTGCACCCACTATTAAAACTTTTTTTATTTAACTTAATTCATTCAAAGTTAAGCAAGTTACGAATAACTTTTCAGTTACACATGTTTATACGGGAACATTTGCCGCAGTTTCCCACGTGTTACGTTTATTGTTTCGCGTTGTTTCAGACACTAAAACTTGTGCCGCACCAACCAGCTGGTCTTGTTTAACCTTGGGCTTGGCACGCTCTCTTTCTCTCTCTCTCGCTATGTATCCCGCCTCTCCTTTTTAGATAACGCACTGTTCGTCTCCCAGGTCTTAACTTCTCAATAGACCAGCATGGAGCACGTGTCTTTATTAGTCCCAGTTCGAAATGCTATCTCAAAACGTAGTTATCGTAGGAAAAAAATTCCAACGGATTTTAAATCTGTGGAATTTTTAAGCCCAGATCAATACCCAACATGACAAAATTAAGTAAAAGCTGCCCATTTTGTGAAATTAAAAATGCATTGGGGCATGGTTTTGTAACTTCTTTTCTGGCAATAAATTTGGCCTAAAGAAAAATGAGGTATAATAGGATGTTAAAAAAAAAAAAGTAAGTCCAATGTTCATTCGAGCCAGTTTTTCTCCAGCAATGATTTATTTTGCTGGTCCGTTAGTCAGAAAGTTTTCTATGCTTTTTTTTTTTTTTTTTTTTTTGCTGGTCCGTTAGTCAGTAAGTTTTCTACGCTTTGTTGGTCACTTGACAATGTGCATAAAAATGTCTTGGCTTGATTCAACGAAATTCATATGTTGGGGTACTATTTTTTTGCAAATTGCATCTCTTTAAGCTGTTACTGTTTTACTTTAGCAGTTTTACTCGCATTTTTTTAAGTGAATAAATTCAGTGTTAGTGATTCATTATGAGCAGAAATATAAAAAGTGGGGAAAGTACTATCAAACATTCCGTAATGCGTATTCTGCGGAATTCCCATGTATTGCAGAAAATGAAAAATATGCACAATTTTGTTAACGATGTAATTTTAGCGTTTCGCGTTGTGGAAGGAATGATATCAGTAATCGTATTTCTAGTGCCAAACATACATCTAACGTTGACTGCGTGGAAAAAAAAAATACGAAATTAACTTCTTTTGTTAAAAGTTGTAATGAACTGGATGTAATTCATGCAAAATGTTTGTTGACTTCGTTTTCAGTTGAGCATAATTTACCAATTAGTGTCCCTTAGTCACTCATTTATTTCATTTTTTTTTATTTAACTGTCTCATCATCAGTCTCCCCGTAAGATAAACCCAAAGACCTTGGATAAACCTAGCATGAAAATGGTTCATTTTTGAAAACATATTACACTGCCGGACAATTGCTAAGGATGGATGACAATAGCAACGATAGCAACCATAAAATGGAAGGCAGGAAAATGTGGAAATTAGCATAAGTGCGGGATACAGTAAGACATGTTGTGCGTATGCAAATTTTGGATTGCCGAACTTGTTCTTTTTTTTTTTTTTTTTTTTTTTTTGATTGGAGGTTTAACGACCACCGTGAGCAACTCAATGGGCTATAAGCAGTCGCCCGTCCTTAATTTAGGGTCACTGGTTCCAGGGAAGGGAGAGAACCAGTGCCGTAAGACAAACACAACATCCATGCCTGACCGGGATTCGAACCCGGACCCCTTACGGACGAATGATCAGAGGCCAACGCCTTAGACCACTGCGCCACCGGGGCGGCCCGAACTTGTTCGTGACGTCATAGCGCTGATAAGAGACATAAAGGATTTGACGCGTATTGACCGTTGTTGATCAAACGCAAAGTTGAAAGGGAAAGAATCAATTGACGAACTTGCAATTTTCGGTATGTCTTCCCGACATCACCTAGATGATTTTACGCGTGGCCGTATTATTGGCAAGATTGAAGAAGGGCGAAAAATAACAGATGTTGCCCGGGAGTTCGACGTCAGCCACAGTGTTGTTTCAAGGCTTTGGAAATCATTTCAAACAAATGGAGAGGGTAGCAAACGTCACGGGGGAGGTCGTGTTCACAGTACGACACCTGCAGAAGATTGGTACATAGTGCTATCAACAAAAAGACACTGGCGCAGCACAGCTAGTGAGGTACCAAATCAGTTTATGGCTGCTACTGGCAAGCGGATCTCCCGAAAAACTGTCGCCAGACGTTTGCATGAAGGAGGACTATATGCCCGCCGTCCTGTTGTGTGCATCCCATTGTCCAGACGTCACCGTACCGCCCGTTTGCAATGGTGCCATCAACATCGCAATTGGACTCATAACGACTGGTCTGCTGTCCTCTTCTCAGATGAGAGTAGATACAGTCTATCGTCTGATTGTCAACGACAACTGATCTGGCGTGATAGTGGTACTGCATATTGTCCAGCAAACATACAGGAAAGGGACCGGTATCCCACATGTAGTGTCATGGTATGGGCTGGCATCATGATCAATGGCCGTACGTCCCTCTATGTGCTTCCAACTGGGACTATGACTAGCCAACGATACATTAATGATGTTCTGCTACCTCATGTTCGCATGTTCCGTGGTGCTGTTGGTGATAGATTCATTTTCATGGACGACAACGCAACATGTCATCAAACAGTCGCTGTGCAGGAGTGTCTTGAGAGCGAGGATATTCAACGCCTCATATGGCCAGCACGTTCTCCAGATCTGAATCCCATTGAAAATGTGTGGGATGCTTTGGGGAGGAGTCTTGCTGGTCGCCAATGCCCTCCAATAAACAAGGACACCCTCATCCGTGCACTGACAGAGGAATGGGATAAATTACCCCAACAGCTGCTTGATAATGTTGTGCAAAGCATGACACGACGTGTGGAATCTTGCATCGCCCTCCATGGTGGCCATATCCCGTATTGACATCTTACGCCGGAACGCCTGTGGACGGTAATTGCATTTTTTTCGCGTTTACGTATTCTGCACAAAATGGCCTGTTTGTCCCTTGAACACGTTCCAAAGCCTTCTGGATTTCATAGCACAATAAATTGTCTTTCTTGTAATGTCCTGGCATTCTGACATTATTTTATTTCACTTGGCATCCAACCACACTTACTTTTTTATGCGCTATATAGCCGTTTATGATCTGTCCTTATCAATTGTCCAGCAGTGTAGTTTGTTCCGTGACGACGTGGGTGGAACATTCTTCCCTTTCGATGCAAAGTTCCATAAAAATAAATTTTTATCTCTTTACAGATCATAATAGCATAGTAATGAGAAATTCTGTTTATTTTAATCGAAATAAACGTGCCGATAAATTCAAACATCTGTAGTCATATCAATTAAAAGTTGATACTTGATTTAGGTAAAATTGTTTTTTTAATCGATATGTTTGGTACATTTAATCAATATGCGCAACAAGAATTTTATTGAATATATGTTTTTTTGGGGTTTTTTTTTATGGATTTTGGTTTTTGAAAGTTGGCAGGTATGGATTGATGCAATAAATGTTTAAATTGTTCTCTTCAATAGTTTTCTCCAGCTAGCTTCTCATCGTGGCGTGATTCTAAAGTCCAGTGGGCTAAATCTGTGTAGCAGTGCATTGCTGCGAGTAAAAACGAAAACTCCCAAAGTAAAGTGCGTTTAAAAACGGCCCTAAAGCGTGCAGATGGTTTGGCAGTGAGCCAAGTGTGTTTGTGGCTGTCTCCTGTAAGGAGATGGAGAAAGTTTATTACCTTAACTGGAAGAGCAAGTGTTTCTGGCCCAACGTTTTTGTAAAGAATCGTGGTAATTTCATTGAGGCAAAGAAAAAAGTTCAACAAATTTTTCCATTGAACAGGGCTTAAAATTCAGGGAGGGTTGGGCGGGATTGCCGTTAAAAATTTTAAACTCCCGCCGAAATAAAGTTGTTAGGAGCGAGTCTCCCGCCTTAAAAAATTTTAATAAAAAATAAATAAATCTTGGGTCCATTTTCGGACCACTCATAAAATTCCAGTATTTAAAACGTATCCTTCGTAAAATTAAGTATGTTAGGTAACTTCAGAGTTCCGAAAATTGCAATCAAATACATCGTTCATGTCAGAAATATAGTCAGGGCCGGTTCAACCATTAAGGGAACTAGGCGGGGTTCGGACATTTGGGCACATTCTCTATTAAAGCAATGAAACTGCGCTGCGTAAAAACATAGTGTGCACGAAAAACATATGTGTGGCCCTATAGTAAGAGTTTGATTGAGAAAATGTTCACCATAAGACAAGTGACAATTATATAGTGATAGGTATGCGCTTCCATTCAATACATAATGCTGCCGCTAACTGTTGCTTAGTAGTAGGCCTTGGTTTCAAACTTCTTATGTAAAGCTCTAATTCATCACATAGGTGCTCTATGGGATTAAGATTAGGGCTCTGTGCTGGCCAGTCCACACACGATACAGACTAATTGTCAAACCACGCCATAACAGTCCTTGGTTTATGGCTTGGTACATTATCCTGCTGGTACCAACAAGGCTCGGTTCAACAGTACTGCCACAGAGCATAATTGTCCAGAATATCGAGGTAGACGTGCTGGTTAACAGGTTTGTTGACGATAACCAATGGGCCAGGACCATACCACAAGAAACACCCCCACAAGAGTACACTGCCAGCTCCAAACTTGACGGTAGGAACAGCACACCGGGGTAAATAGTGTTCCCCTGGCTACCGCCATACCCACACACGTCCATCAGACTGATGGATCATGTCTCTGGATTCATCAGTCCATTGATCTACAGTCCACGATAAATGTTCTTTACGCCATGCTTAAATGACGAGTAGCATTCCGAGTGGAGATGAAAGGCTTATGAGCAGCTGTACGAAAACAGTAATCCATGGAATGAAGTTCTCTGCGAATAGTACATGTATATACTGAGGTTCCAGCATTTTTACTCACCTGTACACTGAGGTCTTGTGCAGTACTCTGTCGATTAGCTGTAATGACTCTCCTGAGGCTTCAACGTCCTCTATCACTGATTTTCTTTGGTCTGCCGGTAAGTTTTGCTGCTTCAGGCACACCATGTGTCTTCCACTTATTCAGTACATCAAAAACAGTTGCCTTGGGTATGTTTAAACGCTTCTCGGTTTCTCTTATTATGGACAACCCACTAATATAACACCCAATAATCTTTCCTTTCACCAAGTCAGTTCTCTCCCACTGCGACATTTTCACTCAACCCCACAGTGTGATACGATTGCAGTCAGCTGCTGGCTTGTTTTCATACTGTTTGCAGTTGTACCGCACATCTTAACAACACAGCGAATCTGTTCATTTGCTTTTGAAAGGGTGTCTGATGATGTTTTGCCCTTTATTATTGTTAAACGTTATTTTTTTGTACCCACTGTCTGTATTTTTGTTAAATGTTATCCCTCCCCCCCCCCATAAATAGCTGCAAAGTAGAAAATCTCGATATTTCCCATATCAGAAGAATGGTTGAATCAACCAAGTCCCGATTATGCGAGTGCAAACATCTTGTAGTATTCAGGAAGAGATGGGGTTTTTTTCAGAGCTGAAAGAAAACATGTTAAAAAATAATAAATTAGTTGACCCTCTAATACTAAAAGTTGGACATGACAATGTCAAGTCAAGGTTTATTTCATCTTTTGTGAATGAAATACACTGCAGATTTCCTTCCTCTTCAACTTATTTTGAACTTTGAGTGTGTGGAACCTGAATCTATAAAACAATACAGACAACACAAGTTTTGGTACAGTATTTCAAAAGCCTTGCAGATCAGTTTTGTTCAAAAATTAATGAAGAATATGCAGTTATGGAATATTCACTATTCAGATATAGCTGTGAAGAATGAAGAGTATATATGTAACTTATGTTTGGAGGACTTTGTCATTCCGAACAAATGTCAAACATTGTGACTGACGTATGATATAGTAAATTTTGCCACAAGAAAATAGAGAAAAAATCTGTTAGTTGCAAGTAATTTTACTAATTTATGTTTATTCATTTCCTTTTTTCTCTTAGTCATTCAATCGATTTACAATGAACACTGGTAGTTGCACTAGGTGAAAAAAAAATATCCTAAAAATAGAATTGCTTACACTGAAAAGGCTGCAAATATTACATGCTGCATATCCTGTTATTTTGCTATTGGAAAATATATGTCTTTAAATTAACATTAAATACTTAATCGAATTGTTCATAAAGCTGGAACATGTAACATGTACTAGCATTAATTGACCCATGAAAAGTGTTTCCTCTTCACTCAAACTGTTTTTTTTTTTTTTTTTCATAATTTGCAGAGTGTAAAAGACACCTTCCAGCAAGATGCCCCAGCTGAAATGAGTAACAATGCTAAACAGCAACCTGATGAAGTATATTTTAGCAGCTCCAAAGATGATGAAAACCCAGATGATCCACCTGTAGCTGCTGATATGTTGCTGAAAATCTGTGTACACCTGATCAATGTTTTCAGATTTTCATCAACATTATCCACGTTTTTCTTGAAAGAAAAATAAATAACTCGAAGGGATAATAGTGGTCAGTTCAGGAAAGGGTGACGATTCTTCCCTGGAGTGATTTGCTGTTAAACTTTTCGTAAATTCAGATTTCACCTCCCCTGGGTTCGATTTTTGGATCCAGAGAGAAAGTCAAGAAAAAGTTACAGAAAATTCTATTTTCTCATCGTTGTTGTTTTTTTTTCTCCCTCTTCTCTGCTTAATGTACAAAATGAGTGTTTTTACTTTGTTAAGGGATAGGAGAGTAGCAAAGGGCTACCCTCCCTCCAATTCAGTATTTATCATCGCTCTGGGGCTAGCCTATGGATTTTTGGTTAAGTTCCAAGGTTAAGCATATAAATTGCGTAATAAAGAGTAAGTGATTGCTTTCAAAGTTACTCAGCCCAGCAGGAGGGAAATAACAGTGCACATCAAAAAAAAAAAAAAAAAAAAAAAAAAAAAAGGGGAAGGGATGTAATATTCTGAATGAAGAGTGGTGTAAATAATTTTTTTTCTCTTTCTTTTACCTTTGTTGTGTGAACAAAAGTGTAGCATTTGTATTATTCATTATCTAATCTATGAGTAGGACAATTCAGAAGTTAGTAGGATGTATTATAATTTTATCTTTGAAATTATGAAGTTGGTGAGGTAAGGCTGGGATGGACTTGATAAGTGGGCCTGATAACAAGAATAAATGTAATCCAAATTAGGAAGAAAAAAAAAAGGGAAAAAGAATAATCTTTTGCCGGGGCAAGCAATTTCATAAGTGATGTTTTTTTTGTTGAGTATTAAAAAAAAAAAAAAAGGGAATGCAAGAAAAAGAAAGCTGGTCTATGCTCAAAATAGTTAGTGAAAAAAAAAATGTAGTTTTTTTTGGTATATGATGTATGTATTTATATTTTCTGTAAGTCAAATGCAGTTCCTTTCTTCGTCCAACGGTCATTTTTTTTCCCCAAGCTCATTCCAAGAAAAGGGGAGTGCTGTTTGAAATTGTTAGGAGGTCGCCCACCCAAAAAGTGAGCCGTTATTTACACAAAGAGACATTTTTTCCCTCTCTACAACGCTGTGGTGAAATTCTCAGAACAGAAACACTACTCCCGAGAAATTTCCCAGCTGGGTTCACGTGGGCTGGCAAAGAGGGCTTAATCCTGAAGAGTTATAGTACGAGCTGTCAAGCTCTAAGCGGCATGAAAACAGGCGTGCATAAAAATTTATGTGTTTCCCTCCAGGAAGGCAAAAAAGGGTCATATCAAATTGCACATGTGCCTGGTCGCTGAGAGTTCCTGTGTTTTTGCTTTTTCCCCCACCCTACCTTCCTCTGGTGGTAAGAGGAATGTCACGTGGGCAAGCACGAAACCATTGCGTGGTTTTGACCGGCTGACCAATGGGAGCAAAGCGTCCCTCGTGGATGGCGCTGATTGGCTCTCTGTGTTCTTCTGCGAGGGAGCGTCGTTTTGAGTCTAGAGAAGAAAGCTCTCAAAAAGAGTAGTTGGAGGTGAAAGGAGAAAAGAAAGAATGGAGGTCAATTGGGAGATAGTCATCATCTTAGGCGGTTACCCGCCACCAGCCAGAGAAAAAAAAAGATAAAGACCTCATCCCTGATCCCCGCGAAAGGAATTTTTTTTTTAGCAAACAGCAGCTCTAAAGCGACTCCAGAGTATGAAGGGACCCGGGGCGAAGGGTGCCACCACCACCAGGCAGTTAGGCCTTAAAAAAAAACGGGGTTCGTCTATTTGCCGGGCCGTGAAGAGGTCAACCGACGCTTGAATCTCAACCCCAGGCGAGACTTGGCATCCGATAACTGCAAAGTCCAATAACTCACTCCCATCTATGCAATCCATGATGGTCAATGACGGCTCTGGGAAGGAAGCATCCTAACGTACCAGGTGCACTTCGTCAGTGAGCGCGGTCAAAGATTTCGACCTCCATTCAGATGTCAGCCTAAGACGTGGTGTTCCGACCTATTTGTGAATTTCAACACTGGTTCCCCCTCATCAAGGGGTAAGTTGTATACACTAATTCTATTTTTGGCCCTTTCGTAGAGCCGAAGTCGGCACGACTGTAATCAGATTACCAGTATGCTCTAAAAGAAAAAAAGTACTTTCCGTCTGCATGTCGGAGGTTATCCAGTTAAGATTCATCAGGAAAGAAAGAGGGAACTGTACGTGACATTATCTCACAAATGTAGTAAACATATAAAAAGAAAAAGGAAAAAGTTAAACTCACAAATATGATTGTAAATCGCGATAGTTTACTCGCCTCTTCAAGGCGGGAATTTTCATGTTAAAATGTTAACACTTCAGTTCACCTGTGCATACCTGCCTTAAGAATTTTATTTGGAGTTTTGTTAATAGAGAGAACGATATAAGTAATCTTAATCTACACCTATATATATACCTATATAGATATACACTAATAAATATTGGATCCAGAGTTTTGATATTTGTTCAGAGAAGATACAATTTGTTTGGATAACATGTAAGCCAGCCACAAAGGTAAATTAACGTTCACGCTGTGTTAATAAGTGACATTATTCACGTGGACTCTGCCATGATTATATAAGATCGATCATTTGAATTACTGACTTCACAAATGAGTGGGCCAGTGAAGCCTTAGCGAAGTGCTAAATTGAAAATGTATTAAATCTCTCATAGCAATATTAATATCTTTCCCATTTGTGCATGTTGTTATTGTTGTAAAAATAAATACAAGCATTAGCCTTTCAAAAACCAAATTATGGTATAAGTTGGCATTCGATTTTTTAGGTGTGTCTCACAGTTTCTGAGCCATCGCACTCATCAACCAACGCTTTGACGTTGGCCTAGGACAAGAATCTGGGTTGTGACACAATATATACCAATGTCTATTTAGTAAAATGAAGTGATGATTACATGACCATTCCTTTTGATGCTTATATACACGAGTTCCAAAATTACTGATTTTTCCAGTGTTGACACATTTATACACGTGTAACATGAATACAGTGTGATGTTATAACATATAGAAATAGTACAGGTGGTGAAAACAAAATTGTATCTGTGTACACACAAGCTCACCTACAAGTGAAAACCTCACACACAATTGTCAACTCAAAGTAACAAGAATATAGCCACCATAAAAACACTTTGGGTTCCGAAATGCCTCTACCCATCTCCCGAAGTGAAATTTTAGTCTAAATTCAAAATTTTCCTTCAGGTTTACTTTTGGCTAGCTATTATAATCTCCTTACATAACGTGGCTGAGATTTCCGCCACAACACTGCTACAGCAATTCCAGAAAATGATAAAAATCAAGACAATCCAGCAGTGTGTGCCACCACAATCCCACATGAGACTGCAATTGATTATGATGCTGAAATACTACATGAAGTGCCTTCTGAAGAAAATTCCAATGCAAGTGCTGTTACATCTGAAACCCTTTCCATCATCCCAGATAACAGTTCCAAGGAAAAAAGGATGTCTGACATCGCCAAGGTGACAGGTGAGACAGCAACTGCCAACATCATCCTAGATACAAAAGATGCTACACCTTCTGGAGCCCAAACCACTGCCCAAAAACAGAAAACTACAAAAAAAACAGCAAGCATAAGACTGAGTTTCATACAGAATGGAAAAAAAAGTTCCCATGGTTAAAATGTCTGAAAACAAGTGGTAAGGAAACATTAGTTTGCACATTATGCATAAAAAACCTATTGGCAACTGCAACTTATCAAAATTCACCTTGGGTAACACAAAAGGCATTTCAACTGTGCAACTTGACAAAGTGAAAGGACATTCATCTTCAGAAATGCATAATCACGCAATTGAAATAGAGATGGAGCAGCACATCAGTGCAGAAGACAGTGAGCAGGTCAAAGATTTGCATTTGTACAAGTCAGTTGAATACGCTATGAAATGCTTAATTTTTTTTTAATTCAGCATAATATTCCCCACACAACAGTTTTTAAACCATTTCTGGATTTCTGCATAGATGAACTGCAATCCCCTGTGCTTGCACCTCTCAAGAGAGCAAATAATGCTTCATACAGCAGCTACCGGACAGTTTCAGAATTTCTCGATTCTATGACAACTGTTCAGAAGAATGAGGTTTTAAAGTCTGTGAATGAAAGTCCCTGCTTTTCCGTAATGACTGATGAAACAACAGACATCAGCAATAGAAAACATCTAGCTGTTGCAGTTAAATATTTGAAAGATGGAGAACCAGCAACTGTATTTCTTAAAGACAAACAAATCCCAGATGGCAAAGCTGAAACCATATTTGCAGCACTATCAGAAGAAGTTCAAAACTGTGGTGGTTTCCAGAAATTAACTGGATTTGGTAGTGATGGTGCAAGTGCCATGATTGGTTGCAAAGATGGTGCTGCCGCTAAAGTTAAAAGGGAAAATGTGCAAATAATTTCAATTCACTGCCATAATCGTCGTCTGGCACTTGCAACTAAAGACAGTTTTCAAAACAGCCCCCTTCTTCAAGTGGATGAAATTTTAATCAGTTTATTTAAATACTGCAAGTACAGCAGAGTCAATAGTACTAGCTTGTCGGAAATGCAGAAGCTGTTGTCAAAGGGTGAGGGTACAAACATAAAAAAGCCTGCTCATACAAGATGGCTCTCACATGAAAATGCTGTCAATTCAGTTCGAATTAATATGGAGAGCATATTAATAGACTTGGAAAGTGCCGTAGCAAGTGGAAGGTCAAAAGTAGTACAAGGTATGTGTGGTCCCACTGCAGAAGGCCTTTTTGAAAATTATCAAAACATACAAATTTTTCCAAATGGTCCATTTTCTTTGTGATGTGTTATCTGTCATTTCTAAGCAGAGTTTAGCTTTTGAGAAAAGGGACACAGACTTATCTTGAGTGGAAGGTCGGGTGACAACTACTTTAGATATGCTGAAAAGACTGAAATGAAAACCTGCTGGGCTATACTGTCGAGATATGGCTAATCGTGCCAGAAAAATGGGAATTTGTGTACCATTTGATGATGATCAGGATTTTATCAGAAATTGCTAAAGTATTCATTGATTTGTTGTCAGAAAATATTACCAAAAGGCTAGAAAATATTCCAGTGATAACTCATCTTAGTGTTTTGGACTTATCACAAGCAAAGGGACCATCGCTTGCTTTTTATGGGCTGTCAGAGATGACAGAGTTGGCAGGATTTTACAACATAGATGAAGACGAACTTTTAGCAGAATGGGAATCAGTATTCTACTCTAAAAATGATCAGAATCTTTCAGTATCATGCCTGTGCAAAGTGTTAAAGCAATATGAACCAATAATTGGTCCGGGCTTTCCTAACATCCAAAAACTACTGGGCATTGCTTGCACTTTGCCAATGTCCACTGCTGAAGTCGAACAAATATTTTCGCAGGTTAAAATCATTTTGACTGATCACAGAAATCGGCTAAAGGTGGAAAATGTAGACAACTTGTTGGCCATCAAATTGAATGGTGAAGTTTGTTTCCGTGAAGCAGCAAAACACTGGATGATTCAAAAGAAAAGAAGGTTATTTTCATAGTTTTTCTGTGGGTAGCCACACTTTTATGAAGCCACACTAATTCCCATGGTTAAAATGTCTAAAAACAGATAGTAAGGGAGTAAGTACCTCTTAAGATAGCAATGAACACTTCATACAGCAGTTTCCGGACACTTTCATAATTTCTCGCTCCTAGGGCTGCTGTTCAGAAGATTGCAATCAAATTTAATGATGAAAAACTTTTGTTTTTGTTAAGTAGCAAAACAATGGATGGTTCAAAAGAAAAGTTAATTTCATGGTTTCATCTGGGTTACCCGGTGAATTCAACTCAAGTTATAAAATAAGGGCAATTTGTTGGCCATCAAATTAAATGAAGTTTCTTACCTACTTGAAGCAGCAAAACATTGGATGGAAGTAAATAAAATATTTTATTTTAACCGTTCGGTTCAAATAAGTTATTTTCAATAAATTTTATTGTATGTTTTGATGTATTTAATAATCCATTGATTAAAAGTATGGTATGCAGCATTTTCTTTTATTACTTGTTATCCATGCAAATAAAAAAGTTGTTACATTCTTTTGGTAATGAAAAAGTAGATCTAATTCTGCAACTACTGAGTACATGAATATTGTTAACAAAACCATTTCAATGCATTCAAATAATTTAAAATTAATATTCTTTGGTTTTCCTACAAAAATAGTATTTAAATTAAAAAACAAAACAAAAAACTTAGAGACCATTGAAATATTCCTACCTCAACACTGTATGTAATAGTTGTTATTTTAGGATGAAAATAGTGTTGGAGGTTTATTTCAGGGGGGAGTCTAAAACTATACCTTTTACATACATAAAGTGCCCCTTTTTTCAGATATAACCTTTTGTAGGCATAAAGTGCCCCTTTGTGATACAAAAGTGCCCTTTTTAGATCTTGCAACATTTTGCACGCATAGTGTGCCTCTATTTTTATACAAATGTGCCTTTTTTCAGAAAATTACCCTGCCCTTTTCAGTTTCTAGGGTGAACACTACTAAAGCTAACAAAGGTATATAATCCTACTAAAGCTAACAAAGGTATATAATCCTACTAAAGCTAACAAAGGTATATAATCCTACTAAAGCTAATAAAGGTATATAATCCTACTAAAGCTAACAAAGGTATATCATCATCATCATCATTGTCAATCATTATCAATCCACTGCTGGACGAAGGTCTCCCCAAGTTTCCTAAACAACGGTCTGTCTTGTGCCAGTCTCCTCCATGTCACCCCTGCATACTTTCGAATTTCATCCACCCATCTCCCATGTGGTCTTCTTCTGGGTCTTTTCCTGTCTCTTGGAATCCAATCTAAAATTTCGGCTGTCCATCGATGATCTGTCCTTCTGGCAGTATGTCCAGCCCATTGCCATTTCAGGGATTTAACTCTGATCATGATGTCTTCCACTCTTGTCATTTTTCGGATCCACGAGTTCCTCTTCTTATCTCTCCTGGTTACACCAAGCATGCACCTCTCCATGCTTCTTTGAGTTGTCTGCAGCCTTTGTATGTCTCTTTTAGTTAAGGTCCACGTCTCTGCACCATACGTAAGCACTGGAAGGATGCATTGATCAAACACTTTTCTTTTAAGACATAATGGCATATTGCTCTTGAAAATTATGCTGTTTCTTCCAAAAGCTCTCCAGGCAAGTTTTGTACGCCGATTAATTTCTTCACCAATGTGACCCTCACTTGATATCTGCTGTCCAAGATAAACGTACGTGTCTGTTATCTCCAGCTTTTCTCCATCAATCGATAAATCTTCATTTCTTGTAAAAGCATTGAACATCACTTTTGTCTTCTGAAAGTTCATTTTTAATCCCACTTCTTTACTCTTGTCAGCAAGTTCCTGGATCATACTCTGCAGCTCTGATGGGGTAGTTGCAAAAATGACTACGTCATCAGCAAAACGAAGGTGGGTTAGATAATCTCCATTAATCTTTATCCCCTTGTTTTCCCAGCTCAGCGACTGAAAAACTCCCTCCAATGTGGCATTAAAGAGCTTCGGAGATATGGTGTCACCTTGTCTCACTCCCTTTCCAATTTTTACGTGTGTTGTATTTTCAAACAGCCTAATCTTTGCACTTGCATTTTCATAGATGTTATTAATAATATTAATGTATGCATCTTCAATACCGCAGGTTTTCAGAGCCATTGTAACTGCTGATGGTTTCACCGAATCAAAGGCTTTTTCATAATCGATAAAAGCCATGCACAATGGAAGTTCATATTCCCTCGCTCTTTCAATTAGTTCTCTCAGCACGTGGATATGATCTATTGCGCTGTAGCCACTCCTGAATCCAGCTTGTTCTCTCGGTTGAGCCATGTCCAGTGTTACCTTCAAGCGGTGTGAAAGAACTTTAGTGAAGATTTTATAAACTATTGATAGGAGGCTGATAGGTCTGTAGTTTCCGAGATCCTCAATGTCACCTTTCTTATGTAGCAGGATCATTGTAGCGGTGTTCCAATCCTCAGGAATCTTTCCTTCATTAAGGCATCGAGTGAAAATTTGGGCGAGTACTGTTTCGATTTCTCCACTTGCTTCTTGTATGATGTCTACAGTAATTCCATCTTCTCCTGGAGCTTTTCCTCGCTTCATGTTCTTGATTGCATGTGCAACTTCTGCTGGAAGGACTGGAGGAACTCTGGTACTGGTATCTTTCATGATGTCTGGAGTGCATATATCATCCCTTTCATATAATTTGGAGTAGAAATCTTTCACTCTTGTCAAAATTTCGCCTCTATTTCTTGTTACAGAACCATCTTCTTTTCTCAGTGCCATAATCTGTTTTCTTCCCTTACTGAGATGTCCCTTTGCTATCTTTAGGCTTTGGTTGTTTTCAATTGCTTTCCTCACTAGTTCACTGTTGAATTTCCTTACGTCTTCAGTGATACTTTTTCTTACTGTCTTGCATAGCTCTATATATTCCACTTTGGAAGTCACATCTTCTTTAGTTGTCCTCATCTCTCTTCTTTTTTGCATCAACATTTTGGTGTTTCCTGATAATTTGTTCACATGCAACTTGTTCTTAGACCCAGCTAATTTTGTTGCTGTTTCCATAAGAGCTTTGGTTACTTTTCTGTTAACTTCAGAGATGTCCACTTCTTCCAATGTTAGGCCTTCTAAAGCAGAGAACTTGTTCTTCAGTTCCAACTTGAAGGTATTATGGTGTTTTTTAAGGTTGGTTATGTCAATAGATTTTGTTTGTCTTATGAGCTTGCCACGTTCAAGTTTAGTGTTGAGGTGCATCTTACATCTCACCAATCTATGGTCACTACCTGTGTTGAACTTGTTTAGCACACTGCAGTCTTCTATGACGAATTTCTTGTTACACATAATAAAATCAATTTCACTTGTCGTCCCATTTGGATGTCTCCATGTCCATTTCCTGTGTGGCTTTTTCTTGAAGAAGGAGTTCAAGATGAAAAACCCTTCTGCCTCTGCAAACTCAACGAGAGTATTTCCACGCTGGTTTCTGTTGCCGTGACCGAATTTACCTACTGAAGTTTCATTCTGTTGCCGTTGCCCTATTTTTGCATTGAAATCTCCCATAATTATTTTCAAGTGCTGCTTACCTTTATTATTTAGATGACAAATTTCCTCATAAAATTCTTCAATTTCTTCTTCAGGATGACTTGTGGTGGGTGCATAAGTTTGAATAATCTGAGCCTGGTATCTTTTCGAGAGTTGGATAACAAGTCGTGCAGCTCTGTCAGAGGAACTTTCAACTTCTACAACTTTATCCTTCAGTTTCTTGTTTATTATAAATCCAACACCACTAGTTCTGCCAGTATCTGTCCCACGATAGTAGAAGAGATGTCCACTTTTCAGTTCGATGAGATCTTCTCCTTTTCTCCTTACCTCACTTAGCCCCACGATGTCCCACTTGATCCTTTGTAGTTCCTCTTCCAATTCAAGAAGCCTTGAATCAGAAGATAGGGAGCGTCCATTGTAAGTAGCCAAGGTCAGTATCAGATGGCAGCCTAGTACGGTCCTCCGGGGATTCTTAGCACCCTCTGCCTTCATGTCGCACTGGCCGCTGCCTTGGCCAGGTACATTCCAGCTGCCGGAGACTGAGGGCCAAGATTTAAGTTGTGGAATCATTTTGGAGGGGTTTGGCCATAACTCACCACGCTGGCCAAGCGGGTTGGTGAGTGTGGGATAGAATTTCCTCTAATCCCGATGGTATAGTTATACCGCTATGGGCGGTCGTCAGAGCCCCTTTAGTGGGAACAGGATGCACCACGAGAAGGCGGGGTTGACATTTGTCAAGGAGAGGCTGTGATGTTACGCATCACCTGACCTTACATCCCAAAGGTATATACACAGGCACATATTCAGGGAAACTGACCTGGAGATCAGATCCAGTCTTTCCATGGATAAGTGCCTGCGGCAACAATAGCTGTGAAGTTCCTGAGCCATTGTCACCCACAGCACTTGATTGGTGATCAACTCCATGATATAAGTAACTCCCTAAACCACAAAGTCATTGCAAATTGACCACAACTTCTTGAAGTGATAACAGATCTATTCTACCACACTGAACTACAGGTGTTGAAAGAAAATTGCATGCCACCTACAATTCTGAAGAAGCAAGCTCTGTTATAACTCAGTTAGCCAAATGGATTCAATAAAAATACCTGTGACTATGCGGGATAAAATATAAACAAAACCACCTTTTCTTACTAAAACACTTAACTTCTTTCTATTCACATGATGAAGTCCCCTTTAACACAAGGTTGCTAAAAATTCTTCAGCTGTTAAATATGATTCTGCTAGGAAAAATGAAAAAAGTCATTTAATACTATGGAATAACCAATTTACCTGCAAAATTGAGGCCTCCCATTCCAGCCATTCCTCAGTTTTAGTAGAAATGGATACATGTTTTTCAGCTAAATACCTGAAAAAAAAAAAAGAGAAAAATTCAATCCATCACATCAATAACAATATATGCATGAAGGCAAACCTCTACTTACAAACTTACAAGAAACAAACAATTGGTTTTTACAAACATTGCACAGACTAATAAATAAATTGTGGCTCTCAATTAATTTCACAAACACAGAACCCTGGGTCTACAAATATTTTACGATGTGCAATGGAAATTGCCGGAAAGAAATAAAGCCAACAACAGTGAACTGCTGTTGAGGAAAACATGCCCAATTTGTTTCTGGTTCACATGGAAGAAACTGGAGAGCAAATCACTCAGGAAGTTTCATAAATGGGATTGAAGTTAGATTTGAAAATTGACATTTTAGATAATGAAGTAAGTTAACTTTAAGTCTCGTTATGATCAGAGTTAAATCCCTGAAATGGCAATGGGCTGGACATACTGCCAGAAGGACAGACCATCGATGGGCAGCCGAAATTTTAGATTGGATTCCAAGGGACAGGAAAAGACCCAAAAGAAGACCACATGGAAGATGGGTAGATGAAATTCAAAAGTATGCAGGAGTGACATGGAGGAGACTGGCCCAAGACAGACCGTTGTGGAGGAAACTTGGAGAGACCTTCGTCCAGCAGTGGATTGATAATGGTTGACAATGATGATGATGATGAAGTCTCATTCAGTTGAACTGCTAAATGCTGAGCTAATGGAAATGTAGAAGGAACTGAGAGAAGGTGCAGATAACAAAGACAATGAAAGTACGACGAAACCTCTAAATAACATTCAGTGCTCGGAACAGAGAAAAAAGGCAACTTGTTAGGAGGTGGACATTGTTTGGGGTGTTAGGCCTAAGTTAACATTGCTAGTCCATCACATTTGAACAAAAGCAGAATAAATGTATGAAGCTAATGCACAAAAAAATAGTTGCAATGCTTTCTCCAAATGTTGAATAAAACTCACTATGATAATTTATGGAGTAGAGGATTTTAAAAAAAGCAGTGTCCCACACCTTTTCTTAAACAGCTCTCATGAATAGAAAACTAGGACAAGGTATGATATATTATTAAAACAACTAATCACTTACTCAAAAGATCATGGTCACTTCATTCCTTTAACACTTCTAGCATGTCCATCATCATCATGCAAATCCGCTGGCCTTCAAAGGTTGAAAATCCTTGCCGATGAGATTCATTCTTTCGGGGATGAAACACCGTATTTTCCTTTTTTTTTTTTTTTTTTTTTCTTCTTATTTACTGGACAAAGTGATCAGTTGTTTTAATAATATATCATTAATGAATTGCACGTAAATATGCGCATGTTGTTGATGTTTTAATACCATGAAAATGTGCAAATATTATGAAAGGACAAGGTATGCTATAGGGAAGAAAAACGTTAGACATTGAAGTGTAATTGCACAGTTAGCTGGCCGTACAAGGGAAAGAACCCACAGGGACCAAACTAAGAGATACTGTCTCCAACTGGCAACATTCCAGGTACATGCAAACCATCTAAACAGAACCTTCGGGGCAATTGAAACATACACAAGAGCTTGCCTCACATGGAACTAAACATTGACATTCTTTTCGATATTCTTTAAATCAAATTTACATGGTTTTGAAGATACTACAGGATAATGACCTAATGTGTCGAAAGAAGTTCTAGAGCCTGCAGAGGCTTTCATGGAGAGCTGGCTTACTGCATATAAGTTGTAAAAAAAAAACAGAAACTAACAGAAACAAGTTATGTAAAAAGGTTAATGTCACATGGCAGCTTTTGAGCAAGGTCTTAAGTCTTCTTGAGACTAAAGACCTAGTTTGAACGCTCCCATGTGACAATCCTTTTTATATAAGTTAAGCGTGAATTTCTATTTTCTTCATTGCCTTTATTATAGTTACGTGCTGCTCTCCAGCTGTCTACTTCTCCCAATGCACAAACAAACACGTGAAGAAATGAAAAACATGTTCTGTGCAACTTTCATTTATGACTTTCATCAAAAAGGTAGAGAAGAACCCTAGCCTTACTGGATCTGATAACCCATGGCACAGTTCTGTACAGCTGTAGTTAATGTATGTATTAAAAAAATACCTTTTTTATTGGGTTGTCGGAAAAGTCATGACGTATTTTAGCCATGTTTTGCAAAGGTCATTTATTGATAGAAAGAACAAAGATCAATCAATGATGTAATGCCCGCTTTGTTCGATAACCTTTTGCCATCTTTCAGTGAGCTGCAGAATGCCTCGTTCATAGAAGGGCCTGTCTTTCGTGGCGAAAAACTGTACAAGGTGCTGATTTACATATTCATCTGAATTGAACATTATACCACGCAAGGACTGTTGAAGAGAGCGAAACAAGTGGAAGTCTAACAGCGCAAGGTCAGGCGAGTATGCTGAGTGTGGCAACACATCCCACAAAAGCTCCAATAATTTTTTGCGGGTGATCAAACTTGTGTGTGGTCTCGCGTTGTCGTGATGGAACACAACCCTTTACGATGAACGAGCTCTGGACGTTTCTGGATGATGGATTCGTTCAAACTGTCCAATTGCCGACAGAACACATTCGAATTGATTGTTTGGTTCCGTGGTAGGAGCTCGAAAAATATGACACCTTTAAAATCCCACCACACTGAGACTAGAACCTTCCGCTGATGAATGTCTGCTTTGGATGTTGTTTGAGGCGAAGCAGCACGTTGGAACCAAGACCGTTTGCACAGCACATTGTTGTACACAATCCACTTTTCGTCACCAATTATCAGTCGCTTCAAAAGGATCCTTTTCCTCACGTTTAATGAGCATATCACAGATGTTTATACGTGTCGTCAATTGAGCTTCTTTGAGTTCATGAGGAACCCACACATCGAGCTTGCTTACATGTCCCAGCTTATTCAGGTGGTCGTGAACACTTGAATTATGGATGCGCAATGTATCTGCAATCTCTCGTGTCGTCGTGGGTTTGACTCGATCAATGCCTTGATTTGGTCGTCATCAACCTCGGTTGGCCTCCCGGACCGAGGAGCATTGTTGAGGTAAAAATCACCAGCACGGAATTTTGCGAACTACCGCTGCCACCGACGTTCTTGTAGAGCATCATCACCATACACTTTACGCAACTTTTCACAAGCTTGATGTGCATTCTTCCCTTTACGGAAGTAAAACAGTAAAATGTGGCGAAAATGCACAGTTTGGTCTTCCATCTTCAACTTGATGTTGAATCTCCGCAAATCAACCAAATCACTCACTACTCCTTTTAGACTGCAGCTAGAACTGGTACTTGTCGAATGTCATAGCGATAACAGAGCTGCCATGCCTCTAGTACTTCCAAAACCGCCCAACCGCCATCGGGTGCCAAAATACGTCACGACTTTTCCGACAACCCAATAGAATTAAATTTAATTATTTTGAAATTACGTATTTTTACAATAAACATTTTCAGAATACATAAATTAATTCTTTTTTAATTATGAATTTTTACTATCTTTGAATAAAGTTAATTCATTTCAGAAGAGTATATATATAAATCTAAATCATGCCAAAATTTCTAAAAATGAAGATATTCTTGCTCAAATTTAGTTAAATAATTCAACTAGGACAGAACTGTCCACTGTGGAATGTATTGTGTAACCAGTTTGCTTCTCTCCTCTGAAACCCACACTAACCTGGGGGCCTTGACCTTATAGAAAACTGCTTCATGGAGTAAACCATTTCAATGTCGGGTTCTCCCATCGGCACCTTCAAATCTGTAAAAATGCATCATAAAAACTATTCATTCCAGTCCCTGATTCTTATGCACCACCAAATGTCAGCAAGCTCAAATTAAAGACCCCATTCCCCTCATTTTCAAGTCTGACCTTGCTACAAACAAGTAACTTTGTGGGCTTATTGAACTCATCTTATCCCATGATTCTTGCCTCTCTGTTGGTCATCTGTGAATTGGTATTTCTAATAATTAAATTAAAGTTGGTAAGGAAGGTTTTGCTGCCTTCATACATTTAGAGAAAGCTTATGACCAAGTAGGATACTTCTGTGGAAGGTACTGAATAAATATGGTGTTACTAGGAATCTACTTAACAGCATAAAAGCCACGTATACTGGCAGTAGAGCTTGTGTATAGTGAATGTCTTTTTTTTTTTTTTTTTTTTTGATTAAAGGTTTAATGACCACCGTGAGCAACTCAATGGGTTATAAGCAGTCGCCAGTCCCTAATTTAGGGTCACTGGTTCCAGGGAAGGGAGAGAGCCAGTGCCGTAAGACAAACGCAACATCCGTGCCTCACCGGGATTCGAACCCGGACCCCTTTCGGACGAATGATCAGAGGCCATCGCTTAGACCACTGCGCCACCGGGGCGACAAAGAGTGAATGTTCTCTCGGAATGGTTTTCTAGTGGCGCAAGAGTCGGACAGGGTTGTGTAATGTCGCCATGGCTGTTTAATATATTTATTATTTATGAATGCGTGCAAGCGTGATGCCAAGATGGGCAATACTGGTTTATGTCTTGGTAATATTCATGTGTGCAGATTGCTGTATGCTGATGACACAGTCTTGTTGGCAGTGAGTAATAGTGAGTTGCAGACAATCCTTGACTTCATTTTTCTTTTTTTTTAGCGGTAGAAACACTTACTAGCGGCCTTATTTTTTTCTAGCAAATTGCATTATTTACTAGCGAAAGTTTATTAACATCATACAGAAGATACTTTAACATATCCCCCTCCATTAGTCAATCATGACAATTTTTTATTTCCCCCCTGCTACTGCCACATTGTAATGCTGAAAAGACTACAAATATTTAGATATAATTCACCTTTTCATGACCTAACAGATTAATTCTAACAATTTAATTCAAATGCAAATATTTAAAAAACATTTTTATTTATTTAACTTTATTCAAAAATTCAAGAACACTATTCAAAACCTTAAGTTATTTTCCATATGGTTTACGATCTGGGTTTCGGGACTTTTCATCACAGCACTTTAAAACAGCAGGCCTGGGGTCAAACTTGTCTTCGGACAGACCTTTAACCTCAATAGTCAGGAGAGTATTCAATGTTTGTTAAGTTTAAACTGTTCCTCCAATCACCCTGGATTCTCTTCATGAAACTGAAACCAACCCACATGCAGAAGTAGATAAATGACACTGGATACTTCTACTAGTGCCAAAATGTTTTTATAGTGTTTGTACTTTTCAAGAAACATTCGTTTCCAGAAAGCAGTTGTTCCTTTTTGTATATGTCTAAAATATTCCAGATGTGCAATGCAGTGGTACTTTACAGTTCACACTAAAAAATTCAGAATTTTTCCACTAGCAACTTTTACTAGAACCACTTTTTATCACTAGCAAAATGCATTTGCTTGCTAACAATTTGCTACTAACTATCAGTTGAAATCGAGACCTGGTTGCAGAGTATGATGTCCTGGATATAAGAAATTTGTATGAAATTCAAACTGAATATAAATACGGGAAAAATCAAAAGTTATGGTTTTTGAGTGAGGAACTGTTAGTGAATGCAAGATAAGTCTAAATGGCACAGTGATTGACCAGGTGAATGAGTTTGTGTATTTAGGAAGCATGTTTGACAGAAAGAACAAATTGGATGGTGAAATTAGTAGGCAAGTGAATTCTTCATTGAAAGTCATGGCTGCTCTGGGAGGTTTTCACAGGAATTATGGGTTCTCAAGAGAGTCACGCACGGCTGTGTACGAGAGTGTAGTTGTTCCTACTCTAATGTATGGCAGTGAAACCTAGATATTGCAGAAGAAACATGGGAGTTGTTTGTGTGCTGGAGAAATGCGTTACTTACTGGGAGTTTGTGGCAAGACACGTTCTGATTGTGTGAGGAATGAAGATGTGTTGCAGTTGTGTGATGTGAAGCAAAATGTTGTTAGCAAGGTAGAGACAAATATGCTTCGGTGGTTTGGCCATGTTGAAAGAGCGAGTGATGAGATGCTTACTAAGAAAATCTTTTTAGCCCAAGTGGCAAGAAGGAAAGGCAGAGGAAAGCCAAGGAAGTCATGGGAGGATCAGATTCAGGAGTGTCTGCATGAGAAAAAGATTATGAGTATGAAGTATAGAAGATCTTGTGTACGGCGTGTGATGGATGTGAGTGAAGCCCAAGTTGGATGTGAATGAAGCCTCATCCCTGGAATCATCAGAAGGATAAAACCAAAAGGAAAACATAGAAAACCCATAGAACACAAGTAGTAGTAGTAATAATAATAATAATACTAAAAGAAAATATTACTTAAACCAGCTAATCACATCTGTTAGAAAACGTTTATTGACTATTATTCCATGTGTACTGAAATTGCATTATACTGCAAAAAAGTAAGCTACATTTTACTGTTTTATGATTTATTTTTAAACCAAGGAAATATCAGAACATGGAAAATTGTTCACTGTAATTCATGTAAATATTAAACTTGAGCATATCACAATAAGTATTCACAATATAAAATTACAATTTAAAACAAAGTAGAAATGTTTTAAAAGACATTGCTTTAAACACAGCTTTTTTTTTTTCTTGGTTTGTTTTGTTGTTGTATTTGTTAAAACATCAGCTGAAATTCTCTCTTCTGTTGTCTTCTTTTCAGCAAGTTCCACAGCCATATTTATCTTTTGTTGACTGCAGCTACCATACATGAGACTGACGAAGGGGGAAAAAAGCTGAACTTTTTAACCACAAGGGTGAAAAATAAGAACGTGTTGCTAAAGCAAGACGAGGTGTGAACAAGACAAAATTGTTCACTGAAATTTATTATGTAAATATTAAGCTTGAGCATACCACTGTATTAAAATATATATATATGTGTGTGTGTATATATATATTTGTTTACATTTAACAGCAAAACAGAATAAATGTAACCTGTGTTGCTGTTAAATGTAAAATATATATTGAGGAGAAAAAAATTACGACTACTGGCGAAATCTACGCTCTGTCAGACTTCCGTTTCGGGAAAATTTTTCTCTATTTCGAAGCTGCAAAACAAATATTTACAGAATAAAATTATATTTAACAGCACTACTGGGTAGAAGAAATATTGCGAGAAAATGGGATTACGATTACAAGAGAAGCCTTCACTCCAGTCTAACTTCCGTTTCCGAAAGTTTTGAAAATCGGAATTCCGCCCACTGATGGAAAACGACCCCACTACCAATCCCTGCCAAATTCCTGTTCATTTCTGCATCGATCTCGAGAACCATCGAAATGACAATGAAAATGGTGGAATTCTTTAAATCCACTGAAGAATCTCATGCCTGAAGATCACAGGGAAATTTTTGTGCCAACTTCCGTTTTCGGAATTTTTCTTTCATTTTCAAGCTGAAATGCTATTTATGGAATAAAATTTTATTTAACAATAATACTGTGCAGAAGAAACATCGCGAGAAAAAGAAATCACGATTACGGGGGTAATTTTCACTCCGTTTAACTTTCGTTTTCGAAAGTTTTGAAAAACGAAATTGTCTCTTCAGTTTTGCATCGATCTTGAGAATATCCCAAATGATGACAAAAACGGAATTCCGCGAAAGAATCTCGAGCTACACAGCATCCATTGATTAATTTTCCCCTCTGCTAATATCTTTCCCTTCTTAATTCTTTATTGTAGATTTTTTTGTTTTATGTTCTCAGAAGACAATAATTTCATCATCATGCCAAAAGAACTTTTGGCCTGAGGGACCCTGAATGCTTGATATCAAAGCTTTCACTATTTTATATAAATGATGTAACTTTGAACACCAGGTATCAATTCTTACAAAATTTTCCAACTTACATTTTCCCTCCCTTATCAAGCTGAAATGCTAACATTTATGGGGGGATGACATTTAACTGCAACACAGGTTAGAGGAAACATCACAAGAGAAAAGGAACTACGATTGCGAGAGAAATCTTTGTTTCACCCAAATTCCGTTTTTGGACATTTTCCCTGTTTTCATGCTGGAAAACAAATATTTATGGAATAAAATGATATTCAGGGCTTGAAAAATATCTGAATTTAAGTTACATGCCAGCTTTTACTACTTGGCTAGGCAAATAATGTGCAGAAATTATTTACCTAGCCAAGTAGTAAAAGCTGGATGCCCTGGAAAATTAATTTTAAGATAACAAATCAGAAACCACATTTTTTTATAAGATGAAGAATATGAATTATTTTTACATGTTTTGCATTCCTGTTGTAAGGGTCTGTATTAAAAATGTTCAATGCACAAAAGCGTGTATCTCAAGTTTTAAGATGATGCTGCAGAAATTAATATGAAATGTTATGATGACAAAATTGGTTATTTGGAAATTCAGTGATTCTACCATGTTCCTTTCGTTGAAGTTTTCACCCTTTGTCACTAAATAGTGGAGGCTAGTTCCATTAGTGGCCTACATCCCGTCGATGACTATACCCAGTAAACGATGTTTGGAGCAAAAATAGTTCCAATTTCTGGACCTAGAGAATAATATAATTAAAGAAGTGATATTATTCTGTCTTTGGCACTCCGTAGCAGCAATACAACTTCCAATTATTAGCAGGTAACTGAAGCACGACATGCAGCAACGATTGTCTTTTTTTTCTTGTAGTAAACTAAAAAAAAAAAAAAAAATTATTTTAAAATTCAGTTGCTCGGTCCAGGCAACTAGATTTTTTATTTATTTGCCCAGGCCAATAATTTACATGCCGCACGCATTTCAGGCATGTTGTTTTTCAAGCCCTGATATTCAATAGCAAATATTGGGCAGAAAGAACATATAAGAATATATGCGTAACATCACAGCCTCTCCTTGACAAATGTCAACCCCGCCTTCTCATGGTACATCCTGTTCCCACTAAAGGGGCTCTGACGACCGCCAATAGTGGTATAACTATACCATTAGGATTAGAGGAAATGCTATCCCACACTCACCAAGCCGCTTGGCCAGCGTGGTGAGTTATGGCCAAACCCCTCCAAAATGACTCCACAACTTAAATCTTGGCCCTCAGTCTCCGGCAGCTGGAATGTACCTGGCCAAGGCAGCGGCCAGTGCAACATGAAGGCAGAGGGTGCTAAGAATCCCCGGAGGACCGGACTAGGCTGCCATCTGATGCTGACCTTGGCTACGTATAACGGACGCTCCCTATCTTCTGATTCAAGGCTTCTTGAATTGGAAGAGGAACTACAAAGGATCAAGTGGGACATCGTCGGGCTAAGTGAGGTAAGGAGAAAAGGAGATCTCATTGAACTGAAAAGTGGACATCTCTTCTACTATCGTGGGACAGATACTGGCAGAACTAGTGGCGTTGGATTTGTAATAAACAAGAAACTGAAGGATAAAGTTGTAGAAGTTGAAAGTTCCTCTGACAGAGCTGCACGACTCGTTATCCAACTCTCGAGAAGATACCAGGCTCAGATTATTCAAACTTATGCACCCACCACAAGTCATCCTGAAGAAGAAATTGAAGAATTTTATGAGGAAATTTGTCATCTAAATAATAAAGGTAAGCAGCACTTGAAGATAATTATGGGAGATTTCAATGCAAAAATAGGGCAACGGCAACAGAATGAAACTTCAGTAGGTAAATTCGGTCACTGCAACAGAAACCAGCGTGGAAATACTCTCGTAGAGTTTGCAGAGGCAGAAGGGTTTTTCATCTTGAACTCCTTTTTCAAGAAAAAGCCACACAGGAAATGGACATGGAGACATCCAAATGGGACGACAAGTGAAATTGATTTTATTATGTGTAACAAAAAATTCGTCATAGAAGACTGCAGTGTGCTAAACAAGTTCAACACAGGCAGTGACCATAGATTGGTGAGATGTAAGATGCACCTCAACACTAAACTCGAACGTTGCAAGCTCATAAGACAAACAAAATGTATTGACATAACCAACCTTAAAAAACACCATAATACCTTCAAATTGGAACTGAAGAACAGATTCTCTGCTTTAGAAGGCCTAACATCAGAAGAAGTGGATATTTCTGAAGTGAACAGAAAAGTAACCAAAGCTCTTATGGAAACAGCAACAAAATTAGCTGGGTCTAAGAACAAATTGCATGTGAACAAATTATCAGGAAAAACCAAAATGTTGATGCAAAAAAGAAGAGTGATGAGGACAACTAAAGAAGATGTGACTTCCAAAGTGGAATATATAGAGCTATGCAAGACAGTACGAAAAAGTATCACTGAAGACATAAGGAAATTCAACTGTGAACTAGTAAGGAAAGCAATTGAAAACAACCAAAGCCTAAAGATAGCAAAGGTACATCTCAGTAAGGGGAAAAAACAAATTATGGCACTGAGAAAAGAAGATGGTTCTGTAACAAGAAATAGAGGCGAAATTTTGACAAGAGTGAAAGATTTCTACTCCAAATTATATGAAAGGGATGATACATGTACTCCAGGCATCATGAAAGGTACCAGAGTTCTTCCAGTCCTTCCAGCAGAAGTTGCACATGCAATCAAGAACATGAAGCGGGGGAAAGCTCCAGGAGAAGATGGAATTACTGTAGACATCATACAAGAAGCAAGTGGAGAAATCGAAACAGTACTCGCCCAAATTTTCACTCGATGCCTTAATGAAGGGAAAATTCCTGAGGATTGGAACAACGCTACAATGATCTTGCTACATAAAAAAGGTGACATTGAGGATCTCAGGAACTACAGACCTATCAGCCTCCTATCAGTGGTTTATAAAATCTTCACTAAAGTTCTTTCACACCGCTTGAAGGTAACACTGGACATGGCTCAACCGAGAGAACAAGCTGGATTCAGGAGTGGCTACAGCACAATAGATCATATCCACGTACTGAGAGAACTAATTGAAAGAGCGAGGGAATATGAACTTCCATTGTGCATGGCTTTTATCGATTATGAAAAAGCCTTTGATTCGGTGAAACCATCAGCAGTTACAATGGCTCTGAAAACCTGCGGTATTGAAGATGCATACATTAATATTATTAATAACATCTATGAAAATGCAAGTGCAAAGATTCGGCTGTTTGAAAATACAACACACTTAAAAATTGGAAAGGGAGTGAGACAAGGTGACACCATATCTCCGAAGCTCTTTAATGCCACATTGGAAAATGTCTTTCAATCACTGAACTGGGAAAACAAAGGGATAAAGATTAATGGAGATTATCTAACCCACCTTCGTTTTGCTGATGACATAGTCATTTTTGCAACTACCCCATCAGAGCTGCAGAGTATGATCCAGGAACTTGCTGACAAGAGTAAAGAAGTGGGATTAAAAATGAACTTTCAGAAGACAAAAGTGATGTTCAATGCTTTTACAAGAAATGAAGATTTATCGATTGATGGAGAAAAGCTGGAGATAACAGACACGTACGTTTATCTTGGACAGCAGATATCAAGTGAGGGTCACATTGGTGAAGAAATTAATCGGCGTACAAAACTTGCCTGGAGAGCTTTTGGAAGAAACAGCATAATTTTCAAGAGCAATATGCCATTATGTCTTAAAAGAAAAGTGTTTGATCAATGCATCCTTCCAGTGCTTACGTATGGTGCAGAGACGTGGACCTTAGCTAAAAGAGACATACAAAGGCTGCAGACAACTCAAAGCAGCATGGAGAGGTGCATGCTTGGTATAACCAGGAGAGATAAGAAGAGGAACACGTGGATCCGAAAAATGACAAGAGTGGAAGACATCATGATCAAAGTTAAATCCCTGAAATGGCAATGGGCTGGACATACTGCCATAAGAACAGACCATCGATGGACAGCCGAAATTTTAGATTGGATTCCAAGGGACAGGAAAAGACCCAGAAGAAGACCACATGGAAGATGGGTGGATGAAATTCGAAAGTATGCGGGAGTGACATAGAGGAGACTGGCACAAGACAGACCGTTGTGGAGGAAACTTGGGGAGACCTTCGTCCAGCAGTGGATTGATAATGGTTGACGATGATGATGATATTATAAAAATATATATGGTACCTAGGAACAGAAGATGGCTAAGCTTGTTCCTTTTCTATGCGCTGTCTATGCGCTGTTTTTTCAAAGTAGTTAAGTTCTTAATAACTAATTAATTATGCACTTAAAGCACTGCTGAAATACTTTGTACATATTGCAACTAACTGTTTAAGGTATATAACTTTCACAAAGTTTTCTTTAGTTAATTATTATCTTTAACTTATTCTCGTTTTCGTGCTGTCATAAGTTGTAGAGTAGGGGGTTTTAGACTCAAGTTTTCTTTCAAAAATCTGTTCGTTATAAATTAACATTTCCTTTTTTAATTGCAATGTAAAATTTGTTTTTCAGGTTTAAATTCTCTCTCAAACGAACTTGGAATTTCGTTATAGCTGAAAATCATTTCTATTTATTATGTCACTCTCACAGCTTGAGTTCTCTTTAATCTTCTTCTCTCTGTTTAATAGTAACAGATGAAGAGCATGGGTCGGGCCATGAAGGTTAATGGATGCAAGCGAAATTGTTAACTAGTGCTAGGTCATGCTACTCTACGGAGGACATGACTTATATATATATTTTTTAAACTATTTTAGGTGGGAATGTTACTTGCATCTATGGCCTTGCAGAAACCCATTTCCAACTAGGTCTTCGTGGAAGTGAGAAAATGCAGAGTTTTTGCTGGTCCTTGATAAAGCCAAGGCTCAGTATTCTCGACACCTTCTACATTCAGTTGTTTTATTTTCTTTTTTCTTTTCTCCTTTTACTCACGCAGGTAGATACATAACCTTTTCTATGTTGTACTAGGTGTGAGTCAAAAATTATATATGTATTTTTGCTTAGGTATCTTTATAGTATGTGAATTCTGAATTTTCAAAACTGCTGCTGCGCGTTTTGATTTTCAGGTTATTTTGCACCCTTCGTTTTAAATTCTAAAATTTTTTCCTTAGTCTTTCAGTTTTGCTCTTAAGTATATATATATATATATACTTAAGAGCAAAACTGAAGACTAAGGAAAAAACTTTAGAATTTAAAACGAAGGTTGCAAAATAACCTGAAGATCAAAACGCGCAACGCAGCAGTTTTGAAAATTCAGAATTCACATTCTATAAAGAAGATACCTAAGCAAAAAATACATATATAATTTTGACTCACGCCTAGTACAACATAGAAAAGGTTATGTATCTACCTGTGTGAGTAAAAGGAGAAAAGATAAAAAAATAAAATAAAATAACTGAATGTAGAAGGTGTCGAGAATACTGAGCCTTGGCTTTATCAAGGACCAGCAAAAACTCTGCATTTTCTCACTTCCACAAAGACCTAGTTGGAAATGGGTTTCTGCAAGGCCATAGATGCAAGTAACATTCCCACCTAAAATAGTTTAAAAAATATATATATGTCATGTCCTCCGTAGAGTTGCTTGACCTAGCACTAGTTAACAATTTCGCTTGCATCCATTAACCTTCCTGGCCCGACCCATGCTCTTCATCTGTTACTATTAAACAGAGAGAAGAAGATTAAAGAGAACTCAAGCTGTGAGAGTGACATAATAATTAGAAATGATTTTCAGCCATAACGAAATGCCAAGTTCGTTAGAGAGAGAATTTAAACCTGAAAATCAATGCAAAAGAAATCCAAATTTTTACATTGCAATTAAAAAAGGAAATATTAATTTTTAACGAACGGATTTTTGAAAGAAAACTTGAGTCTAAAACCCCTACTCTACAACTTATGACAGCACGAAAACGAGAATAAGTTAAAGATAATAATTAACTAAAGAAAACTTTGTGAAAGTTATATACCTTAAACAGTTAGTTGCAATATGTACAAAGTATTTCAGCAGTGCTTTAAGTGCATAATTAATTAGTTATTAAGAACTTAACTACTTTGAAAAAACAGCGCATTGAAAAGGAACAAGCTTAGCCATCTTCTGTTCCTCCTTGTTTTTGGGTTCTAGGTTTTATAAGTTCAATGTTTGTACTTCATGTACTTTTTCTCTGTTGTTTTTTAGCTTTTCAGCTTTTAGGCATTGGTTTGTCTGTTAACATTTTTGCGGGTTTTAACTCTTTCTTTTCTTTGTAACTTTGCGCGTCTTTTGGGGAACCTAGGAACAGCAGATGGCTAAGCTTGTTCCTTTTCTTTGCGCTGTATTTTCAAAGTAGTTAAGTACTTAATAACTAATTAATTATGCACTTAAAGCACTGCTGAAATACTTTGTACATATTGCAACTAACTGTTTAAGTCATATAACTTTCACAAAGTTTTCTTTAGTTAATTATTGTCTTTAACTTATTCTCGTTTTCGTGCTGTCATAAGTTGTAGAGTAGGGGGTTTTAGACTCAAGTTTTCTTTCAAAAATCTGTTCGTTAAAAATTAATATTTCCTTTTTAATTGCAATGTAAAAATTTGGATTTCTTTTGCATTGATTTTCAGGTTTAAATTCTCTCTCAAACGAACTTGGAATTTCGTTATGGCTGAAAATCATTTCTAATTATTATGTCACTCTCACAGCTTGAGTTCTCTTTAATCTTCTTCTCTCTGTTTAATAGTAACAGATGAAGAGCATGGGTCGGGCCAGGAAGGTTAATGGATGCAAGCGAAATTGTTAACTAGTGCTAGGTCAAGCAACTCTACGGAGGACATGACATATATATATTTTTTAAACTATTTTAGGTGGGAATGTTACTTGCATCTATGGCCTTGCAGAAACCCATTTCCAACTAGGTCTTTGTGGAAGTGAGAAAATGCAGAGTTTTTGCTGGTCCTTGATAAAGCCAAGGCTCAGTATTCTCGACACCTTCTACATTCAGTTGTTTTATTTTATTTTTTTATCTTTTCTCCTTTTACTCACACAGGTAGATACATAACCTTTTCTATGTTGTACTAGGCGTGAGTCAAAATTATATATGTATTTTTTTGCTTAGGTATCTTCTTTATAGAATATATATATATATATATATATATATATAGTCTGACTTTGGTTTTTAAAAGTTATGAAAGACGGAATTCAGACCTCAGACACAAAACAACTCTCCACCACCATCAATCCTCCCAAGATTTCTATTCAGTTATACATTGATCTCAAGAATGACCCACACAATGATGGAAATGGCAAAATAATTCAAATCCATAGAATAATCTTCTGTCTGAAAATTACAGGGGAATTTTTGCACCTGTATAACTTCTGTTCTTGGAAATTATTACCTACAGTTTCAAGCTTTAATACAAGCACAATGCAATAAAATATTTAACAACAGTATTAGACAGAAGAAACATCACAAAAAAAAAAAAAAAAAAAAATTACGGTTGTAAGAAAAACCTTTATCTGTTTAATTTGTTACCGAAAATTCTGAAAGACAAAATTTATTCCAAGGTGGAAAAAACAGACACACACACACAACCCTCCTCACCCCTAATTCCCCAAAAATATCTCTTCAGTTTTGCTTCGATCTTGAGAATGACCCAAAGGATGATAAAAAAGTGGAATGCCATGAATCTGCAGAACACTCTCGTGTATGTGTACCTTTTGGTATCTAGAAGACAAAAAAAAAATGCTTATAATTATTTCATTCTTCCTAAAATAAAATCTAGTATGCAGAATGTGTATGATGCTTTGAGTGAATGAAACATTTGCTGAATAGTCTCATTAATATGCACAAGCCCCAAAAGATTCTAGTAAACACCTGTGAATTCCCAAAAACAGTAACAGGTTTTTAACTTAAAATACCAGCAGTCATTTTATTTTTCTTGAAAAATTGCTTTCAGTAAGGAAATCTATGGTAACCATCAATTACCAATTTATGAAGATTTGGTAAGATGTGTAAACCAGGCAAAGCCAAATCATAGCATGGATAATATAAGCAGCATTTATCCTGTGTTCTTTGCACTTCTATTTATTCTTCCACCAGAGGTCCAACCATGTTAGAACATTGTCTCTCCTAAGCATTTTTTTTTTTTATTTAATGACCACCATCAGCAACTTATTGAACTATAGGCTTGCTAATTTATGACTACTGGTTTCAGGGAAAGGAGAGATCCAGTGCCATAAGACAAACACAGCACCCATGCCTCGCCTGGGTTGAATTCAGACGAGTGATCCGAATCAAATGCCTCAGACAGCTCCACATCCTCTCCCCAAAAATTTGAAGTGTTATTTGGGCTACATGCCTGTAGACAGACAAAAGTTGGTAGGGATGACCAGCCGCCCTGGTGGTGCAGTAGTCTAAGCGATGGCTTCTGATCATTCATCCAAGATGGGTCTGGGTTCGAATCCTGGCGAGGCATGGATTTTGTGTTTGTCTTACGACACTGGCTCTCTTCCTTCCCTGGAACCTGTGGCCCTAAATTGGGGACGAGCGACTGCTTATAGCCCACTGAGTTGCTCACGGTGGTCGTTAAACCTCCAATTAAAAAAAGGGGGAGGTGGCAGATGATTTTTTTTTATTAGGGTTTAACAACCACCATGAGCAACTCAATGGGCTACAAGCAGTCGGCCGTCGCTAATTTAGGGCCACTGGTTCCAGGGAAGGGAGAGAGCCAGTTCCATAAGACAAGCACAACACATCCATGCCTCACCAGGATTCGAACACGGACCCATCTCGGACGAATGGTCACAAGCCAGCGCTTAGACCCACATGATTCAGGACAGGCAAAATATCAGCCGTTTTATTACACACTCTCTATATATGTATACTTGCTGGGAGTGACGCACAAAAAAGAAACGCAGGTCGCTGGCTACGCGCCAGATGCTGGTACTGTATGGTCTTCATACAATACCAGAACTCACGAAGCACAATCACGAACACATAACACAACTGAAGAAAAATCCTTAATAGTATGTACAATTAGTAAATAAATAAGAAACTGACCTACAAACAGCATTGGATGACACCAATTTATGCTCTTCCGACAGCTCGAAAACTGGTAACCTTTCATTTGGACTTCCTATGATAAAAAGGTCAACATCAACACCATTCAAGTAACAATTTATTCCCATACTTTTACAAAAACAATGGGTGAATCACAACTTCTGCGAAAATGAATAAATATCAAAAATACAAGTCAGCAAAAGCAATATGTCATAATCCAATTACAAAAGGTAAACAACTCACTGGAAGATGGGATGACTACATAATCAAAATTCGTTCCAAAAAATTTTCCAATGCACACAATTTTGAAGGCATTTATATTGTGGTCATCAGTTACAAGTCGCATTTTTACACAGCTTCTCGGAAAATTTTCATACAGTTTACAATCTTAAACATAAAAACATCTGTCACCGTCGTTGTCACAAATTCAGACCATGCCACAACAAATGAAACGGCATAGGGTGCAGTTGCGGGTTAGGTGGAAGCTATTAGCTAGGACATTTATTCACAAAAAAAAAAAAAAAAAATTTGAATCTCAGTTGTCACTAGCCGGAGCGACCAATATGTCAGCCGTTATCAAAATCTTAAAGCAACGTTTGGAACTGAAATGTACTTGGGTAAACAGGTCAGCACACTAGTGACTCCCTAATATAGCGGCTTTCTACAGTATGCTCATAAAGGAAGCCTTTATGAGTATGCTGGAAGTAGCATACTCTTGCCGGACTGTTTCTTGCAACGAGATAGAAATACGTAGAGCGCTTTCGTCGGGGAACGGGTGAAGCCACCGGAAACAAGTGGCAGCCATGTTTGATGAGGTACTGAACGATTTCCGTTCCGTGTTAAGCAAGGGAGTTTTCGTAATATATGGTTTGATGTTAAATAAGGATATAACTCAGAAATGTTGTTATAAACACCTAGGGGTGAGACTAAAACTTTAACATATCAAATAACGCTTTTCATTGTTAGTTGACGGCAATAGTGTTTTTTTAAAAAAATGATATTTTAATGGATGCAGCTTGCTGTCATTGAATAAAATCTCATGCCGTAATTTTTTGACATTTCACAAATTTTTTGGAGCAAATTTTCAGTGAAATATAAGTCAGCGGTAATAGAGTAAATGAAAAAAAAAAAAAGAAATGCAAAAATAAAAAATACAGTTTCAGTCAATCCGCAATTTCGGTAAAAATTTTAGATATTCGTGGGTCATCACCATGAGAATGATGAATCATCCCACAGCTTATCACTCCAAATACATAGACGCCAAATATTTTATGAGAGTTTTAAAAGAAAAAAAAAAAAGTTCGAAGAAAAACGGAAAACAAACAATGAGTTTACACAGCCAAGAGGTACCAATATTAAAATACTTTTACCAACTGCCCCTATCTTATATAATCAGAAGAAAACTACTACTTACCTGGTTTTTATTTAATAAAAATTAAAAGTCCTTAGCACTGGACATGTTTCTAATTTGTTTGTTAACCTTGACATTCGACAACACAGATCGGTAAGCCTTATTCGTGGGTAGGCAAGGCAATTGTGGTAACTTGACCATAATAAAGGTATCTCCCAGCACATACACTAAATACTTAACACAATATAATTCTCACTCTCTCTCTCTCTCTCTCTCTCTCTCTCTCTCTCTCTATGTATATATAAGACCCAGAAGAATACCCCATGGGAGATGAATGGATGAAATTCGAAATCATGCAGGGGTGACACGAAGGAGACAGGCTCAAGACAGACAACTGTGGAAGAAACTTGGGGAAGCCTTCATCCAGCAGTGGATTGATAATGGTTGATGTTATACATTTATCAGTAAAAAGAAGTAAAAAAGCACACTCATGTAGTAATTAGACCACGTCAACACTGCACCTTGCTGCAGGAATCAGACGTAGTAGAAATAAACATAGAATTAACCAGAAGTAACCCACTTTCATGGTTCCAAACAAAAATGACATGGAATAAAACAACTCAGGAACCCCAAACCACTCTTCAGGGAAAGACATCTGGAGCCCCGAAGTTAAATCATAGCTTAGGTGTTACCGAAAAAACCCCAGAAGATCCCATGGGAGATGGGTGGATGAAATTCGAAAGCATGTCGGAGTAACATGGAGGAGATAGGCTCAAGACATACGATTGCGGAAGAAACTTGGGGAGACCTTCATCCAGTAATGCATTGATAATGGTTGACAATGATGATAATGATATATATATATTGATTTTATACAGTATACATATATTGTAATGATAATAGTTGTCAATGATGATGATATATATATAGCATTATCAATCCACTGCTGAATGAAGGTCTCCCCAAGTTTCTTCCACAATTGTCTGTCTTGAGCCTGTCTCCTCCATATTACTTCGGCATGCTTTCGAATTCCATCCACCCATCTCCCATGAGTCTTCTGTCCCTCGAAAACCAGTTCAAAATTTCAGTCGTCCATCGGTGGTCTGTTCTTCTGGCAACATGTCCAGCCCATTGCCATTTCAGCGATGTCACTCTATCTCTCTCTGTATATATATTCTTTGAGTTGTCTGCATTCTTTGCATGTCTTTTTTGGTATCAAAAGAAAAAAGTTTCTATATATCCTGCTTTTCTTTTTTAGTTAAGGTCATACATACAGTATATATGTATATATACACACACACACCTGGTTATGATGTCGCCCACCCTCTGTTTTTCTCTCTCTATATATATAAAACATTACGTATAAACATTACTTACCTTTTTCCTGTATTTTTTATTCTGTCAGTTTACTTTTCGATGTATTTTAACAGCAGGAATAGTGACCTTTTTTGATGAAAATTATTTTATTTATGTATTTACATATGTTTATTTTCTATGTATTATTAACTATCTTCCAAGGCTTATCCGTAAGAAAAAGAATTGAAAATAATTATTCTTAAGTGCAGTTTAAATAAACTTGGTGACCTAATATATGTTGTAGTCAGATATATATATATATGTATATATCACTTCTGTAGCTACCCTGTGACTTAGGTATAGACAGACATTGGGGCAATATGATGCTCCAAATGGTATTTACAGTTAGCAACACCAGTACCGAGTAGCTAAAAATAGTTTTATGTACTTTTTCAACCTAAAAAGACATAATTTTTGGTATAAAAAAAAATCTTTCTACACATCTTGCTTTTAATATCTGGGCAGGTAAATTTTCTCTGGGAATGTATTATTTTAGATATTATTCAAGCTCTGGGCTGAGTGACCAAAAAATTCAGATTATGGACTTTAATTTTTTTATGGGACAAAAAATTGTATTTTTTTTGTTTCAGTATTAAGTATTTAATATTTTTTATTTGCACTTTCATATTTTACTTTTTTTTTAAGAAGCCTAGTTTTTTGTTGTCCCAAAGCTGAAATTTTGTAGTTTTCACCTGATATTTGTACACATTTTGGCAATTCTTAAGATGTACTGCACATAGTTTTTTTTTGTTTCAATTTTAAGGGCACAACCTCTTATTAATATGAAGTGAGAAATTAACAACCACTGATTTGCATTCATGATGTGCAAAAAGTTTGGCGAGCAAATGTTTATGTTTGTGTTGTTATTTTGTGGGTTCCTTCAACAGTCTTGCTGGAAATACAAGTGCGTCTGATTTGTATTTTAGAGAAATACAGGCACAACTTGTTCAATTCAAAGAAAGATTGATTTACGTGAGTGATATTTGTTCAATACTAACCTCTCATATATATGGTTGATGCAAAAGGAATAACTGGTAATTTATACATGGACATACTGACTGTACATTCATCATGAATCAGAGGTCACATTCTTCAAAAAAAAAAAAAAAACCACCACCTATCACGCAAAAATCAAATGCAAGTAGTTATTACAAAATGTTGCTAGTCCCTTTCTTTTGTATTATTCCATAATTTTTTTCAATTGTCATTTCATAATCGTTTGTGCCAGTTTTCATAAATATTTTATGTTGTTTGCATTTTTGAGGTACCATTGTACTCCCTGTTTCCTATTTTCAGTTTTAAATCAATATTGCCTGTATTTTTGCTACCCAAATACCACACACACATTGTACTAACACATTCACAAATAAAGAGTATTCTGTCAAGAAATTTTCAAGCTCCCCACTCTCACTTTGTTGCAGTAATACTACAGATTAATCACTAATCAGAGACAAATGCCTAGAACATAAGCTGGGTGACCCTGTGCTTTAAGATAAAATACTAGATTGTTTCCTGACAGGTGTCAGCAAGCAATAAATTTATATTACCAATCACAATTATTACTTCTGCAATTTAAGTAACCATAAATTGATTGCTTTACCAGTATTTGCTATCTAATGGGCATTAGCCATGGGTACATGATCTTTATCACATAAAAAGAAATTGCTGCTTCCTAAGATTTTGAAATATTTGTTGTCTTGTCAGACAAGTTGCATGTACACTGTACAGATTTTAGAATATATATGCAAATGCCATTTGCAAGACATCCTCAGTATATTGAAAAAAACAAAACATTTACATAGGTAGAAATTGTACCCAAAAAGCCTCAAAGTTGGTAACCCACAGTTAACCTCAGCTTCCCAGAGTAAACATCATTCAGTTTTCACATTGAGTACGACTGTTTACAAAATATAAGAAATAAAAAGTCTTAAGATTAAACAGATATTGAAATGGCTTATCTGCTGGTTTAATCACCAGCTACACGGAGAAGATGTTTTATTTTTTGTGTTTGATTAACTGAGCATTTACAGCTCAACCTTATTTTAAAATGCTTACTTGTGAAATGTAGTTCCACAATCCTTGTTCCTTTTATTCTTACAATCAAAAGCTGCGCAGTAATATGGCATTTTAAATATCAACAATGTGCTGATAATTGTGATTATTCACGAAACTGTAGCACTAAATTTGTAATGAAGCATAACACGATCGCCGAACAGCTGAAAGAACGGAGGTGACTCCTTGACACACGCAGAATTTGTACCTCATCAAAGATAGCGGGCTCTCCCCGCGTTGGCTTCAGCTGCCTCGGCAGAGAACCAATCACAGAAGCACTCTATGTATTTCTATCTCGTTGGTTTCTTGCCTTTGCTTGACACAATCTATGCTTTTTAATGATAAAACAGGCGAAAGCATCCTTTTAGTAAGAATCCAATTTTACGTGGAACGCTTTGAAAACGCCAAGGATATTATAACAATTGACTTCTGGAGATGTTCTGTCTCTTTTTTTCTTTTTTTTTTTTTTTTGATTGGAGGTTTAACGACCACCGTGAACAACTCAATGGGCTATAAGCAGTCGCCCGTCCCTAATTTAGGGTCACTGGTTCCAGGGAAGGGAGAGAACCAGTGCCGTAAGACAAACACATCATCCATGCCTCACCGGGATCCGAACCCGGACCCCTTTTGGACGAGTGATCAGAGGCCATCGCTTAGACCACTGCGCCACCGGGCGCGAAACCGTTTTCGACCAATCCGTTGCAGCGAACAAACAAAATTGTTCTTTCTCAATCCTCATCATTGCCGCCCCGGTGGCGCAGTGGTCTACGCGATGGCCTCTGATCATTCGTTCGAACGGGGTCCGGGTTCGAATCCCGGTGAGGCATGGATGTTGTGTTTGTCTTACGGCACTGGCTCTCTCCCTTCCCTGGAACCAGTGACCCTAAATTAGGGACGGGCGACGGCTTATAGCCCATTGAGTTGCTCACGGTGGTCGTTAAACCTTCAATCACACACGCAATCCTCATCCTTTTTTTCTTTTTATTGGAGATTTAATAACTATTCTGTGAGCAGCTCAATGGGCTATAAGCAGCCGCCCGTCGTAATTTAGAGTAAGACGACCAGATATTGGAACATGGATTTTTTTTAATTGGGTGAAGGTTTAACGACCACCGTCAGCAACTCAATGGGCTACAAGCAGTCACTTGTCCCTAATTTAACGGCCACTGGTTCCAGGGAAGGGAGAGAGCCAGAGCCGTAAGACAAACACCACATCCATACCTCACCGGGATGCATTTAAGCAAACCTTACATTGATACGGGACTGGGGAACTCTCGGCCAACTTTACTCAAATTCAAAAGGGGGCGGTATTCAGCTTCAGTGACACAGTATGGATGGGGCTTATCTTCATGAGTCACGTGGGATTACTTCTGAGATACGATCTGAGCGACTTTGGTTTATGTGCTTTCATGTCATTTTCACGTTCGCTGCCTTTCGAATTAAAAAATAAAAGAAGTTTACATACATAAACACAATAAAGGCATACACAAATAAATAAATAAATATCATCATCATCATCATCATTGTCAACCATTATCAATCCACTGCTGGACGAAGGTCTCCCCAAGTTTCCTCCACAACGGTCTGTCTTGTGCCCGTCTCCTCCATGTCACTCCCGCATACCTTCACCCTTTACCTTCATGTCGCACTGGCCGTTGCCTTGGCCAGGTACATTCCAGCTGCCGGAGACTGAGGGCCAAGATTTAAGTTGTGGAGTCATTTTGGAGGGGTTTGGCCATAACTCACCACGCTGGCCAAGCGGGTTGGTGAGTGTGGGATAGCATTTCCTCTAATCCCGATGGTATAGTCATACCGCTATTGGCGGTCGTCAGAGCCCCTTTAGTGGGAACAGGATGTACCACGAGAAGGCGGGGTTGACATTTGTCAAGGAGAGTCTGTGATGTTACGCATCACCTGACCTTACATCCCAAATAAATATATAAATACAAAAATATAAAGAGAAGTGGAAAGGTAAGTTTTTTTTTTTTTTTTTTTTTTTGTAAATTCTGTAACAGAGATTTCATATCTTAGGTAAGGATGTGAAATGTAGAAAGGGTAAATGTGTACGTTAGCGTCCTACATTATTTCGTCGGGAAAATATTAGTACCTGGGAAAAGTGCGACGTGCAGATTTTAGATTATAGAAAAAAAAATGACAAATGGTGCAGAAATTTCATGTTTTAAATGTCTTTTAAAGATTTTTTATCGTAATATTTACCTGTAAGTGCGATGCTGTGAATAAACGCTGCGGTAGGTCCAACGCATAACTATGACGACGATGTCAATCTTTTTTTTTTTTTTTTTTTTGTTTGGAGGTTTAACGACCACCGTGAGCAACTCAATGGGCTATAAGCAGTCGCCCGTCCCTAATTTAGGGTCACTGGTTCCAGGGAAGGAAGGAAGCCAGTGCTGTAAGACAAACCAAACATCCATGCCTCACTGGGATTCGAACCCGGACCCCTTTCGGGCGAATGATCAGATGCCATCGCTTTGACCACTGCGCCTCTGGGGCGGCTGTCAAGCTTTGCTCCTTTGGAAGTAAGATTCGCTGTGGCGTGTAATTCACCCGTGGATGACTAGAAGTACAGCCGCGTACGTTCTTACCAGGGAAGCAAAGCACCATGTACTCATACGCTACAGAATATAGTTCGTTCATGTTTTGTCATTGTTTTTAAATCAGATGTCGAGAAATATTTCGTTATTTTACACATGATTCCCTGATTCCAAATAGAAAGTATGAATATGGCTTTCTTGGTTGTACAGGAAACTGGAGATGTATAACTTCCGGTTCTGCTTAGAACGGCTTCCATTCGTAGCTCTGATTTGCTGTGCCACTGCAGTTTTTCTTCTTCTGTTAATACTTTGTTTGCAGGTCAGTTTCTATCTTACTGATACGTACATTTTGCAAATCAAAGAGGTCCATTCCGGTTTGTCCTGCTAACAACGTACAGGATACAACAAAGTAAAGGGCGGATAATCTGGACCTATTTTCTGCAGCGTATCAAGACAACATTTATTGCTCTCCTCCCAACAACGTAACCGCTTTCTCGTGTACTTTTCCGCCCGTCATTTCGGTACCGCAACGAACCATCCTTTTAACGGAGTAAAGCTTGACATCGTCGGGGTAGCTATGCGTTAGGCCTACCGCAGCGTCTCTTCACAGCATCGCACTTACAGGTAAATGTTACGATAAAAATCTTTAAGACATTTAAAATATGAAATTTTTTCACCATTTGCTATTCATTTCTATACTCTAAAATCTTTACGTCGCACTTTTCCCAGGTACTAATATTTTTCCGACGAAATAATTTAGAACGCTGATCTACACATATACCCATTCTACATTTCACATCGTTACCTAAGATATGAAATAACCGTTGCAGAATTAAAAAAAAAAAGTTACCTTATCATTTATCTTTATATTTATTTATTTGTTTGTGTATGTCTTTATTATGTTTATGTGTGCAAATTTCTTTTATTTTTTAATCCGAAAGGCAGCGAAAGTGAAAATGACATGAGATCACATAAACCAAAGCCGCTCAGATCGTATCTCAGAAATAATCCCACGTCACACATGAAGATAAGCCCCAACCATATGTGTCTTCACTGAAGCTAAATACCGCCCCCTTTTAAATTTGAGTAAAATTGGCGGAGAGTTCCTCAGTCCCGTATCAATGTAAGGTTTGCTTAAATATCACGAGAATCGAACCCGGACCCATCTTGTCGAACACTAATTTGAGGGCACATACTAAATAAATACATGCTCAAAATAAATATGCGAATCTTTTTGTTACAATATTGTAGTGTTTCTATTAGTGTGATATTATATATAAAAATTTGTGTATTAAAAAGATATATCTTGCAGAATGTTGGTAATTTGTACTCAGGGCCGACTGGACCATAGGGGCAACCGGGGCAGTCGCCCTGGGCCCCGTGCCTTTCAGGGGCCCCGTAGTTTAGGGGGAAAAATCTTTTACGGTAGAAGTTTTTACAATCAATATTTTTTGTGTGTAAGTTATCGGGTGCGAGGCCCTTAAAAAGACGTTTTTTTGTGTGTGTGTGCGTGCTTTTTTTTGTTTCCAATCCCCCCCCCATTTTTTAATAGAATATCGCCCTTCGCCACACAAATACTGAGATTTGTAGATTTCAAGTGATCATTGTAACTACCTTAATATTTTCCGCATTCACAAAATAGCAAATTAAATTTCATCATTTTGTGGCCCTTACTTTTATATATTTCACAATTTTCGTGCAAACTAGATACTTAAATTCAGAGAAATAAAAATATCAATATCAAAGTTGCTTTCGGGCTATACATGGAGGCCATTTGTTCAGTGACTTTAAAAACATTACTAGAAACTGAAAAAATATATATATCCATATATGAGCGCGTATAAAAGTTTCAAAAAAGTTTCAGCCGCCCCGGTGGCGCAGTGGTCTAAGGCGCTGGCCTCTGATCATCCGTCCGTAAGGGGTCCGGGTTCGAATCCCGGTGAGGCATGTATGTTGTGTTTGTCTTACGGCACTGTCTCTCTCCCTTCCCTGGAACCAGTGATCCTAAATTAGGGACTGGCGACTGCTTATAGCCCATTGAGTTGCTCACGGTGGTCGTTAAACCTCCAATCAAAAAAGAGTTTTAAAAATCAATCAAGATCCCTGATTGATTTTTATGCCATTTTGCTTTAAAAATAAATCACTAAAACATATATCAGGGGAAAAACCCATTTATATGAATTTATTTTAGAGAGATCTTGATTATTTTCTACACTGAAGTATTCACAATACAAAAATTGTCGCTTCGCAGGGAACTTTTTAACATTTTGTGAAGAAGTTTTTATAAGAGTCATAATGCAACCTCAACCACATCTTCCCGGAAAGAAAATCGTAGATTTTAATAGTTCTTATTATCTCTCTTTTGGAACTTTCAATCCATATTATGGTCTTTTTCTTAAGCTTAAAGCAAATATTTTTTTGAGATAAATATATTTTGTCTTTATGATAGTTTTCGTTATGACGTACTACGGGGGTGAAGCACATGGCAAGACGGAAAAGTTGCAGCGATAAATTCCGGCGTTTAGCTTAATTGGTAAATCATTCGGCTCCGGAGTAGAGGGATGAGGCTTCCTTTTTGTCACAGCGAAATTTGTGAATTTCACATCGTGTGTGTTCTTTACGGACATTTTTCACTCAACAATTTTATTAAAATATGAGATTTATTTCCTGGTGCCAGAAATGAAATTTTACTCCGGGCTCTCGCAATGAAATTTTGCCCCGGGTCCCACAAAAGCTCCATCTGGCTCTATTTGTACCATGGCTTTCTGCGATTAATCGTATAATTATAGATATCTTACATCGACAGCAGTGGTATATGCCATACAATGAAGGAAGTTTTCTAAATTTAAGTATGCAAAAATACTGAAATCATTTTCAATGCAAAGTACAGTTTCATGTATTAGGTTTTAGCAGGTTAACCAATATAAAAACACTGAACTAAAGTTAACAGTTTAGCTGTAATGGCAGAAAGCCATGGTTTGTACTAACCAAGCAGAACTATGACGGTCAGAACATATTTGCAAACGCGAAATGATTTTTTCCTGATTGGGGGTTCGACGACCACTGTGAGCAACTCAGTAAGCTATAAGCAGTCGCCCGACCCAAATTAGGGCCTATAGTTCCAGGAAAAGAGAGAGAGCCAGTGCTGTAAGAAAAACACAACATCCATGCCTCGCCGGGATTCCAAACCTGACCCCATCGCCGAAGAATGGTCAGTAGCCATCGCTTAGACCAGTGCGCCACTGGGCGGCGAAATTATTTGCCTTATGCGCAGCTTAATTTTAATTCTGCATGTGCAGAATTAAAATTAAGCTGCACACTAATGAAGCACGGCGAATTTTTCGCAAAGTTTTTGGATGAACTCAGAACAGGTACACTCGAAATTCGGCAGCCCCAGTGGTGCAGTGTGCTCTTAGTGCTGGCCACTGACCATTCGAACAAATTGGTAGGGGTTCGAGTCCTGAATGAGTCATGGGTGTTGTGTTTGTCTTACAGCACTTGCCTTCTCCTTTCCCTAGCACGAGTGTCTCCAAAATAGTGACAGATGACTGCAGCTGATGAGGAAGTATATATTAGATGACACTTGAGGACAAACATCAAAGAGCCGCGGATGGCTTAGTCGTTAGCGAGTCAGACTATCATTGTAAGCTCCACAGGTTCGAACCTGGGCTGATCTTTCAGAGATGGTGTGGTTTACTAAAAATCGCTGAATATCCGCCGTGCATCGGACAAGCACGTTAAGTGACGGCAACCAGGCTGGACCCACTAATTAAATGGGTAATTGGGTATCCTTTCCTATGCCCCCCCTGAAATTCTCTCACCCCTCTGTGTGCAACATCGTACAATCTCACTAGAAACTGTTCTGTCAAAGTTGGCTAGACTTGCTCTTATTCCTTCCGTTTCTGTGTCCTGCCCAAAAGGCGATCTCGCTGTAGGCGGCTGGGACCTAAACTCTACTCACTGTGGACGGAAGTCCTACAAGAAAATGACAAATACTGAGAGACAAACATCAAAATTTGAGGATCATTTGCGTCCCCAAAGGCATCAGACGTTTGGGGGGGACAGTAAACTAAATTCGAAGACTGTCCTCAAGAATTTGGAACTTCTGGTCAGCTTAATTTAGAGTCACTGGTTCCACAGAAGAAAGACAGCAAGCTCCAAAAGACAAACACAACATCCATACCTTACCGCGATTCGAACCCTGACCAATCTCGGACGAATGATCAGAAACCATCGCTTAGACAACTGCGCCACTGGGTCGGCACACATTATTTAAGTGGAACTCGAAGGTTATGTAATTTTGAACTCAAAGGGGCGTACTTACAAGTCTCGCACTCCCATATAAGAAAAGCTTGCTACCGTCCTGCACGTGCGCACTTGACCTTAGCAAATGACGCAGGAAAAATATACGGAATTTTAGAATTAATGCAAGAAAATTCCGTTTTCGTTACAGATTACTGATGCACTGCCAAATAAAACACAGATAAGGCTAACATTCCATACGGGCACTGGCTCTCTCCCTTCCCTGGAACCAGTGATCCTAAATTAGGGACGGGCGACTGCTTGTAGCCCATTGAGTTGCTCACGGTGGTCGTTAAATCTTTAATAAAAAAATCCGTACATTATCAATCAGAGAAGTTCAATTAGTGATGGGCCATTCATGAATCAGAGGCGTAGCCACGATAAGACCACCCGTGGAATTTTTTTGGAGATTTTTTTTTATTGGAGGTTTAACAACCACCGTGAGCAACTCAATGGGCTATAAGCAGTCGCCCGTCCCTAATTGAGGGTCAATGGTTCCAGGGAAGGGAGAGAGCCTGTGCCGTAAGACAAACACAACACCCATGCCTCACCGGGATTCGAACCCGGACCCCTTTCGGACGAATGATCAGAGGCCATCGCTTAGACCACTGCGCAACCGGGGCGGCACCTGTGGAATCAGAATGGACCAGCCCAGGCGCGTCGCAGAATGCAAGTGAGAAGGTCGATCACACGGAAATATAAGCGGCTGTCCATGACAGATAAGCCATAGTAGTTTGTACGTGAATACAATGCGCAGAGGTAGTGATTTGACTGATGTTCAAAAAAGAATGATCATCGGTTACCGCGCCAAGGGTGGAAGCATCTCAGAAACAGGAGTCTTCGTGGGCTGTTCGCGAGGTGAAATAGTAAGAGTGTACCAGAACAGACCGCTGGTACACCGAGTACCTCCCGACGTCATAACTGTGGTGTCCCAAATGCCATCGATCCGAGAGAAGAACGTCGCCTACATCAACTGCTAAAGGGCAATCGACGCGCAACAGTGCAGCAATTGACCACGCAAGTGAACGTTGGGGCACCCAGGTACGTGTCCCTTATAACAGTTGAGCTAACCCTATTACGCATGGGTCTCCGGAGTCGATGCTGCCTCAGGATGCCCATGTCAACCCAGGTCCATCGGCAATGACGTATGCAATTCTCATGGAACTGCCGTCATTGGACAGTAGGAAAATGTTGCCTTCTCCAACGAGTCGAGGTTTCTACTCCACAGAACTGACAGACGGTGGCGGATACAGTCAAACATATGAGAACCAACAGCCAAACTTCTGTATTCGGCCCCGAGCCAGTTTTCCAAAATAGATAACGCCACACTTGCACCTACTCCTGTGCTCTGATTTTACGCGATCTCTTCTTTCTTTTCGAACTTTCACGTGCAATCCGTTATGCCTCTAGTTTGTTGCGTAACGATCTGTGTTCCTCTGAGTTCGCAGTTTCACGTGGAATGCGTTATAGCTTTGCTTTGTGCATAATGTGTCTTTTTTGACAGTTTTGTGGTGTGTGTTTCTCTTTTAGCGTGAACTCGTAAGTTATTTGTGCGTGTTTTTTTTACATTTTGTGGGTGTTTATTGCAACCTCTCTTAGTATGTTGAATTGGAAGAGGTTTTTGGATGAAGTTGCTAAGAATGAGGAAACGTGCATTTCCTGTTGTGAACAACAGGGTTTGTTTCCCACCTCAAGGAGATGTTCTGATGGCCATACCATGACTTTTCTTGTCGATGCGCCTCTTCGTTTAGGACAATTCATGTGTCGGACGCAGCACGCTTCAGGGAATACTGAGTACTATGCCCTTATATTTGGGATGTCGTTTTATTATGCTCAGATTACTATTGATATTCACAGGGAAACACAATTCTTCCGTCAAAATAAAAATTTCCCACATATGACGCAATTCCCATTCAAAAAGGTCCTTTTAAAGGCCACTGAAATCCATATTATTCACTTCCTTTGGCATTTTCACAACGTAACGAAACGTTTACCGATGCAGCGATAACGTGTCGCCATCTAACGTCGCTTTGAAAAGCTTGTTCCGGCCACCGAACGCGGAAGGTTTACCGAACCAGCAATTGGACACCAGCGGTGGCAGTGTGCATGTCTGGGGGATGTTTTTCTAGTATGACCTGGGACAGCTGGTACCACTGGGTGGATCTCTGAACGCCAGTGGCTACCTGTCCATCGTCGCTGACTACATGCATGTTGGACATTTACCCTGATGGTGATGGTATCTTCCAACAGGTCAATGCGCACTGCCACGTCGCTAGGGGTGCGTACTTGGTTCCAGGAACAAGACAACGATGTTTCCGTTCTTCCTTGGCCCGCGAAATAGCTACCTTAATCACATAGAGCACTTGCAGGACTAATTAGATCGACAAGTTCGATGTGCTGACCCACAACCACGTCATCTCCGGGACCTCCGTGCTCTTCTGCAGTCCGAACGGGCGCGTGTGCCTTGAGCAACCTTCCAGGGATTTAGTGCATCCATGCCACGTCGTCTCACCGCTGTCATCCGGGCCGAGGGTAGTTATTCCTGTTATTAGGTAGGCAGTGATGGAAAGTTGCAAAATGCATTTTTGGACCAGGTAAAATACATTTTTGGAGCAGCAAAATGCGTTTTTGGAGCAGGTAAAATACATTTTTGGAGCATGTGAAATACATTTTTTAAGCAACAAAATGAATTAAGGAGCAGAAAAAATACATTTTTGGTGTAAGAAAACATTGTACTCAAATTTAAAACATCTTGCATTGAAACACACACACACACACACACACACACACACACACACACATGTAAAGATTTTAGTTTTCAAATAGATAAAAAAAATTGTAACCATAGCAGGATTCTATCATTACTCATTTATTTTACAAAAAAATGTTTAATTTTTTGCTGCTTTCCTCAATATTTGATTGTTCACTTATATTTTTTTCTAATTTTTTAAGATAGTTAACAATGTTTTGTTTTGCTTCTTTTAATAGTACCTGTCCACTTTCTATTGCATTCATGTCTTTTTTATGCCACATTGAATGTTCATCTCAGCATTGTTTAACATTTTCTGAGAGGAATTCAACTGCTGCAACAGTTCAGCTCCTTCCCGTTTCAAATCACTTTGTGAAAATTCAATTTCTTTACAATAATGGAACTTACACATTAGTATTATACAACATCAGGTATTTATTCCGTATTAAATAGTGTGACATTTTGTAAAACACACAACGACTAAGTACCGAGCTTTCACACTCCGAACGGGAGGCTTTCTCACGACTCATACAAACCAGGAGTCAGCACCAACCGCATTGTGACTCGATACTAGAAAGGGTTCGTCAGAGTAGAGAAAACTTAATCCAACCTGGACTTGTCCGCCGATTAGATACCATTCCCCAAATGCCCGTCACTTGATGACCGTGATGAAAGGTAAGTTTGGAAGTATCCCTAAGACCATCATCATAAGATCGACGGAACGCCATCTTAGCATCACCAAGGTGCTGAACGACGCATTGAAGCCATACAAAAAGTACAATCCGTATGGTTAATACAGCCAGACAAAGCACACCTGTTTTGTCATGGGAATCATCCAACTCCCGGATGTGAAAGTCCGTGTATACCGTTGAGATATTTTTACTGAAGTTTCTTGACGCTGAGATAAGCAGATCCCAAGATGGCCGCTTATGCTCCACCGTATATTACAAACCAACAACAGTGACAAATTTCATCCCTCCTAAGTCCTAAGTCCATATCCCTTAGCCCATATAAAATGGCGGCATTCCGTACCCAGTTCAATAGAGCAATGACGATTTTCTCCACCAAAGAAACGAGGGACAGAGAAATAACAAATATCATCAACAAAGAGGGACTGCTGGATATTCGGAACGAATTCTGCGATCCATCTCTCTAAAGATGATATCCAGGAACCACATGACACCACACCCAGGAGTCGACAATTTGCAGTTTGCTTCATCCATTTCATACATCCCGAAATTTTCGTTTGTGTTCAAGAACCATATGAAGCGCCATGGATTACGCATTGGAATCAAATCAACAATGTCCATCGCCACAGCAACAACAAATACGCGTAAGGACCCAGACATGAATTCTGGAGCTGGGGTGTATGAGATACAATTAGAAAACCCAGATGGCTTTTCCCGATCATGCATCGGAATGACCAAAAGATCCCTTACAATTAGGGGGAAAGAACACATAAGGGACATTTTTTTTATTGAAGGTTTAACGACCACCGTGAGCAACTCAATGGGCTATAAGCAGTCGCCTGTCCCTAATTTAGGGTCACTGGTTCCAGGGAAGGGAGAGAGCCAGTGCCGTAAGACAAACACAACATCCATGCCTCACCGGGATTCGAACCCGGACCCCGTTCGGACGAATGATCAGAGGCCATCGCTTAAACCACTGCGCCACCGGGGCGGCCATAAGGGACATTAAAGCAGGAAAAACACAAACAGCGCTAGGCAAAGAAGTAGCCCAATATGACGCCGTACCGGTATGGAAAAGACACGTAGTAGATTCGCGCTCCAAGATTTCAAATTATCGTCGTTCCTGAAATTATTCTTGCGGAATAAATACTTCAAGTTGTATTTCTTCTCTTTTTCGCTTATTTTGCTGCATTTTACCAGCACTAATCCGCTCTTTATATATTTTTTCCAGGATTCTTTATAAGCTGTCAGAGATTTTTGGTTACATTAATTTTACTCACATCTCCATTTAGTCTCTTGACATGATCTTTTTGCTTCTTGCTCTCCGCATGACGCCTAACAATCATTGCGGCCATGAGCGCCCGCAGGAAAATTTTCAATGGGGGTGTAACGTACCAGGAGATGTGACGTACCTGCCAGAAGGACGCACACGACATAAAGGCAGATAGGAATCAGAATAAAACGTCCGCGTAGCTCAATTGGTAGAGCAACTTATTCCGGAATGAGGGGACCCTGGTTCGAATCCTGGCGTAGACCAAAAATGACGGAGAAATTTACTTCGTTATAGGGGTTAAGTGCAATTAATTAAGGTTTGGCTAATATGTAGAAAATGTAAAAAAATTCGTGAAAATTAAACATTAGTATTATTACTACTACTTACTTATTACACTAGAACACTACTACTACAACTATTATTATTATTATTATTATTATTATTAATTGATGCTGCTCTTGAAGAAAGTAATAGTCATGTATTATCATATCATGTACATTGGTAACTGTTTTCAAAATAATGAACAGTGTCGAGCAGGGCCGCGCCAAGCCTTTTAAGTTCAGCACACACCACTCTGAGCGGAACTTGTTTGGGCGTACTACCTTACGGTTTGCTAGGTGTTCCGCTTTCACGTTATCGTTTTCCAATTATAAATTTCCAATAAAATTGTATTAAATTAAACTCCTCAAACTCCATCTTTCCTTGTGGTCCAGTTCTGTGAGTGTAAAAAAAAAAAAAAAAAGAAGGTAATAAATAATATAAAATAAAGGGAAAAATAATTCTACAGCGGGGTCAAGTGACCCCTCTGACCCCTGTCGGCGCCCATGATCGTGGCCGCCCTGAGCTACACTAAGGCCCGTTTCAAACAGACGGAAAGAATGCGCCGAATCAATTAAACCGTCCCGCAGTGTGGTTTTTGGGTGACTTTCACACGAGCGGTTTTATTGCTAGAGCGGAGAAAAAACAGCTCGACCGATAGGCGGGAAACCAAATCACTAGCTCTTTGTGCAGTCAGTTTTCAGATTGTGTCTCCGTTCAAATGCAGTATTTGATGTAGAAACTCCATGCATAACATGTTTTAAACTCATGAAAAGATAATGTATTGAATATTACGAGTACCTATGTCGATGTACAATCTACAGTAAATGTATGAAATAAACCATTTTTTCGGAACCAATGTTCTATGAAGCTGTTTACGGTGTTGAAAGATACATACACGTAAATACTACGAAACATTTGTAAAGATCATCAAAGAAAAAAAAAACTTTTACAGAGCATTTTGGAGAACACTTGAAGAAAACTATGAAAACACAGAATACCAACCTTTTATAAGACTTTTTTGAGAGCACTTTAACAAGGCTGTGCGATCATTTCGAAATAATTAACTTTTCTTATATGTGAAACTTTGAATTTTAGGCAATTATTGGTGTGAATTATTTATAAGGTGTGAATTTTTTATAAGGTGTGAATTTTTTCGATGCGGGCTATTATTTCTCCATGCAACATGTAACAACGGATTTCGAAAGAAATCTTAATTCACACAAAAATCATTAAATTTGTTGTTCTGGATGAGGATGTTTTTTTTTTTAATTATTTACTAAATTCTCTTTGTTTGTTTAACAGTTGAAAGATTGGCAATCTCAGCGGTCCGCTCTCCCTCTAGCGGCAAAAGAAAGAATTACTGTAGTACGGGTAACGTTTTTGGCTCAATGCTTGGCTGTTGGTAGATCGCTCATTACGTTCAGTTGTCGTAGTTTGGTGTATTTTTGCATTCATTCTGGAATTAGAGAGTTGTATAATGGAGAATTCCGTGAAGAAGAACAAATCATATTGTTGTGTCCCGTAATGTCGTTCCCAAGGTTTCGGCTATGTTTTTCACAAGTTAGTATAAACGTTTGTGCCTTGCGTTTGAAATCCTTCCAGTGAAATGCTATTAACCTAGTAACGTCTTTGAATGAATAATAAACAAGGCAGCATGTTTTTATTGCATAGTAGTAATTAAAAAATCCGCATTTCTACATAATCTTGAAAACAAATAATTGCTGTTATCCATATAAATTTAAACTTCATTATGGAACAAGATTTGCAATGTTCTGTCAACAGTCATCGGTTCAAAAACGCAGAACCCAATGATGATCAACAATTACCAATTCACAAACACTTTTAGGAACAGAATGTTCAAAAATTACAAATGTTATTGTTCACAGTATTGAAAATGGGTCCTGGGAAACGTCAAGTGAAACGAAATGTCAGCTTTTAATAGTAATCCGGATTAGAACACCCGTGTCGGTATTACTATATCATTTGCCTGAAAATGTAAAATTAAAAATTACCTGTTACAGTAAAGCATTACTGCTACACAGTGCTTACACGTTCCACTTCTGCCCGCTTTACAAGAGCACTCAAATGACTTTATAGAAATTTCACTGTTACTTGTATCTAAAATACCGTTGATGGAGTGAGGCGACGACGTTATTGCCGTGGACTGAATGCAGTGCGAAACTATGAGAATTTCTCTTCCATCTTCCTTCTTAATTCCACAAGAAATTATATGGCCTACATTAACAATCACTTCCCCTTCTTTAATGCATCTTGAATTTTTGGAAGCGTCCACAAATTTCATTATTTCAAGGATTGAAAGCGACAAACTAGCCATTCTAACATTCGACTTTATGGAAACACGTGCGACGTTACCCGTACTAGAGAAGTTTGTTTACGTTTGCGCAGCGCCCCCTATAGTTCGTTGAGGTTCCCAATACAGCATGGCCATGGTTTTTTCGTCACTATATTCTGCAAGCATTCACATATTTTTTTGTTTAACGCACGCAATTAACGTGTTTGTGAAATTTGACTTCTTTCTTGAAAGACAACTCCCATAACTATGATGTTCCGACAGTCAATATACCATTGGCTGACCTTGTTCAGCAAGGAACATCGTACGTTTCTACATTTTGTTTTCGGCACTGCTTTTTGCGTAAAATACTGTTTTGCATAGTTACCACATTTTTAAGTCATTCACTCCTGTACTTAATATGGCAAAATGTAACAATCAACTTCTGCAGTACTGTAAATCATTACAATGTTTGTAGCAAATTGCTGGCATCTTACCTACACTCGAAATATGGTGATTATGCGTGAACTATGAGAAAACAATACGTCGTCGAAGTCGTGACGTCACGGAATCGCGACTGGGCATAAACACACCTTGTTAGCTAACGTTAGTTTTATTGTTGGCGACTGTCGATAGTCCTGTAAAATTGATTTTTTAAGATGAAACTGAATATATTAGATATGGTTTTATGCTTTGCAGCATACTGTAATTACCAGACTGTCGAAAATCAGTGTTCATTTTACAGATTTCCGAGAAACAAACGGAAAACATGCCCTATGACCTAAAATGTCGATAAATGTGTAATTTAGCGTCTTAAATTATTTGGCTACGTATTTGGAAAAAATGAGATATGCACATGCTACAGTGTGTAATTTGATGGCAAATGGTAAAAAAATTTCATTTTTCAATTTAAAGATTTGTACTGTAAAACGTATCTCCAAATACGACGACGTGAACACTGCTGCGGCAGGTCTAACACAACGCCGCCGCAGCATCCACGGCATGGATCCGCTGAAAAGAAGGTCTCGCTCTGACGGCCAACTAACTGGCGGAAGAGTACAAGAGGAACGGGGTATGTTCTTGCCAGGAAAGCGTTATAGTTATATTATGTACTGCTACGCTACAGAAAATAGCTCATCTCAATTCTCACCGCGTGTTTTGAAAAACTGCGACAGAAATGAAGTATTTTCTATCAGGTAGCACTACAAATTTGAACGATTTCACGGCAAGAACATACCCGGTTCCTGTTGTAATTTTCCTCCAGTTAGATGGACGCCGGAGCTGGACCTTCGATTCAACAAAGCCATGCCGTGGTCGCCGCGGCGGCGTTGTGTTAGGCCTGCCGCAGCGGTGTTCACGTCGTCGTACTTGGAGGTAAGTTTTACAGTACAAAACTTTAAAATGCATTTTAAAGATGAAAATTTTTCACCATTTGCCATCAAATTACATACTTTAACATATACACTGCTGGCCACCCAAAATGCAACACCAAGAAGGACACGAGATAGCAAAGCCAGATTTACTGGACGCATAACAACAGATACAAAGATGAAACGATTGAGCTTACAGGCCCGTACGACTTGCGGAACACGCATACATCAATAGTTCGTGTGGGCCCCATGGCTGGCAATAACGGCCGCTACACGCCGCGGCATCGAACGAAAGAGGCTTTGGATGTGGGCTTGGGGTATGTCGGTCCAGGCTGCTTCCAAATGTTGCCACAGTTCATCAGGCGTAGCCGCTGGTGGTGCTTGCCGGGCCACTCGGTTGCCGATCAGCGACCAGACGTGTTCGATGGGGGACATATCGGGAGAACAGGCAGGTCACGGCAGCAGTGACACCTGGTGGGCCGTGAAGAATTGCTGCACGATGCGTGGCACGTGCGGGCGCGCATTGTCCTGTTGAAACGTGGCCGCTGGCAGGTCCTGCAGGTAAGGCAAGACTAGAGGCACCAAAACGTCGGATATGTAGCGGTGGCTGTTGAGTGTACCAGCGATGCGTACCAGAAGGGTGCGGGTGTCATATCCAATTGCGCCCCAAACCATAACGCCAGGCGACGAACCGGTATGGAGATGCATAATTCAGGCGTCATACAGTCTCTCGCCGCGGTGCCGCCACACGTGGATCCAACAATCGTGGTGTTGCAGGCAGAAGCGGGATTCGTCGAAGACAATGTCGTGCCATTCCGTACTCCAAGTGCGGCGTTCAACGGCCTACTGCCGCCGCACTCGCCGGTGGTGTAACGTCAATGGTAATCGGAGCAATGGGCGCCGTGCGACCAGTCCCCGTTTCTGCAGACGACGTCGAACGGTACGTGCTGACACAAGTTGTTGCGCAACACACCCTAATTCCTGCGCTAACGTTCGTGATGTGGCGGTGCGAGCCGTCAATGCCCGCCACACAACATGCCGGTCCTCTCGTTCGGTGGTGTGCCGCGGCTGCGGCAATCACTCACGTCGGTCCGTCCGTCCCTCCTGCACCCACCGAATCCATACTCGCCTCACTGGGGCTGGATGTCGTCCCACACGGGCGCCGATGTCTCGGTACGATAAACCGCTGTCGCGATAAGCCACTATTCGTCCTCTGTCGAACTCCGAAGCGTGCTGGAATGACTGCCGTATTTTGGGACGGGGCTTCAGGAAGCTTCCTACGCACAGGTCCGGCAGCACAACACACTTTCACTACTTACACCCCGCCTTCTGTGCACCTTTCTTATAGTGCTTCTCGGTGGCGTGTTGTGCGCACATGATTTGCATATGCCCTGCAATGCTAATAGTAGTATATAGGGGGTACTATGGCACACACCAAAATCACATAAAAACCTCAAAATCAGGCATTTTTTGATTTTTCAGACCTCAATAATCACGAACATTTTAAGGCTTTTTATGATCAAAAACATCATATTTTCATTAAAAATCATTGATTTTTGGGCATAAAATAGTCAAAACATCAGATTTTTGAAAATTGAAGTTTTTACTCTGTTTTTTCATAAAAACAGACATCATAAAAACACACATTTTTGATGATATTTGACGACTTTTTTGAACAATTGCAATCATTTTGAGCTTTGAATAGCTTTGAAAGTGATGAAATGATGGATTTAGTGATCAATAGAAAAGTTGTAAAACAAACTACTTTGCAAAGTCCTTTTTAAAAATGCATTAAAAAAAGGGGTACCCAAAATGGATACCCCTTATAGGAAGATTAAAAATTTAGGAAGATTAAACAAATTCAAGATTTAATTAAAAATATTACAAAGATTTAAACGAATTCAATAATATAAGGTTTTGTTATGTAGTACTTCATTTCTCTTTAAAGATAATTTTATTTTCTGTTTCGGTAATTCTTCTTTTGAACCTCTCTCGATCAACTGCATATGTTTCCCATATACCTTTTCATTTCCTACATATATGACATTAGGATCGAAGTGAACTTTCATTTTAATAGAATTCGTTTTTTTAAGTTTTTACTAATTCATAATCATAATATAGATCATCAATTTTACCTCTGAATCTGAATATATAATTACCTTTATTAATTTTTTTAATTGCACTGTCAGATAGTTTTCCGTGACATTTTCTAAGATAATATTCTCTTTCTTCATCATTGACTTCTATTTTTGCAATAGTTGCATCTCCGAATTTCGTTTGGATTTTTTTCAGTGACATCAATTTATAATCTCCAGGATTCAAATCTTTTAATTTCTGTGTTTCTGTAAATAATCTGATGCTATTGAACTCATCCATTTATAAGATTTTATTTTTTTAAAGGTTTTTGAATACATGTGATGAGAACTGTAAATTACAATAACTTACAAACTCATTTAAAATTTCTAATCCTTTGTTTTTAATTTCCTCGTTTTTTTCTTTTTTATCAATTATTCTTTTTACCTTTTTTAAATATTTATAAACTATAGTTAGAATATCTGAAAACTTGTAATTATCTCTATACATATGAATCAAGTCATCACAAAAATGAGCGAATTGAGATATTTCGTTTCTATATTTTTTATCTGAAGAACAGTATAGAGCTCTAAGGTCACCCATTAAATCCATTTATAAGTTTTCATTTTTTGAAATATAATTCTTATAATGCATACATCTATACATAGAGCATCCGGGGCCTAAAACTCTTGGACATTTAGGTATATCTAAATCAACAGATGGAATATCTTCAAGCATCTCTTTTTCCATTACTCCTCCTTTATATGCAAATGTACCACCGTAAATATGGTACAGGTTTTTAATATAGTTCTTTACCTCACAATTATTAATCCATAGTTCTTTGCTATTTGGATATCTTTTAAATCTCAGTCCATGCACATCTAAAACACACTTACGTACGATATTCAATTCTTGTTCATCTAATTTGCAGTCAGGTGTGAACACTGATATTGTTTCACCAATATTCAGTTTTGAGTGTACCCAACTTATCTCTCTTGCTATCTTACGATTTGGGAGCACAAATCCTTGAATATTTATAATCACAATTATATCATTCATTGTTTATATTTACTCACTTTTTTAAATACATATCCAAAAGGTACAGTATTCAAATCATCTAGAATTCTTCTTTTATCAAATCCAAACATGTATTTCTTGTTCAGTGTATCTACAGCTATATTTCTATCTTTTTGTATCTTAAACTGATTATTTGATATTTCTAAGTAATCTGTTTCACCTGTTATTACTTTCATTCTATCATTGAAATTCAAAATATTTTCATTCTCATAGCTCATTTTAAATCCTTTAACTTTACCTTTTACAGTTCCATCATTTAGTATGTATCCATAGTCTTTTGGTGCACCAGCTATCCAGGATTTCATATATTTATCCTCTCCCAATTCATCTGTCCATTCTCCTAACATGCATCCTGTTTTGATTTTATTAGTTCCATCATCTATATACACAACACTATCTGTGTCTTTATAAATCACTTTTTCACGTAATTTATCAAGCATTTTATATAATCTAATTCTAGCAGAACTAGTGGTGAAAGCTGCTATATAAACGTTAGTATTGAAGTTATTTTTAACATATTCATCTTTCATTTTATAAGTCATTTCTACACAGTCATCATTCATAAATATCATATTTAATTCTTTGAGATTATCATCTAATATAATTTTATAAAATTCATCTAAATCCATTACGTATTTAGTCTGTTTCATATTTTTTCTCTGTCCAAACTTACCCCATAATGAGTTCAAACATATCTTACTTATAAATCTCATTCCTGGATTTTTTTCTATTTTTTCTAATTTTATATCTAATTTCTTGTAAACTGTCTTCTTATATTCTTTTTCACTTTTAAAGTTTTCAGACCATTTATCATCTGTTTCTAATTTGATTTTCAAAAACATTTTAACGTAATCTCTAAATAGTTCATCAGTTTTATTTTCAAAATTCCAAACCTCATATATTCTTAAAATTTTATATCTTTTTTTAATTGCTAAATTCATTTCATCAGTAGTCCATGTACTAGTGAAACATCTTTCGTCTCTTTTATGATTACACTCCTTATTTCTAATTTCAAAGCATTCTTTACATTTCTTTTTATCTACAACAGTTTCAAAGTGATTACATTTGATAGTTTTAGAACATGATTTACAAAGAGCAAACATCAATTTTTCATCTTTAATTGGCAACACTGGATGATATAAATTTCTAGGTGGTAAGACCTTACATTTGATGAAACCATACCATTCTTTATCAAATTTTTCAGGATTAAATATCTTAACAGGATGACCAATTGGATAATTATCAAAGTAATTTACAGTTGGATACAGTGAACATACATCAATATATCTACCTTTTTCATTATTTTTAAATTCATATTTCAATTTAGTAGGCTCACACCTACCCCCATAAAATGCATCTCTAGGATTTAACGGTTCCACGAAATCTCTATTCCATTCATTTTTTATATATTTTTTAATTTCTTTATTATTATTAAAATCACATTCCCATATAACAATTAATTCATATCCAGCTTTTAAAATCTTCTTTTGAATCCTCTTAGTTCTTTTATATAAGTCTTTCATACATATCTGATTCTGTTCATTTATTGTTGATTCTCTATAACATCTATTACATCCATGCCAGTGACATCCATGAAATTGAAACACTGTGTTTTCATAAAATCCATCTACTTTATAAATTTTCTTACCTAATTTTAATTTTTTCTCTCCACCATTTAATGCATGTTGAATATTGATATTATTCTTTTTAGACAGATAATCTAACCAAGCAATTGATTTTTTACTATATTTGTCTTTTTGAATTGTATCATCATCTATGGCAATTGTACCTTTTTTTAAGAATTTATCTCTATAAATACTCATGCATACACCTGCTAGAGTTACATATTTAAATGGATCGATATTTGCGATTTCTAAGAATAATCTTCTCAATTCTAAACATCCTCTTCTTAAAATATCTACATCTGATCTACAGTATTTAACAAATTCTTTTTGAAAATCAAACGTATCGTTTTTAACAGTTTCATACCATTTTAAGAATTCATTTCTCTCTTCAGATTTCATAGAATCACATCCATAGTAATGTTTTTCAGGGTATTTACCTATATAATTTTGATTACATTCTTTATTAAAATAATGAGGAAAATAACCTTTTGCCATCTCTTCTAACCCAAATGTTTTTGGAAAATCTCTTAATGGAATCATAGTAAAATTGATTGAATCTATGAATCTTATATTATATCCAGATGCCTGCATATAATTGAGTTTATTTCCATTATATATAGTAAACACTTCTATTTTGTTTTTAAAGCAGTATTTAGCTAAGAATTGAAAATCAAAGCCTTTACCATAATGAGCTAGTACCGTATATCCAAAATGTTTTTGTTGAAATAACCAATTACAAAAATCATTTTCATTTTCAAATATCTTTTCACTACCATCATACATTTGACATACAACTAGATTAACTTCATGAGTTCCTGTTTCTTGTTTAGTTTCAACATCAAAGAATATATATTTCTCAGTATATTCATATCTACATTTTTCACACCAATCTTTTCGATTTCTTGTTAACTTAGGACAATCATTTTCACATTTACCACCTTTAGCATCTTTACGTTTCATATAGCATTTATGATCATGTAATACATATTTCCAACAATTTTTACATCTCTTTTCACCACATACATGCTCTTTGGGTTTTCTCTCATATCGATTAATAATTCTTTTACATTTTAAACATTTCCATAGACATTTACATACACTAACACCTTTCTTATTTTTTCTTTTGTGGTTATCAAAACACTCCTCACCTTTAAATAATCGATTACATTTTTTACAAAATATCTCTTCACCATTACAGTTACTATCTGTTTTAAAACATCTATCACATTTGAGAGGACATCTGTGTTGATCTGATCTTTTATAGCTTATTTGACAATAATCACAGTAATTCTCTTTTCCTAAAAATCCTTTAACAGAAGTAATTACATCGAAATGATTTCTATTTTTCAATATGTAAATACATGTAGATTTATATTTACCACTATATATACGTTCATTAAAATTCTCTCTGCAAAATATATTTATCTGAATATCTAAGAATTCTTCAAATATTTTAACCTCTTCTAAGCAACATATTTCTAATGGAATATTGCATAGTTCATGTAATTTTACAGCTAATGATTTTTGTAAAACTCTACCCATTTTGATGTATCTAATATCATTTTTTGATAATTCATTATGATTCAATTTATCACATAATAGCTTAGGATTTTGAATAGATAGAGCAGTTACAATTGATCTAGCTAAACATATGTTATCATCATTTTTTATCTGACAGATACTTCTTTTATTTTCTATTGTTTCATCATTAATTATCTTTATATGTTTACCTCCTGAAGGTAATTCAATTACATTAAAATCAAATATACAATCAGTTATTTCTAATTCCTTATATTCAATTTGATCAGATAATTTATAAATATATAGCTCATAGGCATCCTTAGTATACATCATTTTATCATGAAATGGTTTATTCAGTTTAGGATTATATACAATTATATCTACTTTACCTTGAATTTTACCAATTGCTTTTCTAAATATATGTTGTAAAATATTGAAATATTGTTCAGGTTTAATGTTTACTCCAGCTACTCTATAATTCTTTCTATGTACCATATATTTTTTAATATATTTTCCTTTTGTTTCAATAATTTCATAATCAGGTTTAAATAATTTTTCAAGATTTACATCTGTTTTAATTTTCTTTTCTTTTCTTGGTTTCAGTTTGTTATCTTTGAATTTTAAGTTAAAAGAATCAAATAATTTTTTAATTCTATTTCTTCTCTCTGGATGATTAATAAATATTTTTCTTTTTCTATCTAAATATTCTGATGTATCTAATCCAAGGATATCTACTAAAACAGACTTATAATCACCTGTCTTTCTAATATATTTTATCAACGATTTAATTAAATCATCTTTTTTTACATTTCGTTTTCTGATATTTAATCTTTTTAAAGCATTTCTAAGTTTCTGAACACTAATAGCATTCAGAGCACTTTTAAGATGCACAATAATAGGCTTCAAAGACTTTTCCATTTATAAGGAAAAAATTTGTAACTATTTATAGGCAGGTATTTTTATAAACAGATTTTCAAAAGACGTTTATGTAAAGAACTTCTTAAATGTCTTTGATAATGAGCATAAGTATATTCTCTTCCACAATCACAAACCAGTTTCCTATATAGAGTATAAGTTTGACAATATTTGCAAATATGCTGACGATCAACTCTACCATAACGACGATGAATGTAAAATTCATCTATAGGTTTTGTTTGTTTACAACTTTTGCATATTTTGTTCTCCATTTATTAGGAAACAAATTTATAAAATACTTTGCTTTAAGCTTGCTGCTTTAAAGTCTTCCCAGATCTTTTCATTTTTTGGATTTATATTAATTTTAATATCATTTGATATATTATAATAGTCACAAATTTTTTTAATAAAATATACATATTTTAAATTTTTCTCATAGTACATCAAATCCAATAATTTTAAAAATAAATCTTCTGCTTCCTTATTAAATTTAAGGTTACTTTTTCTTTTAAACTGATTAAAATATCTTATTCTACTAACATATCTACTTTTTAAATATTTATTATAATCTATATAATAACAGTCTTCCTCTTCATCATATTTCATTCTTTTTATTTGTTTCATTACTTTTTTAAAATTTTCAGGAATTTCAATTTGTTCTTCTTCTGAAGATGAATAAGAAAAGTAATTCGCTTCTTCAATATCATTATCCATTTATTAGATATCATTTTATTAAAAACTTTAGAACTTAGTTATTCTTTTAATAGCCTCTTTTAAATTATCAATAGTATGATCATTAACAATATTAAGATGATTAAATTTAGTTTCTATGTATGATATATTTTCTTTAACTCTGTTAAATAAATTAATAGAATTAGGATTATATTTTATTTCATATACTGTATTTAAATCTGGATACTTTATTTTTAAATTACCAATAGTTTTATTCATTTTATCTCTTTGACATCTGATTACATAATAAGGATAATCAGAGTTTTCTTTATTTTTCTGTATGATAGTAAACATATGAAGCTTTTTAGAATTAGCAGTTTTAGGTGTTATATCCTCTTCTACTTCTTTATATTTTTCATTTTCAAGTTTTAATTTTTCCATTTTCTTTTTTATCTTATTTAATTTCTTATTTAATTTTTCATTATCATTCTTGTATTTATCATTGAATTTTTTAATGTAATAGTCTTTAACAATCTTGTTAACTTTATCATAAAAATCGTTTGAAACCCAACAAGATATATTTAAAATTAATTCCTGCTTAACATATGTTCCATTAATAATATTCTTACCTGTTCCTTCTCTTATTTCATACATTTGATCATTTTTATGGCGGCCCGAATTCGGGCCACCACAATTTTTATAATATTTTATTAATTCTTGAGATTGTTTATTCTCTAACCATTTTTTAAATTTTTTACCACCTTGTTTGCATAATTTTGTAGCATTAAAGTATCCAGTATTTTTATCTATTATAATTTTAAAATCTCCAAATAGACCATACCAGTAATTATCTTTGATTTGTTCATAACATACATCTTTTAATGAAGCCATTTATTAGATATCATGTTATTAAATACTTTTTCACGTATATCTTATTTTAAATCGTTAATAATTCCTGCCTAAGAAATTATATCTTTAAATACTGAAATACAGTTTTTTCTTTCACATATAGATGGTAGCACAAGCAATTAAATCTCTTTCTTGCTTAGATGTAGTCATTACTGATAAGCTGCGAGCGAAAATGTTTACATAACCAGAGTTGAACAGCTGCCAAAATACTCTCCGCGGCGCGCGATACGTGTCCTCGGAAAGAAGCAATTCTTCGTTACGTAACAACTTTGGATCATCGCCAATTTTCTATTGCTTGAAACGTAAATATATGTTTCAAGCAAGAATTCATCGGCCTGTGTTGGCCGAGTGGTAGCGAGTCAGGCATGCATGCAAAAGGTCTCAGGTTCGAAACTCGATACGGTAGAATGGCTCCCTGTCCTAAACTTTGAAATCAGAGTTTGGGTTCACGGTAGAGCGTGTGCGTGAATAACATCTGATGGTAGAGAGTGTGTGCGGTGGAGGGTCGAAAGAGTTAACGCCCACCTGGCTGGCCAGGTACAAATAAATAAAAAAAAATGAAGCATAGGCCCTCCACCGAAAGGGCGTTTTGCAAAAATTTTTCAAATTACAGCGTCAACCCAACTGTTAAATTCATCAGGATATCCCAACCATTTAACTAAGTATTTATTTCCTTTCTTTCTAATAATTTTTTCAATCTTATAAACCTCATCTTTCTTATCATATTTAACCAGTTCCTTTTCATAAAATGTTCCTGTAATTTCTTCATTATTTAAATCTTTTATTTTATATGTCGGAGGATCTGTGTTCAATATATCGGAAATTATAAATATTTCTTCTGTAAATGTTGGAAGATAACCTTTCTTAAATTCTCTTTTATATTTTGAAATTCTTATTTTATCTCCTTTTTGATATTTTGGTTTATTTTTCTCTTTTTCTTTATACAAATTATTATAAACTTTTAATTCATTTTCTTCCTTACTTGCTTCTATAGGTGTCATTTTAATGGATCTATGATAAGAATTATTATAATTCTTAATTAATTTATCTAGTACATTTAACCACTTTCTAGTATTATTTGCTGTGAAATACTTCCACATTTTAGTCTTTAAAGTTCTATTGAATCTTTCAATAACAGCACATTTAATCTCAATATTCTCAGTTGTAAACCAGTGAATATTTTCATCCTTGAATAACTTTTGAGTTTGTTTATTTATAAACTCTGTACCCTTATCTGTTTGAAGTTTTTCTGGTTTTCTTTCTTTAAATATTTTTTTAAATGCTCTAGTCACCTCTTCACCTGTTTTTCTTTTAATCGGAATTGTCCAAGCATATTTACTGAATATATCAATCACTGATAAAATATAATTTGTGTCATTATTAAAGGATTTAAATTCTTGCATATCTATAAGGTCAGCTTGAAATTGGTCATTGACATGAGAAACATAAATTCTTCTTCTTTTAAATCTATGAATAAGTGGTTTATGTTTTGTATATACATCTTGTTGATGTAAAAACTCTTCTATATCTTTCCTGGGTAATTTAGTTTTTCTTTGTAATTCATTAATACCACAATAACCAGTTTCTGGTGTATAATAAATATTTTTAAGGTCTACGTCTTTAAAAAACACTCTTTTTAGATCCACAAACTTTACACTTTCCTTTTGCCATGGGTCTACCATTTTTAGCTACTGTTTCTTGAATATCTTTAGTTTCAGTTTTCTGTTTGCACTTTAAGCAATACATATAGGATGAAATTCCTAAACCAAATGTTTTCTTTGCTTTTATAATTGGTTTTATAACAGCTCTAGCTTGTTTCTCTCCTAATGGATAGAATCCACTTGTAGTATTTTCAATTGAATCTAAATCGTTTAAGAGTTCTTGATCAGCAATATGTCTCTGTTTAGTATCTTTAGTTTTACTATAAGCTACGTCATGTTTTTTACAAGCTTTATCAACTCTGTTAATTCCTGGATCACCTCTTTTTAATCTCTTTTCTAATTTTGTAAATGGACCACAATACTGGTAACCAGGTATATGCATTTCAGGTGGATTTAATTTATCTTGTAACCATCCTACTATATCACCTCCTTGTAATTCCATTTATTTAAGTGTAAATCTATTTTACATATCTATAACCATTTAGTTGCGTTTGTTTTACATATTTCTCTAAAGGAAAATACTTCATATTTTTTATAAAATCCTCTTCTCTAACGTAAGCATCCTGTTCTGAAATTGAATTAGCGTTTATTAAATTTAATATCTGTTTATAAAATTTGTAAGCTTGTTTATATTCTTCTTTTCTTTCTGAAATATTTAGAGTTTTATCAACAACTTCAATGACTCCTGCTCCTAAAGAAAGTGCTGCTAAAGGAATAAATGCAAAAGCTGATAAACCTGAAGCACTAAATATAAATTTGCCTACTGATAATGATATACTAATTTTATTATAGTAATTAAAACTTTTTCTGTATACATACATTTTCTTTTCTAAATATTCTTCCATTTATATAGGATCAAAGTTATGTCTGTATCTCATATGAGGATTTTTCAAATCTAACATGAAGAAATCATAAGGTTTTTTAATACTTTTTTGATAAGGATCTATATTAAAATCACCATCAATTTCTCTAATAATTTGTTTAATTTCTCTGTGCTGAAGTTTAAAAAATATAAAGTAATCACAGTTTTTTCTTATATCAATAGGTGTTGAATAATAGGTCTGTGATAAATAAATAATGGATGCATTTTTTCTTCCTTCCTCTTATAAAAAGTTTTTCAATTTCGGTTTGATCTTTTTCTTTTACACAGTCATCAAAGATAACTAGATTTTTTAATGAAGGATCTAAGTCATCTACAGTAATAAATTCATTTATGTCTGAACTAAATAATGTTTCTTTCTTAAACTTTTAAATAATTTTAATAACTTATTTTTATTCTTTCCCTTTATTTTTAAAATGTCTTCCTCTTCTATATCATCAAACATTGAGTAATTTTCTTTTAATTTAGAGTATTTAGGTTCGTTAATATCTTTTGCACATATGAATAATGCATCAAAATTTAAATGATCATATATTAAATTTAATAGTAAATTTGTTTTTCCACATCCTGAAGATCCTGTTATTAAAAGTTTAAAAGGATGAATAGGTAATATTGGATTTTGATTTGGATCTATAAATTCTTCTGGTTCTGAATAATCTTTTAGTTTAATGCTGTAAGGCTTAATCATATTTATTTAATAGAAATTCAGCATCTTCAATAAACATTTCAGCTTCAAATAATAAGTCTTCAGCTGGTATTCCTTGAGATAAATAACATTCAGCTAGATATAATGCCATTTCAGCAAAAGATAAATATTCTTCAATTTGTTCAAAATCTTCCATTTATATAAGTAAAATAATTTGCTTGGAAGTAAAATAATTTGCTTGGTAGTAAAATAATTTGCTTGGTAGTAAAATAATTTGCTTGGAAGTAAAATAATTTGCTTGGAAGTAAAATAATTTACTTGGTAGTAAAATAATTTGCTTGGTAGTAAAATAATTTGCTTGGAAGCAAATTTTCAGTTAAATAAATGAGTAAAGTGATACAAGATTTATTAAAATTAGCAAAAGTAAATGCTGAACTAAGAAAACGAAATAAGGAGAAGCAATTAGAAGATTTAGGATATGAAGAGGCAATCACAAAATTTCATAAACCTATAGTTGAAAAATTAGAATATCAAGATGTATCTAGAAAAGAAAATTTAAAAGCTATTCAAGATGCAATTGAAGAACTTTCATTTCAACCAATTGCAGAATCTTCAAGATTTCCTGCCTTAGAAGATGTTGAAGAACCTATTTCAGATGCTAAAGAAATGTATGAGAGAGAAGCAGGAATTCATAAAATTAACTTAAACAAAAACTTGAATGTATCAGTTATTAAAAAAAAGTTAGGATTTGATTTACCTTCAGAATTAGTTAATAAATCTGATGAAGAGATTGATGAAAAAATAAAACAAGCAAATGAAAAAATCAGTGAAATCGGACGTCTAAAAGGTCCTCAAGTAAAAGCACTTAATAATGCTAAAGATGAAGAAAAAAAGAAAAAATTAGAGAAAAAAATTGATCGTTTCGATTATAAAATGGCTGAGGTGCGAAAATATATTAGAGCATTAGAAGCTCTCAAAATGGGGAATTACTATATGGGTGAGGGTCTTAATATTTTAGATAAATTAACAGATAAAATATGTAAGGGAACTAAAAATAAGAAAGTATATAACCAAGTAGTTCAAATACTAGATTTATTATTGAAAGAGGGTAAAATGACTAATGAGCAAGTAAAACAATATTATTCAAAGTTTCTATCTTAATAAATGAGTAATTATATTGTATCAAGAATTTATTTGAGTGAAGGTCAGAAAAACAAATTAAAATCAGCAGTTAAGAAAGGTGAAGAAATTACATTGCAAATAAGAAAGGTGAAGAAATTACATAAGAAAGGTGAAGAAATTAATTGATAAAACTAAAAGTGCTAATCATGATATGTATTTAACAAAAACTCAAATTAATCAAATTAAAAATGGTAAACGAATAACTATAAGTAAGACACAATTAAAGAAAAACGGAGGTATTTTACCCTTTTTGATCCCTATCTTAGCAGCTCTTGGTACTGGTGCTTTATCTGGTGCTGCTAGTTTTGGTGTGAATAAAGCTTTAAGTAAAGTAACTGGATCAGGTTGTAAACCGAAAGGTTCACACCTTAAAAAAAACATTCTGGAAAGGGAGTTCTTCAGAATTACGAGGTATATCCAATAAAACGATAGAACAAAATATGAAAGATGTAAAAGGATTCAGAGGTGTATTTACATCAGATTTATTACCTAAAAAGATTAAGAAATTTGAAAGTGGAATTATTAATTTAGATATATCTACAGGACCTGGGACTCATTGGGTCTGTTATTATAATGATCCTAAATATAATTTTGTGGAATATTTTGATCCATTTGGAGAATATAAATATAAAGACATTAAATTGAATAACATTTTCATACCTAAAAATATTGTAAAATATCTTGAAACATCTAATAAAGGAATTAGATATAATTCGAGTTTTTTACAAGAACCAACATCTGTTAAATGTGGTTTTTATTGTATGAAATACATAACTCAAAGGAATAAAGGTAAATCACCTGTTGAAGTTTTATATTCTTTTACCCAAGAACCAAGTGGTTATAATGAAGATTTTGTGCTTAATAAATGTTAATTTTAGATTCAAAAAATTTTGAGAAATCAGAAGATTTTACAATTGAATATGTCCCACCTATTCCTGTTAATGAAAATTCAAAAATAGCTTTAAAATCTATGTCTATGTGGGTTTCATGGAACAATATTGATGAAGAAAATAATACATTTAAGTATTTTGATGGTAGTTTATGGCATGAAATAACTTTAGATAATGGAAATTACACATTAAGGGAATTAAATAACTTTTTAATAAAACGGTTTGGAGATGAACCACCAATTAAATTTAAAGCTAATTTCGCTACACAGCGCTTTATAATTGAATTAAAAGATGAATATAAAATTGATCTTAGAGAGAGTAAATTACATGAAATTTTAGGATTTGAATCAGAAATATATGAAGATAATCATCAAGAAGGAAAATATATGGCAAACATTTCTAGAGGAGTTGATGACATACACATTCATTGTGATGTAATTACAGGAGCTCTATATAATAATATTAATTCAGATATTTTGTATTCCTTTACGCCATCTAATCCTCCTGGTAGTTTAATAAAAATTGATGAAATAAATCCTTTATTTTTACCCATTAATAGACGAAATTATATTCATAGAATTCGAATGTATATCACGAATCAAGATAATGAACTGATAGACTTGAATAATATGAGAGTTTTATATAGATTAATTTTAGCTTAATAAATGAATTATAACAAACATAGATTATATGCAAAACGATATGGTGGTAATATCTTCACTGAAGGAATTAAAACTTTTGGAAAAAAATATTAGAAGTTTTAGGTAAATCAGCAAAAACAGCAATTGAAGATAAAGCTAAAAAAGTTATTCAAAATAAACTTGAAAATATATTATCTGAACCTCCTGTAACTGTTAATGATATATTAGCTAAAACGAAAATTCAGGATGGATCTGGTTTGAAATGGTATAAATGAGTTTTTTATCCTAATAAATGGAAAAACTTTGGGACTTAAAAGCTATTCCAGATTATTATAGTAATAAAATTGCTAAGTATGAATACATAAAACATAATGAAGATAGTACTAATGTAAAAGAATCTGATCAATATAAGTTTACTATTAAAGATACAAATTCACCTATATTATATAGTAACGGTTATATATGCTTAGAAAGTAAAATAGTAAAAAATAATAATGATACTATAGGAACTGATAATGTTACATTTGTAAATGGTGGGAATCTGTTTAGATCCGCTTCATTAACTATAGGAAAAGAACAAACTGATTCTAATATTGAATGTGCTTCATTAATTCATCAAATTAATGGACTTATAAATTTCACAAAAGATTATTCCACTTCAGAGGCTACAAATATGATGTATTAGTTGATACATCAGAATCAGCTGATAAAGATAAAATAGTAATAGATGATCCTGATAAAGATGTAAAGAAAGGATCAGATATCAAATTAAAAGAAAATGCCTCTTATAATAAAGGATTTAGACAGAGATGGCTTTTAACAAAAAACAGTAATGTAATAAAATTTTGGATTCCTTTAAGACAACTGTTTGGGTTCCTCAACGATTTTAGAAGATTAATTTCTGATATAAAAGTTACATTTGAATTTCAAAGAAATAGTCATAATGATATGTTATACACAGATGTTGCAAATCCTAATTATAAAGTTATTATATCTGATTTTCAATTATGGTTACCTTATGTAGAGTTGTACCCATCCATTGAGGCTGAATTTAAAAGTATAGCTTTGAATTCTACACCTATTGAAATTACTTGGTGTTCTGCTTCAATTGAGAAAAGTAATCAGCAAACAACATCAAGTGGTGCATGTCATATAAGAACTACATCTGATGAGGTGTTAAGTGTTCTTGTCATTCCACAGTATGTAGAAAAAGAAAGCAATCAAAATCAGAACAATATGGTTTTTGATAATTTAGATCTCCTTGAATGCTGGATATTATGTAATAATAAAAAAGTTCCAGAAGAAATTTATAAAACGAATTTTAAAGATGGGCAGTTAGATTATAATAGATGTTATTCTGAATTATTAGCAGCTGGATTAAATACTCATAATACTGAAAGTGGATGTCTTATAAGTTATGTAAATTATGCGAGATTGTATCCAATCTTTTATTTTAATTTATCTAATCATCCAGAGTATACTAATATTTCGAATTTAAGACTAGAATTTAACTGGAGATTAGGATCAAATCCAGGTAAACCATATAGATTTTATTTTATCGTGAATGAAACAAAAAGAGGATCACTTAATATGGCTAATAAGGAATTTAAAACTTTGAAAACTTTAGATTAAATAAATGAATTGGTACCCTTTTGGTTCGTCTTATGAAGAATTTGGAATTGGACCATCTGGACCTCCTGGAAATGGATTTAAATTAACAGATGATGGTAATTATGATATGGAAGAAAAAAATTTAAAAAATTGTAAAGAACCTATAGATGAACATGATGTTACTACAAGAGAATATGTTTTAAAACAAATGAGAGAGAATAATCTGGAAGTTAAAAGTGAAATAGAAAAAAATATTAATGGTAGTTTTTCAGATTTTGTTCAAGAAACTGCTGTAAGAATAAGAGATTTAGATGCTGTACTTAAAGGTGAATTAAGTAATTTGGATCAAAAATATTTACATATTCAAGATGGGAATGTAATTAATGCAAAAGGTAAAAGAATAGGAAATGTTGCTGATCCTACAGCAGATAAGAATGCAGTGAATAAGAGGTATTTAGAAAACAATGTTTTAATTTTAAAAGATGAAAAGTTTGATGTTCAAAATAAAAGACTAGTGAATATTCCATCTCCTCAGGATATGTATGACGCAGTTAATAAAAATTACGTGGATAATCAAAAATGTTATGCAACAATTCAAGAAGATAAAAAAGCATATAATACTCTTGGTGCTATGCGTTACTGGGAAACAGTCGTTTTTATGAAATTTAGTAGCAATCTCCTTGACAGAAATATGAAACTGAGTGAAAATATGGATATGAAAATTACATTTTATTTACGTCCTAATTATACTAATGGGAAATCAGAAGTTTTAATTACACTTGGGGAGAATATATTATTTAATAGTGATGCCTACACAGATAAACCTTTAATACTCTTTGCATCAGGAAAAAAGAATGATGAATTAAGCATACAAGTCATGTCTTATTTAGAATTAAACATTTTTAAACCTTACTTAGAAATTGAAAAAATAACATACTTTTAATTCCATTTGAATTAGAACTTTAATCTTCCTACACTTTTTATCTTCCTAAATTTTTAATCTTCCTATAAGGGGTATCCATTTTGGGTACCCCTTTTTTTAATGCATTTTTAAAAAGGACTTTGCAAAGTAGTTTGTTTTACAACTTTTCTATTGATCACTAAATCCATCATTTCATCACTTTCAAAGCTATTCAAAGCTCAAAATGATTGCAATTGTTCAAAAAAGTCGTCAAATATCATCAAAAATGCGTGTTTTTATGATGTCTGTTTTTATGAAAAAACAGAGTAAAAACTTCAATTTTCAAAAATCTGATGTTTTTGACTATTTTATGCCCAAAAATCAATTATTTTTAATGAAAATAAGGTGTTTTTGATCATAAAAAGCCTTAAAATGTTCGTGATTATTGAGGTCTGAAAAATCAAAAAATGCCTGATTTTGAGGTTTTTATGTGATTTTGGTGTGTGCCATAGTACCCCTATATACTACTGCTAATCGTTTGCATGACCTCTCGCGGGCGACGCATGCTGCGAATTTCAGGCCAATCGGATACGTCCTTCTTGGTGTTGCATTTTGGGTGGCCAGCAGTGTATATATAGATATATCTCATTTTTTCTCATTCTTTGGAAATATGTAGCCAAATAATTTAGGATGTTAAACTACACACTTACCCTTTATCTTTCATAGAAGCATGAATTTGACCACATATTTCCTCGCTATGCGGTTCATAATAAAGTAAGTAGATGTGGAAGGACGTCACAGCATTTTCACTGCGTTGAATTAACTTCAAATTGTCAGAAAAAATGCAGAAATTGCAAAATATGTGCACATTTCACCAATAACGTTAAAACGTTATGGGAGCCATGGAGGAACAGACATTTGTTTATGCCCAGCGCCATCTTGTGACGTCACAATTCGACGATGTATTATACTATACTTGAAATTAAAAAAAAAATGCAGAAAATGCTACTATTTTTATGAACGAACAAGATTTCAAAACATTGTGAGTTTATGTATTTCCTGACCTAGAATAATTTTCTTTGTTGAAAAATAAATCATTGGAGTGAGTATCAGGTGGAAGTGCGAGGTATTTTTTTCTTTTATTAAAGTGTTTGAGTGGATGCCCCCACCGAGGTGGAGGACCAGGACTTTAGCCCCAAAGCCCTCCCCTTCCCCTCTGATAGGGATAGGGAAAGCCATATTCATATATTATTGTTCAATATCTCTGCACATAGACAAGTATTTTCGGAATTCGCTTACCGATGATGTTCTTTTCATATTCAGTGAAACTGTTGAACTCGTTGTACAGGATCTGCAGATATCATTCCAAGCATTTTTTTTTTTCATGTTGCTATCCCTGTAATCTTCCGACGATGCATCTCAAACTTCTGGGCGCTTTTCCACTTCCAAAATTAATAATTCAGTTTAAACATTAATAGCAGCAGGGCCCGACTTAGGTCATTCAAGGCCCTGTGCACATCCTATGTCTGGGGCCCCTCTCGATTAAAATTTTCAGTCAAACAGTCGAAAAAAATATGTACTGGTAAATATTTTTTTCAAGCAGTTTTTCTAGCTGTAAAACACATCCCACATGCTAGTCAATTTTATAGCCAATGTGGCCTGTGACAGACGAGCATTCACACCCCTTGTACTTCCCCGCACCCGCAGAGCTTACAACTGTAACATTAATTAACCTGGAATTCTTTTTTTTTTGTTTTACAGTATTATTTACGGAAACAAATAATTATGCTCCAAGATATAATTTAAAACACTTAGTTTACCATAACATTATCAATAATTTAAAACACCTAGTTTACCATAACATTATTTATAATTTAAAACATCTAGTTTACCATAGCATTATCTATAATTTAAAACCCATATAGCTTACCATAATTCATCACACACATTGTAGGATAAATTATTCCAACACTCCATGTAAATTATTACAACAGTCTTTAAATAAAGCAGTGTCAATTGAACTTTTTTGTATTTTTATTTATGTAAAAATAAACCCTACACAATTATGAATATTGATTCACAATTTTTGTTCTCACAAGACTAATATTAATAATAAAAATATTTTTTAGCAAATTCTACATGTTTGCTGAAATGCTTTTCATGTATAATATACTGTATTGCTCCGAATATTGGCTGTTCCCATTGCATTTTGAATGTTACAAATAAGGGTGAGATTAAGATGTTACACTGACCGATCACAGCTCAGCGCAACACTTGAGCTTTATTATACGAAATAATAATAATTTGGTTTCCAAAATCTCAACCTAAATTTTCAAACCGAACCGTATAATAATTTCGTGCTATAACGGAAAATATAGTTTGGTTCTGAAAATTTATGCTATTATTAAGTTAGTTTGGAGGCCCCTCCAAATTCTGAGGCCCTGTGCACGTGCAGAAATCAAGCCCTGAATAGCAGACATGATCAACAGAGGTTATAGCGCAAACTATACTAAAAAATCAGAGTCTGTTGGAAACTAACAAAGCACAGAAGCCCAAAGTGATTGGCAATCGACTCCGCCTGGCAGCATCGCTTTCGGTCTCTTCCCTCTGACAAGAGTGATTGCTTTATTGCCGTAGCGGGGAATCCGTTGATCGCCTGCGCGAACATCTTGCCATCTGCGTTTTTCTAAATTTTGCGAACATCTGCGTTTTTCTAAATTTGTACGGTATCTTCATCGTCCGCTTTGTAGCGAACCCCGTTGGAGCTCAGCGGCTATCGCGTCGGAGTTTCTACCGCTTCCACTCGTCTGAAAGTCTCAGTATAACTCTACAGCCGGTTTCAAAACAAGCGGTTGGACAGCCGGGTGATTTATTGCTCCGGCGGGAAAACCCGCTTGTGTGAAATCGGCCTAAAATCACAGCCACATGGCTTACAAAACGTGATTCGGCAAAACTTTAGATGCTTCATAAAAATGACATTCTTTACTATATATATCGCGACAGACTTACCGATAAGTTTTATCTGACTTCGTTCCTTTTTGTTGTCACAGCTGTTTCACTGCTGCGTTTCATTTCGTTTTAATCTAAATTAACCCTTTCCACTCGAATAACTTTTCACCCATACTCACATAGCACTCGTTATTTTTTTTCTTGGAGTAGAGACCATAACTTAGCAGTGAAAGCTCAGCTTTGGCCCGTTAGCTCCGACATACGAGCTATAGAAGCGTCATCGGCGTGGCGGGTGACACCCGACCAATTCGGCGAATAATAAATGTCTCGCGAGCACCGACATGCGAACTATAGAGGCGTTATCGGCATGGAGGGTGACACCAAAGGTATTCAGCGAAAAAGAAATTTATCGCAAGCCCCGACATACGGGCTATAGAGGCGTCATAGGCGTGGCGGATGACACCCGAGCTATTTGGCGAAAAATAAATGTCTCGCTAGCACCGACATGCGAACTATAGAGGCATTATTGGCATGGAGTGTGATATCCGAGATATTCGGCGAAAAACAAATGTCCCGCAAGGCCCGATATACGAGCTACGTACAGAGGCGTCATCGGCGTGGGGAGTGACATCCGACCTATTCGACTAAAAAGAAATTTTTCCCGAGTGCCGACATGCGAGCTATAGAGGAGTCATCGGCGTGGTGGGTGACACCCGTCACGCGAGGTATTCGGCGATTTCGTAATGTCGGGTGTCACCCGACCGTCCAGTGGAAAGGGTTTAAAACGTTTGCACCGAAATTTTCACAAGCACAAAATCACATGTAATCAATGTAAAGAGTTCGCAAAAGGCACTGAGCTGAGCTCCCTCACAGCTTTTGCACACGGCACTCTCAAATGGCTGTACGGGGAATCACGTGACAAACAGCGTACGAGAAGCTTCGTCTCCGTTGGCGGGGGATGTCAGAACATCGAAGGCGTACAGGGACTATCTGTAAAATGCATTTTTTCGACCAAAAGACGGAACAAATAGAAAATTGAGTGCAGGGATCTTGCGTGGGCTTTTCCGTAGTTTTCTGGGTGACTTCCGTAAACCTTAAGAGGAAGTGAAAATCCGTACAAACTACGGAAAATCCGTAAAAGTTGGCATCTCTGAACACCTATGAATCCTTTAGAAACAGAACCACCGTATCCTGCCACGGTAGAGCCATTTTCAGTCGTCCTCAGCGTCAACGACTGACCGTACGCTGTATTTACGTAATAGCGCACCTCGCCCGGAACGAAATATCTGCGCCATCCCAAAGAGCAGGACATGACATATAAACAATCTCAATTCCACAACATTCCGAAAGACCACCAAACCATCTGTAAACTTTTTGCATCAGGATTTCATAGCATACAGCATCGTTTCTCCTACATACCACGTGATAACAAAAGTCCTTCTCCATAAGCTCCACCTACATCGCTAAACCTATTCGTCACTTCTGCCGAAAAAACAACGAATTAAAAGGTAGGTGAAAAACATTCCGAAATGTTGGGATTGGCGACGTCTACGTTTAAACAAATTACGCGTAGGCCTTAAAAAAGTGTCATTCGATTCGCCGTTTAAAACGGCATTTTCCCCCGTGAAAACATTTTTTTCGCTTGGCAGTTTTTGCTGTGGATTGCCGTTTCGGCGCAGTTGGGCGCAAATATTAATTTTTTTCGTAATTTGTAGCAGTTTGGCGCAAGATAGTGAAATTGGCACAAACTTTAAATCACTGGGTAGGTAGTCATATTATTCTGATACGACCGTGTGTGTATATATGTGGCTTCCACCAATTACTCAAATCCATGGAACCCCCTCCCCTCACTCTTAAGAAATTTCTGGTACGCCACTATCGTGAATGACTTTTTACAGTGAACGGTTCTCTCTCACTGGTGTCAATGATCATTCACACACACTTAGTCACAGCTTATTAATTTTATTCCGCCCCATGAGTTTGCAAACGAATTCCTAATGAGAAAAACCATGTCGAGGTTTAATAAGTGTTACGTGAGTACGCAACCAGCAGTCAGTTAAGATGGTGAAATTTACGAATGGGAATGAAACGTGAATGATGAATCTCCGCTACGAGCGGAGATTCATCATGTATGTACGTGACTGGGTAAACTAAGCTCTTGCTCTTTTAAGCAGTTTGCCAATTTCCCCTCTGGCGTCGCAGGCGCTTTGCAAAGAATGATTTGCTCGGTGAGTATAGTGAGACAACAGGGACTTGAAAGTGAAAGACTCTTTCGCACGAACGAACTCCTATGGTCATAGCCAGCGCTGTACGAAGAATGATTTGCTCAGTGAGTATAGTGAGACAACCGGGACTGAAAGTGAAAGACTCGTTCGCACGAACGAACTCCTAAGAAATAATTATTTATGCCCCCGTCCCTACGCGCAATACCAGAACAGTACAGAAGTTTAGGCTTTCTTTTTTTTGTTGAAGGTTTTTTTTTAATTATTTATTGGACCTGGTGATACAGAGACATGACAAACCGGCAGACATAGACAGGATACAGTGTTTTCACATCAACAAGTACGTATATATTTTTACAGTATGCCAATTGGTTAATTTACACAGAGACCAGTGTTGATCAAGAAACATATTGTGAACAAGTACACATCAAACAAGGGTTTACAGTATGCTAAATGACCAATGTACACATGTACACAGAGAGCCAATGTTGATCAAGTAACACATTCAGAGCCAGAGCCGAAAGACAAACACATACATTCATGCCTCACCGGGATTCGAACCCGGACCCAACAAGGGCGAATGGTTATAACCAGCGCTTTAGACCACTGCACCACCGTTTAGGCCTTCTCCACTCCAGATCAGTAATTACTACAGACAGTGTTTCTTTCAGGACTTTTTGGCCAGGGGGGGAATGGAAAATTAGAGGGGGCAAGTTTTCCATTTGCCATATATATATTTACAGTATATATATATATATATATATATATATGGGATGTAAGGTCAGGTGAGGGATGTAAGGTCAGGTGATGCGTAACATCACAGCCTCTCCTTGACAAATGTCAACCCCGCCTTCTCGTGGTGCATCCTGTTCCCACTAAGGGGCTCTGACGACCGCCAATAGCGGTATAACTATACCATCGGGATTAGAGGAAATTCTATCCCACACTCACCAACCCGCTTGCCAGCGTGGTGAGTTATGGCCACAAACCCCTCCAAAATGATGCCACAACTTAAATCTTGGCCCTCAGTCTCGGCAGCTGGAATGTACCTGGCCAAGGCAGCAGCCAGTGCGACATGAAGGCAGAGGGTGCTAAGAATCCCGGAGGACCGGACTAGCTGCCATCTGATGCTGACCTTGGCCTACTTACAATGGACGCTCCCTATCTTCTGATTCAAGGCTTCTTGAATTGGAAGAGGAATTACAAAAGGATCAAGTGGGACATCGTGGGGCTAAGTGGAGGCGGAGAAAAGGAGAAGATCTCATCGAACTGAAAAGTGGACATCTCTTCTACTATCGTGGGACAGATACTGGCAGAACTAGTGGTGTTGGATTTATAATAAACAAGAAACTGAAGGATAAAGTTGTAGAAGTTGAAAGTTCCTCTGACAGAGCTGCACGACTTGTTATCCAACTCTCGAAAAGATACCAGGCTCAGATTATTCAAACTTATGCACCACCACAAGTCATCCTGAAGAAGAAATTGAAGAATTTTATGAGGAAATTTGTCATCTAAATAATAAAGGTAAGCAGCACTTGAAAATAATTATGGGAGATTTCAATGCAAAAATAGGGCAACGGCAACAGAATGAAACTTCAGTAGGTAATCGGTCACGGCAATGTAGAAACCAGCGTGGAAATACTCTCGTTGAGTTTGCAGAGGCAGAAGGGTTTTTCATCTTGAACTCCTTCTTCAAGAAAAAGCCACACAGGAAATGGACATGGAGACATCCAAATGGGACGACAAGTGAAATTGATTTATTATGTGTAACAAAAAATTCGTCATAGAAGACTGCAGTGTGCTAAACAAGTTCAACACAGGTAGTGACCATAGATTGGTGAGATGTAAGATGCACCTCAACACTAAACTTGAACGTGGCAAGCTCATAAGACAAACAAAACCTATTGACATAACCAACCTTAAAACACCATAATACCTTCAAGTTGGAACTGAAGAACAGGTTCTCTGCTTTGGAAGGCCTAACATCGGAAGAAGTGGACATCTCTGAAGTTAACAGAAAAGTAACCAAAGCTCTTATGAAACAGCAACAAAATTAGCTGGGTCTAAGAACAAGTTGCATGTAAACAAATTATCAGGAAAAACAAAAATGTTGATGCAAAGAAGAGAGATGAGGACAACTAAAGAAGATGTGACTTCCAAAGTGGAATATATAGAGCTATGCAAGACAGTAAGAAAAAGTATCACTGAAGACGTAAGAAAATTCAACTGTGAACTAGTGAGGAAAGCAATTGAAAACAACCAAAGCCTAAAGATAGCAAAGGGACATCTCAGTAAGGGAAGAAAACAGATTATGGCACTGAGAAAAGAAGATGGTTCTGTAACAAGAAATAGAGGCGAAATTTTGACAAGAGTGAAAGATTTCTACTCCAAATTATATGAAAGGGATGATACATGCACTCCAGACATCATGAAAGATACCAGTACCAGAGTTCCTCCAGTCCTTCCAGCAGAAGTTGCACATGCAATCAAGAACATGAAGCGGGAAAAGCTCCAGGAGAAGATGCATGGAATTACTGTAGACATCATACAAGAAGCAAGTGGAGAAATCGAAACAGTACTCGCCCAAATTTTCACTCGATGCCTTAATGAAGGAAAGATTCCTGAGGATTGGAACACCGCTACAATGATCCTGCTACATAAGAAAGGTGACATTGAGATCTCGGAAACTACAGACCTATCAGCCTCCATCAGTAGTTTATAAAATCTTCACTAAGTTCTTTCACACCGCTTGAAGGTAACACTGGACATGGCTCAACCGAGAGAACAAGCTGGATTCAGGAGTGGCTACAGCAAAATAGATCATATCCACGTACTGAGAGAACTAATTGAAAGAGCGAGGGAATATGAACTTCCATTGTGCATGGCTTTTATCGATTATGAAAAAGCCTTTGATTCGGTGAAACCATCAGCAGTTACAATGGCTCTGAAAACCTGCGGTATTGAAGATGCATACATTAATATTATTAATAACATCTATGAAAATGCAAGTGCAAAGATTCGGCTGTTTGAAAATACAACACACATAAAAATTGGAAAGGTGAGACAAGGTGACACCATATCTCCGAAGCTCTTTAATGCCACATTGGAGGGTGTTTTTCGGTCGCTGAGCTGGGAGAAAACAAAGGGATAAAGATTAATGGAGATTATCTAACCCACCTTCGTTTTGCTGATGACATAGTCATTTTTGCAACTACCCCATCAGAGCTGCAGAGTATGATCCAGGAACTTGCTGACAAGAGTAAAGAAGTGGGATTAAAAATGAACTTTCAAAAGACAAAAGTGATGTTCAATGCTTTTACAAGAAATGAAGATTTATCGATTGATGGAGAAAAGCTGGAGATAACAGACACGTACGTTTATCTTGGACAGCAGATATCAAGTGAGGTCACATTGATGAAGAAATTAATCGGCGTACAAAACTTGCCTGGAGAGCTTTTGGAAGAAACAGCATAATTTTCAAGAGCAATATGCCATTATGTCTTAAAGAAAAGTGTTTGATCAATGCATCCTTCCAGTGCTTACGTATGGTGCAGAGACGTGGACCTTAACTAAAAGAGACATACAAAGGCTGCAGACAACTCAAAGAAGCATGGAGAGGAGTGCATGCTTGGTGTAACCAGGAGAGATAAGAAGAGGAACTCGTGGATCCGAAAAATGACAAGAGTGGAAGACATCATGATCAGAGTTAAATCCCTGAAATGGCAATGGGCTGGACATACTGCCAGAAGGACAGATCATCGATGGACAGCTGAAATTTTAGATTGGATTCCAAGGACAGGAAAAGACCCAGAAGAAGACCACATGGGAGATGGGTGGATGAAATTCGAAAGTATGCAGGGGTGACATGGAGGAGACTGGCACAAGACAGACCGTTGTGGAGGAAACTTGGGGAGACCTTCGTCCAGCAGTGGATTGATAATGGTTGACAATGATGATGATGATGATATATATATATAATTTTAACTACTATATTTATATCATCATCATCATTGTCAACCATTATCAATCCACTGCTGGACGAAGGTCTCCCCAAGTTTCCTCCACAACGGTCTGTCTTGTGCCAGTCTCCTCCATGTCACCCCTGCATACTTTCAAATTTCATCCACCCATCTCCCATGTGGTCTTCTTCTGGGTCTTTTCCTGTCCCTTGGAATCCAATCTAAAATTTCGGCTGTCCATCGATGATCTGTCCTTCTGGCAGTATGTCCAGCCCATTGCCATTTCAGGGATTTAACTCTGATCATGATGTCTTCCACTCTTGTCATTTTTCGGATCCACGAGTTCCTCTTCTTATCTCTCCTGGTTACACCAAGCATGCACCTCTAAATGCCTCTCTGAGTTGTCTGCAGCCTTTGTATGTCTCTTTTAGTTAAGGTCCACGTCTCTGCACCATACGTAAGCACTGGAAGGATGCATTGATCAAACACTTTTCTTTTAAGACATAATGGCATATTGCTCTTGAAAATTATGCTGTTTCTTCCAAAAGCTCTCCAGGCAAGTTTTGTACGCCGATTAATTTCTTCATCAATGTGACCCTCACTTGATATCTGCTGTCCAAGATAAACGTACGTGTCTGTTATCTCCAGCTTTTCTCCATCAATCAATAAATCTTCATTTCTTGTAAAAGCATTGAACATCACTTTTGTCTCCTGAAAGTTCATTTTTAATCCCACTTCTTTACTCTTGTCAGCAAGTTCCTGGATCATACTCTGCAGCTCTGATGGGGTAGTTGCAAAAATGACTACGTCATCAGCAAAACGAAGGTGGGTTAGATAATCTCCATTAATCTTTATCCCTTTGTTTTCCCAGCTCAGCGACTGAAAAACACCCTCCAATGTGGCATTAAAGAGCTTCGGAGATATGGTGTCACCTTGTCTCACTCCCTTTCCAATTTGTATGTGTGTTGTATTTTCAAACAGCCGAATCTTTGCACTTGCATTTTCATAGATGTTATTAATAATATTAATGTATGCATCTTCAGTACCGCACGATTTCAGAGCCATTGTAACTGCTGATGGTTTCACCGAATCAAAGGCTTTTTCATAATCGATAAAAGCCATGCACAATGGAAGTTCATATTCCTCGCTCTTTCAATTAGTTCTCTCAGTACGTGGATATGATCTATTGTGCTGTAGCCACTCCTGAATCCAGCTTGTTCTCTCGGTTGAGCCATGTCCAGTGTTACCTTCAAGCGGTGTGAAAGAACTTTAGTGAACATTTTATAAACTACTGATAGGAGGCTGATAGGTCTGTAGTTTCCGAGATCCTCAATGTCACCTTTCTTAGGTAGCAGGATCATTGTAGCGGTGTTCCAATCCTCAGGAATCTTTCCTTCATTAAGGCATCGAGTGAAAATTTGGGCGAGTACTGTTTCAATTTCTCCACTTGCTTCTTGTATGATGTCTACAGTAATTCCATCTTCTCCTGGAGCTTTTCCCCGCTTCATGTTCTTGATTGCATGTGCAACTTCTGCTGGAAGGACTGGAGGAACTCTGGTACTGGTATCTTTCATGATGTCTGGAGTGCATGTATCATCCCTTTCATATAATTTGGAGTAGAAATCTTTCACTCTTGTCCAAAATTTCGCCTCTATTTCTTGTTACAGAACCATCTTCTTTTCTCAGTGCCATAATCTGTTTTCTTCCCTTACTGAGATGTCCCTTTGCTATCTTTAGGCTTTGGTTGTTTTCAATTGCTTTCCTCACTAGTTCACAGTTGAATTTCCTTACGTCTTCAGTGATACTTTTTCTTACTGTCTTGCATAGCTCTATATATTCCACTTTGGAAGTCACATCTTCTTTAGTTGTCCTCATCTCTCTTCTTTTTTGCATCAACATTTTCGTTTTTCCTGATAATTTGTTTACGTGCAACTTGTTCTTAGACCCAGCTAATTTTGTTGCTGTTTCCATAAGAGCTTTGGTTACTTTTCTGGTAACTTCAGAGATGTCCACTTCTTCCGATGTTAGGCCTTCTAAAGCAGAGAACCTGTTCTTCAGTTCCAACTTGAAGGTATAATGGTGTTTTTTAAGGTTGGTTATGTCAATACATTTTGTTTGTCTTATGAGCTTGCCACGTTCAAATTTGGTGTTGAGGTGCATCTTACATCTCACCAATCTATGGTCACTACATGTGTTGAACTTGTTTAGCACACTGCAGTCTTCTATGACGAATTTTTTGTTACACATAATAAAATCAATTTCACTTGTCGTCCCATTTGGATGTCTCCATGTCCATTTCCTGTGTGGCTTTTTCTTGAAGAAGGAGTTCACGATGAAAAACCCTTCTGCCTCTGCAAACTCTACGAGAGTATTTCCACGCTGGTTTCTGTTGCCGTGACCGAATTTACCTACTGAAGTTTCATTCTGTTGCCGTTGCCCTATTTTTGCATTGAAATCTCCCATAATTATTTTCAAGTGCTGCTTACCTTTATTATTTAGATGACAAATTTCCTCATAAAATTCTTCAATTTCTTCTTCAGGATGACTTGTGGTGGGTGCATAAGTTTGAATAATCTGAGCCTGGTATCTTTTCGAGAGTTGGATAACAAGTCGTGCAGCTCTGTCAGAGGAACTTTCAACTTCTACAACTTTATCCTTCAGTTTCTTGTTTATTATAAATCCAACACCACTAGTTCTGCCAGTATCTGTCCCACGATAGTAGAAGAGATGTCCACTTTTCAGTTCGATGAGATCTTCTCCTTTTCTCCTTACCTCACTTAGCCCGACGATGTCCCACTTGATCCTTTGTAGTTCCTCTTCCAATTCAAGAAGCCTTGAATCAGAAGATAGGGAGCGTCCGTTGTACGTAGCCAAGGTCAGCATCAGATGGCAGCCTAGTCCGGTCCTCCGGGGATTCTTAGCACCCTCTGCCTTCATGTCGCACTGGCCGCTGCCTTGGCCAGGTACATTCCAGCTGCCGGAGACTGAGGGCCAAGATTTAAGTTGTGGAATCATTTTGGAGGGGCTTGGCCATAACTCACCACGCTGGCCAAGCGGGTTGGTGAGTGTGGGATAGAATTTCCTCTAATCCCGATGGTGTAGTTATACCGCTATTGGCGGTCGTCAGAGCCCCTTTAGTGGGAACAGGATGTACCACGAGAAGGCGGGGTTGACATTTGTCAAGGAGAGGCTGTGATGTTACGCATCACCTGACCTTACATCCCTATATTTATATATATAGAAGTAATTACTATATATCTAGCACAGGGGCGCATTTAGAGGGGGCCCCCCGAAAAATGTTTCATTTTTTTTTTGGTTAAAATGTGACTTACATTAGAAAAAAATGCCTTAATTTTATAAATATGTATCAACATACATTAAAAAAAATGCTTTAATTTTTCTTCAATTTTTTATTAGCTTTAATTTTGTTCCAGATGGTGTATTTCAAAAACTTCCTTTTTTTGGTCCCCCCCCCCACGAAGAAAAATTCTATATACATCCCCGATATAGTAATCACTTCTTCAAACATTTCAGGAATAACAAACTTTTTTCAGCTAAAGGAGGGTGTGTGTGTGTGTGTGTGTGTGTCCGCAGGCTTGAAATTTTTATCTATTAAAATGCATTCAACGCACTCTTAATCCTGAATCATGATTTCCAGACAATTAGGTATGATTAGTCTACTTATTATATTTTGAAGAATATCATGCTTCGTAATACACTTTTTAATAAAATAAACTATAACTAGAACCATTTTAACAAATATTTAAAAAATATAATTGGAGAAATATTTGTAGCATAAAAAGAAACGAAACTTCCTATTTCATCATAGCCTGAATTTATATTAAAATTTGGTTCGGTAACCTAAAATGCCTCGGGGGGGGGGGGGGTCGTTTCCGAGAGGGCTTCGCCCCCTGGATGTAGCCTATACCTGAAAGAAACACTGACTACAGAGTGGCTTTGTGCATATCATCCACAACCGATGCACTGAAGCATCTCTATCTGAAAGACAATGCGAGTGAAGTACATATGTAGCCGAGTGGTCAGAAGCGCCGGCTTAAGGTTGACCGTCCGACGTTGGCCAGAGTCTCGGACGAAGGAAGGGTACGTTAGCCCTACGATGCTGGTTTTATAAATTCCCTCAAATAAATGGTCCTGATTTAAGGACAGGCGATTCGTTAGTCATAGATGTTCACGTGGCTCACTAAACTCCGAAACGACCCCCCCCCCTTCTGTGTGGGTTCGATTGCCAGTTGCCCAGCAGCGAAACTAATTTAATTGAACAATTCTTGCGCAAATTTATTTGCGCGAGCGACAAATGAATTGGAGTCTCCTTCACATGACATTAAAAACAGTACCTCTGCATCAAAACACATTAAGAGAATCAATTACGGTATAACAGACTAATTTTTCCTCTTAGATATGTAATTAGCTCTGCTTTTCCTTGTGTTCATTTTGTAGCAGCATGAACGCAGATTGTTCGAAATATCGATGTACTTTCGAAACCCAAACATTTGCTGAGAAAGACGTGGACGTTAACGAACGATATTCTTTTATTTCGGGGTTTAAACACCACCTTGAGCAACCCTATGTGCTGTAAGTAATCACTCGTCCCTAATTTAGGGCTACTGACGCCAGAAAATGCACAAAGCCAACGCCACCAGACAAACACACTTTACGTCATCGGGACTCGAACCCGGACAATATCCTTATTCACTTCAGTCAAATAGGTAGTGCCATGACTGGTCCTGCATGCTATAGGTATTTATATGTAAGGTCACCATTGCTGCATTTAACTTGTTCCTCCTGGAAACAAATATATATGACCTAATTTACACTGAAGAGCAATTGAATGAGAGATACCTGTCTAGTAACGTGTAGCACCACCTTTCGCCCTGATGACGGCGGCGATTCGTCTCGGCATGGACTCGACAAGACACCGGCAGCCATACGGATCCACGACCCCTGAACAAGCTCCCACAGTTCACGATTTGATGGAGGAGAGGTCAGAGCCTCGAACATCTCTCTCGATGGCATTCCAGATGTGCTCGATGGGATTAAGGTCAGGTGACCTAGCTGGCCAAGGAAGCGAGGTCACGTCTGTGGAGTGTTCATCCAACTATTCGGGAGAGATGACACGGTGCATTGTCTTGTTGCAGGATGAGGTCCCCAGTGGGATGTTGAAGACGCACAAACGGGAGCAAATGGTCGTCCACGATATCCTGGTAACGTTGAACTGTGAGGGACGATGTCACACGTACCAGGGATCCCATTTCAGTCCACATAAACAGTCCGTAGACGAGAATGCCACCCCCACCAGCTTGAAGAGTACCCTGATGGTAAGAAGGATCCATCGCTTCATGCGGTTTGCGCCGTATTGGTATCCTGCCATCCGCATGTACCAACGTGACTCTCGACTCATCAGTCCAGGTAACACTTTCCACATGTCTAGGGTCCAGTGACGATGTTCCTGCGCCCATATTAATCTTTGCACCCTGTGATGTGCGGTTAGCATCGGTACCCTTGTGGGACGATGGGTTCTGTACCCCATAGCGACGAATGGTTTTGGATGGTGTGGCTGCTTACACATTTTTGTGCGCCAGCGTTAAATTGCCGAGTGATTTCTTGCACTGTGGCCCGTCTCTCCGCTGTTACAATGCGAGCTAGCCGACGATGACCCTGCTCATCCACACGCTGTTGTCCACGGCAGGTGGCCCTTGCAGGGATGGTTTTACCGGATTCGATGTACTCACGGTGCCCCCGTGACACAGCGGCTCGTGAAAATCCCAGTGTCTGCACGACTTCCGAGATGGAGTGACCATTCGTCGGGCCCCGACAATTTGCCCACGATCAAAGGCGATTAGATCCTTCGTCTTACCCATACTGCGTCCGACTCTTACTGATTCCCGTCGCATCACTCCTTATATTGTTGGATCGCTGCGTACGTTATGTCGTTTCCGTTTACAGGGCCGCCCACAGCGCCACATTTGCATAACGCCAGCTGTCTCTAATTCAATTGCTCTTCAGTGTATTACGATAGTGATTTTTTCAGTCTGGGCTGTAAGAAAAAACCTCACAACCATGTCTTTGTTCAAGCTTTGATTCCAGATGTTCTTTTGATTGGGGGTTTAACGACCACCGTGAGCAACTCAGTCGTCCGTCCCTAATTTAAGGTCACTGGTTCCACGGAAGGGTGAGAGCAGTGCCGTAAGACGAACACAACATCCATGTTTCAATGGGATTCGAACCCAGACCCATCTCGAACGATCAGAAGCCATCGCTTTGACCACTGCGCAACCGGGGTAGCTATTCCAGATTTGGCAGTACAGGAAGTCAGAAGCCTGTGGCCTACTAGAAGTGGTGCTTCCATTTGGTCAGGTGTTCATATTCAGAAATTTTCCATGCCTTACCTTCGATTCAAATTGTTGAAATATTCTTTTACAGTTTTTATTATAAAAATTACCCAACAAAATTAAAATCGTGTACTGTCCCGCCCAAAAAGACTTTTTTTGATTGACATTACCTCTCTGCACATAGTCTTACTCTTTTCCTTTTGATCTCATCTTTCAGAACATGAAATTTTTAAATTTAAAAGCACTTAAAGTAATTAACATCTAAAAAACTGAATTTAGATAGTTATTTCTTCATTTCATAGCCTCCCCATGGGATCAACAATATCCAAAAAATATCTTGTTCATTTTAAATCCAGTCAAGTCACATTATTGTGACCACCTCCTACTTTTGACGTCAAAATCGGGGCCGCGGGTGGCCTAGTGGGCAACGTTCGTGACTGCCGCGAAAAGGACCTCAGATTCGATCCCCGGGAGGTACGAACGCTCGATCCACTAAATATCCGCCGTGCGTCGGATGGGCACGTTAAGCCGTCGGACCCCGGGTACTGGCCCCCAGTAATAAATAAGGGCGTCTTCCTCCCCCTTTCTACTTCGCTTCCGTGTCACTTTCCTATGGGGCACTTTAGCCCAAATCTCCTAGCTTCCTATTTCTAAGGGTTGTTTAAGACCTGGGGTCAGAAACTCCCTTCCTAAAATCCTCTACATATGATCATTTGACGTCAACAGCGAGTAGCCAATGAAAGAAGCCATGTGTCGGGAGTAGGCTTCGAGGGAATATAAGGTGGGCTATAGGTAAGCTGACCAGAGTCCCCAATTCTTTTTTTTTTTTTTTTATTGGAGGTTTAACGACCACCGTGAGCAACTCAATGGGCTATAAGCAGTCGCCCGTTCCTAATTTAGGGTCACTGGTTCCAGGGAAGGGAGAGAGCCAGTGCCGTAAGACAAACACAACATCCATGCCTGACCGGGATTCGAACCCGGACCCCTTACGGACGAATGATCAGAGGCCAACGCCTTAGACCACTGCGCCACCGGGGCGGCTTTTTGAGGTTTAACGACCACCATGAGCAACTCAATGGGCTATAAGCAGTCGCCCGTCCCTAATTTAGGGTCACTGGTTCCAGGGAAGGGAGAGAGCCAGTGCCGTAAGACAAACACAACATCCATGCCTCACCGGGATTCGAACCCGGACCCCTTTCGGCCGAATGATCAGAGGCCATCGCTTAGACCACCGTGCCACCGGGGCGGCCCCCAATTCTTGAGGATAGTCCTCGAATTTAGTTTACTGTCCCCAAAAGCGTGCGAAGCCTTTGAGGACGCAAATTGTCCTCAAATTTTAATGTTTGTCCCCGATTGTCCTCGAATTTACACTTCCTCATTAACCCTTTAGATTTCAAATTAAAAATGTTCTCAAAAGTAGTTGTTGTACTAATTTTCCAACATGCTTCTCGTGAAAACAAATTTTGACTTTTTTTTCTTCTTTCTGGGTTTAACGACCACTATGAGCAACTCTAAGGACTATAAACAGCCACCTGTCTCTAATTTGGAGACATTCGTTCTAGGGAAGAAAGGGAGAGCAAGTGCTGTAAAACAAACACACCACCCATGCCTCATTCGGGACTCGAACCCGTACCCACTTGTACGAATGGTCAGTAGCCAGCACTAGGTCAATGCACCACTGGCGCTGTCAAATTTCGGCTGTACTTGTTCTGAGTTTCTCCAAAAACTTTGGCAAAATGAAAAATTCGCCATGCAATTACTATGGTGTGCAGCCTAATTTTAATTCAGCGCACGTACCTAAGGTAAAGCATTACACTTTTGCTAATATGTTCTCGCCATCATAGTTCTGCTTTGTCAAAACAAATTACCAACATCTACAAGATATATCCTTTTAAAACACAGATTTTAATGTGTAATATCACACTTATTGAAGTAATGCAGTTCTGTGACAAAAAGATTAGCATATTTATTTTGAGTATGTATGTGTCCCCAAATGAACTACCGATTTGGGGACGCCACACCCTTTTGTCCTCAAATCGATGTCCTGATATCTGGTCACCTTAGCTATAGGCATTCTGAACGCAACGTTCGTGAATGTCGTGGAAAGGACCTCAGGGTCGATCCTAGCAGGTACGAACGCTCGATCCACTAAATATTCGCCGTGCGTCGGATGGGCACATTAAGCCGTCGGACCCCGGGTACTGGCACCCCGGTAATAAATAAGGGCGTCTTCCTCCCCCTTTCTACTTCGCTTCCGTGTTACTTTCCTATGGGGCACTCTAGCCCAAATCTCCTAGCTTCCTATTTCTAAGGGTTGTTTAAGACCTGGGGTCAGAGACACTCCCTTCCTAAAATCCTCTACATATGATCATTTGAAAACATATCCCTCGTTGCTGTCACGGATAAAAGGGGCGATTTATTAGATTTGCAAAAAGGTACGATTATCGGCTTTCGGGCATCTGTATTTCTGAAACAGCGCAGTTTTTGAACTGTTCGTGTGCTGCTGTGTTTAAAGTGTATCGTGATTGGAGAAATTGCGCCATTGCGAATAAGCGACGTGAAAACTGCTGAGCACCATGTGTCATTGATGTGAGAGGTGAACATCGGCTGCGAAGGTGCGTGAGGACCGATCGACACGCTACAGTGGAGAAACGCACCGGCAGAATGAACCAGGGGGGCTACCAGCAGTGTTTAAAATGACAGCTCAGCGGACCCTGCTGCGTATGGGGTTCGGATGCAGACGGGTGGTCACTGCACCTAAGCTAACAAAGGTGCATCGGTAGAAAAGGCTTATATTTGCACGGCAGTATCAGCGGAGGCCCAATTCTGATTGACAAAGGATTGCCTTCTCCGACGAGTCACGTTTTCTGCTTCATCGAACGGATGGACGTTGGCGTATAAGGCAGAAACTTCGGAGAACAAACACTCTTCAACCATAGCTGGAAGAGCACAAGCTTGTGGGGGCAGCGTTATGGTCTGGGGAATGTTTTTATGGCATTCCCCAGGTCCACTCATACCTATGGTAGGCACTATGGACCGAATTCGTTATGAATCCAACCTTGCAGACCACGTACACCCATACATGCTGATTGTCTTCCCTGGGGGGGGGGGATCTTCCAGCACGACAATGCGACGTGTCACACGACTAGAAATGTTCGAGAGCGGTTGGAAGAGCACGATGAAGACTTCAAAGTACTTCCCTGGCTTCCTAATTCCCCAGACTTAAACCCAATTGAGCATCTGTGGGGACCACTTCGATTGTGTTGTTTGCTCTATGAATACTCCACTAAGCACGCTCCAGCAGCTGTCAGATTCACTGCAGTCAGCATGGCTCCACATACCAGTGAACACCTTCCAGCACCTTACTGAGTTACTCCCAGCCCGTCTAGCTGCTGTCCGTGCTGCACACGGCAGCTGGTGGTCACAATGTGTCTCGACTGTGTATTATCTCCAAGGCTGTTTATATAGAATTATCAAGTGCTTAGAACCTTCTTTACTAACATACATATTTAGTTAAAGACAATTAAAAACTTCACAACATAAGAACTCAGATGCTATTGTTGGCACAAATCTGCCATATTTTTCACTGTTTCTCATGTGGCCACCTGTTCAGGAAACTAGCAATTTACATCATCCCACAGAGGGAAATGAACCAGCATCTCCAGATTTTCATCCAAGCATGTTATTTGTAGCTTTCAAGTTTTCTGAAAAATAGAAAACACTGAAAATGTGGCACATTTGCATTGCCTTCTATTCATATGTGAAAGAGCATTTCTTCGGGGAGATTTGTTTCTCTCCAATATGTAACAAAAACTCAGGTGTCTGAAATGAAGGTCAGTTATTACCTGTTGGTTTTTCTTGTTTAATTGAAAACACTTGAAGATTTGATGTTTATTTCTTGCTTGGAATTGCAGTACTGTTCTGCTTGGACAAAAATTTTAGTTGGTCGTTTTAAAACTGCTTTCCGACTGATTTTGGAGAGCCATTTTCTCTGTTCCTAAGGGAAAATTGAACGCGAAACAAATGTGAACCGCTTGTTGCAGCAAATACTCTGCCGTCAACATCTGCTTACTGTACTGGAGAATAACCCTCATGTTAGCATAAAACATTTTTCACTCTGGGTTGAGTTGTTTGATCTGTATATGGTCATTTACACTGAAACTCTATTCCGTTGTTTCCTGTGCTGGCACCTGGTGGTATTTAAAGGCTTAGCCCCCCTCCAGAGAGTGTATCTCATTATCTTTTTGTTTTTTAACTACAACTTCCGATTTTCTTTTCCAATTTGTGATTTTTACAGATATGAGACTGTTGTTGGGTCTTGGTTACTGCATGTGTTATATTTTTTGTGATTAAAATAGACTCAACAATTCTCAATTCACTTTTGGTTATACATTCACACATTTTGGATTATGTTTTTTAACCATATTGGATCATTGATGTTTTTTCTTCTCTTTTATTAAAATTAGAAATGCACTGGTTAAGCCTTTTTTTTATTTTTTTTATTTTTTTAAAATCTGTGTTTACATGTACTTTCAATATATGTCATACTGCTTGATGAGTTAATGGAATTTGATCCACTTCTGGTGCTTTGAGAAAGCTTTTCCATATCAGTATCAAACAGAAAAAAATTATTAATAAACATCAAATAAAGAAAAATCATTTTTGAATATGAACATGAGTTTATCAGATTCTACTGAGCATCAAGGGATGTGGCATATATTGAAAGTAAAAAACAACAACAACAACAGGCCACTTTGCATTTCTATGATTTACATGCCCAGCAAAAAGTATTTACTGTTGCCCAGGTAGTAAAATCTAGATTCCCAGAAGAATTTACCATTTAAGGTAACAACATTATAACTGTCATTTGTTTTCTAAGTTAAAAGACAATAACTTTTTCTACATGTTTTGTATTTCTGTTTTAAAGGTCTGTATTCAAAATGTTCAATGCACAAATGCATGTATCTCCAGTTTTAAGATAATGATACTGAAATTGGTATTTGAGATATTTAGTGATTCTGCAAATGTTCTTTTCATTGAAGTTTTCACCCTTTGTCACTAAACACAGGATGCTAGTTCCATCAGAGGCATGCATCCCGACATTCAGAGCAAAATTAAACATGGTTCCAATATCTGGACCCAGAACATAATTTAATTAAAAAGGTGATATTCTTCTGAATCTGTCCTTGGCATTTCATAACAATAATACAACTTCTGGTGATTAGCAGAAAAATGACATGTGACGACTGTCTTTTTTCTTGTAGTAGGAAATTCTTTTCCATTTCATTTCTAAATTTTAGTTGCCCAGTCTGGGCAACTTTTTTTTTTTTAACCTGCCCAGGCCAATAATTTACATGCCCCGGGCAACTCAGGCATGGTATTTTTTAAGCCCTTTTAATGGCAATGAACTGAACAGTCAGAAAACAACTGAATATTAAAAATAGATTACAATATAAACAATAAAACTTTATTGAAAAATAAAAATGAAGGATTACTGAAATTCAAACTTCTTCTAACTCTATTAAAACACCACCACAGTCTTTGGGATGCAAGAACACAACAGGTTTTCCATGAGCTCCTATTTTGGGCTCATCACTTAACATGCGAATTTTATTTTGCTGCAGATCCTTCATTGCATCCTTAATGTTATCGACTTCTATGCAAACGTGGTGCATGCCGCCTGCACTGTTCTTCTCTAAGAAATTCTTGATGGGACTTTTCTCACCAAGGGGAAGAAGCAGTTCAAACTTGGTATTCTTTAGGTCAACAAATACTGTCGTAACTCCATGTTCAGGCAAATCCATCGGATCACTAGTCTGAAAGAATGCAAAGTGGAGCAAATATTTTGTGAATATGAACTTGCTTTTTTTCGTAATTTACCCAGCAGCTCTTTTCCATACATTTATTATGGTATATTATAAATAATAAAACACACTTCATAGCACATGAAATACAAAAATTTTGTATTAAAGGTAATCAGGCTGAAAGCAAAAACTATCATCATATTTAGCTGCTGAGTGTGTCAGGGAAAGTTTTTGGAAAGGTAATTATCAACAAGGTACAAGTTCTCAAATTCGAGAAGATGTGGGAAGTACAGAGCGACTTTATACTCGGCAAGGATTGTAGTGACCAATTTTTTACTTTACATATGATAATTGGAATATATCTGTCTGTCTCTGGAATAAAAGTCTTAGCTGCCTTTGTAGATTTAAAGAAAGCTTATGAACGGAGTAAACAGAATACTTCTGTGGAAAGTATTGAATAATCATGGAATAATTATGAATCTGCGAGTGCCATGTATGCAGGCAGTCGAGTTGTGTGTATGTGTGAATCGTGTTACATCAGAATAGTTTTCCTTCGGCTTAGGAGTCAGTCAACATTGTGTGATGACATAATGTCTGTTCGATATATTTATGGATGGATGGATGCATGCACACATAATGCCAAAATAGACAATACTGGTTTATGGCCTGGTAATTTCAGTGTATACTTTGCTGTATGCTGATGACCCAATCCCGTTGGAGGAGAAGAAAAATGAATAGCAGAATATGCTGTTCTGTATGTACGAAGTTTGTAAAAAATTTAAACTAAGTATAAAAATGAGAAAAACCAACATCTTAGTTCTTGAGAGAGGAACTGTTAATACTGAATGTAGGATAAGTCCAAATGGTACAAGTTACACCAAATGAATGGGCTTGTATATTTCGAAAGTATGTTTGACAGAGGAAACAGATTAGATGGTGAAATTAGTACGACAAATTATTCAAGTTTGAAAGTCGTAGCTGTATTAGGATTTCACAGGACTGCTAGGTTCTTAAAAATGTCCCAAATGGCTGTGTAATGTAATTGTTCATAGTCTGATGTACGGCAATGAAATCTGGATACTACAGAAAAGGCTAAGTTATAGTCGTTTATGTCCTGAAGAAACATGAACACATGTTAATTTGTGACCAGACACGTTATGATCATGTGGGGAATAAAGATGCGTTGCAGATGTTTAATGTGAAGCAAAATGTTATTAGTGAAGGTGGAGACAAATATTCTGATATGCTCATGTTGAAAAGAATGAGTGATGAGCAGGGGTCTAACAATACGGTCGCCTGTTTGCCCACGGCGACGAAAAAAATTGTCCAGGCCACCACACAAAACATCATTGAAAAATATGTACCGTAATGTTTATCCTATAGTCCATTTATAAACACCAATTAAAAAAAAAAAACAACCGTTTTTGTGGCTGTTTTATTAAAAAAAAAAATCTGCAACGTGATCGTACAGGAGAGGGAGTATAATTGGAAAAGGAACTCCCTCGGAAAAATTTTCCTCAGTTCAGGAGTTTGTATGGAGCCGGGGGGGGGGGGGGGGGAAGTGTGTCATAATGAGAGACCGCGAAAGTTATAGGGACGACGGGAGTCAATTAATCTTTGTATTGTTGGAAAAGGCAAAACGCTGACTGTGCTTGTGCCCTCTCTTCGTCAATCAGCCAATAAAAATGTATGCACAGCGCGCGCTGCGCAAACCTACACATGCATGCCTCATTTCAATGTTCTGGATCTTGTGTGCGCTGTGCCTTGTATTTAGAGTTGAAGAAATATTCTTCTCATAATACGTGGTAAATACGTCATGATAATTAATACAGCAATCGGACATCGCCGAATCGACTGTAATTACTGTTTCACACGTGAATTCAATCACATCAGAAAACTTGAAAATTTCGTCGCCGTGGAGTGGGAATCGAACCCGCATCTCAAGCACAGAAACTTGTGAATTTGCCGTTGTGGGTGGTGCAATGGATAGCACGCTCGAACGTAAATCGGGAGATGCGGGTTCGATTCCCGCTCCATGGCAACGAAATTTTCAAGTTTTCTGATGTGATTTAATTCACGTGTGAAACAGTAATTACAGTCAATTCGGCGATGTCCGATTGCTGTGTTAATTATCATGCCTTGTATTTAGTTCGTCCTTTGCCATTTTGACTAAAGTCTTTGCTGCTGATATTTTCCTTCATTGCTGTTTATGATGTCTTCGAAAAGGAAACGTTTCAGTTACACTGCTGAATTTAAATTTCAAGTCGGGGCACAGCTGAGGATATGATTGTGTCACTACGCGATAGTTTTCAAAAGGTCAGAAAACTAGGGTGCAGTGACAGGCAAAAAGCCGCGGTCTAAAACATAAACAAACCCGTCGGTAAAGTGCACGAGAAAATTCACAGAAATCCATTTTTTTAACCTGTGTGTAAGCCGACTCCCCTACTTTGAAAGCAGGATTTCTTCCAAAAACTTTCGACTTACACGCACGTTTATACGGTATTTCTATGAATTGTTCTGTATCAGCATTTCATCATTGGCAATGTGTAATGCAATTAGAGCTGCTGCATCGGCGTCATTAAATTTTGTGCTCTATGGATGCCACGCCACAAAGCTTTTTTTTGTGTTCGAAGATAAAAATATATTTAAAAAAAATTCCTTTAAAAATGAATTTCTTTATTTAATTAGATTAGAGTTTTTTAATTTCTCAGACTTTGGGGTCTCTATGTGACCGACTTTTCTGTCGAAAATTCTGTTTCTGGATCAGCGTTTGCGATGCATGGATTATACAGTGTTTTATTTTTTTCTGAATGTCACAATCTGCGAATTATACGCTGGCGCAGATTATACGAAGGTAAAAAAAAAAAAAAAAAAAATTGTGCGAATTCCAGGGTTTGGGGATAAATGACGAAAATTACGGTTATTCAAAAATTTGCGGGCCCCCCTCCCAAAGTGAGTACCATTTTTTTTTTATTTTGCCAAAGACAGAGAGATAAGCTGAGGGCAGACAATTTTTTGGACAGAAGTGCACATGTCTTTGATATTATATACGCCCCCCCCAGGATAGCACTCAAAAATTTAGCTGGCCACCAGATTTCAGAATATTTTTCTACCCCTGGTGATGAGATGCTAAGAGAATTTATTCAGTCCAAGTGTCATGGAATAAAAGTACAGGAAACCTAAGGAAATTGTGGATGGACCAGATTCACAAATATCTGCAAGAGAAAAAAAAAGATAATGAGTATGAAGAACAAAAGGTCTTGTGTGAGATATGTGACAGATGTTGGTGAAGCTGGTGTTGTGTGCCAAGATTGCTGTAAATGGAGACGTTTGATGCATCAACAGTAGGTAAAATCTAGTGCCTGCAGTAAATAATTTGACAGATGAGCTTTTCTTGAGGAGATTTGCTTGAGGAGCTCAATGATTAGGCAACTGATATTCAGTTGCTAACCACTGCATCTCAGAGTACAGCTTAGTGATATGTATGCATGAGAAAGATGCAATAAAACAATAAAAACAAAGATAAGTTTCAAAAGCATTAACAAAAATATCTGTTAATACAATTATAACATATTTACACAGTAGGCGTTAATACATTTCTCTATACACTGAAGAGCAATTGAATTAGAAACCGCTGGCGTTATACAAATGTGGCGATGTGGGCGGCCCTGTAAACGGAAACAACATGAAGTATGCAGCTATCCGACAATATAAGGAGTGATGCGACGGGAAAGGGTAAGAGTCGAATGCAGTATGGGCAAGACGAAGGATCTAAGCGTATTTGATCGTGGGCAAATTGTCAGGGCCCGACGAATGGGTCACTCCATCTCGGAAGACGTGCAGGCACTGGAATTTTCAGGAGCTGCTGTGTCACGGGTGCACTGTGAATACATTGAATCCGGTAAAACCATCCCTGCAAGGGCCAACTGCCGTGGACAACAGCGTGTGGATGAGCTGGGTCATCGTCGGCTAGCTCGCATTGTAACAGCGGATAGATGGGCCACAGTGCAAGAAATCGCTCGGCAATTTAACGCTGGTGCACAAAAACGCGTGAGTAGCCACACCATCCAGAACCATATCCTCGCTATGAAGTACAGAAGCCATTGTCCCACGAGGGTACCGCTGCTGACAGCACATCACAGGGTGCAAAGATTAGCATGGTCGCAGGAACATTGCTACTGGACCCTAGACATGTGGAAAAACATTGCCTGGACTGATGAGTTGAGATTCACGTTTGTACATGCGGATGGCAGGATACGAGTACGGCGCAAACCACATGAAGCGATGGATCCTTCTTGCCAGCAGGGTACTCTTGAAGCTGGTGGGGGTGGCATTCTCATCTGGGGACTGTTTATGTGGACTGAAATGGGACCCCCTGGTACGTGTAGACTGAAATGGGACCCCTGGTACATGTGACATCGTCCCTCACAGGTCAACGTTACCGGGATATCCTGGACAACCATTTGCTCCCATTTGTGCGTCTTCAATATCCCACTGGGGACCTCATCCTGCAACAAGACAATGCACCGTGCCATCGCTCCCGAATCGTATCCGAATGGTTGGATGAACACTCCACCGACATGACCTCACTTCCTTGGCCAGCTAGGTCATCTGATCTCAATCCCATCGAGCACATCTGGGGTGCCATCGAGAGAGATGTTCGAGGCTCTGACCCCCTCCATCAAATCTTCGTGAACTGTGGGAGCTTGTTCAGGGGTCGTGGATGCGTATGGCTTCCCAATGCTTCCGGTGTCTTGTATTGAAAATGAAGCTTATCCTGTTTGGTATGATGCAAAATTAATAACCTCACATAAAACTAAAAACCAAATATTAACCTCAGAAGCGATAATGATTGAAAAAACTAAAGAAATAAATTGTAATAATAATGATCCAATGAATCTACCGTACGCTTGGAAATATTTTATCGAAAAAGAAATTAACGATAAAAAATATAATAAAAGACCTTATTAATTATTTTCAACAAACGAATGGCAACACCAATTAATTTGGAGTCGGAATTCATGTCATCCGGTTATATCAAAACACGACTAAGAACGTGCATTAATACCAAAAATAGCATGCGCAAGAGTACAACTGCCGTGAAAAGTCGGACGCTGCCAGTAGAATCGATGTAAGTGGCCGAAACACAACATGTATGAGAAGATCATAATACCCACTGAAGATGATTCCAAAAAGAAGGAATTGAAACTAGTTTGGGATATCGAGCCACGGAAAATAAAACATGCAACCATCATCTATAATAAGAAATTATAAGATCGAAGTTCAACTTGGAAGCTGATACCACAGGAAAGGAAAATCATGCCTTCTTCGATAACAAGATGGCTTATTACTGATTCAACGCATCATAATCAAAAGGTTCGAAAGTTCTTTTCTATTGTATTAATTTCGTAAATCATGACTTAAAAAACTGGAATAATATTAATCTTTTAATACATATTGTCTCTACGTATTGGAGGACTTTGACAACTTATGATGCATTTGACTGCACATATAAAAACATTTTTTCATATAAATTTGTAATCTTCATAATAAAATTCTAAACTATTATAAAGAACATCAAAAAGAAAAAAAGGAATATTAGTGACAAGTTGAAATAAAAATTGTCTTATTATATGGACGTTTTTCCCGTGCTCGAATTTCTAATAACGTGCGAAACAGTAGATGATATGGAAACTATTTTGTTGACATATAGTTAATAATTTCTGAAACCACGTAATGTTTTCGACAAATGTTGAATTAATATAATTTTCTTGGTTTGTTTTGTTGTTGTGCTTGCTAAAACATCAGTTTAAATTCTCTCTTGTGTTGCTTTCTTCTCAGCAAGTTCCACGACTGTATATCTCATGTTGACTCTGTAGCTACACAGCACCCATGACTTAATTTTTCTTTCAGTTGATATCATTCCCTTCCCATTTCTTTACTGTCCCTTTTCTTTATATTTCCTCAGATGATGATAACTTTATCCATCAGGCTGAAAGAACTTTTGGACTGAGGGCCATGCATGAATGCATGATATCAAAACTTTCACTATTTCAGATAAACTTTGAGAATATGAATACTTTCGAACACCTGCATCAATTCTTACAAATTTTCCAACTTTGTCACTTCAGGTTTTGAAAATTTCCTCCTTCCTTATCAAGCTTAAAGGCAAACAATTATGGGGAGAAGTAACATTTAGCAACAACAAAGGATAGTGGGAACATTGTGAGGGGAAATAAACTACGATTACGGAAGAAAACATTGTTCCGTCGATTTCCGTTTTCAGATTCTATTTTTAAGTGAAATGCAAATAATATTTATGAGGTAAAAGGATATTTAACAACAATATTGAGCAGAAGGAACATAACGAAGAAAAAAAAATGTGAGAAATCTTCACTCCATCTAACTCCTATTTTCGAAAGTTTCGACAGACTGAATTCCATCCTCAAATGGACACCAATTTCCCAAATATTTGTAAAGCTGTGTATCGATCTTGAAAAAGAACCAAATAATAACGGAAATGGTGGAATTCCTTGAATCCATGGAAGAACCTCATGTACACCTCAAGCATTGTTTAGCACGCACGCATTAACTTTAAAATAGGGTACAAACAGTTAATTCAGGAGTTTATATATTTACTTTTGGCAATATGTGGTGCCCTGACACATTTAAACTATCTCCCTTAAAGGGGCACATACACCTCATGATTAAGCTGGAATTTTTTCTCTTGTAGCAATTGGGCTACTTTGTCAGCAAAGTTGTACTAAATGCTATGCAGATTAGCCAAATCTACAGTTCTATGCTATATATAATAAAAACAAATAGGCTTTTCACTTCTAATTTTAATGAAAAAAAAAATGCTGATGCATGCACTTTGTGAAAAACATATACAAAGACCCGGACTGAACAAAGTCAAAACCAACAACATACCAACTGACCCAAACTGAAACGGCACCTACTGCACCAGCAGTCGTTGCTGTGGTGGCGAACTACCAAAGAAACAAACAAAATACCTCTTCCTTATCCAACACAGCAAAGCTATTTCAAAAAGGTGCTCTTGATTCACTGGTACTTTTCTGCAAAATAGAAAGACAATGGGGAATGGAAAAACGTTAATCGGGCGAAGCGGCGAGCAACACAGCAATGGTCGAAAGAAAAAAATGCTGGGGAAGGATACCAGGCCAGCAGGGCAAAGCAGTGATTATGGAACAAAAAAATGATGGGGATAATAATAACAAAAAAATAATAATGCAAGGGCAACGCAGGAATGGCACAATGATGGAGAAAAGGATGACAGGGATGAAAACACAATGCAAGGGAAGTGTGGGCGAGATGAAAGAAAGAAAAATGATGGGAAACATTCACTCTTTGGAGATTCAATGGGGACTTTCTGTTGCAAAATTATATACTACAGGGAGATCCATTTAAACCAGTACCATGTCATTTACTTATAACTTTTTTATAAATAACAACAAAATCATACAGTAAGTTGAGAATTATACATGTGGTATTGGAGAATCATTTTATCAAAGCAAATGTTGGAATTGTCCTCCATTTTCTTGTAAACACAGTTGAACACGCCGCACCATATTCAGTGATGTCTCACGTAGAGTACGAGCAGTAACATTGGCAATTTCAGTCGTGATTGTTTCACGCAATGCATCCAATGTTTTTGGATGGGTTTTGTAAACTCTATCCTTTAAGTAGCCCCATAAAAAAAGTCAGGGGAAGTTAAGTCTGGAGATCGGGGAGGCCATATGTTTTTTGAAATTAATCTGTCATCAAAGAAGCTGGTTATGAGTTTCATTGAGACTTTCGATATGTGACACGTAGCACCATCCTGCTGAAAGTAGCCCTCTGTCAATTCAATGTCATCAAGTTGTTCCACAAATTCATTGAATATGCGGCAATAAACGTTAGTGTTGACAAACTCAGAGAAAAAAATGGGGCCAATAATTTTCGTAGACGAAACCGCACACCATACACCAACCTTTGTGAATGTATCAGTTTCACACATAACGTGTGGGTTTTCGGCAGCCCCCATACACCAACCTTTTGTGAATGCATCAGTTTCACACATAACGTGTGGGTTTTCGGCAGCCCAGTATCTGCTGTTTTGCGAATTGACGTAGCCTGACAGATGAAACCAGGCTTCATCTGTAAACCATGTGATGGAGAGAATATCAGATCACAAATTAAGAAAATTTTGACACCATTTGCAGTAACTTACTCTCTTTCCCTTGTCCGGTTCCTGCAGCTGATGGATTATGTGCACTTTAAATGGTCGAATGTTCACTTTTTTGCTGCCCTTTGACAAGTTCCGTATGAATATCCTGTCTGCTGGCTTAATCTGCGCAACGATTTTGTCGGAGATTGAAGTACATGTTGCTGAACATTGTCCACACGCGTTTGGGGCATCGGAGGGTAATGTCTACCGCTACTGCTGAGAAGAGAACCGGTTTGCTCCTGTTTTTTTGCCATCGACAGAATTGTTGACTTGCTTGGCACTTTTCGAACTCCAAACTCTCTTCGAAATGCTCGTTGCGTTTTGATGACAGAATTGGTTACCCAATACGATTTCACTAAAAAACACGCTCTGGAACAGAGTACTGCATGTTTCCGAATGCACGCAAGTGAATGACAACGCAACAACAAACAAATCACAAGCTCAGTTACAGTTAACAATCTTCTTCACGGTGGCGGTTTTCATTCTCCAGGAGTTGCTGCTTCTATTGAAAAAAAGAAGTTCCTTGCACGATCCCTTGCAAAAATGAAAAGTTTTTTCAGGGTACTGGTTTAAATGGATCACCCTGTATAATTTTGCAACATAGTTAAAACAGATCCCAAGGACAGGCAGAATCGGTTTTTGGCAAGTGTTAGAAATAACAGTGTGCTGCCTGAGGCAATCAAAAAGCGTATCCACCTGTGGGAGCAAGTGCACCAAGGATCTCTGCCAAAATCAAGACCCATAAGGAAGAGGCTCCAATGAGATTGATTGTTTCAAAACAGAGATCTCCACTCATTCAATTAGAATGAAATATTTACAGATTGTTGGCACCATTGTGCATGAAGACAGCATTTAATTTGAAAAATGCAACATCATTCCTTGCTAAAATTAAAGCTATTAATCAATATTTAACAGATTATTACATGGCAAGCCTTGCTGTAAAAGCCTTGTTTCCTAGTATTCCTGTTCCCAAGGCAATTGATATTATTATCGAAAAATTAGGACAGGCGAAGTACTTAGATAAAAGACAAATTGCAGATTTGAAAAGGATCATGTTATTTATTAACAATAACAACATTTTTATTTTTGATGGAATTATGTATAAGCAGGAGCAAGGACGACCTATGGGATTGCCTTTGTCTGCACTTTATGCAGAAGTAATAATAGAGTTTATTGAGCATGAAGTTATTGAAAACATGGAAGAGCATCTGTTAATATATTTGTCTATATTGTCGCTATGTTGACGATATTTTCATTTTGTCTAAACTAAACGAAGTACAATTACAAATTTTGGCTAACAGGTTTACTACAATTTGTCCATCTATAGAATTAATTATTGAGTTTGAAGAAAATAACAGGATGCCGTTTTTGGATGATTTATTGATGAAAACTATAACTAATTTTGATTTTAAGGTTTTTAGAAAACCTTCCTACTTTCCAGTAATAATTCCATATGACTCAGCCCATCCTATGCTTCAAAAAAGCAATAGCATTAAACATTTGTTAAAAAGAGTGTTACGCATACTTCTAATAGAACATTAAAATTTAAAGAACTGCAGTATATTGAAGAAATTACAGGAAAATATGGTTAACCCGTGAGATTAATAAATAAATGGGCTAATGAGGTTAAAAGAAATTTTGGTAAAAATGCACAGTTAGAATCAAAAATTCAACCACTTCAATGGATTGGAGCTTTTTCCATTTATTAGAGGTTTTTCAGGAGAGATTAATAAATTGGCTGCAAAATTTAGTTTGTAAATGGGTAGTACAGTGTGTTCTATCAAGAACTTAATTATTAAAAATGATGGCGAAGGGATTCTTGATTCAGGTGGCATTTATGAAATTCCAATAGAATGTAATCCACCCATCTCATATTGGCAGTACAAAGAATAGATTGAGAGTATGGCTGAAACAAGATATTAGAAATTGGCACAAAAAAGTAGCTACAACTGCATTAATACAACATTGCATTGACAACAAGGTACACCCACATTTTGATCAGATTAAAATATTAAAAAGATGTATATCGGAAAGGCCTTTAAGAACGGCAGAAGCAGTACTGATTCAAAAAAATGGTAAACGTATTTGCAATAATAATGATCAGAGTTCGCCAAAAAGAAAATTTAAAGGACTATTTTTACTCCTTTGAAAAAAATTTAGGGAGTAATTTTTAAAAGTGGGGAGTATTTTAGAAAAATGAACAGGTGTGTGTGTGTGTGTGTGAAATAAACATGCTGGGCGATTATGAAAAATCAATCCAGATTTTTTTTTCATGATAAAAAATATTTCACTACAACTCAATGTATTTAGAATTTCGATCCATTTTGCTTCTTGTTTCAGTAATAAAGATAATATTCGCATTTTAAAACAATAACGTTTAATTTATCATATTTTGTAATGACCACATGCAACAGCAATGTGTTCAAGAAGGGAATACATTGCACTTTTGAGATTCCCCGCACGGGGATAACCGGTTTTCTGGTTATTTGGGGAGTGGCGCCCCCACGGCCCGAGCTGACCTTGTGACGGAACATCTTTCTTTTTCGTATTGTACGATTACATCACCGAAGGGACAGCTGTTCATCCAGATGCTGGGGGATGGCGTCCCCACGGCCCGAGCCGACATGAACTAGATGTGAATTTTCACATTTTTTATGTTTTTTGTTTTTTCACTTGACACGCTCCCGCCTCAGTTGTAGGTTGCTGAGGTTGTGATTATGCGCCAGCTCAGGATTTTAGTTTCTCGTTTTCTTTCCTGTCTTCTCCATTTCATGTTTCTTTCTTTGTTTTTCCGAGCTGGTTAGCTAGACCTGCCTGCACGTTTGCCGTGTGCGGTGACCCGTAAGGTGGAAAAGGGGATGCTGGAGGCTGAGGTTTCTGGAGGCCTGGGTGCTGTTGTCGCCAGTTGCCAACACTCCTCTTTGCCCCCTGCTTCACCCTAAACGGGCGGCTGGGAACTAACCCACTCCTAGTCAATGAGGTCTGTGGCCGAGTGGAGCCCAGACCTCTAACGGCTTGTCGTCTCGTACGACAGGGTGAGTCTGGGGATAGGGTGGGCATGCCAAAGGGGTGTTCCCCAGGCATGGGAAAGTCTGGGTGCTCGCCGAGCGCATGTCTGCCCTATCAACTTGCTATATCCGCTTGCTATCCCTAGAGCCATGTTCTGCGTCCACTTGGGCTTGCGGACCTCCGGCTCTCCCTCGTTGGGCTCGATTGTGGGTGGGGAAGTCGGCGGACGAATTATTAAATTTTTTCATGGATGAAAATAAAATTTCCCAAGAACCAAAAAGCAAAAGAGGTATGGAGGAAGGGTCATCCCCTTCTGCAAAAAAACATGTCCCTGATTGCTCAAATGCTCGATTCTTTTTTGTGCACTCATTGGACCCTTCAAAGCCTTTGAGTGCCAAAAGTCCATTTTGGATAAATAAAGCTCTTTAATCCATTGCAAGCTCTCCTAAGAGCGTAAAGAAGCTCCAATCTGGAGATCTTCTGGTAGAAATGTCCACTGTGGCCTACTGTTCCACACTTATTAACACCACCACGCTGCTTGAGACTCCGGTCAAAATAACACCCCATGGATACCTAAATTCATCTCGAGGTGTTGTCTCCTCTCAGGACCTCGTTGAGTGTGCTGAGGAAGAATTACTTGAAGAACTGAGGAGTCAACACGTTACGGGTGTGCGGCGTATTCTATTCAGGCGGAATGGGCAGTCCGTCCCATCCCGGAACATCATTTTAACTTTTGATAGCCCTTCCCTGCCTACGTCCATCAAGGCAGGGTATCTCCACCTAGAAGTACGCCCATACATCCCTAACCCGTTGAGATGTTTTAGGTGCCAGTCTTATGGCCATTCTCAGCAGTCGTGCAGGAGCAATCCTAGGTGTGGACGCTGTGGTGCCACAGAGCATCTTTTGTCAGAATGTGTGGCCGAGGCTGAGTTTTGTGTGAACTGTAAGGGTTCACACGCGGCATCAGCCAAAGATTGTCCCAAGTGGAAGGAGGAGAAAGAAATCCAAAGGATCAAAACGGTGGAAAATATTTCCTATCCTGAGGACAGAAGAAAAGTGGTTCCTGTTATATCTGATCGGCGATCATACGCTTCAGTGGTGGTTGCCAAATCTACGGTTGCCATCCAGACCGACATTCAGATCCCCCTTAAATGTCCATTCAATGTTAACGACATCATCGCAGCCGGACTGGAGGCACTCCAGTCTCGAGCTAGGGGTCTGAAAGCCCCACCCACCACTTCGCCGAAGCAGACTCATCCCACCACCAACAAGGGAACTCAGGCCACTTCTTCTAACAAAAAGACCAAAGCCCAGGATAAGAAAAGCATTTCTTCTCCTACAAAATCTCAGGAAACGACTCAACATCGTGCGCCTCCCGGTAAGACACTTGGGACAAAACATGCTCCCATCTTAGCCCCTGGTCACACGCCTCCAGATCTGGGGGAACCCCCAGCAGAGGCGATGGAGCCGGACTTCGTTTGATCATTTTCATTTTCATTTCACTTATAACCATGGCTTCAATCATTCAGTGGAACTGTCGAGGTTTTCGGACGAACTTTGATGAAGTGAAACATCTGCTTTCATTTTACTCTCCGGTGTGCCTTTGTCTACAGGAGACGAAGCTTAAACCATCGGACCTGCTTTCAGTTCGAGGCTACAGTGCATTTCGGACAGATAACTCGTCTGGAAATATAGCCTGTGGGGGAGTCGCTATTCTCGTCCCTCACAGGGTTTCGGTATCTTCCGTCGCGGTTTCCACAACTGTGCAGGCCGTGGCGGTTCGTCTTTCTATGCCTGTACCTCTTACTGTCTGCAGTGTCTATCTGCCGCCGGACGAGAACGTGAGCGTCTCGGTACTGGAGAGATTGGTTGATCAGCTGCCTTCACCCTTTCTAATACTAGGTGACTTCAATGCCCATCATCATTTGTGGGGTAGTGTCAGCATCAGCACGAGAGGTCGTCGCATAGAGTCTCTTCTATCCTCGGCCTCTTTGTGCCTTTTTAACACCGGTGCTGACACGTACTTCCATGAACCGACACGATCCTTCAGTGCGATCGATTTGACCTTGGGATCACCATCAATTATTGCTGACTGGTCGTGGGCGGTGTGTAACGACCTCCACGGGAGTGACCACTTTCCAATTGTCCTCTCGCATCATGCGAACATGCCATCTTCTGCCTCCCGCCCTCCTCGGTGGAGGATGGAGCGTGCGAGATGGGAGGTCTTCACACCGTCAGCTTTGATATTTTCTAAGAGTCAATCGACGCAGCGGTTCTTGAAGTCACAAATTGTATTCTTCAGGCAGCTGATCTTTCTATATCAAAAACATCTACGACACTCTCCAGAAGTCCGAAACCTTGGTGGACCCCTGAATGCGCAGCGGCTAGGAGAGCTCAACATAAGGCCTGGTCTACGTTTCGGCGTTATCCAACCGATGCTAATCTCGTTACATTCAAACGAGCAAAATCCTATGCTCGGTTGGTGCGTCGACGTAGCAAGAGGGAGTCTTGGATCCAGTATGTTTCATCTCTCACTTCACGTGCCAGTTCGAAAATTGTGTGGGACAAGATTCGTAAGATCCGGGGTAACTACAGCTCTCACCAGATCTCCATTCTCGAGAGTAACGGCTGCACATATGCTGGTGTCGGGGAGATTGCTGATTGTTTGGGGGAGGCGTTTGCCTCCGTGTCGAGTGACCTGGCGTATCCTTCCTCCTTTCTGAGGATTAAATCCACTGTGGAACGCCAGAGAATCTCCTTTGCGCCTTTTCTCGACACCGGATATAACTCCCCCTTCAGCATGGTTGAACTCAGGGTGGCTCTGCATCGGTCCGGCGCTACATCGGTCGGTCCCGATGGCATCCATTATGACATGCTCCGTCATCTCTCGCAGTCGTCTCTCGAGAATCTCTTAATCCTTTACAATCGTATTTGGTCGGAGCACAGTTTCCCGGAGTCTTGGCGAAAAGCAGTTGTTCTGCCTTTTCCCAAACCTGGCAAGGATCCCAAGTCTCCCTCTAGTTATCGTCCAATTGCTCTCACTAGCTGTCTGTGTAAAGTTCTTGAACGCATGGTTAATTCCCGGTTAGTTCGTTTTTTAGAATTTCATCAAGTACTTTCACCATCACAAAGCGGCTTTCGCCGTCATCGTTCACCTCACGATCATCTCCTGCACCTTGAGACATCTGTGTGCGAGGCGTTCTTGCGTAGGCAGCACCTGGTTTCTGTATTTTTTGATATCAAAAAGGCTTATGATCGAGCGTGGCGGCATGGTATTATCCGTGACCTCCACGCATGCGGATTGCGAGGAAATCTTCCGACATTTATTTTAAATTTTCTTCGCAATCGGGTGTTCCAGGTGCGCCTGGGTACGACGCTATTGGCAACATTCCATCAAGAACAAGGTGTTCCTCAAGGTTACATTTTATCTGTCACATTGTTCATCCTTCGCATTAATTGTCTCCTCACAAATCTTCCTCCTGCGGTTTCGGCTACTGTCTATGTTGATGACGTGCACATTTTCTGCTCGTCGTCAAGCATGCATTTTATTGAAAGGCAGTTGCAGTCTGCAATTAATCAGATCTTTAAAACGGCGAATAGCAATGGTTTCGTTCTTTCTCCCGACAAGACAGCGTGTGCCCATTTCTGCCGGAGGCTTGGCCACCATCCTGACCCAGAGCTGTTTTTAGACCGTGCAGCCATACCAGTTTTGCCGGAGACCAAATTCCTTGGTCTGACCGTCGACCGTGCGCTTACGTTCCGTGCGCACGTTCGGCGGCTCAAGATTTCCTGTCTGCGGGCTCTATCCATTCTTAAGATCCTTTCGAGAGTCTCGTGGGGCGCAGACAGGATGTCTTTGATTCGTATTTACCATTCCTTAATCCGGTCGAAACTGGATTATGGTTGTATCGTGTATGGCTCTGCTCGTCGTTCCGTTCTCCGGCCTTTGGACACTATTCACCATCAAGCACTGCGTCTTTGTTCGGGAGCATTTCGAACATCTCCGATTCCCAGCCTTTACGCTGACGCGAACGAACCATCGCTTGAATTATGCCGTCTGCAGCTGTCTATTCAATTCTACCTGAAACTTAGATCTCTTCCAGGACATCCTTTATACGATGCAGTTTTTCATCCCCAGCATGCTCGTTTATTCGGGAACCGGCCCTCGTGCATTTCAACCTTCGGTCTTTGTATGGCGGCCATAGCCCGTGATGTAGGGCTCGACTTGTCACTTGTTGGAGAGACCAGGGGCTTTGGGGATCCGCCATGGCACCCACTTGGTGTCATGGTTGATACCACCTTTACATCTTTCGATAAATCCTCAACCCCTGCGTCAGTGTACCAGCAGCTCTTCGCTGAGCACCGTGACCTAAATTCTGATTACACTCCTATTTTTACTGATGGCTCCAAGATGCATGGAGTCGTTGGATCCGCGGCTGTCTGTGTAGATGACGTTTCAGTAGCGCGGATCCCAGCTGAGGCCACGGTGTTTTCGGCAGAGATGCATGCTGTGTATCTCGCTCTTCTTCATGTTCAGTCGAGTTCTCATCATCGTGCTATGGTCTATACGGATTCCTTGAGTGTCTTGCAGTCACTGTCATCGTTGGACTGCTGTGACCACCCCTTTCTTCTTTCCGTACGAAGGCTTCTTCGTTCCTTGCTCGAGGCTGGTGTCCAGATACAATTTTGTTGGATTCCCCGGGCATGTTGGAATCTCGGGTAACGAGTGTGCTGATGCGGCTGCTAGATCTGCTTCCTCTTTGGTCGTCATACCCTTGCCACTGTTTCACCGGGATTTCCGCTCTCTGGTACGCGACCATATTAAGCGAACGTGGCAAGGTCTGTGGGACCAACAGGTGGAAAATAAACTGCATCGTATTAAACCTAATCTTGAAGTCTGGAAATCCTCATATCGTCGGAACCATAGGGAGGAAGTGGTGCTTGCACGTCTCCGCATTGGGCATTGTCGTTTCACTCACCGCTTTTTGCTGTGTGGCGACACTGCGCCGCTGTGTGGGGCGTGCAACTGCCGACTCACTGTCACTCATCTTCTGTGTACCTGTGTTCGTTTTCGTGATGTACGTTTTCATTTCTTTCATTCTCATTTGTTGACCGAGGACGCCGCTACACTGCAGCGGCTTCTCAATGACCACTGTGACTCTGTTGCCGTGTTTTCATTTTTTAAAGAAATTGACTATTTTAAACATATCTAGATTTTAGCCTTATCATCATCCTCATTTTTCAGTTTTACTGAATCAGCTAGATTTTAATCATTGTATCATGTTTTTAATACTGTTTGTTCCATTATCTTTTTTAGCCCTTCCATCGTTCTCATTTTTCAGTTTTACATGATCAGTCATATTTTAAGCTTTTTACCACATTTTTAATACTATTTGTTTGTCTTGTTTCTGGCGCACTTTGGCCAACCATGGCCCTTGCGCCATAAAAATCAATAAACCAACCAACCAACCAACCACTTTTGAGATTCTTATCATCATCATCATCATCATTGTCAACCATTATCAATCCACTGCTGGACGAAGGTCTCCCCAAGTTTCCTCCACAACGGTCTGTCTTGTGCCAGTCTCCTCCATGTCACTCCCGCATACTTTCGAATTTCATCCGCCCATCTCCCATGTGGTCTTTTTCTGGGTCTTTTCCTGTCCCTTGGAATCCAATCTAAAATTTCGGCTGTCCATCTATGGTCTGTCCTTCTGGCAGTATGTCCAGCCCATTGCCATTTCAGGGATTTAACTCTGATCATGATGTCTTCCACTCTCGTCATTTTTCGGATCCACGAGTTCCTCTTCTTATCTCTCCTGGTTATACCAAGCATGCACCTCTCCATGCTTCTTTGAGTTGTCTGCAGCCTTTGTATGTCTCTTTTAGTTAAGGTCCACGTCTCTGCACCATACGTAAGCACTGGAAGGATGCATTGATCAAACACTTTTCTTTTAAGACATAATGGCATATTGCTCTTGAAAATTATGCTGTTTCTTCCAAAAGCTCTCCAGGCAAGTTTTGTACGCCGATTAATTTCTTCATCAATGTGACCCTCACTTGATATCTGCTGTCCAAGATAAACGTACGTATCTGTTATCTCCAGCTTTTCTCCATCAATCGATAAATCTTCATTTCTTGTAAAAGCATTGAACATCACTTTTGTCTTCTGAAAGTTCATTTTTAATCCCACTTCTTTACTCTTGTCAGCAAGTTCCTGGATCATACTCTGCAGCTCTGATGGGGTAGTTGCAAAAATGACTATGTCATCAGCAAAACGAAGGTGGGTTAGATAATCTCTCCATTAATCTTTATCCCTTTGTTTTCCCAGTTCAGTGATTGAAAGACATTTTCCAATGTGGCATTAAAGAGCTTCGGAGATATGGTGTCACCTTGTCTCACTCCCTTTCCAATTTTTATGTGTGTTGTATTTTCAAACAGCCGAATCTTTGCACTTGCATTTTCATAGATGTTATTAATAATATTAATGTATGCATCTTCAATACCGCAGGATTTCAGAGCCGTGGTAACTGCTGATGGTTTCACCGAATCAAAGGCTTTTTCATAATCGATAAAAGCCATGCACAATGGAAGTTCATATTCCCTCGCTCTTTCAATTAGTTCTCTCAGCACATGGATATGATCTATTGTGCTGTAGCCACTCCTGAATCCAGCTTGTTCTCTCGGTTGAGCCATGTCCAGTGTTACCTTCAAGCGGTGTGAAAGAACTTTAGTGAAGATTTTATAAACCACTGATAGGAGGCTGATAGGTCTGTAGTTCCTGAGATCCTCAATGTCACCTTTTTTATGTAGCAGGATCATTGTAGCATTGTTCCAATCCTCAGGAATCTTCCCTTCATTAAGGCATTGAGTGAAAATTTGGGCGAGTACTGTTTCAATTTCTCCACTTGCTTCTTGTATGATGTCTATAGTAATTCCATCTTCTCCTGGAGCTTTCCCCCGCTTCATGTTCTTGATTTCATGAGCAACTTCTGTTGGGAGGACTGGAAGAACTCTGGTACCTTTCATGATGTCTGGAGTGCATGTATCATCCCTTTCATATAATTTGGAGTAGAAATCTTTCACTCTTGTCAAAATTTCGCCCCTATTTCTTGTTATAGAACCATCTTCTTTTCTCAGAGCCATAATCTGTTTTCTTCCCTTACTGAGATGTCCCTTTGCTATCTTAAGGCTTTGGTTGTTTTCAATTGCTTTCCTCACTAGCTCACAGTTGAATTTCCTTACGTCTTCAGTGATACTTTTTCTTACTGTCTTGCATAGCTCTATATATTCCACTTTGGAAGTCACATCTTCTTTAGTTGTCCTCATCTCTCTTCTTTTTTGCATCAACATTTTAGTTTTTCCTGATAATTTGTTCACATGCAACTTGTTCTTAGACCCAGCTAATTTTGTTGCTGTTTCCATAAGAGCTTTGGTTACTTTTCTGTTAACTTCCGAAATATCCACTTCTTCCGATGTTAGGCCTTCTAAAGCAGAGAATCTGTTCTTCAGTTCTAACTTGAAAGTATTATGGTGTTTTTTAAGGTTGGTTATGTCAATACATTTTGTTTGTCTTATGAGCTTGCCACGTTCCAGTTTAGTGTTGAGGTGCATCTTACATCTCACCAATCTATGGTCACTACCTGTGTTGAACTTGTTCAGCACACTGCAGTCTTCGATGACGAATTTTTTGTTACACATAATAAAATCAATTTCACTTGTCGTCCCAACTGGATGTCTCCATGTCCATTTCCTGTGTGGCTTTTTCTTGAAAAAGGAGTTCAAGATGAAAAATCCTTCTGCCTCTGCAAACTCAACGAGAGTATTTCCACGCTGGTTTCTGTTGCCGTGTCCGAATTTACCTACTGAAGTTTCATTCTGTTGTCGTTGCCCTATTTTTGCATTGAAATTTCCCATAATTATCTTCAAGTGCTGCTTACCTTTATTATTTAGATCACGAATTTCCTCATAAAATTCTTCAATTTCTTCTTCAGGATGACTTGTGGTGGGTGCATAAGATTGAATAATCTGAGCCTGGTATCTTCTCGATAGTTGGATAACGAGTCGTGCAGCTCTGTCAGAGGAACTTTCAACTTCTACAACTTTATCCTTCAGTTTCTTGTTTATTATAAATCCAACACCACTAGTTCTGCCAGTATCTGTCCCGCGATAATAGAAGAGATGTCCACTTTTCAGTTCAATGAGATCTTCTCCTTTTCTCCTTACCTCACTTAGCCCGACGATGTCCCACTTGATCCTTTGTAGTTCCTCTTCCAATTCAAGAAGCCTTGAATCAGAAGATAGGGAGCGTCCGTTATAGGTAGCCAAGGTCAGCATCAAATGGCAGCCTAGTCCGGTCCTCCGGGGATTCTTAGCACCCTCTGCCTTCATGTCGCACTGGCCGCATCTAAAAATATCTAATAAACTTCTCAGCAAGTACCACAGCCACATTTGTCTTTTGTTGACTCTGCAGCTAAGCAGCATCCAGTGCTTAAATTTTCATTTTGCTGATATCTTTGTTACCCTTCCCATTTCTTTACTGTCACTTTTTTTTTCTTTTATGCCCTTGGATGACAATTTTATCAATCATGCTGAAAAACTTTCATTCTTACAAACTTTTCAGCTTCGTCACTTTCATTTTTGGATCCCCCACCCCTTATCAAAATGAAATGCAAACCTATTTTGGGGGAGGAATATTTAAGAACACAGGACACATGTTCGGAACATCGTTGGGAAAAAAAAATTACAGTTATGGGAGAAATCTTTGTTATGTCCGATTTCCGTTTTTGAATATTTCCCCTCCATTTTCAAGGTGAAATACAAATATTTATGAAATAAAATGATATTTAACAACAATTCCAGGCAGAGGAAACATTGCGTTAAAAATAAAATTATGATTACGGGGAAAATCTTGAATGCGTCTAACTTCCGTTTTTGAAAGTTTTGAAAGACGAAATTTCTGTTTTCGAAAGTTTCAGGTGAAAAGCATCCACCAGTACCAATTGCCTCAAAATTTCTGTTCAGTTATGCATCGATCTGAAGAATAACGCAAATTAAGATGGAAAAGGAGACATTCTAGAAGCCGTGGCACTCTCATGCCTGAAGATTTCAGGGGAATTTCTGCGTCGTCGAATTTCCGTTTTCGGAAATTTTCCCTCCAGTTTCAAACTGAAATTCAAATCTTTATGGAATAAAATGATATATAACAACAATACTGGGCAGAGGCAACATCGCGTAAAAACGAAATTACGATTATGAAAAAATCTTTATTTAGAAATACCGTCCGTATCTTTACGCGTTGGTAAAATTCTTCGGTGTGTATTTTACGCGTTGGTAAAATTTCGATGCGTAAACACACTTTTCGATGCGTACTAGACGCGTAATTACACATTTTGGTGAACTCTGATAATGATCCAAGACAGCTTGAAAATTATTGGCAAGAAATGATACACAGCTCGAGAAATCTTGAGAAAGTTAAAAACGAAAGAAAGAGAGAGGGGAAATAAAATAAAGTAAATAAATAAAAAATAAAACTAATAGGAAAAGAAATAAAATAACATTAAGGCAAATCTAAAAGCATTTTTCTAGAAAATAGATATATTGATTTAAAATTACGAATTTTGGATACTTACGGTTTCTATTCATGGAGGGTGCCACCTCCGTTTTGCTTCAGCTGTTTGCTCTGAGGCGGGATCGTGATTTCACGTACGCCAACACATAACACTAGACAGCTGACCAGCGGGTAACAACGGCTCGCTTAAGATGTCCAAGCCGTGGCACTCTCATGCCTGAAGATTAATGTTCCAAGGTAGACTTGCTGGCTGGGAGGGGTTGATGTTGCGTTTTCACGTAGTGTGTATTTCAAGTGTGTTTGGATAAAGTGTTTTAGCAGCAGTGCGTGGTTATTCTAGGCATATGTGCAATTGAATTTTACTGTGTTTTTGGGTTGCAAAAGTTTTTTGGTTGGATATTATTTAATTAGTTTGTACATAGTCCTTGTTTAGTAAGGTGTAATGTGTTGATATTTCAAAGATGGATGAAGTTTCTAAATCGTTTTTCATGTGCTTTTAATATTGTGAATTTTAAGGTCTTCGTAGTATGTGGCCTTTTTGAAGAACATGGTTTATGCAAATTTTACAGTGTCAATGAATACATGTTATCTAACTTTGTAAAAGTTTAGGTTGAGTTCTCAGGGCTTTCATTAACTGGTTTTAAATTGTGCATGCAGCTTTTATACTAGTTTCAAATTGTGTAAGTTCGGTAAAATCACCTTGAAAAATCTATGAAACTGAAAACTGATATACCACAACCATTGATGTTTTGTAGGTACGTGGATAACATCCTTATGGTATGGCAGCATGATGATAACTAGCTACAGATGTACATTGATGAATACAATAACTATTACGAAACAATGTTACCGAGGAGCGTGAAAAGGATGGAGTCTCACTATACTTAGACATATTACTATCTCATAAACAAAATAACATCAAATTCCAAGTATATAGAAAACCTGACATCATTAATATCATTCCTGAGAACTCTTACCATCTAGCATCTTATAAATTTGCAGCTTTCCGATCATATATTAATAGAGCGTTTACTCATACATCTAATGCCCAACTACTAAAAAATGAACTAAATTGGATACAGAACACGGCAATAAATTTTGGATATGACGTGAAGAAAATAAATAACCTTATTAATAGATGCAACCCTAGAAATAAACAACAAAGGAGTACACACACTCAACAGGAAATAAAATTTTGTGGATCATTACCATATATACAGGAGATCACAACTATTATAAAGAAAACATGTAAAAAATTTGACCTAGATTTTGGTGTATGAACGAGAGATATAACGAAATCTCTTAGTAACTATCACAGAAAGACCCCAATCTTACAAAAAGTGGGTGTCTACTCTATACCAATAATAAATAATCAAAATAAAATTGTCAACCAATATATAGGCAGTACAAAAAGAAATATTAAAACCAGATTGACTGAACACATGAAGAACTGGAGCAGAAGAGAAAATAAAACAGCACTTATTGATTTCTGTTTGGATAATCAATGTGTACCCTATTGGGAAGGAACTACAATATTAAACCAGCAGAGTAATATGAGAACAATAAAAGTAGCAGAAGCAGTATTAATAAATAAGGCCATACCATTTAACTGCAATAATAACAGTCCATACGACCTATCCTACGCTTGGAGGAACCTGATTTAAAACTGAGAAGAAATTGAATAGGGAGGGAGAGAGAGAGGAAGAGAAAAAGGAAGGGTGAGAATGGCATAGATAAAGATAAAGTGGATGCGACTTGACACTAGATGGCATTGACGATGGGTTACATGAGGAACATGCGCACTGTGGACACAAGACTTTTAGATAGCAGACTTCGACAGAGGGTGTGAAGTTTCCGTTGAAAATGCCAGGGTAGAGCCTAAGTGAAATGCGCATCCAGCGATTGAGACTGTGGACGGTATGGGGTGGTGTATATTGTACATATAATGATTTTAACTGGAATTTTTTAAAGCTTTTTAATTTTTTATGAACCTGACCTAACTTGAAAACTTCTTCAGCAATTCTCTGAGAATACAACATTGACGAAATAGCCCTAAGGGCCAAGTACGACGTGGAACTTCAAGTGGTATGTAAATAGTAACTCTTAACTCAAGAATCTTTAGTTGTTATCTGGAAACCTTTACCCATTCAATATGATGTTGACACAGCCAGAACTGAATTAACCCTAGCAACTGGACATAATCGAAGTAGGGTACAGCTTTTGACGAAATGGCTCTTGAGCTAACCCTAACAATTGACCATATTGAAGCAAGATACAACTTTGGACAAAGAAACTCTCAACTACTGACGTCGGACTGAACACGCACTTCAGTGAGTGACATTTTTAGGACTTTTAACCGATTTATATCTTAATCGAATAATTTAATGCACCACCGCAGACTGTATCCACTTTACATAACGTGTAAAACAGAACCTACAGATGCCAAAGCGTCTTCCTGAGGAACCTTGTGGTCTCGTAATGGTATGTGAACTTTATGATAGAATCACATGAGATATAATAACAACTGATGGGCTTTAGGTTTGTTTGGTAATGAAAATTGACAAATTCTAATGATTTTTAGAAATAAATTACATGAAAATAACAGTGAAATATTTATGATAATGCTATATTTATTTTAAGTTATAGTAAATTTTTGGGATTTACATACATTACACAACTATAAGGAAATTCATAGTTCCTGAGGTTATGGGGATCATGTGTTGGAAACTGTTACCCACAAAAAAAAAAAAAAAAAAAAAAAAAAAGAGAGGGGGGGGGTTAGTTTTTTGGGAATTCAAGACCAAATTACACCTTATTTTTTTTTCTTTTCATGTGCCTGTTTTGTGCTGCACATCAAAACAAAAGGGGGTATATCAAGAGCTTTACATAACACTATCATAATTTACTTTCTAAGATGATTTTGGAAAGAGTTATGCTATTTCTTGTGAAGTTAAAACAAACAAATTCAAAATATTTACATTTTGATCCTTATTTGAACACAATGTACTTTTTAACAATCAGGTGAAATGAGCTAATATTCAGTACAGTTTCATTTCTCATGCAGGCCTTCTGTTTAACCAATTTTAATAAAAATAAAAGATTGGTGAAACAGATTTTATTTAGTTTTGTTGTTGATTTGACATGGAAATGACCTTTTGGTTCTTACCAATTTAAACACTGCTCATTACACCCATGTGTCGCACGGTTCCTCTGACTTACTTCAATACTTTCACATTGTTATATTTCAGCATTCATTTCCTGGTGTTTATGAACAAAAAAAAAAAAAAAAAAAAAAACTGTTTATCTCACATAACAGAATGCAGTTCTTCACACTCTACAACTTCCATTACAGTTGTCATCCTACTTGAATAATTCTAAACACTGTTGCAATTCTGCATTCCTTAGGAGAAGTTTTTACATTGCAATGTCTTTTTGTCATGTTGAGCTATTTGACAAATTTACCAAAAAAAATACAAATTATATTTTTGAAAGCAATGTTAACAGATTTGAATAAGACTACATTGTTTATCTCACAGTCACACTCATATACACTATCTGATCAAAAGTACCTGGCCACTTGCCTATCCACAAACTCTCTGTAATAGGAAAGGAATTAATATGGAGTTAGTACACTCTTTGCTGCTATCACAGCCTCCATTCTTCAAGGAAGGCTTTCCACTAGATTTTGGTTCCTTGCTGTGGGAATTGTCTTCGCTCTGCTACAAGAGCATTAATCAGGTTGGTCATCAATCTTGGGCAGTTTGCCCTGGCTCGCAGTCAGTGTTCTAATTCATTCCAAAGGTGCTTCATGGGGTTGAAAACAGGGATCTGTGTTGGTCAGCCAAGTTCTTCCACACCCATCTCATCAAACCATTCCTGCACAGACTGAGCTTTGTGGAGGGAACATTGTGCTGCAGGTTAACATAAGGACCTTCTCCAAATTGTTGGGAACACAGAATTGTTGAGAAGTAGTTACAAGCCACAGTGTTAAGATTCCTAGGCACTGGAACTAAGAGGCCCAGCCCAAACCATCAAACACAGTCCCAGAGCAGGATGTCTCCTCCACAAAACTTCATTCACAGCTGGTACAGTACAATAAGACAGGTAGCACTCTGTTGGCACCCTCCCCATCAAAACTCGTCCATCAGAATGCCAGACGATGAAGCACAATTCACCACTGCACAGAACATAACCCACTGCACAGAACATAACCCACTGCTCCAGAGTCCACTGGTGTTGAGCTTTACACCACTCCAACTGAGGCTTGCTGTTGATCTTGCTGATGTTAGGCTTGTGTGGAACTGCTCAGCCATGGAAACCTAATCCCTTCAGTTCCCAACAAACCATTATGGTGCTGGCATTGCTTCCAGAGGCATTTTGCAACTCAGCAGTCCCACTCTGTCATTTTACATAGCCTACCAGGTTGTGATTATGCTGTTGTTGTCTCTCAGCATTTCCACAAACTTTGTGTAATAGGAAAGAAATTAATATCAAGTTAGTACATCCCCTTGCTACTATCACAGCCTCCACTTTGCAAGGAAGGCTTTCCGCTAGATTTTGGTTCGTTGATGTGGGAATTGCCTTCATTCTGTTACAAGACACAGTTGATTGCTTACAGTTGATTGTGGCAGATACAGTAGGGCAGAAGTCTCCCAAACTGACTTGTAGCTAAGATGACATCCTATGACAGCACCACGTTGAAAGTTACTGAGCTCTGCTATGCAGTCCATTCTACTGTTCGTGTCTGTCTATGATATTTGCCAGAATATACACATATTTTTATAGCTGTATGGGCCATGGCTGTGACATATACGGGCAAATCTACTACTCAAAATAGGTGTCCGGATACTTTTGATCATATTATGTACAAACAAAATACAGGATTTCATTTAAGACAAATCTGTGGATAGTTTCCTCCAGAAACAATGTGAAACAATAAATTCACAACAAAACTTCAGTTACAATTTCTTGAGATGTTAAAACTACATACCTTAGCACCTAGAACATCTCTATAAAGATGAACACTCTTCTCCAGATCTGCAGTTGCTACAGCCACATGATTCACTTTAAGAATTTTCCATTTCCTAGTTGTGTCAGAGTTTGAACTACGAGAAATCAAAAGATTGGTGCCGGAGCAAGATTTTATAAAGGTTATAGCCTTGTTGTAGGCCCCAGCTATAAAACTTGCCATGACTCCTCCTTGAAAAGTTCTGAAACAGATTTTCTTTTTTTAATTTTAACTTTTTGGTAATGCATTCACAACTTCATTAAAACTAATTAGCTAAAAAGAGAAATATAAACCAAACCAGAAAAAAAAAAGTCTAACACTGCCACTGAGTATTTTTTTATAAGGGAATAAACTAACAAAACTTTTAGCCGCCACATCTCAAAATAGCTTACTTTATTTGCCATAGAAAATGAGATAACAGATTACCACATAAAGAAGTGAGCTAACTCCCTAAGAACAAATGTCAGCTTTATCATGTGATTCAATAGTTACTAGTAATGACTAATAATATAAAAAAAAAAGTGGCAATTTTTGTCCTGTATTTTTGACTAGTCAATTTTATAGCCATTGCAAGAGGGTTGTTAACACATGAAGAATCAAGTGTTCCCAGATTTTAAAATTGATTTCCAAATAACAGCAATTTGATGAGGTGAGTCTGTATTACAGTTTTTAGAGGCAAAGGAAAATTTCTATACTTTCATGATACCTACAGACTGCCCTATTAAACAAGTGTGTTGTGTTTTCTTAATCAGGGACATCAGAAATATCGCTGATGGTTAATAATAAAAGGGAAGTAGAAGGGTTTTCTCTCTTACTTTCAGACCTATGTTAATCCAGAAACTGCCTGATACTACGTTAAGTTATTGCAAAAATGTTAGGGTTTCAGCTTGAAAATGAAGGCAAAAAATTTCGAGAACAGAAGCTGAAGAGAGTGAGCAAAGAATTCTTCCATAATCACAATAAACATTTTTGCAGTGTTTCCCCTGACCTATGTTGTTGTTAAATATCATTTAATTACCTAAGTGATTGTGTTTCAGCTTGAAAATAGAAAAATTGTGACAATGAAAATTAGATGGGGCAATAATTTCACCCGAAAAATTGATTGTTTTCTTCGTGATGTTTCCGCTGTCATGTATTGATCAATGTTAAATATATTATTTTATTCCATAAATGTTGATATTTCAGCAGAACGATAAGTTGCAAGATCTTACTTTGAAAAATGTACCGAGGAATGCACCATGTTCTGTGTTTGCACACCGCTGTAAGTCACTGTTAGCGTGGCAGAAATCGACTGACCTTGACTCCTGTAAAGGGATGTGATATTCACAGTGATATTGAAAATGAATCAGAGGTTAAAATTCGGGACAAGATGGTGGGATTCCCGCCGAAATAAAGTTGTTAGGAGGGAGTCTCCCACCTTACGAAATTTTAAGAAAAAACATATATAAATATAAAATCTGGGGTCATTTTTGGACCACTCACAATATTCGAGCATTAAAAACGTATCCTTCATAAAATTACGTGGGTTAGAAAAGGACCCTTGAGAGTTCAGAAAATTGCAATCGAATACATCATTCATGTCGGGAATATAATCAGTTTATGGACTTGTGAATCGGCTTCCATAAGTAGCTGCACAAGCTGTTCATTTTGCATGTCGTGGAGTGTTACGAATCAGGCTTGAAATTCTTCCTCGGATTTGCGGAATTCTGCTTTTTTTGCCATCATTTCAATTATATTCGGGATCTGTGCAAAATTGAAGATAATGTTTTAATTCGGTTGACATTAAATGTCTGTAAATACTGTTTCACACGTTACGCAAGACTTGAATACTGTTTCACACGTTACGCAAGACTTGCGTAACGTGTGAAACAGTATTTACAGACATTTAATGTCAACCGAATTAAAATATCGTAGCCACGTAAAAAGTATGTTCATCGCAACTTAGCGAAAATTGAACAACGATATATTGAAGATAATGTTTTACCCGAACCCATCTTGAATGGTCACAAGCCAGTAGTGTGACACTCTGCCACTGCGCCATGACTCAACTGTGCCTTGGCTCTCCTAGAATGAATGCGCACTGTACAGACTTCATAACGATACGAGATTTGAAAAAACTGTACAGGCTTCATAACGATACGAGATTTGAAAAAAAAATTATACTACTTATCTGATGGTTCTGCTGTACATTTTAAAAACAGAAAACAACTTCTCAAGCATATGCCACCATGAAATTGAGTTTGGAATCAAAGCTGAGTGGCATTTTTTTTTTTTTGACTGGAGTTTTAACGACCACTGTGAGCAGCTCAATAGGCTATAAGCAGTCGCACGCCCCTAATTCAGGGTCACTGGTTCCAGGGAAAGAAGAGAGCTAGTGCCGTAAGACAAACACAACAGCCATGCCTCACAGGATTCGAACCCAGACCCTTTTCGGATGAATGATTGGAAGCCGTCGCTTAGACCACTGCACCACCGGGTGGCCGTAGCATTTTTACACAATATCCGATGGTAAAGGAGTATGTGACGGTGTGGAAGGAACCATGAAACAACTTGCAGCAAGGGCAAGCCTCCAACAACCCTATAAAATGCAAATTATGACACCATCATAGCTGTTTTCATGGAGTCAGGCCAACATTGACACCATGGAGCTTTTTTTTTTTTTTTTAAATAATGAACAACATAAAGAATAGAAACAGCAATTTCAGGTTGCAAAACCAATACCAGGCACACAGAAGTTCCACAATTTCCTCCCTGTGACAGATAAAGAGATACTGACAAAGGTATTTTCAAAGAGTGAGCAATCATACAAGTTTTCTTTGTCAGGAGAAGGTTTGAAACATAAGTTCACACTAGGAGAAGTGAAAGGGTGCATACCACATGAATATGACAATCAGTGTGGGCTTAATGTAGTTTTGGCCAAAACTGATATGGTGGAAGTGAAGTTCCTGCACCCTGAGGGTCCTGTTCCATCTTTTACGTACCCATGGGACTTTGAAGTTAAACTCGAAGTGCCTGTCTGCTCCTGGTAAAACTCAGATGTCCCACTGGCTGCATTTACTAAGTTTGCAATAAGATATGGACACAGCAACCACAGTTCTTAAAAATAACCTTGTGAGGGATTGTTGAAGTTGTTCACATCGAAGAAGTGATGGTGACAGAAAGGTACAATTAGTTATGTTTCAATAAAGAAACTTTTATTTTAATGATTTTTTATATTTTTCTAAACTACCCCCTCCTCCTCCCTCCCCAGGTTAACCAATTTTAGCATGCTAGTATAATAGCACAGTTCTAAACTAAAATAATAATACTAATAATGGTTTTGTGCAAAGGAATTCAAAACCGTAAATTAAAATTGCAATTCTCCTTTCACACCCAGATGTGTGTGTGTGTGTGTGGGGGGGGGGTGTTGCATAATATTTAAAAAAAATACAAAAATATTATTCTACTGCGATCCAATGATGAAACTTTCTACAAATGTTAATAAATTAGGTTTTTGAGAAATTCTAGGTCAAAAATTTTATGGCCTGCTCTTGAAATTTGGGTAAATGTTTTAGCGTCCTAAATTATTTCGTCGAAAAAATTTTATGGCCTAATCTTGAAATTTGGGTAAATGTTCTGGCGTCCTAAATTATTTCGTCGGAAAAATGTTAGTACCTGTGAAAAGTGCCACATACAGATTTTAGATTATGGAAATTAATGACAAATGGTGCAGAAATTTCATGTTTTAAATGTCTTTTAAAGATTTTTATCGAAATATTTACCTGTAAGTGCGATGCTCTGAAGAGATGCTGCAGTAGGCCTAAAACATCGCTACCACGACGATGTCGAGCTTTGCTCCATTGAAAGGAAGATTTCCTGCGGCCTGTAATTCTCGTGCGGATGACTACAAGCACAGCCGCACACGTTCTTGCCAGGGGAACAAAGCATCATGTACTCATACGCTACAGAATATAGTTCGTTCATGTTTTGTCATTGTTTTTAAAGCAGATGTAGATAAATGTTTCATTCTTTTACATGATTCCCTGATTCCAAATAGAAAGTACGAATATGGCTTTCTATGTTGTACAGGAAACTGGTGAAGTATTACTTTTGGTTCCGCTTAGAACGGCTTCCATTCATAGCTGATTTGCTGTGCCACTGCAGTTTTTCTTCTCCTGTTAATACTTTGTTTGCAGGTCAGTTTCTATCTCACTGATATGTATATTTTGCAAATCAAAGAGGTTTTTTCCAAATTTTCTTGCAGACAATTTACAGGATACAACAAAATAAAGGGTAAATAATCTGGAGCTATTTTATGTGGCATATCACTACAGCATTTATCGCTCTCCTGCCAACAACGTAACCGCTTTCTCTTGTACTCTTCCGCCTGTCATTTTGGTACAGTAACGAACCTTCTTTTTAACGGAGCAAAGCTTGACATTGTTGCAGTAGTGATGCATTAGGCCTACTGCATCGCACTTACAGGGAAGTATTACAATAAAAATCTTTAAAATACATTTAAAACATGAAATTTCTGCACTATTTGCCATTAATTTCTATACTCTAAAATCTGTACATCACACTTTTTCCAGGTACTAACATTTTTCCGACGAAATAATTTAGGACACTAATCTACACATTTACTGAAATTTTTAACCAGCCACATTACGTATTATACAAAAGCTTATAACATAAGCTGCAAAATGATTTCTATCCCAGCTATCCATCCCATTCTAGCTTGAGTAATAATTTATTTTGTAATTGCATGTCAGCAGAAAATTGATTTTCTTTTTTTTTTTTTTTTTTTAGATTTCGGAGGGTTGTAATTTTAAAATCTACTGCAGATAGAAATTTGGATTTTTTAATATCTCTGGTGGCACATTAAAGGTGAGCCAAATTTGAAAACAAATCCAAGAGTGTAATGTTCAAAAGTGTTAATATATTGGATCACTTGACACGGAATGACTCATTAAGAAACTTACAACAGAGGTTTCTTCCTTTATATTCACATAAAACAAAAAATAATACTTTGCACTGCATCCTAAGGCTGGCATCTAGCACCTCTTCGTTCTCGACTTTCAACACCCAAATCAAAGTTTAACGCGCCCATGGTGAAAGTGGTATATTTTTTTATCTTTATTTTACATACACCAGAGTTGAATAATAATGAAATGCATATAGCATATGAAATCCGTTTATTTTTGTGGTGCAGTCAGAACTAATATTCGCCAAGCTTTCACACTCCACTGGGAGGCTTTTTCAAGGCAACGGTAGACACAAAAGTGCAGAGAATTGGAACATGTAAAGAACGAAGATGACTTTTGAAAATAGCGAGGGTGGCATCATGCATTTTTATCACGTAATTATACACTGTGCTGTGATGTGTTTCCATTTTTTAATAACGCATGCCAAACTATTGGTAGTTCAGTAGAGACTATATCATTGCATGCCACTTTGCTGGATAGGATTTCCACTTTTCCCCTGATGACAGTCTCCTTGAAATTCATGTAAAGGGCAATTCTTCCAATATTATTCCATACAGGAGAGGCCGAGCAGTGCATGACTTCTTTGGCGAGGGCTCTGCATGTCCTGATTCACACTTCGTACGTGTTCTTTACATCTAGTGTCCAAGGATCGCTTTGTCAGGATATACCAATGGTATAGCGTACACAACCGCCTTTTCTTTCTCACACTGTCTCTCCTTGCAACTTCATTTTATATGTGATAACGGGGTCCCGGACTTCATTGCTATTAATATTCTGTATTTACATAATAAATTCTTTAACCAATATGTAAAGCCTGCGATATATGTGATGGATCCTGCGCATCTCATTGTCCTACTAGGCGATTTTGCTATTGCTGATATTATACAATTTCTCACAATCCTATGTACTCTGTCTATGTCATCCTTCTTATATCCAGCCTTTAGACCTTTGCTATAAATATTATCAATTTCTATTTTTTTTAATTACCGCAGTACCGAACCTTGTCCCTCCTGATTCGCACTGCCCAAAGGATTATAAACTTTCCGCATTTAGAGCGTGGTTCTATAGAGTGTACAATGTATGCAAACCGAACTACCTAATTGATAAAGAAATTTATAATATTTATAGCAAAGGTCTAAAGGCTGGATATAATAACGATGACATAGACAGAGTACATAGGACTGTGAGAAATTGTATAATATCAGCAATAGCAAAATTGCCTTGTAGGACAATGAGATACACAGGATCCATCACATATATCCCAGGCTTTACATATTGGTTCAAGAATTTATTATGCAAATACAGCATATTAATAGCAATGACGTCTCCGGCCTCGTTATCACACATAATATCAAGTTGCAAGGAGAGACAGTGTGAGAAAGAAAGGCGGGTATGTACGCTATACCGTTGGTATACCCTGACAACACGGAAAAAATATATATATCAGAATGACAAAGCGATCCTTGGACACTAGATGTAAAGAACACGTACGAAGTGTGAACCAGGGCATGCAGAACACAGCCCTTACCAGAGAAGTCATGCATTGCACGGCCGCTCCTGTTTGGAATAATATTAGAAGAATTGCCCCCTTACACGAATTTCAAAGAGACTGCCATCAGGGAAACAGTGGAAATCCTATCCAGCAAAGTGGCATGCAATGATATAGTTTCTACGGAACTACCAATGGTTTGGCATGCGTTATTAAAAAAGGAAACACATCACGGCGGACTGTATAATTACGTGCTAAAAATTTATGTAATATGCTCGTGATGTCACCCGCATTATTTTTTTCAAAAATCATCTCCGTTCTTTACATGTTCAAAGCCTCCCAGTGGGGTGCGAAAGCTTGGCGAATATTTGTGCTGACTACACCACAAAAATAAATGGATTTCATACGCTATATGAGTTTCATAAACAAAACAAAAAAACAACAACAAAAAACAAAATCGTCATAGAAGACTGCAGTGTGCTAAACAAGTTCAACACAGGTAGTGACCATAGATTGGTGAGATGTAAGATGCACCTCAACACTAAACTCGAACGTAGCAAGCTCATAAGACAAACAAAATGTATTGACATAACCAACCTTAAAAAACACCATAATACCTTCAAGTTGGAACTGAAGAACAGATTCTCTGCTTTAGAAGGCCTAACATCGGAAGAAGTGGATATTTCTGAAGTTAACGGAAAAGTAACCAAAGCTCGTATGGAAACAGCAACAAAATTAGCTGGGTCTAAGAACAAGTTGCATGTGAACAAATTATCAGGAAAAACCAAAATGTTGATGCAAAAAAGAAGAGAGATGAGGACAACTAAAGAAGATGTGACTTCCAAAGTGGAATATATAGAGCTATGCAAGACAGTACGAAAAAGTATCACTGAAGACGTAAAGAAATTCAACTGTGAACTAGTAAGGAAAGCAATTGAAAACAACCAAAGCCTAAAGATAGCAAAGGGACATCTCATTAAGGGAAGAAAACAGATTATGGCACTGAGAAAAGAAGATGGTTCTGTAACAAGAAATAGAAGCAAAATTTTGACAAGAGTGAAAGATTTCTACTCCAAATTATATGAAAGGGATATGTGTACTCCAGACATCATGAAAGATACCAGTACCAGAGTTCTTCCAGTCTTCCCAGCAGACATGCAATCAAGAGCATGAAGTGGGGAAAAGCTCCAGAAGAAGATGGAATTACTGTAGACATCATACAAGAAGCAAGTGGAGATATCGAAACAGTACTCGCCCAAATTTTCACTCGATGCTTTAATGAAGGGAAGATTCCTGAGGATTGGAACAACGCTACAATGATCCTGCTACATAAAAAAGGTGACATTGAGGATCTCTGGAACTACAGACCTATCAGCCTCCTATCAGTGAGAGAACAAGCTGGATTCAGGAGTGGCTACAGCACAATAGATCATATCCACGTACTGAGAGAACTAATTGAAAGAGCGAGGGAATATGAACTTCCATTGCGTATGGCTTTTATCGATTACGAAAAAGTTTTTGATTCAGTGCAACCATCAGCAGTTACAATGGCTCTGAAATCCTGCGGTATTGAAGATGAATACATTAATATTATTAATAACATCTATGAAAATGCTAGTGCAAAGATTCGTCTGTTTGAAAATACAACACACATAAAAATTGGAAAGGGAGTGAGACAAAGTGACACCATATCTCCGAAGCTCTTTAATGCCACATTGGGAAATGTCTTTCAATCACTGAACTGGGAAAACAAAGGGATAAAGATTAATGGAGACTATCTAACACACCTTCGTTTTGCTGATGACGTAGTCATTATTGCAACTACCCCATCAGAGCTACAGAGTATGATCCAGGAACTTGCTGACAAGAGTAAAGAACTGGGATTAAAAATGAACTTTCAGAAGACAAAAGTGATGTTCAATGCTTTTACAAGAAATGAAGATTTATCGATTGATGGAGAAAAGCTGGAGATAACAGACACGTACGTTTATCTTGGACAGCAGATATCAAGTGATTGTCACATTGATAAAGAAATTAATCGGCGTACAAAACTTGCCTGGAGAGCTTTTGAAAGAAACAGCATAATTTTCCAGAGCGATATGCCATTATGTCTTAAAAGAAAAGTGTTTGATCAATGCATCCTTCCAGTGCTTACGTATGGTGCAGAGACGTGGACTTTAACTAAAAGAGACATACAAAGGCTGCAGACAACTCAAAGTAGCACGGAGAGGTGCATGCTTGGTGTAACCAGGAGAGATAAGAAGAAGAAGAGGAACTTGTGGATCCGAAAAATGACAAGAGTGGAAGACATCATGATCAGAGTTAAATCCCTGAAATGGCAATGGGCTGGACATATTGCCCGACCATCGACGGACAGCCACAATTTTGGATTGGATTCCAAGGGACAGGAAAAGACCCAGAAGACCACATGGGAGATGGGTGGATGAAATTCGAAAGTATGCGGGAGTGACATGGAGGAGACTGGCACAAGACAGACCGTTGTGGAGGAAACTTGGGGAGACCTTCGTCCAGCAGTGGATTGATAATGGTTGATGATGAGTTTCATTATTATTGAATTTTTTGTTGTTGTTCCTTTTTTTTTTTATTGCAATTAGGATAGAGTCCTGTCGGCGACATTCCATTAACAGTAATCTGATAATTCACTGTACTTACCCGCGCTATGAAGGCAAAATTTGAGGGTCAGATTGTAATATTTCCTTTTCCCTTAATCTCCGTTTTTCAGCTCGCACAAACTTTTTTAATTCATACACACTCCATACAACCGCTACACCCGAAATAGCGGTTAAACCAATGAGGAACGTAACTGCAGATTTATGCAAAACATCGGCGATATGACGTTTATTCATAATTTCATATCACTCCGCTGTAATTACGAAACACATGTAAGTTCAACCTGCCAAATAGCAAATAGAAATAATAAACAGCACGCCTAAAGAGATTACGATACGATTACGATCTTTCATTTCTTTTTCTCAGGTCCATCTATCGGAGTGATTCTTCTAAATAGGCGTTCAGCACATATTTCAAATCAAGTTAACAATTAGTAAAGAACCTTTTAAATAGAAGAATTAAAAGTTTCTTACTGTTTGTACCAGATATGCAAAACTTTTTTTCAGTTGCTGAGACTCATAAGAGATACCTGACTTTTACATATCCGCCTGCGGGTCAACCCAGACATGGCCCAGATCTCCATTTTTTGTTTCACCTTTTCTTTCTACCATTCTGTTCAATAAAAAACGAATTTTCCTTCTACGATACATTCAAAATGTGTACTTTCATCTTATGGTATTCTGAATAAATTAAGAGCCAAAATCTGCGGGGTACCGATCGACTCATTTGTTTTCTGTTCTAGATTTAACAAAAAAAAAAAAAAAAAAAAAAAACCAGAGCGGTGAAGAAATATACATTTTTCAGAACTCTTTTCACTGGTTTTGAATACACCCACAAGATTTTAAACCTAAATTGTTAAAACTTCTTTTTTTGTTTGCTTGATAGGAGGTTTTTTTTTTTTTTTTGATTGGAGGTTTGACGACCACCGTGAGCAACTCAATGGGCTATAAGCAGTCGCCCGTCTCTAATTTAGGGTCACTGGTTCCAGGAAGGGAGAGAGCCAGTGCCGTAAGACAAACACAACATCCATGCCTCACCGGGATTCGAACCCAGACCCCGTTCGGACGAATGATCAGAGGCCATCGCTTAGACCACTGCGCCACCGGGGCGGCGATAGGAGGTTTTTTTTTTTTTTTTTTTTGATTGGAGGTTTAACGACCACCGTGAGCAACTCAATGGGCTATAAGCAGTCGCCCGTCCCTAATTTAGGGTCACTGGTTCCAGGGAAGGGAGAGAGCCAGTGCCGTAAGACAAACACAACATCCATGCCTCACCGGGATTCGAACCCGGACCCCTTACGGACGAATGATCAGAGGCCAACGCCTTAGACCACTGCGCCACCGGGGTGGCCGATAGGAGGTTTAACGACCACCTTGGGCAATTCAGTGGGCTATAACAAGGTCATCTTTATGAGGTATAACGATGGCCTTGGTTATAAGCAGTCATCCGTCCCTAGGAAAGGGAGAGAGCCAGTGCCGTAAGACAAACACAACATCCCTGCCTCACAGGGATTCGAACTCGGATCCATATCGGAAATTTGTGAATTTTCAGTGACTTTAGCATGGCCTTTATTTACTCAAATTGTTTCAAAAATGCTTGCGAATTTGTACTTTAGGTAAATAAGACATTCTTATTGATTTCCTCGAGGGATAAAGTTAGCGATTTAAAAAAAATTGTTTTTATACTAATTTCTCTATCGTATTTGCGTTTTGAAAGCGGCTACGACATTACGATGTATCAATGTTTGGTTCTTTCTTACTAACTTCGAAGTGGCAAGAAAACGACCATAATTGACTTCCAGATCATTTTTAATAATTTGAAGTTGATCATTAGTTCAGATTGGTAGCTTTCTTCACTTTCCGAGTCAATATTAATTTGTACATTTTGCGATTATACTACCTACTGAACAGATGCTGGTAATTGTCAGCATGATTTTAGTAATATGGGTCTAATAACTCTTCATAAATAATTTTTAATGTTGACTTAAAAAAATATATATATAAATAAAACTTCTCTTGAATTTTGGATGAATGGCAAGTCACCGCCGAAAGCTGTTCATGCTTACCCGCATCCGGGAAATGTTCTGTAAACACAAGCAGAAAGGCATGTTGCTTTGAATGTAGGTGATTAGGTAGTATAGGTTTCACTTTTCATTAAAATATTATATCTGTGATCACGTGTAAGGTATTATAAGGAGAATTTCTGTGATCGTATTGAAGAATGGGTCTCAGTGGTGAGTTATATTTTTATCGATTTTATTCGGCGAGAATGAAGTAATTAAACTAGTTATGTAGTCATCGAAGAAACCAGCTTTGGCGTGTGCGGAAATTTTAAGAGCAAAACGAAACACTCCTGAAACCCGTCTTACAAAAATATATTATCCCAACATAAAACTACATATTGTTACACCGGCTTGAAGAGTACTACAAAACTATACGCTTCTAACTAATCTCCCTGTTTCGAGTTCGGTAAATGTATTCCTAGCTCTGACCCTTCCCTAGAACCAGAAACCCTAAGCTAGAGATAGGCGGCTCCGTATAGCACTAGATGTTTATAGCCATTAAAACCCGAAAGGGGAAAATTAAAAAAAAAAAAAAAAAAAAAAAGTGTGCTATCAAACCAAAGTGTTAAACAGTATGCACACTGTAATGAACAATTTTCTCTGTTCAAGTTCCTCATGAACTGAGTGAGAGTTTTAAACACAAAAAGTTTTAATTATTGAATTGTGCCCTTGTTATAACCCAGAAATAAAAAAAATACTTTCCAGTGAAGGCCTTTTCAGTGTAATCGATTTAATCCAGGAGCAGGTGCATCAAAATAGTAACACTAGCAATGGTGCCAACTACGGGGCTGCTCAGGGGCTTTAGCACCCCTTGAAATCATTTGGGTGGTGCTCTGCACCTCCAAATTTTTGTTATATGTACTGGATTCATACTTAAATATTTAGTTCCACTTTACATAAAATTAAATAAGATAATCGTAATATAGCGCAAATATTTGATTTCTATAAAAAAAAATCAATATCTTCAAAAAATTGTGTTTTAACTACCAATGCCGAATAAACACTTAAGAAATAAGATAACCAAGCAAACAAAAAATCAGGGGGAGGGGGATGCGGTTTGTACCATACCTTCCAAATTGTTTAAAGCTACTAATTTTATTTTTTATTGTTTTTGCAACCACGTTCCTTGCACATCGGTAAGTTGTCAGCAGCTCACAATGCACGCATTGAGCTTCAGTAGGGTCATAAAGCCATAAATGTCAGAGCGGGAGTAATGAATGACTGTCCCAAGAACAGAAGACACACAGTGAGACTGCGAATGATCTTTTCTCGCTCAAAGGATAATTTTGAAGTTTTTTTGTTTTTCTTTGCTGTTGTTGTTGCAGTTATTGTTTGTTTGACATAATTCTGTCGAGGCTTTTTTTCTCCCTAGCTTTATAAAACATATAAGCAGTCACCAATAGTAACACCAATCAATCCACGCAGGGGTGATGTGCCAAATCGATAACAAACTGCTCACATGGACTGCAAGATGAATGATGGTGGGGTGGGGCTGGAGATTTCCAAGTTACACTTGTTGATTAAAGCAAAAAATTCACTGTGATATATGCTGCGTTATACGCTAAATGCTAACAATAACAAGTAAGGAAAATAATACAATGCAACGATTATGAAGCTCGTTCCATTCCAACACTGAACACATCAGTTTGTTTTCTACTGCTAGAGCGAGCTCCTCCAAGGTATCGCTATTAGCCTACTGTCTGTTTTGACTACTGTCTGTTTTGATATTGCCAATCTCAGCCTTTTTTCAACAGGTTTAGTTTTCTGGTAGTAGTCCCCAACAGAATGCTCAAATTTTGTCCAAAAGAAAAAAATTATATGAGCTCTTGTGCGCACATTACAGAAAATTAAATCCGAAGAATTAAAACGGGGTTCAAGAATTTGGTTGCTATAAAAAAAATGTAATACCTTTATCATGAAACCATGCATCAGTTTGTTTGCATTTACACTGAAGAAAAGGTCCATTTAAACATCTAAAATTTCAACACTGGAAATGGTACCTGTCTTTTGAATTTCAGTACCCCTCGCAATTTTCAGAAGTCGGCGCCTATGAACACTAGTAATTTTTTTTTTTAATTGGGGGTTTAACGACCACCGTGAGCAACTCAGTGGGCTATAAGCAGTCGCTCGTCCTTAATTTAGGGTCACTGGTTCCAGGAAAGGGAGAGAGTCACTGCTGTAAGACAAACACAACATCCATGCCTCACTGGGATTCAAGCTCGGACGAATGGTCATCAGCCAGAGTTTAGACCATTGCACCAATGGTGGTATGTTGCATTGACCATTTTTCTGCCTTTACGTATTCTGATATTTATTTGTGTATTTTTAAAATTCAACAATATTTCCTCTTATAATGTTTTCTTATTGTGTTGTATACAATGACCTTGGTACCTGGTTATTAAAAATAAAACACAAATTATTAAACAAGTTGTGCATTTATTTCAAAACTTAAAATTTTAAGTCTAAGTGAGTAGTTTTAAAATAAAGTTAAGTGATTTTTTTTTCTAAAATAAAGTCATAACATAAAATTTGTAAAACTTTTTTCATACAGACATAAATCAAGCTATTCTTCCATGTAGGAGATGAGGGTTCAATTTCTGTTCCAAGACAATAAAATTTTCAAATTTCTGTGGTGATGTTACATGTAAGAACAGCTTGATTGATGTTCGTATTAATTATTCCATGTGTTTTCAACCTGTTATTTCATCATATTATTTGCATCTTCATAAGCAATAAGTACCAACAAAGTGCGCTATTTACGTACAAGTCATTAATGACTTAACCATCATAAAAGCCAAACAAGCTCTTGGCTTCATTCCTGTTATACACTTCATGCACATTAATGAGAACTTCCTGTTATGTAGTTGGCCTTCTAAGGTTGAAACTTTCATCTTATCTGCTTATAGGGTGTTGATGTTATTATAATTCCTTAGGTCATGAAACATCATATTTTTATTCACAGGACAGTACAAAAACGCTGACTTCTGACTGCCTTCTGACATGTAAGATAGCTCGTCAACACAAGACACATACTCACTATTATGTGAGTATAGTCAACTTTCATTACGCCTGTTTTTATTTATTGTATTTTTTTCCTCCTTCCTTCACTCCTCCCTCAGTAACTTGCCCTTAAAATTCACAATTCCAAAAACTGGTACTCAATTCTAAAACACATATCCACACACCCAGTAAATACTCACATACATCACACCCATATTCAATTCAATACCCATTTTACATTCCACAATTTACATACCTCATACGAACATATTAACATACAATATATATATAAAACACATTCAAACACTCAATTAAAAACCACTATCTACATAATTGCACTATTTACACTTCACTGCAGTCAAACCACTGTCAACTGTGATTTATGTAATGTTTCATCTGTCTCATACATGGTAAATACCCCACAGCTCAAGTGAGCAAACTCATCAAGGTTCTGGCTTCAGTTGCAAACTCTGCATCGTTGTATCTCTGGCGCCATCTATTGATAGTGCTGTTCTCTCTTTTTTTCTCTCCCTTAATTGTTGTTCTATTTTAATTAAGGCTTTGCAATGGCCATTTAAGTTGTTTGGATCATTAATATTACATACTCTTTGATCTGTTTTTTTCAATTAACACCGATTCAGCAACTCTCAACTGCCTTTCATTTTTACAGCCCTTAATAATTTAAATATCTTCAAATTTCGGACATTGATGATTTTCTAGACAATACTGGGTTAATGTATTAGCTTCTTTTTATTCCAATTACTCATATGTTGATGTAATCTATATTTTAACTTATTCTTAGTGCTGCCTATACATGACAAAGGTGGTTTCCGATTTATAGGAATCTCATATACACCCGCTCTTTCTAGTTGGCTGATCTTTTTCGTTTTCTATTACTATATGTTTTATAGTATGTACTTGATTTCCTACTTGTATGTCATACTTGCCACAAACCTTATTAATTTCAGCAGAAATACTTTCAACATATGGAATCACTCCTACATATTTTAGTGGTTTTTTACTATTTGTGCCCTTATTATTTGCTTGAGTTACTTCATAAATCCATTTTTTAATACCTGTTTAAGGTAACCAAAATCATGTGCAATTTTTTCAATATATTCTATTTCTTCTTTTTGATATTGTTCTTTTGATGAGTGTGTTACACTTCTTTTAAGTAGTGTTTTAACTCTATTTCTTTTTCTTTGAATAAAGCTCATATTGAGAAATGGCTTCCTAGTTTAATTGAATTAATAATCTAAAGCAACTTATGGGAATTTACTAGGAAATGTTTTCATTTATAGCAAATTTTCGGAGAAAACTCTTCTCCTTCTTCAGGCTCTCTAGTTGTTGTCACTGATAGTGACAAGCAAAAAGTGACAACAACTAGAGAGCCTGAAGAAGGAGAAAAGTTTTCTCCGAAAATTTGCTATAAATGAAAACATTTCTAGTAAATTCCCATAAGTTGCTTTTAGATTATTAAATCTATTTCTTTTATGTGTTATTGGGTGCAATGACTGGAAAGGTATTAACACAGGAATATATGATGCTTTTCAATGCAATCTATATTGTATATTGTCATTTGTTTTGATTACCATAATATCCAAAAATGGCAATGTGTTATTTTGTTCTTGTTTCACTGTCAATTCTATGGATGGATAAATATCATTATACTTTTTGTCAAGTCTTCTAGTTCTTTATTTTTTAGCCTGGACAACAGAAAAATATCATCTACATACCTGTAGTACACTGCTGGACAATTGCTAAGGACGGATCATAAACGGCTATATAGCGCATAAAAAAGTAAGTGTGGTTGGATGCCAAGTGAAATAAAATAATGTCAGAATGCCAGGATATTACAAAAAAGACAATTTATTATGCTCTGAAATCAAGGAGGCCGTGGAACGTGTTCAAGGGACAAACAGGCCATTTTGTGCAGAATACGTAAACGAGAAAAATGCAATTACCGTCCGCAGGCGATCCGGCGTAAGATGTCAATACGGGATATGGCCACCATGGAGGGCGATGCAAGATTCCACACGTCGTGCCATGCTTTGCACATCATTATCAAGCAGCTGTTGGGGTAATTTATCCCATTCCTCTGTCAGTGCACGGATGAGGGTGTCCTTGTTTATTGGAGGGCATTGGCGACCAGAAAGACTCCTCCCCAAAGCATCCCACACATTTTCAATGGGATTCAGATCTGGAGAACGTGCTGGCCATACGAGGCGTTGAATATCCTCGCTCTTAAGACACTCCTGGACAGCGACTGTTTGATGACATGTTGCGTTGTCGTCCATGAAAATGAATCTATCACCGACAGCACCACGGAACATGCGAACATGAGGTAGCAGAACATCATTAATGTATCGTTGGCCAGTCATAGTCCCAGTTGGAAGCACATAGAGGGACGTACGGCCCTTGATCATGATGCCAGCCCATACCATGACACTACATGTCGGATATCGGTCCCTTTCCTGTATGTTTGCTGGACAATATGCAGTACCACTATCACGCCAGATCAGTTGTCGTCGACAATCAGACGATAGACCGTATCTACTCTCATCTGAGAAGAGGACAGCAGACCAGTCGTTATCAGTCCAATTGCGATGTTGATGGCACCATTGCAAACGGGCGGAACGGTGACGTCTGGACAATGGGATGCACACAACAGGACGGCGGGCGTATAGTCCTCCTTCATGCAAACGTCTGGCGACAGTTTTTCGGGAGATCCGCTTGCCACTAGCAGCCATAAACTGATTTGCTACCTCACTAGCTGTGCTGCGCCGGTGTCTTTTTGTTGATAGCACTATGTACCGATCTTCTGCAGGTGTCGTACTGCGAACACGACCTCTCCCGTGACGTTTGCTACACTCTCCATTTGTTTGAAATGATTTCCAAAGCCTTGAAACAACACTGTGGCTGACGCTTCGAACACCCTGGCAACATCTGTTATTTTTCGCCCTTTTTCAATCTTGCCAATAATACGGCCACGCGTAAAATCATCTAGGTGATGTCGGGAAGACATACTGAAAATTGCAAGTTCGTCAATTGATTCTTTACCTTTCAACTTTGCGTTTGAACAACAACGGTCAATACGCGTCAAATCCTTTATATCTCTTATCAGCGCTATGACGTCACGAACAAGTTCGGCAATCCAAAATTTGCATACGCACAACACGTCTTACTGTATCCCGCACTTATGCTAATTTCCACATTTTTCTGCCTTCCATTTTATGGTTGCTATCGTTGCTATTGTCATCCGTCCTTAGCAATTGTCCGGCAGTGTATATTAGTGGTGGATCTTCCAGTTTACTAATTATTTTTGTTTCTATGTCACTCATTATTATTTCAGCAAACAAGGTTGACAATGGTGAACCCATAGGTCCACCATAATTTTGTTTGTAGATCTTGTCATTGAACATAAAAATTTTATTTTCATATATGTAAAATAAAATTTCTTTTAATTCTTCAATTTGTACTTCATTCATTAAATGTAGCCAATATAATTTTTCAACAATTATGTCCATTGCCTAAAGTACTAGGGTGCTAGAAAACAGAGCACAAACATCCATACTAGCCATATGATATTCACTTAAATCTTGTTTAATCTCTTTAATTTTTTCAATGAATTCATAAGTATTCATCAGAGTGAACTTGGTCTTCATAAACATTAGTGTCAAATACTTGTAAATATTTTTTTCCAACTTTATTAATGGGGAATTCCTTTGTGATACTTTTACTCTCATAGGTGTATCAGGCTTATGAAGTTTATCAGAATAAATCCTATATGGCCTTGAACTTCTCGCAGAGAGCTGTTTTGCAGAGGGGAAAGAAATTTGTGCTTCCGCGTGGCATACTGAAGACAGAAGAATTAATACCTAATCTTGAGGATATGACACGTTGTGTACCTACAGAAGACCGTGAAGAATTTAGAAGTAAATTGTATAGAATAGTTTTGAAAGAATTTAATGAAAAAAGTAATAAAAAATATCATTTAGATAAAATTCAATATGAAAAAGAACAACTGATAAAACTAAAAGATGACCCAATGATTAAATTCTGTGAAGCTGATAAAACAAAACAAATAGTGATTCTAAACATAGCTGAATAGAATCAAAAAATGAATAGAGCAATAGAAGAGTTGAATTGTAGCATTCTGACAAGAGACCCAACTGAATCTCAAGTGAGATACTTGGCTAGAATAAGAAATCACAGCATTTTACCTGAAGAAATAAAGAAGGCGTATCCACCTATGGGTACAGGGATTCCAAAAATGTTTGCAAAAATAAAAACTCATAAGCCTGATATGCCTATGAGAGTAATAGTATCAAAAAGAAATTTCCCATTAATAAAGTTGGAAAAAAATATTTACAAGTATTTGGCACCATGAAGACCAAGTTCACTGTGAAGAATACTTACAAATTCATTGAAAAAATTAAAGAGATTAAACAAGATTTAAGTGAATATCATATGGCTAGTATGGATGTTCGTGGTGTGTTTCCTAGCATCCCAGTACCTTAGGCAATTGACATAATTGTTGAAAAATTATATCGGCTACATTTAATGAATGAAGTACAAATTGAAGAATTAAAAGAAATTTTATTTTACATATATGAAAATAAAATTTTTATGTTCAATGACAAGATCTACAAACAAAATTATGGTGGACTATGGGGTCACCATTGTCAACCTTGTTTGCTGAAATAATAATAAGTGACATAGAAACAAAAATAATTAGTAAACTGGAAGATCCACCACTGATATACTGCAGGTATAGAGATGATATTTTTCTGTTGTCCAGGCTAAAAAAATAAAGAACTAGAAGACTTGACAAAAAAGTATAGAGATATCTATCCATCCATAGAATTGACAGTGGAACAAGAAGAAAATAACACATTGCCATTTTTGGATATTATGGCAATCAAAACAAATGACAATATACAATATAGAGTGAATCAGAAAGCATCATATATTCCTGTGTTAATACCTTTTCAGTCATCACACCCAATAATGCATAGAAGAAATAGTGTTAAAACACTAATTAAAAGAAGTATAACACACTCATCAAAAGAACAATATCAAAAAGAAGAAATAGAATATATTGAAATAATTGCACATGATTTTGGTTACCTTAAACAGGTATTAAAAATGGATTTATGAAGTAACTCAAGCAAATAATAAGGGCACAAATAGTAAAAAACCACTAAAATATGTAGGAGTGATTCCATATGTTGAAAGTATTTCTGCTGAAATTAATAAGGTTTGTGGCAAGTATGACATACAAGTAGGAAATCAAGTACATACTATAAAACATATAGTAATAGAAAACAAAAAGATCAGCCAACTAGAAAGAGCGGGTGTATATGAGATTCCTATAAATCAGAAACCACCTTTGTCATGTATAGGCAGCACTAAGAACAAGTTAAAATATAGATTACATCAACATATGAGTAATTGGAATAAAAAGAAGCTAAAACAGCATTAACCCAGTATTGTCTAGAAAATCATCAATGTCTGAAATTCAAAGATATTAAAATTACATGTATTAAGGGCTGTAAAAATGAAAGGCAGTTGAGAGTTGCTGAATCGGTGTTAATTGAAAAAAACAGATCAAGGGTATGTAATATTAATGACCCAAACAACTTAAATAACTATTGGAAATCCTTAATTAAAGTAGAACAACAATTCAGGGAGAAAAAAAAAAAAAAAAAGAGAACAGCACTGATAATAGATGGCGCCAGAGATACAATGATGCAGAGTTTGCGACAGAATCCAGAGCCTTGATGAGCTTGCTCACTTGAGCTGTGGTTAGCAGAGCAGAAGGATACATCGACCTTCTGAGGACGACAGAGTAGCTGTTGAAAGCACTTGGGGATTGTATGTGACTAGCCAAATGAGGTTAGGGTTTGCTGTAGGATATTTACGATGTATAAGACAGATGGAGCATTACATAAATCACAGTTGACAGTGGTTTGACTGCAGTGAAGTGTAAATAGTGTAATTATGTAGATAATGGTTTTTAATTGAGTGTTTGAACGTGTTGTATATATATATCATCATCATCATCATTGTCAACCATTATCAATCCACTGCTGGACGAAGGTCTCCCCAAGTTTCCTCCACAACGGTCTGTCTTGTGCCAGTCTCCTCCATGTCACCCCTGCATACTTTCAATTTCATCCACCCATCTCCTATGTGGTCTTCTTCTGGGTCTTTTCCTGTCCCTTGGAATCCAATCTAAAATTTCGGCTGTCCATCGATGATCTGTCCTTCTGGCAGTATGTCCAACCCATTGCCATTTCAGGGATTTAACTTTGATCATGATGTCTTCCACTCTTGTCATTTTTCGGATCCACGAGTTCCTCTTCTTATCTCTCCTGGTTACACCAAGCATGCACCTCTCCATGCTTTTTTGAGTTGTCTGCAGCCTTTGTATGTCTCTTTTAGTTAAGGTCCACGTCTCTGCACCATACGTAAGCACTGGAAGGATGCATTGATCAAACACTTTTCTTTTAAGACATAATGGCATATTGCTCTTGAAAATTATGCTGTTTCTTCCAAAAGCTCTCCAGGCAAGTTTTGTACGCCGATTAATTTCTTCATCAATGTGACCCTCACTTGATATCTGCTGTCCAAGATAAACGTACGTGTCTGTTATCTCCAGCTTTTCTCCATCAATCGATAAATCTTCATTTCTTGTAAAAGCATTGAACATCACTTTTGTCTTCTGAAAGTTCATTTTTAATCCCACTTCTTTACTCTTGTCAGCAAGTTCCTGGATCATACTCTGCAGCTCTGATGAGGTCGTTGCAAAAATGACTACGTCATCAGCAAAACGAAGGTGGGTTAGATAATCTCCATTAATCTTTATCCCCTTGTTTTCCCAGCTCAGCGACTGAAAAACACCCTCCAATGTGGCATTAAAGAGCTTCGGAGATATGGTGTCACCTTGTCTCACTCCCTTTCCAATTTTACGTGTGTTGTATTTTCAAACAGCCTAATCTTTGCACTTGCATTTTCATAGATGTTATTAATAATATTAATGTATGCATCTTCAATACCGCAGGTTTTCAGAGCCATTGTAACTGCTGATGGTTTCACCGAATCAAAAGGCTTTTTCATAATCGATAAAAGCCATGCACAATGGAAGTTCATATTCCCTCGCTCTTTCAATTAGTTCTCTCAGCACGTGGATATGATCTATTGTGCTGTAGCCACTCCTGAATCCAGCTTGTTCTCTCGGTTGAGCCATGTCTAGTGCTACCTTCAAGCGGTGTGAAAGAACTTTAGTGAAGATTTTATAAACTACTGATAGGAGGCTGATAGGTCTGTAGTTTCCGAGATCCTCAATGTCACCTTTTTTATGTAGCAGGATCATTGTAGCGGTGTTCCAATCCTCAGGAATCTTTCCTTTATTAAGGCATCGAGTGAAAATTTGGCGAGTACTGTTTCGATTTCTCCACTTGCTTCTTGTATGATGTCTACAGTAATTCCATCTTCTCCTGGAGCTTTTCCTCGCTTCATGTTCTTGATTGCATGTGCAACTTCTGCTGGAAGGACTGGAGGAACTCTGGTACTGGTATCTTTCATGATGTCTGGAGTGCATATATCATCCCTTTCATATAATTTGGAGTAGAAATCTTTCACTCTTGTCAAAATTTCGCCTCTATTTCTTGTTACAGAACCATCTTCTTTTCTCAGTGCCATAATCTGTTTTCTTCCCTTACTGAGATGTCCCTTTGCTATCTTTAGGCTTTGGTTGCTTTCAATTGCTTTCCTCACTAGTTCACAGTTGAATTTCCTTACGTCTTCAATGATACTTTTTCTTACTGTCTTGCATAGCTCTATATATTCCACTTTGGAAGTCACATCTTCTTTAGTTGTCCTCATCTCTCTTCTTTTTTGCATCAACATTTTGGTTTTTCCTGATAATTTGTTCACATGCAACTTGTTCTTAGACCAGCTAATTTTGTTGCTGTTTCCATAAGAGCTTTGGTTACTTTTCTGTTAACTTCAGAGATGTCCACTTCTTCCGATGTTAGGCCTTCTAAAGCAGAGAACCTGTTCTTCAGTTCTAACTTGAAGGTATTATGGTGTTTTTTAAGGTTGGTTATGTCAATAGATTTTGTTTGTCTTATGAGCTTGCCACGTTCAAGTTTAGTGTTGAGGTGCATCTTACATCTCACCAATCTATGGTCACTACCTGTGTTGAACTTAGCACACTGCAGTCTTCTATGACGAATTTTTTGTTACACATAATAAAATCAATTTCACTTGTTGTCCCATTTGGATGTCTCCATGTCCATTTCCTGTGTGGCTTTTTCTTGAAGAAGGAGTTCAAGATGAAAAACCCTTCTGCCTCTGCAAACTCAACGAGAGTATTTCCACGCTGGTTTCTGTTGCCATGACCGAATTTACCTACTGAAGTTTCATTCTGTTGCCGTTGCCCTATTTTTGCATTGAAATCTCCCATAATTATTTTCAAGTGCTGCTTACCTTTATTATTTAGATGACAAATTTCCTCATAAAATTCTTCAATTTCTTCTTCAGGATGACTTGTGGTGGGTGCATAAGTTTGAATAATCTGAGCCTGGTATCTTCTCGAGAGTTGGATAACGAGTCGTGCAGCTCTGTCAGAGGAACTTTCAACTTCTACAACTTTATCCTTCAGTTTTTTGTTTATTATAAATCCAACACCACTAGTTCTGCCAGTATCTGTCCCACGATAGTAGAAGAGATGTCCACTTTTCAGTTCGATGAGATCTTCTCCTTTTCTCCTTACCTCACTTAGCCCCACGATGTCCCCTTGATCCTTTGTAGTTCCTCTTCCAATTCAAGAAGCCTTGAATCAGAAGATAGGGAGCGTCCATTGTAAGTAGCCAAGGTCAGCATCAGATGGCAGCCTAGTCCGGTCCTCCGAGGATTCTTAGCACCCTCTGCCTTCATGTCGCACTGGCCGCTGCCTTGGCCAGGTACATTCCAGCTGCCGGAGACTGAGGGCCAAGATTTAAGTTGTGGAATCATTTTGGAGGGGTTTGGCCATAACTCACCACGCTGGCCAAGCGGGTTGGTGAGTGTGGGATAGAATTTCCTCTGATCCCGATGGTATAGTTATACCGCTATGGGGCGGTCGTCAGAGCCCCTTTAGTGGGAACAGGATGCACCACGAGAAGGCAGGGTTGACATTTGTCAAGGAGAGGCTGTGATGTTACGCATCACCTGACCTTGCATCCCATATATATATATATATATATATATATATTTATATATATCAGATGCTGACCTTGGCAACGTACAATGGACGCTCCCTATCTTCTGATTCAAGGCTTCTTGAATTGGAAGAGGAATTACAAAGGATCAAGTGGGACATCGTGGGGCTAAGTGAGGTAAGGAGAAAAGGAGAAGATCTCATCGAACTGAAAAGTGGACATCTCTTCTACTATCGTGGGACAGATACTGGCAGAACTAGTGGTGTTGGATTTATAATAAACAAGAAACTGAAGGATAAAGTTGTAGAAGTTGAAAGTTCCTCTGACAGAGCTGCACAGCTTGTTATCCAACTCTCGAAAAGATACCAGGCTCAGATTATTCAAACTTATGCACCCACCACAAGTCATCCTGAAGAAGAAATTGAAGAAATTTATGAGGAAATTTGTCATCTAAATAATAAAGGTAAGCAGCACTTGAAAATAATTATGGGAGATTTCAATGCAAAAATAGGGCAACGGCAACAGAATGAAACTTCAGTAGGTAAATTCGGTCACGGCAACAGAAACCAGCGTGGAAATACTCTCGTTGAGTTTGCAGAGGCAGAAGGGTTTTTCATCTTGAACTCCTTCTTCAAGAAAAAGCCACACAGGAAATAGACATGGAGACATCCAAATGGGACGACAAGTGAAATTGATTTTATTATGTGTAACAAAAAATTCGTCATAGAAGACTGCAGTGTGCTAAACAAGTTCAACACAGGTAGTGACCATAGATTGGTGAGATGTAAGATGCACCTCAACACTAAACTTGAACGTGGCAAGCTCATAAGACAAACAAAATCTATTGACATAACCAACCTTAAAAAACATAATACCTTCAAGTTGGAACTGAAGAACAGGTTCTCTGCTTTAGAAGGCCTAACATCGGAAGAAGTGGACATCTCTGAAGTTAACAGAAAAGTAACCAAAGCTCTTATGGAAACAGCAACAAAATTAGCTGGGTCTAAGAACAAGTTGCATGTAAATAAATTATCAGGAAAAACGAAAATGTTGATGCAAAAAAGAAGAGTGATGAGGACAACTAAAGAAGATGTGACTTCCAAAGTGGAATATATAGAGCTATGCAAGACAGTACGAAAAAGTATCACTGAAGACGTAAGAAAATTCAACTGTGAACTAGTGAGGAAAGCAATTGAAAACAACCAAAGCCTAAAGATAGCAAAGGGACATCTCAGTAAGGGAAGAAAACAGATTATGGCACTGAGAAAAGAAGATGGTTCTGTAACAAGAAATAGAGGCGAAATTTTGACAAGAGTGAAAGATTTCTACTCCAAATTATATGAAAGGGATGATACATGCACTCCAGACATCATGAAAGATACCAGTACCAGAGTTCCTCCAGTCCTTCCAGCAGAAGTTGCACATGCAATCAAGAACATGAAGCGGGGAAAAGCTCCAGGAGAAGATGGAATTACTGTAGACATCATACAAGAAGCAAGTGGAGAAATCGAAACAGTACTCGCCCAAATTTTCACTCGATGCCTTAATGAAGGAAAGATTCCTGAGGATTGGAACACCGCTACAATGATCCTGCTACATAAGAAAGGTGACATTGAGGATCTCGGAAACTACAGACCTATCAGCCTCCTATCAGTAGTTTATAAAATCTTCACTAAAGTTCTTTCACACCGATTGAAGGTAACACTGGACATGGCTCAACCGAGAGAACAAGCTGGATTCAGGAGTGGCTACAGCACAATAGATCATATCCATGTGCTGAGAGAACTAATTGAAAGAGCGAGGGAATATGAACTTCCATTGTGCATGGCTTTTATCGATTATGAAAAAGCCTTTGATTCGGTGAAACCATCAGCAGTTACAATGGCTCTGAAAACCTGCGGTATTGAAGATGCATACATTAATATTATTAATAACATCTATGAAAATGCAAGTGCAAAGATTAGGCTGTTTGAAAATACAACACACATAAAAATTGGAAAGGGAGTGAGACAAGGTGACACCATATCTCCGAAGCTCTTTAATGCCACATTGGAGGGTGTTTTTCAGTCACTGAGCTGGGAAAACAAGGGGATAAAGATTAATGGAGATTATCTAACCCACCTTCGTTTTGCTGATGACGTAGTCATTTTTGCAACTAGCCCATCAGAGCTGCAGAGTATGATCCAGGAACTTGCTGACAAGAGTAAAGAAGTGGGATTAAAAATGAACTTTCAGAAGACAAAAGTGATGTTCAATGCTTTTACAAGAAATGAAGATTTATCGATTGATGGAGAAAAGCTGGAGATAACAGACACATACGTTTATCTTGGACAGCAGATATCAAGTGAGGGTCACATTGATGAAGAAATTAATCGGCGTACAAAACTTGCCTGGAGAGCTTTTGGGAGAAACAGGTTAATTTTCAAGAGCAATATGCCATTATGTCTTAAAAGAAAAGTGTTTGATCAATGCATCCTTCCAGTGCTTACGTATGGTGCAGAGACGTGGACCTTAACTAAAAGAGACATACAAAGGCTGCAGACAACTCAAAGCAGCATGGAGAGGTGCATACTTGGTGTAACCAGGAGAGATAAGAAGAGGAACTCGTGGATCCGAAAAATGACAAGAGTGGAAGACATCATGATCAGAGTTAAATCCCTGAAATTGCAATGGGCTGGACATACTGCCAGAAGGACAGATCATCGATGGACAGCCGAAATTTTAGATTGGATTCCAAGGGACAGGAAAAGACCCAGAAGAAGACCACAGGGGAGATGGGTGGATGAAATTCGAAAGTATGCAGGGGTGACATGGAGGAGACTGGCACAAGACAGACCGTTGTGGAGGAAACTTGGGGAGACCTTCGTCCAGCAGTGGATTGATAATGGTTGACAATGATGATGATGATGATGATATATATATATATATATATTGTATGTTAATATGTTCGTATGAGGTATGTAAATTGTGGGATGTGAAATGGGTATTGAATTGAATATGGGTGTGATGTATGTGAGTATTTATTGGGTGTGTCGATATGTGTTTTAGAATTGAGTACCAGTTTTTGGAATTGTGAATTTTAAGGGCAAGTTACTGTGGGAGGAGTGAAAGAAGGAGGGAAAAAAATACAATAAATAAAAATAGGCGTAATGAAAGTTGACTACACTCACGTAATAGTGAGTATGTGTCTTGTGTTGACGAGCTATCTTACATGTCAGAAGGCAGTCAGAAGTCAGCGTTTTTGTACTGTCCTGTGAATAAAAATACGATGTTTCATGACCTGAAGAATTATAATAATAACAACACCCTATAAGAGGATAAGATGAAAGTTTTAACCTTAGAAGGCCAGCTACATAACAGGAAGTTCTCATTAACGTGCATGAAGTGTATAACAGGAATGAAGCCAAGAGCTTTGAGGTAAGTGTTTGGCTTTTCTGATTGTTAAGTCACTGTTATTTCATGTTTTTCAGGTTTATGTCCATGTATCTATTTGCTCCTTTTACTTTCATTTTTGCTGTGGCTTGCACATTCAGTACATAATGTATTTTTTAAGGTCAGTATATGAATATGTTTTTTAAATCAGACTCTTAGAAGCAGAAATATCATCCCCTAGTGTGGAAATTGTGTATTATTTTTGGAAGGAATTGCATATAAAAAGAGTGTGTAAAGTGTCACCACTTCAGGTTGGTCAAGATACATTTTATTATTTTCAGAAGCCATAATTTAAAAAAATGAAATAAGAGTAGCTTTTATGCACTAAGTAAAAGTTAAACATATCAAAGGAATAAAAAAAACAGATTGCATTCAAGCAAAAGTCATATGCAAAAAACCAGTATAACATACCAAAACAGTCACCACAGACAGAAATGTGAGGAGTCTGTGCACATGCTATTGTCAAATGGCAACCTCAGAAAAGAAAGTGGTATGGAAAGGCATTTTGACCTTGACTTGGCCTATTTACGTAGTTTACCAACAGTGGCATATCTAGCATAAACAGCGCCTAGAGCAAGCGTAGAATTTGCTTTCCCCCTACATGCATATCATCCCGATTTCACATTTTCTTTTCTGAACATACTTGACTGACTTCCCCTCATGTGACACATTTGAACTGGATCCACTATCGTAATTCAGCGTATCTTTTGTTTCTCAGTTTATCTTCAGGTCAAATAGTGAGAGGGCTCTTTTGCAGCAGTCACCTCTACTTCTTCTGCAGGCTTTAAATTAAGCATTGCTAGAATCCGAAGTTCACACGGCTTGTTACACTCTCCATCAAAGTCATCACATTATGAATTTCACAAGGAAAACATTACATATTTGATGAACATTTAGTTTACTGTTTTTCATGATAAATTTTGGGATTACTGTATGCCATTTTTGGAGATTTTGTCAACTAAAGAAAACAATGTCAAAATGTTGTGCACTTAATGAAGAATTGCCCTTATATTATCTGAAACATGATAGTTTATGTTGATAAATGCAAATGATACTAAAAGACAGTGGGGTGTATAATACGCTACCCATGCCACTGCAAGCTTCAGAACCTGAGTCTATTTCTTTTGAAAACAGTGAAAGGCTCAATTTTGAAGTGGTGCCAGAATCAGCACCACATTCTGAGCTTCATAATGTAACAAAGTGACATGCTAAACTGAGCATGTGGCCGCTCCGGTGGTACGGTGGTCCAAGTGATGGCTTCTGATCATTCGTTTGAGATGGATCTGGGTTCGAATTCCGGTGAGGCATGAATGTTGTGTTTGTCTTACGGCACTGAAACCAGTGGCCCTAAATTAGGGACAGGTGACTGCTCATAGTCCATTGAGTTGCTCATGGTGGTCGTTAAACTTCCAACGCTAAAAAAAAAAAAAAAAAAAAAAAAAAACAGCATGTGCAAAATTTTTTTACCTGCCTAGGTTGTAAAGCAGGAGAAACATTTATCTTTTGAGACAGCAAACCAGGGACCTCATTTTTCTAAGATTAAAGAAAAACTATTTTGTACCACTGTTTAAGGGTCTGTATTAAAAATGTTCAAACATTGAATATCCATTACTTAATACAACTTTGATGAACTACAGCTTAAGGAACAACCAAAGTCCCAGAATATAGATGTACATGTGTACGCCGTACGCGGATAGTTTCCAAATTATTAACAGATTTTGGAGATAATTTTTGCTTGTAAGTTAAAAAAATTAAAATGTTATTTACAGCAATTAAAACACTTACTGAAGGCTTTACTCAGATTAATATATTTAGTTCTATCTTAACGTGACAATGTTCAACTATTTTTCACGTCTTCCATTAGTGAGTTCTTTTGTTTTTACAGACGTTTCTGGCCTCTTGATTATATCAAGGCCTGCTCTCAATATATAGGAACTGTAACAAAAGTTTCGTTTATACAGAAATACTTTAAATTTTATTGACAGGTTCCTCTTGCAGTTGCCAGTTATTAAATTAAATTCTTTTCCTTATGAATTTTATAAGTCTACTATTGTTGAATTAAGTTGTTAAAAATGTTGTTCATAATTTTTGAAAGTTCATTAACAAAACTGCTTTTCTAGATATAAAAACTTTCTTTAATTAGTTTCTTGTTTTAATGAGGTTCATAGTCCAATATTTTAAAGTTTTGGCCTTAAGATTAATTTTACACACATTTCTGTGCATTCAGTTGTAATGTACTTTTGTCCTCTCTGGAATCTGTAATGCTCTAATAGTTATTTATTGTTATATTAATTTTTCCTTAAGTTATCTTATTCTATTGTTATGGTTTGCAGCAAGTTTTCTGCTTCAGTGGTTGTGTACACAGATACATTTTATTTTTATACAACTCTGGGAGCAACCACTCTTTGAGGTAAACCAAGTGTCTGCATTGGTGTATTAACTCTTCACCTGACCAATTGGGGTACATTGCACAAGCTAATTTTTAACTGAAACTTTGGTCTTCTTTCAGCGCCACAGTTTGTTCCAGTGGTAAACTGATCTTTAAATTTGGCAACAAGTAAATAAATTATTCTTCCATTACAATACATATTTTCCAAAGTATTAACATACAGTACAGGCTGCAATGAAATCCTGTGTCACTAAATCACAAACAATATATTTTCCGTATTCATCTTTAGTTAATATTCATTTAATGATAATGGTTTAACCGTTGTAACTTTTTACATGTTATTTTTCTTTTGCGTCAAATGCATTTCTCAATTGGAAAATATTAGGATTAACTGCAAGAAATTAACAAAGTCGTAATAAACCTTTTGGTTGTATGAGTTGTTGGTCTTAGTCGTCAGTGCGATGTCTTTCACTCATTTCTTGAGTGTAAACTTTCCAAAAACAGCTGATATGTTCTTCACAGAGGTGTGCATACTCATTGATTACGAAGTCAAAAAGTCTTCTTCAAGTGTACTTAGGATTAGAATACCATTAGCTCAAGAGTTCAGAAAGGCAAAAGAAAAGGGGAGCATTGGCAAGAAGGGAGGAGAAGGGTGGGGGGGGGGTCTAGAAATCCATTAGACCAGTATAAAAATGTCTCTTTTAAAATTAATTGCTCCAAGAAGGGTAGTCATGAAAAAACCAAGGACTAAAAGACATTAAAATACCTTAGAATAGGAAATACAAGCATGAGACGTTTAAAATATTTCTGTACGAGAAAATGCAAGTTACCAAAACCTTCACTGGACTTCATGGCTATATTGTCCAATGCATTTCTGCAAACTTGGTTGCCATCTTCTGGGACTTTGAGTCATCCGTTCTTTCTGCAGTCCACACTGACTGTGCCACATACTCAGATCACAAATGGGGAACTCAGTAGTTTTGTTGTATGGGAATCTAGGTCTAGTTGGATGCGATGGTTTTGTGTTGCCTGTTTCTTTGCCTTTTGTTCTCTTCTTCCATGAGGATTTTCCAGGGAAGCGGTAAGTCCACTCCAAAACTCTTCTTCCGTGAGAACTTTCCAAGGAAGCGGTAAGTCCACTCTGGAAGTGGTAAGTCCAATATTGGAGTTGGTGTTTTTAGTTTTTTCTATTGTTATTGCTTTGCAAGAAGACTTTTTGACTTCGTAATCAATGAGTACACACACACCTCTGTGAAGAATATATCAGAGGTTTTTGGAGAATTTGCTCTCAAGAACCGAGTTAAAGGCATTACACCGACGACTAAGCCCAACAACTCGTACAACCTAAAGGTACATTACAACTTTGTTAATCAAATTTCTTGCAGTTAATCCTAATACACTGCTGGACAATTGCTAAGGACGGATCATAAACGGCTATATAGCGCATAAAAAAGTAAGTGTGGTTGGATGCCAAGTGAAATAAAATGTCAGAATGCCAGGACATTACAAGAAAGAGAATTTATTGTGCTCTGAAATCCAGAAGGCTTTGGAACGTGTTCAAGGGACAAACAGGCCATTTTGTGCAGAATACGTAAACGTGAAAAAATGCAATTACCGTCCACAGGCGTTCTGGCGTAAGATGTCAATACGGGATATGGCCACCATGGAGGGCGATGCAAGATTCCACACGTCGTGTCATGCTTTGCACAACATTATCAAGCAGCTGTTGGGGTAATTTATCCCATTCCTCTGTCAGTGCACGGATGAGGGTCTCCTTGTTTATTGGAGGGCATTGGCGACCAGCAAGACTCCTCCCCAAAGAATCCCACACATTTGCAATGGGATTCAGATCTGGAGAACGCGCTGGCCATACGAGGTGTTGAATATCCTCGCTCTCAAGACACTCCTGGACAGCGACTGTTCGATGACGTTGCGTTGTCGTCCATGAAAATGAATCTATCACCGACAGCACCACGGAACATGCAAGCATGAGGTAGAAGAACATCATTAATGTATCTTTGGCCAGTCATAGTCCCAGTTCGAAGCACATAGAGGGACGTGCGGCCATTGATCATGATGCCAGCCCATACCATGACACTACATGTCGGATATCGGTCCCTTTCCTGTATGTTTGCTAGACAATATGCAGTACCACTATCACGCCAGATCAGTTGTCATCGACAATCAGAAGATAGACTGTATCTACTCTCATCTGAGAAGAGGACAGCAGACCAATCGTTATCAGTCCAATTGTGATGTTGATGGCACTATTGCAAACGGGCGGTACGGTGACGTCTGGACAATGGGATGCACACAACAGGACGGCGGGCGTATAGTCCTCCTTCATGCAAACGTCTGGTGACAGTTTTTTGGGAGATCCGCTTGCCAGTAGCAGCCATAAACTGATTTGCTACCTCACTAGCTGTGCTGTGCCGGTGTCTTTTTGTTGATAGCACTATGTACCGATCTTCTGCAGGTGTCGTACTGCGAACACGACCTCCCCCATGACGTTTGCTACACTCTCCATTTGTTTGAAATGATTTCCAAAGCCTTGAAACAACACTGTGGCTGACGTTGAACTCCCTGGCAACATCTGTTATTTTTCGCCCTTCTTCAATCTTGCCAATAATACGGCCACACATAAAATCATCTAGATGATGTTGGGAAGACACTCTGAAAATTGCAAGTTCGTCATTTGATTCTTTCCCTTTCAACTTTGCGTTTGAACAACAACGGTCAATACTTGTCAAATCCTTTATATCTCTTATCAGCGCTATGACGTCATGAACAAGTTCGGCAATCCAAAATTTGCATACGCACAACACGTCTTACTGTATCCCGCACTTATGCTAATTTTCACATTTTGCTGCCTTCCATTTTATGGTTGCTATTGTCATCCGTCCTTAGCAATTGTCCGGCAGTGTATTTTCCAATCGAGAAATGCATTTGACACGAAAGAAAAATAACACGTAAAAAGTTACAACAGTTAAACCATTATCATTAAATGGATATTAACTAAAGATGAATATGTTTTTTCAACATGTTTTCCATTTTGTTATATCGAGAAACACTTATACGTATAAATATATTTTCCTTTGTCTGAACGTTTGTCCCACTTTGGTGGTGCAGTGGAAAAAGCACTTGCCTGTTTTAATTGTTGAATCCCTGCCACAGTCAATATACTTTTTTTTTTTTTGAATGGACGATGTCATCGCTCTTTCCACGTTATTTATTAAACAACGCATAGCGACTGAAAAATTGTATTCCGGCACCACTGGGATCGAACCCCAGAACTCTCGATAACTAGTCGAGTGCGTTCGAATTTACGCTACAGCGCCAACAATTCTCAGCGCCATGCATGGTATATCAGTCAGCATCTGACTACACGAATACGTATTGATGGTCTCAGCAACTGAGATGGCGTCATCTGGTGGCATTTAACACAACAGCCATTTAATTGTGGCTGATAAATTCAAAGGGCGATAGAAATGGTTAATATATATCAAATACGTGGAGATAATGTGAATGGACGATGTCATCGCTCTTTCCACATTATTTATTAAACAACGCATAGCGACTGAAAAATTGTATTCCGGCACCACTGGGATCGAACCCCAGAACTCTCGATAACTAGTCGAGTGCGTTCGAATTTACGCTACAGCGCCAACAATTCTCAGCGCCATGCATGGTATATCAGTCAGCATCTGACTACACGAATACGTATTGATGGTCTCAGCAACTGAGATGGCGTCATCTGGTGGCATTTAACACAACAGCCATTTAATTGTGGCTGATAAATTCAAAGGGCGATAGAAATGGTTAATATATATCAAATACGTGGAGATAATGTGAATGGACGATGTCATCGCTCTTTCCACGTTATTTATTAAACAACGCATAGCGACTGAAAAATTGTATTCCGGCACCACTGGGATCGAACCCCAGAACTCGATAACTAGTCGAGTGCGTTCAATTTACGCTACAGCGCCAACAATTCTCAGCGCCATGCATGGTATATCAGTCAGCATCTGACTACACGAATACGTATTGATGGTCTCAGCAACTGAGATGGCGTCATCTGGTGGCATTTAACACAACAGCCATTTAATTGTGGCTGATAAATTCAAGGGCGATAGAAATGGTTAATATATATCAAATACGTGGAGATAATGTGAATGGACGATGTCATCGCTCTTTCCACGTTATTTATTAAACAACGCATAGCGACTGAAAAATTGTATTCCGGCACCACTGGGATCGAACCCCAGAACTCTCGATAACTAGTCGAGTGCGTTCGAATTTACGCTACAGCGCCAGAATTTACGCTAAAGAGCGATGACATCGTCCATTCACATTATCTCCACGTATTTGATATATATTAACCATTTCTATCGCCCTTTGAATTTATCAGCCACAATTAAATGGCTGTTGTGTTAAATGCCACCAGATGACGCCATCTCAGTTGCTGAGACCATCAATACGTATTCGTGTAGTCAGATGCTGACTGATATACCATGCATGGCGCTGAGAATTGTTGGCGCTGTAGCGTAAATTCGAACGCACTCGACTAGTTATCGAGAGTTCTGGGGTTCGATCCCAGTGGTGCCGGAATACAATTTTCAGTCGCTATGCGTTGTTTAATAAATAACGTGGAAAGAGCGATGACATCGTCCATTCACATTATCTCCACGTATTTGATATATATTAACCATTTCTATCGCCCTTTGAATTTATCAGCCACAATTAAATGGCTGTTGTGTTAAATGCCACCAGATGACGCCATCTCAGTTGCTGAGACCATCAATACGTATTCGTGTAGTCAGATGCTGACTGATATACCATGCATGGCGCTGAGAATTGTTGGCGCTGTAGCGTAAATTCGAACGCACTCGACTAGTTATCGAGAGTTCTGGGGTTCGATCCCAGTGGTGCCGGAATACAATTTTTCAGTCGCTATGCGTTGTTTAATAAATAACGTGGAAAGAGCGATGACATCGTCCATTCACATTATCTCCACGTATTTGATATATATTAACTTTTTTTTTTATTGCTGCTATGTTCATTGTTGCAATGTTCGAAAAACATACTTTCACATTGGGCATCACAAACAAAAAGAATACCTGCTTATTAAAAGTTTATTTCTTCCTGTCATTATTGACATGCTTTCACCTAGTGTTAAAATAATGTCTTCATGTAGAGATAAGTTTTACACACTTTTGATTCTGTTTTGATAACAATTTGCTGTAGTAGTATAATGTCGCAGCAGTCTCATTTTTTAATGTAAAGTGTTATGCTCTTAGATTGTTATCTTTTTTACTTGCTTAATTGCACAGAAGAAAGTCTTACATGTTTTATGCTATTCTAATAATAATGACACATTGTAGTAACAACTTAAAATGTGTACAGTGATTATTTTAGACATTTTGCTTTAGAAAACATATTTACTCCACACTGCATGTTTTTCACATACTTAGATTGTTGTCAAGAATTTCTGGCTGGTTCTTGAAAAAAAAAAAAAAAAGCCCTAATGCATTATGATGTTAATATTATGTGAATCATATTGCTAAGCACATTCACCTGAATTAAAGTTGTACCTATGTTGTTGCTGGCATCTATAAAAGAAATATTAGGATGGAAAATTCCATTATCAAGATACACAAAACTGATTTCTGATATCACTTTAAATTTAATATATCATTTATTTAAGCTTTCCAACCATAGGTTGAAGAAGTGTATATGCTCCAGCTTTGTCTGTCTGTGTCTGTCCATCCGTCCACATGTTAACTTACATAAAAATGGTTCGATTTCGATGAAATTTTAGTATGTGGTAGGGGACAACCTAGGAAGGAACCCTATTTAAAATGGGCGAAATGGGGTCAAAGGTCAGGACATAGGAGCAGGATCCATTCCATTGTCCTTATGCATCATAACTTACATAAAAATGCTTCGATTGTGACAAAACTTTATCATGTTGTTCTGGAGGTATACTGAACTGGTTCTGTTGAATATCATCGAAATGGGGTCAAAGGTCAGGGCACAGGAGCGAGATTTATTCCACAGCCATTATCCTCATAACTTGACTAAAAATGATTCTAGTGCAACAAAACTGTAGTATGTTGTTCTGGAGGTATACTGAACCAATTCTGTTTAATATCATAAAAATGGGGTCAAAGGTCAGGGCACAGGAGTGAGATTTATTCCACAACCATTATCCTCATAACTTGGGTGATGATTCCTGGTATGTCGGAAAGCGTATCATAATCAATGCATTTCATGATTTTACTAACTTGTTTGAAAATGATATAATCTATGCTGCATTGTTTTTTTTATAGAAAATCCATTATTTTGGAAAATAATATTCTGCAAGTAGTGTGTAAAATTTATTTCTACACATGAAATTTTCTCCCAAAGAAGATGCTATTAAATAAAAAAAAAAAAAAAAAAGACAACTAAATTTTGTGGTTACATTGAAAATCTATGAACTTACTACCTGAACTGTTTATCAGAATATTTTGGTGATTTACAATTGTTTTTTCAGTATTTTTTCTAATCATGTGATGCCTATATTAAAACATGGAAAAGTTTTTTTAGCATATTACCATATTTTTAAACATGGTAGGTACATTTCATTTTTAAATAGTTGTTGCCTTTTTGTTATTTGCAGTATGAATTACCATTAGCTGTTCATATCAAATTTTGTGTTGAATTTTTTAGATGTGAAACATATTATATTAGTGCTGTCAGGAAAAGGTGGCGTTGGAAAATCCTCAGTCTCAATTCACCTTGCTCTCGCATTCCAGAAACTTGGATACAAGGTTTGAATTTACTTAATTTCACTGTTTTATACTTCTAAGTGTTTTGGCTGTATATATGCAGTTTAGAGGTCTGCTCGAACCTGAGATTCCTGCTCGGCCTGGCTTGACCCACATCAGACTTTCATTGCACATTCTCTACCACTTATTGCAAATAAATGCAAGGCATCCTCTAGAGCAGGGGTCTTCAACCTGTGAAGTTCCTTTAAAGGAAATTCTAAAATAAAGTAAAAAATGCATTTTTCAAGATAGAAAAATGAAACCAGATAGTACATGGACTTTGAATTCCCTAATCTGCTATGAGCTATGCTGTGATAAATTATATAATAGAAATTTTTAATTTTTTTAAAAGATTACTCAAATTGTAGGAATGTCAAGTACTTACTTTATGACACAGATTGACTGCATCATTTCCTTTTCCAAAAGTTAAAGTTTAGGATTCAAAATGTCACTGAAATAATTAATATTCATAATAAACATGTTCAATTTTACTCTTCTTTTAAGTCTTATTTCATTTTCTCACATGGTCCACAATACAGAAAAGGTTGAAGACTTCCAACTCCAGAGAAACAAAACTGTTGCACTGAACTTTAACTACCTCAGTAGTTAAAAGAATTTAACATAGAGCCATGACATTTTCTGTAGGAACTGCATCTCTGTGAGGACCCAGAGATGAGGTTTAGACCCGACTACATACTTTTGTTACAAATGTAAATGTGTTTTCTCTTCTACACTTAAGTGTAAACAAGGTTGCCTTGATCCCCAAATATAACAACAATAGTTCCTTATCTCCATTGTAGCAACAAATTATGCCAGAAGCTTGTTTTGGTTTCATGAAGCTGAAAAGTCAGGTATTTTTATTGATAAAGCCAATGAAGTGAAAACAGAATTTGATTTCAACCTTTAAAAGAAATAAAGTGTCCTGTTTCCTACTCTCATTGTATGGTCTAGCCTGTGTTTTTCAGCTGTAATTAAGCAACGCATCTGATGGTGGATGGAGTCTTTCATTTCATTCAGTGATCTTGCCATCTGATTATTTTACAAGTTACTCTCCATTTTTTTTTAGAAGAAAAGTTTTTCTTTAGTCCAGGCCTGGGCTGAGCCCAGAATTTTTCACTCAACTAATGAAAAAAGCCTGGCCCTGCTGGAGGCTGAGTTGAGTTTGGGTTTTATGGGTCAAGACAGACCCGTGCAAACCTCTAACACACATTACCGGTTATTATAAATATGATAATGGAATAGCAGGTCTTATTTTCATGTAAGTTTAAGGGATTTTTCTCTCTTCAAAATGGGTATTTTTATTTAATATTTTTGGTTTTTGGGGTGGAAATATTTAAGTTATTGTAGATTATTAGTTTTTTGTGTTTTATTAGGGCGATTCAAAAGTCATTGCCATTTTAAAGAGTCGCCCTGTGTGGGTCAATTTCTCTGTGTGCATGCGTTATGCAGTAAAAACAACACATGACTGGAAAACCAGTATAGTCCAGTTGGTATAAATAGGAGTACATGCTGCATTGGCAGGGCCGAATTTAGGGTTTCTGACGCCCCGGGCCCACTAAACTTAAGCGCCCTCCACTATGATAAGTTAAGATTTAGCTACTTAGAAGATATATTTGAGTAAAAACATGTTAAAGTAGTGGCGTATTGAACCTCAAGTAGGTGAAGCATTGCATTAAAAGTGTGTATAACATAAATTTAATGCAATAAAATTCCATTCCCACAATAATATATTTTAAATCATTACATAATCACTATTATAAAATAAAACCTGGCAAAGAGCTATATGAAAGATGCTTATAAAAATGATTAACAGTAGAAAATGAAGTCAGATAAAGAACAGTAAAGCCAGCTCAACCGAAGTATTCTGGACTGAAATGCGGATACCCTTCAAACGAGCCAATTTGCAAAGGAAATGGCACGTAGTGATTAAAATATTTTCTTAGCAATGATGCTAGCAGTTACTGTGTGAATACCTTTAGAGTAGACTCTTCAAACTTTCTATTGAAAATGACTGAGGCATTGTGATAGCAGAAGTTGTGGTAACAATTTTCTGATAGTTGTTAACTCATTTAAAAGTATAGTATATTTTACATTTTGTATCCTTTTGAAAAAGGTGCTTCTCTGAAAATGGCAATAAATATGAGATAATGAGAATAAATAAAGAAATTACACTCTGAATTAAAAAAGAATACAAAATCATTATTGAAATGTTAATATAACTAAAAATAAAGCTGCACCTTTAAGCATACATTTAGTTTTAAAGCAAAGGCTTTTTCCTAACTTTTTCTTCAGCAAATCGTTGAGTCTTGTGATAGTTCTTTCAAGGCCTTTCAATATCTTCAAAACCAAGCACTAAGACTTTAACTGCATCGGCTTTGACTGACCAGCGAGTTTCTGACAAACCTTTTAGAACAGGTGTTCTGTTTCTATCAAGGATAGCTTTCAAAACACTCCATCTATGAGTAGATACAGAGAAGAATGAGTAAATCTCTTGAATGAAAGCAAAAAACTACAACTTCAGTGCAGCACTCTACAGCAGCAGACTCTACAAGATTACAAGATTTAAGGAGTGGGCAGTGCAAGGAACATACACTGCCAGAGGATTATCACTTTTAATTCTAGCTTGAAATACTGAGTATGCTCCAGCCATATTATGCGCATTATCATAGCTCTGTCTTTGACTGTGTGAAATTTCTAATCCATGATCACTCAGAAATTTCATTACAGCTTTCTCTATAGACTTGGAAGCATGTGACACACCAAGTAGTAATTTCAACAGTCGTTCTTTAGGTACTGCTTCAGAAACTGAAACATAACAAAGAGCTATAACTAGTTGATCAATGTGTGCACAGTCAGGCATGAAATCTACAATTAGGGAATAGTAACGAGAATGTTTTACCTCGCCTATGATTTTTTCCAATAATGATTTACCCATAACCTGAATGAACTCATTGCAGATCGCAGAAGATAAGTAGGAAACGTTTCCGCTACCTTTATTAGCAAAAGTGGCTATATGTTTGGCAAGAAATAGATCGAATTCACTTATAGATTCAAGGCATCCCAAATACAATCCATTTGTGGTTGAACCTATTTACTCATCATCTCCTCTGAAAGGATAACCTCTTACTGATAGGAATTTCACCACAGAAACAACTCTTGTTAAAACATCACGCCAGTACTTCTCTTCATTATCGTACCGCATATTCAGCATCCTCTTCATGTTTGTTACTTCTTTTCTTCTGCATATTAACGTAAGTGTGTTGTTTCTATGATCAGGTGATTGCTCATTCTGTGCAACGAAGCTACTATGTTTCCAATCATTAAATCCAGTTGAAAAACTTGTTCTCCTGCTAATGTGTTGGAACAATAGGCATGGTACACAAAAAATGTTTCCAGTGGATTCTGAGTATAAAAGCCAGTCTCTAATGAATATTTCTCCATTGGGTAGTTTTGCAGTAAATATATTTTTTGAAATGATACGTTTCTTGTCTTTATAAACATGCTCAGAATTAGAAAAATCAATATGCAAATTTTACTGTGGAGGATTTTTAAGAATTTCTTGAATTTCTGTAACATTATTTACATTCCAAGTAGCTGGATCATGCAATAAAAAGTTACTTCTCATAATTCTTGATTCAAAGTGGGCTCTTCTTGCACATCAGGCAATGATTCAGCATGCTCACTGACCTGATTATGTCACATTTTTTCTAGATCTGAAAGGCATTTTGGAATAGATTTGCAAACATGTGATTCACAGTTCGATAGAGTTTGTTGATCATCATCATGAGAAGAGAAAAAAACATTTAAATGTGAAGGAGGCTCAACATCTTCATTCTTTTCAATTGTTTTACAAGTTGATGTTGAAGCACAAAAAAAAGACCCTATATTACATTTCTTTAGAACTTCAGCCTCATCAAGTTGCTTTCCGGCAGCCTTCTTTCTACATTCCGCTCCACTTGTTTTTTTATTCATTTTAAAACAATTACTACTAAGAAAACGATAATTAATAAAGAATAAGTTACCAAAATAAATAACCCTCCAGCATATACTCCATCACCACATCCAATTCGCGATCGCGGACTGAACAGAACTGAGAAAAACTGCTTTCTTGACTTGAGCTATGAGTGAATGTGAATGACTCACACTAACTCCCCACAGCCATCCAAAAGCAGGTCAAAATTTCTACCAATAGCTGCAAAGGACAGCTCTTCACCCCTTCCCTCCCCCCACACACACCACGAGTTCCGAATTCCGATGTCTATGTGATAAAGAATAGAGAGCACTGGGGGAGGGTAGGATGAGTCTTACCAGAAACCGGTCATCAAACTGGAGCTAATTATTGGAATGCAATGCTTTCATGGCAGAAAAGTAATACCCCCCCCTCCCCTCCCTTCTTCCCTGAAAGTAGGAAACTGAACTTCCCAGTTCCCTACGGCCAAATGACTCGGTCCTTGTCACCGCAGTTCACACTTTCGCCTTTCAGTTGCAGAAAATTCCGCAAGTGGAAAAGAAATTTTAAAAATAGAAAAAGAAAAAAGTGTGTGAATGAGCTGACGCCCTCCGAAAGTTGACATCCTGGGCACGGGCCCAGTGGGACCATTTATAAATCCTGCACTGTGCATTGGTTTATTGCAGGGGTGGCCAACCAACGGCTCACCACGTGCCACTTTTGATGAAGATAATCTTTAACGTGCCACTCTACCTTAGCCTAACACGCCTTCCTCCACGGCTGTCAGAAAGGATACAAAAATTCTATATCTCTGTATACTTCAAATAAAATAGTACTGAAGAAGAGAAAAATATTGTTAAACCAATACTATTTTAACAGAACACTAATAATCATTCAAGAACTAATTTACTAGTATATTAAAAACACAAATTACTTGCAAAGAAAGAAACATATTCCAACATTGTATGATTACATTTCCATTCACATGAAACAAACCTGGCTTAGTTCTTAGTGAAGCTTTTGGATGCCTTTCCTCTTCATCAGTTCTTCAGTGTTGGGATTCAGAGATGAAATATCAAGAAACAGCAGGTTTTTGAGATGTTGATGAGTGAGTGCTGAACGGTACTTATTTTTCACCAAGTTTGTGATAGAAAAAGTATTTTCACGTATGCATGTCAACTCGAACCTGCAACAATATCGCAGGGACATGTCTCATAGTGCAGGAAACTGAGAGGGGGAGATATTTCCTGTTTCCTGCACTATGGCTGGCTGGATTTCCAAGCACCTCCTTGAACTTACTGTGAATTGCAGTGTCATTCTGAAACTCCAAAATTTCAGTCTGCACATCAGTAGGATAGTGAATGATGACCTCCATAGGTGCTGACTTTGTGGGTTTGAGACACTTGTTGAACCCCCAATAATATTTTTTGTGCATATTTCGTGGGAAAAATACACATACGTGTATATGTATAAATTTTTTTTTCGTTATCGATTCTTAAAGTTGTTTATTATTCATTCCCCGTTTGCTATATATAGAAAGTGTGTATAGAAATTTACCCCTCAGACTGTTTATGGTGCCTAAAAAAAGAATCGGCGTTTGTTTGCGCTCATCAAATTTGACGCGACACATAATACCTCAAGTACCGTTGTTTAAGAGCATTAAAAACTGCATCCTTTATAAAAGAAAATTCTTCGGTTTGTCTGGGTTCCCACAAAATACGAAAGTCTAGCTCTACATTCGGAGACGAGAACCTATTCTAGGTCATAGTGATAAAGGCGGAAACATGTTTTACGGTCAGTTGACCCACCCTATCTTTGGACAGTCGGGGACCAAGGAGGTTAGAAGATAGAGGAGATGGCATCAGTCACTGCTGGTGAAGCCAAATCTGATCATCTGGTTTCTTGCGCCCTCCGGGTGGGGAGGGTTCAGGGACGTGACGTCACTTCCTGAAGACCTGTGGTGCAGCACAGGTTGATAGCGGCGTCTCTTACTCTCTGCAGCAGTCCCTGAAGGTCAACAAGGCTCTCACAGCTTTAACAAGGCCCTGATTGGCTAATGCACAATATGCACTTCCGCTCTACGAAGCACAATTTTGTTTAATTTTTTTTAGAAAATACTAAACAGCATTTCTGTAATTTTTTGCAAATTTTTAGTTATGTACATGTATATTTTAGTCTCATTTTTTCCTGACTGTACATGCTGCACAGGTGCCTCTAAAACCTCTTCAAAGTTGACGATTTCTCCATAGAAAGTATAGAAGCAGCCCAAGTTGGGCATATTGGGCATTCACAGCTGATACGAAGTGGAGCCCAAGGAAAACGCAGGGTGTGCGGTTGATGCCATGTCCTCTCTGTTCTAACCTCCTATTTTAATTCAGAACTTTTAGATCTTTATGTTATTTTTATAAAGACAATTGAGTTGGAAATTCACAGTATCTGTGTATTGTATATAATAATGTTGCACCTATACAAAAGCAAAATAAATGAAATAAATAATTATCTAGAAAAATATTTTTCTGTAATTAGTTAATTTGCTTCATTTTAGCACTTCAAGCATCTTATTGTGCCAGATAATCTGACTAAATGAAATTTAAATTAGACTTAAATACTTTGAAAAATGCATGGGTAATTTGATTAAAAATTTCCGGAACCCATAATAATTTTTCAAGTTGGCGCCTATGATGTCTTTGATAGAAAAGGAGAAGGGTTTTGTCAAAAAGAGAAGATTTTGTTTTTTGTTTTGAAAGTCTGAAAACCTGGCTTCAAAGGAGTTTTTCAAATCAAAAATATGTTGCTGATATTTAGAAAAGTTTGGAATCCTACCGAACTCAGTGTGTGACAGTTGTTTCATTTGAGGTAAATGTGCGAGTCGTGGCAAGAAAGATGCTTCCCAAGAAGAACAAGTTTTGCTGTAAATGCCTCAACAGAGTTGAATAACATTGGGAAAAGATTGTTTTTACCTTGCAAATGCAGATTTAAGTTGTTAAGGTGGCCCACAATGTTCTGTTACAAATGCTAAATCACATAACCAAATTCCATCCTTTAAAAGCACACCCTCATCAGGAAGTTTGTTGTTTTCTTTGAAAAACTTCAGCACGTTATCTTTTAGTTCCCAAAATCTTTACAATGCAGTTCCCCTTGATAGTCAATGGACACTACAATAAAGCAAAAATTTTCCTTGGTGTTCATCTGCTTCCAGGAGTTCGTGGAATTCTCTTCTGTTGAGTGCTCGTGCGCAGATTTTATTGATACATCAAACCACTCGATCCATTACCGAAGACAAGTTCATGTCTTTGGCACAGAGGGCTTTTTGATGAATAATGCAATAGAATTTAAAAATCTTGCCTTGCAAATAATTTTCCAATAAAAACCACAAAATCTTTTACTTTGCCAATCATAGCAGGAGCTCCATCTGTGCACACCCTGTCTGGTTTTCCCCAGTCTAAATTGCTGTTTTTAATAGCTGTTTTTACTTAAAACATTTCTTCTCTAGTAGAAACCAACTGACACAAGTCGATAAGCTCTTCTGACACATCAAATTGTTTGCTGATGCAATGCACATACACAAAGAGCTGAGCAGTATCAATTATATCACAGTTGTCATCTATAGCGAGGGAAAAATATTTGCATGTGCTGATGCAGGACAATATTTGTTTGGTAATGTCCTCGGACATCTCATCAACCCACCTCATGACAGTATTTCTTGAAAGAGTAACGTCATCCGCCATTTTAATGACCTTCGAATCTCCAGTAGCTTTTGCGAAGGTCATGAGACTCAGCTTTATTTCTTTTCCATCAATCAGAGTACGCCTTTTTCCCCTGGCGATAATGAGGACAATTTCATATGATGCTTTCACCATTGTTGTCAACTGATCACTTTTTTCTTAAAAATTGTTTGTTGTCCCCTCAGAGAGTCTTTCTTCTTATTTAAATTCTGTTCTCATTACTGAACCAGTCGGATACTGTGAGCTTATATTTGCATGCATCTGTTTGAAGTGCCGCTCTAAATAAAAACATTTCGTAATTGCAACACACACTCCACAAATAAGGCACACAGGCTTTGACAAATTCCTCTTCTTAAAAAATACTGTTCTTCCCATTCAGATTTAAACTCCTGCAGAGCAATATCATCATCTTCATACTTTGTTTTGAACCACACGGCTTGGTCAGAGCCGTATTCACGACACAGCTAGCACTACAGCTCTAAGAAGACTGAGGGTGAGAACCAAAGCTGAATAAAGGGGAAGCATGTGGTCACTCCTGCAGCTGAGCAGACAAATAAACAACCCGTGCGTGTTTCAATTGCCTGATCTCTGTCGTCTTCACCTTGCAGGGAATGGGAAGGGGTAGATAAGGGTTTTCGAGTGAAAATGGCGAAACGGCTAGGCTTGTTCGAGGAACAAAAACAGTGTTGATTTTAATAAATTATTAAAATGATAAAAAGTGACTTTGCTAATTAGAAAGCCTCTGCATGTCACAAGTGGCACTCGTGTCGTGGGCTGGACACCCCTGGTTTATTGGAAAATTTTCTGCTGTCAAAAGCTATGGACGAGAAATATACGATCCGAGAGCTGTTACGGTTTTTCTTTAAAAAAAATGTTTGCTGCTGCAGTGAGATTTGTTTTATGGAAGGTGAAGGAGCAATGTCTAAAACAACAGCAAGGTTTTGGTTTCAGCGATTTAAAAATGGGGACTGCCACCTCAAAGACTAAGCACATGCTGGAAGACCATCGATGGTAAATTCTGAAACTGTACACCAAGCAGTAGAGTTATCTCCATGCACAAGCACTTGACAACTGTCAATTGAGTTGAGAATACCTCAGCCCACAATTGTTTGCAAACTGCACGAGTTCGACAAGTCACACAGAATTTGTTGACAAGTACCACATGAACTGACTGCTGCTCAAGTTCAGTGATGTGTGCATGTGTGTTGCCAGTTGTTGGAAAATCTCCAGAACAACCATTTCTTTAAGCAAATTGTGACATGTGATGAAAAGTGGCATGGGAAAACAGCAATTAGATTCCAAAAAGCCACCAGAACCAAACCCAAAAAGGGGACAATTTGAACACAAAGTTATACTGCATGTATGGTGGAACTTTAAGGGCACTGCTCTGGTGGCACAGTGGTCAAAGCGGTGGCTACTGACCATTCATCCGAAGTGGGTGTGGGCTCGAATCCCAGTGAGGCATGGATGTTGTGTTTGTCTTACGGCACTGGCTCTCTCCCTTCCCTGGAACCACTGACCCTAAATTAGCGACGGGTGACTGCTTATAGCCCATTGAGTTGTTCACACTGGTCGTTAAGCCCCCAATAATAATAATAATAAAAAAAAACAAAGTTTAAGGGTGCCATTAATTGGGAATTGGCTCCAGATGGCTGAATCATTAATGCGCTGCTGTACTGTGGTCAGTTGAAACAGATGTATGCTTCTTTAAGCTGAAAGTACCCTGCTCTGGTGAACTGTAAATGAGTTTTATCCAACAGGATAATGCTCCTGCTCATCATGCCCAGTCTACTGAAGAAAAAGTACCGGAACTGGAGGATACTGAGCTAATGCCCACCCTGCTTATAGTCTAGATCTTTTCACCTTCAGACTACCACTTATTCCATTCCATTGCATATTTCCTACATGGGAAACACTTCCAAAACATCCACAATGTTGAACTTGGGTCCAAGACTTTTTTGCCTCAAAATCAAAGGAATTTTTTTGCAGGGGACTCAAGACATGGCATCATGATGGTTCAGAGACCATTGAGCATGATGGACTCTATTTTGAAGATTAAACCTGTACATATATGCATTTATACATGTTTTCATCAACTGCCATAAAACAACAATGACTTGAATCACCCTGATATTTGTTTTGAATTAGTTTTAATGCTGTGCCAGCAGTAAAAATACACAAGAGTTATTTATATGTAGTGTGATACAATATTTTCCATTTGATGAAAACAGTGATTGATATGATTACTATTTTTCAAAAGAAATGGAACATCCATCTTTGATTTTGACATTTATTATAAACCAACCACAGTACCGAACCTTGTCCCTCATGAGCCACACTGCCCAAAAGAGTACAAACTTTTTGTGTTTAGAGCATGGTTCTATAGAGTGTATAATGTATGCAAACGATTACTTACATAATAAGGAAGTTGTTTATATTTATAGCAAAGGTCTAAAGGCTGGATATAAAAAGGATGACATAGACAGAATACATAAAACCGTAAGAAATTGTATAATGCCTGCAATAACAAAACCGACTAGTAAGACAATGAGATATGTAGGATCCATCATATATGTCCCAGACTTTACATATTGGTTGAAGAATTTAGTGCGTAAGAACAACATCTCAACAGCAATGAAATCACCAATCCCATTATCACATATAATATCAAGCTGCAAGGAGAGACTGTGTGAAAAAGAAAAGGCAGGTGTGTACTCTATACCATTGGTGTATCCTGACTACACAGAAAAGATGTATATATCGGAATGGCAAAGCGATCTTTGAATACTAGATGTAAAGAACACATGTGAAGCGCCAACCAGGACATGCAGAATACAGCCCTCCCCAGAGAAGTTATGCATTGCTTGGCTGCTCCTGTATGGAATAGTATTAGAAGAATTGCCCCCATACAATAAACTTTAAAGAGACTGCCATCAGGGAAACAGTCAAAATCCTTTCCAGCAAACTAGCATGCAATGACATGGTCTCTATCAAACTACCAATGGTTTGGCATGCATTATTAAAAGATAGAAACACATTGCAGCACACTGTATAATTGTGTGATAAAAACTGATGTAATACTGCTCATGATGTCACCCACATTTTTTTTAATCATCTTTGTTTCTTATGTGTTCTAATTCCATGCATTTTATGTCTACATTTTCTTGTAAAAGCCTCCCAGTGGATAGTGAAAGTTAGGCGAATCTTTATGCATGTTATGCCACAAATGGATTTACTATGCTATAAGCGTACCTTGAGTATTCACGATATCTGGTGTATTTAAAATAACGGAGCTATATAAAATCCTCTTTTTCTTCTGAGCTTTGCTATAATTACATTACAGCTCTTTAATGATTTGTAATTCATGTAAATCATTCAACAAAATTTTTAAAAATCATTACATTTCCAAGGTGACAGTTTTAAATTTGAAATTTGTAGAGGAGTGTTTCAGGTTAGTTGTGCAGTGTAAAATTATGGTGCTCTGCAAACTATCTAGTTGACTAATTAGTAATCATTTCAGCACAGTGGTAACTTGTATATCCATATTTTACTAATTTATTGAACTTTCTTTTATTTTTTTTCTTTATTGATTCCTTGAACTGTATTCTATACTGTTCATCTAATTCATTGGTGGATACCAAATACCTATTAGGCATTTCAATTACTACTCATGTTAATCTTTTCCACTGAGAGATACATCATGGTGCCAGCTGATTGTGTGCTAATATATGTGTCACTATGGCAATTGTGTATAATCAGGATGCCATCTGAATTTTTAATTATCATATCCATACAATTAGAAGGAAAGAATGCATTATCCTCCAAATTCTGTTCTATGCATTATTAGTTAGTAATTACAGTGTACACTCAATGGACAAAACATTAGGATACCTATCTAATAGCATGTTGGTCCTCCTCTAGAGCGAATAACAGCCTGTGCATGGCAAGGCATCAACTCCACCAGATGCTGGACGGTTTCTGATGGTAATACCAGCCATGCCTGTTGCATCATTGTCTACAACTCTGCCTGAGACATCAATCCAAGATCCATGGATCTGATATTGTGCTTCACAGCATTCCAGGGAGCTTCCACAAGTTTTACCCACTCTCTTAAGTCAGTCCTGATGAGAGGTTGCTGTCAGTGCTGTTTTTTTTTGTTGAGAAAATTTCTAGGGAGGTTGCAAGTAATACAAGGGAGTCCAGAAAATTTTTAGTCCCTTCGTTACATTCCCTAATTTTAATCTAATATAGCACTACTTATTGAAAAACTAATAAACCTAGAGATGCAGTTTTAAGGTTCTATAGTTCGGAATTAATGCTTACTGCTCTGTATGTGCCCTTGAAGACTTCCTAGGTGCCATTAAGAGCACCAAATGAGAAGGCACGTTTGGGATGTTTTTGTTCTTGTTTAATAATGGAATCAAAAACTGTTTAACCAATCAAGATGAAATTTGATATTTCTAAGTTTAGTTAAAATACAATTTTATGGTCGATTTGTTTGAGATTTGCCAACAGTATTCTTTTGCAATGCGATACCACTGTTTGTTTCCACCAGATGATTTAAAAACAAAGATTCAGATGAAATGTTTTTGAGAACTACAAAGGGAAATCATCCAAGGAAGAACAGAGACAACATCCAAAGCCTGAATGCTGACTACAGGAAGGAGACAGGGAAGACAAAGCCACAGAGGTGTCACTGATCTGTTGTCTATGTTTCCAGACTAATGCACATGTTTGCACGTGTAGGAGGGAGCATAGCCATGTGAGAGCAGTTAGTGACGTGTTTTTACTTCGTAAATGCTTCTTTATAGCAGTTTTTAGTATTTCGACAAGTGTTAGGTACTACTGCATTTGGCATCCATTGAAATACTGCTTCAGACAAGGAGAGGCCAGCAACTAAAGTCCACCTGCTCATGTGCGATTTTTGGTAGTCACAACCTAATGATAAAATTTCCCTCCCACATGAACAGGCACTGTTGTAGTTGCAGCTTAGTTTATGTTAGCTTGACATTGCACTGAGTTAGATTTTCAAGACTCCACTGAATGCAAAAGCATTTAAAAAATGAGTAATTGAAATGAGTACAGAGAAATGGATGGGGTATACTGTACACAATTGGAACAGTTCATCATAGAAATTAGAGTGACAAGTTGATCTCCATACTGTATTGTTGTATCTCAAACAAGTTTTTATAAAAACTAAAATTTCCAGTACCCATATTGATGGCAGAGTAAATATGATATTGAATCAGCTGATTTACGGGTTTTTCCTCTCAGTCAGTTTGACATGTAGTGCTTTAAGTGTGGCATCGAATATTTTTTTTCGCATTCAATGTTTTTTTTTTTTTCAAATACTGCACAGGGCTTGAAAAATACTGTGCCCGAGATGCTCAGGGCATGTAAATTATTGGCCCGGGCAAGTAAATAAAAATCTAGTTGCCCGATATGGGCGACTAAAATTAAAAATTAAAAAAGTCTGGAACAGAAATTCCTACTCCAAGAAAAAAGACAGTCATCAGATGTCTTGTTTCATTTCACTGCTAATCACTGGGGTTTGTATTATTGTTACGGAGTGCCAAAGACAGAAGAATGTCACTTCTTTATATCATGTTCTAGGTTCAGAAATAGAAACCATATGTAGTTTTGCTCTAAATGTTGTTTACAGTCAGTGGTGGAATACATCTTCCGGTGTTTAGTGACAAAGGGCTAAAACTGTAACGAAAGGAACATGGCAGAATCACTAAATTTCTCATATTAAAATTTCATCATTGTATTAAAACTAGAGATACATACATGCTTTTGTGCATTGAACATTTTGAATACAGACTCTTAAAACGAAAATGCAAAAAGTAAAAAAATCTCATCATATTTTTAAACTTAAAAAAAAATTAGGATTCTGACTCTTTGTTATCTTAAAAGATAAATTTTCCTGGGCATCCAGCTTTTACTACCTGGGCAGGTAAATAATTTTTGCACATGCCCAGCTGGTCATGTAACTTTTCAGATATTTTTCAAGTCGTGCTGCATATGCTAATTATTACAGAGTTAGTTGAGCATTTCACATATCTGCTTGAGGGCTGCCAGGGAGGCTTTCTTCAGGCTATGGGCTGCCTCGGCGGCGCAGTGGTCTAAGCGATGGCTTCTGATCTCTTGTCCGAGATGGGGCCGGGTTTGAATCCCAGTGAGGCATGAATGTTGTGTTTGTCTTATGGCACTGGCTTTCTCCCTTCCCTGGAGTCAGTGGCCCTAAATTAGGGAAAGGCAACTGCTTATGGCCCATTGAGTTACTTATGGTGGTCATTAAACCTTCAATCAATCAATCAGGCTATGGCCCTGGTTGCTGTGCAACCTGAAAATTTGAGAAACAACAGTAAATGAGTGTCACTCTAATAATCCCGTCTAAGTTACATTTTAAAGATTTTTCATAACTAGGATTTACCATGACTTCATTAATCCATAGGTAAGTGTAAAATAAAATCTTTCCTAATTGAATATTGTAAAAGAACACAAAATTTTATTATTGTATCTCTAGAAATCTCCATGATTTCATTCATTTTTGTTTGTTATATCTCCCTTTCTATTTTTAAAACTTCAAAAGATTTGTTTATTAACATATTTTATTAACATTGTTTAGGTTGGGCTTTTGGATATTGACTTATGTGGCCCTAGCATTCCTAATATGCTTAATATTGAAGGCAAAGATGTGCATATGTGCTCTGAAGGGTAAGAATCTTTATAAACATCAATTAGTGGACTAAAATATATTTTTCATTAAAAAAACCTTATAGCAGCTGTGTGTTACATATACCTTAAAATTATTTTAATGGAATTGTAGCATGTTGCATTCTGGTGGACAGCAGAAAATTATTTTGCACCCCTTTGCTACATATACATTTTATTGAACATTAATTTTACATTTCTAGTACTATTAAAAAGTGCAATTCACACATATGAATAAGTGTAGGTTGTATGTTAGCATGCAAAAGCTACATAAATAATAGAAACGCAGAAGCACTTTTGACCTGACTGAGGTCTTGATCACCTGTAAACAAATGAAGTGAAATTAGTTGCGAGAATTTGATTTCCAAGTTCTTCATTTCGATAGTTGCCAAACGATAGGAGTGATTTCCACGTGATGGGAATAAAAGAACTGTCTGTATTGCCGTTTGAAGAGGTAGATATTTCAGTGCTCTCACAAAAACATAAAGTCCTTTTATTGACAAAAGGAGCCATTTTCTGTGTATTTTTCCAGAGTCAGTAAAGTCAAGGAAGAATTAGATCTATCTTGGGTAACATCCTTTTTGTGCTCAGCCAAATGTTTAGTAATGCTGCAAAATGTGCTGCTGATGTAGACAGTTGTATCAGCTGAAATGGAAATAGAAATTTTGTATGCACCAGGAATATTGAAGTATTGAACTTTATCTCTGTCCCCGTAGGATAAGTTTCATGATAATAGGATTGGATTTGATACCAATCAAATAGCTGTTAGATATGAAAACTTGATGCAACAAGAAGATAGACTGGTCAAGAAATGGAATACATTCAGCAGATTGAAATTCTTTGTTAACTTCTGAAGAACAGAGATTAGTGGAATTCTTGACTTCAAACTTTTTAATGAGTTTGTCCATCGAACCACCAGTCTCATTGGTGGTGAGCAACAGTGGTTTTAATATTCTTGTATTCAAGGACAAGAGATGGTGGGCTGTTGCAGATGATGTTGGCATGAGCGATAAAAGAACTGAGTGTGGAAAATTTGTAGGCACCAAAAGTGTGTGAATTGAAGTGTTTTATGTTCACTGCTGGAAATGGGCCAGAACGCAGTGGAACTCCATTCTGGAAGTGCTGCGACACCAAAAGAAATGGAGTGTTTAATTTGAATAAAACATTTCACCTTGCATTATACATTTCAATTAATGACATTATGCTGCAACACCAAAAGAAATGGAGTGTTGAATTTGAATAAAACATTTCACCATGCATTATACATTTCAATTAACGACATTATCTTGTACGAACTGTTTGTCTCTGAATAAAGAAAACAGCTCTGACCAGCTAAATGCGAGTATTTCATTTTAAAGTTTAATAATGGAATTTCTTTATATGTAACTATATTTTGGTTACTGTAGGAATACAACCAAATAAACTACATGGCTAATCTATGTGAAGTGTCAGTAGGTGTACTATTGTCTGCAATACTGTTTCACATGTTACTTAGTATAGTGCAAACAATTTGAGTCATGGTTATCAAATATAAAAGTATGAAATATATCAATATTAGAATCAAAAAGTTTGTTGGTATTATTGATATACTGTATAAATGAACTTACTGAAACATTGTACTTTGGAGAGGTATCAGTCATGGGCAGAATTACCTCACACAGTTGTGTGATTTAGGGCTAAGTTGTCCTTTTAGTATGCAGTTCAATGAGCCCTTGCTGATAAGACACTACTTCGACAATTATTCTAAAGCTGCAGTTGACAGAAGGAAACATGAACTGAACTAGGCAGTAATTATGTAATAAGTACTAAAATTAAACTAAAATCATTATAAGTTAAATAATGTATAGCCAATTTCAAAATCGAGGCTCGTGAATACAACATTCGACATGAAACGACCTACTGAAAGTAATGAGGAAACTGTGAATGCAACCAATTGAAATGGAATTAAAACCCTTAAAACAATTAAAAGCCTTAAAACCAAAGAAGCATAGCTCACATATCGACCAAACTAGTTTCAACAGCTACCATTATTGTAATCCTCAGTGGTTCATTCGCCAATGTTTGGCTCGTTGTGATTAACGCAACGTCGACTTCCACTTGCACCCAAGAGACATGTTGTTACACATGGCGAGATCTCATCTGCAAGAACAAATGCAGAATTTGACGTGAGAATGCATTATGGCGCCATCTGCTGGGCAAGCAAATACATATTACTAGCTTTGGTATTTTGTTGCCATTTAGGTTCATTTTTTCTTCCTATTTTTTATAAACTTTTCATTAATTTCTTTCTTTTTAGGTCTTGCTCGATTAGGTATTTCCAAGGATATGGAAGTTCATATGGAGACGAGCTGTTGCAATTTGCTTGCCGTGTTTTTTCTATGACCATAGCTTCTGACATTAAAATTTGGTTATGTTCTTTATGTGTTGTTATGATCCTTGCTTTTTCCCCTGCAAGGACATGTTTTCATTACAATATTGTATAAGGGATGTCTTATTATTTTTAAATCCAGTTTGTATAATGTTCATTCAGTATTGCTCTGAATCTTCTTTTAGTGCTACCCACATAAAATTTATCTGATTTGCCATTTATAGGGTTTAGCATTGGTACTGTATAGACACCAGTTTTTTGTAAAATGGACTTGTCATTCCCATTAGATTTTAATAAACTTGAGTTGTCTGTAGCTTTTATACCCATATCAAGACTACAGTTTTTGCTATAGTCTTGATATGGGTATAAAATACTAAAATCTTGATATTGGTATAAAAAAAACTATATTCTTGATATGGGTATAAAAATTACAGACAACTCAAGTTTATTAACATGTAATGGGAGTGACAAGTTCATTTTACAAAAAGCTGGTGTCTGTACAATAACAACGCTAAACTCTGTAAATGGTAAATCAGATAAATTTTATGTGGATAGCACCAAAAGAAGATTCACAGCAAGACTGAATGAACATTGTACAAACTGGATTAAAAAAAGAAGAAAAGACATCGGCTATACAATATTGTAATGAAAACATGTTGTTCCCACATGGGAAAAAGCAAGGATCATAACAACGCAAAAAAAAAAAACGTAACCAAATTTTAATGTCAGAAGCTATGGTCATAGAAAAAACACGGCAAGCAAATTGCAACAGCTCATCTAATACATATGGACTTCTATATCCTTGGAAATACCTAATCGAGCAAGACCTAAAAAAGAAAGAAATTAATGAAAAGTTTATAAAAAATAGGAAGAAAAAATGAACCTAAATGACAACAAAATACCAAAGCTAGTAATATGTATTTACTTGCCGAACAGATGGTGCCATGATGCATTCTCACGTCAAATTACATATTTGTTCTTGCAGACAAGATCTCGCCACGTGTAACAACATGTCTCTTGGGTGCAAGTGGAAGTTGATGTTGCATTAATCACAACAGGCCAAACATTGGTGAATGCACCACTGAGGATTACAGTAATGGAAGCTGTTGAAACTAGTTTGGTTGATATGTGAGATGTGAGCTATGCTTCTTCTGTTTTAAGGTTTTTAATTGTTTTACGGATTTTAATTCCATTTAAATTGGTCACAGTAATAGTTTCCCTCATTACTTTCCCTAGGTCGTTTCATGTTGAATGTTGTATTCACGAGCCTCGATTTTGAAATTGGCTATATATTATTTAACTTATAATGGTTTTCAGTTCAATTTTAGTACTTATTGCACAATTACTGCCTAGTTCAGTTCATATTTCCTTCTGTCAACTGCAGCTTTAGAAAATAATTGTTAAAGTAGTGTCTTATCAGTAAAGGCTCATTGAACTGCTTGCTAAAAAGATGACTTTGCCCTAAATCATACATCTGTTTTAGTGTAATTCTGCTCATGACTGATATCTCACCAAGGTATAACGTTTCGGTAAGTTTGTTTATATATTAATAATACCAACAAACTTTTTGATTCTAATATTGATATATTTTATAAGCATGGCCCACATTGATTGCACTATACTAAGTAATGTGTGAAACAGTATTGCAGACAATAGTACACCTATTGACACTTCAAACTTTCCTTATATAGTTTTATATCTACTGGAAATGGGTTTATGCAAATTAAATTTTTATGGCATTCACTTCTATGTTGGGTTCTGGCAGCAAATAATTCCGATTTCCACTACTGATTATATTAGTAGCAGCAGTAGGTTTATGAAAAACAGAACATTTAATTCAGTTCCCATTTCTTAAAAGGCAAATATCCAGAAAAGTAATGGTATTGTTCACTTGTTCACCTTTTCATGGACAGTGAACTGAATGGAAGTGAAAAGTTGAGTGACCCTTGAGGTGAGCTCGAGAAAATCCTGACAAGAATTAGGCCAGAAAACAAATATGTCATTGCCATATCAAAGGCAGGCTGTGAGTTTAAGATTACCATACCAATGACAGAATTTTCGATATGTTGTAAGAAGATTTCTGTGGCAGCAGGAGCGATATGGAGATCCCATTGGGATTCCTTATTATTGGAGATAAATTTAATATAGAATTTATTGTTGTAGCTGAAGTGACAATTATCCCTTAAAGTGCACAAGCAGTCATACATATCTGTGGTAAGAGTGCCAGGGATATCCTTAAGTTTGTGAACTAGAAGCATATGAGAATCAAACAGTGACATAGAAGGAAACAGAGGAACGACATCCAGAGTGAACATGTGTTCACTTGGTGCTAACAAATCAGGAAATTGGTTGACAAATCCTTTAATAGATAATATGAAATATTGTGCCAAAATGCTAGAAAATCTGTTTGTATAAATATTTATGTATGCAGTTTTAGTTTTTTCATTTTCTGCCCACACTATAGTGTCAGTGTCATTTAATATATATATATTTTTTTATATACAGATGGCTACCAGTGTTTACCGACCAAAGTCAGTCTCTGTCAGTTATGTCTATTGGGTTTTTATTGGATGACAGAAAAGATGCTGTAGTTTGGAGAGGGCCCAAAAAGAATGGTAGCTTTTGATTTTTGATAATTTTCATGTTAGATTATGTCAATTTGTGTTTTAGTATTCTTCAAATTGGTGATTCATGAGAGCCATTTTTGTTTTGTTATTTCTATCGCAAAAGAAAAGTGTTAAAACTCCTGTGGGACAACAGATATAAAACTTCAATGTGTGCACCAATCTAGAGAGAAATGAAGTAACTCAGAAGTTTTTTTATTTCAAAATTTTTATTGTACATGCTCTCAGAAAATCCTTGTTTGATACAAGTGATGTATTTTATAGAAGTTTATGTAAATCTACTGTAGTTTCACAATGGAAATTGCAGAGCATAAATGTTCTTCAGATTCAGTTTGGACTCGAAATGCAATACATGTTATCTCAAACAAAAATAAAGCTCATGTTGAAAACCGGCTTCCTAGTTTTTTAAATTAAATACTTAATTAAACTTCTAATATGGGTTGTTTCCTAGAAGAAAAAACCCATATTAGAAGTTAATCAAACAAAAAGTTTTTAGACCTGAAATGTAAATGAGTGGTAGGCAATGCGCGTAACTAACAAACAAATTAAGAAGAAGGTAGTGTAGAACACGTTAAGTTATGTATAAAAGTTTAATGCAAATATATTTCAGCCATTACTATGGCCGTCATCAGTGCGACTACGATTGGTTTACGTTGCCAGATTGGAAAGGTAAGTTTTGTAATGGTAACTTCGGGTGACGTGATGCAATGAGGGATTTGCAGATGTAAGGAACGAAAATGGGGAGCTCAGAGTTGCAATTTTTGGAAAATAAAATTTCCAAACTTTCTCTAAACCTCAGAGCATACCGATTTTGGAAGGGAGCCCACTTTTTAGTATCGGACCAAAGTGGAATAGCGGAAGTGTCAGCCATGGTAAGGAGAGATAAGGCAGATGAAAGTTTTCCAAATTTCACATCAGATTTGTGTTCCTGAAGCCTTGAGAGAATTTTTCGGAATGAACTTCCTATGTACGCGGTTAATCCAACGTTAGTCTTGATCGGAATTTTATACACTCCAGGCAAAGAAAGCAGAGGTCTTGGTGTCTCTGTTATTACGGAGTATAACAGAAATTGAAGGGGAAGAAGGAATGGCAAGTCTATATCCTTCTCTTTTGAAGATACTGATGAGTTTGTAGGCAGAAGGTTCGTGGAAAGGGATTGAGACTGCAAACGTTAGTTCCTTTTTTGGTGAAACAGGTTGAAGAGCAACAACTGTTTTTTTCTTAGCATTTTGAATTAATTTAGAAACCAGGAGAGGGGGAAAGCCAAATTGAGTAGCGATCAAGCGAATGTTTGCTAATTCATTTGTTAGATTAACTTCAGTGTTACAAACCAAATGAGCTCGATGAATGAGAGACTTGAGGGCTGACAGTTTATATTGGTGGAAGGTATGAGAATTGAGAGGAATAATGCTATTGGTAGAAACTGGTTTTCAGTAGACAGAAGTGGAAAGAAGATTATTACATTTTGAGATGCTGACATCCAAGAAATTTATCTTGCCATCAATTTCTTCATTAATAGTGAATCTAATGGATGGGAATTTTTCAGTGATTAAATTTGTGAGTTGCAATAGATCTTTTTTAGGATGAAGCCAGATGACAAAAATATCATCAACATAATGGAGCTATAAGGTAGGTTGTTGGTCATGTTGCATCATTATTGATTGCTCAATATTTTGCAGGTATACTTCAGCCAAAAGTGGGGAAAGAGGTGACCCCATCGGTACACCTTGGTTTTGTTGATAGCATTGATTATTAAAAACGAAGAAACTGTGTTGACGAAGAGAATACAGGCAATCATACAAATCCTTGGTTAAAGTGCCATCCATGGGGAATTGTTCTTTGAATTTATGAATGAGTAGCATGTGTGCTTTAAATTGAGGCACAGAAGGAAAAAGTGATTCAACGTCCAGGGTAAACATACTTGCATGACCATCAATGGAATTTGGAAATCTAGAGATGAATTCAGCAGTGGATGAGATATTGAAGAGGTGGTTATTAGTGATAATCTTGCATTTTTTGGCAAGACATTTTTCCAGGTTACAAGCAGGAGAGTGAGTATTTTCCACAAGAGGTCTAATTGGAGCATTAGCTTTGTGTAATTTAATTTGGGCAAATAATCTAAGAGAATTGTAGAAAGAAGGAGCGGAAAATTCTCCCAAGAAAACCTTTAACGACTGTAACTTATTGAGGCGATCCACAGATGATTTCAAGGTTTCCACAGGATTTTTAGAAAGAAGTTTGCAATTGGTGGAAAGGAGGAAATCATTGACTTTTTGATTAAGGGGTATCCTTTTCGATAATGACTGGAAGGCCGACTTTATCAGCCATACATACAGCTAAATTATTAGCTTTTAGGAACTGTTTAAATTTCAAGAGCTTTGAGGCAAACTTAGTATTATTGACAGAACTTGAGAGTGCTTGCTTAATAAAGATGGCAGCAGCCTAAGTAAATATTTTATGTTGAGCATTGGAAGTGGTGTTATGAATAGCAGATTCAAGCAAGGGGATGGTTTCCATGAGATTCTCAGTTGAAGGAGGAGCAAATTTTGGGCTTTCCCCCTCTCCTGGTTTCTAAATTAATTCAAACTGCTAAGAAAACCAGCTGTTACTCTTCAACCTGTTTCACCAAAAAAGGAACTAACGTTAGCTGGCTCAATCCCTTTCCACAAAAGTTCTGCCTACAAACTCATCAGTATCTTCAAAAGAGAAGGATATAGCCTTGCCATTCATTCTTCCCCTTCAATTTCTGTTATACTCCATAATGACAGGAACCCACAACCTCCGCTTTCTTCGCCTGGAGTGTATAAAATTCCGATCAAGACTAACGTTGGATTAACCGCGTACATAGGGAGTTCATTCCGGAAAATTCTCTCAAGACTTCAGGAACACAAATCTGATGTGAAATTTGGAAAACTTTCATCTGCCTTATCTCTTCTTACCATGGCTGACACTTCCGCTATTCCACTTTGGTCCGATACTAAAAAGTTGGCTCCCTTCCAAAATCGGTATGCTCTGAGGTTTAGAGAAAGTTTGGAAATTTTATTTTCCAAAAATTGCAACTCTGAGCTCCCCATTTTCGTTCTTTACATCTGGAAATCCCTCATTGCATCACATCACCCGAAGTTACCATTACAAAACTTACCTTTCCAATCTGGCAACGTAAACCAATCGTAGTCACACTGATGAAGACCATAGTAATGGCTGAAATATATTTGCATTAAACTTTTATACGTAACTTAACGTGTTCTACACTACCTTCTTCTTAACCTGAGATGTAAATGGAAGCATGTAATATTGTAAAAAGATCTGCATAAAATTATAGTTAGTAAAAATTATACACAAAAATAAGTACCTATTTAAAATATTATCTACTTGTCATAAATGTTTTTATTGTTTATTGCATCAACATGTAAACTTCGGTAAAATCTGGTTTATAGGAACATGCTTTTACTTAAGAGTTGAGAATGTTAGATGTGACATGTCTGTTCTTCTCTGCTGCTGCATTCTGTTTTGTTACTAGATCACTGACTGCTACTAGGAGGTGTCTTCTGGAATTGAGGCAGTGGCAGTCTGGAATAAAGCTTTATGCATAACATGGTGTAAAGAAAATGGATTGCTTCCTGCTACAATGAGTTTTTCTGTTGGCCATGAAATGAAGCTAGAGATTGAGCCTGGCCAAGGATTGGGGCTGATCTGATGTAAGAGACTCATGTATCAGGGAAAATGGAGTAATTTTTTCGAAATGTGGGAAGATGTTTTGAGAAAGCTTATCTTCCTGTTGATATAGCTATGATTCTTACATTCTGCTATGCCAAAAACATCTTATATGAAGAATCCATTCAAGAAAGTTTTAGTGACATCACTACATACTACATTATGTGCATCAGTTTATGTCTGCTTTCAGTACAGCAGAGAATGAATATCTGATGCAGCCTCAGTACAATGAAGGGCAGTTTGGAATTCTAGGCATATCTGTCAAAATGGATGAAGGGAATGCCGTAAAGAGGAAGAACAGCTATGGCTATCTTGTTGAAGGTTCATGGATCCTAGAAATGTTTAAAAGGATCAAAGAAGTTCAGAGATCATTCATTGATAATTACCTGGACACACAATACTTTCAGAAAAATAGAGATGTGCCCAGATAATTATGGCCTGATATGTGAAATGCTGCTTCCTATAATCCTAATGTATACAGGGTTATCATAGTAAATGTGCAATATTTGATACATAAACGTACTTCATAATTATTCAATGAACTTGCCATTGGTGTGATGACAGCCTTAGTCCTTGAGCAGAATTGGTTGCAGGCCTTGGAAATCTGGGTCTTGTTCATGTGGATCATGACATGAGTGATGGCATGCCTGATGGAGTAAAGAGTGTAGTGAAGATGCTTGTTGGTTTCTCTTTCAACTGCGCCCCACATATAGTACTCCAAGGGATTCAAGTCAGGGGAGCTGGGGGGGGGGGCATCTGGTGACCAGTGGTAGGGCACATTCTCTTCAAGTTATTTCTATCATTTTGACCTTGTTGGCTTAGGCAGAGTCCTGTTGGAAGATGTAAGGCTTCCCGTCAGCAATGACATCCATCTAGAGCTTCACTACATCTCTTACTGTACTCATCCATGTTGACCACCCTTCTCAAAGAAGTGAGGAGGCATGACATCTCCCTCACTGGAGATATGACCCTGAGGACCATGGCGGTAGCAGAAAATTTTGTGTGCATGACCCTAGGCACATCATTAGGTTCTTGTCTGAGAAGAATTTCAGCATGTTGTTCTTCTTGGTGTGCTTGACTTTGTTGAGCAGTTTCTTTACCTTTGTCAGACACCTCTCCTGTGTGGCCTTTTCCATGAATTGGCCCCTCTTAAGACTGTACCCAATTCCTTAGATAAGGCGTTCATTGATTTCCTGGGGTCGTTGTCCACCATCCATCGCACCTTGGTGACAAACTCGGATGTCCTGATGGTGTTGGAGCAATGGTCATGCTTCTTATACTTGGTAGGGATGTCATCAGGGTCCTTTGCATTGTCGACCATGATCTTGTAGACAAAAGAAAAAGAGAATTTGTGGGACTCAGCAATCTTCTTTAGGGTTCTCCTGGCACTGAGCACTGACAAAACGGATACTCTTTTAGTTTCTTCTGAGACAGTTATGTTCATGACAGTGTTATCACTGATTTACCAGGAAAGATAATAAACTGACTTTTCTAGGTTAAATAATCTTTAAGATGTAAGTATTTAAAAGCATTCCACATTTACCATGATAACCCTGTACACTGAGTTCACATTATTATGCAGCTGTTCCTTGCATTAAGAATGCCTACCTAATAACATGTTACTCAACCTTTCTGTGCAATCACGGTTAGCAGGTGCCTAGGAACAGATTCTACATGGTGTCAAACATCCTGCACGTGTAACTTGACTCATGTCCATTGCATCAGCACTTCATCAGTTCATGCTCATTCCATGGCAAAGGATCAGCAGTTCTCACATCCCATTCTACCATATCCTATAAATGTTCAGTTGGGTTACAGTCAGGGGAGTTTGGGGGCCAAGGCAATGTGGCAAATTCGTTGCCATGTTCCTCTAATTACTCAGTAATACAAGCCAGATGACATGGTGCATTGATTGCCCTGTTGAAGGATGGATGACACTATGGTCCAGGTAAACTTCCAGCAGATATGGATGGAGATGGTCAGCTAACAGGTCCCTGTACTTCCCACCATTCAGTGTTTGTGAGATTATAACCAACGGACCTAAGGCTTGCCAGGGAAAAAGCTCTCCAGACCAGAACACTACCTTCATCAGCCTGTTAAACCCCTACTTTGCAACCAAAGAATATGGCTTCATGCTGTTTGTGTCATATGTGAATCCAGCCATGAGCATGGTTCCGTAGGTAATGGGACTCATCACTCGGTATGATCTCCCATCTGTCAAGAGTCCATTGCCGATGTTCCTTGGCTCATGCAAGGCTTTGTTTGTGATGACAGGGCATCATCATGGGTACCCTCATTGGTCTCCAGCTGTGGAGCCCTAGGCGAAACAAGATACGTAGTGTACATGAAAATAGGTTGCATGTCGTTGCTGAGATACCAGTCATGACACCGAACATTCACCTCAAGGATCAACCATGTGTGGCTGACCAATGTGAATCCTTCTGCTGGATGTCTATGCATAATCCAATCCTGATGCACCCTTGTACAGTAGCATGAGAGAAGCCAACAAGTGTGGCTGTTTCCAAAATACTTGTGCCTGCCGTCCAGGCCCCAACTATCTAGCCACTGTCAAATTGGCTTAAGTTTCTGTGTTTCACTGTTACTGACAAACATTTGGAAATAAATTATAAACTGATTACGTACAGAGGATAGGGGTACACGATTTATAGTAGCCAGATGTGGTGATGATATCACATGGTATTTCCTTATCACTCTGAATATGTAAAATGGGTTTTTATCTTAATTTGAAGCTAACTCAGTGTATATATACACTGAAGTGCCAGAAAAACTGGTACATCAGTCTAATACTTGGTAGGTCCCCCATGGGAGTGCAGGACTGCAGAAATACGACGGGGCATGGACTCCACTAGCTTCTGGAAATATGCTGTAGGCAATGCATACCATACTTCCTGCAGAACCTTCCACAATTTGGGTGTATTCCTAGGTCTCGGATTCCTGTGTTCGATAGCGCGTTGCATGGCATCCCAAATGTGTTCTATCACGTTCAGATCTGGGGACTGCAGTGGAAATGGCAACACCCCAAACTCAGATGAATGCTTCTCTAGCCAAAATGTGGTGTCCCAACACTTGTGTGGAAGTGCATTGTCCTTTTGGAACAGGCCCGACCCATCAGCATGAATGCAGGACATGAACGGGTGTACCTCGTCAGAAAGGATATGCACATAGCGTTGTTGCACATACAGTTCCTTAGGTCCGTTGGTTATAGGTTCCAGTGAAGTCCAGCTAAATACACCCCATACCATTACAGACCCCCCACCAGCCGGTACAGTTCCTTGTTGACAGGCGGGATCCATGGCTTCATGGGGTTTGCGCCACACACGAATCCTTCCATCTGCCCGATTAAGTTGGAAACGCAACTCATCAGACCAGGCTACTTGTTTCCAGTCATCGAGCATCCAGTGGCAGTGTTGCCATGCCCAAGCGAGGCGCATAGCTCTGTGTCATGCATCTATCAAGGGGACTCGAGTTGGGCGTCGGCTCCCAAAGCCCATATAGTGCAGGGTACGTTGCACAGTCTGGACGCTGATGCTTGTTACGGCTCCAACATTGAATTCGATGATACTTGCAAGAGTGTTGCACACCTATCCCGTGAAACGATTCTTGACATCCGATGATGGTCACGTTCACCCAATGTCTTTTTACGGTCACACTGGTATCGTAGGTTGGAGGTTTTGCCTGAATTCTTGTAGTCACGGTACACCCTTGCAATAGTCGTCCATGAAAATCTGAACTTCATTTCTATCTTCGAAATACTATGGCCCATCTCACGAGTGCCAACTATGACACCGCGTTGACAATCACTTAAATTGTTATTACTTGTCACTCTCATGCTGAAAACAGCTCTGACAGCTGGCAAGTATGTCTATCACTTTATATACGCACTGGCGGACACAACCGAGTACACACATAGGTGACGTTGATATGTATTTTGCATAAGCTCGTCTGTACCAGTTTTTCAGGCACATCAGTGTATATACATATGTACATATACATGGTTCTTAGGAAAGTCTGTTTACCCCCTCTAACTTTTAAACCACATATCGTACCACCACGGAAGTAATATGTACCTATAGAAAAGTCACCATGCACAATCGATTAGACGTGCTTCTAGCGCCCCTAATGGCAAAATATGGAACTTAGCAAAACTAACTCGGAAACCAAAAGAGATACACAAAAAAGTCCAATTACAAAATGAAAGAGTGGTGTTTAATTAGTACAAAATGAAACTTGGTTTAACAGAAACACTTACAGAAAAAACAAGACATGTTAAAGTAGTAAATTTTAAATTACACACAAACCAACACAGATGCAACACACAGTTCGTGTAGTACAGGTGCAACTAACCTGGTGAGTGGTCAATCGCACACATTGTTCGAAGTGTGCACCATCAGCGACGATGCACATCTGGACTCGGGACAGAAATGCATCTCGAACAGCATGCATCATCACAGGGGTTACAGAATTACAGACCCTGATGATGCATTCCTTTAAATCTGTCAAGCTGGAAGGTTCCGTAGAGTACACTTGATCCTTCAGGTATCTCCAAAAGAAGAAGTCCATCAGTGTTAGGTCGAGTGACTATGGCGGTCATTCCACACAACCACCAAACCCGTTGCCGAATGTGCGAGATAAGAACGAGCGAACTGGAAAGGTTTTGTAGGAAGGACAGCCATCATGTGGAAACCTTATTCGTGGTAACATAGTCAAAGGAACATCATCCAACCAATTGCTTACTGGACCACATAACAGCTGCAAGTAATGCTGACCTGTTAAATTACCCTCAATGAACATAGGTCCAATTATGGATGTTTGCCACATTTCACACCACACATTAAGTGAACAGCACACTTGATGGCATGCTTGTCTCATCATGTGCGGATTTCTCACATCCCAGTAGTGGGAGTTCTGGTAATTGATGATCCCGTTCCTTGTAAATGTTGACTCATTAGTTCATAGGATGTTGTCCACAAACCACGGCTTTTCCTGTAAGGTGTTCAAGACGAAGTTACAAAAGTCATACTGCCTTTGAAGGTCTGCAGGCATCAGGTTTTGCATGACAGCATCAGGGTAGGGATGCGCATCATGTTCGTTCAAGATTTGCCACACCCGTGATGCCGATAATCTACACGCACGGCTCACTGCCGTCGTACTACTTCAGTGATTTGCAAGAACATAGCCCAAAATATCTGCAGGATGTACTCGCACACCGGCACCAATGGGACGACTGAAACGATGATGCTCAGAAACGCTTCCTGTTTCTCGCTGGCACCGGACAACTTTGGCAATTGTCTGTGCTGCTGGATGCTGACGAGTGGGAAACCGTACTTTATACAACCTTGCAGCCTTTTTTGCATTCTGCTGACATTTGCTGTACAGCAAGACCATATCACAGTACTCGTCATTCGTGAAGATAACCATCTACCTGCCGACCTCATACTCTGATTCACTCTCAATTTCCACCCATCATTTATAGCCCTTTGGCTGCCTGACGTCATTTTACATCAAACTTGAAATTAGCATAACAATGTGTTATATCATGTAACCACTTTTCTGTTGCTGTCGCAAATCTGATGCTTTGTTCGCATTTCTTGTCTTTTTTGCAAGTGTTTCTGTTGAACCAAGTGTCGTTTTGTACTAATTAAACACCGCTCTTTCATTTTGTAATTGAACTTTTTTGCGTATCTCTCTTGGTTTCCGAGTTAGTTTTGCTAAGTTCCATATTTCGCCACTAGGAGCGCTAGAAGCACGTCTAATCGATTGCGCATGGTCTCTTTCCTATAGGTATGCATTACTTCTGTGGAGGTATGATACGAATAAAAGTTAGAGGAGGGTAAACGGACTTTCCTAAGAACCCTGTATATAGTACATTTTCCATTCATTCACAAAAGCACCAATTCTTTCAAAGTTTGGAAAGCTGTTTCTTTTCTTTCACTAAGTTTTTCAAAAGTAACAAACTAGAAGCTTCTTTCCCCAAAAGTGGGTGAATGCATTGTAAATGCTAGGAATAACAAATGTTTTGATAGCAGTATTTCTTTTAACAAGCTTAGGAACAATAGCTTTATAGAATGTCTTCAACTGTGTACAATTACTGGTATTGAGAAACAGATTGTATTTTAACACCTTATTTTGACTTAAACTAGGTGATTTTCTTTCTTCTTCAAGCAAAGAATTATCAAATCACTTCCTCCTTTGTTGCCAACAAGTTCTGGCTCTTAGGAACTTGAACATAAGCATTCTAATTAATTCTAAAAATTCCAAGTGTTAATACAACAAATGAACCAAACAAAGGTTCTTTGTTTTGGAAAAAAACTGTCATATTTATCAAAATTTGTGATGCAGAGATAATAAACTATTTTTTCTCTTGAGATGCTTTATTCCTGAGAAAATGTTGAATTCTGTTGTAATGCTTATGGGTCTTTGCATTTCTGGTCTTGAGCTGGAAGTGTCTCATGAAAGTATTTTCAAAGTTCTTTCAGTTACTCTGGCAGATACTTGCAAACAGGAGTTATGCTAAGCCACCTGCTTGGGACATACACACATTTACATACATATGACTAAGATGTTATCTGATTTTCACAGTTAGCCCCTTAAAAGTAAGATCAAAATCATTTGCCAAATCAAAGTAACTGAGGTTGTAATATTTTACTTACTTTTCACACATCAAATGTTCCCGTTTCCTCTGATCCCCGCACACAACTCAAGTTTTACTGACATCCATCCCATGTCTCACAGACCTTTTGTAATTCACAGTCATTATCTTTTTTGTCTTGCAGGCATTCTTGAATGTGATCCTCCTATGATTTATTTGGCCCTCCTATACTTTTCTTTCCTGCCACTTGGGCTATATAAATTTACTTAGCACTTCATCACTCATTCTTTCAACAAACCACCTCAAAATATTTTTCTCCACCCTACTAAAAGTGCTGCATGTTATACATCTGGTACACATCTTCAATCTGTACATGATCTGTACATGATCAGAACAAGTCTTACCACAAAATACCTGTCACTAATGCATCTCTTCAGGCCACAAACAACTCCAGTGTCTCTCCTACAGTACCCAGGTTTCACTACCACACATCGAAGTAGGAACAATTTTAATACACAACCATTAAGGACCTGTTTGAGACCCCTGACTCCTGTAAAATCCTCCTGAAGGTGCCACGATTTTCAAAAGTGAATTCACTCGCTTACTAATTTCTCCATCTAATTGTTTTCTCTGTCAAACATGCTTCTTAAATACACAAACTTATTCACCTGGTCTATTAGATTCATCTTGCATTCATTACAAACAGTTCCTTACTCAAAAACCATAACTTCGTTTTTTCTCTTATACTCAGACTGAATTTCATACAAACTTCATTCATCCTGAGTAACATACTCTGCAACTCACTTTTTTCTCAGCCAACAGGACTATTTTCTGCACACATAGAAATTCCCAAGACATAAACCAGAATTGTCTATTTTGCTGCTATTTTGGCATTATGCATGCATGTATGTATCCATAAATAAACATATGGATCAGTCGTTGTGCCATATATTGTGTGTGTGTGTGTGTGTGTGTGTGTGTGTGTGTGTGTGTGTGTGTGTGTGTGTGTGTGTGCCCACATGTGTAATAATCAATGCATCCTTCCAGTTCTTACATATCGAGCAGAGACTTGAACTTTTACTAAAAAAAATTTGTATTGGCTGCAGACAATTGAAAGAAGCATGGGAAGATGAATGTTTGGTGTAACCAGGAAAGATAAGAACCGAAGTTCGTGGATTAGAAAAATGTTAAGATTGGGAGGCATCACAATCTGAGTAAAATCCATGAAATGGCATTGGGCTGGACATATTGCCAGAAGAACAGACTGCCAATGGACAACCAAAATTTTAGACTGGATATCTAGGAATAAAATAAAACCCAGAAGAAGACCATGTGAGAGATAGGTGGATGAAATTCTGCAGCATGCCCGAGTGACATGGAGGAACCTTGCTCAAGACAGACCCTTGTGGAAGAAACTCAGGGAGACCTTCATCCAGCAGTGGATTGATAATGGTTGACAGTGATGGTTGATGCATTGATGATGCGTGAGTGTAGTGATTCCAATTATTTGAGATGGTTGTCTTTGGATGCAGACTGCTGAAAAGTATTCAGCATCTAATATGGGATACAGACAGTGAAAACCCAACATTTTCAAAGATGGTTACAACAGTCCTTTATGTTTCTTGTCAGTGCTGACATGTAGCATAGGGTCTCTTCCAATAAGATCATCATGGGGACAGACAGAGCTTCACTTTCACATACCAGCATTAAAAGTCTGAGAACAACAGTAAGATGTAGCAAACTGTATGGAGGCAAGCCATAAAATGTGCCTATCTCAAAGGAATAGATTGACAAGGTACAAATTACAAGGAAGGAATGTGGCAAGTATTTGGATGAATGCAGTACAGGAAAAGCTGCTGCTGTAAATCCTAGTTGATTATGATGTTTTCAACAGAAGTACCACAAAACAAGCCCTTGAAATGTTACAATAAACAATTGCATTTTGGACTTACCGTTAATTTGGTGACGTTCCAAGAACACTTCCAGCACGTGGATCTTGTTTTTTTTTTTTTCCGTATTTCCGTTATGTAGATGCGGCATGGTTTTTTTTTTCATTCAGTTGCTGGTCCACTTCAGTTTTTTCCCATTGGTTTTTAATAGGCCTCGTTACTAAATGAATTTTTTCCTTTGCTGCTTCCACATATACTTCTATACGTTTTTTTACCCGAGTACTTTCGGTAACACTCCGTTACCGTCATCTAGGGGACGTGTGCTCTGACCAGCACGGACCGTGTCAGTAGAGCGTTTGGGTGGTTTTTGCGGGCTGCATCTGTTAACGGCTATCGCTTCCTCTTGGGCGTTGTGGCGCCATCAAGGACTTACATATATGGCAAGCATGGACGTTAAAGCATATCCAAGCACTCCTGTTCCAGGAGCTATTAAAATTATCATTAAGAAGTTGCATAATCTTAAAATATTAAATGACACACAAACTCAAGAATTCAAAAAAGTTTTATTCTATTTATATGAAAATAATGTATTTACATACAAGAACAAAATATACAAGCAAAATTCAGGAGGCCCAATGGGCTCACCATTATCAAATTTATATGCTGAGGTTGTGATGAACGAGATTGAAGAAAATGTCCTGCATAGTATGGAACAAAAAACCAGAAATGTACTGTCGATACGTGGATGATATTTTCATTCTATCAAAACTGAACGAAGAAGAGTTAAGGAAATTAACCAAATGTTACAGCTCCATATACCCAACAATAGAACTCACGGTAGAAATGGAAAAAAAATAATGCAATAGCCTTTTTGGACGTACAAGTTATAAAATCCACAAATAAGTTGCAACACAGAGTTTATCGAAAAAGTTCATTTGTTCCCGTACAATTTGGCACATCCTTATCCACAAAAATGCAATAGTCTGAAAACCTTAATTAAAAGAGCATATACGCACTCAGAAAATATTCAGTTCACTAATGAAGAAACTAAATTCATAAAAAAAATTGCAGATAGTTTTGGTTATCCAAACCATTTAATAAAAAAATGGAACACAGTACTAAAGAAAATAAAAAATAATTCTGTAGTAAATAAAAATGAAATCAAATATCTGAATGGTTTTCCTTACATTAAAGGTACTACTAATGAAATTAATAATATTTGTAAAAAGCATAACATTCAAATTGGAGGAAAAGTAAATACTATAAAAAATATAGTAATAAAAAATAATGAAAAAATAAAAATGTTAGAAAAAGCAGGTATTTACTCAATTCCCATTACAGAAAATCCTCCAATGGCATATATAGGAAGTACCAAAAATAAACTTAAACACAGGTTAAAACAACATGTAAAAAATTGGCAGAAAAAAGAAGAAAAAACAGCACTTATTCAATATTGTCTGGCTAACCAAAAATATCCTAAATTTGAAAATATAAAAATCATAAAAAGCTGTAAATCCGAAAAACACCTCAGAATAGCAGAGTCGGTAATGATAAAAAAAATAGAGCAAAAGTTTGCAACCATAATTACCCTAATATTTTAAGAAACAGTTGGAGGAATTTAATTAAAATTGAGCAAAAAAATGGAAAATTTCGAAAAATGAGATCGGTGAACAACAAGAGATGGCTCCACAATGCCCAAGAGGAAGCGATAGCCGTTAACAGATGCAGCCCGCGAGAACCACCCAAACGCTCTACTGACACGGTCCGTGCTGGTCAGAGCAAACGACTCCTAGATGACGGTAATGGAGTGTTACCAAAAGTACTCGGGTAAAAAAACGTATAGAAGTATATGTGGAAGCAGCAAAGGAAAAAATTCATTTAGTAACGAGGCCTATTAAAATCCAACGGGAAAAAACTGAAGTGGACCAGCAACTGAATGAAGAAAACCCCATGCCGCATCTACATAACGGAAATACGGGGGAAAAAAACCAAGATCCACGTGCTGGAAGTGTTCTTAGAATGTCACCAAATTAACGGTAAGTCCAAAACGCAATTGCATTAATGCACGTCAAAAAAATTAACCTTCAATAGCGGACTTTTACTAAAGTAATCCAATATTAGAAGTACCTGAAACTTACAATAAACAGATTGAAAATATGGACAACACAGTTCGCAAAGAAAGGAATATAGTAAATGTTTTAATGAAAGTAGGAACAAATAAGTTATCTTCTGTGATAACCAAAAGCATAACTGAGGTTGCTGTTGCTGAAGTGAAGCTGTTCTTGAAATCTTGAAACTGTTCTGTGAAAATAAAAGTGACTGCAAAAACTTCCCCAAAATTCTAAGAAACATAAGCTGGCAGTCAAATAAAACACTACAGTCAAGAATATAAAGTATTGATTGTGATCAAGTGTATTTATTTAGTACTGTAGATCTCCAATATGTGCTATGAAACACACAAAATGTTGAATGTGATAAGATTTATATTTAGTTTTGTATGCCTGCAATATATTGTATGTTTCGTATTTTCTTAATTATAGTAATCTGCAAAATACCCAGTTGACTTATTTTCATAATCTAGTTTGGAATTTGTGTAAAACGATAAAATAGATAAAATATGTAAAAATTAAGAGTTGCAAATTAAAACTACAAAAATGCTAACATATGATGTGCATAACTCAGTAATGCAACATTTGTTAAAATAACTTTCATATTTATTAATTTCAAATGTACACTTGCATGCAGTATAACTTTCTTTAAATCTAATACGTTCTAGTCTCTTCCAAATCTCCCTCTTCCTCCAGAAGGGTAAAACTCAGCAGGGATATATTTCAACCATCTATGTTTTTGATAAAAATTATTTCTATATTGTTTTTAAATATCCTGGAAGTTCCTTGTAAAAATATTGTACATGTCATTAATATTTCAGATATTAATTCTAAATCACCAGCAGAAAACAATAAATTTTCAATGGTAAATTTGCTTTCTTTAACCATTTTCTTCATTTCCACTTAGTAGTTCTAATTCTGACTATTATATAGCTCTAATTATTGTACTATTCTCTTTTACGTGCGATATTTCAAAGTAACTTGTACAGGAAACTAGCGGATAATGCTTACCTTGGCATTCCTTTCTAGCGACGGGGACATTTCACGCACGTGTTTTCCGGTCTTTGTTGAGGTTATTGTCCTAAAGTCCGTTGTATGCGATGACTGGCTTTACTTCTCACACTTTTCGCTGGGTATACTCATTGGATCTTTGCTTTAGGATTCCAAACATCAATTTTTACCGTTCTTTATACTCGAAATTTTCGCCCATACTCTGGGCATCTTCAGGAGCGTGGCGACTTTACCACCGATGTTCGTGGCTAACTTCGCGCTAATGGAGTCCGATACTCCTTGTTGCCATTCGTCGGAAAAACTTTCCTGGATATATTTCGTTAACAAGCCCGGCTGGCGCCATCTATGTTTAGTTAAGACCACTTTTTTTTTTTTTTTCTCCGTATTTTTTTTTTTTTTTTTTTTAATTTTTTTAATTTCTTCTCCTATCCTGGTTTTCTTGTCTTTTTTGCCTGTTTTTCTTTTGTTGTTGTTTTTCTTGTCTTATTAGTTCTTTCCACAGGCCCGATAATGTGCTAGGGTCGTTCTGGTTACATACCCTTGCTTTATTTTTGTAGATTAATATTGCTTCTTCCCTCCTCATTTGCCTTTCCGATTTTTTATTCTTTTTTAGCATTTTAATTTCATCGAACTTTGGGAATGTCCGGTTTTCCAAGCAGAATTGCACTAAAGCTGTTTTGGCTTCTTTTTTTTGCCAGTTAGATATGTGTTGTTTAAGTCTTTTTTTAATCTGTTTTTCGTACTTCCAATGTACGATATTGGGGGTATGTGTGCTATTGGAATTTCGTAGGTTCCTGATTCTTCTAGCATTTTTTCCTCTGTTTTTTTGTTGACAGTCATACTTTTCACGGTGTGCACTGAGCTTCCTAGTTGTAAGTCATATTTAGCACAGTGCCTATTGATTTCTTTACTCACTCCTTCCAGGTATGGGAAAGCTCCAATGTATTTCAATTTTTTATTTCTCATCTTCCTTTGGTTGTGCACTTCTTGGCCTTCTTTCCTCTGAGTCATATGCTTTTTACTCTCATGTATCCATTTATTAATTAGCTTGCTCGGGTACCCATACTCTTGTGATATTTTCGAGATAAACTCTAGCTCTTGATTTTTTAGCCTGTTGTTAGATGTGTGTGTGTACGCTCGCCGTATCAAGTTTACTATGCTGTTTTTTTTATGTATCACTGGATGGTGCGACGAGTATGGTATCAGTACAGGTATGTAAGTTGCTTTTCTGAACACAGAGTATTCAAAACTATTTTTGTTTTTCTTTAGTTGAATGTCCAGGAAGGATAGGCAATTATCCTCTTCAAACTCAATAGTTAGCTCTATGGTGTTACATATTTTGCTAAACTGCTGTGCTAGATCTTGTAGCTCGGCTTTGTTAAGTTTAGACATTATAATAATGTCGTCTACATATCGAGCATAAAGTATTGGTTTTTCAGGTAAATTTTGAATAATTTCTTTTTCGAGGTATGCCATAATCACTTCTGCGTATAATGCCGATAATGGGGATCCCATAGGGCCACCTTGTGTTTGTTTATATATATTTCCTTCAAAATGGAAGATGTTGTTTTCCTTGATGAAATATAAGGTATTCTTTAGCTCTTTCAATTGTGACAAGTTTAGTTCTTTGTTGATGCTTAGTTGCTGCATAATCAATTCGATGGCTAGCTCGACAGGAGTGTTTGGGTATAACGTCTTAACATCCATGGAGGCCATAGTTATTTGCTCTAGGTCTTGATTAATTAATTTGATTTTTTCTATAAACTCATAGCTATTCTTTAATGTATATTGATTCCTCATGAATATTGGGGATAGATAGTTGTATATCTTTTTTTCTAGGTTGATGAGTGGTGAGATTTTTTTCGATAGAATCAGTCTTAAAGGTGTGTTTTCTTTATGAGTTTTAATTTTCGAGAATATTTTTGGCATCCCTGCTCCCATTGGAGGGTTTGCATTTTTTATTTCTGTTGGTAACGTGCTGTGGTTCCTTATATTAGCCAGGAAGGTAAGTTGTTTGTCGGTGGGATCTTTGTTGATGCTATCGCACTGTAGCTCTGAGATGGCCGTCCGCATTTTATCATTATATTCCAAAGTGTCCATAATAACAATTTGCCCTGTTTTGTCCGCTTCGCAGAATTTGATCGTGGGGTCTTTGCAAAGATTTACTAGTTGTTTTCTGTCATACTTTAATTTATTAATCTTACAGTTTTTTTTGTGCTTAGCATTATACTCTTTAAGCATGATTCTGAATAGCTTAAACCTTAGATCGGTAGCATGTTCTGGATGCACTCGCTGCACAATATCTTCTAAGATAGGAATGTACTCTTCTGTTCTTGGGGTTTTAGGTGGAAATGCGTATTTTTTCCCACGTTGTAGCACTGCCTTTTCACTAAAAGTTAGCGCTCTCGATGATTGATTCACAAACACTGGGTATTCTGTGCTTTCATCACCCCTCATTTTGATTCCATCTAAAAGGGTATTAAATTTCTTGGAAGTTGAGCTTTCTGCCGCCTTTTGTTGGCTTTCGACTATTTCATTGATTTCAGTGAGAACATCGTCTATAATAAGACGAAAAGTTAGCGCTCTCGATGATTGATTCACAAACACTGGGTATTCTGTGCTTTCATCACCCCTCATTTTGATTCCATCTAAAAGGGTATTAAATTTCTTGGAAGTTGAGCTTTCTGCCGCCTTTTGTTGGCTTTCGACTATTTCATTGATTTCAGTGAGAACATCGTCTATAATAAGACGATGTTCTCACTGAAATCAATGAAATAGTCGAAAGCCAACAAAAGGCGGCAGAAAGCTCAACTTCCAAGAAATTTAATACCCTTTTAGATGGAATCAAAATGAGGGGTGATGAAAGCACAGAATACCCAGTGTTTGTGAATCAATCATCGAGAGCGCTAACTTTTAGTGAAAAGGCAGTGCTACAACGTGGGAAAAAATACGCATTTCCACCTAAAACCCCAAGAACAGAAGAGTACATTCCTATCTTAGAAGATATTGTGCAGCGAGTGCATCCAGAACATGCTACCGATCTAAGGTTTAAGCTATTCAGAATCATGCTTAAAGAGTATAATGCTAAGCACAAAAAAAACTGTAAGATTAATAAATTAAAGTATGACAGAAAACAACTAGTAAATCTTTGCAAAGACCCCACGATCAAATTCTGCGAAGCGGACAAAACAGGGCAAATTGTTATTATGGACACTTTGGAATATAATGATAAAATGCGGACGGCCATCTCAGAGCTACAGTGCGATAGCATCAACAAAGATCCCACCGACAAACAACTTACCTTCCTGGCTAATATAAGGAACCACAGCACGTTACCAACAGAAATAAAAAATGCAAACCCTCCAATGGGAGCAGGGATGCCAAAAATATTCTCGAAAATTAAAACTCATAAAGAAAACACACCTTTAAGACTGATTCTATCGAAAAAAATCTCACCACTCATCAACCTAGAAAAAAGATATACAACTATCTATCCCCAATATTCATGAGGAATCAATATACATTAAAGAATAGCTATGAGTTTATAGAAAAAATCAAATTAATTAATCAAGACCTAGAGCAAATAACTATGGCCTCCATGGATGTTAAGACGTTATACCCAAACACTCCTGTCGAGCTAGCCATCGAATTGATTATGCAGCAACTAAGCATCAACAAAGAACTAAACTTGTCACAATTGAAAGAGCTAAAGAATACCTTATATTTCATCAAGGAAAACAACATCTTCCATTTTGAAGGAAATATATATAAACAAACACAAGGTGGCCCTATGGGATCCCCATTATCGGCATTATACGCAGAAGTGATTATGGCATACCTCGAAAAAGAAATTATTCAAAATTTACCTGAAAAACCAATACTTTATGCTCGATATGTAGACGACATTATTATAATGTCTAAACTTAACAAAGCCGAGCTACAAGATCTAGCACAGCAGTTTAGCAAAATATGTAACACCATAGAGCTAACTATTGAGTTTGAAGAGGATAATTGCCTATCCTTCCTGGACATTCAACTAAAGAAAAACAAAAATAGTTTTGAATACTCTGTGTTCAGAAAAGCAACTTACATACCTGTACTGATACCATACTCGTCGCACCATCCAGTGATACATAAAAAACAGCATAGTAAACTTGATACGGCGAGCGTACACACACACATCTAACAACAGGCTAAAAAATCAAGAGCTAGAGTTTATCTCGAAAATATCACAAGAGTATGGGTACCCGAGCAAGCTAATTAATAAATGGATACATGAGAGTAAAAAGCATATGACTCAGAGGAAAGAAGGCCAAGAAGTGCACAACCAAAGGAAGATGAGAAATAAAAAATTGAAATACATTGGAGCTTTCCCATACCTGGAAGGAGTGAGTAAAGAAATCAATAGGCACTGTGCTAAATATGACTTACAACTAGGAAGCTCAGTGCACACCGTGAAAAGTATGACTGTCAACAAAAAAACAGAGGAAAAAATGCTAGAAGAATCAGGAACCTACGAAATTCCAATAGCACACATACCCCCAATATCGTACATTGGAAGTACGAAAAACAGATTAAAAAAAAGACTTAAACAACACATATCTAACTGGCAAAAAAAAGAAGCCAAAACAGCTTTAGTGCAATTCTGCTTGGAAAACCGGACATTCCCAAAGTTCGATGAAATTAAAATGCTAAAAGAATAAAAAATCGGAAAGGCAAATGAGGAGGGAAGAAGCAATATTAATCTACAAAAATAAAGCAAGGGTATGTAACCAGAACGACCCTAGCACATTATCGGGCCTGTGGAAAGAACTAATAAGACAAGAAAAACAACAACAAAAGAAAAACAGGCAAAAAAGACAAGAAAACCAGGATAGGAGAAGAAATTAAAAAAATTAAAAAAAAAAAAAAAAAATACGGAGAAAAAAAAAAAGTGGTCTTAACTAAACATAGATGGCGCCAGCCGGGCTTGTTAACGAAATATATCCAGGAAAGTTTTTCCGACGAATGGCAACAAGGAGTATCGGACTCCATTAGCGCGAAGTTAGCCACGAACATCGGTGGTAAAGTCGCCACGCTCCTGAAGATGCCCAGAGTATGGACGAAAATTTCGAGTATAAAGAACGGTAAAAATTGATGTTTGGAATCCTAAAGCAAAGATCCAATGAGTATACCCAGCGAAAAGTGTGAGAAGTAAAGCCAGTCATCGCATACAACGGACTTTAGGACAATAACCTCAACAAAGACCGGAAAACACGTGCGTGAAATGTCCCCGTCGCTAGAAAGGAATGCCAAGGTAAGCATTATCCGCTAGTTTTCTGTACATTTTCTTCATGCAAATTAAAACCATTGAGGTGTCAGTCTGCATCCTTGTCAAACACTAGAATCAATCTCAGACCATTGATCAATGCTTTCATATATTTAAACTGTTGAAAGGCTTCCAATTCCTTTAGATATCCCATTGGAAATGTACTATACAGTCTTATATGTAGTGTTGTGCGTAGTACCATTTCACATATGTTTCAGTAATTTTTTTTGTTCACTAAAGTCCCAAGCCCTTTTCTTTTGTGCATTGCTGTGTACTGTCTCCTAAGAATCTCCTGGATAAACAGTCTTAAGAAGAAACTCTTATAGCACTGATTTTTTAAATGTTTAGTTTCAATCGTGAAGTATTTGTACAATAATAGTATACATATTTGCAATATCAAAAATGTGATTTGTTTTTTAGCTATGGTCAAACAGTTTTTAACCGATGTCCATTGGCAAGAGAGGGATTTTTTAGTCATTGATATGCCACCAGGAACATCAGATGAACATATTTCTTTAATTGAAAGCATAAAGGACCAATCAGATTTTGGAGCTGTTCTTGTAACTACACCTGAGGTAAGAAAAAAATATGAATCTTTTGCTTCGTGCATCACTATTATGTGTATGAAATTTACCAAAAAAACGTATATTCAAAATTACTGTTGTGTATTACACACACATTTTGAATAATTAATAATGAACGTGTCCATGTACCCAAAACTATTCTTGTTCTAGTGGATATCAAGTTGCAAGTATTCATCACATACATGTGTATACATGTGTGTCCTGAGAAATTACTGAATGTGTTTATGTATTTTCAGTATTTTGTTTGAGATTCTGTGCCTTCTTTTGTGACATAGCTATGACAAAACTCCTTCAGGTGCAGGAGTTTTGTGCTCTTATAATCTAGAAGCAGAAGTTGTCATGTTAAAAGATCAACAATTCCATCCTCTTACCTGGTTGTCAACCTACCTTGATCCCCCCCAGTATTTGTGCATGGAAAAGAATTGAATGAAACTTGTATGGACAAAATGCACAAGTTGGAAATAATGTATGTCTTTTCTCTCATTTTGAGTAAAGATCCTCTTTTCATATTCAACATGTTATGAGCTTTTACATTACAAGCAAAGAGGCATTATTGACATTGAAAGTCCAAAGAAAAATAGTATTTGAAGCATTAATTCTGTGAATGCAAATGTAGTTAATTCTGTGAATGCAAATCTGCAGGACTGTATTAATTAATTAATTTAGGTGGGCTATAGCCCAAGGTGGCAAACAAAAATGAAATTAAGAAAGTTATTGAAAAAAGAAGAGGTAGAACATGTGAAAGAGCAGAAAATATTCACAATAGATGTAGATTGGAAAATAATAGAATTAATGTAATGATAAAAGTTAGGAAGTGGTATGAATTGCATTGAGAAGAAGGAGAAAGTGATGTTGACTGCTCAATTAGTGAGAAACATTCTAAGCTAGGCAGTTAGTCGGGTGGATTGATGTGTCTGATTATTTTTAATTGTCATTTATGGGTTTTACCGAGCCGAACTGGTAATGCAAGCTTAAACAAAATATGCTGCATGTTCTTGATATTAAGCATTTTTATATCAAATAATTTAATTGAAGCCACGAGTAGTTGGAAGAAGTATCGTGTCTTAGGGATGACCAGGAGAGAAATCTCTTGAAAAGATGGAAACCTCCTCAAGCTTTTCAGATTTCTTGATCTCAAATAAGATGCCCTTTATCTCTCCCCCAATCAGACTGTTCATGGATTCCACCCACAATCATCTGAAATGTCTGTACTGGAATCAATACAATCTGGGTGATATTAATGTCATTTTATACAAACAAGTGCCTGAACTTTCCACCATTCATCAGTTTGTTGGCACTTTGCCCTTTAGCATGGCCTCCACTCACAAAGTTTGCTCCATTTTCAAGTCTTTTGGCTACAGGATTGCTGTTAAACCACCTCCACATCTTCTGAACCTTATCCTTAAAGACAGAGATCCCAATAAACCCCTACAGTTACAAGGTGTCTACTCTATCCCTGTCAACACTTCCACTGGCATTTCCCACTATATTAGTAGTATTTACCAAAGCATCAACCGGCGATTGGTGGAACATATCGCTGATGTTAAGAAAGGCAATCCTTCCACCACGCTTTCAATTTTAACCATTAGCAATATGTCCGCGATTCCCGATTGGCAAAATGTTAAATGTATTGTGCCATTCATCAATCGGAAAGCTCTCAGGTATAGTGAAAGCATTGAAATTTTCCTTACTCCTAACACCTGCAATACCGACGCACCTTTTAACATACCTATCATTATTTGGAAAGCTGTTTTAAAATCTGGCAACAAATGATGCTTATACCACGTGTTTCATTCCATGGCTGATGAAGGTAGAAGTCACTACTGAAACGTCCCACCACTTGTAATTTTTATGTAACTTTTGCATGATATGACGACATCAAGAATTTTCCCAATGTTTTGTGTGTTACGTGTTTCACTGCCAATTATTTTCACTATGATTGAAAAAAGTATGCAAATGTTGCAAACGTTCAGAACCACTGGAAATGACTGCTCTGGTAGCAATGAGAATGTTTTGTTGTTTTCCGTTTCCGCATTTCAAATTTTTCTGAAGAGTTCTTTTTGTTTTATTTCTCTTCCTGACCATATCCTTCTTTTTTAAATATTTTTTTCTGATTATGTTCTTCATTTTTAATATCTTCAATAACAGTGAAAAAGGACAATTTCATATTTCTTAAGAATTTTTCCTTTTGAAATACGTGTTTCCCTATACTTAGTAGTATCTTCTCGAAAACTAATCAGCAGAGAGCAATCATTTTTGTCTCTTCCTCTACTTTTAAGTGAAATTAGATATTAAAATCTATACTTAATCTATCTGTGGTTAGATCTGCACCATTTCTGGGACCTATAAAATTGTTCCCAGGCAGTCAGCAATGCAGAACCAATTTTTCACATTTAATTTTGTTTAAGATGTGCATTTTCTCATTTCTTCATCATTATTGGTCGTATTAAGGGATGGAGCAAGCATTTCTTCTTTTGTTTAAAGCAAAATTAAAGTTCCAAAATGCTACCACTTTTATGGGGAATGAAAGATGACGATGGGGAGTTTTAGTTCCGATTTTGAACTTTTGATTTCTTCTTAAACAAAAAGAAATATGAACGCTCGGTTTGTTTCTTGAAATAACAAGACAAAAATTTGCTATTTTGCAGTAAATCGTAGCAGCCTTAGCAGAATTTCCGAAAAATGGTGGGTTATCAAAAGTGTCCCGAATGGTTACGTATGAAAGTATAATTGTTCTTACTCTGATGTTTGGCAATAAAACCTGGATACTACTGAAAAGACATTGGAGATGTTTGTGTGCTGCAGAGATGCATTACTTATGGGGGAGTTGTGGCAAGACATGTACTGATCATGTGAAAAAGAAAGATGTGTAATGTGAAGCAAAACATTGCTAGTAAGGTGGAGACAAATATTCTGAGGTGGTTTGGCCACACTGAAAGAATGAATGGGGAAATGCTTATTAAGAAAATTTATTCAGTCCAAGTGGCAGGAAAGAAAGGTAGAGGAAGACCAAGGAAATTATGGATGGAACATATTCCGAAATGTCTGCATGAGAAAAAGATAATGAGTATCAAATACACAAGGTCTTGTGTGAGACATTTAATGGATGACAGCAAAGCTCAAGTTCTGTGCTGAGATTGCTGTAAATGGAAACATTTGATACATCAACAGTAAGTAAAATTTAGTTACCTCAGTTTTACACTTTAATCTGGCAGATGAGCTTCCTTTGAGGAGCTAACCTCCGAATATCAGAGAACAGCATAATAATGTGTATGTATCAGTGGCATATATTCGAGGCTAGCTAGGCTAGCTGCAAAGCCCAGAGAATGCACAAATAAAAGTCAATTACCAACAGTATTAATATATGTTAATGCTTTTGGTGCAAAAAAACATATGAGTGGATTCGCTTCTTTCGATTATAAGAATCAGTCTGGCGAGCAATGATCAACGGCATAACACAGTAGGTCTTGGAGAGCCTTCGCTGTTCTGATGTGAAGAGCTTCCATACTATCGCCTGCTAGCGTTTCCATGACAACATGAATGAGCTACTGAGCATGTGAGTGTACCATTGCTTGGCAGTTGGCTTAGCGCAAATGGATCGCTAAAAACAACGAAGCCTTCGGTTACCTTAGTCCCTCCATGCTTCCAGCGCATTTCGCGAGAGTTGTTTCAGTTTGTGTGAAGTGTCAATAATTAAAATATTATATCTTAAATTCGTGGCTTTGTTGGATTCGAACTGTTTTGATAAATTTTGTGAAAGCTTCCCTGAACATCTGCTATCAGAGCTTAAAGAACTCTATACTTCAAATTTTGACACAGCTCAATTAAAAAATGAACTGAAGGTGTTTTATTCCCTTCATGAATACAAAAAAAAAAAAACAAAAAAAAAACAGTAAGATACATTATTTGTTACACATACCGTATTAAAAAGAATCAAGATATATCTTAGAGCCACACAAGGACATGCACATTCGAGCAACTTGGCTGGTTTGTTAATAAAGAAAAACATTATTTTTAAATATGAAAAAGTACTCGGAAGAAACATTTTTGTGAAAACGTCACACTCAAGTTCACACAAAAGGAAAGAAGAATGGAGTTCATGTACAAATAAGTTTTCAAATCCTAATCCTCATAATTATTTGGTCCCATGTTAGCAATAGCATGTACCTAAAATTTAGAAAAAAATGTTCTATTACTTAACAATTAAAAAATAAACTTTGCAATTAAAAAAAAAACAGTATTGTGTGTTGTGTGTGTGTGTGTGTAAGGGGGGGGGGGTTAACGCAGGTCTCGGACCCAAGATACGCCACTGGTATGTACATGTACACATTTGATTAGTTTATCAGATTGGGTTCTTTTCAGATTGGTTTTGTCTGACTAGTTACACAATATTAATAACAGTTTTCTTGGGAAAATTCATTATCTATTAACATTTTTTGCCATTTTTGTCATAGCTGCAATTTGATTTTCTTCTAATGATAGTAATTTATTGACTGCAACAATAATTATATAGGACAAACTTCTTGTAAATCGGAAGTCAGAATTTAGGAACATTTAATAGATCTATTAATAATGGAGATCAAAATAGTGTATTGGCAAATCACATACATTTATGAAAATGTGAACCTTTTTGGCATAAAATTAAAATATTGGACGGTGAACCACATAAAAATAAGAGACTAGTTAAAGTCTCTTATTTTTAAAGTTTCTACATCCAGAAAAACTGTTCCATTAATCAACCTACTGTCTTGAAACCGAAACCATTAATATTTCTAAACTATATTGTGAGGTTACTCACCTTATTTCCCAATATCTTTCAGGAGGTTTTCTTCTCATGCATACATTTCCAACACATAATTTTATTTGCCACTGTGTGGTTTGAGACTCCTTTAAACTCATAAAAACTCCGATATATTTTTCTCTCTTTCTCAGTAACTATATGCCAATTCAAGTGTATCAACACCGTTACAACAACATTACTGTTTAAAAACTGAGATATTGAATTAAAAAACCAATTGAATTTAAAAGCCTATAATACACACTTCCTAAAATTTCAAAGTTTGAAATTCTTTATCCATAATTATTTACAAATGAGAACCCTTGATTATCAAACAAACAAACCTGAACACGACATAAAATACGATCCTCAAGCATATCAGACCCCTCCCCACACAGCAACAACATTCTTTCCAAGTACTTTCCGCCTCCGCCGAGGCCGTTATCAAGGAGTTCTCACAACTTCCATCTGCTGTCACCGCCCTCCAATGCAGTGAATGTTTTGGTTCTCGTGCAGTATCGTCTCCTCACTTGTATTTCTAAATAGCATGTTAATAGTGAAGCAGCTAAATGACATTTCAACATTAGCAAAGCTGTACGGATATATGATTAATATTTCTGTTACATAGTGTGATGTGAAATGGATTGATTCATATTTTTAGCTTTATTACTTAAAAAACAATGAAAAAACAGACTTACCACTTATTTTTTTTAAGCCTGTAGCTGTGAATGATGTGAGAAGAGAAATCACATTTTGCCGGAAAACTGGTGTTCCTATCTTAGGAATTGTGGAAAACATGAGTGGATTTGTTTGCCCTACATGTCAGGTAAAACTCTTTGGATTCTGTTTAATATATCAAAAATATTACTTTTAAATATTGTTCTTGAAACTAAATATAGGGAAATTGGTGGATCATTTCAGTAATTGAGCCAGCTGGTCGATTAAGAAAGAGTATCATATATCAGTGGTAGAATTAAGAAACAGTATCATATGTCAGTGGTAGAATTTTGAAAAAAAAATTCACAAGTGTATACCAGAAGTTGGTGGTTCACAGTAAATTTTACAGGTCCACATACAACACCAATATTAATGCATTTAATATTGCTATGAAAATTATTCGCTGAAGTGGTATTTTTGGGTCGATGTTCGTAAGAACGCTTAGGGACCGCTAGAAATCTATCCGACAAATAAAGTCCCCATTTTTTGCCTCTTTCCCCAGACAAAATGATGTGTCTAGAATGCGGTGTGAGCATTGGAGACAGCACATGATGCGGCCAGACAGTCATAAGTTAAAAGTTTCAAGAGGTTTGTTATTGACAATCAAGAGAGAAGGAAACAGGGAGAAGACTTAGTTGCGTGACCTGCGTCGAATGAAAGAGATGTGACGAAATCGGGGATATGCTTTCTAAGAGAATCACAACTCAGGAAGCCAGGGGACTGGTTACTGCTAAATGGCAACCAAAAATTGGCTGGGGTTTGCTTAAGTAAGCAGTGGGCGAAAAGGATTCCTGGTAAAAGAAATCGCGAGGTCTGGGATCCAAACTGAGTTCCAATCAGCTATGTAATGACCTGCTGTCACACCACACCAAGTTAAACATCCAAGAATTAAGGAATGAGTGTTTGCAAAGGCGAAGCTGAACACCCGAAGGGAACAAAGCCGGAACATCTCCTGCCTTACAAACGCTCGATGAAAGCCAGCTGACACTGTAAAGCCACCACAGCCGACAGACTAAGAGGAGGGAGGAAATCCCTTCCCTTCTCAAAATCATTGAGAGGTGACACCTGCTCTGCCGCTAACCGGCGTTAGTGGTGTATGTGTGTGCAACCATCCAAAGACAAGAGAACGCGCAGCACACAGGTGAAATACTTCGGAGCGCGGGACCATGTGATCATGCTATTATCCATCGTGTGGATTAAAAAACCTCAGCTACTGTAAGTACATTTTTATGTCTGATTTTTATCTACATGAGAGGTGCAGCCCCAAGTCAAACATCAGAACTGTACTGATGCGAACTGAGAAAATGCTCGTGCTTTCTGCTTATAAACTCTTGTCGCTAGAGGGTCTCGCAGCAAGCCTTGCAGTTTTAGTGGCCCTAGCGAAACTTAACAAATATTGCTCAGCATGTGCAACTCGATTCTAATTATTAAAAAGTGTCTCTGCTATCTACAGCGTATCTGAATTTTTACAGTATCTGTGGGTTCTGATCTGATTGCTTAGGTGCCTACGGGTTCAGTGTTCGAATCCGTTCTCTGGAAGTCAATCAGGTGGTCTGGGGCCCACATAATCCGGGACCTGTTACAATATGCTCACTGCATTAGTTTTATTGTCCTTCTTCAAAGCGGGGGTACAGTGAAGCATGAACTTTGACTTCGAATTAGCTAAATAATATAGAACAGATATTATAAAATATTTTCACTGATTACAGCTTGTATGCCAACTAATAAACGTGTAAATTACATGTAACGTTAATTTGTATTTTGACAGGTGTAAGCTTTAGTAACAATTTTTTTTGTCTTTAAACCTGATTAAATCTATAGTAATAGTGCTGTAAGTGAATCAAATTCTCCAATATCTGAGTTATCTAGTAATACCCTCATGAAGTCTGAAACAGTTTCAACATTGAGTTTATTTCTCCAGTCTGATTTCCCCCGATTTATGTACTCCCATTCACACTCAACTGTGTTGAAATGTATTATGAGGTATACTCAATGCATGCACCTTGAAATAATCAATTTTGAAGTTATCACTTCCAGTTATAAATGCTGATTGTTCATCAGAATGTTTAGAATTTTTGCAAAGTGAATAAAACCTGAGATACCACTTTTTTAACTTTCTCTTCCCAGTCTGCCAGTGCAACACACACACACACTTATGCCCTCTCTCTCTCTCTCTCTCACTCACTCACTCACTTATGCACTCTCTCTCTCTCTCTCTCTCACTCACTCACTCACTCACTCACTCTCTCTTCCCTTTCTCAGATTTCTTGCTCTGAATTAACATTTACGGTACTAATATTCCCATGGTACAACAGAGTTAACCATGTGTTTGGCTGGCTGCCAAATTTGTACCTGTTTGTGCTTGCTTGGAGCTGCTTGCTTTCAACATTATTTTATGTAAGGACTTTTCTTTACCAATGCATACTCTACGAAGTTTTCATCCTTTGGACTTAAAGAGGATAGCAATAACTTATACTTACCATGAATGAAAAATATTTTGGTGGCCCAACTCGATATTTAATGGTCTTGGAGCAGTGGACCACAAAAGTATTCAAACACTTGTATGTGTTATGTGTTCAAATACTCACACAATGTACACAAGATCTTCTGTACTTCATATGGATTATCTTTTTCTCACACAGACATTCCTAGATCTGGTCCTCACCTGATCTGCTTGGCCTCCATCTACCTTTCTTTCCTGCCATTTGGGCTGAATAAATTCTCTTAGTAAACATCTCACCACTTATTCTTTCAACATGGCCAAACCATCTAAGAATATTTGTCTCCACCTTACTAACAAGATTTTGCTTCACATTACTCTTCTGCACCATGTCTTCATTCCTCACATGATCAGAACATGATTTTGTAACAAACCCCTTGTAACACATTTCTCCAGCATACAGATGACTCTTGTCCCTAGTGCAGCATCCTGGTTTCACTACCATACATCAAAGCAGAAACTATTACACTTTCCTACCCAGCCATTCAGGACCTTTTCAAAAACCCATCAGTCCTGTGAGAAAAATCCTCCTAAAACAGCTGTGACTGAATTCACACCTACTAATTTCACCATCTGATGTTTTCTCTGTCAAACATGCTTCCTAAGTACACAAACTCGTTCACCTGGTCTAACTCTGTATCATTAGATTGATCTTGCATTCACTACCAATAGTTCCTTTGTCAAAAACCATAACTTTGGGTTTTCTCTTTGTTTTATACTCAGTTTGAATTTCATACAAACTTCGTACATCCGGGATAACATGTTCTGCAACCCACTTTTGCTCTCCGTCAGTGGAACTGTGTCATCTGCATACAGCAATCTGCTGCTCTGGTGGTGCAGTGTTCTAAGCACTGGCTTATGACTGATCGTCCAAATGGGTCCAGGTTCGAATCCCGTTGAAGCACGGATATTGTATTTGTTTTATGACTCTGGCTCTCTCCCTTCCCTGGAACCAGTGACCCTAAATTAGGGATGGGCAACTTCTTATAGCCCATTGAGTTGCTCATGGTGGTTGTTAAACCCTCAACAAACAAACGACAACAACAACAACAAAAAATACAGCAATCTGCACACACACACACAGATGTTATGAAGACATAAACCAGTATTGTCTATTTTGGTATTATGCATGCATCCATCCATAAAAACTAAACAGCCAGGGTGGCATTACACAGCCTTGTTCGACTCCTACACCAATAGAAAACTACTTCAATAAAATACCATTCATTCATTCATTCATACACATGCATTACTTGCCAGCAGACATAACTTCCACACTATTAAGCAGATTCCCAGTTACACCATAATCATTCAAGACCTTCCACAGAAAAATCCTGTTTACTCAGTTATTAGCTTTCATAGAGGACCTTGTTGCTGTTGTACACGTGCCATTGTTGCTATAATAACAACAACAACAATAATAATAACAATAATAATAATATGTTATTGTTGTAAGCAAATAAGAGTAATACAGTGGTTTATGGTAGTAACATGACTGAAGATCATGCTGGTAGGAAATGATGATGATACCAAAAACCATGTATGGCATATAATTGATGTATATGAGTTTTATATGATACACAAAATATTATTGTTAGTAGCAATGTTTTAACATTTGAACAAGCATGAAATGTGGGAAACTATCTTTCTTTTTGGGGTTAGTACGAATTGTAAAAATTGACTTACATTCATGAATCATAACATTGTGACTAATCTACTTATCTGAATAGCATGTTGGCTTGCCTTTCTCTATGATAAACACTTGTACCTATCATAGCATTGACTTCACTAGACTGCAGAAGGTGTCCTCAGGTATTCTGTACTAGCCGAACAAAATGACGACCCAGTGTTTGGAGATGAAGGCAAGGTACTGGAGTGGACTAGTAAATGCAGTGTTCCTTGCATCCCACAAATGTTTGATGGGATTCAAGTTGGGAAAGGAATTTTGTGGCCAGGCGATTTCACAAAATGTAGACACACACAAAATCTTGCACAATGCAGGCCTTGTGACAATGGGCGTGTCTTGTCAAAAGAGTGCAGTGTCATGCAGATGCATAGTCAGTCGCCTTACCTTGTAGGACAACACTTTGTCAAAACATTTGAAAACAACTATTTTTGAATCACTAAATAATTCAAAAACACGTAAAACCTGTTTAGGTGTATGTAACATGCTAAATGAGATTTAACAACAACTTGTAAGCTTAAGATTATGTTAAAATAATACACTTAGCCTTCTTTATTTATATGACGTTAACTATTTTATGCACATTTTTTTCTCATTTATGAGATGAGCCTCTTGTACTCAAACATTATGAGATTCTTTAAAGACAGTTCTACTAAATTTTTTTCTTGATCTTTATTTAAAAAATGCTAAATGACAATTTAAATAATAATTTAAATGCCTAATGAATAAGTGCTAGTATAGTTACAGTATTACATTGCCTTAACCACATGACCAGTATGAATTACACAGCAGTCACCCATTATGCAGTTACAAACTTTTAACTTAAAAACTCGTAAAATTTATACACTTAACCACTACAATTAAAAAAATATCTAAAACTATTAAAAAGTACTGAGGTCAGTCACCTCGCTAACACTAACATCTCAACACCTTGGAACCAGTTTTCAGTAGCCTCATGGCCCCATCATCAACTATGTTTTTGTGTGTTCACAACAGGGGTGAAAGAGTTCCACCTTTTTGGAAGTCATCTGGGGCATTTCTGAGATCGATGCAGAAATGCAATAATTTTGTGCGTGTGTGTGTGTGGGGGGGGGAAGTAAACTGTCATGCAAAGCTAGAGGCAGATCAGGAGGATGAGTCACAACCCTGAGCAACGCCAGCATCAAGTTCTCCAGTTCAGATGCTTCTGGGCTGCCCCCGTGGCGCAGTGGTCTAAGCGATGGCTTCTGATCATTTGGCTGAGATAGGTCAAAGATCGAATCTTGTCGTGAGGCATGGATGTTGTGTTTGTCTTACTCTACTGGCTGTCTTCCTTCCCAGAAGTCAGTGGCCCTAAATTATCAATACCCAAAACAAAAGTATAGGATACTTACATTTAGCGAAGTACATTGGACCAAATTCCTATTTTGAACAAACATTTACCGTATATACTCGCGTATAAGTCGACCCCCCCCCTTCAGAGGAAAAAATCGTAAGAAATCAGAAACTCGAGTATAAGTCGATCCCGGAATGAGAAAAAAAAAATTTCAATGAATTTATTCAAAAACATTTGAAAACGAAAACAATTATATATATAATACTAAATTTAATTTGCATACCCAAAAACTTCATCGGAACCCTTCAAAATCCGATTCCGAGTCAGACTCACAAAACAGTTAAAAAAGTCTTTCTCCGTCATCGGCGCGTCATCATAAACATCAGTATTCCCATCTATGCCTGTGTCATCAGAATCACTGTCATCATCACTCATAAAAATCTCATCATCATCTGTGCCATCAAGTTTGTTACTAATGCAACATTTCTTGAATGATTTCACGACCATTTCCGCAGGTATCGCATCCCAAGCATCCTTGACCCATCGCGCAATCAAAACGATATCCGGCTTCTTTAGATTTCCGCCCTTGGTTTCAGTCGGCAAATCGGAACTTATCCAATCTGCCCAATACCTCCGCACATTGTCCTTGAAGGGCTTATTAAGGCAGACATCTAGTGGTTGAAGAACAGATGTCAACCCACCTGGGATGACAGCAAGAGTTGTTTTTGAATTTTCTGCAGTTTTTTCACTTCTACACAACGGTGTGCAACAAACATATCCCACACCAAAAGAGAAGGTTTCCTCAAAAGTGCACCTGGCCTTTTGTTCCATACATTCTATAACCAGTCAATTGTTCCGGATTCGTTCATCCATCCTTTTTCATGGGCACGAACGAGCACACCAGACGGAAAGACAACGCTTTTCGGCAGAGTTTTGCGTTTGAAAATAATTACCGGAGGTAGCTTACTGCCGTCGGCCAAACAGGAAAGAACAACCGTGAAACTGGATTTTTCGTGGCCAGTCGTTTTAATCAAGATATTTTTTTCGCCCTTTTGGTTCACCGTCTTATTTCCAGGAAGGTCGAAACACATGGCGGTTTCATCCATGTTCCCTATTTGGGAAAGTTCAAAAGCAGTCTCTTTTCTCTTTTGAATTACGTACTTTTGAAATTCCATTATCTTTGCTTTGAGGTCACGAGGTAACTTTTGTGCAATTTTGGTGCGCTGGCATAGACACAACTCATAGCGGTTCATGAACCTTGTGCACCAACCTGGTGAGGCACGAAAAGTGTTATTTGCGGCTGCAAACTTTTCATCTTTTGCGAGCTTCATTGCTCGCAAACGTATACCAGTTCGCGTTACAATGTAACCATTTTGTCTGCAGCCCACAATCCAATCATTCAAGACACTTTCCAGCTCTGGGAAAGATGTCGTTCCACGGTGCAGCGCCTTTTGCGATTTTCACCAAGTCCATTTCTTTTTTACGCCAATCTCGAATCAGTTTTTCATTAATGCCAAATTGACGTGAAACAGCACAGTTGTTAGTATTTTCTGCAAAAGAAACCACTTTCAACTTGAATCCTGCGTTATAGGACATCCGTTTCTTTACACAATCCGTGTCACCCATAATAGGAGAAGCGAGACACGTGCGATTAAGAACAAGCAACACCTAACACTGGCTGTCGCATGGCTCCGTTACCAAAGAAAAACGCTTCGCGTGATATTCTTTGCCATTACGTCGAAGATCAGTGCAATCAACTGGTAGTCGGAAGGGCGGAGCTTTCTATGCGTGGCTGTGACTGCGCTGTGGATACGCAAAGCCAGGAGAGAGGAGACTTCTCAAAGCACAGAGAAAATATTAGGTTTGCGATTTCGTAATTCTACCACATCAGCGTTTTTTCTTTCTTTCGGAGGGTTGCGATTTCGTAATTAATACCGCATCGGCATTTTTTTTGGGGGGGGGGGATGGATTGCCTTTTGCCTCACGGGAAGAACTTTTGGACTTACGATTTTTTTAGAACCCGCGTATAAGTCGACCCCATTACTTTGAAGCTCTCATTTTGTCCCAAATTTCTCGACTTATACGCGAGTATATACGGTAGTCCATTTCCTGTGTGGCTTTTTCTTGAAAAAGGAATTCAAGATGAAAAATCCTTCTGCCTCTGCAAACTCAACGAGAGTATTTCCACGCTGGTTTCTGTTGCCGTAACCGAATTTACCTACTGAAGTTTCATTTTGTTGCCGGTGCCCTATTTTTGCATTGAAATCTCCCATAATTATCTTCAGCACTTGAAGATAATTATGGGAGATTTCAATGCAAAAATAGGGCACCGGCAACAAAATGAAACTTCAGTAGGTAAATTCGGTTACGGCAACAGAAACCAGCGTGGAAATACTCTCGTTGAGTTTGCAGAGGCAGAAGGATTTTTCATCTTGAATTCCTTTTTCAAGAAAAAGCCACACAGGAAATGGACATGGAGACATCCAATTGGGACGACAAGTGAAATTGATTTTATTATGTGTAACAAAAAATTCGTCATCGAAGACTGCAGTGTGCTGAACAAGTTCAACACAGGTAGTGACCATAGATTGGTGAGATGTAAGATGCACCTCAACACTAAACTGGAACGTGGCAAGCTCATAAGACAAACAAAATGTATTGACATAACCAACCTTAAAAAACACCATAATACTTTCAAGTTGGAACTGAAGAACAGATTCTCTGCTTTAGAAGGCCTAACATCGGAAGAAGTGGATATTTCGGAAGTTAACAGAAAAGTAACCAAAGCTCTTATGGAAACAGCAACAAAATTAGCTGGGTCTAAGAACAAGTTGCATGTGAACAAATTATCAGGAAAAACCAAAATGTTGATGCAAAAAAGAAGAGAGATGAGGACAACTAAAGAAGATGTGACTTCCAAAGTGGAATATATAGAGCTATGCAAGACAGCACGAAAAAGTATCACTGAAGACGTAAGGAAATTCAACTGTGAGCTAGTGAGGAAAGCAATTGAAAACAACCAAAGCCTAAAGATAGCAAAGGGACATCTCAGTAAGGGAAGAAAACAGATTATGGCTCTGAGAAAAGAAGATGGTTCTATAACAAGAAATAGAGGCGAAATTTTGACAAGAGTGAAAGATTTCTACTCCAAATTATATGAAAGGGATGATACATGTACTCCAGACATCATGAAAGGTACCAGAGTTCTTCCAGTCCTCCCAGCAGAAGTTGCTCATGCAATCAAGAACATGAAGCGGGGGAAAGCTCCAGGAGAAGATGGAATTACTATAGACATCATACAAGAAGCAAGTGGAGAAATTGAAACAGTACTCGCCCAAATTTTCACTCGATGCCTTAATGATGGGAAGATTCCTGAGGATTGGAACAATGCTACAATGATCCTGCTACATAAAAAAGGTGACATTGAGGATCTCAGGAACTACAGACCTATCAGCCTCCTATCAGTGGTTTATAAAATCTTCACTAAAGTTCTTTCACACCGCTTGAAGGTAACACTGGACATGGCTCAACCGAGAGAACAAGCTGGATTCAGGAGTGGCTACAGCACAATAGATCATATCCACGTACTGAGAGAACTAATTGAAAGAGCGAGGGAATATGAACTTCCATTGTGCATGGCTTTTAACGATTATGAAAAAGCCTTTGATTCGGTGAAACCATCAGCAGTTACCACGGCTCTGAAATCCTGCGGTATTGAAGATGCATACATTAATATTATTAATAACATCTATGAAAATGCAAGTGCAAAGATTCGGCTGTTTGAAAATACAACACACATAAAAATTGGAAAGGGAGTGAGACAAGGTGACACCATATCTCCGAAGCTCTTTAATGCCACATTGGAAAATGTCTTTCAATCACTGAACTGGGAAAACAAAGGGATAAAGATTAATGGAGATTATCTAACCCACCTTCGTTTTGCTGATGACGTAGTCATTTTTGCAACTACCCCATCAGAGCTGCAGAGTATGATCCAGGAACTTGCTGACAAGAGTAAAGAAGTGGGATTAAAAATGAACTTTCAGAAGACAAAAGTGATGTTCAATGCTTTTACAAGAAATGAAGATTTATCGATTGATGGAGAAAAACTGGAGATAACAGATACGTATGTTTATCTTGGACAGCAGATATCGAGTGAGGGTCACATTGATGAAGAAATTAATCGGCGTACAAAACTTGCCTGGAGAGCTTTTGGAAGAAACAGCATAATTTTCAAGAGCAATATGCCATTATGTCTTAAAAGAAAAGTGTTTGATCAATGCATCCTTCCAGTGCTTACGTATGGTGCCGAGACGTGGACCTTAACTAAAAGAGACATACAAAGGCTGCAGACAACTCAAAGGAGTATGGAGAGGTGCATGCTTGGTATAACCAGGAGAGATAAGAAGAGGAACTCGTGGATCCGAAAAATGACGAGAGTGGAAGACATCATGATCAGAGTTAAATCCCTGAAATGGCAATGGGCTGGACATACTGCCAGAAGGACAGACCATAGATGGACAGCCGAAATTTTAGATTGGATTCCAAGGGACAGGAAAAGACCCAGAAAAAGACCACATGGGAGATGGGTGGATGAAATTCGTAAATATGCGGGAGTGACATGGAGGAGACTGGCACAAGACAGACCGTTGTGGAGGAAACTTGGGGAGACCTTCGTCCAGCAGTGGATTGATAATGGTTGACAATGATGATGATGATGATATACGGTAGTTAAGATTGCTAACCAGAATAATTGTATGAGTATGGTATGTAAATGAGTGAGTGTTTTGAATGCAATATTTAGTTAAGATTGCCTACCAGGATAATTGTATGCACGTGAATGTGTTTTTTAATAACAAGTAACTTAATTTTTTTATATGGGTGGAGGATTAAGAAGTTAATAATTGAGTGTTTAAGGTTTTGATGAATCATCTGTAAATTTTGGGAAATTAACTGCACATTACAGCAGGGAGAACTTGGCTCAAAACTATGAACCACGTGCACTGAATGCTTGAAATAAGAATTTGGTGCAATGCACTTTTCTAAATGTAAATATCGTATACTTTTGCTCTCATTTATACATTTCTCACGTGTTTTTCTCATTTATATATAAAATGTGGCCAATTTAAAAATTTTGAATTGCTGTTAAGATGTTAAAGTTTCCCTGTTTTGTTTATACAACTTTTTTTTTCCAATTATATGTTAATTCTACTTGGTTCCTTGAAAAATGCATAAATGAGGTTCCACTGTATTTGTACAGCATGTAAAATACATTCAGTAAATTTCAGTTTATGTGTTTTTAATTACCTGTGTACATTTCCTCCCTTCAGTTAACCTTGATACATACTCTTGCTAATGCTTTTATGATAAATTTTTTAGGTTGATTGTTTGATTAGAGGCAGTTAGTAACTATTCATTTTCACTTTTAAGGATTGCACTGCAGCTTTTTTTAAAGGTGGTGGTGAAGCATTGGCATTGGAGACAAATACACCATTTCTTGGTAAGATTTTAAAAGATTTCCTTTAAATTTTTTTTATTTTATTTTAATTTTTGTTCTTACAGAACGTGTATTTTTTTTTTTTTTTTGCGATACTTAAAAATAAATTTGCTTAGCTTCCTCAATTTTTTTTATTAATCCCTTAAGACTAGGAAAAGTCACTCTTCTCTGTTTTAAAGTTGTTGGTTCCCAGAAAGGGTAATAATCAGAACTGTAAACAGAGAGGATACCTATGTCACTCTTGGGACTCCAAAAATCATTAATTTCACATAAGAGAATGGAAGTCCAGTTTTAATTTAATTAGTTCTTCAAACACACTTCGGTGTTGAACTTCATTACATGGTTTTGTATATATCTTTCAACTACACAGCTGTGATATTTTGTACTGTTTCTCACGTTGTATGAATATCAAAGTGCTTGCGGGAAACTTAATCATCTTTGTCTGACATTGAATTACCACAGTTGAATGCCACAGAATATTTTTAAAAAAATTAAGGTAAAATATCATATAGGTAAAAGATGTAACTCTCATTTTCATTTTCTTGGAATACTTCGGGATATTGCACATTTTGCTTGTCGGAAGCATAAATTTGCTTTGAAGTCTTCTGTTAGCATTTCCAGTAGTCACTTCGTGAAGATGTTCCGCTTGATAAGTTGATAAACATGGGTAACCACTCCTCTTAATGAATCATGATTCCAATCAATAAAATAATTAAATATAAAATGAAATCAAAATAATAAAATAGTGAATGGTCAAGCCTTCAAGTCGAAGGGAAATCAATCTGATAAAATATTCAGTCTTGATAACAGTTTCAGAGTTCGTTTCCCGCTGCACTAAAATTCCCAAACTAGTTTAAACTATCATTTTCGTAGTCTTCATCTGTGGGTTAAACGACATGTTTCTCGTCATGCAAGTTGTTCAGTGGCCAAGTATCTCACAATCTGCAATATGATCCAACAATTCCATGTTGGCAGAACCTTTTGCACATTCAAATTTTGGTCTTATTGTGCATTTATTGCGCAAAAAAAAGATAAAAAATAAATTAATTAAATGTTCAGTGGCATTCAGCTGTGATAATTCAATGTCAGACAAACATGATTAAGTTTCCCACAAGCACTTTGATATTCATACAACGTGAGAAACAGTACAAAATATTACAACTGTATAGTTGAAAGATATATACAACAAACCAGTTTTAATATTGTACAACTTATTCTTTTCTTTACCGGAACTGTGGCTTTTGGGTCTCAAAGATGTTACTTTGTTCTTTTAAATATATTGTAATCTCTGGAAATATCATTGTTGAGCTATGTGTTCGAAACTTCCCCTATTTTTTTTTATTCTGTTAGTGCGACCTTTCAAGCGTCTTCTGCTTTTATTGTGAATTCACAGCTATATGAACAATATACTGCTTACAGCATGTGTTGATGCTGTTACTGGAATACCTTATTAAAGGACTTTCAGTGTTTTGTATTGTACACTTAAATTATGTGGAATTGTCTGTTTGTGTATACTCCCAAAGGTGGCACTACAAGAAAAACTAGGCAGTGTCATGCTCACTAATTGGACTAGCCTCATCCACTTGAAATACAGTGCTTGTTAAAATCATGTTTACTGGAATATTCTGCTGCTGTACTATGTATGACTTGTTATGCCATCTTGTTAAAATATTTCATACTTCTAAAAATGAAATAATTTGCACAATGATGACACAACAATGCTTAGCTGGAAGTGTCATTTGAAACTGGTGTGTCTTTGAACCTGCTCTGCATTGATATAAAGTTTCTCATATGTGTTTTTCATTTTTAGAAATCACTTTTGTGGATTTATTATAAACCACATCAGCATTCATTCTAGGCATTTGGGGTGGATTCAGTATGTCATGCCCACTCTCAGATTTGAGGAATTTCACCTAACCCTTTCTTAGATCTGATAAAATGTCACACTGCCCACTCTCAAGCTAAAGTTGGACTCTCTGCTACCATGTAAGTTTAAAAGTTTAAGTTTAAAAATATGAAGAACTGATGCCCCTTTGATTTAAACAGTGGCTTACTTCCGTTTTTCATTAAGGCTGCACCATTCCCTTTTATAATTCTAGTATGAACCCTGGACCCAAATAAAACTGCACTGTTTTTTGTGGATTGGAAGGGGGGGGGGATAGGTGGTGGAGGCACAGGCAGTAAACAATTAAGTCATTTTATTTTTATTTGCGAGGCTACTGTACTTCCTGTGCGACATTAATGTAGTGTAGGGAACAACTGTACTCGTGAGGCAGATCCAGGATCTTATCTTATAAAGAGACTTTGTGGAAGCATCACAGATGCACACAAACTGTAAGAGCTGTCCCTCCTTGGATCACATGGTTCTTTACCCCCCCCCCCCCCCCCCAAAGTGCTAAATTTACTAAGTCACAAAGTGGGGAAAACAACTGAAAAATCAGCACTGTTTTCTTGGCATTCCCATTGCATGCTTTGCAAGTAAATGATCTTGCTTTTTAGACATCAAGTCTGGATACAATCTTTCAAAATGAATTTAATTCCCTCCATTCAGATGGCTTAATTTAATAGAAACATTTCCATCTTGAATCATTCTTGAGCAATACGACATGCTTCCTCTTTAAAATATTCGTTTATCCTTTCAGAATTCACACTTCATTTGAAAGGAATTTCCATTTACTTCACTTCATCAAGTCATTCGTGCACCATTCATTGTCTTACTGGTGATGTTCTCCCAGAAGTTCGTGGAAATATTACATTAAACACAGCACACATATTACTTTTCATGATCAATCAAAATCTCTTCTCCCTTCCACTTAATTTTTTCTGTTTTCTAAGTTTTTTTTTTAGTTTTTCTTTCTGTTCTCTCTGAAGCTAGAACAATTTAATCTCCAAATTCACAGCAAATCTTAATTGCTGTGAAAACTTTTACAAAAATATGTTAATTTATTACTGTGGTGAAAACTTTTACAAAAATATTTTAATTTATCACTGTGATATTACAAAAATAAATGCATCAATTATTTGCAATTTTGGTCATTTAAAATTTGGGGGGAGGGGGTAATCACTCCAGTTGCCCCTCGCTAGATCTGCTACTGACTGTACTTCTTATATTTTCAGTATGTAGATAAATGTGTATTAGCAAAACGACGACAAGAAAAAACTATGAAAAAAATCCGTTTTATCGGTGTATACTTCTATATAGTACACAAGCAAGCTTTCACCACAAAATGTGTGGCCTCGTCAGGCAGGATTACCTGCTAAAGAAAAATTAAGAGTTCTAAACAAAATTAAAAAACACACTAAATATTAGGTATTACGCAGAAGGGTAACAAGTGCCACCAAGCAGGTCGCGTGCTGTTCACGGTAATGCAATACATCAGGAATGCTGCACGTGCAGAAGGGTGCGCGGGGGCTCAGGCAGGTTGGCTAATACTCCTTCATTGCATACACTCTGGTTTCTTAGAATTTCAACAGTTTCTCTGAAAGCGGTAGCTGTGGCGTTTCTGTACTGGGCAATCTTCTTGAGCCCGTTCCATTTAGGAGTGGCGGAGTTGTTCTTCACTTCATGCGCCAATGCTGTTGTTAGCTTCCCTAGTTTTACATCTCTCTTGTGCTCAGCCAGTCTCAGGCGGAAGGGAGCGCTTTGTCATTCCAATGTAGTATTTCGTGGTTCCGTTCGGGTGCTTGAGTTGAATGGAGTACACTCCTGCGAGGTTCGTTACAGCGCTCTTCGTCAATGTGAGCCTTGAGGATAATGGTCTCATTGCCCTTACTCCAATACCCAGTCCGAACTTTCTAAGAGAGTTCTTTAGAAAATATGTGAATCCCGGAATATATGGGCATGATCCGACACAGCACAACAGGGCATCGTTGCCATGCTTGCCAGGGTTAGCGAATATGGTGTTTGCTCTCATGATGACACGCTCAATTATTTGGACATCAAAGCTGGCAGAAGCCGCCAGTGTTCGCAGCGATTCGATTTCAGAGAGCACCACGGTGTCATCAGAGGTAAATGCGAACGCTCTTCTGGCCCTATATCGGAAAAGAGCTAATTTCTGTGCAGTAGGACATACAGAAGTTGGTAAGATGATATTTGGGACATAGGAAAGCTTGTAATATACTTCCGTATGAAGGTGACCGGTTGGTGTCTTTTTTATAAGGACGTCCAGGAAGGGTGGTGAGCAATTGGCTTCGCATTCCATAGTAAACTTGATGTTTGAATGCGCAGAGTTCATAAAGTCAAAAAATTGGTTTAGTTCATCTTGCTGGTGTGTCCAGATGAAAAAGATGTCATCTGCATATCTGAGCCATGTGATTGGGAATGTGGTATTAGTGCTCAAAATCCTTGTTTCTAGAGGGTGGAGGACGCCTCTGCAAGAACCACAGTGGGCAGAGCCCATTGGGGCACCTTTTGATTGCTTAAAAACTTTGTCCTGAAAACCGAAATAGCTAGATTCGGTGACTTAATCGATTAGGCAGATCTCCAGTAGTGAATTTTGGGAAAACAGTGCAGAGTATATTCAAATGTGTGTATCATTCAAACATGGCTTCCAAGGTCGTTACAATCTTTGGTGTGCAATTTTAGGCGCATTCTTTTGTATCAAACAGTCAGATTGCTAGTTTGCTCGCTAATGCAAACAGGAAGAAATGGAACTCAAAAACAGTGCAAAATGAAAAGATGAGAACAAAGAATAAATATGTACTGTATGTAGCAATGTACCAATCTTCATCTATGAACATGCAGGTGATGACCTAGAATTCTTGGAAGGGGTAAGGCAGAATGGGATTTACCCCTTCCAAGAAAACTATTGTGCATTGTGGGGAGGGTGAAGGGGAACGAAAAACAATGTGCATTATCTGGTGGAAGTCGCTCTGAAAATGGCCTAGAAATTCCATGGGAGATAAAGAGAAGAAACATTGCAATAGAAGTCAAAACATTTTTTATTTTGGAAATAAATTTTTTGGAACTTTCTTATAACTGAAATTTGACTTTTTTGCTTTCTTATAAGCAGGAAATGTTTGTATACTTTAACATTGGGACAACCAAAGTTATAAATTTCTTTCTTATATCCAAGTTTCTTATAATGGAGTGTACTGTATTTGTAATAATAATTCAGTATACAATAAAATAGTTTATGGAGATTTATTTAACATTGTGTTCTCTTTTGTTAGAAAACATGAAATTTCTGCATGAATAACATTTTCTTAACTCTCTTTCTCTCCCCCTGTAGGTGCCATTCCATTAGATCCAGATTTTGAAGAATTAGTTGCACAGGGTACTACAAGTCAATCTGTAACTATGCAGAAACTCCAACAGATAGCAAAAGCAATTGTTGACATGAAACCTAACATATGATAATCTTGCTTGCTCCCTATGTAAAATAATGATGTTTTTTAAATAAATTATATTTTTGCCTATATTTGTTCATCATAATAAGTTTAAGATTCTATTATTTTTCACTTAGATGTAGAATTTATTTTCCAGTTTGCTAACTTCAACCAAACAGAACTCTTACTTTTCTGGAGCAGTTTTTCTAAAATTGTGTTCTTTTCCACAACAAAAAAGAAATGTATACTTTATCTACACTGAAAAGTGCAAAAACATTATGGCTACCTGCCTAATATGATGCTGGTCTTACAGGTGTTACCTGGTAAGGTATGGATACTACAAGATTTCTAAAGGTGTCTTGTGGTATCTGGGACCAACATATTACCAGCAGATCCCTTAACTCTTGTTAATTTACTAGTACATGGTTGAGCCACAGCAGATCAGATTTGCTATTCCAACACAAACCACAGATACTTGATTGATATGTGGAGAATTTGGAAGCTAGGGCAATACCTGAAAGTCTTCCTCATGTTATGCAAACCATTCTTGAACAATCTGTGTAGTGTGGCATGAAGCATTATCCAGCTGAAAGAAGACACTACTAAAGGGGAATACCGTTGCCATGAAAGAATGTACCTGGTCTGCAATGATGTTTAAGTTGGTGGTATGCATCATAGTTTCCTGCACATGAATGACTGGACACAGGGTCTCCTAGCAGAACATTGCTCAAAGCATTACACTTCCACCACCAGCTTGTTTTCCTCCCCAGTGCATCCCAATGCCAATTTTCCCCAGGTAAATGATGCACACATATCCAGCCATCCACATGGTGCAACAGGAAATGAGATTCATTGGACCACATGACCTTCTTTTAATCATTCAAGCTCCAGTTTTGATGTTCATGCACCAACTTAGCTGCTTTTGATGGTAAACCCAGATTAGAATGGGGACTCAGAGTGGCCTGCAGCTATGCAGTCCCATTTTCAGTAGGGTTCGATGTACTGTGTGTTGTGACACATAACTCCTGTCACCAGCATTCAAATTACTTGCGAGTTGCACCACAGCATCCCTTCTGTTGGCTCATACCATATGGAATAGCCTTTGCTCATTCTAGCACCGATGAGCTGTGGTTGGCCCACACCTCGCCATCAGTTCATGGTTTTTTCCTCCTTGGACCACTTTTTGAAGGTACTAACCACAGCTGACCGTGAGTACTCCACAGAGCTTTGCCATCTTGGAAATGTTCGGACCCAGTCATCTGGTCATTACAATTTGCTTTTGCCATGTACTGTAATTTACTTGCCCCATTGCTTCAATTTGCATCAAGATGTGCTGGTCATAATGTTTTGGCTCTTTGGTGTACATACTATGTAGAGAGCGAATATTCCTGGCTCAGATATCACATGTGTTTTCAAATACCTAATCTTTTTGCAGATTTAGTGAAGTGATATAATTTGTCGTTTTAGGGAGTAGGTCCCCAAATTTAACCGACATTATTTAAGTCCACTGCCTTTCCCATCTGAAGAACAAGAATCTCAGAGAACAGCTTAATGATATGTATATAGTATCAAGTTTTATACCATTTCATGACCTTCACATGTGCTGTAATTTACTTACCATTGCTTCAATTTGTGTCAAGATGTGCTGGTCATAATGTTTTGGCTCTTTGGTGTACATACTATGTAGAGAGTTGATATCCCTGGCTCAGATATCACATGTTTTTAAATACCTAATCATTTTGCAGATTTAGTGAAGTGATATATAATTTGTTGTTTTGTGGAGTAGGTCCCTAAATTTAACAGACATTATTTGTGTGTGTGTGTGTGAGAGAGAGAGAGAGAGAGAGAGAGAGATTGAGTTATTTCATATTTTAGGTAAGCATTTGACTAATATTTTTACAGGCAGAGAAGTGTAGTGAAAGTTGGTATTTATGTCCCACATCTGAAAAGGAAGATGCTTGTCAAATTAATATAAATTTTATTCACAAAACCAGTCAGATATCATTTTTAGAGGGATGTTAGGTCAATTCAGTAGGTCAGCCATTTGGGAGGGGGACAGGTAGAAGTTAAGACTTATTATTTTTTTATTTGAGAACAGCTTTTTTGTCATGAGCTAATGAAAATATTAGCTGTTGTCAGTTGAATGTAGCAAATGTTACATAGAAGTTTAGTTCACATACTATTCCATATACATATCTCCAGCCACCAAACTTACATGAATCCATGCTACTGACAGCTTTTATATTCTGTCCATAACACATACCTATGGACTACAGATTTACAACACAGTTTTCATTGCAGCAGGTTTCTTTGCAGAGTAAAAGCTACTTTCCACTTTTCTTGTTATTCCTTCCATAGACAATTGAGTGTGTTTTGTAGAACCAATTTAAATGCACCAAACACATAAATGTGACCCATTATTAGGCCACATCTTGAAGTTAGTGTTTTACACTGATGATCTCTTAGACTGTCAACCTCAAAGATTGTCATCCATTAAAAAAGACATTGAGCCATGTGGCTTGTTCTACCATTACCTACATAGATTTTTTTTTTTTTTTGATTGAAGGTTTAACGACCACCGTGAACAACTCGATGGGCTATAAGCAGTCGCCCATCCCTAATTTAGGGTCACTGGTTCCAGGGAAGGGAAAGAGCCAGTGCCGTAAGACAAACACAACATCCATGCCTCACCAGATTCGAACCGGGACCCCTGCCAGACGAATGGCCATAAGCCAGCCCTTAGACCACTGCACCAATGGGGCGGCCATAGGACATTTAGCTGAGGAGACTGAAATTTAAGCAATTTCATTTGCATCCATATCTGTGAAGTCCCTTTATGTTCTGGATAGAGATATCTATACTGTGCGTGGGTCCCAGATAAGCATTAAAAAGCCATTCAGCAGGAGGGAAGGCTCCCATTTTGGTTGTGTATTTTTATTTTACACTATCATAAACCATATTGAAACTTTAAAGTGTATTTCTAGGGACCACTTGGAATGCTTCCTAGGATCTCATTGTACATTTCTTATCACAGTGATAAGAGAATCGAAGTTGGCACCACGAATAATCTACCAAACAGTTTTAGAGATGGACTAATATAGCTTCTCTCATAAAGATGGACTATTTGGCAGCTTATATGCATCTCTTTCTGCCATATATATTTTAATGAAATACATGCTTTATTTTTGTGACATTTCAAATTGCAAGCTTTGAGAAATGAAGTGCCGCCCTGGTGGTGCAGTGGTCTAAGTGTTGGCTCCTGATAATTCGACCAAGATGGGTCCAGTTTCAAATCCTGGTGAGGCATGGATGTTGTGTTTGTCTTAAGGCACTGGCTCTCTCTCGTCCCTGGAATCAGTGGCCCTAAATTAGGGATGGGCAGCAGCTTATATTGGGTTGTCGGAAAAGTCATGATGTATTTTAGCCATGTTTTGCAAAAGTCATTTATTGATAGAAAGAAGAAAGATCAATCAATGATATAATGCCCATTTTGTTCGATAACCTTTTGCCATTTTTCAGTGAGCTGCAGGATGCCTTGTTCATAGAAGGACCTGTCTTTCATGGTGAAAGACTGTACAAGGTGCTGATTTACAGTCTCATCTAAATTGAACGTTATATCACGCAAGGATGGTTGAAGGGAGCGAAACAAGTGGAAGTCTGATGGTGCAAGGTCAGGCGAGTATGCTGGGTGTGGCAACACATCCCACCCAAGCTCCAATAATTTTTGGCAGGCGATCAAACTTGTGTGTGGTCTCGAGTTGTCGTGATGGAACACAACCCTTTATGATGAACGTTTCTGGATGATGGATTTGTTCAAACTGTCCAATTGCCGACAGTACACATTCGAATTGACTGTTTGGTTCCGTGGTAGGAGCTCGAAAAACACAACACCTTTAAAATCCCAACACACTGAGATTAGAACCTTCCGCTGATGAATGTATGCTTTGGATGTCGTTTGAGGCGAAGCAGCACATCGGGACCAAGACCGTTTGCTCAGCACATTGTTGTACACAATCCACTTTTCATCACCAGTTATCAGTCGCTTCAAAAAAGGATCGTTTTCCTCACGTTTAATGAGCATATTGCAGATGTTTATATGCGCCATCAGTTGAGTTTCTTTGAGTTCATGATGAACCCACACATCGAGCTTGCTTATGTATTCCAGCTTCTTCAGGTGGTCTTGAATGCTTGATGTGCAATGTGTCTGCAATCTCTCGTGTCGTGTACTGTGCGTTTGACTCTATCAATGCTTACTATTCCTTTTACACTGCAGCTAGAACTGACACCTGTCGAATGCCATAGTGATAACATAGCTGCGCATGCCTCTAGTACTTCCAAAACTGCCCAACCGCCATTGGATGCCAAAATGCGTCATGACTTTTCCGACAACCCAATAGTTGAGTTGCTCACGATGGTTGTTCAACCTTCAACCCCCCCCCCCCCAATGAAATTGCAGACATTTGTGTCAACACAGTCACCCCCATATGCCAACACTTCAGCAGTTATGCCATCTACACCCGAGAAGCCTTCCATTTGTGAAGAGATAAAACTTCACAAACATTTTCCCTTGCTGTGCTTCTTTGTGGCATTATCTGCTTCTACCTGAAAATCACCTTTCCTTTCATGTTTCCATGGAAACATTCATGTGACCATTGAACTTGATTATTATATAAATATGTAATAACTATGAATTGTGAAGGAGTACCTAGAAGGTAAGCCATGTGGTAAGAATCGCATCTCCATCCTTTTGAAGTGCAAACACTAGTATCTGGAAGCAGCTGAATGTGGGCATCCATATCATCATGAAGAAATTATCTCAGTGCAAGAAGCTGTAATATGTGTAAGTCATTAAAAAAAGGATGTGCAGTGACAATGACATAACAAGCCCTGCCCCCCCCCCCCAAAAAAAAGATAAAAAATAAAACAAAGAGGATGTGGCTGTACCATCTATAAAAAAAATTAAAGGGTCTTCCACGTGCCAGTATTCAATGCTGAGTGAAATGGCAGCAAGTAAAGGAGATATTGTACATGGTGGAAGTGGTGTGATCATTGGTTTATTGTTGCAGGTGTCCCACAATGACAGCTATTATATGCATGTGATTGTTCACCTCTTAAAAGATCAGTGTGTACAGAGTAGAAAACATAACAGTTTAAAATCTAAGGGTTAAACATATGTAAAGTGTCAATTGCTGACGAACACAATTATTTTGTCTGAGGATGAAGATATTGTAAAGTAGCATTTTTCTGAAATCTCAGGCATTAGTAAATGAGAATGTTACATAGCAGCTGATGCTTGAATTACACTCACGGACAATGAAATTTGCACACCAAGAAGGAACGCATCGGACTGAATTGAAATTTTATGGGCGTAATGATACAGATGAATGATACACATGATGGCAAAAACAGAGCTGCAGGAAAATTCAATTACAGAGGGATCTGTCACACACAATTCGATCATCTTCAATAGCGTGTCGCACCATTTCGTGCGGCGATACATGCTGCAATATGGTCCGGCATGAAGGCGAACTGATGCCTGATGTTTTTCTGTGGCAGACTGACCCACACGTGTTGGACAGTGTGCTCCAAATACCAGATAGTGTGGCACACAGAAGCAGCTGGCGTTTCAACTGGTCTCACACATGCTCGATAGGGGACATGTCTGGGGAGTGGGCAGGCCATGGAAGTGTCCGGACATGACATAGGCAGTCCTTGGCAACCCGAGCTGTGTGCAGGCGGTTATTTATCCTGCTGGTATGGTGCACCTGGAGTCCTGGCCAAGAGTGGAAGCACATGGGGCCATAGGATCTCATCCACATACTCCTGGCCCATCAATGATCCATACACCACTACTAGAGCTGATGAGCTATCATAGGCAATGGCTTCCCAGACCATAATGCCTGCACTGGGGGAGGTGTGGTGCTTGCTAGCGAGGTTGGGATTGTGCCATTGACCCGGGGACCTCCACACTCTGACATAATCATCTGTCCCCAAAATGAAGCGGCACTCATTGCTAAACACCATACGTCTCCAGTCTGTGGCATTCCATGTCGTTCTGGCCTGGCAGCACTGCACATGGAGCCGGCAATGTTCCGGTGTTAATGGCGGCACACGTAAGGGGGATGGATTGCAGATTTGTCTCCACGAGGCATCAGGAAATGGTTCGTGGGCACACAGGAGCCACTACATCTGCCTGTATAGTGGATCGGGTTCCCATGGGATCCGCTCGTGCCTGACGCACGATCCGGTGATCCTCCTGGTCCTTCCGGTCGCTCCGCTGTGTGGCAGTACTGTCACGTGTCCACTGCTCCGAACACAGTCGGACGGTATGGTCAGAACGATCCACGTGGCGGGCTATACGGCGCGCCGACCACCCTATGGTTTTCGTCCCGATGATCAGGCCTCTCTCAAAGTCCACAAGTTGCATAAATCAACGTCTCTGGTGTCTACTCAGCATTCTTGCTTGTGTTGGCTGGTGCTTTTCGCTTTCATGGGGCATTGACTACATGCTGGTTTATAAGGCTGCCGGTTCGTGCTTGCAACACCACCACAGGGTGTGCGGTCATGCGCACTCGTACCAAACGTGGATCATTTGCATACCAGCACGCTCTCTAGCTATTTACAAAATTTCGCAGTTGTAGCATGTTTTCTTTTAGGTGCACAGATTTCATTGTCCATGAGTGTATATACAAGTTTTAATGATGCAAATTCATTGTGTTAAAGGTACAGTAAAGATGTACTTCACTGTACATCAAAGATGAACTCAGTGAAGCAAAAAACTGATCATATGGCATTAAACCAAATGCAATTGCAAGTTTTTTAAATTGTTGTTGTACAGTAGATGTTGTACAGTAGAGCAGATTATCTTTGATACTGGTGATTTGGGTTATCAAATATTAAAGGAAGAGGAGACAACTGAAATTGCTTAAGACCTAAAGTAGAAATTGTATGACAAAAAGTATTAGCATCCATTACATACAAAAATTTTTGAGATACAAGACACTGATATGACATGACCAGAGACGCAGGAAAAAGTGCTACTTTTTTTAAAAGATTGATTAAACTAGAAAGAAATAGGAAGATTTCCTTTAAACAACCTAAAGCAGTATTTATTTTATAGAAGAACAGTAGGTTACAGAAACATCTGAATGTAGTATTATCACTCATTGCATCTGAAAAAGTGAGTAGCATCACAAATCATTAGGACAAATAGGCAAAGAACACACATAATTCAGTGGTACAATTTTGGAAAAAAACTTTGCTGGTTCTGAGCACCAATGTATACCAGAAGTTGGTCTTTCACAGACAATTTTACTGGTCCACAAATGACTCCAATATTAATGCATTTAATATGCATGATCTATTAGTTTTGAGAGGGCAAACACTTGCCATTAGCAATTTCTTAGTATGTGTGAGAACACACGACAACATTGAAAACGATGCGATGAGGTGCATCAAAAACTTGGTTCTGTGTTGTTAGAAATCTTATATTCATTATGGAACTTCAGTACCTTTTCAACTCATCTCTGTGTTTTTTATTAATACTGTATAACATAAATATGTAAATTAAAAAAAAATTTAAGTGTTAAAATATTTGGCAACTGAATAACAAGAGAACGATAAACTTCACCACGTGGTTTTAAGGTAAGAAAATTTTTCAATGATAGCATTCATTTCTTTAAGTATATAAATGATTTAATTACACTATAATAACTTGTTAAATAACGATCCCTCTAAAGCATTAGTCTCAAACTCAGACCCTTGGAAGGGCCACTTTCCAGTTTTGAAAGAACTTAGGGAGCCGCATGAATATTAATAATTTTTTTATGAACAAATATCAACTTTACAAAACTACACTAATGGCTTGGCACTAGAGCAGAATATTATTTCTAATTATTGGTAAATAGTAAAAACAAATGCTTCATCAATCACCAAAAACAATCACTTTTATGTAACAATTATTTTAACTTAAATCTTAAAACAATCACATTTTACCAACTGAAAATGATACACAGTACAGAGAATATTACATGTTCCGACCAGAAACTTGGGCTCACTTTTCTGTCACTAACTTATCGATATTTGGAATAATGTCTTTTGAACATGCTACTTTTAAAAGTGAGCATAAGTGACTGTCACTTAACCTATTCTTTTCAAGACATTTTACTTGGTTCATTTTTGAAAACAACTGTTCATATGAGTATGTTGTTCCGAACAGACAGAACCCATGCAGCTAGGTTATGAATGTTTATGTACTTGTCCTTCGAAACTAACTGGTAAAACTGTTAGATTGCAGCTGTTGAACTTTTCATTTAGGAAAGAATCACACAGTCTAGTAATTCAAGCTGTAGTTCTTCAGGTGCGTTGTCAGCATTATAGGAAAATGGAGATTTTAAAATATTGAAAACATTTTCCATGTCTTTGAAACATTCAAACTACCCATTGAAATCCTCTTTTAACAAGGCTGTCTTCGTAGAAAATTCACCAAAGTTGATTTCTTCTTCTTCAGCTGAAGCTTTAGAAGTGAGAAAGTGAGCAAGATTTCCTGCACTGATCTGAGCTTCCCAAAGCTGAAGTTTCCTCTGAAATGCGTTAACATTATCAATAGTGTCAGTGACTAGCTTATTTTGGCCATGTAGTTTGATATTCAAATCATTTAAGTATCCAGTTATATGTGTGCTGAATGTCAGATCATGTAACAAATTTGGGTCATCAAAAAGCGAGATGTCTTGATCTTTACTTTCAAGGAACATCTTTATTTCATCTTTCAAATCCCAAAATCATTTTAACACTCATCCACAACTAAGCCACCTTACATGAGAGTGATACAAAATATCACTATACTCACAGCCAATATCTTTGAGAAAAGCAGTAAACTGTCCGATTTAAGCTTCTGGATCAAATGTAGTTTATGAATTTTACCACAGGCTTCACAATATTTTCAACTTTTAAACCACTCCACACAATGCACCTTAATGTATAATGCAATGAAAATGTACAAATGGAGTAAGTGAACCTTCATTGATCAACATTTTTTTTTTTTTACGAAAAATGCAATTCATGAGGCAACCTTATGGGTTGTCTTATGTTATAAACGTGCTTTTGATTAAAATATACATAATATCTAAGGTATTTTACCTGATATTGTCAAAGTATTTCGCACGTTGTTTGCTCTGCGAGACACATGCTCCCGGCCCGAGAGGTCCTTTACATTACGGACCTTTGGTTAGTTATAAAAAGAAATTTGCAGAAATAAAACAGGTTATATATTTTCAGTTCCACATTCATTCACTCGCACAATCAAATGTTTAAAATTTACTATTAATTAAAAGATTTTAGTAGAAAGACATATACTCATCGGGTCAGGAGACTTCTCACAAGGGGTTCGATGTTATGGCGAGCGCTTTCAGCTGTGTTTAACCGCCATCTTCGGGCCTCTACTTCTATCCGAGGGTTCCTCGCGTGTGTGTAGTTTTGGAGTTGCATGTCGGGAATCGATGGGAAGGTTTGCTGCCTATATGTGTTAGGTGGTTTGTTTCCAATGTGTCACCATCTATTGGATGAGTTGGTAGGTATCATTCATAAGTATAATTCTTTTGTGTAGATATTTTTGGGCTATTATTATTTGTTCGTAGAAACAGGTGTATTTTTTTTGTTCTTTGTTTATTGGTGTGATTTTTTGTAATGTTCTTTTTTTGTCTTTTTTTATGGATTTTTTTTTATAAGTGATTTCCAGGCTGTGTCTAGTGTGGTGGGGTCATGTAAGTTGCATATTTTATCTTTTTTTTTGTTCAATTATAACGCTTTCAGAAATCCTTAATTCTTTTTCGTTTGTGTGGGTGGTTAGTAATTTAATATTTTCAAAATCAGGGTATTGTTTATGTTTAACACAGTGTTGGATAAGTGCAAGCAGCAGGGTGTATTTGCCTTGACAAGGTAATAGAATAATAAAAAGATTACATCAACATATAAAAAAACTGGAACAAAAAAAGAAGAAAAACTGCACTTATCCAACACTGTGTTAAACGTAAACAATACCCTGATTTTGAAAATATTAAATTACTAACCACCCACACAATCGAAAAAGAATTAAGGATTTATGAAAGCATTATAATTGAACAAAAAAAAAAAGATAAAATATGCAACTTACAAGACCCCACCACACTAGACACAGCCTGAAAATCACTTATTAAAAAAGAAAAAATCCATAAAAAAAGACAAAGAAAAAAACATTACAAAAAATCACACCAATAAATAAAGAACAAAAAATACACCTGTTTCTACGAACAAATAATAATAGCCCAAAAATATCTGCACAAAAGAATTATACTTACGAACGATACCTACCAACTCATCCAATAGATGGCGACACATTGGAAACAAATCACCTAGCACATACAGGCAGCAAACCTTCCCATCGATTCCCGACATGCAACTCCAAAACTACACACATGCAAGGAACCCTCGTGTAGAAGTAGAGGCCCAAAGATGGCGGTTAAACATCGCTGAAAGCTCACCATAACAACGAACCCCTTGTGAGACTTCTCCTGAACCAAAGAGTATAACTCTTTCTACTAAAATCTTTTAATTAATAGTAAATTTTAAACATTTGATTGTGCGAGTAAATGAATGTGGAACTGAAAATATATAACCTAACTGTTTTATTTCTGCAAATTTTTTTTTTATAACTAACCAAAGGTCCGTAACGTAAGGGATCTCTCGGGCCGGGAGCACGCGCCTCACAGAGCAAACAATGTGCGAAATACTCTGACAATATCAGATAAAATACCTTAGATATTATGCATATATATTTTCCCAACACCACCATTTTTTGAACTAGCCATTGCAAGCGCACCATCTGTAACTAAACATGCCAGTTTAGGCCAAGACAATTTTTCCTCTTCAAACATTGTTTTCATTTTGTCAAAAATGTCATCAGCTTTCATAGTATCCTGTATTGGTATTAGTTGAAGTATTTCTTTGGTTACTTTAAGATGTTTATCTACCCCGCAAATAAAAACAGCCAACTAAGCAACATCTGTTATGTTAATTGCAAGGGAAAAGTAAAGGAATCTGATATCTTCTGAATTAATTGATCGTTTATATCTGAAGCTAGTTCATCGATTCTACTAGCAACCATGTTTGGCAAAAGACTTATTTCTTTAAATTCATTAACCTTGTCAGAGCAAATACACTCTGCTGCTTCGACTAAACACTCTTTTATGAAACAACCATCTGTAAAAGGCTTGGAATTTTCTGCTATCATTTTTTATAAGATATAGCTTACCTTCACATTATCTGTTTAACAAATCTCTGAAACACCTTTTTGTTGTGAACTTAAATCTGTTTTCAGTTTCTCCAGTTTGTCCTCTTGAAGATGCCCTTGCAGTGAATCGTACTTCTCCCCATGCACAGTTTAAAAATGGTGTCGTAAGTTGTTCTCTTTTGGAACTGTTAAAACTTGCTTACAAATAAGGCACAATATATGATAACTACTTTCACGAAAAAAGTACTGTAACTCCCATTTCGTGTTAAATACTCTTATGTTCATCTTCAATGGATCATTTTCTACTGTAACTTTGTTTAGAAACAAACAGTCAAAATAAAATCACACAAATCAACTTCAGTCGAAAAATAGCGTGTGAAGTAACCAATGCAGCTGGATGAAACTAGCTACCAGCTGAGCGGGAGGGAACTTTTCAAGGTTGATCAGTATTGCCAGCACTTGATTTCAATTTTGCACAAATAATATTCCCTTTTCAGACGATGTCCCTTCTATACAGCGACACAGCGTTCTTGGATTCGTAGACAGTACGTCAGGGGAAGACACCTGTACCGTTTCTGCATTACTTTTGACGTAACTGCGTATGCTTAACACAGTTACATTCTTCATAAATAAACTTGTTACTTATAAAAAGGATGGCTTTGCTAAGTATTAATATGTTTATATTATATTTCATATATTATAATATACTTGAAAAAAGGCCAATTTATTTTTATTTTGTAATCATTCATGTGGGCCGCCTGAGGTACACAATGTTCATATTGTGAGTTAACAACATGCTGCATATAGTGGTCTTCCTACAAAGAAAGTAGGGTAAGTGTATGTTCATTAAATAATATTATTCTTACAAAATATTATATCACTGTCTGCCAAGTAATATCTTTTCAGCCTTTCAATGTAGTAGGTGCCCACAGGAACAGAACAAAACATAGATTTCTTTGTGGAATCTTTGTATTGTGGGCAATAGGGAGTCATTTGGACATTCCCTATGGTGATTTTAACCAAGGAGGTTAGAATAGATAGAGTAAGGGCCAGCCGTTCCCCTCATGTAATGAAAGTGAAACCACTGAAACGTCGCAATCATGGTGTCACACAGCCAATCACAGTCTCTGCCGCCATGTTGATGAAATGAGTCTCAGCCCATCACAGCCTCTCCATGACCATGTTGGTGAGAAATTTGAGAATTAAAGTAATCTGCTCAAAGTGCTTCAAGTTTGTGATGTCATCTTTACTCCATCTATTCTAACCTCCTTGATTTTAACCCTGTCTGCCAACTGCTCTGACATCTAGACTATTTGCATAGGTTCCTGCTACAAATCCTTATTTGTTGGAGAAGGAACTCTATAGATTTTGAAGAGCACAATTAACACTGCACCTGACAGCATACAAAACTTATTAAAACATGCTCTCTTTTGTGAGCAACTGAATGGTTCCATATTTTTAAATTAGAAAAAGAAGTGGAATGTATTGTTTTCACTGCAAGACAGTTTAAAAATTAGTAAATAGTACTAAGCAACATTTTCTGACAAAGATCTTTTATTCATCAATTTAAAACAAAAATGATATTTTGTTAAACAATAAATAAATAAATGGATATTTTAGCCATTTCACAGCCTATTTAGGGTAAAATAAAATCTATTATATACTATAATGAAATACAGAACATTTCAACAAAATTTGGTATTGATAAGTGAGCACCTCTTCCCGTGGAACAAAATACATGTTTGTATCGATATTTTACATCTTTTGATTGCAGACGACTTATGTATAAAATATGATTTCCGGAATCTGTCCGTCTTCAACAGAGGTCCCATTATTATTTCCTGCAGCATAAGTGAATTGAAATGTTACTTTTCCTCCACTTGGACAATCGAGTGCAATCTTCCTCAAACCTTTTGTTCCATAATGAGAATCTGGACCCTGAAAATGCAGAAGTTCTCTCTTAATTTTTTCTAGTCACTAATACACTAATTGTACAAAGCACTTATACAAAGGTAGTTGGCAGTAAAATTCTACAATATTCAGGTGATTTTTTCAGTGTCTTCATTCTGAGTATTTATACTACTAGGGACCATTCAATATACATTTCATATGCATTGTCACTTAAAGATGCAGATATACTTTACAAAAATATATCAAGGATTGTTTTGTCTCTGATCCAACAGGGCAAATATTTTAAGAACCAGCACTACGCATTTTTGACACAAAGTTTGAATACCATCAAATGTTTACATAAAATCACTTGAAAGAAAAAGGCACACACTCAATGTCATTGACATATATTTTTTTTTAATTGGAGGTTTAACGACCACCGTGAGGAACTCAATGGGCTATAAGCAGTCGTCCGTCCCTAATTTAGGGTCACTGGTTCCAGGGAAGGGAGAGAGCCAGTGCCGTAAGACAAACACAACATCCATGCCTCACCGGGATTCAAACCCGGACCCCTTTTGGACGAATGATCAGAAGCCATCGCTTAGACCACTGCACCACCAGGGCGGCTCATTGACAATAATGGAATGTGGAACATATCACGGAAATCAATGCAAATAAAAATGTTTCACATATGAAAATCCTTAGAAAATTTACATTTCCAAGAGCTGATGAAATCTCTTTACAGGACCTATTTTGATTTTTTAAAAGTTTTTAAATATGCATGCATTTATGCATGAACATTTCTTTCAAACAACCAAATTTTATGGGGGGGGGGAGCTCTTTTTAATTTCATTCTCGTAGTTTTCCTTGTCATACATTCCTCTTTTCGTTTTTATTGCCATATCTATATTTTCAGCTATTTATCTACTCAAATTTTCTGTCATTGATGTTATAAGGACCTATAATTTTATTCCACATCTGAATGGAGAGAAAAAGAAATGAGAGTAATGCCACAGAATCGGGATACAAATTTGAGAAAAATTAATTCAAATTTACAAGAAGATTAGGAGTTTCTTATTTATATTTCATATGGAACCCACAAAATTCCAAGGTAATGGAGATAGTGTGTCTACAACAAGCAAAAAATACCATATTTTATCAATTATATTACATATCCTTACATATTTGGTGAGAAAATTCTCAACGAAAAAAGAGTGTCTGGGTTCTGACCTTTACCCAGTTCAGAATAAATTGCTTTTCATACTATTTTTGTGGGAAATTTTAAAAAACACAAATATAACTTTATTTATATTGATGCCAATAGGATATAAAAAGAACACTAAAAGCTGCACAGAAAATCTTGAGAAATTTGCTTACATCTATAATGCATGAAGGATTTTTTAATGACAAATATGCATTCATTTTATACCACTTAGTGGAAAAAAACAAGTAATACTGAAGAGATGGAAAATAAACCATGAAACTTATTCACCTAATTTGTTTTTTAGAAACAAGTAATGTGATGAAGTAAACACATAATCATATATTCATACAGCATTGCAAATGTCATCTAGCTGCTTAATTATTCACGTGCTATTTAGACATAATCTATATTATGAGGTTACTCACCTTTATTCCTAAAATAATTTAGGAGGTTTTTGTCTCTACACATTTCCAACACATATTTTTCATAGTTACATCGTGGTTCAAGGCCATAAAAAAAAAAAAAAAAAAAAACAACAACATCTTTTTCAACTCATGCAAACTTTGTTCCCTTCTTTTTTTTTTTTCCCAATGACCAAATGTGGATTCAAAATAATCAACCACAAGTATACATAATTGAACTCCCTAAAACGCTAATATCTAATTAAATAGCTGAAGAGTAGGAATTAGCAGGTGCCCTCATCTTCAGAGGAAGGGATGTGCTCATGCTCTGAGAACATCAATCCTTCAATGCCAGGTTATGGCAGGTCACCTGCTTCATATTCTTCAAGCAGCTCTTGAGCAGCAGGAGATATTACATCTTTTATGGGGAAAAGTTTTTCAAGGTGTTTTAGGGGGAAGGGGTGCTGCTTTCCACCATACATATCTTCTGCAAAGGGCTGGGACATGAAGATTTTAGGGGTTCTGGATTCCTGATTCATTGGTTTGCATTTCTGGATGTGTGCATGGGAGGCTCAATTCTTCTGAAATATGAGATTATTTTTATCTGCCTTGGCTTACTAAGTCAAGCTGGTAAATGTCCATTTCAGCATTAATTACATTGAAGACCTAAAAAAAAGGCCTATCGTATGAGGGGGTCAAAGTCTTAAGAGCGATACGTTCATCTGCTTTCTGAAGGTTTCTTTCAAGTCATCTCTCAGTGAAATGCTTCTTTGCCTCCAATGGTTCAGGTCTAGCCCTGACCTTTCTTCATTTACATTTCAATAATTTCATCCTCCATAGGTGCCAACTAGTATGGGTTTTCCGTAATTTTATGGACTTTTGGTGGCTGTTATGGAAGTACGGACATACCGATGAAATTATGGAAAATCACCATTTGATTTTTCTGATATAGAAAGCAATTTTCTCATCAACTTAAAATTTTTTGTTTGTTCAAGTTTATCTGGAAAAAAAAACAAATTAAAGCTGCATTTTGCATAATACAGGTTTCTGTATCTTAACTGGTAATCCCATGGTATCTGTCTACAAAAGGAAATCCAACGACAGGGAATAAATAATAGTAGCCGCTCGAAGCTAAATCAGCCTTTTGCCCCATTTTACTCCTCCCACGATGTCTCCATATCACCCGCAACTATGGATGCTGCTCCGACATTTGTTTCCTTACCCCTCTCGTGATGCTCTCCATGCCACCTGCACCTACACAGAACATGTGTTGTACGGACGCTGCTCCAATAACCTTTTCTTTATGCATACCTGAGTGGCAATCAGTTGTGAAGCGTTTTTTTTTTTTTATTATTATTTATTTAAAATGAAGTGTTCTTCTAGCCAACCTTCTTTATCTGAAAAGAAAGTGTTTCCTAGAAACGTACCACAGAGACTGGCCTTGTTTTCAAAAGTCACAGGTTTATGCGAACCATGTGTTTTACAGCATTTGTAGAAGAGATTTTAGAATCCCTCTCAGTGAACTGCAGAGGTGTACTTAGTGGGGGTTACCCTTGTATATGTTTTTAAATATATAATTTGCAAATAATTGGAAGCATACTTGCTGGAGATATTATCATTTCTCAATATTTTGAGAGATGTTTACCCCAGGGTATTTTCATTTACATTTTCAATATTTTGGGCCACCCCTATAAAGAAATCCTGGTTGCTCCACAGGTGGACAGGATGATTGCTGAACAAACACAGAATTGAAGAAGCATCACATTCTAAGGAATGGTTTTTTCATGTCTGGAGGTCTTTTCATGTCATGTCTGGAGGTCTTTTATATTTTTTTTTTTGATAGACAGTATTTTTAATTTTTCCACTAGCAAACAAATTTTTTATTATATTAATTCTTTTATTTTTTAAAAATAGTTATGACAAACTGGAATTTGTTGCCGTGTTAAATACCTGAATTCCCCAATGTGGACTGGATAATGGAAAATCATGTTTTTTTTGGGGTTTTTTTTTTTTTTGTTGTTGTTACTGAAAACTACTTTTAAAGGTTGGCATTTATGATCCTCTCAAAGATTTTCAAAATGGAACTGCAAATAAAACATTTATGGGCAACTTACCATTTCATGGTCTTGCTGGAACTGCAAATGTTCAACATTTTCAGTTGTTATTTCAAGGCCTTCACCAGTTCTCACCATCTCTTTATTTCCCTGCTGCTGCTGTTTTTTTTTTTTTAGGTTTAAAACTTCAAAAGCAGGCACATTTTCATCCCCAAATTCTTCTGCGCAGTAATCAAATGCATCTTTGAAACATACTTCTAGTATCTAGTAATAGTGAACAAAGCACCTTCGATGTTATATTGCTTCCAAAATTCTTTTAATGTAGGCTTTTCATCTCCATTTTTGGCACTTTTGGCATTAAAACAACTTTTGCAGGTAATCTTGTGATGCTTAACCTTAGAATTGGTTATAACATGCTACTCCATAAATTGAATTAATAACATGGTGCTGAAAAGGGGAGGGAGACTTACCTTTTACACACCCAGGCTCAAGATACAGTATATGTTCTATAGCACTGTCCAAAAGTAGGAGTGTCTTATTCCCTAAAGTTTTCCTATCTGTAGGCATGAAAAATTTTCATGAGCATGAGGCACACTAGCAGTGGCAAAGCAAAGGCCATATGAGGCTTTTGAGGCTAAGCCTACTCAAAAAATATAAATAAATAAAATAAAAACAAGAAGAAATAAAAAAATAAGCAATTTTATAAAAAAAAATCTATTCAGTTAGAAATCATGGAAATATATCTTTGCAATCCGGCATCCGCGTTGATATTGAAGTTCATAAGCACTTGTTTGTTCCTTTCCGCAATTTGAAAGTCAAATAAGCGAATTAAAGCGTGATGTATCTGTGTACACAGTGATGAGGCTTTCAGCGACTAGCTGTTCCGCAGATTCCCGCAACGTGAGATGGAAATATGAGAAGGTGTGGCAGGGGAAGAAAGCATAAACTCTTTTTATTCCCACCACTGGTAACCTCATGATACTAGCCTCTCCATACTTGCGTTGCAGGCGCAAATCAATTGGAGAGAGATAGGTAACAAGTAATGATAGATAGTGGCTCACACAGGGAAAGAACAAAGAAGCTCCTCCCTTCTGTGTGATGGCCAAGTTTTTCATCTTTCATGTTGAGTTACATTAGCGATTGGTAAAGTGTGATTAATATTCCAGGGAAGAGAAATGAGTGAATCAGATAGTAAATTAATTAATCTATTAAAAACTTTGAAAGACAAGACCATTTTCAACTTGGTCTTACGAGGAAAAGTGCTCTGCAAAGGACAATAGGCCAACTCCACATTTGAAAGTTACTGTTGAAGATGGAAAACAAAAGAGAAAATTCCAAAATTGTTGGTATAGTAAGTATTCTTGGTTAGATGGATGCACAGTGTCAAAAAATACTTTTTTGTTATGTGTGCATTATTTGGTGGAAAAAAAGAGTGGAGTACATGGAGTAGATATAACAAAAAGCATTGAAAGAAAATGTAGGAAACATGAAAACTCTAAAAAGCATATACAGAACCTAGAGAGTCATCATATTCATGGAAGGATGGGACATGTGTTATCTGAAGGAGAAAAACTACAAGATATAAAAAACATAACCAAATAGTTGGGCAAAATAGACTTGTTCAAGGGTTAATAGATGTTGTGTGCTTTCTTGGAAAACAAGAACTTGCATTCTGTGGGCACTTTGAAGATGAGAGTTCTGATAACAAAGGAAACTATCTCAAGTTATTAGAGCTTCTGTTGCAACAGGAACAGTTTCTACGTGATCACTTGAATTCGACATCTGCTTTTAAAGGTACATCTAGTGATATACAAAAGGGACTTATTCAGACGATAACACACGTTCTTAAGCAGGAAATTAAAGAAGAAATTGGATCATATGATTTCATATCAGTTCAAGCTGACAAAAACCTAAGGCACTGATAAAGAACACTGAAGAGCTATTGAAGAAAATAGAAGAACTTCCAGAATTAGAAAACCCTTCCATGGCAAGTTTAGATGTTGTGTCCATGTATACGAATATAAACCTGGACAAACTCATAGATTACACAGCAGATGACCTATCTGACCTAGTAGTGTTTCATGAATACAATAAAGATGAAGCAAAAGGCCTTCATGAACTTACAGTGTTTGCTCTAAACAATATTTTTTTCAATTCCAAGGCTGCTTCTATAAGCAAAGAAGTGGGCTAGCAATGGGTTTGTCATTAGCACCTCTCCTAGCAAATTATTATGTAAGTAAAATAGAAGAGCCTTTCCTATTGAAACCTTCAATTTTCTGCATGTATATTAGATACATGGATGATATCCTTTTCATCATAGATCAAGATTCGAGTGGATACCCATCAAAAATCCTAGAAGGTTTTGATGCCCAAGATGAATCCCTAAAATTCACTTTAGAGAAGCAAAACGAAAATAAGTTAAATTACCTAGATATTACTTTGAAGTGGAAAGGAAAATATATTACCACAGAATTATACAAGAAGCCTACAAATACATAAACAATTTTAAATTATAAATCAGATCACCCTAATTATATAAAGAAAAATGTAGCTTTACAATTTAAAGAGAAAGTTGAAAAGCTGAATTCAACTTCAGAAGCTAAGAAAAAACATAAAAATAAGTTAAATTCAATCTTATTAGAAAAGGATTACCCTTCAAAAGAAATTCGTGAACTACTGGACGAAAATCCTACTAGGAACAGAACAGGCACTACAGACAAAAATAAGGAGAAAATTGAATATTTATTCACAAGAAAAGTCACTTACCACAAGGGACTGTTTGAAAAACTGAAAAAAAATCAGCACTAAATATAAGATTAGGTTAGCTCCAGGTTCGAATAACAAAATTAAAAAATACTTACCATCCCTAAAACAAAAAGAAGAAAATACTTTACTCCAGGAAGGAGTCATTAATAAAATAGAGTGTTCATGTGGATGACCATATATAGGAGAAACAGGAAGAAGGTTAACCACCAGAATTAAAGAACACAAAGCATCAATAAGGAACAGCTCAAATAAAACAGGATTAGACAGGCACATACAACGGAGTCATTTATAAAATAGATTGTTCTTGTGGATTACCATATATAGGAGAAACAGGAAGAAGGTTAACCACCAGAATTAAAGAACACAAAGCAGCAATAAGGAACAGCTCAAATAAAACAGGATTAGACAGGCACATACAACGGAGTCATTTATAAAATAGATTGTTCTTGTGGATTACCATATATAGGAGAAACAGGAAGAAGGTTAACCACCAGAATTAAAGAACACAAAGCAGCAATAAGGAACAGCTCAAATAAAACAGGATTAGACAGGCACATACAACAGAGTCATTTATAAAATAGTTTGTTCTTGTGGATTACCATATATAGGAGAAACAGGAAGAAGGTTAACCACCAGAATTAAAGAACACAAAGCAGCAATAAGGAACAGCTCAAATAAAACAGGATTAGACAGGCACATACAATGGAGTCATTTATAAAATAGATTGTTCTTGTGGATTACCATACATAGGAGAAACAGGAAGAAGGTTAACCACTAGAATTAAAGAACACAAAGCAGCAATAAGGAACAGCTCAAATAAAACAGGATTAGACAGGCACATACAACGGAGTCATTTATAAAATAGATTGTTCTTGTGGATTACCATATATAGGAGAAACAGGAAGAAGGTTAACCACTAGAATTAAAGAACACAAAGCAGCAATAAGGAACAGCTCAAATAAAACAGGATTAGACAGGCACATACAATGGAGTCATTTATAAAATAGATTGTTCTTGTGGATTACCATATATAGGAGAAACAGGAAGAAGGTTAACCACCAGAATTAAAGAACACAAAGCAGCAATAAGGAACAGCTCAAATAAAACAGGATTAGACAGGCACATACAACGGAGTCATTTATAAAATAGTTTGTTCTTGTGGATTACCATATATAGGAGAAACAGGAAGAAGGTTAACCACCAGAATTAAAGAACACAAAGCAGCAATAAGGAACAGCTCAAATAAAACAGGATTAGACAGGCACATACAACAGAGTCATTTATAAAATAGTTTGTTCTTGTGGATTACCATATATAGGAGAAACAGGAAGAAGGTTAACCACCAGAATTAAAGAACACAAAGCAGCAATAAGGAACAGCTCAAATAAAACAGGATTAGACAGGCACATACAACAAACTGGCCACAAAATGGACTGGGACTCCTTAAAAGTGATCAAACATCAATCCCATGCAATTATCCAGAAATTAGAGGAATCCCTAGAAATTTACAAGACACAAGGTGGGAACATCAATGACCATGCTGGATGGAAAATCAATCAGGCTTGGTCGCCAGACCTGTGGAAGTAGAAGGAAGCAAGAACTCCTGAAGAAGATCTAGTATTTAAGATTGAAAATTTGAGAGGTAATGTACCTAATAAATTTATCCTTGATAATTCCCGTTAAATATTTATAATATTGAAAGTAATAAGAGGAAGCCATGAAGTCATTAATTACGAAAATTTAGATATTTCATGCAGATCTCAGATGAGCATTATTCTGAAATATTGCTTCAAAAGCATGATTAAATAAAGATTCATTGGGGTTTATGATGTCTCAACTGACAAAAGTACAGCAGGATTGTCAAAAATAATAATTGCTGTTTTAAAAGAATGGGAAGTGGTTGAGAAAATTGTGTGTTAGACATATGACGGTGCTTCTGTTATTGCTGGTAACTAGGGTGGTGTTCAACACTTTGTAAATCAAATTTTTCCCTCAGCAACATTTTTACATTGTTATGCACACAGACTGAATTTAGTTCTACTGCATTGTTTCTAAAGTAATTAAGCAAGTGAGGCTGTTCCCATATGATTTAACAGCATTTCACACTTTCTTCAGTAAATCAGCAAAAAGGGCACAGCTTCTAGTAAGCAAAGGATTCAGATTGTCACAAGCTTCCACAACTCGTTGGAATTTCCATTCATGAGCAGTGATTACTAATAACAACACACTACAAGGACCTTCAAAATGGTTTTGAACATATCACAGAAAATGATGAAGATTGGGTTGGTCAGTCATATAATGCTGCAGTTGGTTTGCTGAATATACTATAGAAAACTCAGTTTCTCTATTTACTTTGCCTGTTTCACGAAATCTTTGTCTCTTGTGATCACTTGTTTGCTCTGCTGTAAAACAAAAGTGCTTCTGACATAGCTCTCTGTAATATAGAGATAAAAACTACAGTGAAAATCATAAAGAACATGAGATCAGAACGTATGATAAATGATTGAACTGAAAAATGCAGGTAGATAAATTAATGAATTTACAATAACTGACAACTTTTCAATTGCTAAAGATTCTGACATGAAATTCTTGACACTTTGATTATGCAGATGGAAGTGAGGTTTGGGAATTTTGAGAAAATTCAGTTTGTGGAACTTTTGGAGCTGCAACTATTCAGGAAATTTTCCCAGTATTTAAAGTTAATTCACTTCTCCACATTTACCCTTTTTTCAACCAGGAACAATTACAAAGTGAGCTCCAGAATATTTACTGTGACCCACATAAGCATCTTGCTCCCATAGACCTGTTGCAATTCATTATGAATAATAATCTCAAAGTAATTTGTCAAGAAACAACTAAACTAATTCGCTTAGTTTTAACAATCTCTGTTACCACCGCTTCTTCTGAAAGAAGTATGAATACAATAAAACGAATAAAGACCTGGCTAAGAAATTCCATGGCAAATGAAAGACTAAGCTCTCTTAGTTATATCTCAATAGAAAAGAAATTAATAAAAAGAACTTATGACAAATGAAAATTTCAAGGAAAAGGTGATAGACTACTTTGCAAACATGAAGCATAGCCGACTGGGTCTCATCTTCAAAAAAATTTTAGGTGAGCAAACTTTTTGTTCCATTCAACTTTGAGTTTCATCAGATGAGATTTTTATTTAGCCTACGAGTTTCAATGCACTAGCTTCACCACTGCACACTAGTGTGTGTATTTGGTACTGGCTAGAAAAACATGTACAGTGTACTGTCAATTATCTGGGTGTCAATTATTTATGCAAGATTTTTTCCTTATTGATTTATAAAATATGCTCTATAAATATAAACACAGATTATACCCCAAAGAGCCAAAATGTTATGACCACCTGCCAAATATGATGTTGATCTGCCAAAACAGTTCTTACCCAGTGAGGCATGGATGCCACATGATTTCTAAATGTGCCTTGTGGTATATGGTACCAACACATTTGCAGCAGATCCTTTGACTATTGCAAATTATGTGGTTCAGCCACCACAGATGGGAAACCACGGATACTCTATTGGATTAATGTCTGGGGAATCTGAAAGTCAGGGCAATACCTGGAAGTCTTCCTCATGTTCCATGAACCATTCTCAAACAATCCAGGCTGTATAACATGGGGCATTATTCTGTGAAGAAAGGCACTACTAATGGGAATACCAGTGTCATGAAAGGATGTACCTAGTCTGCATTGAAGTTTAAGTAAGTGAAAAACATCATAGTTTCCTGCACATGAATGACTGTACCCAGGGTTTCCCAGCAAAATATTGCCCAAAACATTACAGTTCTGTCACCAGCTTGTTTGTCCCACCCTGCATCCTGGTTCCAACATTTCCCTACTTAAACAACGCATGTGTACCCGACTATCCACATGGTGCAACAGGAAATGAGATTCATCAAACCAAATGACTTTCCTTCCAATAATCCAAGTTCCAGTTTTGATGCTTTTGTGCCCATTGCAGGTGCTTTCAATGGTGAACTGACTTTAGCAATTGGAGTAGCCTGAAACTACTCAGCCCCATTTTCAGCAGAGTTCAGTGTACAGCAAATTATGACAAATTACTCCCATTACCAGCATTCAAATTACTGACAAGTTGCAGCACAGTATCCTTTATGTTGGCTTGTGCCATGCAGAATAGCCTTCGCTCACCTCTAGCATCAATGAGTCATTCGCTCGCCTCTATCATCAAGGAGTCATTCGTCCTTCGCTCACCTCTAGCATCAAAGAGTCATGGTTGGCCCAAACTTTACCAGTGGTTTGTGGTTTATCCCTCCTGACCACTTTTTAAACATACTAACCATGGCAACCCACAAGCTTTGCAATCTAGGTCAATCTAGATCTGGCCTGTTAATTGTCTGGCTATTACAAATTGGCCTTTATTAAGTCAATTTCCTTTCCCATCTGAAGAACAAGAATAACACTGATTAACAGAGCTCAGAGTCAGGTGTTATTTATACCATTTCACAACCTTCACATGCACAGTCGTTTACCTGCAGTTGCTTCAATTTGCATAAAGACGCAGCACTGGTCATACTAATGTTTTGACTCTTCAGTGTAAATGTAAAGGCAGATATGTCCTTGTATGATTCAAATGAACACCCCAGACATTGTTTCCTCATGTACTAGATAATATATTACAGTGCATCTAAGGATGATGATATATTATGCTGTAACAAAGCAGAAGCAAGTGAAATGTCTGAAATGATGAACTTAATGAATAATTTAGGTTTCGAAATATCAAAAAAGAAACCTCAATGAGTGGCTCCAAAATGATGCATGTCAACCAGGATTACAGTACCATACAAGTGATACAAGTAGATCACAATTGCAGCAAATGAATCTGAAGATGAAGAGTGAAGAAGAGAATAATGAACACATCAATCACAGCACAGCACAGCACTTCTCCGTGTTGACTCTTAAAGTATATAGGTCAGTGGCACTACATCACAGCCACACATCCATACAGAACACTCAACAGCAATTATATTTATGAGTGACACACCCGGAATGTATCTCTTCTATTTTTCAATTCTAAGCCCAGCCTAGGTGACTGGTTTTCTTTGCAAACATAAAAATTTTGAAATTTCTGGTTTTCTCCCACAGTATGCATAAAAGTCAAACTAATTTGGTTCTTTATTTTTCGAGAATAGATACTATGTGAGGAACAATAAAAGGGAAAGCAAGAGAAAACTTCTCTTTCCTCAAACACCAATGGCTGCCCAAGAATAGCTAGCAGGTTGCCTGTTGCCCTGAGCTGCACAGCTGGGGGTGGAAGTATTAAACAGTAGTGGCTAGTCATACAATTAGGAACAAAGTGATAATTAACAGAGCAATCGGACATCGCCGAATTTGACTGTAATTACTGTTTCACACGTGAATTCAATCACATCAGAAAGCTTGAAAATTTCGCCGCCGTGGAGTGGGAATTGAACCCGCATCTCCCGATTTACGTTCGAGCGCGCTATCTATTGCACCATTAACGACGGTGGATTCACAAGTTTCTGTGTGTTAAGAACATTGGAATATTCTCCGACCGTGTTCAGATTCATGCAGATTCTGCTGCCATCTAGCGTTGTTAAGAAAATCTCCAGTTGTTTAGGTATTCAGAGTTGAAGAAATATTCTTCTCATAATATTTCTTCAACTCTGAATAGGAACAAAGAGTACATGTCAAATGTTGACAAGGAAAATGCCACCCATTTCAGGCAGGGGTAGGATTGAAGAATGGAAGTTCTCGATTGGTAGGGCAGTCCTGTTAAAAGGGAAATGTTACAACGCAATGCCCCAAGTGAAATCGTCTGGCCAATATAATGGCTAGTCTGCACTTTATAGTTCTATGTCTCTGTCACAAAGTCCTGCAGCTCAGATTTGTTAAAATACACGAATTTGCAGACACTTTTCTTTTTGCAGTTTCATTTCATTCACCAAGGAAAAGCACGAGATGCTGTTTACAGTGATCAAAAGATATGTGCATTTCTTTTGTTGCATGCTTACTGTGAACATCTATTCTGCCTACACCTCACCCCCTACCCAATAGTACATACCCATATTGTTCCTCAGAGGATGCATTTTTCTTCCCCTGACACATTTACCGCTCTCTGATAATGTTGTGTTAGATAGCATATTTAAGTTGTTTTTAATTGAGCTGTGGCAGTGTTCAATTTAAAGCACTGGTCACCTTAACGTCACCCTTGATTTGTTAAAAGAAATAACCAAACCCAGTTGGCTAGCTGTGGGATTGAAGCTTCATATCACACCATGCACACGGTATTCTTAGATCTACAGAAGGAGTGCTTGGGACACATATAGTATTTGATTTCATCGCTCTGAAGCTCTTCATTGCACATTCTCTCCCCCTCCCCTCCTCTCTCTCTCTAACATTCAAAAAGAATATATTTTTTTTGTCCTGAACACATGCAATGCTTTGCTTTATTTTTTGCCTGTTTTAATATTTTCTTCATTTTGGCACCTCTAGAGGGTAAAGCTGACTGTAAGGGAGTTTTGTCTTCTCACTGTGGGGATTACCGTAATTTTTGGGCTAAGAGCCGCGGCTCTTACGTTACTAAAAGTGTAATTTTTCGGGTGTGCGGCTCTTATGCCGAATTTGTTTTCGATAAGACCGTTTCTTCCCTCCCTTTTTTCCCCCCATGCAGATACTTAGTAAATTTTTTCAAACCACGTCTTTTTTTTTTTTCACAAACTCGACTGTGATCAAGTTTCCCTCCCTTTCTACTCATACGTTAGACACGATAACTCCGCTGTCCTGATGTTGGTTTAGGAGGGAAAGTGGGGGAGGACAGGAATGCCTGACTCAAATGCCCTTTGCATGGAGGAATGGGGGATAGAAGGGGACATAAGCACACAGATGAGTAGCGTGACGTCCGAGGCTTCTGTGGATATCGCGCCTAGCGTATCTCTTTCGTTGGCTGCAGCATACATCATGCAGGAAGGTGCAATGATTTTCAGTGGGGTGGGGAGACCGGTTTGATGGGCACTTTCCTGAACAAAAGCTTAAGAACATGAACAATGCAAAAGCCTGCCCTAGGATGATTCCATTAGCAGAGACCTATTCCAAACAATACTGGTGGGACGAAAAGACAAATTCTGTTCACTCTTCTTGGTTCATCTGCCATGCGAGACAGGTGTTTCTTGGCTCGTGTTCCTGAGATTTGCTTCGATTTTAATTTTTTTTTTTTTTTATTGACTGATGATAGTGGAAGTTGAAGGCTTCGGCTGGAAAAAGAAAAGAAGAAGGGATTCATATAAAAGCGGAGCTCAACGCGAAGGCTCAGTGCGCAGTAAATGAAAGTAGGTCAAACCACTTGAAAGAGAGCGGCACCGCTGTTATGGAAGTGTTGGCGGCCAGATCCGCGAACACATGCGAGGCAGCTGGTAAAGAAAAAAAGCATAACATAGAAGGAACATATTATTAAAGAAAACATTAATCGAAAGCATTACAAGCGATAATTTATAAGTTAATTACTTCTAAGACGGATTCTATTGCGGTGAACAGAGAACCATCCTGTAGCAGACTATAAGTTAATTACTTCTAAGACGGATTCTATTGCGGTGAACAGAGAACCATCCTGTAGCAGACATCCACATTGAATGGAATTTAGACAATTGTGCGGTTTTACGAGCAATGCGATATTCTAACGGCAGTCTTAAGATTAACCATGATTTATATTGATTACATAAATGGTTTTGAGCATTTAATAAAGGCAAACAAATAACATCATTAACATGATTAATAAAAAATGTATAAATAAAAAATTTTGCCAGTATGAAAAAATAAGTGCATAAAGCAGATAGACACTGAATTGCAGATTAGCCTTTGAAGTATACATATAATCACGCTGGGTGTGAGTTAATTCATGAAAATAAGGAAGATAATTTAGTTTTCTGAGCAGCACCACGACTTCACAGGTGCGGCCCTTATGCCGGTGCGGCCCTTACGGCAACTTTTGCTTCCAAGATTGCAAAATTTTTAACCTGCGGCTCTTAGTCCGAAAATTACGGTATATCTCAAAAAGGAATCCAAGACTTTTCTTAGCCAAGAAATAAAGATGCTACAGATTTTTCATAACCACTACTTGAAAGTACAGCAGTAGAAAATGTACCATGATGTGGCGTCTGTCAACCCAACACATGTAAAACATGTCATTTTCAGAAACAAACTTTTGACAGAGGTGATTACATGACAAAGTTCAAAACCCTGAAAATCTCTGGGGGGTGGGGGTGCACCTCACCAAACTTTTATTTTAAATGAAAAATTTCTTAATTAGTGCAGAAACGTGACTTCAAATTTTCCTAATGAAATACATGATAAACTCGAGCTCTTGATTTTTTAGCCTGTTGTTAGAAGTGTGTGTGTGTACGCTTGCCGTATCAAGTTTACTATGCTGTTTTTTTTATGTATCTCTGGGTAGTGCGACGAGTATGGTATCAGTACAGGTATGTAAATTGCTTTCCTGAACACAGAGTATTCAAAGCTATTTTTGTTTTTCTTTAGTTGAATGTCCAGGAAGGATAGGCGATTATCCTCTTCAAACTCAATAGTTAGTTAGCTCTATGGTGTTACAAATTTTGCTAAAACTCTGTGCTAGATCTTGTAGCTCAGCTTTGTCAAGTTTTGACATTATAAAAATGTCTTCTACATATCGAGCATAAAGTACTGGTTTTTCAGGAAGATTTTGAATAATTTCTTTTTCGAGGTATGCCATAATCACTTCTGCGTATAATGCCGATAATGGGAATCCCATAGGGCCACCTAGTGTTTGTTTAAATATATTTCTTTCAAAATGGAAGATGTTGTTTTCCTTGATGAAATATAAGGTCTTCTTTAGCTCTTTCAGTTGTGTCATGTTTAGTTCTTTGTTGATGTTTAGTTGTCGCATAATTAATTCGATGGCTAGCTCGACAGGAGTATTTGGGTATAACGTCCATGGAGGCCATAGTTATTTGTTCTAGGTCTTCATTAATTAACTTGATTTTTTCTATAAACTCATAGCTATTCTTTAAGGTATATTGATTCCTCATGAATATTGGGGATAGATAGTTAGTTGTATATCTTTTTTTCTAGGTTGATGAGTGGCGAGTTTTTTTCTCGATAGAATCAGTCTTAAAGTGTTGTTTTTTTTATGTGTTTTAATTTTAGAGAATATTTTTGGCATCCCTGCTCCCATTAGAGGGTTTGCATTTTTTATTTCAGTTGGTAATGTGCTGTGGTTTTTTATATTAGCCAGGAAGGTAAGTTGTTTGTCGGTGGGATCTTTGTTGATGCTATCGCACTGTAGCTCTGAGATGGCAGTCCGCATTTTATCATTATATTCCAAAGTGTCCATAATAACAATTTGCCCTGCTTTGTCCGCTTTGCAGAATTTGATCGTGGGGTCTTTGCAAAGACTTAATAGTTGCTTTCTGTCATACTGCAATTTATTAAATCTGACTGGCAAAAAAAAAGACGCCAAAACTGCTTTAGTGCAATTCTGCATAGAAAACCGGACCTTCCCAAAATTCGATGAAATTAAAATGCTAAAAAAGAATAAAAAATCTGAAAGGCAAATGAGGAGGGAAGAAGCAATCTTAATCTATAAAAATAAAGCAAGGTTATGTAACCAAGACGACCCTAGCACATTATCTGGCCTGTGGAAAGAACTAATAAGACAAGAAAAAGAACAACAAAAGAGAAAACCCGACAAAAAAGACAAGAAAACCAAAATAGGAAAATAAATTAAAAATAAAATAAAAATAAAAATGTGTTTTAATGAGACATAGATGGCGCCAGCCGGGCTTGATAACGAAATATATCCAAGAAAGTATATCCGACAAATGGCAACAAGGAGTATCGGACTCCATTAGCGCGAAGTTAACCACGAACATCAGTGGAAAAGTCGCCACGCTCCTGAGGATGCCCAGAGAATGGGCGAAAATTTCGAGTATAAAGAACGGTAAAAATCGATGTGTGTGAATCCTAAAGCGAAGATCAAATAAGTATACGCAGCGAAAAGTGTGGGAAGTAAAGCCAATCATCGCATACAATGGACTTTAGGACAATAACATCAACAAAGACCGGAAAACATGTGTGTGAAATGTTCTCGTCGCTAGCAAGGAATGCCAAGGTAAGCATTATCCTCTAGAATATTGTACAAGTTACTTTGAAATAGTACTTAATTGTAGCAAACAATTACATACCTGATAACTTGTACGGTTTACCCGTATTTTGTACGTTTTTTTACGCTTTCGCTCGTGTATTGTCGTACAAACACTTTGTATGGTTTTTTTTTTTATCCCTGAAAAAAGAGCTTTAATTTTTTACATTAACTGGCCCTCTGTGGAAACTTTTTTTTTTTACAGATATAATACCAAACGTTTTATGTTTATTCCGTGGCTCACGCTGAATAATCGCCAAATCGCCACTGATTGAGAAATGTCGTGAGAGAAAAACAAAACAAAACAGAATCTGCGAAAATATTGGCGAAAGATGCGCATCCTTACGGTTTGATGTGGCAGTAAGATTGTTGTGGGGTCTCAAGAACACAGGTCACAGTTGTGTGTAGGGGAATCAGTGGAGGTGAGAATAACAGCTGCTGAGAACAGGGGATATCGCGAGGAGATGACCTCGAGCTTGGAGTCCAGGTGTCGTCCCACCCTCTCAGGGGCTGGGCCTTGGCAGTAGGAATGGGCATATCGGCAAGAAATCGGTGGTTACTCGTTCCCGAAACGTCGATGCATTGAACTTCTTCCTCTTCATAAGAATGCAACAAAAAGAAATTCATTTATTTTTTGTAGAAAATATTCTTTACCAGTTTGTTCAAATATCAGGTCATCAAACCTCGATACTTTTTCAGTTAATGGGCTCTCCAACATCGATTATAGGTCGCAAACATCGATGTTCAAAAGCATGGAAGTTTTTGGCATCCCTACAGCCAATCAAAACCCACGCTTTTCTCACTTTATACTGAACATCGGCAAGCTATCTCAACGTAACCGTAATCACAAATTCTCTTGACAGATTCGTTTTGAAAAAGTAACAATATTTTCGTAAATTTTGTGCTAATTCAGCAGATGTTTTTCACTGGAATTACAAGTTTTTTGTAGGAATTATTCATCAGGAATTACACGTTTGGGGAAAGCTAGTGTTGTAGGATTTGGGTTAGCCAAAATAATTTTTCTCAGCTTAATTTGAATATTTCACTCATCAAATGGTCGAGAACTCAAACTCAAAGAAACATAAGTTGGAAGACAGAAACCGAGGTCATGGCAAGTTTCAGGCTGATTGGATTTAACTATTCCCTGGCATTGTTGATGTATCTAAGATAGGATCTACCCATGCTTTTTGTAAAATATGCAGCAAAGACATTAAAGTTGTAGCGTCTGGCTTATATGATCTGAAAGAACACTTTAAGACAAAATTGCATGAAAAAAATATTAAAATGAAGAAGGAAGCATCTATCGAGACTTTCTTTGCACAGCCAAAGCAGGAAGATAATGTTACAAAGGCTGAAGTTTTATTTGCTAATTTCGATGCCCAGCATAATTTACCTGCTTCTGTAGCTGATCACTTTTCTGACTTAGCAGTTAAAATGTTTTCTGACAGTGCCATTGCCAAGAAGTTTCATTTAAAGCGGACCAAAACAACACTTATTATTAAAAACTGCTTAGCTTCATCAGCAACAGTACCAGTTATCAATCTGTGCAGGGAGTCACCCTTCTCACTGATGATTGACGAATCAAATGACAAGAAAAGTGATAAGAGATTGGCTATTATGGTGAGAATTTTTGAAGATGGTTTGGGAACCAGAACAAGATTGCTGGACATGCCAGTATGTAGTGGTGGAACCAGTGAGGAAATTTTCAATGACATTGACAAAACATTCACTAGGCTGAATATCCCTTGGAGTAACTGCATTGGCTTTGCTAGTGACAATTGCAGTGTAATGGTGGGGAAAGCAAACTCTGTACTTACCAGGGTGAAGCAGAGAAATCCTGATGCCTTCAGTATTGGATGCATTTGCCACCTGGCCAATTTGTGTGCCCAAGCTGGAGTGAAGCAACTGACTGTACCAATAGATGACCTATTGATTGACATTTACTACTATTTTCAGTACAGTTCTAAACGACGAAAGGCATACAAGGACTTCCAACTTTTTACTGACGTGGATGACCTGAACTTATTGGAACATTGCCAAACCCGATGGTTATCACTGCACAAAGTAGTAGACAGGGTTCTCAACCAGTATTCAGCTCTTTCATCCTATTTTGAAAGCCACAGTGTTGTTGAAAAACCTGGTAGAGTAAAAAACATATATGATCTTTTAAAATCACTGCTGACCCAGATGACCATGCATTTTCTTCATTTTGTTTTGCCACTCTTAAATGAGTTTAATAAACTTTTTCAAACAGATGAATCACAGATTGGTGGTATGATGGAGGAGATGGACAGGTTACTCAGGAAGTTTATGGTTAAATTTGTGCAGATTAAACATGTCAAACAAATTCCTGATTTGAGGCAAATCAGGTTTGATAATCGTGAAGTGCAGCATGATGACAGCACACTAGCAGTAGGCCTCTCCAACAGAACATTAATGGAAGAAATGGAATTTAATGGTGCAGACAAAAAGGTATTCTTTGAAGATGTGAGAAACTTTTATGTTGTGGTAGTGAGAAAGATAGTGGACAAATTTCCATTTGAAAATCAGGTGCTGAAAGACCTGAAAGTATTGGACCCAACCACTAAGGACCGCCTGAAGTACACATATATTTGTAGATTGGCAGATACGTTTGCTCCACATCTTGATCAGGAAGCTCTACAGGATGAGTTTGATGACTATTGTTTGATCTCTTGTGACTGTGTACCTGTACTGTCAGACAATGGCCAGAAAAAGAGCTTTTGTAGCTACTGGCTGGATATTTTAAATTTGAGAACCAGTACTGGTGGTATCCGCTTCCCAAATCTTAAAGTGCTTATTCAGTGACTCCTTACTTTGCCTCACAGTAATGCTGACTGTGAAAGAACTTTCTCCGTGATGAAGAAAATCCATACAGATTGTAGGAAGTCTGTGAATGCAGATAACACTAACCTCCTTTTACAGTGTAAAATAAACACTGACACTTGCTGCATAGGCTTTAAATCCACTGATGACATTTTGACGAAAGCAAAACGTGCATGTGTTGACTATAATACAAAACACTCTTAGATTAAATATGCAAATAATTAATACATGTGTATCAGTTGCTGTCATAAAACAGTTGAGCTTTTAAAAATTACGTTTTTTTTTTTTGGTTTTTTTTGCGTAAGGGTTATTTTGTCTTTGTAAAGGTTTTTATGGATTCAGTGTACAGGTTATCACCTCAAGAGGTTGACAGGTATGCAATTAACTATTTAAGGCATGGAAAGTTTTTTGGGGTACGCAAGAAGATTAATGCTTAATGTGGCACAATACAAAAAATGACATGCAATGCAGTGTATTTATTAGCCACATAGCACAATGCTTAAGAGCTGATATATAGAAAATGCATTTGAATCATCATTTGAAAGGGTACTTGGTGGGTCAACTGATAAGTCCTCTACTAAAGAAATGGTACTGCATGCAAGGTACATGAAAAATAACAAGATACACAAATCATTTTAGGGGACTATTCCTCTGAGAAACAGCACATTTATGAGCTATCTCGAAGCTATTGATAGTTTCAGGGGAGATAACAAAATGTGATTTGTAGGGCTTGGCACAGTTGGAGTAACAAATATGATTGGAATGGCAAATAGTTTGTTATGAAAAAAAAAAAAAGATGTTGATCATTTAATCATTACTCACTGGACTGCCACATAAGCTGTGCAATAAAGTGTACTGTTCTCACTTAAGAATGCTCCTTGTATAACCAAAATCAACACAATTTTAATTTCAGTTTTTAAATTTTATGGTCTATCATCTCAAAGCTAGAAACTACTTTGCAATATGGCAAATGTTTTGGCACAAAAACATAAATAAAATGGTGACCACACTATTAGGTGTGTTGCAAGTAAGATGTATTCAGAGTGGTTCTTTCTTTCTGGCTTACTGGATTTGCATGGTAATACATTTGTAAAACATCACTTCAAGCAATAACAGCTATGAATCAAATAAAACAAAGGGGTTACTGCAGAAGCTAAAATAATTTCTCCTTACTGCTTTGATGAAATTTTTGCTTGATTTCGTAAGTGTTGAAGAACTTGTCTTGTGTTTCCAAAGAAAAAGAGTTATTGCTTAGTAAATTTTACTTCTTCACAAGAAAAGCAATAAGTGATCTGCAAAATTTACTGCATGCCTCTGGACAAATGAAAGATGTATTTATAAGAGCATATCGAATGAAATTGAGGATCTCAGGAACTACAGACCTATTTAGCCTCCTATCAGTGGTTTATAAAATCTTCACTAAAGTTCTTTCACACTGTTTGAAGGTAACACTGGACATGGCTCAACCGAGAGAACAAGCTGGATTCAGGAGTGGCTACAGCACTATAGATCATATCCACGTACTGAGAGAACTAATTGCAAGAGCGAGGGAATATGAACTTCCATTGTGCATGGCTTTTATCGATTATGCAAAAGCCTTTGATTCAGTGAAACCATCAACAGTTACAATGGCTCTGAAATCCTGCGGTATTGAAGATGCATACATTAATATTATTAATAACATCTATGAAAATGCAAGTGCAAAGATTCGGCTGTTTGAAAATACAACACACATAAAAATTGGAAAGGGAGTGAGACAAGGTGACACCATATCTCTGAAGCTCTTTAATGCCACATTGGACGGTGTCTTTCAATCGCTGAGCTGGGAAAACAAAGGGATCAAGATTAATGGAGATTATCTAACCCACCTTCGTTTTGCTGATGACGTAGTCATTTTTGCAACTACCCCATCAGAGCTGCAGAGTATGATCCAGGAACTTGCTGACAAGAGTAAAGAAGTGGGATTAAAAATGAACTTTCAGAAGACAAAAGTGATGTTCAATGCTTTTACAAGAAAAGAAGATTTATCAATTGATGGAGAAAAGCTGGAGATAACAGACACGTACGTTTATCTTGGACAGCAGATATCAAGTGAAGGTCACATTGATAAAGAAATTAATCGGCGTACAAAACTTGCGTGGAGAGCTTTTGGAAGAAACAGCATAATTTTCAAGAGCAATATGCCATTACGTCTTAAAAGAAAAGTGTTTGATCAATGCATCCTTCCAGTGCTTACGTATGGTGCAGAGACGTGGACCTTAACTAAATACAAAGGCTGCAGACAACTCAAAGAGCATGGAGAGATGCATGCTTGGTGTAACCAGGAGAGATAAGAAGAGGAACTCGTGGATCCAAAAAATGACAAGAGTGAAAGACATCATGATCAGAGTTAAATCCCTGAAATGGCAATGGGCTGGACATACTACCAGAAAGACAGACCATCGATGGACAGACGAAATTTTAGATTGGATTCCAAGGGACAGGAAAAGACCCAGAAGATGACCACATGGAAGATGGGTGGATGAAATTCGAAAGTATGCGGGGTGACATGGAGGAGACTGGCACAAGACAGACCGTTTTGGAAGAAACTTGGGGAGACCTTCGTCCAGCAGTGGATTGATAATGGTTGATGATGATGATGATGATCGAATGAAAGAATTAAAACAAATAAACACACAGCTCTTTGAATTTGAAAAAAAAGGTGAAAAGGACTTTCAAGTTAACATACACCTGAGCAGGCCATTCCCAAATGAAAAACACATTTTTGGACCAGCTTTTAAAAATAATGTTACAGATGCTACATTTATGGTGATACAGTTACATGGAAGTGACAGAGCTTGACATTTTTGGAAATGTGCAACTGAAAACCTTGAGTCATTTTAAATAATTTCTGACAACAGAACCCAAAAATGTGACTACAACTATTCTGAGAACTTTGAGTAGATTGCATGAATTCAAATTGTTCACTTGGAATTTTACCACAATTGCAATAGTGAAGAATATTGCTTCAAGAACTGATAGGTTTCCAGTTATTAGTCAACTTCTTTTCATTGTATCAATTCTTCAGATTTCTTGTAAAAGAATCTTCAGCAGAATGAGCATAATCAAAAAGAAATAACAAGCATGATTAAAACAATAAAACTTTAGAGAATCTAATGACGATCAGCATTATGGCCCACCACTTGCTGATTACAACCCAACTGCAACCACTGTTAAATTATATTTTGCTGCAAAGCACAAGGGACACTTCAATTGGATTAGAAACCTCATGCATCATGACCCGATGATTATAATAAATCTATGAGGTGCATCGAAGTGGATTAAACATGTATTTCTGAGTACTGTTTGAATTTTTAAATTAATGCACAAACCAATATGTGGCAGTTTATCATTTCTGCAGATGGTACAATGCCAAAAGACATCAAGATTTTTTGAGGGAATTTTATAATTGTTAATCATCTAGCAAAAACGAATTGGTAACATTACTTGAAAAAATGTGCTTCAGGGAAGTGAGCATCCTCCACTTCAGCTTAAGTTCTGGGAACAATAAATGCACCACGGCAGAAGAAAAACCTTCAAATACATGTAAATGACTTAAAGAATACACCAACACCACATAAAATGCTTGTAATCATGCAGCAAATGAGAGCTAATTCCCCCCCCCCCCCCAAAGTTTAAAAGTGTGCATGCGTGCATGCTTTATGAATAGCAAGAATGGAAGTTATGGGAAAAACACTGAATGCAATGAAATTAGTTGGGGTTGAGCTACCCAGCTTATGGCCTTACTAAATGGTAGTGTTTCAAAAAAATTACAAATTTCTTTTAAGATTGCTACTGATCAAGGCTCATGCTGGGGTGGGATTACAAAAAGATTTCCATGAGAACAAAAGATGCCTACTTATAATATTTGTTAAACAGGAGAGAAAAAAGTCAAAATGTGAGCTTCAAACTTTCATTTTTTAAGATATTAAATATATTTTTTTTATGAGACTTAATTTTGGATATTGAAATGGATTAGCAGATGGTAGCTCATCAGCAAAATAAAATTTCTGTATGACTGTGACCCAATGGCATTCATACAAATTATATCCCACAGAATCATTACAGTAAAATGTACACTGTTGGGACAAGATGTGAGCCATAATACCTTTGGTACTGCAAATGCCATAATCTCTTACCAGTGACATTTATTTGCTGACTGGTAAACATGCATCCTCTTCGTAGCCAAGAGAAAAATTTGAAGACATTTGAAACACCTCAGGAATTTCCCCAAATAAACAAAAATTACAGATTACCAGATTAAATAATGTTATTAGTGTTCGTAAAATACAATAAAACAAATTTTGGACTGTGTGAGTTTAATTACCCATGCATCTTCTCCCGCTCTATTAACCTGGATATTCAAGAGTACTCTGTAAAAAATAAGCCAACAAACAAAAAAATACTAACTGAAGATTTTCTTAACTTCGTTAATAGAAACTCACCCAAAGGTTGTTGCTTCTTGGCACATTTACTGCATGTATCTTTCGGCCGACTTGTCATAATGAATGATAGGCCTTTCGTGGTTGTCGTATCTCTTCCCTGTGTCTTCACATATACTCTTGCCTGTTTTTTTGTTTTTGAGCCAACATTTTTCAGCCATGTCCACATATTTCCCACATATGGGCACCTTTCATTAATTACAACATATATTAAAAACTCTACAGAACCCTCGTCATTCATCGAAAACTTTAACCTTAACTCTCTTGGTCGTTAAATATCGTCCACATCTTATTATTCACAACATCCATACATATCAATACATACATTCATATTAAAAATAGCATTTTATATACACTATTTACAACACCCCTATTTTATCCACTCAATTCATTTACTCACGGGCTCAACCCTCTTCTCCTGTGAGTAAATGAATTGAGTGGATAAAATAGGGGTGTTGTAAATAGTGTATATAAAATGCTGTTTTTAATATGAATGTATATACTGATATGTATGGATGTTGTGAAAAATAAGACGTGAGCGGTATTTAACGACCAAGAGAGTTAGGGTTAAAGTTTTCAATGAATGACGGGAGGGTTCTGTATAGTGTTTTAGAGTTTTTAATATACACTGCTGGCCACCTAAAATGCAACACCAGGAAGGACACGAGATAGAAAAGCCAGATTTACTGGACACATAACAACAGATACAAAGATGAAACGATTGAGCTTACAGGCCCGTGCGACTTGCGGAACACGCAGACATCAATAGTTCGTGTGGCCCCCATGGCAGGAAATAACAGCCGCTACATGCCGCGGCATCGAATGAAAGAGACTTTGGATGTGGGCTTGCAGTATGTCGGTCCAGGCTGCTTCCACACGTTGACACAGTTCATCAGGCGTAGCCGCGGGTTGTGCTTGCCGGGCCACTCGGTTGCCGATCAGCGACCAGACTTGTTCGATGGGTGACATATCGGAAGAACAGGCGGGCCACGGTAGCAGTGACACCTGGTGGGCCATGAAGAATTGTTCCACGATGCGTGCGCGCATTGTCCTGTTGAAACGTGGCTGCTGGCAGATCCTGCAGGTAAGGGAGGACTACAGGCTCCAAAACGTCAGAGATGTAGCGGGGGCTGTTGAGTGTACCAGCAATGCGTACCAGAGGGGTGCGGGTGTCAGATCCAATTGCGCCCCAAACCATAATGCCAGGCGACAAACCGGTATGGCGATGAATAATGCAGGCGTCATCCAGTCTCTCACCGCAGTGCCGCCACACACAGATCTGACCATCGTGGTGTTGCAGACAGAAGCGGGATTCGTCGAAGAAGACAATGCCATGCCATTCCGTATTCCAGGTGCACCGTTCAACAGCCCACTGCCCCTGCACTCGCCGGTGGTGCAACGTCAATGGTAATCGGAGCAATGGCCACCGTGCAACAAGTCCCCGCTCCTGCAGACGACGTCGAATGGTATGTGCTGACACAGGTTTTTGCGCAACACACCCTAATTCCTGCACTAAGGTTCGTGATGTGGTGGTGCGAGCCTTCAATGCCCGCCGCACAACATGTCGGTCCTCTGGTTCAGTGGTGTGCCACGGCAATCGCTCACGTCGGTCCGTTCCTCCTGCACCCACCGAATTCGTACTCGCCTCACTGTGGCCGAATGTCGTCCCACACGGGTGCCAATGTCTCAGTACGATAAACCACTGTCGCGATAAGCCACTATTCGTCCTCTGTCAAACTCCGAAGCGTGCTGGAATCCAGTCTCTCACCGCAGTGCCACCACACACAGATCTGACCATCGTGGTAGTGCAGACAGAAGCGGGATTCGTCGAAGAAGACAATGCCATGCCATTCCGTATTCCAGGTGCACCGTTCAACAGCCCACTGCCCCTGCACTCGCCGGTGGTGCAACGTCAATGGTAATCGGAGCAATGGCCACCGTGCAACAAGTCCCCGCTCCTGCAGACGACGTCGAATGGTATGTGCTGACACAGGTTTTTGCGCAACACACCCTAATTCCTGCACTAAGGTTCGTGATGTGGTGGTGCGAGCCTTCAATGCCCGCCGCACAACATGTCGGTCCTCTGGTTCAGTGGTGTGCCACGGCAATCGCTCACGTCGGTCCGTCCGTCCGTTCCCCCTGCACCCACCAAATTCGTACTCGCCTCACTGTGGCCGAATGTCGTCCCACACGGGTGCCAATGTCTCAGTACGATAAACCACTGTCGCGATAAGCCACTATTCGTCCTCTGTCGAACTCTGAAGCGTGCTGGAATGACTGCCATATTCTGCGACGAGGCATCATGAAGCTTCCCCCGCACAGGTCCGGCAGCATAACACACTTCCACTACTCACACCCTGCCTTCTGTGCACCCTTCTTATAGTGCTTCTCGGTGGCATGCCAGGTGCACATGATTTGAATATGCCCTGCAATGCTAATCACTTGCATGTCCTCTCGCGGGTGACGCATGTTGCAAATTTCAGGCTAATCGAATGCTTCCTTCTTGGTGTTGCATTATGGGTGGCCAGCAGTGTATGTTGTAGTTAATGAAAGGTGCCCATATGTGAACATGGCTGGAAAATGTTGGCTCAAAAACAAAAGAAAAACAGGCAAGAGTACATGTGAAGACACAGGGAAGAGATACGACGACCACGAAAGGTCTATCACGCATTATGACAAGTCGGCTGAAAGATATATGCAGTAAATGTGCCAAGAAGCAACAACCTTTGGGTGAGTTTCTATTAGCAAAGTTAATTACAATTTGCACGTAAAATATAAGAACAATTTTCGGGAATATGTATGTATTCTCAGGCTGTGTCTTTTGTTATTATGAAGATTTTCTGTTTGAAAGTATTTGCAAAAAGACAGAAAAATTCAGTGGTTTAAAAGCATGTATGTTACAGATGGCGTGACTGAATTTACCTTTAAAGTTGCACAGGCAGTGTAGTTATTGTTTGGATTTATTTCTACTGGAGTTTTAAACATGACACGGAAAGTTGAAGGAGATCCATCACAGCTAAAGTTTGTGTCATTAGATCCAAGAAGTTTTCCTGTTCCAGTCTGAATTATCTGTAAACAGAAATGCCAACAGGGTGAGATAATTGTTGTGGGCTCCTCATGCAGTGTAATACAAAAAGAGACATGGCAAAGCTAGTTATTACATATTTATGAGGAATAAGAAAGCTAATTATTACAGATATCTATAAGATTGTGGTTGCTATCATGAAACATAAACACATTTTCTGGCACTGTGATAATTATAACTTACATTTTAGGAAATGGTTTATAAGGGGATTACAATAGTAGTAAAATCACTTACTATCAAATTTTTGGACTGGATTAGATTCTTTGAAATGCCTCACAATCTATTCATACACATACAAAGCATGTAACTGTCTTGTGACAGTGACTAAAGATTTTTTCTGATTTATACGAAAATACAGAACATAAGTAAGCAAATAAATAAGTAACAATTAAGAATATTGTGTCACACAAAAAGTAAACCTAAATTATTTAATACTTAATTAATACAGACATTTAACGTGGACCAGGAACATCAGACAAAGATCTTCACTCTTTCCACGTTTATAAGTGAGTCACGGAAAAATTCTCATTGGCCGCCACCGGGAGTCGAACCCAGCGTAACTGGAAGACCCTGGGTTCAACTCCCGGTGGCGGCCAATGAGAATTTTTCTGTGACTCACTTATAAACATGGAAAGAGTGAAGATCTTTGTTTGATCTAAATTATTTACTCTTGAATATATAAAAAACGCACTTAATGTGATAATGAAGGAAAATTCAAATTTCAACAGTTACAGAAACTACATTCACTACGTGAACACTTGATATCAGTACAAACAAGATTGATTTTCCACCAAAAGATCTAACTGAATTTTAATGTAAATTACATAATAGATCATAAGCACGAAATTTTTCTGCATTATTGTTGAAAGGATGAAATGCCCTTTCTACCAATAATGCCACAAAGTTTCTCTCATTGTAAAAATATTTTCTTTTAACTCTGTTATAAAAAAACAAATGATACAGTCTCCGTTTCTTTGTCCCCACAAAGAACACATTTCAGTTCATTATACTCTGAAGGATGTGTTACGTGCAAACAACAGTAATACATTTTTTTGCCATTACCTTACCCTCATTAGTATAATAATTTTTTTCAGTGAACTGATATTTCTTTCAAGTTAATGTACATGTATATGGACTATTGCTATATGAATTATTAACACAACAATCAGACATCCCTGAACTGCAAATTGGTGTATTTTACTGTTTCTCACGTAACATTAATCATGTCAGGAAACTTGAAAATAACATCGCCCTGGAGCGGGAATTGAACCTGCATCTCCCGATTTCCGTTTGAGCATGCTAACCATTACACCACCCAGGATGATGAAGTCACAAGTATCTGGGTGGTAAGAACCAGAATAATCTCTGAATTTTCAAAGACAAACCAAACCTCACTCCATTGTGGTGTAGTTAAGTAAATCTCCGGTTGTTCAGGTAGATAGTGTGGAAAAAATATTCTTCCACATTAACTATTGTTATGGCTGTGAAAGGGGTCCCAAGTGATCTGGAATAGCTTGTTTTCATCTCATCCAGCTTTTATAAACTAAAAACAGCAAAAATTATTTCAAAATATTTTACTTATTTTTTGAAAATACTGAAAATTCTTTTTCTTTTTGACACTTTATTCAAAGCTGCGGTAAATGATTCCTGGCAATTCTCTAACCAGCTTCATATGCACTTTCTATTAAAAAAAAATCTAAAATCTTTTCTTGAGCCCCCTCCACATTGCATGGGTTCCAAGAGCTATCAGTATGCTCCTGTTTGGGAGGATTGCACAGGACTAATGGGTTCCCAAAAAGTTCCTGCATAGCTACGTATGAAAGTATAATTGCTCTTACTGTGGTGTATGGTAGTGTGAAACAACCTTGTTACTCCAGAAGTGGCACTGGAGTCATATTTGTGCACTGGAGATATGCATTATTTCTGGTGAGTTTGTGGCAAGACATCTCTTATCACATGCAGAATGAAGATGCGTTGAAAACGTGTAATGTGAAGCAAAATGTCGTTACTATGGTGGGACAAATATTTTAAGGTGGCTTGGCCATGTTGAAAGAATGAGTGGTGAGATGCTTGCTAAGAATATGTTCAGTCCAAGTGGCAAAGAAAGAAAAGCAGAAATCATGGGAGCATCAGATTCAATAATGCCTGAAAGCAGGGACGTCGCCTACAAGCCCACCCTGAAATTTATCCTGCCCACCCTGCCACCTAACCAGTTCAAAATGTGCCATTTTTCAGTATATTTAACTTCAAAATATAATCTGCACTTTGCCAAGTAATAAGTGTTATATTTTATTTTTTGTAGCCCTACGTATTTTCCCCCTAGGAAGTTCGTTGTTTATGTCTCTGAAAAGGGTTATCAAAATAGAATTCGCAAGGCCATGAAAATTCAGTTGTTTTTCACTCTTCCAAATCCTTAGATTAAGCCTTTTTTTTAAATGTTTGTATGGTCAGGGGACTGTTAACAACAGTGGATGGAAATTCAGTGAGGGGGATCACTACCAATTGCTCTGTTTGTTTTCTTTACAAAATAGGGAATTCCAACACGGAAAGAGGAGTCTGAAGCTACACTATTGAATGATCCTCGTACTAACTCAATAACTTTAACTCACAGTCAGCTTATAATTTTTTTTCTTTTTTTTGCACTTGGAAGATTTAACGACCACCATGAGCAACTTGATGGGCTATAAGCAGTTGCTCATCCCTAATTTAAGGTCACTGGTTCCAGGGAAGGGAAAAATCCAGTGCCTTAAGACAAATGCAACATCCATGCCTCACTGGGATTCAAACCCGGACGCATCTTGGACGAATGGTCAGAAGCCAGTGCTTAGACCACTGCACCACTGGGGTGGCCACTACTTCTTTTCCTTATCAAGGAACAATGACATTCTAATGTAAAGTGACATGTCTAAAAATCAAGTGAAAATACACAGAGTCATGTATGGTAAAAAGGTTGGTTTAGTGGTAGCTTTCGGTCATCCTATGACCTTGATCACCCACGATTGACTAGATGGGCTGGTTGCTTGAACTACAATTTGAAGTTGGGGTGTTGGAACTGTTGCCAGATTTTAGTAGACAGATCCAAATAAATGGGATTTGGTGAGGGGTCTCTGAATTGCAGTTTTTGGTGAACAAAATTTCAATGCTTTCTTGGAAATTTAGAGATGCTTTGTTGATGAATGGGGCAACTATTTTTGTTTCTTTCCAAACGGGAACTGCAGAGGTGTCTTCAAGTCTTTTGAAGATCATTGGAAACATCTTTTTTGTGTTCACCAAGTTTTGTATTGATGCTTGGGCATGTGCTTCCAATATACACTGAGAGACCAGAGGAAGTTGAAATGGGAATAGCATAAACTCCAGGGGTGTCCAGGGAGTAAGCAGGCACATTATTTCTTTTTTTCCAAAGACAGCATTATCTGCATGAACCCTTGAAGACACCTCTGCGGTTCCCATTTGGAAAGAAAAATAAAAGTTGCCCCATTCATCAACAAAGCATCTCTGCATTTCAAGAAAGCGTTGAAATTTTGAAAACTGCAATTCAGAGACCTCCTCATCGAATCCCATTTATTTGGATCTCTCTACTAAAATCTGGCAACAATTTCAACACCCCAACTTCAAATTGTAGTTCTGCCAACCAACCCATCCAGTTGATCACGGGTAATCAAGGTCGTAGGATGACCAACAGCTACCACTAAACGAACCTTTTTACCATAACTGACTGTGTATTTTCACTCGATTTCTGTTATTTTTGCGTGAAGCCTCATTTTAAAAAATCAAGTGACATGGCAGTCAACATCCACATTAATCAGAGAGTGATTCTGAATGATGCTACCTATCATCACCTTATCAATGTCTAATCCTTCCTGCAGTGTGCGTGTGTGTGTGTGTGTTGGAGAGAGGTGCATTTTGTGACCTCCTACGTGGTTGTCGATTTGGAGTAGTTTTCGAGCTTTCCCCTGCATATTTTCCTGTTCCAGGTGTTCCTGAAGATTCAGTGCTTTGTTTAAAGTACTCTTGGTTCCTTGGTAAGCGAATTTTCCTTTGTAACTAATCCAATTTTGTCATTTCAACATAGCGACTTCCGGTGTAAACAACACCAGCCAAGACAAACTGGAAGAGCACAGTCTCACGACCCTCAAGTCTCAGCAATCAGACGCCATGACATCAGTGATGTTTGCGAGTAGTACGTTAGCAGTAGCTGATGCTGTACTTGATACCCCTTCTCCTGTGGAGTTTCCCGGATTACCCAAGCCTACGCAGCCTTCGCCGTCATCTCGTCGGCGCATTGGCTCTATGACGCTGCGCAACGTCAGCATGGAGGGGATGAATCCATCAAGAGGCAGCAAGCAGATGTCATTAGCCACTTCACCGACATCTGCTGATCTTGTTCCTCCTCTGAATTATGCTGATGCAGTTAATCCTCACTCAAAGCCTTCTAATCATTTGGCGGCATTAGCGCCAACTGTGTCTCTCCGCGATGGCAGTGTGACAGTCACTATAGCAGAAGACTCAGGTGTAGGTCGTGAACATCATGCGCTGCTAAATAGGGGTGTCTTATTTCTTGCTTTACCTAACACTCCCATCCCTCAGTACATGGCGGCATTGGAGCTACTAGTGGATCCACATACGATTGCTGGTGTATCGCAGTGTCCTATAGGCATCACCGTCCTCTTTGCAACACAAACATCTGCTGACATAGTGCTGGCTAATGGCATTGATATTAGTAACCAACACCTCATGCCTTCTCCTCTGACCCAGAAGCCAACAGCAGTTACCTTCTATCCGGTTCCATTGGAAGTACCGAATACAGCGCTTCCCATGACCATTTCGTCAGCCTGCAAGATTGTGGGGAAGGTACAGCGCATTTCGGATGCTCCAAGGGACACACATTATACCCACGTAGGTGTACTGAAGCGACAAGGTCGCATTGTTTTCTTGACGGTTGCAGCAATTGACAAATACCCCACGGAAGCCACAGTGAAGATTGGTGTCAGATCCTATGAGTTTGGAGTCTTCATAGGAAAATGGTGTAATTTGTGTCAGTTGGCTGGGCATATAAGATCACAGTGTCCCAGGTGTGTAAACAACAGCATAGTTGTTAATTTGCCAAAAACATCTCAATCTTCTGCTATCCCTTCGAGTGAGACTGCGGCTGAGGAAGTGTTGCCGAAATCCCCCTTCACGAGTGCAGCACAGTTTTCTGATGGTAATCCTCCAATCCAAGTTGGTGAACAGGTGCCTCCAGTATGTCCTGTTTCTAATAGTTTGCCGCCTCAGAAGGAAGTTGCATTGTGCTTGGATGATTCTGTGAGCGCACAGAAGAGAGACGTGGAGGTAGCCACAGTGAATGCTACTGAAATGATGGACACTACTGTTTCATCCGGTACAGATGAGGGCCAACAAGTGATCGATGCGATTAAAACTGGAGGGCCCATGGAGCAGGACATAACAGGTACCATCACTAAGAGGTCGGGTTCTACTCCGGACTCCTCAAGTAAGAAGAGATCAAAGCCTACACAGGAATTCACGGGACCAGATGCTCCTGAAGTGTCCGGAGATGATGTGGCTAGCAATTATCAGTGCCCAACGGCAACACCTCTCAGATCAGACAGGCATATGTCAGCCTCGTAAAATACTACCAAGGACAGAACTGATCAAGATATTGTTGACTCATTAATTGATGCTTGGCCAAATTCAGAGGGACCACTGACCCTCGATATGGTGAAGAGCATGTTCTCACTACATAAATTCAAATAAGCTGTATTACTTAATCATGTAACTGATTTTCAGGTTGATATCGATGCTAGTATTGTACAATTGGGAAATTGTCTCAAGTATTTACAAGGTGCAACCAAAGAGTACCCCTAATTTCAGATACATATCAATACATTTCGCACCAGAGTTTCCCGATTGAGAAATGATCTTGAGAGTGCTCTTTGTGACTCTCCACATGTCAAGTTCCATTAGCTTCTGCACTTTTAACTGCAAAGGATTTTCTAGCCCCTTCAAAATCTCATTAGTTTACGAGGATATCAATACACATCACCCGGATTTTCTCTTTTCCCAGGAGACTAAATGTTTGGCATCTACACCTTTTCATAAATGGAGAAATTGGCCATATCAATTCCATCACTATTTTGGTACTCGTCCCCATGCTGGAGTGTCCATTGCAATCCATAATCGTCTTAAAACATCACTCTCTGGTATAGTCAGGGTGGTACGTGCTCTGGGTCATTTCCTCTATGTCAAACTCTCTCTTGCTGGCTTGTTCATCCATCTTCTTAATATCTATGTACCCTGTTCGGATCAGTTGGCTCTCCCTCTGTTGGACAAAGTTCGGTCCTCTTTGGCGTCAATCCCTGCTGATGACCTTGTTGTGTTCGGTGGGGATTTTAACTGTACACTGAATCCTGTCCTTAATCGGATTCATTCTACTGAATACCGTTCTTTCCTTGTTCGCTCGCTATCTGACGTCGTTGATACCATTCAACTCCTTCATATTTTTCGTACTTTGCATCCTACTGTGAGGACATATTCGTGGAAGGCCTCTTCTGCCACAGCGCAAGGTGAGGTTCACCTTGATAGAGTCTATGTGTCTGCTGCTTTTCGCCCTTCTTATCACTCTGCTAGATATCTCCCATCGGTAGCATCGGATCATGATCTTTGCACAATCTCGATCGTTCTCTCCAGGAATTCGAATACACATCTTTGTCTTTGGTAGCTTCCTGAGTGCTGCCTTACTGATCATAATTACCACCAGCAAGTCACAGAGATTCTTCAAGAGGCAAATGAGTCCCTGCAAACATCAACTGTTCCTGTCTCGCTGTGGCTGACTGCTAAGATACGACTCATCGCTTTCTCAAAGAGATTCTCTGCCTTCAAACGTCAACACTACGCTCTGGCGATCACACATCTTCGATCATCACACTCGTGTATCTTACTGTCATCTCCCTTGTTTTCTGCCATTACTGCGGACCTTAAAGATATTCTTGGACAAGCAGCTCAAAACGCTTTAAGAAGGCTTCATCTGGATGATCTGATGAGTGAGATACAAGATCCGATTGCGATTGCGGATGCTGAGCAGCACATCTGTTTGCCGCAATCTCTCACGTGTCTCACTCTTCCAGATGGTTTGGTCACTAATGATCCTTTCCTCATTGGCCCAATTGTCCATGATCATTTCTACCAGCGGTTCAATCTGCCCTGAGCACACCCATAATTTTCTTCTCCTCTCCTTACTGACCTGCCATCTGTGCCGGACCATCTGCATCAATCACTTACATCACCAGTTACACTCATGGAAGGCCTGACAGCATTGCAGTCATTGAATCAGCACTCTGCACCTGGACTGGATGGACTTCCAACAATGTTCTACCGATCCTTCGCTGTTTTGCTTCTACCATTGCTACTTGCCTGTTTCAACAGTTTTCTTAACGGATCTTTAGTGCCAATTATGTTTACAGTGGCTTATATCAGGCTTCTCCCTAAGAGTGGAGATCTGCTAAACATTGGCAATTGGCGGCCGATCAGTATCCTCAACACTGAATTTAAGCTATATACGAAGATCTTAGCGCACCATCTGAATTCGGTTCTACCTTCTCTCATCCATCCTGACGAGTCGTATCCAGTACCTTCATGTTCAATCCACGACTCATTGCATGTCATCCAAAAATCTCATTCTTCTTGTGGAACAAAAGGTCGAGCCCTTGGCGGTGTTTTCCCTCTATCAACGTCAGGCATTCGACCATATTTCGCATTCGTTTCTTTCTCATGTCCTCACGGCATTTGGTTTTCCTCATCCTTTTGTTGTATCACTACTTCAACCTGTATCATGGTTCTGTTTTTCACGTCCGCACTTCCACTTTGCTGACCGGTGCCATTTTGTTCTCCTCGGGCATTCGTCAAGGATGCCCGCTCTTGGGGCAACTTTTTAGTTTGATTTTCGAACCTCTCCTTATTAGTCTCAGGTCCACCCTCTCGCCGTCCTTGACCGCGCTGTCCCCTACTTCTCGACATCATGCTTACGTGGTTTCTGCATACGCTGATGATCTTATTCTCTTTCTTCGTTCCGAATCAGATTTTACTCAGGTTGATCTTGTCTACTCTGAATATGCGCAGACCTCTGGGGCAGCACTGAACCGGGCAAAGTGCTCGGGGTTGTGGTGTGGGACGTGGAAGTCACGCTCTGATCGCCCCTGGGGTGCAAAATGGTCTGCGACGGTTCAGCGCTTTCTCAGGAGTCTCCCTTGGCTGTCATCCACAGTTCTCGAACCCTTCTCGGTCTCCATTCTTTCCAGATTCCGACAGTCGCTTGCTCCATGTCATCATGCTCGGTCGCACCTCCCGGTGTGGGGTCGAGCGCGAGTGGTTTCTTCTTATCTGTTACCTCTTCTTGAATATTACTGGATGTCCCAGGTGGCTCTATCTTCCTTTCTTTCAGCTGTGGCTCCTACCCTGCATAACTTTATGTGGCACCGGCAGCATTGGGTCACCGTCAAAGTGCTGTCTTTCCCGGTTTCATTCGGCGGTGTGAACCTTCCAGATGTTGTCGTGAAGTACAGGATGACGCGTCTTTTCTTTCTTTTCCTGTTAGCCTGGCCGTTTGAACTCTTGATGCCATTCTTGCACCTTTTAATCCGTGCCTCACGTTCGCAACCCTTTTGCATATGAATGCCTTATCTCTCATTCCATCTTGTCTTCCTCCAGTGGCAAAGGAAGCCCTTCGCTTCTGGAGAGATCTTGCACCAACGTGTCTACCGCCTACTAGTCTACAGGAACTATTATTGGAATCCTTATACTATTACACCCTCATTTTCCATTCCTCGGGGGACCTGTTTGTTTTCCCTGAGTGGATTGCAGGAGGGGTTTTGAAGGTTAGGCAACTGGGTGCACCAGACTTATCCTGGCTGCCGCTCTCCATGGTGATTCCTCCTCTTCCTCAATCTCAGGCCAATTTAGACTCCCTTCATGTTTTACAGTCAGCTCTGTTTAGTCTCTTTCCACATCTGGCGAGTACATCTGGACTTATTTATCAACTTGCAACACCAGTTTCTTTTCCATTCTTCATTCCTTCGCATACAGGTCCTGTTTTCCTCCATTCACTCAAGTCCAGACAACTTTACTGGTTTTTGCTCCTTCGCAATGAGTCTCCTCGACCTATTGGCCAGCTTTTATCAGCTTCCTTGCCTGTATGTGAAGGAATGAAGAATGGAAAAGAAAAAAATTTCAATTTTCCCGTTTTCTATTTTGCCCATGACTTCGGCGCAGTGTTTTAGTTGTTGTGCGAGTACTAATAACTGTCAATTTTTCTCCTTTCGGTTGAGTGTCCTGCGTGGCATTTTATGAGTGTTTTTGCTGTTGTTGTGCTGCACGTACTGTGTGCACTGTATTATCGTGTACCATCCCTTCCATGGTTAACTCTTTGATGGTTGAATTAATTGTGTACCCAAGTGCTAAGTCTTTTGCATTACTTACCATCTTTTTTGTGATATGTGTACTGCTGGGTGGTCGTAGTAGCAAGAATGTGTGTTTCAATTTGACATGCGTTCATGTTTCACGGTTTCTTTTAGCAATCAGTTGGCAGCCTTCGCTCAACGAACTGTCTTGTGGTTAAAAATTGTATTTTTGGTGCCACTGCACAGTTCTTCAATGTTGTATATATATGTTCCGCAGATGTATTATGGATGTAAATTCTTCATAAATACATGTGTGAAGTATGTAATGGTGTTGCTAATGTTCCTGTTACTCACTTGCAATAAGTTTATTTGTGCTGTGTTAAGACTCACTTGAAGTTTTTTCTCAGTTTGTATGGTCTGCATAGTGGATGTGAATCCATTTCTCACACATCATGCATGGTGCAAACTGTGCATTGAGTATACTGAGGTGTTTCATCATATCTTTTTTGGAGTATTGGCATTGATGCTGTTAGTTGACAATCATGCCGCATATTTTGTTGCAAAATTGTTTGCGACAGCTCTTTTGTTAATTTATTTTCTTTTTGTGAACGTGACTAGATTTTTTTTTTTTTTAGTTCATGTCCTTAAATCATGTCATGCTTACTGTGATCCATTGTGCTGTCATAGCGGTGGATCTTTTGATGTCCTTTGTCTGACTGTAGGGAATGTCAGTTACAGTACTCTGTCAACTAGCGTCTACAGCTAGAGATGGTTGTACTTTCAGTACTGGGTCTTCCTATCCTCATCTTGATAGGTTTTTCTTTATTTTTTTTCCCCCTTGTAGGGCTTCAACAGTGTGCCAATTACTGATTAATGTAACACTTCCATGCAGTTGCAATGGATCATGGTGGCTATGTTATATTGGTGTCTTTTTTTATGTTTTGCGAAGTGTCCATGAATTTCTAATGCTGTGTTGAGAATGCCTCGCCTGTTTCTATTGTGTTGCAGTTTCCAAAATTTTGGGCATAATATGTAATTACTTCTGTGTTTTGCCATTATGGAACAGATGTTTTTTTTTTTTTTTTTTTTTTTTGTCATGGAATTGTAATGCCAGTTATTTGCACTTTCAGTGGTTTTCATTATCATTTTGTACAGTAAACCATGTACACCCAGTCTTGTAAACTGGGATTTGTTTTCCTAAATTTGCATATGTGAAATGCGTTGGAAATGTTTAGTTACTTTTAATGTTTATATAAACGTCTGTAGCATACCTTTGTTATTGCAATAAACTAGGCTTGGAAAGTTTTCCTCGCCTACAGTGCGTGCATGGTGCGTGTGTGTGCAATTTCTTTTTTTTTTTTTTTTTTTTGCTTGGAGGTTTAACAACCACCGTGAGCAACTCAATGGGCTATAAGCAGTCGCCCGTCCCTAATTTAAGGTCACTGGTTCTAGGGAAGGGAGAGAGCCAGTGCCATAAGACAAACACAACATCCATGCCTCACCGGGATTCGAACCCGGACCCCTTTCGAACGAATGATCAGAGGCCATCGCTTAGACCACTGCGCCACCGGGGCGGCAAAATTTCTTTTTTCTTTTTTTTTTTTTTTTTCACGAGCATCTGATAAATTAAGTTTCCAAAGTGTCTATTTTTGTTTTTCCACTTTTTAAACTTTGTGATATTAAATTTTTCAAAAAGAAAATAAAAAAAAATGCTTCTGAAGATGATGGAGAGGCATGAAAGGCAGTGGACATTGAGGAAAAAGTGAAAATCTGGGTATGATGGCAGAAAATACTTCCAAGGACTAATAAGACTTATTAATATCTGTTTGCACTGCTTTTTTTTAAATATTTTTTCATTGTAAAAGGCCAATACCAGCCATAACTCTGTCATATTGTTTCCAATAATTTCTTTCATTACAACCCAAAACAATGTAAAAATTTTTGGAAAAAACATGCTACACCAAAAAAGACATTTCTGTAAAAGAAAAAACAAAACTGGCATTTTCTACACAGAATTTTATGAACAAATTTCACCCTGTCCCATATCCAATCCAGGATTATACATCTTTCAAGCTTTCTATGGAACTGGCAAGGTGGATGATGATTATCACATTTCTAAGCCCCCCCCCCAGGCTATGTGCCTGCAATTTGCACTGGAGATATATTTCAAGTCCTATGATATTTTTATTGAAAAATGATCTACATCTAAGTCGTAAGGAAAAACTGAAAACTACATCCTACTTAATACTTTAATGAGCATATCTTGCTTTTTTAGCATGTAGAAATATCTGAAGTCAAAATTGTCCACATCACAAACCACCAAACAAACAACAAAAACTTTCACTAATTTTCACAACAAGAACTTACAAAAATTTCACTAACCTGAATGTTTACATCATAGTCTGAAGGTCCATGTATGGAACCATACAGGCCAAAGCCAACCACAAAAATCCTTCTGTCTACCATAAATCTAAAATATATAAATACCAGAAAAATAAATTTGAATTGCTTCACAGAAGTAAAATTATTCAATATATATTACTGCTTGGCTAATTTATTATAAACATAACAAATAACCTATTGTATTCCTGGTGATCACAACCCACAGTGTGACATGGTTATTGTTGAGGTGTCAACTAGTTTCTGTGTGATACTGGCCAAAAGAGTTGAATGCCCGTAGGTGGAATGGCCAACTGGAACAGTCTCTTGGCTGTGGGCTAAACCCCCACTGTGATTTTTTTTTTTTGTGTGATTTTCAAAACTCAAAAGAAGTTATTTAAATGATTTTTATGTAAATGTTAGAATTGCATTCTATTGATATGGATTTCAGCCCATGCAGTGAATCCTTGCTAGAGTGGGCAGGGAGCTTAAATGTCACAAACCATCTTGATCTCGGCATTTTTAATGAAACTGAGGTTTGCTGACTGAGCAGGGTGAGGTTTGTTAAGGTGCAGGAAGTTTGCCTCACATTCCTTGCACCAACTGATCATGACTTGAGAACAATGACATTGGAACAGCAAAGATACCAGAATAAAAATCAGTTGTATCAGGAGAAAGGGTGAGGTTTACTAAAATGCAGGAAGTCTGCCTTGCATTCATTGAACCAACTGACCATGACTTGAACACAAATGCATTGGAACAGCAAAGACCACCAGAATGAAAATCAGATGTATTGGGAGAGCCTGGTTGTGGTGGCATACACTGAAGAGCCAAAACATTGCAACTACCTGCGATATATGATGTTGGTCCTCCAAGTGCTCCAAAACAGTTCTTACCCATTGAGGCATGGATGCTACAAGATTTCTAAAGGTGTCATATCATACCAACACATCACTAGCAGATCCTCTAACTCTTTTAAGTTGCATGGTTCAGCCACTGCAAATTGGATTAACTGCTCCAACACAAATACCTGGTGTTCGATTGGATTAACGTCTGACGATTTTGGAGGCTAGGGCAGTACCCGGAAGTCTTCCTAATGTTCCGCAAACCATTCTCAAACAATCCAGGTGGTGTGGCATAGCACATTATCCTGCTAAAAAAAAAAGGCACTACTAGAGAGGAATACTTTTGCCATGAAAGAATGTACCAGGTCTACATATGATGTTTAGGTAGTAGTAGATATCAGAGTTTCTTGCACATGAATGATTGGACCCTGGTTCTTCCCAGCAGAACATTGCCTAAAGTGTTATACTTCCTTCACAGGCTTGTTCTCATCCTGTAGTTCATCCTAGTGCCAACACTTCCCCAAGTAAATGACACACATGTCATGGTGCAACACAGGTAATAAGATTCATCAGACCAGACAACCTACTTCCAATCATTCAAGGTCTAATTTTGATGCTTGCATGCCCATTGCTGGAGTTTTTGACAATGAACCGAGGTTAGCACAGGCACCTGGAGGGTCCTGTGGCTACACAGCCCCATTTTCAGCAGGGTGTGATGTATTGTGTTTTGTTGCAGAAAAATACAATATTATGGAAATTTTACAAAACAAAAGTGAAATACAGAAGTTCATCAGTCTGAATGCAACTCTGCCATTAGGTGTTCTTTGCATAGCAATGCAAAAGAAGTGCTGCTAGTTGTTGGTTTATCCATCCAATCATCAGTCAGCTGTGGTGTCTCACAATCAAAAATTCAGAACCAATGCTGATAAAATTAACCTTTAAGAACATCACAACTTTCTATTTGCAAGGAAAGGGTTCTGATGAGAACACAAATAAGTGAATGAAACATTTTGTTATGACTAAATGCTGAATACTAATCGCAATGATATGGTAGTATTTATTTGAGAAATTATAGGTTTGTCCAGCACTCTCGCCTGACAGGTCAGTGGCGAACTTCTTATATTGTTTTCAAATAGTAAGTTACTTAATAAATAAATAAATACATCGCTCTTTCCACGTTCCAGAAACACACAGCATCCGAAAAATTGTTTTTCAGCCAACCGCTGTGGAATCGAACCAACAGAACTCTCGATATCGCGCCGAGTGCGTTACATTTACGCCACAGTGGCCAACAATCCACGGTGCTATGTTTATTTTAAAGTCAGCTTCTGACATCATAAATCCGTAAGATGGGCTCAGCTACTGAGACGTCTCCATCTGGTGGGCATAAACGGCACTATTTGGAGTATTTTCGCCTGGATCTCGCCCATTGGATTTAACTGCTATAATATATATAGCTAGTGCTGTTTATGCCCACCAGATGGAGACGTCTCAGTAGCTGAGCCCATCTTACGGATTTATGATGTTAGAAGCTGACTTAAATACACATAGCACCGTGGATTGTTGGCCACCGTGGCGTAAATGTAACGCACTCGGCGCGATATCGAGAGTTCTGTTGGTTCAATTCCACAGCGGTTGGCTGAAAAACAATTTTTCGGATGCTGTGTGTTTCTGGAAAGTGGAAAGAGCGATGTATTTATTTATTTATTAACTGTCGCCACGTATTTGGAGTATTTTCACCTGGTTCTCGTCCGTTGGATTTAACTGCTATAATATATATAGCTAGTGCCGTTTATGCCCACCAAATGGAGACGTCTCAGTAGCTGAGCCCATCTTACGGATTTATGATGTCAGAAGCTGACTTAAATACACATAGCACCGTGGATTGTTGGCCACCGTGGCGTAAATGTAACGCACTCGGCGCGATATCGAGAGTTCTGTTGGTTCAATTCCACAGCGGTTGGCTGAAAAACAATTTTTCGGATGCTGCGTGTTTCTGGAACGTGGAAAGAGCGATGTATTTATTTATTTATTAACTGTCGCCACGTATTTGGAGTATTTTCAGTAAGTTACTTAAGTAGTTGCTTTTTGTCTGTCTCATTTGTAGAGCAAAAAAGATAGTCAAAATGGTCCATACAGCTACTATCAATCTATGGTGTGTGATGAAAATGACAGAACAGGCATTGAAGAGACAGTACAAAACAACAACAACAACAACAACAACAAAAAACAATAAGTTATTTGGCATAGAAAATCTGTTAGTTGTATTTTATAGAACCTATCACAGAGCAAAAGTTTGACAATGAGTTTGACAAGTGAAGTGGAACTACATTGGGCAGAGATGTTGACAAGGGGATGGAAGATTGCAGTGGCAGCAGTAGTCACATTGAGGCAAGCCTGGAGAGAGCACAAAGCGGAAGTGACCCTGGCAGTAAGAGTTAATATCCCCTTATCAATGTCTCTGTCCAATGTAGTTCCACTCCATTTTCCTACTTTTGTTCTGTGACGGATGCTATAAATGCAGTAAACACTCTGTTTTATACACCAAACAACTTCTTGTCTTTTTATTTTCTCTTTAATGTCTTTTCTACACAGGTGTTCAAAATTAAAGTCTGGAAGGCATTCACAGAGATAGAAAGGAAAACAAGTAACAATAGTTAGAGACATCTGGCATGTAAAACAGACAACTACAATGGGTACTAAACATTTTATAACAACAGACACCTTACCTACACATTTTGCATATACAGGATCACATCCTCAAATGTCACCCAGGTGAGATGTATAAATGTAACCTAAAAATGTATTAATAAGGAATGTGGTCATCTCAAATTGACAGATAACTCTCACAAAGATACTGCATACTTATCACCAGGTTGTTGTTGAACTCTGGAGCCAAAGAATTTCATTCCTAGATGAGGGCAGTGTGTAGCTCGTGAAGTGTTTTGGGAGAGGGATGGTGAGCTGCTTCATGGCATTCTAGAGCATCCCAGGCAGATTCTATAGCATTCAGGTCCAGAGATCTGGCTGACCAGTCCATATGCTGAATATTTTCACTCTGCAAGAAATCATTGACAAGCTGAGAACTGTGCAGGTGAGTGTTATCATCCATTAAGGAACTGAGGGCTAACAGCTCCCCCAAAAACAGTTGGACGTAGGGCTCTACGATCTTATCCCTATATCTTTTAGCATTCACATTGCCTCCTGTGAACATGTGGAGTGGTGTGCAGCCATTGAACATAATGCCACTTCACATGAAACAAAACATGTGAAGTGGCATTATGTCCAAACGTCTATGAAATGTGTCCACTGAAATATGTCCACGATGAAACTCCTCTGAAGGAGTCCCACCCATGGATATTTACAGGGTCATCATGGGTTCCTTCTAGATGAAACGCAATGAGAATCCATTCCCAGATGAAATGAATCCACTTCACAGATGAAATGCCAATGAGAAATCCATTTGTAGACTGAATCTCTACTCATCTCTTAAAAAGAACACTAGTCCACTTGTCTGGGCTCCAGGAACGATGTTGCCTGCACCAGTTCACAGAGCTATCCTGTGAAGTGCTTTTAGCAGGACACAAACCATGGCACTCCTGGCATTAAGACTTTGATGTACTGTTTGCCTTGATATCATAGTTCCAGTGGAAGCAGGGAGCCCCCAAAACAATTATGGCTATATAGGACCTATGACGCTGTGCAGTTACAACAACATAACAGCCCTCACAAGGTGTTGTATGCCTTGGATGACCTATTCCAGGTCATGAAAATCCACTGGTGTTGCTGAATTACAACATAACTGTGAAACCACTTTGATGTGGATATTCAAGTAGTCCCTTGCAACCTGGGCCTAAGACTGACCAGCTTCTAGTCGTCCAATTGCTCGCCACTGTACAGTATCAGATACAAGTGTATGAGACATAAGGAAAGCATATGCAGTCACTGGAGAGCTTCTTACATGTGCTGTCAATAAGAAATGTCACTTCACTCCTTATTGGCTTTAAGTGTATGAATCAATTTACATATTGGTCAGCATTTTGCTCATTGATATGCAAATTTTACTACGGCATTTTTGTTTCTCGTGCTCATTAATATATCCTGTGGACATTGTAACATTTTGTTCAGCACTTTGGATTATTTGTCCATTATTGCCTTCCAGGCTTTAATTTTGGACACCAGTTTACTATTTCAAACCAAATTCCATGGATTGTTGTTAGTTTGTGTGGGCCATTTTTATGTGTCCGTGTGGACCATTTTTAGCATGTCTTTTGTAAAAAAAAATGGAGCTTATGTTATCAGTTTGTCTGTCCATCTGTGGACACCATATCTTTGCAATTGTTAATTCTGATTTAAAAAAATTCTTTTTGCATTGGAAAGCATGAAATACACAAATGACGATCTCTCATTTCGTTTTTTTTTAACGATGTACAATTTCACCGCTAGAGGGCGTAAATGCAGATGTAAAATATGTAAAATTCAAAATACATTTTATTCCATATACTATATTTGCTTCTATACATCCGATTGAAAAAAACTTTTGCCTTTCGATTACACTTATGTCGAAGAGTATTTTAAGTATAGTACTTTTTCAAGTTATGCATAGATTTTCTGCTAGGGGGTGTAAAAGTAAATTGCATTTTACCTGATATATCTACTTCTAAAACTCTGATTTGAAAATTTTTTTCATCAGCAGATACAGCTCTTGATGAGAAATCTTTTGCATATAATTTCTAATTTTTGGTAAAGACTGGTTTGGCCACCAGGAGGCATAAGTCTTAATTTCTACTTTGGATGTATTTGCCACAAAATCTGAGCTTGTAAAATCTCTATTGAAAAAATTCATTTGTGGCCTGATGCCATTCACATCGATAAACCTTTTCGGAATATTTTCTTCTTAAAATATTGTATAGTTTCTTCACCGGGGGCCTAGATATATATATGTTATTTTTGTCAACATCTCTGCTCCTAATGGTCCAATTTGAAAAATTCCTCCTTTATTGGATAGAGCTTCTAGTGGGACATGTTTTTCATATAGTTTCAAAATTTTCAAGTAATTCATAGACATTCTGCTAGAGGGCGCAATCTTAAATTGCATTTCCCTTGATATCTTTGCTTCTAAAACTCCGATTTTAGAAATTCTTTCTGCACCAGATACAGCTTCTCATGGGAAATCTTTGGCATATAATTTCTAATTTTTGGTAAAAAACGGTTTGGCCACCAGGGGAGTTAGTCTTAATTTCCACTTCTGATGCATTAAATCACTTACTGAGGTCTTTACCCAGATATATTGATTTGGTTCTAGTTGCAGTTGACGAAATTTCCACGATGCATTTGAAGCAAAATCTAAGCTTCTAAAATCTCGATTGAAAAAAAAAAAGTTTGTGGACCGATACTACTCATGTCGGTAAACCTTTTTGGAATATTTTGTCCTTTAAATACTGCACGGTTTTTCTGCCAGAAGGTAGAGATGTATACCTTATTTTTATCAATATCTCTACTTCTAATAGTCTGATTTGAAAAATCCCTTCTTTGTTGGATAGAGTTTCTGGTGCGAAATGTTTTTCATGTAATTTCAAAATTTTCAAGCTACTCATAGACTTTCCACAAGGGAACATTTTGGTAAATTGCATTTCCCCTAATATTTAGGTTTTTAAAACTCCAATTTGAAAAATTCTTCCTGTATCGCATACAGCTCCTAATGGGAAATGCTTTGTATATAATTTCTAATATTTGGTAAAGAATAGTTTGGCCACCAGAGGGGCATAAGTGTTAATTTCTACTTCTGATGTATTTGCAGCAAAATCTTGAGTTTCTGAAAATACGACTGAAAAAATTCTTTCATGGAGCAATACCACTCACATAAAAAAAGTCTTTTGAGAATACTTTCTTCTTAACATAATCATGTTTTCCTTACCAGGAGTGTAGATGCATGTCTTATATTTGTTGATATCTCTGCTTCTAAAAGTCCGATTTGAAAAAAAAAATCTTTCTTTGTTTGAGAGCGTTTCCACTGCGAAATGTTTCTCATATAATTTCAATTTTTTCTTAATGCACAAGTCTGCAACCAGAGGGCATGAGTTCATGATTCCATTTACAGCAATATCTACAGGATTAAAAACCTGATTGAAAAACTTCTTTTTTTGGTCAGATACTACTGTTTTCCATACTGGTTCCATTGACTTTGAATAGCTTTGATAAATTTAATTTGCATCAGAGCATATTCAGAAGACTTGCTCATTACACCCAAAAGTTCAGTGTCATCTTTCTTGTTAAGTCTGTAAATGTAGACAGACATTAAAAGCAGAAACTTGAGGAACGACACAATGCAGACACTTCACCAGTGGCCATCAGATGACAGCACTGGTCAAACTTACAATGGCAGGATGACATTTGTACTCAGCTTCCTGAAAAGTTTTGCAAGATCAACCAAGACTTGTACATAGTCTTTGATGACCTTAAAAAGGCATTTGACATGGTTCATACAAAAATACAGCTACAAATGTGAAACTCGCTTCATTTTGCTTGTTCTGAAAGTGTATAACTAACTGTTTTGTCAATAGCATTCAGAAACTTCTGGGAATACATCTCATGTAACCAATTTTAACTTGCATAAATTGGATAAACAGAAGTTCAATAGCAGTTATTTTAAGATTAATGTTACATGACAAATGACTTCTTAATGACTGCCTTACCAGCAGCCCCCACCTGCAGGAATGGCGAGTGTGGTTAGCTTTAAACCAGATCAGATGTCTGCATTTATGTGTTGTGCCTGATCATCCACTTTCAGGTAAATAGGTATGATATGATGATAATGAATGAAATGAATGTGCTGCATGGGTGAACGATTAAACAGATGCTACACAGTATAGCATATCAAGCCACAGATGAAAATATTGATGTAGAACAAGGTGGATTGACAGTAATAAAATGAGCCATTAGTAATCAAGGGAGCTGTGATCACAAATCTTACAATGAACAGAGAGAGATGGGGAAAGTTTGTAGTAAACTAGCATCAAATGATAAAAAAAAACATTTCTGTACCAGTAATGTGGTGTTTGGCCAAACACCTCTAAAATGACTCTACAACTTAAATCTTGGCCCTCAGTCTCCGGCAGCTGGAATGTACCTGGCCAAGGCAGCGGCCAGTGCGACATGAAGGCAGAGGGTGCTAAGAATCCCCGGAGGACTGGACTAGGCTGCCATTTGATGCTGACCTTGGCTACCTATAACGGACGCTCCCTATCTTCTGATTCAAGGCTTCTTGAATTGGAAGAGGAACTACAAAGGATCAAGTGGGACATCGTCGGGCTAAGTGGGAGGTAAGGAGAAAAGGAGAAAATCTCATTGAACTGAGAAAAGTGGACATCTCTTCTATTATCGTGGGACAGATACTGGCAGAACTAGTGGTGTTGGATTTATAATAAACAAGAAACTGAAGGATAAAGTGGTAGAAGTTGAAAGTTCCTCTGACAGAGCTGCACGACTCGTTATCCAACTCTCGAGAAGATACCAGGCTCAGATTATTCAAACTTATGCACCCACCACAAGTCATCCTGAAGAAGAAATTGAAGAATTTTATGAGGAAATTCGTCATCTAAATAATAAAGGTAAGCAGCACTTGAAAATAATTATGGGAGATTTCAATGCAAAAATAGGGCAACGGCAACAGAATGAAACTTCAGTAGGTAAATTCGGTCACGGCAACAGAAACCAGCGTGGAAATACTCTCGTTGAGTTTGCAGAGGCAGAAGGATTTTTTCATCTTGAACTCCTTTTTCAAGAAAAAGCCACACAGGAAATGGACATGGAGACATCCAATTGGGACGACAAGTGAAATTGATTTTATTATGTGTAACAAAAAATTCGTCATCGAAGACTGCAGTGTGCTGAACAAGTTCAACACAGGTAGTGACCATAGATTGGTGAGATGTAAGATGCACCTCAACACTAAACTGGAACGTGGCAAGCTCATAAGACAAACAAAATGTATTGACATAACCAACCTTAAAAAACACCATAATACTTTCAAGTTGGAACTGAAGAACAGATTCTCTGCTTTAGAAGGCCTAACATTGGAAGAAGTGGATATTTCGGAAGTTAACAGAAAAGTAACCAAAGCTCTAATGGAAACAGCAACAAAATTAGCTGGGTCTAAGAACAAGTTGCATGTGAACAAATTATCAGGAAAAACCAAAATGTTGATGCAAAACAGAAGAGAGATGAGGACAACTAAAGATGATGTGACTTCCAAAGTGGAATATATAGAGCTATGCAAGACAACACGAAAAAAGTATCACTGAAGACGTAAGGAAATTCAACTGTGAGCTAGTGAGGAAAGCAATTGAAAACAACCAAAGCCTTAAGATAGCAAAGGGACATCTCAGTAAGGGAAGAAAACAGATTATGGCTCTGAGAAAAGAAGATGGTTCTATAACAAGAAATAGATGCAGAAATTTTGACAAGAGTGAAAGATTTCTACTCCAAATTATATGAAAGGGATGATACATGTACTCCAGACATCATGAAAGGTACCAGAGTTCTTCCAGTCCTCCCAGCAGAAGTTGCTCATGCAATCAAGAACATGAAGCGGGGGAAAGCTCCAGGAGAAGATGGAATTACTATAGACATCATACAAGAAGCAAGTGGAGAAATTGAAACAGTACTAGCCCAAAACTCGATGCCTTAATGAAGGGAAGATTCCTGAGGATTGGAACAATGCTACAATGATCCTGCTACATAAAAAAGGTGACATTGAGGATCTCAGGAACTACAGACCTATCAGCCTCCTATCAGTGGTTTATAAAATCTTCACTAAAGTTCTTTCATACCGCTTGAAGGTAACACTGGACATGGCTCAACCGAGAGAACAAGCTGGATTCAGGAGTGGCTACAGCACAATAGATCATATCCACGTACTGAGAGAACTAATTGAAAGAGCGAGGGAATATGAACTTCCATTGTGCATGGCTTTTATCGATTATGAAAAAGCCTTTGATTCGGTGAAACCATCAGCAGTTACCACGGCTCTGAAATCCTGCGGTATTGAAGATGCATACATTAATATTATTAATAACATCTATGAAAATGCAAGTGCAAAGATTCGGCTGTTTGAAAATACAACACACATAAAAATTGGAAAGGGAGTGAGACAAGGTGACACCATATCTCCGAAGCTCTTTAATGCCACATTGGAAAATGTCTTTCAATCACTGAACTGGGAAAACAAAGGGATAAAGATTAATGGAGATTATCTAACCCACCTTCGTTTTGCTGATGACGTAGTCATTTTTGCAACTACCCCATCAGAGCTGCAGAGTATGATCCAGGAACTTGCTGACAAGAGTAAAGAAGTGGGATTAAAAATGAACTTTCAGAAGACAAAAGTGATGTTCAATGCTTTTACAAGAAATGAAGATTTATCGATTGATGGAGAAAAACTGGAGATAACAGATACGTATGTTTATCTTGGACAGCAGATATCAAGTGAGGGTCACATTGATGAAGAAATTAATCGACGTACAAAACTTGCCTGGAGAGCTTTTGGAAGAAACAGCATAATTTTCAAGAGCAATATGCCATTATGTCTTAAAAGAAAAGTGTTTGATCAATGCATCCTTCCAGTGCTTACGTATGGTGCAGAGACGTGGACCTTAACTGAAAGAGACATACAAAGGCTGCAGACAACTCAAAGCAGCATGGAGAGGTGCATGCTTGGTATAACCAGGAGAGATAAGAAGAGGAACTCGTGGATCCGAAAAATGACGAGAGTGGAAGACATCACGATCAGAGTTAAATCCCTGAAATGGCAATGGGCTGGACATACTGCCAGAAGGACAGACCATAGATGGACAGCCGAAATTTTAGATTGGATTCCAAGGGACAGGAAAAGACCCAGAAAAAGACCACATGGGAGATGGGTGGATGAAATTCGTAAATATGCAGGAGTGACATGGAGGAGACTGGCACAAGACAGACCGTTGTGGAGGAAACTTGGGGAGACCTTCGTCCAGCAGTGGATTGATAATGGTTGACAATGATGATGATGATGAATGTGGTTAAACAGCATGTGCAGGTCTGAGGTAAAATTCTTGAACGTCATTCTTCCTGCATCTATCCTTTCTTTGGTTTACTTGACCCTAGATTAACAGTCACTGACAATAGTCATGTGCAATGTTTACAACAAAATAAAATGAAAATCTAGCCTTCACAATTCAGTTTTGTTTCCTCTAAACTTCCTCCCATATCATAGATTCTCTTGCTTTGGTTTGCTAAATTGGTTAAACTACATATGACATTTTTTTTTTCTGAGTCAGTCCTGAAGAAGGGTTGGGGTACAACCCGGAAATTTGACAAAGTGAAAACTTAAATCCTAGTAATCCCCGTAATACACAATTTAACTACATTTGACATGTTTATTTTAGCTTATGTTTCTTCATTTGGATTTGTTTTCTTTGAATTTCATTGCTTAATATACAGGATTATTGCAAATGAAATAGTTTCAACATTTTATAAAACCAAAACTATTTATGATATCGGCACTCATGTTGCGCGGTTTTGTAGGTAAACTTATACATACCTAAATTAACCCAGATGAGTTAATCGCTCTTCTTTCTCACCTTGGACTTAAAAATGCTGCTGTATCAAGATTGTTCATTTGTCTACTTAATTTCTAGTTTTTAGTATGCCAGGAACAATAAATTACATGATTACTACTATGTAAAAGTTTCTGAATTTAGAAATACTATCCGTATATTATTTTTCCTGTGAAATGGAGGAAGCCCTCTGATATTTAACTTCACTGGCAGAACACCCTGGCACATCTCATGGAATGGAATACAGTTTGGGATTCCCTGGTCTATACAAGTAACTAGTTGTGCAAATGTATAAAACAACATTCACATACACTGATAAAATTTGCAATGAAATCAGAAAAGCAACATTACCTTATCCTGTCACTTGTACCACTGTATCCCCATCGGCTCTCAGTTTGCTGAAAACGGCAAACAGTTTGCTCTTTGCCAGTAATACAACATCGTGGAACATCAGGGAAATTAACTGCTGGTTTTGGATTTACAGTAAAATAAAGAAAAAGGGAAACTATTTCTCTATCTGTTAAAATATTAGATTGTGCAGCTCCAATGGCAAATTCCTCAACAGTCATAAGAGGAAATCTTATTAGGTACAGAGCTCTACCTAATACATTCCTTTGATTCTCTGGTGTAACTAAGAAGTTCTGGCGCAAACATTCCTGTTCAGCCCATCTGTAAAGTAGCAAATGTTAAAATAAATGTATCAAAGTAAAATGGTATAATCATTGTTAAGATACAGTTAAATATTACTTTCGTATGTCACAAATGGAACTGATACAAGGGCATGCATTGTCATTTCACGAAACCAGTTGTTTTGCCTCCAAATGAAAAACATTTCACCTAATTTTGGGTTAAAAAACCCCACTGAATTTTTGCACTTTTTAAGTATTTTTACTTCATGATGTTAGACTCAACCCACATAACCAGGGATATAGCTACCCAGAGGGCAGAGAGGGTTGTTTGCCCTCCCAGAATGGTCATTCCAGATCGTAAATTCATGTTTTGGGTAATGTAGAAAAATAGAAATGTAACTGAAAAAGAAAATTACACCTTTCAGTATTTTCCTTTCAAAGACTTTAGTTTGATAAACTATTTCATGCAGTTAACCAGGGTGCAGAGTAACATACACTATGAGGTGTGAACATCTCATATCCATGAAGGGAGTCTTCCAAAACAGTGAACGGAGGCATAGAAAACAATATGCTGATATGCCAAACCTCCATGACCTTTCCTAACATATCACTGGGATGAAGAGCTAATTAATCATTTGTGCTCTGTCGCAAAAAGTTCTCTGAGCATTTAACCTTTAAGGAGATTTTTCCAAGCCCTACTCAAAAGCTTCTTCCTATTTTATGTTCACTATCTAATACTCATTCATTCTGCGCTGGTTTGTTTTTCGTCCTGCATTTCTGTGGAGTGTTGTGTTGTCAGTGTTCACATAACATTTACAATCTGTGGTTCTTTGGTATTTACCTAATTTTTACATTTTTAATAAAATTATTTCAAAAGCTGAAGTGCGATTTTTGAACAATCATAGTACTTTCCTATAATGGCAGTATGTGTGAGAAAGTAAAAACCACATATTATTTGAGTGGAACTCGAAAGGGCATGATTTTGAACTTGAAGGGGCATAATTTCAAGTCTCGCCCTCCCAGATAAGAAAAGCTTGCTATGGTCCTGCACACAACTATTATAAAGCCTGACAAAATGTCTGAATGAGTAATCTCATTACTACTAGCAAATTTTACTGCATTTCACTAATTAATGCCCCTATCAATGTTCTACCAGTTATACATAATACATATTATTCAGTATGATACCCATGTCCTATACATTTTATCTACACCCATGTATTATACATGTTACATGCATACAAAACTATTTATCTTGAAGAACACAGAATGAAAATAATTTTAAATAAAATAGGACCATTATAATGCTGTCCAGTAACACTGCACAACAGGCTTTTGTAGGTGAATTCACAATACAGTGAAACCTGTGTTAGTGGTCACTTGCCAAAGCAGGTAGTTTTGTATAGCACGGATGTCACCACCAGTAGAAACAATGCATAATGGACCTTCATTTGATGGCCACTGACAGGACATAGCTATAGGCAGCCATTTTTGAAATGCAAAACAGAATATGCCTGTACTACATGATCACCAATATGTAGAACTCATTGAAACATTTTGTTTAGGAAGTTATAGAAAGATAACAAAAATGTTGTGAGTTTAAAAACATGAAATACCTTCTTTATTTTCTGTTACTACAATTCACAAGATTGTAAATGGTGGGTGGTCCTTGGGGTCTGTCAAGTTCTTAGAATTTTGTTTGCAGATGGATAGTTTTCTGTTAACTAGAGTATGCTTGCTTGATCTTAATTGCCCTAAAGGAGAGTGTGAAGCCCTAGGTAGAGTTCTCTGCCCTCATCCCAATGATCCTAGCCTTCTCACATACACTGGTGTGCAAAAATTAAGGGCGAAGAGCAGAAATTAGCATAACAGCGGAACGAGCAGGCAGAACGGACCGAAAGACCACTCAGGAGATAGACTAGGGTCCGGTACGGTAGGGCATGTGCATATATGCAGCATCACGTGGGGGGGGGAGTGTTGGAAGGGTAAACAGCACACGGGCGGTGTACGCTCAGCAATTCGGTGAAAGCTGTTGCATGGTGTACATCGGTTTGAACGACGTCGAGTTGCTGCCACCGTGTGATACGGCCAACAGGCAATCCAGTAGACAACATCTGGATGACTTTACCTGAGGTCGCGTCATTGGGAAGAAGGTCGAAGTGTGACTGGTGTGGCCGAGGAGTTCGGGATCGCTCACAGCATTGTTTCAGGAGCTTGAAGAGCATTTCAAATGACAGGAACAGCTGTCTGAGAGTTTAGAAGTGGTCGTCCACGAGCAACCACGGCGACGGATGACCGGTATATTGTCTTAAGGGCGAGAAGAGACAGACGGCAGACAGCAGGAGAAATCTCAACGCACATGCAAGAGACAACTGGACTTCCGTTATCACGTTTTGCAGTGGCCAGGAGGCTGCACAAAGGTGGTCTATTTGCACGACGACCAGTACGGTGTGTGCCATTAACATCTGCTCATCGAAGATGGCGGTTTCTGTGGTGAACACATAAATACCACAACTCTTCAAGTAACACAAGAACGGGACACATCAGCAATGGGGTCGATTTCTCTTTACGGATGAGAGCCGATTTAGTCTGACGAGTGATTCTGGACGTATACACATCTGGAGAGAGCACAGAACACGCAATCACACCTCCAACATCATCGAAAGGGACCGCTTTGGAGGTGGCGGAGTTCTCGTTTGGGGCCGTATCATGCTTGGTAGCCGTACTGACCTCCACATCTTCCAAGGAGGTTCAGTCATCGGTGTCCGCTATTGTACCGAGGTTTTCCTGCCTCACGTGCGTTTGTTTAGAGGTGCTGTGGGTCCTGAGATCCTGTTCATGGACGACAACGCTACACCTCATCGTACAGTGGCTGTCGCAGAGCTGTTGGAGAGTGAAGATATTCAACGCATGGACTGGCCTGCAAGGTCTCCGGACCTAAATCCAATCGAAAACATGTGGGACCTTCTCGGGAGACGCTTGGCAGCACGTCACCAGCCGCCAGCAATGATTCCGCAGCTGCGATTGGCGCTACAAGAGGAATGGGCCGTGATGCCTCAACAGCTCCTTGACAACCTCGTCCTCAGCATGGACAGACATTGTAAATCCTGCAACGCAGTCAGGGGTGATCATATCCCCTACTAAAAACTGCACTTTTCTTGGCAGCCGTCTGTCACATGGATGTTTCTGTTTTCTGTCCAGTTGTGCTCGAAGCTACCTTTTCAATAAAGTGCCTTTGTATCCTTTGAATTCCTTGTTTGGATGGTTTTGCTCACTTGTCCCATATTCTTACATCTTGGGGATCTTATGGTATGATTTGAGTTGATGTGGGATGTGGAGCACTTCTGCACGGCGTTGCATTCGAAAAACCGTCTCGTCCTTAATTTTTGCACGCCAGTGTAGAAGCACTTGAACTTTGATCAATGATGAACATGCAGAAAATAGGTTTCAATAGGAAGGTATCTTTTATTTTACTAATGTAATAATTTGCTAGAAGAGGTGCTAATGGAAAGCCTATTGCTAGCTCACATTTTTGCTTATAGAAGCAGCTTTGGAATTGAAAAAAAAATGTTAATCAGAAGCAAATACTGTAATTCATAAATGCCTATTGTTTCTCCTTTATAATAATAATAATGAAATAAATACTACTAGGCCAGATGTATCATCTGCTATGTAATCTACAAGTTTGTCCAAGTTAATATTTGTATACATTGAAACAACATCTAAACTAGGGTTTTCTAATTCTGGAAGTTTCTCTAGTCTTTGTAATAGCTTGTCAGTGTTCTTAGGTTCAGGAAGCAACTTTGGCAGATGAAGCAGTAAGTAATAATGTAGATTAGATAATTGACAATATTTAAAGTTTAGAATTATTACGTTAGTAAAATAAAGGAAGCCTTCCTATTGAAACCTATTTTCTAAAAAAAAAAAAAAGGTGAATTCATTTTCAGAAGCTAAAAATAAATTAAAATCCATTTTATTAGAAAGTAATTGCCCATCAAAAGAAATACATGAACTATTAGAGGAGAATCCTACTAGGAGTAGAACAAGCACTACGGTAAAAAATAAAGAAAAAGCTGACTACTTATTCACAAGAACAGTCACTTACTACAAGAGACTGAGAAACTAAAGATAATCAACAATAATTTATAAAATTTGGTTAACTCCAGGTTTAAATAACAAAATTAAAAATTACTTACCATCCCTAAAACAATGAGAAGAAAATATTTTACTCTAAGAAAGAGTTATTTATAAAATAGAATGTTCATGTGGTTTATCATACATAGATTAAACAGGATGAAGGTTCATAATAAATCACTGTATTTTTTTCACCAACAGAATTAATGAACACAAAGCAGCAATAAGGAACATTTCAAATAAAACAGAATTAGATCAGCACATACAACAAACTGGCCACAAAATGGACTGGAACTCCTTACAAGTTATCAAGCATCAATCCCATGCAATTAACTGGAAATTAGAGGAATCCCTGAAAATTTATAAGACACAAGGTGGCAACATCAATGGCCATGCTAGATGGCAAATCAAACAGGCTTGGTCACCAGACCTGTGGAAGTAGTAAGCCACAAGAACTCCTGACAATGATCTAGTGTATAGATCAAAAATTTGAGAGGTAATGTACCTTAATAAATTCATCCTCTAAAATTCCCATTAAGTTTTTTTTGGTACTGACATTTAAATGTCAAAGGTTTTAAAATACATTGAGGTCTGTATGCTCAAAAACTTAAAAATCAATATTACATGGACTGGCAGGCTGTTAGGGTACAATACACAAGCATTGTGTATGTTTTTAAATGATCATATGTTTGAGTAACAGTTTTCCTAACCTAACTTTTGCATTGTCATAACCTTCTTGCTATATGCAGAGACCAAAGTTTGACAGGTTGTACATAATCATGATAAACACTAAGAATTAAAAAAAATTGTTTAGGGTTTAATGACCACTGTGAACTCTAAGAACTAAAAAGAAGTAGGCCATCCTTAATTTAGAGTCATTGGTTCCTGGAACGAGAGAGATCCAGAGTTTATTTTAAACCTTAATATTAACTATTTCCACTTCAATCATTTTTAAAATTTCAGACATTGAAAGAGTTAAAAATAATACAAAACAATAGTGATTAAAGAGGTGATGTCTTTGAAAATGCATTAATAATTGAAGTTGATGTTAGGAGCAGGAGTGCTTTATGTGCAAAGATAAAACATGTTTTTCAACTGCTATTTTTTGGTGTGTGTGTGTGTTTCTATCCAAAAAGGGGATCAAAACTATAGCATGGTCAAAAGCTTCTGCTAATAAGAATTTAATTACTATACATAACTCTGTGTGTTTTTACTTAATTTTCAGGCTACTATCAATATCTGGACACCCCTCTGTTGATAGTGAATTTGGTCCTATGCAAGTTCCATCACACAGATTCAACTATAAATAAATAAATAAATAAATAAATAAATATATATATATATATTGAAAATACAACACACATAAAAATTGAAAAGAGAGTGAGACAAAATGACACCATATCTCCGAAGCTCTTTAATGCCACATTGGAAAATGTCTTTCAATCACTGAACTGGGAAAACAAAGGGATAAAGATTAATGGAGATTATCTAACCCACCTTCGTTTTGCTGATGACGTAGTCACTTTTGCAACTACCCCATCAGAGCTGCAGAGTATGATCCAGGAACTTGCTGACAAGAGTAAAGAAGTGAGATTAAAAATGAACTTTCAGAAAACAAAAGTGATGTTCAATGCTTTTACAAGAAATGAAGATTTATCGATTGATGGAGAAAAGCTGGAGATAACAGACACGTACCTTTATCTTGGACAGCAGATATCAAGTGAGGGTCACATTGAAGAAGAAATTTATCGACGCATAAAACTTGCCTGGAGAGCTTTTGGAAGAAACAGTATAATTTTCAAGAGCAATATGCCATTATGTCTTAAAAGAAAAGTGTTTGATCAATGCATCCTTCCAGTGCTTACGTATGGTGCAGAGACGTGGACCTTAACTAAAAGAGACATACAAAGACTGCAGCAACTCAAAGCAGCATGGAGAGGTGCATGCTTTGTGTAACCAGGAGAGATAAGAAGAGGAACTCGTGGATCGAAAAATGACAAGAGTGAAAGACATCATGATCAGAGTTAAATCCCTGAAATGGCAATAGGCTGGACATACTGCCAGAAGGACAGATCATCGATGGACAGCCGAAATTTTAGATTGGATTCCAAGGGACAGGAAAAGACCAAGAAAAGACCACATGGGAGATGGGCGGATGAAATTCGAAAGTATGCGGGAGTGACATGGAGGAGACTGGCACAAGACAGACAGTTGTGGGGGAAACTTGGGGAGACCTTCGTCCAGCAGTGGATCGATAATGGTTGACAATGATGATGATGATGATATATATATTTATCGGAGGTTTAACAACCCACATGAGCAACTCAATGGGCTATAAGCCGTCACCCGTCCCTAATTTAGGGTCACTGGTTCCAGGGAAGGGAGAGAGCCAGTGCCACTGGACAAACACAACATCCATGTCTCAGTGGTATTCGAACCCGGACCCCTTTTGAACAAATGATCAGAAGCCATCGCTCAGACCACTGCACCACTGGGGCAGTGATTCCTACATTGACTGTTGACAATGTGATAGGCAGATGAAAGACTGCAGCTAAATCTGTTAAGAAATCATTCAGTAAACTGCCAAAGCTAGAAGAGCATGACAAGAGAATTCTACAAAAGGCTGTCTGCTTAAAATGTAAATCAATATTGTCCCAAATCATAAAAACCTTACATGATACTATTAAGACTGATGTTATCACCAGTACAGTGTACTAGGTGACACACCATGGCTGAGTAATTGCACACAAGCGCTTGGGGTGGATTAAGGCCTTACTCGGCCCCTAGCCTCAGACATTTGAGTGAGCCCCAAGGCTAAGACATACGAGTGGAACCCCAAAAAACTTATGACGGGGAATTATTACGAAGTCCGTTTAAACAGGAAATTGCCTTAGCCTAAGGGCCTACTGAAAAATACAGCGCACATTATGAAAAGTCTGCTGTAACTATTAAATTATCTGCAGAGTTTTCATAATAAATCACTGTATTTATCATTGTTCTCACAAGAACATGAGTTAAAAGCTTAAGATTCCTAGATTTTGTCTTTGATTTTCTAATTATTTAGTATTGTACACTTTTCTGAGTTCATCTTTTTTGTTATGCAATGTGAAACCACAGGGGACTTTGACTATTAACGGTTCCAAGTGTAAATTGGAAGGTGTGGGTGGATTACATGAAAAAGCTGAATCTGTCTCACCGACCCCGCTGTACACAGTGACACGAAACCTTTACCCTTAGTGAGTAACTGTTGTGAAATCTGTTCGTATTCCAGCCTCTATTTCTGACCATGTGGAAATCATATGGGACAAAAGTAAAAAATGTATAAACCTCTGTCTATCTGTCTGTCTCTCTTTCTCTAACTATCTATTATTTGTCCAAGCATGCATCCTGGGCCCTTGGTCAGGGTGGGCCCCAAGGCTATAGCCCCTATTAGACACCCCATTAATCTGGCCCTGCACAAACCACTAATCACTTTGACTAATAGCACATGCAAATTAACATGGTGTACAGAACATTGATCTTGGACTGTAAACCAATGAAAAACTGGCTTTTGGACTTACAAGTTATGGTACACAGTCTGCCAGTCTAATGGTTCTTCCTGGGTGTGCTAAATACAGTGGTGCAGTTCTGAAAAAAAGAGGTGGTCTGACACTCTGATGGTCAGCCCATGTGTTATCGACTCCAGAAGGTATGCGGTGAGGGTGGAGGCAACAAACCTTTGAAATCTAATATGTATATATGTATGCATGGGTGCCCATATAGGGGGGGCAAGAGGGGGCATTTGCCCTCCCCTTGAAATCAGATCACGTCCTTTCTGTCCTTGGGAGGTACTGCAGAGATTTTCGCAATAACACTTATTCTGGTAGTTAATTTTTCTGTACAACTTCTGGATATGCACTTATGCAGAAAAAAATTGAAATTTCTAGTACTACAAAATGCAGATATTTACAGTAGAAAGTAATAGTAAAATTTAACATTGCATGTTGGAAGACAGGGTACATATGAACACAGTGTGGAGAAGTATGAAAGGTGGAGAAGTGAAAATTACATCATAAATTACATCATGATTTGGATTTGCAGCAGCTATTAACTACTGAACAGATCTCTCGAAATGTTCCCATTGTCTTGTGGGTATTTTTTCACCCTGGATGACCAGTTGAGTGATCTCTGACATTTTGAGACCAAAATGACCAAAAGAATGACAAACAAATTTCCTTATTGTTCTAACATGTCTAATTTCATTTATCCATCTTCTTTATGTAGTTTCTGGTTTCCAAGTAAATTTATGAGTTGAGAGTGCAGTAAAAACAGTTAGGTAACAAGAAGACACAGCAAAATTTGCATATGCTGTTTGTATATGTTTACAATTTCCATTTGCTCCCTCTTGAAAACTAAGCTATGCATGCCCATGTATTTGTGTATGTATGTATGTACACAGTCGAG